>OY998163.1:140848854-142098854 GCA_963921995.1 Oxystoma pomonae | reverse complement strand
TTTCTATAATGTTGTTATTAATTTCTTTATACAGTGATTATAATACAACTGTTTTTAGAACAAAAAAAAAACAATTTTAATTTATTTTGGCAATTATAATAACAAAACAAACAAGATTTTTTAAGGTTAATTTTGTGACATCAAAAGGCGCGTTTTTGCGAAATCAAAAGGAGCGTTTTTGCGACATCAAAAGGCGCGTTTTTGCGAGATAACATACCATTATTATCTTGTTTTAATTACATCAATCTGAGAGAGATAAGAGATGCAAATCTTCTTGAGATAGTTGCCGATGACAGATATCGGGATCGAATGCATTTTACACCTGATTTCCACCAGCGTTTCCCATGCGCAGTCACCCTGACTCAAAAAAACTCATCACGTGGTCCGACATGAACTTGTATAGGCAAATCTCGCTTAGACCACATGATACATGTTTTGATTCGGGGGACCCACGAATGAGAAACGCATAGATGGGAACCGTGTTTTAGAAAAAGAGAACAATATAGTAACCGTGTTAAGGTCGCAAAACCGCACCGTGAAACGTCGAGCGCATACGCTGATACTGCTGGTCGGCGGCAAATGTGAACACCCCGGAAAATACTCGCCTGTACACCCTTCGACCCCGCAATCTAACTATATTCTTGAGATAGTTACCTCTGATAGTTATGCGGGCTTGAAGTGTGTAGAGGCGGGTATTTTTCCTGGTATGTGTAGTATGCTGGATCTCTCGAGGAATGCATTTAGGAAAAGAGAACAATGGTAACTATGTTAAGCTCGCAGAAACAGACCATCAGTGTTCAACACTGCGCCATCTGTAGCCCTTTGTTCCAAGTAGCATCATTTTTTAAAAGGGTTATAAAATAGTGTTGACGAGGTAAACAGTGGTATAGTTGTATTGTTTTTTTTTATAGAATTGTCGGAAATTTTCGCCATTTTGGATTATAAAAATAGGTTTTTGGCCTAATTAAAAACGTTATTTATGGGGTTTCAACATGTCTTTCAATCGAAATATTGCTTGTTAGGGTTAAGAACAACATACGAAATTCAATATTTGTCCCAGAAAGAAAAAAACGCGTATAAAAAAAAACTGATAGTTAAATGAATATTTTTTTTACGTTTTCTCAAGTATTTTTGGAGCCCATGAAATTTACGTGAGTGTATTCGAAAACTATACAGTACACACGGGACCGCAGCTGATTTTCAGAGTAGGATGACTTGAAAAACCGCTTTTATATGACTAGTATATAAACATTCATATTCCTGCTTCAGCTTATCTCACTTTCATTTTTATTTTAGAAGATTGCTAGACACCATTTTATAAATTTTTTTATTGTAAAAAGAAAAAGAATAATACATAACCAGCAAAGGGAAGAAAGATGGAAAATCTATATTTCTAAATCCATAAAAATCTTCAATTTGTTATGTAGTGTTGTTAGAACAGTTGTAAAATCTTTTTATAATAATCTCTATACTTGAGGGCTCATAAGGAAGTTTTATAAAATCTATATGTTGTTTTTCTATCCATTACTATGTACCATAAACTTTTATAAGCTGGTGTTGAACAGTTGTTTTTCAAGTCTTTTTTACTCATTTAAGAGATATATTAGAGTTATAAAATTATCACAACACTAAATAATATAACTTTTGGTTATTTTATGAAGGTTTTATATTATTTGCTGTAACTTTTATATAGACAAAAATGCTCATTGGGAACCTGTATACTTTTTAAAATTTCGATAGATCTTTTTTTTCTGATTCTAAAAGTATACCATATGTTACCATCAAAAAACGAAAACTTGAATATTTTGGCCATATTTTGAGAAATGACAAATACAAACTCTTAAAATTGATAATAAAAGGCAAAATTGAAGACAGGAGAGGTCCGGGTCGTAGACGGATATCATGGCTTAAAAATCTTAGACAATGGTATGGTGTTAGTACTACGACACTTTTCCGAAAAGCAGTGGACAGGGTGCAGATCGCGCTGATGATAGCCAACGTTCGAAGAGAGCATGGCACTTGAAGAAGAAGAACACATTGCCCTTGTGGCAAATAATTTTTATTGTACTGGAGAACCGCCAAAGATAAACCCTACATATGATTTATTTTTGGAATCAGAAAGAAAATATCTATCAAAGTTTTATAAAATATACAGGGTATTCAATTAAAAAAACAGAACCTTAGGGCAACTCTGCGTGTAGAGTGTGATTAAGAAAAAACATGAAAATATTACAGAAATCTACCTAATTTCATAAGTTACTCACTTTTTGATTTAACTTCTTTTGACAAATAACAAAAAAATTTTCTTAAGTGGAACTTTACAAACGGTCACTCTGTACACTGTGTACACCGATAGCCGTTTAAACCTGCAAAAAGACGTGGAAATTCTAATTTGATGACCACGAATTTTAATGACTATTTATTTTCAAATAAAAAATTAAAATCTACCATCTGTATATTGTTACTACGGTTACTACCATAGAAAAATCAACTACTACCGTCCCCATATAACTACTACCATTAAAAAATCAACTACTTCCATCCCCATATGGCTATTACCACTGAAAAATCAACTGTCAAAGGTAGTAGACATATAGGAATGGTATTAGTCGATTTCTTGACGGTAGAAGCTATACATGGAGATGATAGTAGTTGATTTTTCAATGGTAGTAGCTGTATGGAGATGGTAGTAGTTGATTTTTCAATGGTAGTAGCTTTATGGGAATGGTAGTAGTTGATTTTTCAATGGTAGTAGCTGTATGGAGATGATATAAGTTGATTTTTCAATGGTAGTAGATATATGGGGACGGTAGTAGGTGATTTTTCAATGGTAGTAGCTGTATGGAGATGGTAGTAGTTGATTTTTCAATGATAGTAGACATATTGAGATGGTAGTAATTGATTTTTCAAAGGTAGTAGCTGTATGGAGATGGTAGTAGTTGATTTTTTAAAGGTAATATTTATATGGGGATGGTAGTAGTTGATTATTCGATAGTTGTAGCTACATGGAGATGATAGTAGTTGATTTTTTAATGGTAGTATATAGATTTTTTGTTTTAAAATTTTTGGTCATTTAAATTCGTGGTCATTCAATTAGGTAGTCCCCAAATAACCTACTTCATGATAACTTCCACGCCTGCCTAAAGCACGGTCAATGATCTCTCGACGCACACGAAAGCAGGCATACTGCTGCTGCCGGGCGTATTATAGCTGCAGGCTACAGAGAACCTAGCAGCCGAAATAGCTTCTACTGGATTTTTCTAGAGTAGTGAAAATTCGCGTGCACACAACACGCGGGCAGAGTTTTTGCTGTAAGTTGACTTGAGTCAAGGCATTTTTAATACAAGCTAGAGTAATTTCTCTATTTGGATAGAAAAAAGTGGGACCAAAAATACCGTTGCAAGCGAAATTTTGCAATGAGTAAGACAAGGAAAGCTGAAGCGAAGAAGAAAATAATACAACCCAGATAAATACTTCCACGTAGTAAAAATCAAAAGGTTGTAAATAAAAAATGTCATATTTTTCCGGTCAGATATAGTACATGCCATATATCAAGAAGACAAAACTTCCGACAAAACGGATCACACACATGAGACCAACTGTCTAGGTCTTCAACAATTCTATCCCAAAAGTAATAAATGACATTATAATCTCCAGTGATTGCCGACCCAGCTTCGTTCTTTAGAATAAAATTTAAAAATCATTAATTTATCAGAGTATCATTAATTTTTAGTTTCGTTTTACTTACCCGTATATATGACATGAAAAAATATCCTTTTGGATGCACTGGCACTGAAAGTTTCCTGCATGTCATAAAATCATATAGGACTTATGCGAAAAAATTGTTTGCAAGCTTAGGCTAACATATAGGTACATACAATAATTGTCTTCGTAACTCGTATAACATGTTGCAACTGAAAAACAAAATCGTGGCTGCTTATGTAGCTTAAATTGCCAGGTACCCTTCTATGACTCCCTGATGATTCCTAATAAGGATAAAACGGATCTGTAGGTGGCTGGATTCTTCATTATATTTTGGATAGCTAACTGTAACGAATGACCAATATGCCATGGTTTTATGTTGTTGGGGACTTTCCACCAGGTATCATATTCAAGTCTTGCCAGAAACCCATGTAACGTCACGCAACAAAGATATTTGATGACCGCTGCCAGTGGAGATATAACCTCACTTTGTTCGTTTATGAATGCATGCCCTGGTCTTGCATACAATTTCACAGGATTTACCGTCATAATAAATGATTGCGGTAGCACTCGATTATTGAGATGTCATAGAAACCGTTGTGCGGATGGTCGACTGTTTTGTCTGCTGTGCCTAGTGGCAGATTTCTTTTAATAGCTTCACACGTACAGGACACTTCTGTTTTCAGATCCTTTGGGAAAAAAATACCGATGCAAGAAAAGGTTCAAATCCTGGGAGGTTTATTATGACAGTTTATATAATAAATTAAAACCAGCTGATCTATTTCTACTATAAAAGGGATTTAAAGTGGGAAGGGTATTAAATCCGGCCCAACAAAAAAATACCTGGCAAGTAAAAACCCTTGTTTATTTACAAACTTTGCAGACACTCGACAAAACCAAAACAGTGAGCTGGTAACCTTATAATGCTGCTAAAGCTAATAAAGGACCCTGCCATTTTCTTATGGAGAGGGTGTGTTTCGGTTACATTTTTTTTATGTTTTAATATGATTTAGAGGGAGTCCCAATGAGCTATTTTTGCCATGGGCAGTTTCCCCAATATGTACAGGGTGAGCTAGAAATTAGACTTAAAGTTACAAAAATTGCCGTTTTTACTAAATGTAACCTTTGTTTACGACAAAACTAAAGATAGGATGATTAATAGTTTCTGCAGATCTGATTCAACACATAACAACCTACATTTTTGATGTTAGGACCATTTTTCTGGCACACCCTGTATGTATACGATACCCGAAATTAAGGTAAACAATGTTAGTTGTGGTAATAAATAAATAAGTAATGATTGGTAGTTTTTTTGTAAGGATAATTTGAAAAGATCAAAAAAGCCTGTACATATTAAGGAAAGTGGTTATGTTGAAAATTGCTCATTGGAATCCCAATATAACATATTAAAATAAAAAAAATTCAGGGTTAACAAAAACACCTTTTGTTTGAACACGCGAAACTCAGTATTTCAATTTGCACCTATACTTACAAGATCTCGGGCATGTTTTTCGTTGGATAAATAAATTTTAAACAATTTAAACTGTATGACCAAACATTATTTTAATTTCGAAACACCTAAATCAATGAATAAGCCTTAAATTTGATACGGCACGCACTCTCGACTTTTATCAATTCGACCATTCAAATAGTTGATGATGCATAATAATAGGGGCCACAAATTAAACACCCCGATTTTCACAATTATTATACATTGGAAAATGGTGCGAAGTCATGGCTGGTGGTCGTCGTAGAGATTGGGCATAGATTTATTTACATATTTGATTTATTGAAAGTCATTTTCATCTAATTCTCAATACCAATTAAGTTGAAAAATCCAAAAGAATAGGGAATAGGGCCATTTAGGGTCGTATTCATAGGCCTCGATTTTGTATTCTTTAGGAGAAGGAGGTCTTGACGCTCCCTAAAGGCGACCTTGCGAGACTGATATTAGGGAAATTTTGGAATGCTTAGAATTTTGACAACTTTGACAGCCGCTGTGGTAATGTTTAGCAACCACTACAACTACCACTAGATTTTACCAGAGTTTTTGGAGCACATTAAAAACTGTCACTTGAAAAAAAAATTAGAGATGAAAAAAAATTCAAAATTTGACTAAATTTTACAAAATAAGTGTTTTATATGTTGGAACCTGGTCATATTTTATTGTTTTTAAAATTAATTGCGCCAAAATTCTCTAAAATTAAGCAGAAATAACTACAACCACAACGAAATGGATTCGTAGCTTGTGGTCACGGATGTAAAAAAGAAAGGGATTGATAATACCCTTGTGGGAAAATCACTGCCGTGTGTATTCCGCCATTTTCGCCGCCATGTTGTGGAGATTTAGGTTGGCGACATTGGTTCCTTACTTTTAAATAGTAGTGTGGGAACACTGACTATCAACAGTGTCAAAAAATGACGTTTCTAGAAAGGTTATTTTTGTTGTTGTTTTTTAATACAAAAACGAAAAAGTGAAGAACCAAGCAATAAAAACCATTTAAAAGACAGACAAATGCTTGAACGGCCACGCCATGATAATCTCTCTTATTTGGTCTGGGGAATGTGCAAGTTTTGAACAAATAAATTACAACATGGAAACATTACCCCCAATTTATAAGCTCAAAGGGTACTGTCAACCATTGCTGCTGGCGCTCCCGCTCAAGATAAACCATCATTAAGTTGATCTGAATCTGAAACAGGAACTAAAACGTCTAGGGACAGATATGCGCCAACAGTTTTTACAGGTTGTTATAGGTCTAGAAGACAAGAAAAATTAATGAATAGAGGGAAATACGAAGTTTGATAATAGCACCTATGGATCAGCGGAAATCCAGAGCGATGGCAAGCGATCACAAAAAAGTACATCTTTGGCACATCGAGTTTTACAAAATTAGAACAATACTTCATGAGTTTTAAAAAGAACATTAAAAAAATTAATTTTAATATGTATTTTATCAGTATATTTTTTTTCTTTTTCTTGTTGTCATTTCCATGTGTTTGTAACTTTCTATATGTAAGTAGTTTAAGATTCCATTGTCAATTTTTGCGATATTGTTTTTTTATTTTAAGACCAGTAATTATAAGATGTTTTACTAGTTTACTAGAAATAAAGAAAAATCACTATTTATTTTTTAATCTTTATTAACAAAACCTTAATGTTAACATTGTTTAATATCTAAATGACATTTTAAAGACATTCTTAGGTTAAATTTACCTTAATGTTAATTTTTGACGCTTATTTATTCAATTGTCAAAATGTGTTTTGTTAACAATTATTGTAATAAAAGTTTTCTGATTCTGAAGAACTAAGCAGAAAAAGTTATTACTAAGATATCCCTAAGTTTTGATAAGTTTTCAGCATTTGACATTTTTTTTGTAGATTCGTTTTTTAAGGATAATGCACTTTCCTTATGGAAACTGGCTTTCTGTGTGATTTTGCTTATCTTGATGAAATTCTATCATTGCCCCATAGCAACAAATCACAAAAATGGCTAAACATGTTACAAGTTTTTGTTTTGAAGCATGTTTGTTAAAAACTAAGTGGCAAAATAACAATTGAAATTTGCCTTTTGTTAAAAAAGTCATTTCTTGGTCATATGAATTTAATATTTTTTATGTTTGTGATGCCAGTGCGAAACAACTTATATTTTTCTGCTACTTATTCTAATACTACAATTAGGTTCATAAATATTATTTACATTCTCACAAAAAGTGCAACAAACTGATTTTAGGGAAAAGCCAGAATACCAAAATGTTTAACTTTGAACGCAGTATCTCAAAAACCACATACCAGATCACTGTGGAGCAATGATAGATTTTTATCAGGACAATGAAACCTGCTATGCTCCCTCTATTCATTGATTTTTATTACTGTATCACATTGGTGCATCTGTTCTTAGATGTTTTAGTCCCTGTGCAGATTTAGATCATCATCAAGGCGTATCTTCAGCGGGAGAGCCAGCAGCAATGATTGAACCGAGCCTTTATTACAATTTATAACGTGTGGCTTAACAGTACCCTTGTTTATAAATTGGGGGGCAATGTTTCCATGTTGAGATTTATTTGTTCGAAACCTGCACACACTCCAGACCAAATGAGAGAGATAAATGGCGTGACCGTTGGACATTTGTTTATGACTTGTTTCTTTACTTTTTTGTTTTTGTATTAAAAAACAACAACAAAAATAACCTTTCAAAAAAATGTCAAATTCAATCATATTTTGACACTGTTGACAGTCAGTGTTCCCACACTACTATTTAAAATTAAGGAAACCAATGTCGCCAACCCAAATCTCCACACCATGGCGGCGAAAATGGCGGAAGACACGCGGCAGTGATTTTCATGAAAATTTCTCATAGTTATTAGCAATCCAAGGTTTCTACATCCGTGCTTCTGGTAGTGGTTAATTACCACAACGGAATGACGTTTAGCTATTGCGCAGACGCAGTGATTACCACAACCACTACAAAGTGTCAAATAAGCGTTCCAAAATATTCCTACTGTTTTGCCCTTAGGATCCCTTTTGTTTCTTAAAGAAAGAACTATGAATCAATGAATACATATCTAAAAATATCACTGGGGAACAGCAAAAATGTTTCCTAGACCCAAATAGCAAAATCTATGCTAATTATGATAATTACCTATTTGCCTTTAATGTTTGGAAAAATTCGACCATTAAATTGGATTTATTATATCAATTGCTTGGATTGCAGTTGGATCGGATTAGAGGCCCTCTATGTGGGCAACTCATATTGCCCTCTCTTTCTAATTTTTTTCATATTTGTATGTAAAACGGATTTTATGAAATGGACTGATATTTTGTTGTCCCTTTTTATAATTTACCCAGACAGTTTTTGAACGATTGATTTTTTTCTGGTTAGTAAAATCTGTCAACCTTTATCAAAAAAAAAACAAAAACAAACAGTGAATAGACACGGTAGATATTAAACTATCAAACTATTTGAAATACAAAACACCTAGCGTCCAATATCACACATGTGTTTGAAATTAACTCTGTGTTTCGGACTTCCATTGTCTATATTTTATTTATACACGACGTTTCGATCAGTACAATCTCTGATCGTCTTCAGGTGCAAACTACAATCAATTCCTAAGGCTACGTACTTATATACTGTGAGAAATCACTCAACCTTGAAGTTTAAGAAGTTGGCTCCGCGCAAGGAGCGATTCCTGATTTCGTTGTTTCACCTTTTTGAGTATTCGTCTGATGTTCCTTAAGCCTAACAAATAATGGTCTTTTAGTTTCGCCTATGTATGATTCACCACACTCACAAGGAACTTGTTAAATGCATTCCTTATTTTGTTTGTTCTCCGGTTTGGTTTTACTAAGAAGGCTTCGAATTGTATTACTAGATTTAAAAGCTGTTTTAATATTAAAGTTTTTCGCTACTCTTCGAATTTTCTCTGATACGTATGGAATTGTAAGGAATGCATTTGCCTGGTTTTGGTCTTGTAATCTCTGTCCTGTTTGTTGAAATTTAGAAATAGTATCTGTTATAAGTTTAAGGCTGTAACCATTCTGCTGCAGATCCTTCTTAATGTTTCTTAATTCGATTTCCAAGTCATGAGAATTGTTACGAATTTGAACGGCTCTGTTATACAAAGTTTTGATTATGCCTTGTTTGGTTGTAGCAGAATGATTTGAACCTTGATTTAAATATTGTCCTGTGTGAGTGTGTTTACGATAGACTGTTGTTCTGATGTCGTTTTCTACTCGTGTGACAAGTACATCAAGAAAAGAAATTTGACAATTTTGCTCCAACTCCATTATGAATTTCATGGTGGGTCTTATGTTATTTAGGTGGTGAAGAAATTTTGAAAGTTGTTGGTCATTCCCGGTCCAGATAATAAAAGTATCATCAACATATCTCAGCCAGAGCTTAGGTTTATATGTTGCGGTATCAACCGCGTGTGATTCGAACCACTCCATGTAAATATTGGCCACCACTGGCGAAAGCGATGAACCCATTGGCAGACCGTCATCCTGAGCATAAAACCTATCTTTCACTTGAAAATAAGAGTTATGTAGGCAACACTCCAACAACTCCATCACTCCCTCCAGCGGTAGGCTGGTACGTTCATAAAGAGATTCGTCATCAACCAGTCTCTTTCTAATAATATCTAGCGATTCCTTTATCGGGACATTGGTGTATAGATTTTCGACATCAAAACTCACAAGTCTATCCTCGGGTCCTAAAACAAAAGATTTTAGAATATAAACAAAATGGTTGGAATTTTCTACAAATGAAGGCGTCTTGCTTGCAAGAGGTTGAATAGGTTGTTCAAAAGGAATTTAGACAGGTTGCTTGTTGGAGAATTTCTGGAACTTGTAATTGGACGTAAGGGCATTGCATCTTTGTGAATTTTGGAAAGTCCGTATAGGCTTGCTATGATGTGGTGTACGTTGAGACCTTGTATTGTCCGGAATATATCTGGAATACTTTTTCAGAATTCTATAAACCTTACTTTCGATTGATTGCATCGGATCTTTTGGGAGAAGCTTATAGTTTCCTTTATCAAGTACCTCTTCAACTTTTTGGTCATAGGTTTCCGTGTCCAAAATCACTGTTGCATTGCTATTGTCTGCCGGTAAGATTTTAACTGATTTGTCCTTTTGAAGATTCTTCAACGCGATTTCCTCTGTCTTGCTTATATTAGAGGTTTGTCAATAATGGTCCGATGTCTGAACTCGTTGGCGTCTTAATTGTCGTGGAAGAGGATGACCTTCTATGGCGTGTATAAATAAAATATAGACAGTGGAATTCCGAAACACAGAGTTAATTTCAAACACATCATTGTCTGAAACTTTCAAACAATAACACATGTGCCTATACACCTATTTTTCCCTATCCTCTAGTACTATAATATTGTGTGATTTAAATAGAATATAATCAACTTGATACAAAGATGCAAACCTTATTTTACTAGAGTACCAGGGAATTGTAAAAATAATAGATGAATAAATGTATAGCCACAATATAGGTAACACAGACATTCAAAGTGTCAAAAAAGTAATTAAATATTCACCTTCCATTAAAACACCAAACCTCAAAGCAAAATAAACGCTTGCCAAATTAGTCAAAATCTGTATTTTATTTTTTTTAACAATTTTTGGTATAAAATGTTCGTAACGAATCTCCCGCAAGCTTGAATTAATCTCCGTAAATTTTTTCTCTGTTGCGAATTTTTATCGGCTGACATCTCGGGAAATTTTCAAAAAATTCGCACCTCGAAAGAATTTTCGGAAATAATTCAAGCTCTATGGAGATTATAAGTGAAAATTAAAGAGGGAATATTTGTGGGTTCCCAGATTAGGAAACTTTTCGATTCCATACTTCAAGTCATAGAAAAACACGCGTGAAGGCATTTAAAATAGTTGCAATAAATTTTTTGGGAAACACTAGAGCAGAAAACCATAAAGACATGTCGTTAAAAATCATTTCTTGGATTCTTATCTGGATTACTTTCAGGAAAATTATGGTGCTCTAAGTGACGAGCACGGTATTGTGAGTAAAGCTATATTTTGACCTCCCCAGTTAGCGCCGTTATTATTAATGTTAGAAAAAAGGTTAAGGTCGTAGTTACAATCTGGGGAATTGTTTTTAGCAACACTGTACGGGAAATCAATTTAACTATGTCGATCTGATTTTTTTGCAAAATTTTACGTTATTGAATTTGTTTTCCATGGAAACGCGGAGACTTTATTTATGTGTATCCACAGTGGGACACCAAAGATTTTTCAGCACCGGGTCAAAAATTTGGGGTTAAGTTACTTATTTTGACTTTTTGCGTTCTGCGCCGCTAAAAAACCAAGTAAAATACTAAAATAAAAGAAAACCATTAATTGCAGAATTACCTGCTAAAAAAACGCTACATCCAACTACGTATTAAGGTAACTGGGGGTAATGTTTAAGGTTGCATTTACAGGTGCATTTATAATTGAATTGGAAACACTCCCTCTATCGGCTACTGGCGCTAGACGAAATAATCGTATTCTATTTTCTTTCAGTCTTTCAAACCTCTAAATGGAGCTTTACTGACCTGCTTTGTTAGTATTACTCCGTGTGTTTTTGAAACTGAGGTTCTAATATCTATCCTTTGCACTCCAAGATTTCACTAGTACACTTGCACATAACTATACCGTAATAATGTAAATGTAAAAAAAATGGTTGAATCAAAATAAAATGCGAATTCCTAGTAATCCCAGCGAGCTAGTAAAGTTCTCTTGGTTCTTTGATAGGCCTTTTTCGGCGGGCGACCGCACACGCGTAGTGGTTTCATATATGTTTTAGAACAATGTTTTTGAAAACACATTTTTAAAAGATAAACATAACATCGAATGGTTTTCTGTCAGAAAACGTAAAAATACTCTTCTGTCCCACTGCGACCCGATTTAAACTTTGTTAACAAAACACCAACAGTTACCATGGAATCGTATAAATTCTGCGATCTATCGGGCAACACTTGCACTGCGTGTGTTTCCCAAATTCAATGAAGTGTGATTGATTGATCGGTTTTGTTTTCCGGAGTGCACAGGCTTTTAGAAAAAAGGAACCTTAGTTTTTGTTTTCGCTAAAGCAAGGAAATATAAACAGGAAAAATGTAATCCAGAGGAAATTTTCTCTTTTTTGTAAATCGGGTTTGTTCTAAACCGCAATTATTTTGAAGCTTTTGGGATAGATTACAGCTCCAGGGCTTTTATTTTTAAGAAAAAATAATTGAGAATTTTTCAGATATTTTTGTTAAGCATTTAAAAATGATCACCCCTGCAAAATTTCAGCTAATTCTGATGTTTAGTTTTCCCTGTGCACTCTGGCAAAAGATTAAAAAATTAAGGAACAAGGCGTGTCCAGTTGTACTTTTTTTTACTTAAAATCTGGGGAGAAACTATAGCTTTAAATGCAAAACTTGTATAACTGTTTGCATACTTTAAGAGTTACCTGTCTAATCCCCACTTGCACCAACCCAAACCTAGAGCACACCTGAATAGGTGCCCCCTAGTTCTAGGGAAACCCTAACCCGTCACCTAAACTGAAATGGCTTGCTTGGCAAATTTTAAACGTACCCCTGGCTAGGTGAGCAAAACATTCGGCAACGGCGCAAATTCTGTCAAAAAAACGTCATTCCTTGGGTTCTCTGCCATTTCTCTCTGCCTCCGTCGCCCAAATTTTTTAGCAAGTATTTAAACAGGTGACAAATTGTTTTCCTAAAGATATATGGCTGACATTGATAATTCAGATTTTTCTAATTTATCGCAATGTAAAATGTTACAGAGAGGTTATGCATACAGGCAATATTTTTATTCCTGCCTGAGTGTGTGTATATTTTTGCTATGTAGTTACAATATGTTTGATATTCTTTCAGGGAGGTGGTGCGGTATGGTAAGAAAACCAATGTCCTATTAACACTGGATTTATACACTTCATGGTATTGTTAAGGCTTATTTACTTAAATTTTAATGCATAGTGCTTAATTTTTGACCTCTGTCTTTTAGTATGCTGGAAACAGATAGAGATATAAAATTAATACACATTAAGCATTAAAAATTGAGTTAATGGGTCTTTACTGTTCGACGGTGATGCAACCCTGACCCTTTCTCTTTTGCTAAGGGAAAATGAGACATATTTATAGTATGTATATATAATCTTGGCTCCAAAATTAACATCACTATTGGTTTCGTTAACCTAAACCTTTTGAAAAAAGTTATGTTGTCCATATCCTCAAAATGATTAGACCGGCCTGTTATAAACTTGACGTGGAAAGCCATTCTCAATTATTTCTAAGAGCTCCAGATCATCGTCCCATGCCTTCATATCACGGATGTAAAAAAGAAAGGGATTGATAATACCCTTGAGGGAAAATCACTGCCGTGTGTCTTTCGCCATTTTCGCCGCCATGTTGTGGAGATCTAGGTTGGCGACATTGGTTCCATAATTTTAAATAGTAGTGTGGGAACATTGACTATCAACATTGTCAAAAATGACGTTTCTAGAAAAGGTTATTTTTGTTGTTGTTTTTTAATACAAAAACAAAAAAGTGAAGACAAATGCTTGAACGGCCACGCCATGATAATCTCTCTCATTTGGTCTGGGGAATGTGCAAGTTTTGAACAAATAAATTACAACATGGGGTACTGTCAACCATTGCTGCTGGCGCTCCCGCTCAAGATAAACCTTCATTAAGTTGATCTCTGAATCTGAAACAGGAACTAAAACGTCTAGGGACAGATATGCGCCAACAGTTTATAAATCCGAGGTTGTTATCGACTTTTACAAAATAAGAACAATACTTCATGAGTTTTCATGTGTTTGTAACTTTCTATATGTAATTTTAAGTAAGTAGTTTAAGATTTCATTGTCAATTTTTGTGATATTGTAGCCAGTATTTTTTTCAGATTTTAAGTTTACTAGAAATAAAGAACAATCAATATTTATTTTTTAATCTTTATTAACAAAACCTCAATGTTAACATTGTTTAATATTACAATTACGTAAAATTTTGCAAAAAAGTTCCCAGATTGTAACTACGACCTTATCCTTTTTTTCTAACATTAATAATAACGGCGATAACTGGAAGATACGAATAGTTTGTTTCCTTGTGACATCTAGGTATGTAAACCTGAGGTTAGCTTCTATAAATAACAGAAAAAAATATTAGGGCTCCTATATTTCCCTCTTTGTGAAGTATACGTGTATTAACATTTACTTTAATTACACCTTACCTATTTTTCGTGCCCGTTTCTTGTATTTCATATATTTTGTAATATTTAGTTTCTGCGGTTCATAGTCGTGGGAAAGAAACAAGAAAACTAAACGAGAGACACCGATAAACAAACACCATCATCATCATATACCGCAATTTTATTTTCCGTTCTTTTCTGTCAAATAAAAGACTTCAAGAAGTCGAGTGCGTGTGGATTCTGTTGTGGTGAATGTTATTTTTAAGTATACGAGAAACAACAATCCTTAGATTAAAAAGAGACAAGATACCTGACACTTACGGAGACTTTGGTTACATTATTATATGGAGCAATGTTTACCTTTCTGTTGTTTACAGTAAACACACCAGTGGGGTACCTACTTAGATAGAAATTTATACATGAATTATATTATTAAAATTTTACTATAATATGAAATCTGAAAAATAATTTAAAAAACATACAAAAAATAATTCTGCCAATTTGAGCTTTGGAAGCTTGTTAACAATATAGTTTTGTAGTATAATTTTATACAAAAGAAATTTATTACAAAGTTTGTAAATGATTTATAGCAATTTCAATTTTCAACACAAGAAAATTATGCCAAACAATAAAACAAAGAAACACAGTTCATAGCATCTGGAACATAAGGAAAAAATAGTAGTTTTACCAACTAGTGGCTAAAATAGTGCTTTTTTACAAGCGTAGGTTTAAATAACGAGCGCAGCGAGTGTGTACCTACCGGCATGTACCGCCACTGACTGATTTCACTTGCTCTCCCTTTGTTTTCAAACCATTGGACGATTTGTTCCAAAATATCACTTTAAATGCATTGAAATATTCTCCTACTGGTAAAAAACACACTATAAACGTTTTTTGAAAAAATGTGATTTTAAAGCGACTTATGTTTTAATTGCCTTAGGAGCATAATCCTACTGGAAATATTAACACGCCAGGACGAATTCGTATTAGGTAACTTGGATAAGTAAGTACCAGTGCGGAACGATGCCTATTTGTGAGTGGTTCAAGGTTGGAAATCTAAGTGTATGATGGTGTTTAATGATGTATAGTGGAGGGTGACCAGTGAAACTACTGATGAGCCCACGCTGGTTACCCAGGGCGAAACATCGTTTATTCATTTCACTTTTCGCTTTGATCTTTTGTGTGTTCCTTATGGAATACTCATCCAAGTTTAAATTTTCGTTATTTCCACTCAAGATCTTTTGATCTTTTGTTTTTTTTTGAAGTTATTGAGTTATAACAGTTATCAGAGGGTCCGTTCCCCTCAGCTTAACGATTAAGCTAAGGGCGTCGCGTTTTCTCGAAAACACACAAAATTAATTTTACCGTAACAAAATAGCTGCAAGAAGGCTACAAAATGTAGCATAAATTTGCCCATTTTTTATAAACCAACGAGATCATCATCATCTAATCTTTTCTGGACGTGTATTCTTGAAAGTCATATGATCCGGTTATACAGATATATGCTGCTCCCTGTTCAAGAATACACTTCCTGGGCAAATACAAGCAAATGAAAACAGGGAGTGCGTCGACATTTTGTAGGATTGTTTATCGAAGTTTGTTGAACAGCCGAATCGAAACAGTTTTCTAAGGCCCATATTCATAGTCACTCCGAAGGCTCCCTTTTTTCTTGGGTTATGTAAATTCTTACGCGGAAGAAAAATGGGAGTCTTGAGGAACGACTACGCATATATACGGTCCTAAAAGTTTTCCTTGCTTCACAAATAAAATAAATCATGTCTAAAATATATGCAAACTGAACTGCTTGGTTTTTCTTTTGCCTTATCTGGCACTGTGTGTGCTGTGTTGAGTTTTCTGTGGTTCTCTTGGTTTTTCTCTCAATTCTTAACAAATAACATTAGAAAATTCCTTTGAATCATTAATAAATCATTTCATCTTTTGGGTCTTGGAAAAAAATGTATACAGGGTGACAATTTGGAGAGAACCACGCAAAATTTAAACGGAAACTGGATCTTAGTGGGATTTTAACGTCGTTTAAGTATTTTATTGGGACAGTGCCTGAGAGTATTTTGTCTCATAACCAATAATAGCTGCCAAAGTTTGGCAGATATTATTGGCAAAAAAAGCATCAATTACTACGAAAATGACAACGCTGAATTTAAAAATTACATTTATTTTGACACCTGTCAAACCCTGTCGAAATGGAGGAAAAATAATTAATGAAATTGAAGTTTTTGGAAAAGCAAATACCGTCTTTTTACTTTGCTGAAGAAATTAAATTGGCGTAAAAAAAGTGACGGTTGTCTTAACTGTCATTTACTGTTATGGGGAACACCACTGGTGCGATGACACATATTTACGAGTGGGGACCAGAACTACACTAAATTGAGGTCGATGATCTTAAAAATGTTATTAGTTTTGACACCTGGCAAACCCTGTCAAAATAACGAATAAATAATTTATAAACATGGAGGTTTCGAAAATGCAAATACCTTATTTTACTCTGTTGACGATTTTAAATCGGAAACCGTTAAAAATTGACAGTTGTCTTAACTGTCATTTACTGTTATGGGGAATAATTTATAAACATGAAGGGTTGGTAAAAAGCAAATACCTTTTTTTACTCTATTGACGAAATCGAATCGAAAACCGTGAAAAAAAGTGACAGTTGTCTTAACTGTCATTTACTCGATACCATAAATTGCAGTTGAAAAAAGTGTTACTTTTTTAACTTTAAAAGAGTAGTATTAGCTTTTCCAAAAATTCGTTAATAAATTATTTATTTGCCATTTTGACAGGGTTTGACATGCGTCAAAATTAATATTTTTCAGTTCATGGACCCCACTCGTAAATATGTGTCATCGCACCAGCGGTTTTCCCCATGACAATTAACAGAACTTTCACTTTTTTTACGGCTTTCGACTTAGTTACTTCAACAAAGTAAAAAAAAGGTATTTGCTTTTCCAAAAACTTTAAGTTTATTAATTATTTTTCCGCCATTTCAACAGGGTTTGACAGGTGTCAAAACTAATAAGTTCATCGACCTCAATGTAGTGTAGTTCGAGTCCCCACTCGTAAAAATGTGTAATTAGTTTTCTCCATAGCAGTAAATGACAGTTAAGACAACTGTCACTTTTTTTTACGGTTTCCAATTTAATGTCTTCAAAAAGGTATTTACAATTCCAAAAAGTTTAAGTTTATTAATTAATTTTTCGCCATTTTGATAGGATTTGAGTTGTCAAAAATAATAACATTTTTTTAGTTCATCGACCTCAATTTAGTGTAGCTCGAGTCCTCTCTTATAAATATGTGTCATCGCATCAGTGGTTTTCCCCATAACAGTAAATGACAGTTAAGACAACTGTCACTTTTTCATACTGTTTCCGATTTAATCACTTCAGCAGAGTAAAAAGAAGGTATTCGCTTTTCCAAAACTTCAATTTCATCAATTTCATTGATTCATTTCAATAATTTTTCCACCATTTTGACAGGATTTGGCAGGTGTCAAAATAAATGTAATTTTTAAATTCAGTGTTGTCATTTTAGTGGGAATGGATGCTTTTTTGCTGATATCGGTCATCATAAGCATGATAATAATAAGATCATCCCAAACCTTGCCAGCTATTATTGGCTCACCCTGTAGATATCGGCACCTCTGTCTATGAGACAGAATGCTCTCAGGGACTGTCCCAATAACATACATAAACGGCGTTGAAATCCCACTGAGATCCAGTTTCCATTTAAATTGTGCATCGTTCTTTAAAATTTGTAGAATGGTTTAACGATCCTATTTTATATTGTTAACGAAACGTCCTTTTTTTGAAATACCAACGTTTCGCAAAATTTATTTGCTTCCTCAGGACTCTAAAATTGAATGTACAATAAAAATAGTGTGGATTTAAAAAATTTTTGTTAAAAAATTTTATTATACAAACAGCAAAATTTTAAAAAGTAATACGTTAATATTTTTATTTGTTAGTATAACTTTGAGAAGTTTTAAAATTGAATGTACAATAAAAATAGCGTGGATTTTAAAAAAAAATTGTTAAAAAAATGTTACTATACAACCAGCAAAAGTTTAAAAAGTAAAACGTTAAAATTTTTTATTTTTTAGTATAAGTTTGAGAAGCCAAAAATATACATAACAATAACCGCAATCCAATGTAAAAAATTTGAGACAAAAAAGAAAACAAACACAAAAAATTAAAAAAAACAGACTTACATTCAAGACGGCCGTTCCATGTGTCGATTTTATTGCCAATAGACGTCATCCTTGGGTAAAGAGGCATTATTTTTGTAGAAGTACCGTAAAATTTTTGTTAAATCTTCAAAAAAAAAAACTAACAAACAAATTAAAATAATATTACTACAGCGAGTACTTCGTTCGTATTTAATTTTTACACTGATACGCAGCAGTAGTACAGTACTCGTCGTAGTAATATTATGTTGTTTTATGTTTTTTTTTTAAGTTTTAACAAAAATTTTACGGTACTTCTACAAAAATAATGCCTCTTTACCCAAGGATGACGTCTATTGGCAATAAAATCGACACATGGAACGGCCGTCTTGAATGTAAGTCTGTTTTTTTTTATTTTTTGTGTTTGTTTTCTTTTTTGTCTCAAATTTTTTACATTGGATTGCGGTTATTGTTATGTTTATTTTTGTCTTCTCAAACTTATACTAAAAAATTAAAAATTTTAACGTTTTACTTTTTAAACTTTTGCTGGTTGTATAGTAACATTTTTTTTTAACAAAAATTTTTCAAAATCCACGCTATTTTTATTGTACATACAATTTTAGAACTTCTCAAAATTATACTAAAAAATAAAAAAACTCACATTTTACTTTTTAAACTTTTGCTGTTTGTATAATAACATTTAATTCACACTATTTTTATTGTACATACAAATTTTGCGAAACGTTGGCATTTCAAAAAAAGGACGTTTCATTAACAAGGTCCCTCAACCCATAAATCTAAACCTTAAAAAAAAAGTTCTTTAAAATGTTTATATTTTCTTAAATAAAAAAGATCATTAGGTAAAATTTCTGATCCTTAAATGACTTACAATAAAACATCTTTTTAGATATACCAGGCATTAACAATGGTATTTACTAAGATAGTACCCCCACAGTTGGTCTAGAGAGGGGTTTTAAGAAAAAAATATATAATCTTTAAAACATAGATTTTTGTTTTCGATATATCGCCAACTACCATTTACTGTAAAAAGTAAAATCTCCTATGTAGCTCTTTTCTGTGGGGCTTTTTTTGGAAAATATTTTGTCAACCTTAAATAGCAACCCTCTATTTTAACTTTATATTTGAATTCTCGCTGAAATTCTCTTTCTAATGGTACCTCACATCATAAGATTTACTTTGTGAGGGATTTTTAAGAGCAAATAAAAAATGACAATAGTTTGACGTTTGCACATTCCTATTTACAGTGATTTTGACGATATTATTCCACAAATAGGAAGTAGGCAAACTATTGTCATTTTTTATTTCCTCGTAAAAAAACCCTAAAAATATGTTTTCAAAAAACACTGACCCATACAGAAAAGACACAAAGTTATTCATTATCTTCTATTTTTATTGCAAAATACCACTGAATAACTTTTTTTTGTCAAAATATACCATATTTTAGGAGAAAATGCCCAAAAACTATTTTTTTTTTGACAGGTTTCAAAATGGCAAATGGTGAATACGCCAAAAATTTGGCAAATAATAGCTTCATTATCTTTGTTTGAGGTTATAAAGTTGGTGATTTTTTAGACCACATCTGGAGGGTTGTTTTGTGGCAATTGGTAAAAAGTTCGTTTATAATTTCTCTAAGTAACCGTTTTTTATTCAAATTCACCCCTAAATTGGTTCAAAAATTTTTCAAAAAAAAAACAAAAATGTGCTAAAACAATTTCTTCGCCTTTGACTGTACATTGAAGCGTATCAAAAAAGCACCTGAGAAAAAATAGGTGATTTTTTAGACTACATCTGGGGGGTTGTTTTGTGGCAATTGGTAAAAATTTCGTTTATTATTTCTCTAAGTAACCCTTTTCCAATTTTTATAATTGGAAGAAGCGCATTTTTTATTCAAATTCACCCTTAAATTGGTTCCAAAATTTTTCCAAAAAAAAACAAAAATGTGCTAAAACAATTTCTTCGCCTTTGACTGTACATTGAAACCTATCAAAAAAGCACCTGACAAAAAGTAGGCATCAAACAAGCAAGTGTGTTGCCCGCTCCTCTCTTATCTCCGTATCGTGCCTCAGAAAGTAAACAAACTATGCAATTTTTATTAGCTGATTTAGTTTTTGTTTAAGGTTATAAAGTTGGTGATTTTTTAGACCACATCTGGGGGGTTGTTTTGTGACAATTGGTAAAAAGTTCGTTTATAATTTCTCTAAGCAACCCTTTTACAATGTTTTTTTATAATTGGAAGAAGCGCATTTTTTTCAAATTCACCCTTAAATTGGTTCAAAAATTTTTCAAAAAAAAAACAAAAATGTGCTAAACATTTTCTTCGCCTTTGACTGTACATTGAAGCCTATGGAAAAAAAAAGCACCTGACAAAAAATAGCCATCAAACAAGCCCGCTCCGCTCTTATCTCCGTATCGTGCCTCAGAAAGTAAACAAATTATGCAATTTTTATTAGCTGATTTAGTTTTGAATGTCCGCACGTCGCGTCGCGTCGTCGTGAGGAGTATTAGTTTTTTTAGTGAATTTATTTGGTGTCTTGTTGTAAACAATGAAATACAACTATTCATTTCTTGGGAAATTAAACAGCGAATTAGTGAATATTTTTGTAAATTATAACGGAGCACAACAACCCGCCGCAGAAGCTTACCGAATTTATTCCTGTGCCCCCTTATATTAATAGAGGTATGTCAGTATTTGAACTTTTTATTTAGTTATTAGAATATTCAGCGATTAGGGGTTTTTGTCACTTTATTTGTATCATACTTCAACGAGTCATTTGTGTACTTTTGGTGGTACGGTCATGTCTGGGAAAAAAGTTCCCTAATTGAAACATTTTTGAAGAAGCTTTTGAAAACGACGAACTCGTTTTTTTTATATATTTTTGTAAAACTTAATTCGCTCTAAAAGTTGCTGACATAAGTTGTGAAACACTCTGTATACATACAATGCAATAGTTAACATTGGGGTTGCAAAAATATAAAATTTTTGGCTACTATGCTACTTTTTTATTTATTACAAGAGCTCATTGCATGAAAAAATAGTAGTTTCAGAACTAGTTGCTAAAATAGTGTTTTTTTACAAGCGTTGGTTTATTTACAAGCGTTGGCTGTGCTCTAGACTGTTTTAGGTATCTTGTATTATTTTTCTTGTAGATTTAAGTTTTTTACTTTTTTCTGTTTACTAATACATAGTAACTTTGCATGTAATTACTGTTATATACGGTGTTTGTAAAGTATCCAATAAATAAATAAATAACGAGAGCAGCGAGGTACTTAAAAACGCAAGTAAAAAAGCACAGTTTAGCCGCAAGTTGTTAACACTATTTTTTTTAATACCTTTATCACAAAATATAAGAAAAACTGGAAAAGAATTTTTTTTATAACTTCATCAAAAACATGATTTTAGTAACTGTCTGCAGATAACTAAAGCATGGCTTTTTTGGTTACCGGTGCAAAAAAACTTTTTTTTTGGTCACGGGTGCAAAAAAAGATTTATGTCCGTTTTTTAACCAAAATTAAAGAGAAAAAGCGGAATATAGTAATATTGAAAAAATGTAATTATTCTGGCCTAAAAAGTAAGCCATTTCCGCCAGTTTCACCAAGTATTTACGAAAAAATCATTTAAAAACATCGTCAAAATTTCAAACTATCAAAGATTAAAATGTCGCAACAATAAACGTCACCGAGTAAAAAGGCACATCGCTATGAAAACGATTGTTATTTCATTTACTAGCCGCCTTGATTTATAGTGTAAAGATGGTGCGTTGCGAGAAGTGCTCTTCGTTCGAGATTTTTAAAAGTATTTTCCTCTTTTTCTTGGATTTTTTGATAAAGGTATTGAAAAAAATAGTGTTAACAACTTGCGGCTAAACTGTGCTTTTTTTACTCGCGTTTTTAAATACCTCACTGCGCTCGTTATTTAAACCAACGCTAGTAAAAAAAGCACTATTTTAGCCACTAGTTGTTAAAACTACTATTTTTATACTTTTATCAAAAACATGATTTTAGTAACTGTCTGCACATAACTCAAGCATGGCTTTTTTGGTTACCGATGCAAAAAAACTTTTTTTTGATCACGGGTGCATAAAAAGATTTCTGACCGTTTTTACCCAAAATTAAAGAGAAATAGCGAAAAAAAGTAATATTGAAAAAATCTCATTATTCTTGCCTAAGAATTTAGCCATTTCCGCCAGTTTTCACCAAGTACTTACGAAAAAATCATTTGAAAATAGCGTCAAAATATCAAATTACGTCACCGAGTAAAAAGACACATCGCTATGGAAACGATTCTTATTTCATTTACCAGCCGCCTTGATTTATAGTGCAAAGATGGTGTGTTGCGAAAAGTTCTCTTCGTTCGAGATTTTTAAAAAGTATTTTCCTGTTTTTCTTAGATTTTTTGAGAAAGGTATTAAAAAAAAAGAGTTTTAACAAATCGCGGCTAAACTGTGCTGCTTTTTTTAGCCACTAGTCGTTAAATCTACTTTTAAAAAGCTCGAACGAAGAGCACTTCTCGCAATACACCTCCTTAACTCTATAAATCAAGGCGGCTGGTAAATGAAGTAACAATGGTGTCCATAGCGATGTGCCTTTTTACTCGGTGATGTTCATTGTTGGGACATTTTAATCTTTGACAGTTTGATATTTTGACGATGTTTTTAAATAATTTTTTCGTAAATACGTAGGGAAAACTGGCGGAAATGGATTAATTTTTAGGCAAGAATAATTAGCTATTTCTCTTTAATTTTCCGCTATTTCTCTTTAATTTTGCGTAAAAAAACGACCAGAAATCTTTTTTTGCACCCGTGATAAAAAAAAGCTTTTTTTATCACGGGTGCAAAAAAAACATTCAACAGTTACTACGTACCAAATGTTTACAGAGCAACGATGTGTCATAATTTTAATATTCCAACTAATTCCAAAAATATCCTTTGAATAAAGAACAAAGTAAAAATCAGAATTCTTCACAACAACTGCACTATCAAGTTTACCCTAGTTCAAAAATACTAAAGCTACGGGAGAGCTCCAGTATCCGCTTTTTTTCAATATTTATTCATGGCTAATTTACTTGCTGTCACAAGCATTTACTTACTTATGCCTCATTAGCAACCATTTGACCCTTCCAATCCCCTAAATCTTTCGCTAGTCCTTTAAACCGTCCCCAAACAAACACCAAGTTCATATATTATAAAGTCCAACGAAACCGTCCGTTCTAATGGCCTCTAACTACCCCACAATTGCTCTAATTAGGAATAAATGTGCCCCTGAGAGATGCTGCACCATATAACTGTCAAAAGAGATAAGAGGGATGCGAACAAATGTTGTGAAAATAGAACGGTTATGGTCTACAGGTTTTGGTTACGTAATTTTTAAAACTAGCTTGTATCTCGGCCATTTTCCCAATACAGGGTGTTCCAAAAAAAGGTAACAAGTGCTTTTTCTGGGATTTCACAACAACACAACACATTTTGGAAAATCCATTCAACACGTAAGATTTTCCTCGGACACCTCAGTTTTATTTTTTATTAGAGAATGTTTTGTAATTTTTTTCTTTCTTGTGGGGCGAATCTTACCCCCTTAGCTAAAATTTAAATAGGGGTGTGGGAGAATTTTTGGACAGTTTTTTCACTTACCTCGTTTCTGAGATATTCGCGTTTGATATCATCATAAGTCAATCCAAACCATCCCTCAAGACTGAACAAAATACCAAAAAATCGACGTAAATTTCCGAAGAAAATTCAGAAAATCTTTTTTATACCTTCATTAAAACATGATTTTAGTAACTGTCTGCAAATAACCAAAGCATGACTTTTTTGGTTGCCGATAGAAAAAATCGTTTTTTTTATCACGGGTGTAAAAAAAGATTTCTGTCCGTTTTTTACCCAAAATTAAAGAGAAATAACGGAAAATAGTAATACTGAAAAAATTTCATTATTCTCAATTAAGCCATTTCCGCCATTTTTCACCAAGTATTTACGAAAAAATCATTTAAAAACATCGTCAAAATTTCAAACTATCAAAGATAAAAATGTCGCAACAATGAACGTCACCGAATAAAAAGGCACATCGCTATGAAAACCATTGTTATTTCATTTACCAGCCGCCTTGATTTATAGTGTAAAGATGGTATGTTGCGAGAAGTGCTCCTCGTTCGAGATTTTTAAAAGTATTTTCCTGTTTTTCTTGAATTTTTTGATAAAGGTATTAAAAAAATAGTGTTAACAACTCGCGGCTAAACTGTGCTTTTTTTTACTCGCGTTTTTAAATACCTCGCTGCGCTTGTTATTTAAACTAACGCTTGTAAAAAAACACTATTTTAGTCACCAGTTGTGAAAACTACTATTTAATATTATACAGGGTGTTTCAAATTCGATGCTCACCATGGGGATCTCCTAAACGGTAGGAGATACGAAAAGGTTTAAATTAGGGCAAAGTTGCGGAACTTGACGGTTTGCTCAAAACCAAAAAAAAAGTTTACAAATTCCGAGTCGTTCCAAAATCTTTATTTTTAGTTTTGATTTTCCTGGGCCCTTATTCTTAAAGCTATCAAAAAACGCTAAGATCTACCTAATGAGAGGTCCGTTTTCGAGATTTGACATATGACAATGGTACAGATATTTTACGACCTCATTTTCACGAGTACCTTACGTTTAAAAAACAAAGAAAAAAACGTATTTTTAGAATGCTAGGTAAAGTTATTTGAGACAATGATGTATTTGACATTAACTCTGTACTGATCGAAACGTCGTGTATAAATAAAATATAGTCAATGAAAGTCCGAAACACAGAGTTAATTTTAAAGTTATTTTGTTATAACAAAATATCAAAAAAACGGTCATTTTTAAAATGTAAAAAAACTGTCATTTTTAGAATGTTAAAAAAAGTACTGCAATCGGGTTTCCAAAATATCTTGAGTAAGTTAAAAGCCAAAATTAAATTTGGTCAAAAAACCCAAAACGTCAGGTGACAAAATGTTATCTCTCATCCTTTATGAACCAAATGGCAGGAGAAAAAAATGATGTGTCCATAAAAAAACATGAACTTGACAGTGCTCCTGTCACACTGAAATGCCAAGTCTCAAAAACGGACCTTTCACTGGATAGATCCTAAAAAAGTGCCTGTAGAAAGTTTTAAGCGTTTTTTAACAGCTTTAGGAATAAGGGCGCAGAAAAATAAAAACTAAAAATGAAGATTTTGGTTTGTTCCGCCTATCTCCGGAACTATCCGGAATTTGTAAACTTTTTTTTTAGTTTTGAACAAAGCATAAAATTGCGCAACTGTGTCCTAATTTAAACCTTTTAGTATCTCCTACCGTTTAGGAGATTCCCATGGTGAGCATCGAATTTGAAACACCCTGTATAGATAAAATTATATGCAAAATGACCAACTTAACTTGAGTTTCTATTTATTTACGAAGTCGTCTATCGGCTGACTATAAACTAATTAACTTCTGAGGGTATGGTGGGGGGGGGGTTGAAGGAGAAAAAAGAGGGATAAAAATCTTTTAAAAAAATTGTAACTTTGGAACAGAACCAAGTAGCGATATACGGTTTTCAGATTTAATTTTCCATAAATATGGACTACAAATTTTGTTATAAGTTCAAATTCGTGGGAGCTTTAGTTTCCGAGTTATTTGAAAAAACGTTAAAATATATATAAAAAAAATCATAACTTTAGAAGTAAAGCAGCTATTGATATGCGATTTTCAGATTTTGGTTTTCGTAAATATTACCCAAAAATTTTGTTATGAAGTTCAAATCTTTCAAACCTACAATTTTCGAGATATTTTCATTTCCTCCACCCCAAGTAAAAATCGTATATACGCCCCAGTGGCGGTCCCAGAGGAAGGGGGCGGGGGGGGGGGGGCGATTGACCCTCCTTTGCTCCAGAAAAAAGTAGATAACAACAACAAAGATTCTGGTGGTAATAACCCTGAAGAAGAAAAAACGAGAAATTGCAGAAAGTTCCTTTAAATACATTCGAGAATTCCTCCACAATATTTTGGGACAGTTTGACCTTCAATCCAAGACCAAGAATATACAAACGCATGACGAACTTACCGCGAAAACCATTGAAAATACAGAATAGTATTATAGAGTTTCTATTTATAAACAAGTTTTAGACAAAATGCATTTGGACATAAAAAAGTATTTTTGACCTAAACATATTCATACCAAGTTTAACATGAAGCCAAAAATCAAGGCAAAATTAACTAAATTCGTTTCTAAATACTATAAACTGTTTTATTAATCCAAAAAAAACAATATTGGTCAGAAGTAGGCAAAAGCTTAAATCAAAACATACCTGATAACGTTTTCGAGACAATGAACAAGTGTGGCAATATTTTTCCGTTGATTAGAACATTCTTGAATGTTTTACAGTAAGTAATGCCTCGTCAGAAAGAAGATTCTCATGCCTCAGAAGATTGAAAACATAAGTACTTAAAAATACTATGACGGAAATTCATCTGACGGGCTTAGCGTTGCTGCATATCAACAGACATATTGAAATTGGCATTGAGCGAGTCATTGACCGGTTTGCCCAAAAAACTGGAAATTATTTTTTTTTTGAGATGGCCATCTTATGTTTGAGATATGCGACATAAAAGGTAATGTTTCAACAAAAAGCTTTTTAGACCTCAAAAAAAGTATTTAGCTATTAGGTTTTGTTTGTGGTTTGTTTGTTATCTATGTTTTTTATAACTGAAAAAATTATACGTAGTTATTCAAGCGCGGATTTCAGGAGGATAGGGGGTAGTTAATCCCCCCCCTCTACCCTGGCTTTGATATATTTATAATTTTAGTTTAATTTCGAATCAAAAAACGCATTTTTAGAGCAATTTGCTTAAAAATTTTCGCCTGCGGTGCTATAATACTGTTGATACTTACGATTTTACTTTATTTCGACTCAAAAATTAATTCTTAAACATTTTTTAAAACAAAAAATGTATGAAATAAACGACTTCAAATCTGAGGATCCCCCCCTAGATTTGAGACCAAATTCTCGCTTGTAGTTACTAAGTTTTGTTTGCATATATTGATATGTACCTCATAAAAGCTATGCTTTTATTCTATTTTTTTTCGTATCGAAACCGCCCCTCTTTTCAAATGGTTGGGACCGCCACTGATACGCCCTTGCACTTTTTAAGAGCAGCGCTGAAGGATGATGATGGGTTGGATATTAACATTATTTATATCTTATAGCGGTTATATAATCAAAGCATTAGCTAAATTCGATCGTGTGTTGTTTTCCATGTAAACGTAACGCCAACTAACATTCTGAAACGAGCGCGAAAGTCTGCAGAAGCCGCAAATTAATGCGCCAAAATAATTTAGCCAAATTCAGTAGCCATTAAAAAACCAAATAACGAAAAAAAAACGCACCTCGGGAATAATAATAAGTGGACAAAAGCGGATCATTAGGGACCGCGTTCCAGGGCCGTACCGCGCCTATTTAAGTGTCGTCGATGATAAATCAAGTAGGCCGCGGACCACCCGGTCTGCAGCGCCAAAAATGTTAACAAGACGCGTGACAACTGCCGGCCGGTGGGTTGGAATCTTGCCGCCCCGGCCATAGACAACTATAAGTGGCCGTCACGCACATCAAATTATAGGTGTATTTTTAAAATAAAACAATTAATAAAGTATCAAAACAATGCCAAAGAGAAAAAAAAGCAATTTAATTGACGTCAACTGTGAGTTAGAATATTCGATCTGATGTTTGGTAATTTTGTTTCTCTCTAAAAAGTCACAGTTGGGTCAGTGCCCCATAGTTTTCTTTAATTTGAATTTACTAGCTTTTATTTAACTTGCAATGTATATATGTATGTTTGTTCGGGTGGAATCTTCCTACTTAATTTTGACCAACTTCACGACATCCGATCGGCTTCAAATTTGGCATGCTTATATAGTTGCGGTGACAACACAAGAATATAGTGTGATGAAATTGACAGCTCCCCCCTACTCGTAGGGGGGTGGAGGGCGGGTACAGCTGAAGTACGCCCGATTTCGTTGAAATTTGGTGTGTTGGTGTACTTGGCGATGGAGAATTCCAATCAGAGTTTGAAAATTCAATATGGCGGATTCAAGATTGACGATTCTTGGTCATCTTTTGCTAACCAATTTTAACTAACTTATACCTACACATCCGATGGCCTTCAAATTTGGCATGCATTTATAGTTAAGGTGACAATACAATAATATGTCATTATTAGGCACCCCTCCCCCCTATGAGGGGAGTGGAGGGGGAAAAACACCAAAGTTTGTGAATGATAACATAATGCTTTCATCTAAAGAAGCTGAGAACGGGTGAGATTGTCGTGCTTGCCAAGCCTTTGCAAATGTCCTTAAGTTATAGAGCAATACAACTGCTTCTTAGGTAAATCGTCGATGTGACCGATATACGATTCCTAAAGTTAAAATTTTTAAATTTAAACAAGGAATAGCGAGCTCTCCCTCAAAAAAGGTAATGGTAACCGTAGATCCTATTTCGCACTTGTGGTGCTCATCAGTACGGTGCTAGGAATTAGGAGATGAAATGATGATGAAAAAATCTGACACAGGATTCATGTAAAAGACAACCATTTGTCAAATTGCGGAATCGTCAAAGGTACCTTAAATTTGAAGGAAAAGTAAGCGTCTCTGCGGAGACAGATATAATGATCTTTAAAGATATCCTAAGCTCTGGAGTTGATAAATTTAAAAAAGGATTTAGTGATTGTGTTCAAATTTGAGATGATTTTATAGTTCCGGTAAAAATACAATAATATGGTATACTCAGGTACCCACCTCCCTCTAACGAGGGAAGTGGAGGGGGAAAAATATTCCTTTTGTTTGATTTCAATCAAAATTGGCATACAGGGGTTTTTAAGGAGGGGGATTATGAATTTTTGATCAGATTTGAGAGTTTCAATATGGCGGATTCAAAATGGAAGATTTAGGGTACAAATCTAAAAATTAAAAAATAAATTTTTATTAAAAAAACTTTTAAAGAACAAGCTTTTATTAAATGCACTCAAAAGTGGAAAATAATTTTTAATCTTCCTTATACCATAATACAAGCGATGGGCGCAAATTAAAAATTTTTACTTTACGGTGATAAATAGAAAACTACAAAAGAAGAACTCTATTCGAATGATAAACATAATGCTTTCATCTAAAGAAGCTGAGAACGGGTGAGATTGTCGTGCTTGCCAAGCATTTAAAAATGTCCTTAGGTTATAGAGTAATACAACTGTTTCTTAGGTGAATCGTCGATGTGACCGATATACGATACCTAAAATTAAAAATTTTAATTTACGCCCATCGCTATTAGAGTAGATTATCTTTATTAACTACGTTTTGTATATAAACAAACAATTGCAGCAGGTCAGAAAAAAAACAACAAACAAAGATTTGTAAAACATAGATACACAGGGCATAAAATATAAAATTACACTAAAAAATACGAACAAAAAACCGTCACAAGAACACGCGCCGATTAAAAAAAAAAACAATTTTAACGAAATTCTTCCAAAAACTCTTTGATATTGTATATACCTTTTTTAGTTAAAATTTGCTTAATTGCATATTTGAATTTATTATTGGACATACTTTTAATATTGCTTATTATATATATCTACATGTGGAGAGTTTTTGAATGATTTTTCCAATCTTAAAAAACTTGGTCTAATTAAATTTGCTGATCTTGTATCATAGTTGTGAAAATTTGAATTTGTTTCGTAAGTATGTTTTTGTTTATGTACTTCTATAAGTTGGTAAAGAATATACAGTGAAGGTAGTGTTAAAATTTTAAGTTTAATAAAATAAGGTTTACAATGTTCCCGATAGCCGATATTGTAAATAGCTCTTACAGCTTTTTTCTGTAACCTGAAGACTTCAATGGAGTTTGTAGAGTTTCCCCACAAAGCCACACCATATGAAATATGCGAATGAAACATAGCATAATAAGAATTTATAAAAGTTTTTTCGTCAAGAATACACTTCAACCTACGAATTAAATACACGACTGACGATAGTCTGCCCTTAAGTGTCTCAATGTGCGGAGTCCAGGTAAGAGTACTATCCAATGTGATACCTAACAGCTTGGCACTACTAGGTTCTATCTCAGTAGATGTTCTAGTCGAAAAGAAAATATTTTGTGTTTTATCTCTATTTAATTTTAGACAGTTTTGGGTAAACCACATCTTTGCTTTTTCCATCAGCTGACTGCTTTTTTCCTTAAGACGTTCAATGTTGTTATGTTTACAAGACATGGAATTATCATCCGCAAAAGCTCTACATTTATCTGGGGAAAGACGTGGGTCTCTAACGATACGTACATCCTTCCGTACGCAACGAGATTCTATCATCACACCCGTCAAAGAAGCAGGCATCGTTCGAAACATGGCATGAGCAAGTCAAAAATGTAGCGTATTTTGACTTTGTTTCGAACGCGTTACGTATACCGATACGGATGCGTTGAAATATTTACTTTAAGTGTCTAATAGCTTGCCAACTTTAAGTGGCTATCAGACACTAGTGGTATCGGTATCTGCATCCATATATCTGTGAAGTGGATGGACCAATGAACAAATTACTCTTATCAAATTGTGGCGAAAAAATTTTGATTATATTTATTTTTACAAGACACACCTCTATGGCGTTCTTTTTAACCAAAAAAAGGCGCAGGAAGACTTCCATGACTGAAAACCACTAATTCGATAATGACAAAGGGAAAATTGCAGGTTAAAAACCGTGTTTTAGGGGTGCAGCGGCCATATTAGCTGCCCTAAATCATATAGACTGCACCGTTTATTAAAACAAATTATTATCGCCTTTGGGAGAAACAGAGAAAATGCATCTATTTGATTGGTTTTTAACAGTCTTTTAAAATCATTATAAGGTAAAGTAAAGGGTGGGGTGGTGATTTAACGGTTTTTGTTTACCTTTTTGTCAGTGGCGCACCCAGGAATTGGTTTTTAAGGATACATAATAAAAAAAACTTAATTTAAAGTAAAAATGTGACCATAAGCAAGCTTCTCGGAGTGGGGGGGGGGGGGGTGGCCACTGTTTTTGTACACGCGCCCTTGTTCATTTAATAAAATCGCGTGGTTTTTCCGGGACTTAATTAAGGGATACTTTTTAAATTAGGATGAATTAAAATTTGAATGAAAAAAATAGACAAACTTTTGCACGGCGGAGGCTGATATGTTAATAAATCCCCACTAGCAAAAACAATATATTCAAGTCGGAGTTATCGATTCAAGTTAAAAAAAATAGGTACAAACTTTAAACGATATATTTTTAGGAGATAACTTTGCCTTAATATAAGCATTTTAATGTTGTACCGTACCATTTTTGAGAGAGGCAATTTTGGGGACAAAACGAGTTATTCTTTTGTTTTTGACACGTAAATGTTTTAATAGTCCTTTTGTAAAGTTAAAAAATTTGTGCTAGAAAGCACGGATAGTCCACCATACAATCAATTATTCTATATTGAAAGGAAATGAAAATATCTCGAAAACTGTAGCTTTGAAAGATTTGAACCTTATAGCAAATTTTTTCTGTAATATTGACGAAAACCAATATCTAAAGTTATGATTTTTTTGCATATTTTAACGTTTTTTCAAATAACTCGGAAACTAAAGCTCCCACGAATTTGGACTTTATAACAAAATTTGTATTTCATATCCATGGAAACTCAAATTTGAAAACCGTATATCGCTACTTGCTTTTGTTCCAAAGTTAAAATTTTTTAAATATTTTATCCCTCTTTTGCCCTCTTCAACCCCCCACCACAATTTTTGTACCAAATTTTGTTAAAATCAATTAAGGCGTTCTTGAGTTACAGACAACAGATCGACAGACAACTTTTTTTTTCGTCGATTAAGGTGTTTTGGAATCTTTGTAACTCATTTTTGATAAACTAAAAACGGGCTGTTTACAATTTTAGTCTAGTTTTTACTTTTAAGCAATTTTTGTCAACATTTAAAACATGTAAAAAAACGGCATTCGTTTGGTACAATTTTCTCAAAATTTTTGGCTGCGGCGCATTTAAGACATTATTTTGTAGAGATTATATCTGTCCAAGGATTCACCCCTTAGGGCTGTCCAACAAATTGTCAAAGTCAGTCATTAATCACGTGAAGACCCTTTGAAAATGGTGGCGGTAGGGTAAACAAAGTGATTTTCCATAAGACGTAAAGCTAATAAAAATGAAAATTTTGGGAAAGTGAAAAAAGATTCAGATTAAGAGTGACTATTTGATAGAGTAATCCTTTCTGAATCGGGGAGAAACGAGTATTTTTCAGAAATAAGCTAATGTCATGTACTTTTATCTCTCTCGCACTTGCACATCAGTGTAGATAGGCATTATCTCTCAGTTCAGTATGAAGATCGGGCCAGATCGACTTGCGCTATCTAATTTGAGAGAGATGACGTTATCTGTAATTACACGGCTGCGACAGAGATAGGTAGAGGGACATTTCCACGTTTAATTGGGAATTTTAAGTTTATTGTTAAAATTTCGGCAAAATGTTTGGCTTTCCTATATTAAGAAAGGATTACTCTATAAAAAAAATCACTGATGTATTTGAAATTAACTCTGTGTTTCGAACTTCCATTGTCGTTTTGATCAGTATAATCTCTGATCGTCTTCAGGTGCAAACTACAATCTATTCCTAGGGCTACGTACTTATATACTATAGGAAAACACTCAATCGTGAAGTTTAAGAAGTTGGCTCCGCCCATGGAGGGGCTTCCAAATATTTGGAATTTCAACACTTGGTTTACTGAAAACACCCTCATTCTGCCCAATAAAGGCAGCTTCAAGGAACTTTCGTTTCTTCCAGTGTGGCTCCTTGTGCAAAACCTTTGCTTCTGTCCACTTCATTCGGTGTTGTTTTGACCATGCGTATTCGGCGATTCCTGATTTCGTTGTTTCACCTCTTTGGGTATTCGTCTGATGTTCTTTAAGCCTAACAGATAGTGGTGTTTTTGTTTTACCTATATATGATTCACCACACTCACAAGGAATTTGGTAAATGCATTCCTTATTTTGTTTGTTCTCCGGTTTTTTTTCACTAGTTAGGATTCGAACTGTATTATTGGCTTTAAAAGCTGTTTTAATATTAAACTTGTTCCCTACTCTTCGAATTTCCTCTGATACTTCTTTAATGTATGGAATTATAAGGATAGCATTTGCCTGGTTTTGGTCTTTTAATGTCTGTCCTTCTTGCTGATTTCGAAATCAAAATAAGAAACCTTAAAAAGGATCTGCAGCAGAATAGTTGCACCTTTAAACTTATAACAGATACTATTTCTAAATTTCAGCAAACAGGACAGAGATTACAGGACCAAAACCAGGCAAATGCATTCCTTACAATTCCATACATTAAAGGAGTATCAGAGAAAATTTGAAGAGTAGCGAACAACTTTAATATTAACACAACTTTTAAAGCTAATAATACAATTAGAAGCCTTATTAGTAAAACAAAGTCGGATAACAAACAACATAAGGAATGCATTTACCAAGTTCCTTGTGAGTGTGGTAATCATACATAGATGAAACAAAAAGACCACTATCTGTTAGGCTTAAAGAACATCAGACGAATACCCAAAGAGGTGAAACAATGAAATCAGGAATCGCCGAACACGCATGGTCATGGTCACACCGAATGAAGTGGACAGAAGCAAAGGTTTTGCACAAGAAATCACACTAGAAGAAACGAAAATTCCCTGAAGCTGCCTTTATTGGGCAGAATCAGGGTGTTTTCAGTAAACCAAGTGTTGAAATTCCAAATATTTGGAAACCCCTCCAATAGGCGGAGGAATAGATTGTAGTTTGCACCTGAAGACGATTAGAGATTGTACTGACCGAAACGTCGTGTATAAATAAAATATAGACAATATGAAAGTCCGAAACACAGAGTTAATTAAAAAAAAATCGCTTTGCTTAATCTGAGTCTTTTTCCACTTTGCCAAACTTTTGATTTAAATTAGCATTACGTCTTATGAAAAAACGGTTTGTTTACCCTACACCGGCCATGTTGGATCGGCCATATTATTTTTGTTAGACTGCCCTATACTCACAAATATTGAGGACTGTCAGAACGAAGTTTATGCTTGGATTAACATGTATCCTCTTGGTACCAGTATATCTTTTTTTCCGTACATAGAGCAAAATTAAAAATTGTTGCCAATGATACCAATTACCCTATTTCTAAGTACACGCATCAACTGAAGCCATTTCTTACCTTTTAACTTGGGCATAGTCGTACTTATTAAGCGGAAAAATCAGCTGCCGATTAAGATAAAACCAATTAAGTCTCGGTTAATTACTTTATTGGACTGTGACAGTACTTTATGATTACGTGGCGGAACGTTTTGCCGATCCTTATCAACAAGTTTAATCAGTTTAGATTTATACAGGATGCGTTTACTGCCGAGTAAACACAGCAATAATCTAGGGATATACCTTCTAGATGATATAAATTGATTTCCGAGGGGATTTTTATGTTCTATTAATATGAATAGAATATATATTTTTGAAATATTCCTGTAACATGCTAAGAACCTTCTTTGGATAAAATTATGTGTTTATTAAATGTTTCCACTATTAAGTAATACTCCTATCCGAAAGCGTGTCGTTGTTTGAATTATTTTATATTTTTTGTCCGTTTTAAAAACGTGGTGTATATACAGGGTGATTCAAAATTCCGTAGAAAGACTTCAACTGTAGGTAGAATATATTTTTGTAAACTCTTTCGTTTCAGAGATATTTGCATTTAAAAATTGTTAATATTTTTTTACTACGCGGTAGAAACATAAATTTTTAAAATCAAACTTTGAAAATTTTAAAATGCTTGAAAAGAAAACCCTACGTCCGGAAAGTAACTTTACCGGACTAAAACTGAAATTTAGAGTTTCAACTAACACGGAGAACAATTTTTATTATTCCAAATTACAATAAAGAAAGTTACTTATAAACATTAACGGTAATACAGCAGTTTGAAATATTTACATAGGTACATCTTCGGATTTATCTTTATCTTTGAAGAAGCGGAAATTCTCCTGGATATTGGAAATGTGGTAAATTGCCAATATCCAGAGGAATTTCCGCAGCTATTTGCTTTTTATAAGCTTTTATTTAACTTAAAATGTATCTAACTATATAGATTTCCAATATCAAGGGGAATTTCCGCAGCTATTTGCTTTTTATAAGCTTTTATTTAACTTGCAATGTATCTAACGTATAGTATAGATATGTTTGTTCGGTTGGAATATTGCAACTTAACGGCGCAAGAACAATCCAGAGATAATATAAATTTGTCAATCGATTTCAATACGTCATCTACCACTCATTATCTATCTCTGGTTTCTTTACTGTATTCTCCTGTTCACAGATTGCGCCGCGAATCATTGGGGATTAGGGTCACTGGATCCTAAAACCTGCGGCTGGGACCGCAGGTCTCAGGATCCAGTGACCCTATGGGGGATTGTTTATTTATCACCTAGGTGATCGAATTGAGAGCAGTGACAACTAGTCAAATGGCCATACACACAGACCACTTAAGGGTCCTAAAAAGTAGCTTTTCACCAAAGGAAAAATTATTAAATAAAACACAAAAACCAGGCCGACGAACTCCAAAACAAAACGAAAAAACTAAGGTTATGAAGAATGTCAGGCAGACACACTGACATTGGTTAGTTGCAAATACAGTGAGTCGACCAATTTCGATGTTTGCATGGCATAAATTTTTTTTCCTGGTAAGGGGTGTTACCTAGGTATATATGCTAGATCTCTCTTAGCCGAATACATTTAGGAAAGGAGAACACTAGAAACTATGCCTAGGGTAAGCTCACAAAAAAAAGACGTGGGTGGTTAATTTTGATGGTGGCGGTATCTATAATATAACCATTTAAGTACTTTTTGATGCTAGGCATATAACTAATATTGATAGGTAACCAGTATAGTCCATGTTTTTACATTTCCGCATGTTTTAGCTTTAGAGGAAAATAATACTCAATTTGTTTTTTATTAGAGGAAGAGGATTACAAAGCTTATTAATACAATCTAGAGAGTTTTTGAAATTAGGTGTCCATTATTTGGAAAATTACAAATATTTCCAATTTAGTTTTACAGGTCTCTATAAAGGGTATTTCTGACTGTTTCTGACGTAATATGGGCGCGCCAATTTTGAAAGACCACAAAAGCTAAAACAGTTTTTTTCAAAAAATAAACAAAATTTTAAAAAAGTACCAAGATCTGATGGAAAAACATAGTCCAATAAACAATTTAGGCAAAATTTCAGGCCATTTGGAAGTCACGTTTCCGAGAAACATGCGGAAAAAGAATTGCCTAATAAACGGACCCAACAGCGTTGCCGGTTTAACGATGTAATTGGGCCGTTAATTTTGACCAACTTCCCGACATCCGATCGGCTTCAAATTTGGCATTCTCGTCTAGTTGCGGTGACAACATAAGAATATACGAGGGGAGTGTAGGGGCGAAACACCTAAGTTTGTCCGATTTCAACCACAATTTTTGATCAGATTTTGAAAATTCAATATGGCCGATTCAAGATGGACGATTTTCGGTCATGTTTTGCTAACCAATTTTAACTGACTTATCCACACCCGATTGTGTTCAAATTTGGTATGCGTTTATAGTTCCGGTGAAAATACAATAATATGGTATTCTCAGGTACCCACCTCCCTCTAACGAGGGAAGTGGAGGGGGAAAAAGATTGGTATACAGGAGTTTTTAAGGAGGATGATTATGAATTTTTGATCAGATTTGAAAATTTCAATATGGCGGATTCAAAATGGACGATTAAGGGTACAAATCTACAAATTAAGGGTTTATTGTGTTCAAATTTGGTATGCGTTTATAGTTCGGGCGACAATATAATAATATGGTATTATTAAGTACACACTCTCCTCTAACGAGGGAAGTGGAAGGGGGAAAAGATTTAATTGGTTCGATTTAAATCAAAATTGGCATACAGGGGTTTTTAGGGAAGGGGATATGAATTTTTGATTATATTTTAAAATTTCAATATGGCGGATTCAAAATGGACGATTTAGGGTACAAATCTAAAAATTAAAAAAAAAATTTATTAATGTTGTTATAATTCATATGTGGTTGTTCCTTGGGTGACACGTAAAAAATTAACTGGAGGTCAAAAGTAAAGCCATTTATAGTTGTTTCTTTGATTTTTGAATGAGTTTATTTACTAAAAACTAGATTTTTTTGCGTTTTACCTCTGTCAAGTATAAAAAAAACGTGCATATATACGATTAGAATACCAATGAATCTCCGTAACTAACAAAGATAGAAACAAACCAAAAATAGGATGAAAAAAGCAATGATTTAAAAGTTATAGAGCTAAAACCGTATATGTGCTCATATACGGTTTTCTCTTATTACGGAAAACTGCTGTCATTGATTTTTCCTTTTCTGGGTGTTGCTGATGCAACTGCTTGCAAGCTTTCGTTTTTCTTTTTGCCAGACTGATTGGTAAGATACCCGGTCCAGTAGAACATGACCAAGTGTTGAAAGTAGGTGTTAAGATGAGGTAACATTTAACCTTTTACCATGTTTTTTTTAAGGTTCTATGAATAAGAAAGAACCCCGCACGGAATACATGGCATTTTGGTTGATGGCAGAATTTTATGAAATTTTTTTATGTGGATGATCTCGACCTACTGATCACACTTTAAATGGACCATAATCAAATAGTATGATTAGTTTCAAGGATACAAGGGGATTTCTAAAGTAGTTACTAACAACGAAAAAAATCGTCATGTTTCATTAATGAGATTTTTGTGAGTTTTCTAACAAATTACTGGGGTAATCACAAAATTATTCACTTTAGAGAATTTATGTATATTTGTTAATGCATATTAAGTGATTAAATCTAACCATCAGGCAGGTTACCAAGAACATTCTGTGCGTAATGTTAGTTACAGGGGAAGTACCGGAAGTGAATACTTTTGTGACGACCCCGGTACACTAAAATATCACCTCTAATTAAAAACGGCTTTGCGCATATATACTAACGCCAACACTCGACTGAATCTTGTTAGAAAACTCACAAAAATGTTGCTAATAAAACATGACGATTTTTTCACTTGTTAGTAACTACTTTAGAAATCCCCTTGTATCTTTGAAACTTATCATACGATTTGATTATGGTTAAAGTGTGATTAGTAGGTCGAGATCTACAACATATTAAAATTTGTGGTGTTCTTTACCTAGGTAATTTTTCTTTAATGGTTTCTAACTCAGGATCAGTTTTTACTTATTAACAATATTTTTTTAAATTCTGTAAACACCAAAATGAGTGCACAATTATTTTCTGTGTTTTAAGTTTAACCATTTATGTTTAAAGTTTAATCCAATATTAGCAGGTTGCTTTAAACCCCTTTTTTTTAGTCAATTTTTAACTGTTTAAAAAATAACAAAAATTCAAGAAATTTAAATTTTCCACTACAATCACAACCCTGTGATAAACTCTTTAATAATTTATAAAAAAATTTAAAACGTTTTTTGTAGTAAGATACATTTTACATACTATTTTTGTTGGTATCCAAAAAAACAATATACTGTGTTATTATTTTTACCTATATACTCTCGTGTGGTAAGGTGCACTTTACCGCACTCACTTGAGTGCGAGAAGATGTACTTTACTGCACCCAAAAAACATCCAAAGGGATAGCTAGTAGTTAAAATTTTGTACCTAAACCATGCGTATAGTGCCTTTACCGCCCTTGACGGCTTGTCCGAACTCCGCTTCGCGTCGTTCGTGCAACTGCCGTCGCGTGGGGTAAAGTATCACTTTTCGCAATTGTTAGGTAAACAACTATTAACTACTCGCGTGCGGTGAAAAAAATTACCGCACTGAGTAAAGTTACTTTACCACACTCAAAAAAAAATCTCAAAAACTTTAAGATCTACAAGATTTAGGGTAATTTAATCATTGTTGGGAATACAACATTAAAGTAGAAAATAATTTTTTATCTTTCTTATACCATAATAAAAGCGGTGGGCGCAAATTAAAAATTTTAACTTTATACGGTGACAAAGAGAGAACTACAAAAAAAGAACTAAATTCTTCTTCTATTCGAATGATAGATAGAGAGAGATTGCCGTGCTTGAAAAGCCTTTGAAAATGTCCTTAGGTTATAGAGTAATACAATTGTTTGTTAGGTGAATCGTCGATGTGACCGATAGACGATACCTAAAGTTCTCCCATCTCCAATTTTCACGGTTTGTATTGAAAAATGACAACTTCAAAATTTTTACTATAACACAGTGTAATATAATTTAGCATTAGTAGACTGTGACTATAATAAATAATGAGATGACTTTTTTTGGTATATTTATTGTCCGTAAACATTTAGACTTGCATTTTAATAGACCATTTCCCGGCCTTGTAAGGTAAAATACTATTAAAGGCGATTCCCAAAAAAAATACGAAAATTTAACTCCTTAATTCAGATAAGAAAATATGAAATTTAGACAAAATAATCACGTAACTTTTCTTACATTAATGATACCTAACCGCTGTTCAAATCTTTCTAGGGAATTTTGAGTCACCCTGTATTTTTTTCTCATTTTCTATTACGCATTTGTTTCTTTTTTGAATCGGGAACTTGAGAAAATTATCTGGGTATTTTGAAAAGGTAAATAAAAGCATCTGTCATTTTTAAGGAAGAACATAAGTTTTTTATTTAATAGATCAATCTCAAAGTAACATCAACATCTTAATATTTACACTAAATTTTAAATTGCACAATCTTTTTTTAAATATTGAGTAACATAAGCACAATAATAATAATAAATCAAATAAATCAGTCTACTTTTGAGCTAACTGCTTAGCTTTCGATCTACAGTATATTTTTTTAACAATACTGTGCAGTTAGCCCTATTAAAATATGAACATTTTTTGGCCTAACATATATTTTTACAGTATTATACATTCTAGAGATATAATATATTAGAAAAACTGCAAGCTGTACTGTTTCTCTCATAAAAGAACACCGGTTTTTATGAGATTTGTGTTGGTTTTAAAAGTTCCACATAACCTACAGAATAACAAAAATCTCATCAAATTTTCCATCAGACTCTTCGCGAAATTTTTGTCAGAGTACAACTATTTTCACAAAATGGTTTTAAAAAGTTTCCTACATTAGAAAATACTTGGATGTAAAGATAAGGTTCAACAAATCTACATTCGTAGTGAGCGAATTAAAACACACATTTTCAGCAAAAAAACAGGGATTAAGTTCTATTATAAAGATATGAAATATCACCAACTATTTATTTTTAATAATATGGCATAAGCTGATAATTACTGCAATTTTTTTCACAATTATAGTAATTATTAACATCACTATCATTAGAATAATGCAATAATTAACATATTTAATAAAGTTCGTACTAAATTAGGCCCTCAGATACTAGAAAAATTGTTATTTACAGAAATAAATTAAAAATATGAGATCCAGTATACAAATAAATACACTACCCATCTAATTTTTTAACATCTTGAGATTATGTGCAGACTATAGATGATTAAATTAAAGTTTCCCCCATGACTTGGCTCCGATACTACCTGTATGGATGTCCAACCTGCAGGATTCTAAAAACGTCATCACGTGGCGCTTCATTTAAAACAACTGAAAATACATGTCGCATCACCTGATTCGTTTTTAGAAAAAATATTAGTGGTGCAGCCAACATTTTTGACAACTAAATCATGTAATAACTGTTAGCAGTGTCAAAAATGACACCTACATATTGTTGACCAAAAGCGCACTAAATTAGAAGTAGTTGACTGGCCTATATCTCGCAGCTGTCGGATTAATTCTCAAAATGGCTGCCACAGAGGCCAAAAGGCCACTAAAACGGAAGTCAATTGATAACAAAGCGGCACCTCCGAGATATAGGCCAATTAACTACTTCCAATTTAGTGCACTGTTGATCCAAAACAGTCAACATTTCTGACACTGTTGACAGTTATTACATGACTTAATTGTCAAAATGGTCGGAGGTATCGAAGCGGTTTTAACGTCCTTTTTTGTTATGTTTGAACTCTTAATTCAACAAAACTAAACAATTGGCATATCGTCCTCATCGCAAGCCACCGTCGAATGGTTATAGAGCCCCTGCGCCATGAGCTGCAAGGCCAGCGGGTTTCTTTCGCCCGAAGACTTCTTGATTTTGGCGCGCTTGTTTTGGAACCAAATTTTGATCTGTGCCTCGTTCAGACCGAGTTCGGCACTTAGTTTTTGACGTCTTGACTCTGTCAGATAACGGTTTTCGTTGAACTCGTGTTTCAAACGGCTCAATTGGGCACTGGAAAAGGCGGTGCGTGGACGCTTGTCTTCCGGAGCTTTGGCCGCGGTTGGGGTTTTTTTGATCCGTCTCGATCTGGGACCTGTAACAAGGACAAATATACGGTTACAATCTTTGCGTATTAAGCCTTATGATGCAAGGAGCCTGTATGGCTGTTTGATGGTTCGAAGAGGCAGTGGTGGAGTGCACAATCTGCTTGGGAGATAGAAGAGATGATTGGTAATTTTCTGAGTTTGACAAGCTGGTTAGCAAAAAGGTTTGCCACCAAACTAAAACCAAATGATTAACAAAAAAATAAAATAATTGACAGGTAAATTTTGGTGGGAACCCCGATTTTCGACAGCAAACTTTTTGTTTTTAATTTGCGAAAGTAAAGATATGGGCATGTCAGTGCATTTAAGTTAAAATTTATGCTAGTGCAAGTCAATTTCTTACATTTCTTACGAAATTTAAGCGAAAGGAAAAGATGAAACAAAAACTGACACTTATCTTTAAAAAGAATACAGAACCTATTTGTTTTCAAAACTCAATTTAAATATTTTGCAGAAAAGATTTGTGGCGTAGGGGGCGAAGGGTGAGGGAATAAATCGGAAAAAAGTTTTTCCTCGACTAGGATTTGAACCCAGGACCTTTAAAATACCAGTCTAATGCTTTACCAACTGAGCTACCGAGGAACCGGGGTTTTAACTGGCTATTCGGAAATCCTTTCGTCCGATTCATTTGTTAGTAGTGGGGAGATCTTTGAAGCTTACTGCGGCTTTAAAAACCTAGACATGTTATAAAGACAAGGAGGTACACATTCACTATTATTAGTTGCAAGAAATTTCCATTTATCTATCAACCAACGATACACGACTTTAGCGTTCTATTGGAGGTGTCAGATGGCGAATTTCCAAAAATTAAAAATTAACCTTTTCTGTAAATTTATTAGGGCGCTAAATTTTCCCTTTATTTTTTAAATATTTTGTTGTTCTACTTAAAGTTTTACTGTCGGAAACCATATTAAATATAAGGGACACAGCATTCATCCGAAGGAAAAGTCTAGTTATTTACCTAACAAGTGCGGAAAGTGGTACTTTTCCGCACGCGACGGTAGTTGCACGAACGACGCGGAGCAGAGTATGGGCAAGCCGTCAAGGGTGGAAAAGGCATTTTCTGCGAGAGTTAGGTACAATGTTTTTCATACGATTCTTTTTTTACATCTTATTTATCAAAAAAAATGTTTTTTTATACCTTTTTATACCAACTTTTTTTTTGATCACGGGTGCAAAAAAAGATTTCTTTCCGTTTTTTACCCAAAATTAAAGAGAAATAGCCGAAAATAGTAATACTGAAAAAACTTCACCGAGTAAAAAGGCACATCCCTATGGAAACCACCCTTATTTCATTTACCAGCCGTTTTGATTTATATTGTGTAAATATTGGGTGTTGCGAGAAGTGCTCTTCGTTCGAGATTTTTAAAAGTATTTTTCTGTTTTCTTGGATTTCTTGAAAAAAAAATCGTGTTAACAACAACGTTACATTAAAAATCGTGCGGAAAAGTAAAAATCGTGCGGTAAAGTTAAGAATTCGTGTGGAAAATTAATATTTTGCGGAAAAGTACAACTTTCAAAACGAAAAATCGCGCGAAAATAGTAGGTTTCACAACTAGTAGCTAAAATAGTGCTTTTTTTTACAAGCGTTGGTTTAAATAACGAGCGCAGCGAGGTATTTAAAAAAGCACAGTTTAGCCACGAGTTGTGAACACGGAAAAGTCCAAGAAAAACAGGAAAATACTTTTAAAAATCTCGAACGAAGAGCACTTCTCGCAAAACAGACCATCTTTATACTATAAATCAAGGCGGCTGGTAAATGAAATAACTTTGAACAATGAAATATTTGACAGTTTGATATGTTTTTAAATAATTTTTTCGTAAATACTTTTAGGCAAGAATAATTAAATTATTTCAATATTACTATTTTCCGCTATTTCTCCTTAATTTTGGTTAAAAAACAGACAGAAATATTTTTTTGCAACCGTGATAAAAAAAAAAAGTTTTTTTGCATCGGTATCTAAAAAAGCCATGCTTAAGTTATCTGCAGACAATTACTAAAATTATGTTTCTGATGAAGGTATAAAAAAAGTAACTTTTCCGCACGCATTTTAGTTTTGAAAGTGCTACTTTTCCGCACTACTTTTCTGCACGCTCTTGAAAAATCTGAATCGGTATCTTAATAACAATTTTTTCGGTGTCCTTATAATCACTCAACTCTCAAATAGTTGTCAAAAACCAATCAAGTCACAATTTTAATGCTGTATCTCCATGGCAACAAGATTACAAACTAAAAAGTGCTTGAAAATGGACGCGTCAGAATCCGAAGAAAATCTTCCAGAATCTATAATAAATACAGCAAGAGACCTTGACCTCCATCCTGTGAAATCGAAAATAAGCAACAAGTTAAAAGCTTCAAGGAGGAAGTGTTCCTTGCCTATTTTGTAAAACTTAGTAATACCTGCAGACCAAACACGATGTGGTCAAGATATTCGATGCTGAAAACAGTACTTAAAGTTCAAAAGAATATAGATATGGGCCAATATTTCCAGCTTACGGCGTACCTAAAGAAGAAAAATGAGGGGTTCCAACCAAAAAAATCCAAAATTTTTACAAAACAGGAAATCGCCAAAATTTTGTCTGAAGCACCTGACGAAATATATCTTATGATCAAAGTAGTAGCAATCTTTGGATTAGCCGGCGCATGCCGGTCATCTCTTTCCAAAGTTATGTCGTTAGTAGTTACCTTTGTAACTACTAACGACATAACTTTGGAAAGAGTCGTTAGTAGTTACCTTTGTAACTACTAACGACATAACTTTGGAAAGAGATGACCTATTAATCGTAAAGATACCTGACTCAAAAAACCATACCAGCCGATCTATTACAACTGTACAAAAAATATGCCAATCTAAGGAAACCTGGTACACCACATAATAGATTTTTTGTACATTACAAAACCGGAACATGCACCATTCAAGCTGTCGGAATAAACTCTTTTGGAAAATACCCATCTGAAATAGCAGCGTATCTGAAACTTCCCAACCCCGAATCCTACACAGGTCACAGATTCCGCCGTTCTTCGGCCACAGTGTTAGCGGACAGTGGAGAAGGAATAACAAATATTAAAAGATTGGGCGGATGGAAGTCGACCGCAGATACTGAGGGATATTTGGAAAAGTCGACTCAGCTGAAAAAAGAATTGTCAAACAAGATATTATCATATCCTTCAACATCAGCCAATAGCAGTGTCCCTTCTCCTTCCGAAAATGACATCGCTGTTAAAAATATTGAAAATCACGAAATAGTCCTGCCCCTAGAACATGGAACAACAACGCAGAAGTTATTAGCATCAGCAATAAATCTCCAAAATGCATCTAATTGCAGTTTCACTATCAACATTACCAATAAACAATAGTTATAGGCACTTATTATTATAGAACTATAGATCAATAAATATTTCTTTAATTCTTTATAACTTTATTTTTTACATTTTCCGCACAACACTTGCGGAAAGTTTCTTTTCCGCACTTGATTGCTGGCCGAACGAGGCGTAGCGGAAAAGTGACACTTTCCGCACTTATTAGGAAATATACTATATTAGTTAGTAAGGGATTCCGGATACCTCTAAAGTAGCGAAAAAGTAAAATGCCATCAAAATTATAGGTGCAAAATGTCTCTAATATATAGGCTAGATAAAACATGATCCGCTGAACGTATAATGTTTACCGTAATTTGCCTTCTCTACTTTTCCGCCTAATATACGTTTCACGATTGGTTTTATTATTCCTGGGAAATACCATTTGCTTTAATAAGCCGTAAAACTCTAAACATTACACTTTATGAATGTAGTAAAACATTAATACAGCGACGGACCACCCAGTAGTCGGGGCTTACTATTACACCAACTTCTCTCTCGAATAATCACTCTTCAACCAACTCAATTTAAAAATGAGATTACCCAAGCAACAATTAAAGTCAATTTCTCTGGTGTCATTATCATTGTCACCAAAAATGGGTTAAAGCGTACTAATACTTCCTACAAAAAACTATTTATAGGAAAAAATGTCATTACTGTTAAAAATTACCAAAGTGTCGTAAAAATATAAAGTTATACGCGAAAATAATATATTCCACCAAATATATACCATTACTACAAGCACGAAAAAACTTTACAGTCCGAGACTTACTTCAGAGTTGTAACATTTAATTTCTTTAATATTACTTTGACGAGGTAACGACTTTTTGGTTGCAATTCAGTAGCTCCTACTCAATAAAAAACTACAAAGTTATGGAGTCTATGGGGGGGGGGCGGCGGCGGCTATTGCTTCCCTTTTTTTGAGAATTTATTTAAAAAATCGCAAGTTTTTCATAAAAACAGTAAAATTTTTAATAGTTTTTCAAAAATGTACCCGATAGCGCCCTATTGGGTCGAAAGTTACATTAATTTTTGAACTTTTGCGCAAAACTTTTTGATTTTACAAAATTTTGACCTCACGCCCCTCTCCCTTTTGGGAAAACTGCGACTGGATGCAAGACGACGCCATATTATTTACTTCTATTAAACACGGAATGGAACACTCAAATCAAAATTTAAGAATACCTCATTAAATCACTGGTTAGTAGTTGCATGTACCAATAAAAGTAACAATATTAATATTTAGTTAATAAAACATATTAAAACTGGAAAGACATTTAATTTGGAAATCCTAACCTCAAATAATTCCGATTTTTTATCAACATTTTAGTTAAAAATAGTCAAACTGGGGCTCGCGCGTTTTTTTTTTATAAAAAATCAGCATTTTTAATCAGTAAAGTGCTATGCGTTTCAAATTTTAAGATGTTGTAAGATTTATTAGGTTGTTTTCTGTCACATATTTTATGGTGTGTGTACTTATATAGTTTAGAAAAAGATCAACACATTTTTAATTAATAATGTGGGAAAAAGAAAACCTATAAAAACCCTATAAAGCCAGAAGGAAGTCGGAATAACGTACCTGCCCTGCTGAAATTTTCCCATCGAATCTCATAAAAAAAATGATAGGATTCTTTGTATGATGATCGGGATTTCGGTCGGTTTTGGAACAGATTTCGTGGAGATTCTAGAAGATTTTATTAGGTCTATGGGTCTATGATTTTGGAGGAGATTATAGAAGTTGTTATGGGCATTGGTTTCTAGAAGATTTGAGGAGGTTTTATCGTTATGGTTTTGGGTCGGTTTTGGAACAGATTTCGATGAGATCCTAGAAGATTTTAATAGGTCTATGAGTCTATGATTTTGGAGGAGATTATATGAGTTGTTATGGAATTGGTTTTTAGAAGATTTGAGGATGTCCCAAACTCCGATAAATCTTCTTGCCTATAGGATCTTCTAAAATCACCATAATGTCATGATAAAAGCTCCTCAAATCTCCTAGAAGCCAATCCCATAAAAACTCATATAAACTTCTCCAAAATATCGAATAGAGAGAGAAAAAAGTTCTCCATAATCTCTTAGCATCTTATAGAATCACGTTAGTGATGGAATATCATCATATATCCTAAAAACCGATCCTACAAAAACCCATAAAAACTTCTCCAAAATCATTCCTCATAGGATCTTCTAAAATCACGATACTTATAGAATATTATCCAATATTATAAAAATCGATTCCACAAGAACCCATAAAAAGTTCTCCAAAATACTTGCTTAAAGGAACTCGTAGAATCGCTATACTGATAGAAGCTCATCAAATATCCTAGAAACCAGTCCCACAAGAACCCATAAAAACTTCTCCAAAATCATTTCTCATAGAATCTTATCAAATATCCTAGAATCCGATCCCACAAGAACCCATAGAAACTTCTCCAAAATCATTGCTTATAGGAACTCCTAGAATCGCGATACTGATAGAATCTTCTCAAACAGCCTCAATACCCCTTTCCAATCAAATCTCCTTTAAAAATGTGTATTTGTGCGTTAATAAAATCTTCTCCAAGCCGACACCCTTATACAAACTGATAAAATGTCCTAGACTTCTGTCCCATAAAACATCCCTGATTCTCATAAAAGTAACTAGTCTTATCCAATCTTATAAATTATTCTAAAACTACAAGCTGATAAAATATTATATATTTCCTATATAATCTTCTCTGCTTCTAGAAGACTATAAAATATTATGAAAAAATATTGGCCTTCTCATTGAATCTTCTAGAACTTATAATAACGTGTTAAAAAGTTCTCCGTTCTGGATGAGATTTGAGGGGAAAATTTCAGCAGGGTGTTTACCACCCGCGACGACATAACTCCTATACAGGATGTTTCATGAAGAAATGTACATAGTGAAATCGTTAGTAGTATGGACCAAGGCCTATTTATAGTTTGAAAAATTATAACTCCATTTTTAACGGATATACAGGGTGATTTATCAAAATTTCGAAAAATTTAAAAGTTACCTACAAAAAAAACTACTGAACTGATTTTGATGAAATTTGCCAATTTAACCCTATAAAAAAAATGAAAAATCGGATCCAGACTTGTTTTTTTTTTAATTTTTTTCAATTTTCATAACTTACATTTTGAAATTTTTAGCACTGCACAGTTTTGACTTTTTTCGAGAAAAAAAAATTAAACTTTTTTTTATTTTTTTTACACCTGTGATATCAATGCCCAAAAATTTACAAATGACAGCTTGTATTTAAAAATATTATATAACTCAAATTAAAAGACATCCATTAACAATACGCTCTGGAATACGGTCAAGAAAATGTCGTGAGGCCGATGGATGGCATTTTGAACATAAAATGAAAAACTGAGTTTTGAGTTACGTACTTATCTATCTATTTAGTTTTAGTTCATTAGTTTACAAACTTATGTTTAAACAGTTGTTGGATTCTGTGTTTTCTGGGTAGAAAACTTTGTAGGTATTTATTAGTAGTACCTAATAGTTAACTATGTAGAATAATAGTAAACATATAAATTTTCCAATATGGACCGGCAAAGTAGCATTTTTATTACACAAATAAAATAATAAAACACACACTGTATTTTTTTAGGTTCGGGAAAATATTTTATTTTACTGTTTCATTACTTTAATTCATCTAAAAGGGTGAATTAGGCACGTTATCACTTATTTCTGACGAATAATAATTATTAGGTAGGTACCCTTCCCGGCGATTACGGTCCAGTTTTGAAGAAAGCTAAAATTTTAAGTCGAGTAGTCATCAGGATGAGTCGATTAAAAAAATACAGAGTCCGGACCTGATTTTTTTAAAAATAATATTCTTAACACTTTATTAAGTGTGGAGCTTTGAAATACAAGCTGTCATTTGTAAATTTTTGGGCATTTATATCACAGGTATAAAAAAAATTAAAAAAAAGTTAATTTTTTTTCTCGAAAAAAGTGTGCGTTGAATTGATTCTACTTTTTATAAAGTACCATTTATTGGCTTTTTTTGTGCAGTGTTAAAAATTTCAAAATGTAAGTTGCAGGGTATTGAATTTACGAAAATTGAAAAAAAAACAAATCCGGATCTGATTTTTCATTTTTTTATCGAGTTAAATTGGCATTTGACATCTTTATCTTTGTGTCAAATTTCATCAAAATCGGTTCAGTAGTTTTTTTGTAGGTAACTTTTACATTTTTCGAGATTTTGATAAATCACCCTGTATATCCGTTAAAAATGGAGTTATAATTTTTCTAACTATAAATATGAAAAGGCCTTGGTCCATACTACTTACGATTTCACTATGTACATTTCTTCCTGAAACACCCTGTATATATCTAGAGTAATCATAATCATCCCAATGCATTCCCAAAAACGGTGAATACCTCGAGGCATAGTACCTATCAGGGATAGGGCATGGAGACGGCCACAACGTCGCGACGGATTTTGTTGGTTGGGTAAGTATTATATCATGTATATTCAGTAATCCGACAATAAATTATTTAAGTCTTAATTTAAAAGTCCTTTTAAGTTATTTCACTAATGGCCAATTTTTCAAACCGTTTAAAAACAATAGGCAGCAATAAATTAAAATTAATCCTGGATCACCGATGATGGTCCAATATAAGTCATTAAAAAAAAACCTAATTTATCTACAATATTAATTCGCCTTTCAACTAAACACCGCTTTTCGATATCCCTCAAATTACTATCTGATTTAACTTTCAGAAACAGTAGCACCAACTAATTTTATAAACGAGTCCTATCGAACTCCTGTATCGGAAAACTAAAAGACACCAAATACAATCGACTGATTGATTTTTGGTCATTAACAAATCGAACAACACCAGAAAAAGGTTTTTATTAAAAATAAAAACCCTAACTCCATGATTCGTTCTCTCTCTACTAAAACAACAAACATTGGACGAAGACAAAACTATAATTTTGGATTAAGGTGAGTTTTATTAAACGAACATTAAATATGTTGATGTCATTCCTCAGGAACACCAACGACTTAAACTGATTGATTTGATAAAGAAAAGGTTCTTCTTTCTACTGTTTTGATTAGCTTTAATGTCTAAAAATCGTAGGTGGTCGGTCCTCCAATAATTTATTTATAAATAACAAGCAATTTTAAATACCGATGGCCAAATAAACCACAACACTTTAAAAAATTGAGGGAAATAAAAAAAATACCCTTTTAGAAATCACTTACAATGTTCAGATTACGAATTTTTTATTTTTCTTTCTTGACGACGTTTTAATAGTTCTCCAAGACTAATTTAATCTCGAAAGTTGTCATATCACTCGATTTCACTTGTTTTACCAGAGCCCACTTTGATTTATCTTGCGCATCAGCAAGCGTCAAAAACGAATGCCATAAGTCATTTATGACCTCGGTATATAGGCATGGCACTCTACGATTTTTATGGAGCGTGCTTTAACGGTCGTCTAATAGGTCGCGCTAGCAGATGTTTTGACGTGTGGATCGTGTGAAGTGTCAAAATTACGAGCTCTCGATTGAAATAGTGGAGAAGTGTGAGATAGGGACGCTTGACGACTGAAGTTTAAGTATTTTTTAAGAGGTCTGTGATGATTTGTTATTTGTGGATAAGTATAGGATGTTTTAAAAATCATATCTCAGGGAGTATTAAATAAAACTTGTTGTCGCACATAAAAACCACAGAAAAAATTAAAAAATGGTGAAGCAAATCGCGTTTGAAGTTCAACCCCATTGAAAACTTCCATAGGGCTCCAAAAAAAAAGAGTGAAAGTAGTAGGAAAAAATTTCAGCAATTTTTAGAATCCAAAAATACAGGGTGTATAAAAATTCAGTATCAGAGTGTTAATGTTTCATAATCCCTCCTTTCGTTAAAAATGTTAATTAAATCTAGTGACTGACAAAAAACGCTGCAGTGGCGTAGCCAGAAATCGGCTCTGGGGGGGGGGTCATCCTTTTATAAGACTCAACTACCTATCTATGGCAAATTTTTAAAAATTAGGTAGGTGCCTATTGCTTGAGGTTTTAAACTGAAAAGAGGGGAAAGGGGCGGTTTAATAGGTGTTGAGTTAGTGAACATACGAAAAAAAAATACTGGTTTTTAAGTGAAGTCTTATTTGCAGATTTTTTTCAAAATTAACCCTTAAATGCGCCGCAGGCAAAAATTTTGAAAAAATTACCATAAAATGCTATTTTTGAGGCGTTTTAAATGTTGTTGACAAAAAAAATTGCTTAAAATTAAAGAAAATTGTAATAATATTTAATATTGGTATAACGCTGCAGGCGAAAATTTTTTATTTAATTTTTAATTTATTGTAGATTGGGTTGGACCTCCTGGGGGGGGGTCAACACCCAACCCCCCCTGGCTACGCCACTGAATAACTCGACATGCAGGATGAGGTAAGCCCTAAAATGTAACTCATGTTTGAAATTCGATCTAAATATCTTAAATACTGCAAGACCTACAAAGAAAAAAGTAAAAAAATCTTGAAACAATAACACTCTGTAGATTGGTAACGAAACGAATGCAGACACCTTTTTATGGGTTAAAAAAGTCCAATTTTTACCCGGGTTTTGATCTGGTATAATCATAATATATGATGTAAGAACCATTAAAAATTTTAATTTTGTCTTTCAATCTTGGGACATCCATCAAAACGATGAACCAAAGAAGTATAAATGAACCGGTGAAAAAAAAACAAACGGAAAAGTACGTACCCCGTTCCTAAAAGAATTCAATTAATAAACGCATTAAACAACGTTTAAAAGAAAATCGTTAAACATCCTGTACATAAAGACGTAACTACAGATTATTATTTAAATCAATCAGAGAACTTTAAACCGCAAGAAAGTATCGCATTTCTACCAGCCGTAAGAGTCAGTGGGCTCCGCAAAAAAGCCCCGGGCCGTTTCGACTTGTGTGGTCCAGCCAGTTACCGGCAATGCGATGCTGAATGGCCAAAGATATTATAAAAGAAGAAGAGCGAAATTTGCAAATGTTTTTCGACATTCTTATTGTTGATATCACTGCAAAATCAAAGCCTGAAGCAAATTTGTACCCGCGAGCTTACCGATACACTCAACTAAGTTCCTGAGCTCAATTATATTCTATTGATTAAACCATTTCATCACTAACATCATTAAAATAACACTATGACAGACTCACATGAAGAACTTGAGTAAATCGTGCTAAGAACATCAGAAGCAGGACAACGACACAACAACATGCATGACTATACTTTAAAATCTCTTTGCAGACTCCGCTAATATCTTCCCTTCAACACCATGACTATGTTGAAGAAAGAGATAGGACCGGATGAGGAAAATATAACGGTTGTTCTTTGAAATTTTAAATATATTATGTATATGTGTTACTACTACCTATAGATACAAATATAAACTTTGAAGCGCCAAATTCTATATCAGTTATGTCGATCAGATGTTTCGGGTATGTTGTTCTAAAAAATCTACCTAATGATTTCTGTAAAAATGATTGCAAGCATAATAAAAAGTCGCTTTTAAAATATTGAAAGACACTTCAAAAGACTTAGATGAATAACTTGATATAATCGTACTAGAAGCACCAGGAAGGGCACACCGCAAGATCGATGTCGAAAACGACGTACCTTTCCAAAGTGTCAAAAAAGTGCACAAAATGAGGATTATGATGGTATGGCTCAAGTTGGTGATACCAGGACTATGTTGGATATATAGAAATGGAGCAAGAGAACTAAATAATTATATAATGCAGAAAAGGAGTAGCAGTATAATCATTAGATCTGATTTGGTTTGCTCCTCAGCGAACTAAGCAATATGGAATGTTAGATAAAGGTCATAAGTATGTCGTTTATAAAAAAAAACTGATGACGTCGTTCACCGGTTACAGATTATAGAACGAAAAAAAAACTTTTTTGTTCGGAATTACAAAACAAGACTAGGCTTTGTATTTAGTGTTTCCAATTTTGTCCCAAAAAAAACGAACGTTAATTTTTTTTAATTTTACGTTACTTTTACCTTTAATGGGTAGTTAGTTTTTATTTTCTATGTTTATGAAATATTATCTATAGTTCCTATGATCTTTATTGAGGCGAACACTTGGGCTTTTTAAACAAGCCTGGAATATCTGAAGAACGAGCGAGGAAGACCTGCAGAGACATCTTGTAGAAGATCAAAGAAACTATTGCTCATTACGAAATTTAGTTTTAGTTTTAAATTAGTGTTCACAATTATTTTAAAGGCACATTAAAAGAAATGTATCACAGTGTTTTCCTGTTATTATAGTAATTAAATAATTATCACGTTCAAAAAATATAAAATTGTTCGAACTATTAATGTTTTTTAAACACGAATTCCACATTAAGGCTATATGTATAAAATATGAGCCCTTTGTAAACTTGTAAAATGTATTATTATTTTTTATTCAAACAAAAAGTCTCGCTGAAAATAGTGAGGAAATAAAAATAAAGTAAGATATAAAAATGAACAATGCAGGTTGCAAAATTTAACGTGTTGAACAGAAAGATTTGAGGGTGGCAAGTTAACCTTTTGTTGATTTGCAATACGAATTACTGGCTCCCTTCGAAAACAAGGCGCAATAAAACAAAACACAACCAAATAAAACAAAAGAACAATATAATAACACCATATTAAATGGCTACCGGCCTACTCGGCGATTCAACAGCGGCATTTTGTATTTTAATGGTCGACTGTAAAATTGCCGGTTTTTATTTTAATTGTACGGCAGTAACACTTTATAATGATTGACTTGCAGAGCAATAAAGGTATTATTTTCCGTGATTGTTAACTGTATATACAGAAACCATTACTGGCACTTATAAGTTAAGTTGTATGTATGTAGGTTGATATGATACATTTGGTACATGATGTTTGGAGTTGGAATTTACTGATTGTTTTTTTTTTAATTGTTTGTTGCTATATATAGGTATATTATACGCAATCTCTTTTCATTGGTTGATTTTTCAGTAAGGTTATTAGATCTACCAGAAAGAATTTTCTAGACATTTAATGTCAAACTTGTCACCTGTTATGGTTTTCAAAAATGTATAAATTATCATTCGACTCTTAATTTAAAACAGTGTGTGTGTAATTATTAGAAAAATAATTGTCTGTAGATTCCAAAAAAGGGTGTCCGATACCAAAATATAAAAATTTGTTTAGACTAAAAATATATCATGCAGATGGACAGAATGTTTCGATCAAGTAAAAAAACCGCCAAAAACACTTACTTAATTTTTAAACGAAAAAATTGTTAAAGTTATTTTTTCTTTTAGGTACAAAAAACTGCTGAAAAATATTGAAGTCGTTTTTGTCAATTTTTTTGTCGTGCCTCAGAATTTTACTATGCAACTATAGGTACCTGATTGTTTCAAAGAGGCTAACAGTTAAAATTATACAATTTATTTGGTGACCATCAATATACTTTATTAGAAAAAAAAATAACATAAACTAATTACCTGAGCTGGGTCGGTCCGAATATCTGGTGCAATAAACCCATGCTGGCCACAATTGAGGAACCCCATTCTTATCTTCCTTTTTCTCCTCCGTGGCCGTCTGCAATTTCACCACGGGACTTTGAGACCTTGAAACATCTATCGGTGACGTCACTTCACTTCTAAAAGGCTTGTTGGTGCCGATCTGCGAGATAGTTTGGCATAAGCCACCCAAAGGTGCCAAACCAAACGGTTTCGTTTCGGTTTTTGGCGATTCGTACGGCTTAAAACCGATCTTGGCGCTCGGCTTTATTTTTTGCACGGCCTTTTTACCAAAGTCAGGCTGGAGAATGTTAAAAATAGAGTATTTTAGTGTCTGTATGGTGGGTTCGTTATTGTTAATATTACTTGGTGGAGGCGAATTTGAGGACTGGACACTGTCAGCTGGCGAAGGTGACCTATAACTGCTCACTGGTGAGTCTCTGGGTGTTCTGTAACTCAGCGGCGAATCTCTTTCGTCTTCAATTTCTCGTTTGGGGCTGGGCAGTGCAAACGAAGTGATCCTAAAGAATGATCTATCTGTCTGCTCAATTTTAGGTATCACGAAATTTTGAGGACTCACCGGAGGGCTAGGTCCGAACATTCTACCCTCAGAGGAGTGAGGAATAGTTACGCAAGTGTACGGTGAGGTTCTTGTACTCTCCGGGGAGTTTGGCGAATTAAAATTCTGACTGGAATCACTCGTATTTCCGCTAGACGCCGTGCTAGGGCTGAACCTGTCCTCAAAAGCCATGATTCACAAACTAAACAATGTCTCAGTCACTGTTGTCACAAGGAAATCTAGTCACTAGTCACAGTAAATAACTTAACTAGACGTTCGGTCACCACTAGTAACTCTATAAGTGTTTGCCTGGGCTAACCGGTGCTGTCAAACTGAAGTGAGATTTCAAAATAGTCATCTTTATTACGGAAAAGAAGACTCTGAGCTGTAACCCCGCCTACTTCGTCGCATGCGCGTGGATCTGTCCTCAGGCAGACTGCGGCAACTTTATTTCCATCTCTTTACCACTTACACCCTCTCTTATTGTGCTCTCTCTAACACACAAAACAACCACACTCCGCTTATCTCTCTCTAAATCCCATTGAACCGTATCTACCTGTCCCTGTTTCATGTAGGATTAAAGGAGTATGGTGTCCGGGCAAAAGTAAACATAGCTACGTTGCCAGGTTGTTTGTGAGAATGGGATAATAAGGGGTTTGATATGTTTATTAGATGAATAAAATAACTGTATTGGCTAATTTAGACAAGCGTGTTTGATGTGTGTGTGTGTAGATATGTTTGGTTTGTTAGGTTTGATATCTATGTTGATGACGTGATATTATTATGGTTGTGATTTTATTTTATAATGAAGATATTAAATAAAAATGTGAGTTTTATTTTTAGTTTGCGTTTTTAAAGAAGGATTGGGATTTAATATTTTTCTTATTAGGTAGATGGCGCCCAACGTGGGGCTTTAACAAATTTTAGTTTTCAAGATTCCGTTTTTTTGTTTCAATCCGAAGAAAATATTTTTTATTTTTGGCAGTCAAAGAGTTAAACTTATATTTGCGCACCAATGTTTCAAATCATTAGTAAGACAATTTAAATTTTACTTAATAATTGTTAGGTAATTAGCTTTGTACTTACACTTAAACGGTAAAAAAGTTGAGCTTCCAAGTAATTAACTGACTTCAATATTATATAAGCTATAATAAATCAATTTTAGTTAAATCACAAAGGCAAACAAAAGCTCTGTTGATAGTTGAAACATACTTGAAAATATGTAGTTAAATTATTGGGATTGCCGTCAGCAAATGAATGAATGAGATTTATTTAAAACTGTAATTTAATCCTCAATTTTTTGACGATTGGATTCAATTGAAAACCTAACTATATCCAATATTCTCGATATCGAATTGAATCGATTTTGAAAAATGCACTTCAAATTTTCCCCAAACATCTTTCAAACCGGACGCTCGGCAACACCGCAGTAAATATTTATTAGCCTCGCTTTACGCCCCTGGGCGTCTCCCACCAAAACTTCCATCTGATTGGCCGACCGGCGCACGAGAAATACGCATCGTTGACAGGATTGAGACGTGTCAGACGATTTTTTGATTGGGGGGTGTGGTCACGCGATCCACTCTATATGATAACATAAGTCGATTGTGTGTTTTACAGCATCCCCATTCAATTGGAGACGATAAAGTGCCTTAAAACATGCGCGGTAGGTTTCAGTTCGCGATTTCTGCAGGTTTAACAGAGATTCAGATGAATTAGGATGATATTAACGAGTGAACCGAACGTGAGTAATAGGAAGGTTTTGGTTCTCATGCCGCGGTATAATAATGGTTCTATCAATCTGAGAGTATAATTGACAGTGTGGTTTGACTGTTTACAAGGAGTATTGAATTGTTAATCAAGGAGATTTTATCGGATGGTTTGTAATTGTAATTACGGACTTCATCAATTTATTTGCTTTACTTTTACTTCTTCGAAGAGTATATTACTAATATGACTGCTTTAAACAGGATTAAGAATTAATACAGATCTGTTTTATCGGAATATTCTAAAGAGTAATTTATTGAAATTTTAGGTCACTTTAATGCTTTTATTTTTAGAAATCCATCCGGAGAACTAGTACCTACTAATACTATGGACTTAAAAAGAGGAACAAACAAAAATTCGTTGGAGGCATTTTTAACTCTTGCAAATAATTAAGTAGATGAAGCTCACGCAAGCAGAGATAACTGAAGTTAGAGAACGTTTTTTGTCAGTTATTGTTTTACCAGAGCTGAGCCACTGGATTTGACAGTTTGTTAGGGAAATGTTTGAAATTGTGTGTTGGCAATGATGGTTGTTAACGCCTGACAATAAATAACTTTGTCACTGACAGATTTTTGATTAAGAAACGTCAAGTTAAAAATACTTCGTTAATAAATAACACCAGGCCCCGCTCTAGGGCCGGACGAACCGGGCATTTGTCCGGGGCGGCAAATCTAAGGGGCGGCATTTTGGCTAGTGAAAATTAAAACGCTCTTTACATTTCGTATTTAGGAACTTCAATTATGTATAAAAGTAAATTATACAAAAGTTGTGGTAATACTGGTAATCCATAATTAAAAAAACATAATGACAGTTTTAATTAAATAAGAAAAAGATAGGAAGGTACAATATTTTGTGCAGCGCTGCATCTTGTTTGAAGTAGGAATATGAAAGAATAAAATGCATTAACTTGTTTATTACCTTTATAAATTATAAAGGGCCAGTTTCGTTACGCAATACCATTACTTCTGATGCTAATTACGTCGTGTCGCATAGACAAGGTGGTGAAAAAATGTGTTAAAATAATTTGTTATACTGAAGAAGCTGTTTAAAAGAAAAATTTAGTTAATTTATAGTGTGGTTTGCTAAGTTTTGAAAGGTAAGTACATCTATTAATTTGTATTTGAATAGATATAAAACAGGTCAAAGTTGATATAGAAAAAATATTTTTGGGTTCTGTACCCTTAAGTAATTTTTGTGCCCAATTTCAGTAACATCGGTTAAGCCGTTTTTGCGAAATCGTTTATATAGACGCACACACACATACAGACGGACATACAACTTTTTTTTATTGTTAATTTAGACTTATTTTGACCCAATTACACATTTTTCATAAAATTTGCAAAAGTTAATTTTTTGTTGTAACCAATACCTCTTGTCTGGAAAGGTAAAAAAACAGGTTTTGGGTAAGTTAAGATTATTTTTTTCGTAAGTAATTTATTTTTTTTCCAAGGGCCTAGGTTCTTATTTTTTTTAAATTGTGCAGGGTGTCGAAAATTTTATGGTTTTGGGGGGTTAAGGGTATTTGTGGGGCCTAAATTTTAAGTCAAGTTTACAGATGTCATCGGTATTTCAATGTGAGGACCCTGTAGGGGTGTTTCTGATAAGTCTGTATTTTGGGACATGGACTATAACTTCTTTATTGTAAAAATTTTGACATTTTAATAGACTTTTTAATGAGTCTAGCCGTTTAATTAGTTTTTTTCTGTTTCGAAGATATAACAAAATTTTTTTTTTTTCTTATACGAAGTATGGCGTATTTAATTCGAAAATGGTTGGGGAAGTGTGGATATTATGGCCCCCTTTTTTTCTTTAGCATTTTTTTATGGGTAATATAAGTAATATCAATACAAAACTTAGCGTATAGTTAGTTATCAGTATACTTTGATAAAAAACGCTTGATATTGAACAAAATCGGTCTTTATTATTTTTTGCATCAATTTTTATTTATTTTATGTCATTCTGGAATAAAACCTAAAAACTATTAATCCTAAATACAACTAATACTTAAAACAAGCTAATCTAAATATTGTATTACTTTTTTTGGGGGTGCCATCATATCAAAACAACTCAATCGTATATGAAGTTTAATTTAACGATTCTTTAACTTGTAGGCCTATTCCAATGCTACTAGCTGAGCCTAAAATATTTTGAAAGTAACTAAGCATAAAAAAATATTAATGAAAAACAAAAAGGCAGTAAAATATTTTAGACATACCAAAAACAATAAAAACGTTTCCCGACCATGAGTGCTTCATAGTAGATCATATGTGGTGCTAACTATGCTAGAAAATTTTTAAATGGGACGTAAATTATTGATCGAGTAGATTTAAAAAATATAATTTATGTTACGTTTTTTTTCAAAATTAAAAACCAAATGATTTTCATTATGGAAAAATGAGAACTTCCATGGTGTAGTCCCGATCACGGCGAAAAAAAAAGTGGTAACTGGTTGTTTTTGTGAATGTCCAATGCTTTAACATGGCGTATCTTGGCAAACACTGGGTAGTTGATCCTGACTGGATGGAAAATCCCAGTATAAAAAAAATATATGAAAAAATATGCATGTATGATCTAAGGGGCGGCATTTTGTCTGGGGCGGTGTATGGGCTAGAGCGGGCCCTGTTAACACATTATGTTTCCATATTTTATTGTAAGAAAAAGAGTAACAAAAATATAGACCAAAAGAGTCTTTATATTTTACCTATTATATTTACCTTTTTAATATCTACCCTGTGTATTCACTGTTTGGTTTTTTTTTGTCAAAGCTTGACATATTTTACTAACCAAAAAAATTCAATCTTTTCAAAACTGTCTGGGGAAATTATAAAAAGAGACAACAAAACATCAGTCCATTTCATAAAATCCGTTTTACATGCAAATATGAAAAAAAAATAAAAAGAGAGGGCAATATGAGTTGCCCATATCTGGTAAAACAATAACTGTCAAATGTATAAAGGGCCTCTAAGTGAAGTTATAAACTGATGGATCCAAAATGGCTACAATCAGTGGCACGCCCAGTAATTGGCTTCGGTGGGGGGGGGGGGTTAAGGATAAGTAATAAAAATAACTTAATTTGAAGTAAAAATGTGACCATAATTGATACAAGGAAACAAGTTCTTACAAGCGCGGACCTGGGTTTAAATGTAGAGGGGGGGGGGGTTAGTGTTAACCAAATTTAAATTGGTTTATTTAACCAAAATTTGATGTCAAAATTATGGTTTAATGAGCCGCAACAAAAGTTTTTTGAGAAAATAAAAATAAAAATTCAATTTTTGACTTAAAATTAAACCATTGATGAGGTTTTGGGAATTTCAGCTGTTTATTTACCCTTAATTTGCCGTTTTTGACACCAAATCGCAGGCAAAACATTTTGATATAAAAATACATTTAAAAAAACAATTTTATTTTTTTTTTCTTATACGAAATATGGGGTATTTAACTCGAAAATGGTTGGGGAAGTGTGGATATGATGGCCCCCTTTTTTCTTTAGCATTTTTTTATGTAATATAAGTAATATCAATACAAAACTTAGCGTATAGTTAGTTTTCAGTATACTTTGATAAAAAACGCTTGATATTGAACAAAATCGGTCTTTATTATTTTTTGTATCAATTTTTATTTATTTTATGTCATTCTGGAATAAAACCTAAAAACTATTAATCCTAAATACAACTAATACTTAAAAAAAGCTAATCTAAATATTGTATTACTTTTTTAATCCATATAATATCTTGACAGCTTGGGGTGCCATCGTATCAAAACAACTCAATCGTATATGAAGTTTAATTTAACGATTCTAACATCAAATTAAAAAAAAATCATAACTTGTAGGCCTATTCCAATGCTACTAGCTAAGCCTAAAATATTTTGAAAGTAACTAAGCATAAAAAATATTAATGAAAAACAAAAAGGCAGTAAAATATTTTAGACATACCAAAAACAATAAAAACGTTTCCCGACCATGAGTGCTTCATAGTAGATCATATGTGGTGCTAACTATGCTAGAAAATTTTTAAATGGGACGTAAATTATTGATCGAGTAGATTTAAAAAATATAATTTATGTTACGTTTTTTTTAAAAATTAAAAACCAAATGATTTTCATTATGGAAAAATGAGAACTTCCGTGGTGTAGTCCCGATCACGGCGAAAAAAAAGTGGTAACTGGTTGTTTTTGTGAATGTCCAATGCTTTAACATGGCGTATCTTGGCAAACACTGGGTAGTTGATCCTGACTGGATGGAAAATCCCAGTATAAAAAAAATATATGAAAAAATATGCATGTATGATCTAAGGGGCGGCATTTTGTCTGGGGCGGTGTATGGGCTAGAGCGGGCCCTGTTAACACATTATGTTTCCATATTTTATTGTAAGAAAAAGAGTAACAAAAATATAGATCATAAGAGTCTTTATATTATACCTATTATATTTACCTTTTTAATATCTACCCTGTGTATTCACTGTTTGGTTTTTTTTTTGTCAAAGCTTGACATATTTTACTAACCAAAAAAATTCAATCTTTTCAAAACTGTCTGGGGAAATTATAAAAAGAGACAACAAAACATCAGTCCATTTCATAAAATCCGTTTTACATGCAAATATGAAAAAAAAATAGAAAGAGAGGGCAATATGAGTTGCCCATAGCTGGTAAAACAATAACTGTCAAATGTATAAAGGGCCTCTAAGTGAAGTTATAAACTGATGGATCCAAAATGGCTACAATCAGTGGCACGCCCAGTAATTGGCTTCGTTGGGGGGGGGGGGTTAAGGATAAGTAATAAAAATAACTTAATTTGAAGTAAAAATGTGACTATAATTGATACAAGGAAACAAGTTCTTACAAGCGCGGACCTGGGTTTAAATGTAGAGGGGGGGGTTAGTGTTAACCAAATTTAAATTGGTTTATTTAACCAAAATTTGATGTCAAAATTATGGTTTAATGAGCCGCAACAAAAGTTTTTTGAGAAAATAAAAATAAAAATTCAATTTTTGACTTAAAATTAAACCATTGATGAGGTTTTGGGAATTTCAGCTGTTTATTTACCCTTAATTTGCCGTTTTTAACATCAAATCACAGGCAAAACATTTTGATATAAAAATACATTTAAAAAAACAATTGAAACCAAATAAAAAAATTTTTTAGCAGTCATGAACGTGTTATAGCGCCGCAGGCAAAATTTTTTTCAATTTAAGATTTTTGAAATTGTTTTGTTTTGCCCCGCGGTGCGCCACTGCTACAATTGTTCAGGTACAACTCCTACTAGTCATTGAAATCACTGGCACAATAGATCACGAGAACTGTGAAGAACTACACAGGAGACATTGAACGCTCTTGGAAGGTTATGAACACTGTGTCACTATATCGAATTAATTCTGCGACATTCTGGTCATGAGGGAATTAAAGCTATAAACCGAGAAGCGTTGAAACAGCCCTTGGAATAAGCCCAAAAACATGATCAAAACTAAATTCTCTAATTGCCTGCACCATAAGTTCTGTCAGAACTAGCACATCTCATTAAAATTGAAACGGACGTGAAACTCATGGCACCAAGCATGCAAGAAACCCAGAAAATGGTTTTATTATGCTGCTAAAACTCCACACGCACCGCTACACCAATGGATAAAGCAAAACATGCACCTTTTTTACCGCACCTGCATGCATTTATGATGCCACACATTTAGACATTGTCCACCGTCATAAATATCAGAGATCTAAATAATGATGGCCCATAAAAAATTAATTTAATCAAAAGAAACGACCCAGACGCGGACTTATGGCATACCATACCACCATGTCAGGCACACCAGCGTATGCCGAACACAAAAGCACAATATGCTTCATAAAAATATATTCGCACTCGGAATATAATGAACAATATAAAACATCACGAGCCAAAGAATAAACAAACAATAAAAGTGGTCGAAGAAACAAAGCTAACGAAACTACACTTACCTTAAAATAGGAAAATAGTTGCATTATAGAAGATAGATGCAAGCATGAAAAAATTGGATGCTATATGAATGAATTTTGAAATTTATAGGGGCTGTAAGGAACTCAATATGTTTTTTCTTTATCGATTTTTTATAAACACCAATGGGAACGTTACACAAAATAAAAATCTTTTTTTTTTTAGACTATTCAAACCCTTATAATTACAAATGAAAAACAATTGGTCATTTTACAGAAAGTTGTTTTATGTTTGGTGCTTAAAGGCGCAATTACACAGACGAACATGCTCAAATAAAAGCTCGTGCAAAAGATCTGAAATTTTTTGCGCGAACATTTTTGTGAGCTTTTCTTTGAACATTTTGTTCGGGTAAATTTTTGAGCAAGTTATTGCTATCTATTTTGGAAAAATATTAAATATAATTTTACATCATTGATCAGTGATCTCAATTCTTTAAAAAAATGGAACACCAACTTTTATTTTAAACTTTTGTGAAAAAAAGGCGACGGCAAGCGAAAAATTATTATTGGCTATCAGTTTTGTCATATGCAATGTTAAAATAGTTAATGATGGAGGTAATAACATTTAATTCTTTTCTTTAACTTTTTTGGTTTTCTTTCATTATAAAAAGAAAACGGAAATGTCTTCGAAGTAATTACTTTTTAAAATGCAGGTGGATATTTTTAGAGAACTGTTCTGGAGAGTAGTTAGTTGTTCCCTGGGGGGTGGATAGGGAGGTTTAGACAGTCGGAACGCAGCGCTGTCAAACACTGCTGTAATTTTGTGTGTCAATGTTCATTTGACCAAAACTCCCTTTCACTAGTCTACGGTTTTTACCTTCTCCTAACCCAGCAACAGCAATAAATAAGTGCCAATTTTTATTTTTTTTGATTCTCGTTTTTTTTACAACCCCAAAAAAGATACAAGATACTGGCATATCCCCTATAAAAATCAGATTAATCGAAGTTGCTTATGAGGGTAAACGTCAATTTCGACATCAAATCGTTTTTTCGTCGGAAAGCACTTAATTAAAAATACCTTGTTTTAAAACTTAGTCTTTCTATTTTCAGTTAAGTTCAATGAATTCCCATAAAACTATAAAATTTAAATTTGTAAGAAATTTTTATTAACAACATTTCTTCAAACAAATTTTGCTCAACATTCTCTCCAAAATTTACGTGTATTTTTCTGTACGCGATTTTGCTCGAACATTTCTTTGAACATTTTGCTCAAGAGGCTCGTGTAAATGTTTGTCGGCATTTCAACATCAAAGGAAAGTTTGTCTGTGTAAATGCGCCTTATCAAAACGCATTTATTGACAAGAAGATTTCCTATTTGTATGATATAAGAAATGTATTTTTTTGTGAAAAATGTTTATGTCTAGGCAGTGAAGTAGGAAGAGCCCTCCCCACTAATTACTTTTATTATTTTAGAATTGTGTACTGGAAAGAGTGGTAAATGGCAAAGTTACTTTACAGGACTTTGTTGCCCGGCCAAAAAGACAACAAAAAGAATTCGTATGTATACAGGGTGTTTCAAATTCGGTGCTCACTATGGGGATCTCCTAAACGGTAGGAGATACGAAAGGGTTTAAATTAGGGCAAAGTTGCGCAATTTGATGATTTGCTCAAAACTAAAAAAGAAGTTTACAAATTCCGAATAGTTCCGGAAAAAACCGAAATGTTCATTTTTAGTTTTTATTTTTCTACGCCCTTATTCTTAAAGCTGTCAAAAAACGCTTAAAACTTTCTACAGGCACTTTTTTAGGATCTACCTAGTGAGAGGTCTGTTTTTGAGACTTGACATTTCAGTGTGACAAGAGCACTGTCAAGTTCCTTTTTTCTTATGGACACATCCTTTTTTTCTTCTGCTGTTTGGTTCATAAAGGATGACAGATAACATTTTGCAACGAACCTGACGTTTTGGTTCTATTGACTATCATCAGCCCGAATTTAATTTTTGCTTTAAACTTACTCAAGATGTTTTGAAAATAAAAAATAACTTGACATAATATTTTAAAAATAGGTTTTTTTCTTTGTTTTCTAATGTTTGAATTTGAGCTGATGATGGTCAAATAACTAAAAACGTCAGGTACTTGTCAAAATGAGGTTGTAAAATATCTGTTATCCTTTATGAACCAAACGACAGTGCTCCTGTGACACGGACCTCTCATTAGGTAGATTTTAAAAAAGTGCCTGTAGAAAGTTTTAAGCGTTTTTAAACAGCTTTAAGAATAAGGGCGCAGGAAAATAAAAACTAAAAATAAAGATTTCGTTTCTTTGACCTATCTCCGGAAGTACCCGGAATTTGTAAACTTTTTTTTGGTTTTGAACAAAGCGTCAAATTGCGCAACTTTGCTCTAATTTAAACCTTTTCGCATCTCCTACCGTTTAGAAGATCCCCATGGTGGCATACCCTGTACTCCTTGATAGGCTTCCCATAAATACTGTTATTCAACCCTCATAATTTTAAAACTGTTATATCTGCAAAAAGTTGGTCTTTTAACAAAAATATGATGTCTAATTAAACAAGTTGAGCTTTGGCTGCCATCGTCTGATGGTATGTTGTCTTTCGGGCTGTTGGGCCATGGTTCTGTATCTTCAGGAGATCTGTTCTACAGGGTTCCTAAGCAAATCCTTAGGGGGCCAAGCAGCCGTGTATAAGAAGCAGACAAACGGAAAAGCACATTAGGCAGAAAAGGATGGGCATGGGGCGATGTTGTCACTACATCTTACACGTAGTAAATCCATTCCAGGTTGTTGTTTTCTAATGTTTTCCATTTTCATACCTCTAGGACTGGAATAAAAATTGTTTTTGCTCGACTTTAATACCAAACTGATGAAAGATATCGTAAAAAAAAATATTTTTCGGCTTTTCATTTTGTAACCATTGTCCTTACGCACTGTTTACAGGCTGGGGACTGAGATACATGCAAATGCCTAACCTAAAACGTTCATACACGGCCGGAGAAATCGACTGAGATATTTCCGTAGAAACTTTATCAAACAAATAGGACGGGTTGACGCCTTCGAATGTTCAACCTGGGTTTTGCACTTTGATTCGAAATCAAAAAGAAGGAGCAGTCAGATGTGGGGCAGTGCACAAATTACGAAACGGTGATTTTACCAATTTTTGACCCCTGCCTATGTAATGTTTTGTAACGGTTTTGCACGCCACTCCCCTAATATTACGTAACGATTTCAAGACCACTACCCCCCCCCCCACACACAAATTCAAACGCTGTGGAAAACCCCTCTCCCCCCTACGTAACGTTTTGTAATCCCCCTCCCCCTATGACCATTACGTAATTTGTGCACGGCCCCTGTAGTCCCAGTGGAGGAGGGCGAGAAAATTGATATTTTTTTCTTAAAAATTATACTCTTTAGACCTATTTCTTTGCGTTCCCGAAATTACGTAATTTTTGAAAAAAAGTTGTAAGCGGCGCCATTTTTATTTCGTGCTTTGTTTTTCTAACATTTTTGCGTTCGCCTAATTTAATTGAAAAATGTTTGCCTGCGGCGCCCTTTATCTTCTCACTCGAAACCAAGATCCCCCGTTTTAGGAAAACTGATCCCGTCTCTGTTTCTAAATTTTTTCGAATAAAAGTAGAGTATTACCATGGGGAAAATAATTTTTTTCTACGGTATGACAAAAATTTCGAGAAAAAAATAAAAAAAGTGGCAGAGCTCAAGTTTTTCGTAAAAAAAACCTTTTTTTGTAAAGAAACAGAGCAAAATAAATCTTTTCACCCCTTTTTGGGTGTTACAAATATTGGCAGCCCCTTATTTTTCGCTTTTACCCTCCCGCTAGTTTTGAAGAATTGGTTCGCCACCTCGAAAATATCAAATGTAGTGTAGGGCCAGCTTTATTTAAAATCAATAATATCGCAAGCAAAAAGCTCTGCAGGAAAAACAGCGCCGTTTATTGATTTCTTTGGCTGCTAGTGCTAGCTGCATGGTTTGGCCGTTTCCGGATAGATGTCACTAGTATAACAGAATGGAAAGAAATTTAATTAAAAGCGAAGATATTTCTTTCTAATGTTAACAACCTCACGAGTTTATCGCTCAATATCGTAAACAATGGACCCTGCCGCCTCCTTTAAGCAAGAAAAAGCTGTGGTTTGCACCTGAAAACATCTAATTTTTAATTAGATTAGATGTTCAAATCTCATGGTGTGGCCGCTATCTAGCGGAATTTGCAGACATCTTGTCAACGGTTATTATTGCAACTATGATTTATGCTCACAATGAAAGAGTGGCGACAATTTTTTCTCATGAAAGCAGTCCGGAGATAATAACAAACTGGCACCATTGCTCAATATACCTGTTTCTTTTGTGCGCGCAGAACTTTCACTTCCATTTCTGTTTGATTTATTGAAATCCTATCCCTAAGGAAAATCTTAGGAACCCTGTATATTATGCAAACCCTCAAATTGTTATATCTGCAAAAAAATTGGTCATTTAACTCATTTAACAGAAAGTTGTTTTTCTGTTTAACACTTGTTTTACATACACTTCTCATTTTATCCAATCCATCTTATGGAAAGTTGTGTTAATGGAGAAGTTGATCTACTGGACTTGTTGCCCGACCAAAAATTCAGTATCATATACTCATAATGCATTTATATACACAGGAAGAATTCGTATTTGTATGATATAAAAGACATCTTACCGGTTTATTCGAAGATAGGCATCTCGATGTTAATGGCGTTACTTAAGGAACTTTGTTCGATTTACCACACACGATGCGACGCAAGGTCTGCCGCGTCTTTCGCCGATTGTTTTTATTTTCACTCGTAAATTTCGTCTTCGTCATAGGGTAATATCTTACCAACAGTAAGAGAGAGAGCTTCTGGGAAATTTAATTAGTTTGTTTGGTCTTATTTCCCATGTACACCATCTCTAATAGAGATGGTGTATTTTGTTAAAACATTAGTTAAAAAAAATTTGCTTCCTTAATTTTTATGCTTCTTTCTTCTCTTCGATTGTCTTTACTTTAATCTTCCTAATCTAATTTACTTTTGCGTTTATTTCAATTTCAATTTATTATACACTACATTTGCACAGGTTAAGTACATTATAGCTAGTCAAAAAATTGTACAATAAAAAAATTAAACAAGAGCTAACCACACTACCTTACTCCTAAACAAGACTATAGAAATTTAATTAGTTTGTTTGGGCTATTTCCCATGTATACGATCTATAATAAAGATGGTGTATTTTGCCTAAACATTCGGGGTGGCATTTACTAAAAGGGTTTAGTCTATTTTAAAAAGGTCCTAAGTTTTAAGTGAAATTTTTGGTTTTAAGCATTTTAGACCAACCATACTTGAGTTTTGGACATTATCTGATTAATAAAAAGAATTTTAATAAATTTGTTTATTGAATAATCATCTTAACACAATCTTTTGTTGGATTTAAGAAGAAAGTTTCAATTTAGAAGAAAAGAAAATTAAAAAATTTAAACCTACGCGGGGTTTAAATAGTAAACACTCTGTAGAACAAATTAAAATTGGGGTTTTTTGAAGATTCATTTTAGTATTAACATTTTCTGAGTTTAGGAAACAAAATTAAAAATACCTACATACCTACCTAATTTAAGAATATTTAAATTATGTTTCTACGGTATTTCTTTTATGTTTATATAACTTATATTATACTCACTTTTATACTATTGACCAAATATAATATGTATGTATTATTAATATATACTTTTAGCTTAAGTTTTAATTATAGGTGATGTGTGTGTACCTATTTTTACGGCTTTGTCTATAAAAATCATGTATTTTTCGACAATAAAGGCTATGAATTGAATTGAATTGAATAATGGTCTTCAACATACTGTAATGGTAGAGCCATGATGAACCTTAAAATAATTTTGTTAAATACCTGTTAAATTATTTTTAGAGAGTGCTAAAGTACTTTTTAGTAGGACATGTTTTTTGGTAAATTTAAAGACTGTCAAGAGCTTTGATCAAAAGAAATTAATACCACCTTATGTTTTACACACTTTACACTTTGAAAAATTACAATTTTAGCTGTTTTTCGGATAAAAATGGCAAAATAAAAATCATATGCACGACACACAATTATGTCCATCTTTCTCTAAAATACTTTTTTATAGCCTGCTGTCTCTCTTCAACAATCTTAAATATTTTTGCACCTTACTAAAATATCTCTACATCTACCTCAAAAATTCTGCCCTCAATCTCTAAATATTTTTCATTTGAACAGAGGAAAAATGTTTTTGGCAGTACTTTTTTTGAACGCTAAAAAACCAGTCAAAACTTGGAAAATGTGAGTGATTTATTCCAGAAATCGAAAGTTTGGAAAGAAAGCTTTAAAATGTGATCAAAATCATGGCATAAAAATGTGAAAAACATAGTAAAAATTGCTTAGTCAAAAACGTTACCCCTTAAATTATGCTAAAATATTTTAAGCCTGAAATTACCATCATGGCTTGACCATAATAGTTCCAAAGGGAAGACGGCTTGTTTCGTTTGGCCTTTTCGCTAAAGTATGCCAGCAAAGTGTCTTCTTTTAGGTTTAGGCATCCACTTTCAGCAATATTCATCTCTGAACAGCACAAAAAATAGTCCTTACATACCTTTTCGTAAAGTTTTTTGAATTTTGCGGGCAAAAGGCCCTTCTTTGCCTCTCCGGCGGCATCCAGGACTTCCCTGGGGAGACTTGGTATCCATTGAAATCGCGAAAACAATGCAGTTTGTATGAAAATTTATAAGAAACTTCTCAAGTGACGCTCAGTTTGTTTATTTGGTTGCTGTTGCTAGGAGCATTATTCAATGTTTTTGTCAGATTGCTTGATTAAAAAGTGACATGAATAGCCCGGCCGCTCGCTTACTGACAGTGATTCGTGTGTTGTCAAAATTTTAGAGAGCTTTAGACTAACAATTTTTTTTTTGTGAAATAATTCATGAAGTCTTTTTTCTCCGAAAAAACACGGTTGTGCATAAAACATTGTATGTGTCTCGTTCTTAAATTGCGTTGAATGATGAAGTGTAAAAACTCTCGCCTATCGGCCCGGGTCTTTATTTTCACGCCGCGGGCGTTAACGCTGTCTTTAAGACCTAGATAGATAAATAACTATTTTTTCTAATTTTACTTTTATCATGTGTTATTAAAATTTGATAAAGCTCTTTTTTTATACCTTCGTCAAAAACATGACTTAGTAACTGTCTGCAGATAACTAAAGCATGGCTTTTTTGGTTACCGATGCAAAAATTTTTTTTTGTTCACGGGTACAAAAAAAATTTATCTCCGTTTTTTATCCAAAATTAAAGAAAAATAGCGGAAAATAGTAATATTGAAAAAATCTAATTATTCTTGCCTAAGAATGAAGCCATTTCCGCCATTTTTCACCAAGTGTTTACGAAAAAAAATCATTTAAAAATATCGTCAAAATATCAAATTGTCAAAGATTAAAATGTCGCAACAATGAACGTCACCGAATAAAAAGACACATCGCTATGGAAGCGATTGTTATTTCATTTACCAACCGACTTGATTTATAGTGTAAAGATGGTGTGTGGCGAGAAATTCTCTTCGTTCGAGATTTTTAAAAGTATTTTCCTGATTTTCTTTGATTTTCTGATAAAGGTATTTAAAAAAATAGTGTTAACAACTCGCGGCTAAACTGTGCTCTTTTTTACTCGCGTTTTTAAATACCTCGTAAAACGCTTGTAAAAAAAGCACTATGTTAGCCACTAGTTGTTAAAACTACTATTTTGCACACTTTTTCTAGATATCTATAATTTTAGGGATAATAAAAACATTACTTTCATGAACGCATCGATTTAAAATGTTTGGCCACATTTTCAGCCTTGTCCTTCCAGAAATAAAGAAAAATTTGTTATAACATGTCAGTGTCAAAGAGTGCAAAGAGGTTTACTGGTGGCATAATGGTAAGTTATTAGTCCACTATACCAATAATGGTATGGGGGACTATTAAAATCGTGAAATTTTGACCTTTCTTAATTTTATCAAAAATGAGTTAATAAGGTTCCAAAACACCTTAATCGACGTGTATACACGATAACTCAAGAACGCCTTAATCGATTTTAACGAAATTTAGCCATGACCATAAACTGATTGACTTTTGGGTAGGGTGGTGGAAGGTTAAAGTTGGGAAAAGGAGGATAAAATAATTAAACAAATTGTAACTTTCGGACAAAACCAAGTGGCGATATAAGTTTCAGTTTTAAGTTTCCATGAATATGGACTAAAAATTTTGTTATAAAGTAAATTCGTGGGAGCTTTAGTTTCCGAGTTATTTGAAAAAGCTTTAAAATATATTAAACTTATATTAAAATATTAAATCTTTTAAAGCTACAGTTTTCGAGATATTTTCATTTCCTTTCAACATAAAGTAGTTGATTGTATGGTAGAGTATCCGTGCTTTCTGGCACCAATTTTTTTTGAATAATTTTATTTTTACGAGTCTTCATGGCCAAAATGTGAACAAACACTCTTCTCGGCCAAAATTTCTGTCAGAGAATACCTAACCGAAAAACTTCAAATGTGCTGACACAAACAACAATAGGGCGTTTGGATTCTGTCAACTTTCAAACCTGGTTTTGATCAGTGGGTCATTGAGGTTAGGATTTGTCTAAATAAAAATGCAACAAACTGTAACTCCCTTAAATTTATTATCTCTCCGTATTATTTATTTACAGGCTTCCCCTTTGTTTCTTGTTCGTATCCCCGAAATTGATTTCGTTCCCGATTTTTATTTTAAGAGGTTGTTCGTCGGCGCGCGGTTTTATTTCCAAGTGATGTAGAAAATTGAATTTCGCAGCCTTCGGATCGTAAGGTGCTGGGCTGGAGGGCAATAAGGTCGCTAAAATGACAAAAGATGCCAATAGTATAAACTCTTGACTCTTAAGGCGCAATTACACAGACGAACATGCTCAAATAAAAGCTCGTGCAAAAGATCTAACATTTTTTGCGTGAACGTTTTTGTGAGCTTTTCTTTGAACATTTTGTTCGGGTAAATTTTTGAACAAATTATTGCTATCTGTTTTGGAAACATATTTTTAAAGATAAGAATAAATAAAATTTCACATCAGTGACAGTGATCTCAATTCTTTAAAAAAATGGAACACCAACTTTTATTTTAAATTTTTGTGAAAAAAAGCCGACGGCAAGCGAAACATTATTCTTGGCTATCAGTTTTGTCACATGGATTAGGGTTACTTATAATATTTTTTTTCTTAGGGTTTTTCCCGGATTTTTTTGCCCGGGGTTTTTTTTGGGATTTTCTTGCGAGTTTTTTTATTTCCAAGGGTTTTTTCCTAAATTCAAAAAACAACCCAGGAAAATTTTTCTTTTCCAAAAAAATTTTGAGTTTTTCAAATATCGGCAAAAAACTCAAAAATTGCACTTTTAAGCGGTAATGCGCGCCTCACGTTTATGAGGAGTGGTGGGGAGGGGATTTTTTTTTAAACATATTTTTGTAACTTTACTTTACCCTTAGCTTTCTGGGCTGGAGGGCAATAAGGTCGCTAAAATGACAAAAGATGCCAATAGTATAAACTCTTGACTCTTAAGGAGGGAAGAGCACAAAATATGTACAGGGTGTGTACATAGTTAGCCCAAAACTAATACACATGTTACGGGTTCGATTTTCAAGAGAAGTCGAAAACTAAAAGACGCATTGCGATATGTCAAAGCGTTTCTGAGCTACAGGGTGATTCTCAAAAATGTGCGATTTTAAAGCCCTTTTTTATTTGTAAAGATAGAGATTTTCATTGAAACCATTTTATGAAGATTTTTTAAAGACAAATCTACCTGTTTCACCGATTTTCTCTTAAAGCCTTTAGTTCCCGAGATATCACACAAAGTTATATTTCTTTAAATGGGATACCCCCAATTTTTCAAAAAAATCGGTTTTCTAATAAAATTTCCTGTCGAACGATGTAGCATACACCTATTTTTATTGAATAGTTTAAAAGATATTTGCATATTTTGATATTTACCATAGTAGGCGCTGTGCGAGCCCTAAATGTGTAAATAAAATTTTATTGTTTTTTTTTTCATACAAAATCAAGTTGGCTACGACACGAGGGGACACAGCAACCTCGAACTTTAACTTCTAGTTTACTATAATTACCAACCCTAAAATAATAAACAAAAATAAAATTATTAAAACATATCTTACATCTTCTCTTGACGCTATTTTCTGCATTAAGAAGTTCTACCTCATGAAGCTGCCTGAATGCAGTACGAAGTGCCTCTTCCAATTCCCTTCTAGTAGTTGGGCGATTTCGAAATACAAGGTCTTTGACCTTCCCCCACAAAAAGAAGTCGCAAGGGGTCAGGTCTGGAGACCTGGGGAGCCAATATATAGGACCTTTATTTCCGATCCAGTTTTCGGCAAACACAATATTTAGCAAATTATTAATGTCTCGTGCATTGTGAGGAGGTGCACCGTCATGTTGAAAGTATAGCTCATTATTTTGCTGAATTGGCAAATTGTCGATAAACGGAATCACCTGCTCTTCTAAAAAAAACAATTTGTCCTCTGTAGATGCCTACCCATACCTTAAAACTGAAGTTTCCCTGATTCGCTGGTTCCACCATAATATGGGGATTTTGCTGTTTCCAGTAATAGCAGTTATATCTGGTGAATATTCCATCACTAGAAATCGTTGCCTCATCCGTCCAAATAACTTTTCTGGCAAAATCGGGGCTTGGCTTTTATTTAGGTACTACCTGCAAAATGCACGTCTTAAAGCAAAATCTCGTTGCCGTAATTGGTGTACCCGTCGAGGTCGATAGGGCCTAAACTTGTGTTTTTTTAAGCACCCGAACGGCATTGCTGCGTAGAATTCCAGCGTTTCTCTCCATAGCCCTGGTGGAAGTATTCGGGTTAATTTATATTTCTCTTAGAACCGTTAGGTTGCCTTCTTTCCGGATATCTCTGGAAATATAGATTTAACGCCGTCTGTCGATTTTCGTTACTTTCAATATAACATTTTATCATGTCGTAATTTTCAAAGTTTTCAAACATTTTTATATCTTCACGAAGACGCCACTTTGGACATTTGGGCTCGTTTATCACGGCAATTGTTTTTATTTGATCATAGCTACCTAGATAGATACCATAAAACTGCATAGGTCAGAGTTAAACACAGCCTACTATGGTAATTATTAAAAATTGCAGATATCTGTTTAACCACTCATTACCCTCTCCACATAGGCCGATCAGCTCTTATCGTTTTAGTGTCCTTTTATCCACCTTCGCCGCCATTTTGACAGAAAACTAATGGATTATCTGTCACTTTTGAGTGAAAATGGCGGCGAAGGTGGATAAAAGGGCACTAAATCGGTATGAGTTGATCGGCCTATCTGGAGGTGTATGACACACCGTTCAACAGGAAATTTCATTACAAAACCATTTTTTTTTTAAATTGGGGTATTCCATTTAAAAAAATGTAACTTTGTTTAAAATCTCTTGAACTAAAGGCTTTAAGAGAAAATCGGTGAAACACGTAGATTTGTCCTTAAAAAATCTTCAAAAAATGTTATTAATGAAAATCTCTATCTCTACAAATAAAAAAGTTGTAGAGGGTTTTTAAAAACGCATATTTTTGAGAATCACTCTGTAGCTCAGAAACGCTTTGACATATCGCAATGAGGTTTTTAGTTTTCGACTTCTCTTGAAAATCGAGCCCGTAACACTAACTATGCTGCAAAAGCTTAAAGCTATAGAGGCCCCTCGAATTTGGACCACTCGGTACCTACGGGTAGTAAAGAGCAAAATGAAAGAAACAGAGATAAATGTGTGGATTTATTGCCCAAGTATAAAATGCTAAACATAAAACAACGAAGCACACAGTTTTGGTAAAAGATGATCCGGCCTTTTCAACCCTTGTATGGACTTTTTGCAGGTTCTCACACTTGTATTCAGTTCCCTTATTCGGAATTCTAACTTTAACACCTCCTTTTTATGCTTCTCACCCTCTCGAACATCCCTTATCTTTATATAACGCCAATCAATCGATAAAAGAGGTTCTAATGCTTGATCTCTTTTACGTTGAATAAGAGGCTTACTTGCTAGGAGTATTATTTAGGGTAAGGGTGCGATTTGTTATCTTTACAGTGGCGGAGGGTCTATATAGAATATCAACCGTGTATGGGTAATTATTTTTTTAATCAAAATATTTATTTTTATGTGCCTATTTTGACTTTGCACCTATATACCTTTTTATTTATATAGGGTGTGCCAAAAAAACGCACTTTTTTAAATTAATATAACTTAGCGGGAAATTGTCCAATTTTAATAATATTTAGCTGTTTAGAAAGCCAAAGCTTCAAAATTTACAGGAACAATCTCAAACTTGACATTTTCTAAAAATCCAAGATGGTGGACTCATTTTAAAAATAAACATTTTTGACCCTCCTAGATATTTTTTTGTGTGCGACACTGTAATAAATCTGAAACATGGGTTACGAAGCCACATTCTTTCGAAGCACATAAGGAAGTTTGCAATTTTTAAATAGGCCAGAGCTTACCTGCAAAATGAAACTTATTAAGGAAAAATCTACTTGTTTAAATAGCAATAACTTTTTCAAAAATTGATCGATTTTAATAAGTTTAAATTTTTTTAAAGACACAGGCCTCAAAATATATAGAACTTGTGTGAAAAATGACAGTTGTTAAAAATTCAAGATATTGGGCTTATTTAAAAAACAGGCATTTTTGACTCCCTAGAAAAAAACATTTTCTGCAACACTGTATTCAATGTCAAACATCGATTACAAAGCCACACCCTTGCCAAGCACACCAATGAAATATTTTAAAAATTTGGACAAGAAATAAGGCCAGGCCTCCAATGTCTAATGGAGAATCCAGACACCTACAGACCTGTTTCATCCTTATTAGGAATCATCAGGGAGTCATAGGATTGTACCTGGCAGTTGAAGCTACACAGGCGCCATGCACACCTCTCGAATTTAAAACAAAAAGTTTGTAATTCGCGGAGACGTAGTACCTATGTGCGCCACCTGTCGAATAAACCGAGAAACAAAAACATCAAAATTGAAAAATGCAGAAGACCGTAAATACAGAATCCTGTACCTTTCAGCAGGTTATAAAGAAGAAACCTGTAAAAGTATAAGGTCACTGTAACATGACTCTTAAAAAGAGTTAACGTTCGCAGCAGCACCGCCCCCAATTGGAGCTTCATACTACGTGGCCCTTATTTTAAGGCTTGCTGATGCAAGCAATCCGTCCGGATTAAATATTTTGCATGTTTAGTTCTGCGCAACAAGCCTCCTCCGGAGCGATTGCTTATTGAATACAGTGTCACAGAAAAAGTTTTCTCTAAGGGGGTGAAATATGCCTATTTTTTTAAAAAGGTCCGCCATCTTGGATTTTCAGTAAATGTCAGTTTCATCATTAGTTCTATAAATTTTGAAGCTTGTACCTTTTAAAAAGTTTAAACTTAATAAAATCGATCAATTTTTGAAAAAGTTATTGCTATATATTTAAACAAGAAGATTTTTTCTTAATAAGTTTGATTTTGCAGGTAAACTCTGGTATATTTAAAAATTGCATACTTCCTTATTTTTTGTTCGAATTTTTAAAATTATATATCGATGTGCTTCGAAAGAATGTGGCTTCATAACCGATGTTTCAGATTTATTACAGTATCGCATACGAAAAAATATCTAGGTGAGTTAAAAACGCCAATTTTTGAAATAAGTCCGCCATCTTGAATTTTTAAGAAATGTCAAGTAGTACATTGGTCCTATAAATTTTGGAGCTATGGCTTTATAAAAAGCTAAATATTATTAAAATCGGACAATTTCCCGCTCAGTTATAATCATTTAAAAAAAGTGCGGTGTTTTTTGGCACACCCTTTATATTGAGACCCTCCGATTGTTTTAGGAAGGGGACCCACCCTCCTCTACCCTGTGCGGTGGGGGTAAAATCACCCCCTAAAGGTACAATTAGTTGTTTGCCAACTTTGAAGCTGCTTCTATTTATGATAAAAATTTACGTTTTAAAAAAATATCTTCTTTGTTTTACTTCTTTCATATATCTTCAAGAATTTCATCTACCTTTTGTTATTTTTAAGCAACCTTTGTGGCCTTAAAGTGTCCCAGCGCTAAATTAGGCACTCACCAAATAAAGCACGAATAACTAAGTAAGGCCAGTGTGACGAACTAAAAAAATCAAATTAAAGGTAATTAATTAAATTAATTTCTCCCTCCCCACCACACCCATAATCGTGAGACGCCGATTACCGCTTAAAAGTGCAATTTTTGAGTTTTTTGCCGATAATTTATTATCTAATTTTTTTAAAGCCTATAAAATTATCTGTAATTTGATGTATAACAAGTACACCCCTAACTTCCCTCCTTACCACTAAAAATTAACTTCTAATATAACATTATTAAGTAAAATTGCAAAATGTGTGTTTTTCCGGTGTTTTTTATACTTAAACCTATATATCTCCAAAATATTTGAGAAATTTGTCAGTTTTTTTGTTTCAAATGTTTATCTATAAAATTTTCTTAATTAATACTGCATGAATTTTGTAACATCAGAATCAGAATCATTTATTTTCCCATAAAAACATTTTGCATGCATGGGTAATTGTCAAAAAAAAAGTAAAAAATTATAAAACTAATAGTTTTAAAAAAATGGATCTCCATTCTTAAATAATCTGTTTGGTTGTCATTTAAAAATATCATTTTAAAACTATAAAAAAAAAATAATACAAGAAATGTAAAATGTTAATAAATAACCCCTCCTTACCTCTAAATTCTCAGCATTTTGTTTAAATAGAGTGCTAATATTTTAGGGGTCATTTAAGGGGTAAGGAAAGGATATAACAAAATTTATGTAAGACATTGACTTTAAGATAATTTTATAAATAAACATTGGAAACCAAAAAACTGATTCATTTCTCAAATATTTTGGAGATATATGGGTTTAAGTACAAAAAAACACCCGAAAAATACACATTTTGCTATTTCACTTAATAATGTATTATATTCGGAGTAAATTTAATAGGTAAGGAGAGGAGTTATACTTGTTATACACAAAGTTTAAGATAATTTTATAGGCTTTAAACAAATACTCATCCCTTTGTTAAAATTTTTTTAAAAATATACTTGGGCAAAAAAGTAAAAAATTTCACTTTTAAGTGGTAATCCGCGCCTCACGACTATAGGAGGGCATGGTAGGGGTTTTCTTTTCAAAAATATTTTTGGAGCTTTACTTTACCCTTAGTTGTGATTGATTTTTTTCTAATTCGTGACACCGGACTTATCTAGTTATATTCGTGCTTTATTTAGCTAATTCAACGGTGGAAAATAAAATAAAGAAATATTTTTTGTATATGCAAAAATATTGGGTTTTTTGAGGGTTGCCTTGAGGTTAAAAGAAAAGACCTACACTTGTTATACCATAAATTAAAAAAAAATTCACCACAATTTTTTTATAACAGTTTTTCAGATATTGGCAAAAAACTGCAAGAATTGCATTTAGGGGGTGATTTTACCCCCACCGCACAGGATGGTTCCACTGCCTAAATCATCAAAATGCTTAAATCGTACAAAGTGTGTTGTTTCTTTCATAAAACGCCCAATATATCTACTTCCTGAAAAGTGACGTAGTATCTACTGACAATGGTGCCACTGCCTAACAACACTGATTTCAAAAAAGAAAGATGAAAAAAAAAGAAGCTGCAAGCTGCCAGCGTCATATTAAAATGAGAACAGGAGAACTTCAAATTAACTGACAAATTAACTAACTGCTGTGTGCTTTATTTAATTTTCTTATCACTTATTTGAGGATCCTTAAATCCCCGCCACTGCAAACATTTTCCACTTCGCTAAAAGGGAAAATTTTCACTCGGCAGCCGACAAAAAATTTATTCCGGAATCAGGGATTCAATGGTCCAAGTGTGAACAGGCATTTTATCTAATAGGATTGATGTTTGAGTATTCAAACGGCAGTTCAATGGGAATTTTTGTAATTGAAAATTGGTTATAATATTTACAGTAATAAGTTAACAAGGAATATATTTTTACTTTAAAATAACAACGCTGACGACACCGTCATACACCCTGGAAGGTTTGCAAGTGTTGTTGAATTAAGTTGCTTACAATTTGGGCTTCAACCAATAGATATTGGAGAAGTTAAATGGATAGTTACAGACAAAGAAAAAACAACAATAAATTATTAAAAATCTGGATTCAAAAAAAATCGATCTGGTGTTTGGTAATTTTGTTTCTCCCTTGAAACAGTTGGTCACAGTTGGGCCTGTGCCGCATAGTTTTACTGAATTATTTTTTTTTCTGTCAGTGACCTTAGCTCAGGAAATATCCAAGTGACGCCCAAAACGGATCATGTGATATCCATACTTCTTGAAGTCAAATAAACATCAGAATTGGCTGAACTTTGAATAAAAGATACATTTTGTAAAAACTAAGCCATGGCTCGGAGCACTTTTTTGAATTTTTGCGAATAAGCTTATACACAGGCTAATACTAGAATCAGAGGTCAGGAATTCTTGATTAGCATTTCTAGGGCACTGTATGGTATTCTAAAATATAGATGATAAACTGATAAAACAAGCATGCATGCAATTTGTGTTTGTTGAGCTCAGTTCTTATATAGAAATAACTAATTAAAATACAATTGGTCTCTATTACTCACAGATTAAAAAAATATATATAAAAAAAATCTTATAGTAGACGACTAACTAAAATGTATTAAAACATTCTAAAATGAATGTATTACTTCAAATTAAATTTATTAAACAGGCTCTCTAATCTTTTAATACGTATTAATTGCTAAATTTATGGAAGTTTGGACAAGATTTTTGGGAATTTTGACCTGCTAAATCCTCTCAGTATGCCTTAACTTTATTGGTAGAAGATACTGAAAACTTCCTCCATCACCATCAACCTCAAATCAAAACCAACCTCAGCTATTTTTACAAGCCGAACTAAATGATTTACTAGGACTTTCAAAAGACCATTCTGAAGTACAGGGGTCTAGGTTATAACAAAAACATTTGCCTGCCCCAGAAACTACCTTCTCTTAGTATAGAAATCGTGAGACTGAATTTCTAACATATTTTGCACAAAACGGATCACATGTGTACTGCCAAGCAACTGAGTACACGTCTTTGACTGGAGACTTTTCATCGACTCTTTAAAAAACTGTTCTTTTACATAATGGCAGTATTTTTGCTTCTGTTCCGGTCGCCCATTTAGTTCATTTAAAGGAAAACTAGGAAAATTTAAAAGAATTCTAAGAATACACAATATTTTCTTGTTCTTCGTCACTCTCATTCTCGTACTTATTGAAAAGTTGATTTTTTTCTTTAAAATCAACAACACAACTTACTAAACTTATTTCACAATTTTTAGTCTCTAGGTCGGCGTCGATTTCCACGTAGTTCAAAAGATTTTCGAGTCCAATATCCTTGCAAACTATCGACAAAGGTAAGTCGTCTTCTGAATCGTCTTCTTCCGGTGTTTTCTCAACTTCTTCTCTATCACTGGTTTCTTTAAAAATACCGCTCCTGATGCACAATCAAAATAAGTTTTTCTGAAAAAAGAAAATGTATTTTTGTATTTTTTTCTAAACTGGCTTATAATTTTACTGATCTGAAAAATAACCTATACAAAAAAACTAAAAGCACCTAATTACTAGAAAACAATTGAAATTTTGAAATCCACTTTCAAAGTGTTAAAAAATGCAGACCTGCCTATTTATAAAATGTAAATTTTGGTACACAAAGTAGGGGTTAATGTTGGTTACAAAAATATTAATTACTTCCAAAAAAAAAATCTTAAAACATCCGGTTTAACAAATCTCGCAAGAAATTATTTTAATTAAACGTCAACATTTCCATAATTTTTGCAAATCCGAGAGCCATATCCAAAGCTTTTTAATACTTTTTAAACTGGGCGTAACGAAACACCTTAAACCTAGATCTGTCAAAACACGAGAAAATATTTTGCCTCAAGCTAGGTGTAAATAAATACCTCTTTGTAAATTTTGCCCGTGACAAGAAGGTGAAAGAAACGATATCCGTCTGAAGTCTTCCTTTATGTTGTTCTTGCATTGATTCCATTCTTTTTCATGGTCGATGTCGTTGTTCGGCATTTCAACTCGCTTGTCCGAGTGAAGAGAATCGATTTGGGAAATGAAAATTGTCACTGGTAATACCACAAGAGGTCAAATTGTTTCCGGAAATTTTTACCAATTATTCCAAGTCGAAGACGAAGAATAATTTTTAAAAAATATTCATGGGCGATAGAAAATTTCAGGATTTAATTTAACCTCACGCGGTGTTTGAAAATTCCACATATTATATTATTATTATATATATATTATTATTTATTATAACATAATTTTAAAATTATATTTTTTTACTTTTAACAACAACACTATACAGATTTTGGGCATTCTACCCATCTGTTATGAAATGACTGGAACCAAACCAGCAAACACGGATACATCGGGCCTTCGTCGGCCCGATGTCGATTGCCGAATTTGCCGTCATCGACATCGTCGATTTACGACATCGGACCAGCAGTACTGCTTACCGCTTTGCGATGTAAGCCCAACGTATGTTTGCTGACGTAACATTAGACTGTAGACCGCCGTGGGACCAATGCTAAATTTTACTTTTTGCTGACATCGGCATATCGTCGCCGTACGATTAAGGATCGATATGGTACCGACCATCTGCCCATATAGCTGCTTAATTTGGTCGGTCTAATGTAGGCAAGCTGGTCTCGACCCGACTTGGGTAAACTATTCAAGTCCGACATTGGTTTCCTAAAGCGGTTCAACGTCGGCGATTGACGAAGGTCCGTCGGTGGTAGCTTAAAGCGGCCCAACAATGGCAAATCAGAAAGGTCCGATAATGGGTGGATAATAAGGCCCCACATCGGCTTCTCAAAGCAGGCCGACATCGGTGGTTGACGAAGGTCCGTCGGTGGTTGCTTGACACGATCCAACATTGGCAAACTACAAAGTTTCGATAATGCGGGTGCTTAATCACTCGGGGTGGTTTAAGTGGTAGAAGAGGTGATTCTTGTAGAGAAGTACCACCATCTTGTCAAGTCCGCATTCTAGTTTTGAAATATCTTTGCTTATTATATATATATAATATTATCTTCTACTGTGCAGGGACCATAGTGACATTAGCGCCATCTCTACATAGTAGGAAAAACCTATTAAGCAGTTTAAAAATTTTAATGTGATAGTAAATCGGACCATCGTCAGTTGCCGATTCTCAACCAATGTTCGTCGGCATAAAGTCGACTATAATTAATCGGGCCATCAACAGTTGCCGATTCTCGACCGATTAAACAAAGTTCCAATCGGACCATCATCGGCTCTAAAGCAGATAAAGTTTGCAGTGGCATAATGTCGACTATAGTAAATAGGGCTAAAGTCAGTTGCCGATTCTCGTCCGATTAAACAAAGTTCCAATCGGACCGTCGTCGGCCCTAAAGCAGATAAAGTGGGCGTCGGCATAAAGTTGACTATAGTAAATCGGGCCATCGTCAGTTGCCGATTTTCGACCGATTAAGCAAAGTTCTAATCGGACCATCATCGGTCCTAAAGTAGATAAGGTTTGCGTTGACATAATGTCGACTATAGTAAATTGGGCCATGATCAGTTGCCGATTCTCGTCCGATAAAACAAAGTTCCTATCGGAACGTCGTCGGATCTAAAGCAGATAAAGTGGGCGTCGGCATAAAGCCGACTATAGTAAATCGCGTCATCGTCAGTTGCCGATTTTGGACCGATTAAACAAAGTTCCAATCGGACCATCGTCGGTCCTAAAGTGGTGTCGGCATAAAGTCGAATGTAGTAATGTGGACCTCCGTCAGTTGCCGATTATTGACCGAAAACTGAAAATCGCAATCTGTCCAACATCGGGCTAGCATGTAGTCGCCGATGCCGACACACTGCCGACGTTGTCGACATTGTGTCAATCCTCGTATTTTATTTTTATCAGGACTGATTATTCCGTGGGACTTTTGATGAAGATTTTACGAAACCTTTTTTAATCGATTACTAATGGACCAACCAACACTGTCTAACCTGTTAATAGCTCCAAAAAAAACTGCAGTCAAAAACTAGGGTTAGGGTGTCATTTTTTTTTCTTAAATTCAAACTGTTTAAGGTAGAGCAATAAAATTTGGTACATACGTTGGCCTTCCAGCAACGTACCTTCATCTGTCATAAAAATGACATATGCGTCCCCTATGGGGCAACATGGTCCAAAATGTGTTTTTAAATTATCCCTCATACCTTCAATACTACTGGTAATTCATACTATTGTCTAAAAGTCTCTTATACCGAAAAAAATTTCGTGGTTGTTAACAAGGCCCCTAGGTGAGGGGCTAAAAATTCTTATGTTAAATTCCACATAGACACTTGCGTGCCGTTCTTCACACACTTTTGAAGTTTTATTGTTTCTCCGTATATTAAATAAATCAACTAACGAACCATTATGTTACCGCGAAAAAAAAATTATATTTTTTATTTAATAGTAAATAATGCAGAATAAAAATAGTTAGTTACTTTAGCTTCCTGATTACAGCGAGCATGGTTAATAGACTTATTAAGAAGTAAAGTGTTATTGAAACTGACATTCAACATTATTTTAACTCTGATTATTTTATTTTTTTTATATTCTCTTATATGGCCAATTAACTAAATGAAAGAAAAGTTTGCTTTTACGGTAGAATTATTTTTTTATTGGAGAAACATTTTAAGCACAGTTTTTTTTAATTTTCATGTGACCCCACAAAAAAAAATAATTTATAATAAAAAGGGGATGATAGTTACCAAAAAATGGTATTGGTCAGCCCCGCCAAAAATTCTTCATGAAAACTTAAAAAAAAAAGATCATACAATTTTTACGATGGTTTAAAGGCATATTACTTGTAAAAGTTTATAAGGTTTTACAGTGCCTCTGATAAACTTATAGTTTTTTATAAGATTTGTTGCTGAAAAGTTTATGATTGCTTATAAGCAAATTATGTTTCTTGAAGCGTACAGTAGTTTATAATTTTTTTTTAGAAAAATTTATAAGCATATATTGTTTTTTACAATAATTTACAGGAGTCGTCCAAAATTTTTGTGTTAACTTTACGAGTTTTTATAGTTTCTCATGGGAATGGACGAGGATTTTAATAATGAAATTAATGGGTTTATACAAGTTTTTATAGAAATTTATGATATTTTTTTATAGTACTAATTTAATAAATGATGATTTTTGCAATGTTTTAAAAAATAATTTGGTTAGTTTTTATAATTTTTTACAATATTTTATGATCTTCAATGGAAAATTTGATGGGTTATAGGACGATATGGTATTTTTTTGTAATATTTTATGTTCATATATATGGAAAATTCTAAAATTTTATGATATTTTATGGTAAACTTGATGGATTTACATACGCTTTGTATTACATAAATTTTTTAAAAGCATCTAGTCAAGAACAAAATTATTATTAAGTAAGACCACTATTTTTCATTATAAAAATTTCCATTTTAAATAAATATTAAATTTACCTGATTGTAAAGTCTACCTACTTTTGAAAGATCTCCGTGTTACTCCAATATTCTAAATAACTCGTTCAATTACTTCACCATACATTAGAAATTTGAAATAAATAGGTTATTACTAGAAAATAACTAGAACTAAGTTATTTTTATATTATTTTAATAAGGTTACTTTTGTTGGGTGGAAATAACGAAAATTCAAACTTGGATGAGCATCCCACAAGGAACACACAAAAGATCAAAGCGGAAAGAGAAATGATTAAACGATGTTTCGCCCTGGGTAACCAGCGTGGGCTCATCAGTAGTTTCACTGGTCACCCTCCACTATACAACATTAAACACCATCATACACTTTGATTTCCAACCTTGAACCACTCACAAATAGGCATCGTTCCGCACTGGTACTTACTTATCCAAGTTACCTGATACGAATTCGTCCTGGCGTTGTATAGTGGAGGGTGACCAGTGAAACTACTGATGAGCCCACGCTGGTTACCCAGGGCGAAACATCGTTTAATCATTTCTCTTTCCGCTTTGATCTTTTGTGTGTTCCTTGTGGGATGCTCATCCAAGTTTGAATTTTCGTTATTTCCACCCAAGATCTTTTGATCTTTTGTTTTTTAGTTTCTTTTCGGTTGAAGTAACTGATTTCGAGGTTTTTTAACTTCTTCTTTGTTTTAATTGCCTTAGGAGCATAATCCTACTGGAAATATTAACACGCCAGGACGAATTCGTATCAGGTAACTTGGATAAGTAAGTACCAGTGCGGAACGATGCCTATTTGTGAGTGGTTCAAGGTTGGAAATCAAAGTGTATGATGGTGTTTATTGTTGTATAGTGGAGGGTGACCAGTGAAACTACTGATGAGCCCACGCTGGTTACCCAGGGCGAAACATCGTTTAATCATTTCTCTTTCCGCTTTGATCTTTTGTGTGTTCCTTGTGGGATGCTCATCCAAGTTTGAATTTTCGTTATTTCCACCCAAGATCTTTTGATCTTTTGTTTTTTAGTTTCTTTTCGGTTCAAGTAACTGATTTCGAGGTTTTTTAACTTCTTCTTTGTTACTTTTGTTATTTAAAAAAAAAGTTTATTCAATACATTTTTTAATTCGAAAATATTAAAAATACGCTCACTTTTAGTCCACCAACAAACAGGACAAAACTTATTTAATTTTACAGGTAGGAAAAACAAGATCACGTTTGTCGTTAAAAAACTAAATAAAAAATCTTACAACTAGAAAGAGAACTTTCACTATTCCTAGTAAGCTCACTTTTTCTCTTTAGGTAAATGATAACTATAGTAACTGAAAAGTTATTCGCAAATAAATCGACACTAAAAATCTTACAACAAGAGAGATAACTCTTACTATTTCTATTAAGCTAAGCTGTCTTTTAGGTTTTTGCATTGAATCTTTTTTTTCAAGGGTATCAAGGGGAAATCTTGCATAAGACGCCCGAACTACTTTCCTGCCAGAGTCATTTCTCCTCTACCAGGAGAGTCCGGGTAGTGTCGGATTCCTACCGACTAAAACCCCTCAATTGTGACTCCAACCTGCCAGGTGCCATTACTGGCTTATTGTGCAACCTCTTAGTTCCTAAGCTAACCACTCCATTAGTTTTATCCCCTGCGCAAGTTTGTACACTATCGGCATCATAAAAGTGGTACGTGATAAACATAGATATTTTTTAAATTGTTAAAGATTGCTTTCAAAAATAATTTTTATATTACAATAATACGCTAATGCATAAAACAACTGTAACAAAAATTAAAAAACACCACTGTATCGAAAATTATAAAACAATAGAAACAAATTATTAGGTATATAAATTTTAATATCTAGTCATTGCGCCATTCACCTCAATTATACTTCTTGGTAGAGAATCAGCCAAAATTTCAAAAAGGTTTTCATTTTCACCAATCAATTCTTCATAAGCATAGACTATTAACTGGACCAAGTGATGTTGATTTCCCGGCACAATATTAAAGCTTTCCAGCTTTTATGAAATTAAACCCCAGATATTTTCCATAGGATTGGCGTCTGGGGTTTTCGCAGGTCAAGGAAGAAGTTCAATATTTTGCTCCCGAAACCAAGTTTGGCAAATTCTGGCCGTATGAGCAGGGCAGTTGTCTTGTTGAAAAATAAACTGGTCTTGATCAAGTTCTGTGACGGCTGGAAGCATGGTGAGGTGTTCTCTAAAATGTCCACGTAAAGCTGTGCTGTGAGCCTTTTATTGATTCGAAATAGAGCACGATGACCTCTAGCAGAAATCCAACACCACATATTTACCGAAAATCTTCCAGCGCGATCTCACAGCGCGTTCTTGGTGGACGATACATCCGAATTTGTTTTCTGTCACTACAGGACTGGAAAACTTTTTCATCGGAAAATATTACCTTTCGCCAAAACTCTGGTTCCTTTAGAGAGTAATTAAGAGCAAAAAGTAACCTGGCCTGTTTTTTTTTTCATTCGTAAGTTTAATTTTTTCAGCGACTACACGACATCTTAAATTAGAGCCTTTCCTTACGCGATTTCGTGCCACTGTTACAAATCCTGGAAATTGGTTTAATCTCTTTGCCTTTTTTTCATAAAAGCGATAAGGTCGTAATCTTGTTCATAAGTTGAAACTTTCAATAAACCAGTCCCTTGTTTTCTCTCTATTGTCTGATCTTCTTCCCATCGTTTTTTAATTTTTTTAATCGTGGTTTTACTGCGTCCATAATGTCTAGCCACGTCCCTAATTGACCATCCTAGTTGTAGTTTTGCCAGGAGTTGGGCTTTATCAAATAAAGAAATTTGTGGAGGCACTTTTTATTTATTTGTCACTGAAATACAGAATGAAATACTTTGACAGTTTAAGAAAAATACCATAATGGGTGACTTTGTTTGCAAAAATAGACTAAGGTATTACAACAAAAAGTATTGTGTACCACTTTTATGATGCCGATAGTGTACAGGTCCTTAATGGAATAGTCCCCAGTCAATATTGGGTCTAGTTTAACTACCCCAAATATTAGATGCCTTTTGCGATCCAGTGCCTCGTATTGGCATATTAAATGTTTCTACTGTTTCTGGTTCCTGATTGCATAGTCTGCAGCTTAGGTCTCCGTGATGCAGGCCCATGTTGTGTAGGTGAACTTTAACCGCCATATGGCCGGTCATAATTCCTATTATAGTTCTCACTTGCATCCTACTTTACTTTAGCAGGTCTTTGGTGAGCTTAGCATTTAGGCCTTTGATAAAGGCTCTGCTGTGTCTTAACCCCTGCCTTCCTAGCCAGTGGCTTTCATGTTTTTCCCTTACCCAGAGTTTGATCTGGGATCTTCCCATTGAATCTTTTAAAAATGACAAACTTCTTGATCATAAAATACTATGAAAATTTGTATGGTCAATGATAAAAAATCATCAAAATTATGCACATAAATTGAGGATAAAATCTCATAAAAATAAATATACGATAATATTTAACACGATAAAAACTCGTAAAATTTCTAGTGAAGTGAAAAAACTCTTACTTCTTGAATTAGCTACTGTACGAAGATCTAAAAATCTCTATTAATTTTTACCGACAAAATAGTGTGTGATTTCTATTGCTCAAGCCCACCTGAGTTGAAAAACTCAACGAGATTTATTTTCACGCGTCCCTGTCTCATAGAAAGCGGCTCACAACAGAGAGATTTAGGTGATTTTGCCAAAATGTTTTGACTTTTCGACGCATTGAAAACATAAAATAGATCAATGGAGGCGGCGCACATTTGGGAGGTACTTTTGTGTAAAACTGATGAGTTTTGGGCCAAGGTAGCGCATCAGGTTCAATTGTCACAAGGCCTTAAGCCGCGGGGAGTTGAAACTTTAAGATTTTTGCGGAGGATTGCAAAGACTCTGAGAAAAATGTTGGAATTACAAAGAAATTCTGTAAGAATTCAAAAAAAACCTGGAATTCCTTTTATAATCGTTGAAATTTATTTTAATATTTGCTCATCACAAGTTCGCCTAAGCTACACAAGGGCGGATCCAGCTTTTTAGTAAGAGGGGGGTCACATCAGTGGCGTAAAGGTGAGCGGACATATTTGCCCCCTCTGAATACGAGAAAAAAATTAGCTTCAGGACAGAGGGTTTAAGTATAAATATTAAAAAAAAAACTTAATTTGAAGTAAAAATGTGACCATAATTGATACAAGAAAACAGGTGCTTACAAGCAATCCAAAATTTGATGTCAAAATAACATTTAAAATACAATTTTTGACTTAAAGTTAAAGCAAAATCGTAAATATTGATGAGCTTTTGGGAATTATAGGTGTTTATTAATTATTTACCCTTAATTTGTTTTGTAAAAATGCGCCGCAGGTGAAAATTTTTGCGAAAATGACACTTAAAATGCCATTTTTGACACCAAGCAGGCAAAATATTTTGATCAAATTATATTAAAAAGACCATTTTGACGGTGATCCAAATTGAAAACAGATTTAAAAATCATACATTTTTATAGCGGCCATAACGAAGGAAATCGTAAAAATGAAAGGTGTTATAGCGGCGTAGGCGAAAAATATATATTTTATTTCTGCTGTTATTTGATTGCGCTAATTGTACATAACCAGGCTTATCGGGAGGGGAAGGGGGTTTAACACCAAAACGCCGCGGCGCGCCACTGAATCAAATTACAAAATCAATTTTCCTCTTCTGTCTTCTCGCGAAACGATTAATTACTTCCTCCACTTTCATAGGGACGTTTTTATGAACATGGAGAAGCGCCAGGCCTGTTAGTACCTCTGGAGGTACACACAAAAGATCAAAGCGAAAAGAGAAATGATTAAACGATGTTTCGCCCTGGGTAACCAGCGTGGGCTCATCAGTAGTTTCACTGGTCACCCTCCACTATACATCATTAATCAGTCAAAAAGTAGGGTTCGGGTGTCAATTTTTTTTCTTAAATTTAGACGGTATAAGCTACAGAAATAAAATTTGGCACATATATTGACCCTCTGGCAACGTATCCTCACGTGTCATAAAAAATTACATACATTTTTATAGCGGCCATAACGAAGGAAATCGTCAAAATGAAAGGTGTTATAGCGGCGTAGGCGAAAAATATATATTTTATTTCTGCTGTTATTTGATTGCGCCAATTGTACATAAACAGGCTTATCGGGAGGGGAAGGGGGTTTAACACCAAAACGACGCGGCGCGCCACTGAATCAAATTTCAAAATCAATTTTCCTCTTCTGTCTTCTCGCGAAACGATTAATTACTTCCTCCACTTTCATAGGGACGTTTTTATGAACATGGAGAAGCGCCAGGCCTGTTAGTACCTCTGGAGGTAACCGCTCTTGAAGGTCGTTTATTATGGAGTCCATAAGAGGGATGTAGACGCTCCTGCGAAAATAATATTACCGACAGCGTTCGTTTTGGTTTTGCACGACGCCGTAAAATAACAGTGTTTTCAATTTGCAGAAAAAATCTGCACTAGGTTATGAATGTTACGTCACTCTTGGTGACTCCACAATAGTTTTTACGTTTTTATATTTGTACGTTACGTTTTTATGTTGTAAGAAATTCACATAAAATTTCCGGAAGTGACTAGATATGATGTCCAAGTTAAAGTATTTCTATTATCTAGATATTTTTAAAAAAATGTGAACCGCCCCCCATGACCCCCCCATCCCTGGATCCGCCCTTGAAGCTACGTGATCAAGAAAAAAAATATATAAACTTTGAACTGTATATATTTGTGAGATGAACATACCCCCAGCTGTAATATAGAAAAATTAAAATCTGTGAAGTAGCTCTTTTTAGAGGGGGCGTTTTTATAATAATAATAATAATAATAATAATAATAATAATAATAATAATAATAATAATAATAATAATAATAATAATAATAATAATAATAATAATAATAATAATAATAATAATAATAATAATAATAATAATAATAATAATAATAATAATAATAATAATAATAATAATAATAATAATAATAATAATAATAATATTAATAATAATAATAATAATAATAATAAAATGCCTTTATTTAAATGAAATAATTAACAGATAGGCGAAGTCTAGCCATTGGCGACTCTACTTAACCTTAAAAAATTAATTAGACAGATAAAAATCAATAAAAAAAAACAAAAAAAAAAGACAAAAACAAAAAAGCTATTATATACTGCTATAATTACAACACAATTCAATTTAAAAACAAATTAAAAAAAAAAACAACAATTAAATATGGCAAATTTAAAAAAAGCGTTAAGTATAGCAAACTTATATAGAAAAAAAAGTATGAGTTATTAAAAAAAAAACATTAAAAAAAAATTATTTTTTATTTCTTTCTTAAACTTCTTTATCTTTAGGAATTTTAAATTATCATACAGCAAATATTAAATTTTAGTGGCGTTGTATGAAAATGATCTCTTAAACATGGTGGTAGGGTGTCATATGTAGTTTGTGAGAGAATCGTTTTCAAAAATTTAAATTTTAAGACTTTGATTGGTGATTGTAGATATTTCGAGAGCTCTATGATATGAGATATCTTTAAAAAGCAAATTTTACAAGGATTTAAAGTTTGGTCTCAAAAACATGATATCGCACAAAGAAAGTTAGGATTACCCCCAAAAATATTACCCCAAAAAATAGCTACATCAAAGATTTTTATTTTTATATGTAATTAAAGCTAGGGGTATGGCTGTCTCAAAAATATATATACTTAAGGGACATATCATATTCCGTGGGACTTTTGATGAAGATTTTACGAATTTGAAACCTCCAGAAGATTCATGTTCAAAATTGATAAAGAAAAACAGATCTTGAGTGCAAAACTTCTTATATTTAAAGTCTACCGACGCGTATCGGGATTATTTTCCCATCTTCACAGGTGTCAAACGCTCGAGGACTTAGATTTATTCAACCTTCACAGAAGAGATTTTAGTTTTAAATTTTGGCATTGAAATAAGTAAAACTTGAAAATTTTTTGAAAATGCGTGAAAATCGCAAGAAGAACAATCTACTTTTTACCAAGTTTTACTTTTGTCAATGCCAAAAATAAAAACTAAAATCTCTTCTGTGAAGGTTGAATAAATCTAAGTCCTCGAGCGTTTGACAGCTGTGAAGATGGGAAAATAATCCCGAAACGTGTCGGTAGACTTTAACTATAAGAAGTTTTGCATTCAAGCTCTGTTTTTCTTTATCAATTTTAAAGATTTTACGAAACCTGTTTTAATCGATTACTAATGGACCTACCAACACTGTCTATCCTGTTAACAGTCCCAAAAATCAAAAGATCAAAAGATCTTGGGTGGAAATAACGAAAATTCAAACTTGCATGAGCATCCCACAAGGAACACACAAAAGATCAAAGCGAAAAGAGAAATGATTAAACGATGTTTCGCCCTGGGTAACCAGCGTGGGCTCATCAGTAGTTTCACTTGTCACCCTCCACTATACATCATTAAACACCATCACACACTTTGATTTCCAACCTTGAACCACTCACAAATAGGCATCGTTCCGCACTGGCACTTACTTATCCAAGTTACCTGATAGGAATTCGTCCCGGCGTGTTAATATTTCCAGTAGGATTATGCTCCTAAGGCAACTAAAACAAAGAAGAATTTAAGAAACCTCCAAATCAGTTACTTCAACAGAAAAGAAACTAAAAAACAAAAGATCAAAAGATCTTGGGTGGAAATTCTTTTTTAGTTTCTTTTCGGTTGAAGTAACTGATTTGGAGGTTTCTTAAATTCTTCTTTGTTTTAATTGCCTTAGGAGCATAATCCTACTGGAAATATTAACACGCCGGGACGAATTCGTATCAGGTAACTTGGAACAAGGTTGGAAATCAAAGTGTGTGATGGTTTTTAATGATGTATAGTGGAGGGTGACCAGTGAAACTACTGATGAGCCCACGCTGGTTATCCAGGGCGAAACATCGTTTAATCATTTTTCTTTTCGCTTTGATCTTTTGTGTGGTCCTTGTGGGATGCTCATGCAAGTTTGAATTTTCGTTATTTCCACCCAAGATCTTTTGATCTTTTGTTTTTTAGTTTCTTTTCGGTTGAAGTAACTGATTTGGAGGTTTCTTAAATTCTTCTTAGTCCCAAAAATGCTGCAGTCAAAAAGTAGGGTTCGGGTGTAAATTTTTTTTCTTAAATTTAGACGGTATAAGCTAGAGAAATAAAATTTGGCACATATATTGACCCTCTGGCAACGTACCCTAACGTGTCATAAAAAATTACATATGTGGCCCCTAGGGCGCAATAGGGGCCAAAATGTGTTTTTAAACTATCCCTCATACTTTCCATACTAATACACCTGCACATCTGAATCTCAGTTAGTTGCTAGTTCATACTATTTCCTACAAGTCTACCGAAAAATAAATCGTGATTGTTAACAAGGCCCCTAGGTTATGGGCTAAAAATTTTGACGATTTCAATTAAAAAATTATATTTCACTTATATTTCAGCCAATGTCAACAAAAATGCACCACTAGGAGCGCAGTGGACTATTTCTCAATTTTAAAAACCTCCAACTTTGCCCCAGCTCCTAGGGGCTGTAAGGGGGACCGATCTATTTGATGTAACAAATATTATGAAATATAAAAATCTTAACACGTAAAAGTGCAAAATTCTTTGGCAATTACCAGTTCGAGTCAAAACACTTACATTTTAAGAGCCTATATTTTTTACATCAAACTTTGCCCCTAGGGGGTGCTATACGGGGGCAAGAAAACCACTCAATATGAACATCTAAACCTCATAAAAAAAAACTGTGCATATGTGCATATGGAGTGTTTTCTGAAATATGAAAATGGTGAAAAATAGATCCCGCCCCTTTACAGACCCTAGGGGCTGCAATAAAGTTGGGGGTATTCAAAATTGAGAAATGATCCACTGAGCCCCTAGTGGTGCATGTTTGTTGACAGGGTGAGAGAGAAATGAAATATAATTTTTTAATTTAAATTTAACCTAGGGGCCTTGCTAACAGCTATTAAAATTTTTTCGGTATAGTACACTTGTAAAAAAATAGTATAAACTAGCAACTGACTGAGATTCAGATATGCAGGTGCATTAGTAGAGAAGGTATGAGGAATAGTTTAAAAACTGCTGCCCCCCAGGGGCCACATATGTAATTTTTTATGACACACAAGGGTACGTTCCCGGAACACACCTAACACCCTTACCCTACTTTTTGACTATGTAGTCAGCATTTTTGGAACTGTTAACTGGTTAGGCAGTGTTTGTGGGTCCATTAGTAATAAATTAAAATAAGTTTCGTAAAACCTTCATCAAAAGGCCCACGGAAGTCAAAATTTCTACGTATGCCCCCTAACTAATAGTTTAAAGTTTATTTTTTGTGTGAAAATGCACTTTATGGTAACTGTGTCATCAATGAGTTTAGGGGTTCGAGCCTGTAAAAATTAAATTTTCCCCAAAAATCCCAGGACACAAGGAATAATTTTTGGATCTTTCAGAATAGGATAGGCAATTTAGATATAAATTTTCTGAATAGAGGAAAAAAATAGAACCCAATTTTTTTTTTCATTAACAAGCTAAGGAAGGTCCACCGTTTAACATACTAAAAGTCTCTCTGAAGCGTTTTCCTTGGATAACTCCTAAAAGGTGACAGACTGTCAAAAGTGACAAATGAGAAAATATTGCAAATTTAATTCTTTATCAATAAGTAAATGGTGATAATGTAGGTTAAACTCAAGCAAAAATTATGCCAATTTGGACAATTTCTTGCATATTTCTTTTGAGCATTTTCGTCAAGATTTTTCAACCTACGATTAAAAAACTTGGTTGATCTAAGAACAATCACCTAAATTATATCAGAAAATTAAATTTTTCCAGTGGCATAGTCCAATTTTCTTAACTAGAAAATTTCGAAATGTACCCAATTTCTTTGATATGCCACTGTTATACTGTCATATACAAAAAAGGCACTTGTATTTGCTGTTTATAGTAATAAAATTAGAATTTTTTAAAATTATAATTTTATATATCTTTTTTAGGAAATTTTTTAAATGAAAGTGCCAAAGTCCCCTACTCTTCCAATAAAAAAAATATGATTTTAAAAAATTCTTATTTTATTACTAGAATCAGCAAATACAAGCGGAAGGTGTCGTTGGAAATGCAATTTTATCTGGTATAAGATCCAATGAAAACCAGTGCCTTTTTTTGTATATGTCAGTAACAGTGGCGTATCAACCCAGCAAACATGAATTAAAAAAATTATACTTTTTAAGTACTTGCTTTCCGCGCTGCCAACAACGGCAAAGTACTAAGTAGGAAGTACTTAGTTATCATTGATTTGGAACAACGGCCTGCATCAGGCCAGCATGTATATATTTAGTACAAAAAAAGTTGCAGTTTTACTTTATTTTTTCTTTTTACTTTTTAATAATGGTAAAACATAACAGATATATACTAAGTAGAAAGTAGTTTAAAAAAAAATAAAAATGAAATAAAAATAAAAACAACAACATCATCTTACACCCAAAAAGCACAGTACATCCCGGGGATATCCCCCAAAATGATCCCTTTGGGATGTTCAAAATATCTCAGGGAATAGGGATTGCCTAAATGTATCACCATCATAGTTCCTAATCTTCTTGATAATAATTTTCAAGTTTCCAGTTCTCGCTGTCTAAACAAATATATCTAATGGTAGTATCTTCTGTAGAGTAAATATATTGAAAGTAGCGCCATCTACTTACAATAGATGCAAGTTAACTATTTTGTAACAAGATTTAAGTGTTTTCTACAATACTTGCTGTTTTTTTGCTTCTGTTGTACATGTTTGCCACTACTAATAATATGCTTGTTTTTTTGTATTTTTTTTTGTACAAATTTTTATATGATCTATTTTTACTTCCGGACCTTTATTTATTTTTCGCTTTATACCAAAATATATTTAAATCACTTGTTTGGATATACTTAAAGAAGGTTTTATTGCCATTAACTCTAGCTTCACTAAGATTTTTTTTAAAATAAAGTGCAATTTCTTGCTTTATTAAAAAAAAAGTATTAAAATGTTTCTTTTTTAGCACAGTTGCCAGCGGTCGAAGTAAAATATTAGTAAAGTACCAGTAGACTGATGTTTGCTGGGAAAGAGTTTCGGTACATTTTAAATTTTCTAGTTAAAAAAATTGGACTACGGCACTGGAAAAATTTATTTTTTTTTATATAATTTGGATCAACTCCGCCTAGTTTGGTAATCGTGGGTTGAGAAATCTTGATGAAAATGCTAAATAGAATTACTTATGCAAGAAATTGTTCACATTGGCAACTTTTTTGCTTGGGTTTTTTTAATTTTTCTGGTAGGAGTAGTTTAAGCTACACTATCACTAGTTACTTATTGACAAAGAATTAAATTTGCAACATTATCCAAGAAAAACGCTTTTTAGGATTTTTTGGAGGTTAGAAATGACACTTCTCGAGGGGATAGGATTGGGGACTTTTACCCCCAAATGCACCGTAGGCACTTAATCGAGATTGGCTATCTAATCCATTCTTTTTCTCTCTTGATCCCACATAAATGAACAAAGAGGAAGCATGGATTAGCTAAACTAATCCGAAGATTTTTACGGTGCATCTGGGGTTAGTATGTTAAACGGTGGACCTTCCTAAGCTTGTTTGTGAAAAAAAAATTCAGTTCTATTTTTTACTCTATTTTGCATGTGTAGCTTAGCATAGAGGCCCTGTATACGATTTTTGACAGTTATTGTTTTACCAGAGGTGAGCAACTGGATTTGACGGTTGTTAGGGAAATGTTTGAAATTGTTTGTGGGCAATGATAGTTTGTAACCTCTGACAATAAATAACTTTGTCACTGTCAGATTTTTAATCAAGAAACGTCAGGTTTAAAAATGGAATTTTACTGTATCAAAAACTGTAAAAATACGTGCCTCGACGAATTTGTATTGTTCCGTTGTTCAACGGAGAAAGAAACTCAGGAAGTGAAAAGAAAACATGCATTTACCAAGCTGGAAAATTAATAAAAATAACCGAATTTGCGAGGTAAGTGAGCTACAACCAGTAGTTACAAACATACGCATTTAGCATGTAGTTCGTTAATAAATAACACATTATGTTTCCATGTTTTGTTGTAAGAAAAGAGTGTAATAAAAATATAGATCATAGGAGTCTTTATATTTTATCATTATTTACGTTTTTAATATCTACTGTGTGTATTCACTGTTTGTTTTTGTTTCTTTTGTCAAAGCTTGACATATTTTGCTAACCAAAAAAAGTCAATCTTTCAAAAACTGTCGGGGGAAATTATAAAAAGAGACAACAAAACATCAGTCCATTTCATAAAATCCGTTTTACATGCAAATATGAAAAAAACTAGAAAGAGAGGGCAATATGAGTTGCCCACCTCTGGTATAGAAAACAACAACTGTCAAATGTATATAGGGCCTCTAGCTTAGCCTAGAAAGCGACTCATTACAGAGAGATTTAGGTGATTGTGCCAAAATGTTTTGACTTTTCGAGGCACTTAAAATAGATCAATGAAGGCGGCGTTCCTTTGCATTTGGGAGGTATTTTTGTGTAAAATTGATGATTTTTGGGCCAAGGTGGTATACAGGTTGAATTGTCACAAGGTCTTAAGCCACGGGGGGTTGTGACTTTAAGATTTGTACGAAAGATTTCAGGGTCTGAGAAAAACGTTGGAGTTAAAATGAAATTTTGTGAGATTTCAAAGAAAACCCGGAATTCCTTTTATGATCGTTGAAATTTATCTTGATATTTGCTCATCAATAAAGGGAGGGAAATTTAAATAAACAGTGGCGGTCCCAGCCATTTCAAAAGGGGGGTCGGTTTGGATACGAAAAAAAAAACTAGAATAAAGACTATTTATGAGGAGCATATAAATATATGCAAACAAAACTTGGTAAATACAAGCGCGGATTTGGTCTCAAATCTAGGGGGGGGGGTACCCATATTTTAAGTCGTTTATTTCATACATTTTTTTATTTTTTAATGTTTAAATGCGTCGAAAATTTTTGAGAACGGTATCATAGCGCCGCGGGCGAAAACTTTTAAGAAAATTGCACTAAAAATGCATTTTTTGATTACAAATTAAACTAAAATCGTAAATATAGCAATGGTTTCAAAGCGCAGCAGGCCATTTTTAACACAGAATTAAACTAATACGGTAAATATAAAAGGTATCAAAAGCGCCGCAATTTATGTCCTACTTTTGATTTTCTAAATGTTTTCATAAAAAATTTAAAGGCAGGGTAGGGGGGGGGGTTAACTACTCCCCTATTCCCCTAAAATACGCGCTTGAGTAACTACGTATAATTTTTTCAATGATAAAAAACATAGATAACAAAGAAACCACAAACAAAACCTAATAAATAAATACTTTTTTTTGAGGTCTAAAGCTTTTTAGTTGAAACGCCTTTTATATTGCATATCTCAAACATAAGATGCCCATTTCAAAAAAAATTCGTTTCCGGTTTTTTGGGCAAACCTGTCAATGACGCGCTCAATGTCAATTTCGATATGCAGCAACGCTAAGTCCGTCAGACGAATTTCCGTAATAGTGTTTTTAAGTACTTATGTTGTCAATATTGACTGAAAAACATACAAGAATATTTTTATCAACGGAAAAATATCGCCACACTTGTTCAGTATATTTTGTTTTAAACTTTTGCCTACTTCTGACCAATATTGTTTCCAAATACTGACTTCTCCCAATAAAAGTTCAAGAATTTGTGTGTTTGGATTAATCAAACAGTTTATAGTATTTAGAAACGACTTTAGTTAATTTTGCCGTGATTTTGGCTTCACGTTGTATAAAACTTGATATGGATATGTTCAGATCAAAAATAATTTTTTATTTTTTTTTGTTTTTGATTTTGTCCAAAACTTGTTTATAAATAGAAACTCTGTAATACTGCTCTGGATTTCCAATGGTTTTCGCGGTAATTCTTGAGGTGACGAATTGATGGTCAAATTAACATACTGTGGAGGGATTCTAGAATGTCTTCAAAGAAACTTTGTGCAATTTCTCGTTTTTTCTCTCTGTTGTCTACTTTTTTCTGGAGTAAAGAGGGGAAGCGATCGCCCCCCCACTGAAATAAAAAATGTGGTTTTTGCAAAAAACCGAACAATAAATGTGTACCATTCTTAATAACTTTTGAATTTTTCAACTATTTTTAATTATGTATTTTAAAAATGGTTTGAAGATCTTAAAATTAAAAGAACACTAAAAAAAAACGAAAAAAAAAAATTGGGAAAAAACTCATGGGTTATTTTTTTTATGTACGGGTTATTCGTTAAATTTGTTTAAATATTTTTAGCACTTACATTCCGTCTTTAAGAAAAATGGGGTAAAGAGTAGTAATATTTCCTACAAAAAACTATTTATAGGAAGAATGTCATTATTGTCCCTTAGTGTGGTCACTATTCCGGTTAAAAAATTACCAGTGTCCTAAGATTTTCCTTAGGGATAGGATTTCAATAAATCAAACAGAAATGGCATAGAAAGTTCTGCGCGCACAAAAGAAACAGGTATATTGAGCAATGGTGCCAGTTTGTTATTATCTCCGGACTGCTTTCATGAGAAAAAATTGTCGCCACTCTTTCATTGTGAGCATAAATCATATTTGCAATAATAACCATTGACAAGATGTCTGCAAATTCCGCTAGATGGCGGCCACACCATGAGATGAATTTAGATGTTTTCAGGTCCAAACCACAGCTTTTTCTTGCTTAAAGGAGGCGGCAGGGTCCATTATTTACGAGACTGAGCGATAAACTCGTGAGGTTGTTAACATTAGAAAGAAATATCTTCGCTTTTAATTAAATTTCTTTCCATTCTGTTCTACTAGTGACATCTATCCGGAAACGGCCAAACCATGCAGCTAGCACTAGCAGTCAAAGAAATCAATAAACGGCGCTGTTTTTCCTGCAGAGCTTTTTGCTTGCAATATTATTGATTTTAAATAAAGCTGGCCCTACACTACATTTGATATTTTCGAGGTGTATGATCTCGAAACATGTAGCAAACCAATTCTTCAAAACTAGCGGGAGGATAAAAGCGAAAAATAAGGGGCTGCCAATATTTGCAACACCCAAAAAGGGGTGAAAAGATTTATTTTGCTCTGTTTCTTTACCAAAAACGTTTTTTTACGAAAAACTTGAGCTCTGCCACTTTTTTTATTTTTTTCTTCAACTTTCTCGAAATTTTCGTCATACCGTAGAAAAAAATTATTTCCCCCATGGTCATACTTATACTTATTCGAAAAAAATTAGAAACAGAGACGGGATCAGTTTTCCTAGAACGGGGGATCTTGGTTTCGAGTGAAAAGATAAAGGGCGCCGCAGGCAAAAATTTTTCAATTAAATTAGCCGAGGGGGGAGGGGGGTTACAAAACGTTACGTAGGGGGGAGGGGGGTTTTCGACAGCGTTTGCATTTGTGTGAAACTAAGAAAATTTGGAATGAAAATAAGTGAAAAGTTTTTTTTTTTTTGGGGGAGGGGATAGTGGTCTTAAAATCGTTACGTAATATTAGGGGAGTGGCGTGCCAAACCGTTACAAAACATTACATAGGGGGGGGGTCAAAAATTGGTAAAATCACCGTTACGTAATTTGTGCACGACCCCACATCTGACTGTTCTTCCTTTTTAATTTCGAATCAAAGTACAAAACCCGGGTTGGACGTTCGAAGGCGTCAACCCATCCTATTTGCTTGATAAAGTTTCTACGGAAATATCTCAGTCGATTTCTCCGGCCGTGTATGAACGCTTTAGGTTAGGCATTTGCATGTATCTCAGTCCTCAGCCTGTAAACAGTGCGTAAGGACAATGGTTACAAAATGAAAAGCCGAAAAATATTTTTTTTACGATATCTTTCATCAGTTTGGTATTAAAGTCGAGCAAAAACAATTTTTATTCCAGTCCTAAAGGTATGAAAATGGAAAACATTAGAAAACAATAACCTGGAATGGATTTACTACGTGTACGATGTAGTGACAACATCGCCCCATGCCCATCCCTTTCTGCCTAATGTGCTTTTCCGTTTGTCTGCGTCTTATACACGGCTGCTTGGCCCCCTAAGGATTTGCTTAGGAACCCTGTATAAAGTTATACGAGGAAGTAATATATTCCACTATATAACTATATGCCATTACTAGAAGCACGAAAAAACTTTACAGTCCCAGTCTTACTTCATAGTTGTCACATTTATGGAATCTACACGGTCGTCTATCTACCACGCAGTAAGAAATAAATGTGTATATAGCACAAACCTTATAACCAAAAAAATAGACTGCTAATGCTTATGGGTTTTCTCCCAATAAATGACTGCCTCATGGAAGTGACAGTTTGGTGTTATTGGAACCAGAGTAAACCGACTTGAGTAAAATTTGTTGTGGTTGCAAACTCAATATTTTAGTATTTGATGAATATATAACAAGCACTGCTTGACGAAATTTAAGAAAAAATATAAAACCACGGTTTCTTGAGTATTTAAAAAAATTTATTTAGAAAACTGTTCGAATTAACTAGATTTCAAAGGGGCAGTGTAAACAGTGTCATGACGTGACAACTTATCTTCTCTTTATCCACGTTTTTGGTTGGTAGCACTGCGTTTGACGGCCTTGACGTTAGTAGATTCGCCATTTTCTTTATTTTCGTTTCTTGGTTTTCGAAGATTTTGCTTTGGATAGACGTCTGTAAAGACGCGAATCCATAGTAACCGAGAAGAAGATGAAGAAGTTTTTGCTTAACGTTTTGTGTTTTTAATATACTTTTTCTGTGCCCTTTTGCATCATGAAGTGCTTTGTTGTCGGCTGCAACAAAAGCAATTCTGCGAGTGGAAATACGTTTTCCTATCACAGGTAAGGGTAAATAATTCCTATTTTTGCCAATTTTCTTTAATACTTGCGATTACTGCGATCATTGCCTGTATTCTGAAAGGCCCATGAGGTGGTTACAGCTCACCAGTGTGGGGAATCAACATTGTTGACAGGAGAAAGAAAGAAACATAAATTCTTTAAAAGAGAATTGTCAAAAAATTGCAATACTTAAAACTATGAGCTTAAAAACTTATTTAATCTTAATAAATTTAACCTTATAGTTCTTATAATTACTGAGATAGCAATAGTGTCCCATGTTAATTAGCAAACCCTGTAAAAAGGGTTTATTTTTCCTAAGGCAACCATGTTGAATCGCTCATCAGCTGATGGCAGTATTATTAAGTATCGTAATAATGAAAAAGTCTAATTATTGTTTTTCTATTTCTTTCAATAGGTTTCCACCAAATGCTGCTATTAGTAGAAAGTGGTTACTGAGCATTTGAAGAGACTCTAAGACTGTTATTAAATACCAAAGACTCTGTTTTGACTAGCTTTTAGTTGAAGCAATCATTAAAACATACAGCACTTTGAGGAGTCATAGCTCTGCAAATAAAATTAGTGAAAGTATATCTGGAGAAAAGGTCCGAAAAGTTTTAACAAAACTTGTATTGTTTAAACAACATGTTTTATATATTATCTTTAATTAAAAATAAGTAGTTTCTGTTTGTAAATAAGTTACTTTTAAGTATTTTTTGTATTGTAACTTTTTTGATGGTATTTTGTAAATAATTATTTTCTACAAATAAAATTTAAGGCTGGGTTTATACAAGCAAATAAAAATTAAAGTAACAAAAATTAAAATAAAAATAAATAATTTTGGTTTATACAGCTGAATAAAAATAACTTGGCAAAATTTTTTAACGATCCTATTTTTAATTTTCTTGTAGCTGTATGTTTATGGGTTGAGGGATCTTGTTAATGAAATGTCCTTTTTTTGAAGTACCAATGTTTCACAAAATTTATATAAAAATAAATTTTGCAAAACGTCGGCATTTCAATATATAAAAATAAATTTTGCGAAACGTTGGCATTCCAAAAAAAGGACGTTTTATTAACCAAATCCCTTGACCCATACACATACACCTTCTAGAAAATAAAAATAACTGAACCAATCAGCACACAGCTTCAATAATTGAAATAATTAAACTAAAGTCAATCATACTGTTTTCTTAAATAATAGGTATCTGCCTAAACCAAACCAAAAAATGAGTGAGGTTATGCGCAAATTTCTTTCAGATAATAAAAGTTGCCCATTTTCCTATTTTTATTTCTGCTGTATAAACGCCTACACTATTTCCCATAAGCTCAACTTTTATTTGAATTATTATTTTTATTTGCCTGCATAAATAAAGAGTACCGAACAGACAGGGTGATTTTTTTTAAGGGGTCATTCATAAACTGCTGTAGATACTTAAAGAATGGGAACTTTTTTTCCTAAAGATAAAATGTACTTTACCCATTTAAAAAATTCATATTTTAAGGGAAGGGGGGGGGCTATTATTTAAGATTATCGTTAAAAAAATTGCAAATTTATTATGCCAGAGCCTTTTTTACAATTAGCCGCGTCTAGTGTTATTTGTGCTTCTCAGTTGGTAGTTATAGGGATTTTGGTGCATTGCCAACTGCTTCTGGCACCAAACTGTCAAATACATGAAGCAGTCATTTCTTAAAGCAACATCATCAGTCTATTTTTTTGGTTATAAGGTTTGTGGTATATAGTGGAAAAAAGTTGCCTACGAGTTATCGCTCCTTTACTGACATTGTAAATCAATGCACCATTAACTGGATGCGCGACGCCGCCATGTTATTTACTTTTATTATCTGCCTGCCGCACGGAAGGTTCCGGGTTCGCATCCCGGCTAGGTGCATGGATATTTTGTGGTTGTCCCAAAAAACTTTACCCTTGGCTTTCACTTTGGCAACACTGGGCATTGATCCTATGATGGAAGTATAAAAAATTAATTAAAAAAAAATTATTAAAAAAACTTTCCTTTCATTTTGTAGAAAATAAATTTCTATTTAAAAAGGGATTTAGTGAGGGTGAATAAATAACAAAATCAATGACTAGCGAGCTTTCCCTCAAAAAAGGTAATAGTAACCGTAGATCCGGATTTCGCACTTGTGGTGCTCATCAGTACGGTGCTAGGAATTAGGAGACAACCATCTGTCTGTGTTTTGAAGGAAAATTAAGCGTCTCTACGGAGACAGATATAATTATCTTTACAGATATCCTAAGCTCTGAAGTTAATAAAAATCCGGATCTACGGTTACCATTATCTTTTTTGAGGGAAAGATCGCTAGTCATTGATTTTGTTATAAATTTCTATCTTTCTTATACCATAATAAAAGCAATGGGCGCAAATTAAAAATTTTAACTTTGGGTATCATATATCGGTCACATCGACGATTCACCTTAAAAACAGTTGTATAAAGGCTTGGCAAGCACGGCAATCTCAGCCGTTCTCAGTTTCTTTAGATGAAAGCATTATGTTTATCATTCGAATAGAAGAAGAGTTTAGTTCTTCTTTTCTAGTTATCTCTCTGTCACTGTAAAGAAAGATAAAAAATTATTTTCTACTTTTGAGTGCATGTAATAAAAGCTTGTTCTTTAAAAGTTTTTTTAATAAAAATTTATTTTTTAATTTTTAGATTTTTACTCTTAATCGTCCATTTTGAATCCGCCATATTGAAATTTTCAAATCTGATCAAATATTCATAATCCCCCTCCTTGAAAACCTCTATAAACTAGGTCAAAACTGGGGGGGGGGCACGCGTTTTTTTATCAAAAAATCAGCATTTTCAATTAGTAAAATGCTATGAGTTTATAAATTTAATATGTTGTGACTTCAGAAGTGGTTAATAAAATGGTAACTATATATAGGGTATAGATTATGATATAGATAATATTTTTGTTTTCTGTAATGTTTTCACATATTTTATAGTGTGTGTCCTGATATAGTTAAGAAAAAGATCACCATATTTTCAGTTAATAATCTGAGAAAGAGATAAACTTTAAAAACCCTATAAGTCAGAAATACTACTTTATATGGTGAACATGACGTCGAGACAACGTGCCCGTTTACTACCCACGACGACATATCTCCTATATCAAGAGTAATCATTCCGTCGCGATGTAGTTGTATAACCATCCCAATGCATTCCCAAAAAAAAACACTGCATGCGATCTATATTACAACACAAAATAGAAACGCTTAGAAACAACACTTATCGATTTTTTTGCCAGGCTTTTAGAAAAAAGAAAACTTAGTTTTGTTTCGATAAAGTAGGGGAAAAAAGCCTTAAGGCGCATTTACACAGACAAACTTTCCTTTGATGTTGAAATGCCGACAAACATTTACACGAGCTTCTTGAGCAAAATGTTCAGAGAAATGTTCGAGCAAAATCTCGTACAAAAAAACACACGTAAATTTTGGAAAGAATGTTGAGCAAAATTTGTTTGAAGAATTGGGGGTATAAAAATTTCTTTACAAATTCAAAATATACATTGTTATCTGAATTCATTGAACTTAACTGAAAATAGAAAAACAAAGTTTTGAAATTTTTAATCAAGTACTTTCCGACGGAAAAACGATTTGATGCCGAAATTCACATTTTACCTCATAAGCAACTTCGATTGATCTGATTTTTATAGGGGATATGGCAGTATACTTGTAACTTTTTTGGGGTTGTAAGAAAAACGTTTAAAAGAATATCCTTTTATTTTACTTCCTAGTTTAGTCTTTTACAATAATAATTAAGGCAAATTAAAAAACCTGTATACATTTTATTAATTCTGAAATATATGAACAAAAGCACGTTCGGTTTAAATAATACCAGTTTATTACTCACTTTTACAACCCTACGAACCCGACCCTTGTCTAAAAAATATAATTTAGCAGTAACTTAGTAGACTGTGTCACTGATCTATCATCCCGCGTTTTGAATTTCGCAGGTAGGCCGGCCACCCTTTTGAATCGCAATTTTGCCGTTTGCATATTGTTGGTTCAGTGTCAGTAATCGACCTTGATTATTACATTAAATTGACAGTAAATATCTATATCTTTACCATAAACCTTTTGCTTTTTTAAGCAACCCTTGGGACCTTAAACTAACTAGGTAAATCTGGTGTGAAGAATTAAAAAGCAACAATAAAACCTAAAGGTAAAGTAAAGTTACAAAAATATGCTTTAAAAAATCCCCCTCCCCACCACTCCTCATAGTCGTGAGGCGCGGATTACCGCTTAAAAGTGCAATTTTTGAGTTTTTTGCCGATATTTGAAAAAGTCAACATTTTTTTGGAAAAGAAAGATTTTCCTGGGTTTTTTTTTGTCTTTAGGAAAAAACCCTTGGAAATAAAAAAAACTCTTAAGAAAAAAATATTATAAGTAACCCTAATCCATGTGACAAAACTGATAGTAGAGCCAATAATAATGTTTCGCTTGCCGTTGGCATTTTTTCACAAAAATTTTAAATAAAAGTTGAGATCACTGATCACTGACGTGAAATTTTATTTATTCTCATCTTTAAAAATATGTTTCCAAAATAGATAGCAATAATTTGCTCAAAAATTTACCCGAACAAAATGTTCAAAGAAAAGCTCAAAAAAATGTTCACGCAAAAAATTTTAGATCTTTTGCACGAGCTTTTATTTGAGCATGTTCGTGTGTAATTGCGCCTTTAGATATCTCTATTTATAAGAGTTACCTTAAGCTATTAGGGCTTGTATTTCAATCCATGTTAAGCAACCTTCACCTAAATCTAGTTTCTTCAGTTATGAAGTGAATTAGTTCTACCTTTCCTAAGCAATACCTACGTCCAAACCCTCATTAACTAAAAGGTACCTGTCTCAGCGAGCATCCATTTCACAAAAGCCCCTCAAAAATTAAATTAGCAACGCAAAAACGGCTTAAAACGTCCCAAACTGTGTTTTTTTTTTTTAATTTTAAACGACCAAGTGACATGTTTGAGAAAAACAGCACTGTGAGCAAACCACAAAGTACGTTTTAAGAAGCTTAAAGGTACCTTTAAGAATTGCATTGTGTCGAAACGTCAAACAAACGGTCAAGGTGAGACTAAATGGACTCTAAATGGGGCCCAACAATGCCTTAAAATTTGATACACACAGTAGGAAGAGTCTTGTAGTACGAGGAAATAAAAATTGAAATGTCAGGTGGATTTTAAAACGTAATTTTTTTTTTAATTTGTTTTGATATTATACAGGGTGTTTTACAACTTATGTATAAAAATGAACCACGTGATTCCTAATATTGTTCGGTGTTTGAAATGACTCGTCCTAAGAAGATTTTTGTTTCATTGCGCCAACTCTCTACCCCTCCCAGAAGTACCCGAAAAGTGACGTCAAAGTCGTCGATTTCGCACTTTTTAGTAATTTTTGCTTATTTGCAAACCGACCAAAATCCAATTTTCTTCTTCCTACGACCACACACGAAGGCAACCAAATCTGCACTCTATAACGCCTCAGAAAGTTTTATATTTCATACGCATATCAATTTTATTTTCGTCTCTAGAGACGAAAATGTTTTCTTCTCTAGTGACGAAAATGAATGGCAGAAACCCATCCAAACAATGTAGGTATCTAGTAGGCTATGATTTGTAGAAGCGTCTGAAATAGACCGAAACCATTTTCGTAGAGAAGAAAATGCTTTCTCCTCTTGAGATGAAAATGAAAAAAAATAATAACAATAAAAAATACGAATTAAATCTTAAAGTGGTCGTAGGAAAAATAGCGTACACAACTCGATAGAAAGTACCTTTCTTACACTCGGGTGTTGTTTGACTCGGCTAGCGCCTCGTTCACAACATTCACGTTCGTGTGAAATATGTCAATTTCTTCTCTCGTGAAGTAATATACCATTTTTAATTTGCCATAACTGTCTGTTTAAAAATTTTAAACGTGAAAATTGCACTGCCATCTTGGATCCCCCATATTAAACTTTTTTATTTCGTATCTGATTTCATTTCACTTTCCAACGTTTCCAAGACACCTAACTGTGACAGGAAACTGACAGATGTCAGTCTCCATCTTGCGTCGGCTATACTGAACCTCGTTATTTTTTCCGATTTAATCAAAACTTTTGTGGCACATAAAACGTTTTCAACAATATCCAATTTTGATTCAAAATTGACATGTCAGTAGCCATCTTACAAGGGCCATATTGAACTTCGTTATATTTTGCCCGATTTAAACATAAATTTTTATATATTTTAAAATTTTCTATTGTTACTTAAATAGAACGCAAAATTGACATATGTCAGTAGCCATCTTGCGTCGGTCGATATCGAACTTCGTTGGTTTTTGTCCAATTTGAACAAAATTTTTTTGCACCTAAAGCGTTTTTGACAATATCCAATTTTGAACCAAAATTGACATATGTCAGTAGCCATTTTGCGTCGGCCATATTCAACTTCGGTGGTTTTAGTCCGATTCAAACCAAACTTTCTTGCTCATAAAGCGTTTTTACCAATATATAATTTTGACACAAAGTTAATATAAGTATGTCAGTAGCCTTCTTGCGTTGACCATATTGAACTTCGTTGTTTTTTGACCGATTTAAGCCAAACTTTTTTGCATATAAAGTGTTTTTATCAATATCTAATTTTGAACCAAAATTGACATCTCAGTAGCCATCCTGCGTCGGCCATATTGAACTTCGTTAGTTTTCGTCCGATTCAAACCAAACTTTTTTACACATAAAGCATTTTTAACAAAATCTAATTTTGTCCCCAAATTGACATATTTCAGTAACCATTTTTACTTCGGCCATAGTTAACTTCATTCTTTTTTGTTTGATTTAAACAAAAGTTTTACCTGTATAAACTAGGAGGTCCCACCTCAATAAAATCCAAAAACGATAGTGCCAGAATTAGGTGCTCTTTAGGTACTAATTTGGTCCCCAAACTAAAAATTAAGTGCTCCTTTAGTTTTAGCAGAAAATTAGAAAAGCGGAAGGACCCCTAGGTTAACGTTAAGCTAGCGGTTCCATTTTAAAAGAAAATACCCTAAAACTAACTTTTTTGACAGGTTTCAAAATGGCAAATGGCGAATACGCCAAAAATTTGGCACATAATAGCTTCATTATTTGTGTTTGAGGTTATAAAGTGGGTGATTTATAAACCACCTCAGGGGAGTGGTTTCAATTTATAGCCCTCAGAAAGGATTGTTTTGTGGCATTTGGTAAGAAGTTCGTTTATAATTTCCCTAAACAACCGTTTTTACAAGGATTAAATTACCTTATTTAATATCCAAAGTTGTGCATTACCCAATAAAACACCTCCTATTTTGTCCAGAAACACGCCATATTCTGAACCCGTTTTCAGCACAAAAAATATATTTATGAGGGCACTACGAAGTAAAACAAACATAAGTGAAGGTTACTTGTTATGCACGAAAAATATACCAAACAAAAAAACCCAAAACAACTATATTAATTTAGGTTATCTAAAAGCTCAGTCAAAAAAACTTTCCTTACTCAAAGCTCACTCATTTTAAAGCTGTAGCTTTCATCAGTAGAGGTTGGTGCAAGCCAAGGTGCAAGCAGAGGTAAAAGATCCGAACTCGCTGTTCGTCTGTCTCAAACTTTCAGACAAATATGTATGCTTGTTTGAAAGTTTGAGACAATGATGTGTTTGAAATTAACTCTGTGTTTCGGACTTCCATTGTCTATATTTTATTTATACACGACGTTTCGATCAGTACAATCTCTGATCGTCTTCAGGTGCAAACTACAATCAATTCCTAAGGCTACGTACTTATATACTGTGAGAAATCACTCAACCTTGAAGTTTAAGAAGTTGGCTCCGCCCAAGGAGGGGCTTCCAAATATTTGGGATTTCAACACTTAGTTTACTGAAAATACCCTGATTCTGCCCAATAAAGGCAGCGTCAAGGAATTTTCGTTTCTTCCAGTGTGACTCCTTGTGCAAAACCTTTGCTTCTGCCCACTTCATTCGGTGTTGTTTTGACCATGCAGGTTCGGCAATTCCTGATTTCGTGGTTTCACCTTTTTGGGTATTCGTCTGATGTTCCTTAAGCCTAACAGATAGTGGTCTTTTAGTTTCGCCTATGTATGATTCACCACACTCACAAGGAACTTGGTAAATGCATTCCTTATTTTGTTTTTTCTCCGGTTTTGTTTTACTAAGAAGGCTTCGAATTGTATTACTAGATTTAAAAGCTGTTTTAATATTAAAGTTTTTCGCTACTCTTCGAATTTTCTCTGATACTCCTTTAACGTATGGGATTGTAAGGAATGCATTTGCTTGATTTTGGTCTTGTAATCTCTGTCCTGTTTGTTGAAATTTAGAAATAGTATCTGTTATAAGTTTCAGGCTGTAACCATTCTGCTGCAGATCCTTCTTAATGTTTCTTATTTCGATTTCCAAGTCATGAGAATTGTTACAAATTTGAACGGCTCTGTTATACAAAGTTTTGATTATGCCTCGTTTGGTTGTAGCAGAATGATTTGAACCTTGATTTAAATATTGTCCTGTGTGAGTGGGTTTACGATAGACTGTTGTTCTGATGTCGCTTTCTACTCGTGTGACAAGTACATCAAGAAAAGGAATTTGACAATTTTGCTCCAACTCCATTGTGGATTTAATGGTGGGTCTTATGTTATTTAGGTGTTGAAGAAATTCTGAAAGTTGTTGGTTATTCCCGGTCCAGACAATAAAAGTATCATCAAAATATCTCAGCCAGAGCTTAGGTTTATATGTTGCGGTATCAACCGCGTGTGATTCGAACCACTCCATGTAAATATTGGCCACCACTGGCGTGGTATGCGTTTAGAAAAATGGTAATAGTAATTTAAGGCATGTTTCAAGATGAAGAAATAGAACTTGGGGATATAAATTTTGGTAGTTTACTTTAATCGCCTTTTAAAATTTAAAAATTAAAATTTTTCAACGAATTTGAAAAGTACGGCGGTATGAGCTATTTTTAATGGAGGTAAAACAACAATTTAGGTATATAGCCTTTAATTTAGGCTTTAATACTGCCATACTATCAACTCTAGGTACCATGATCACTTTCCTCAGGCAATCGGTTGTAAAAATATGAATTTTCAAAGTTTGGCGAAATGGGTCTATGGAAATCCCACACACAAAAATGTCGAAAATGGACATTTTTCGAATTCTCAAGTTGCAATGTAATGTTTTCGCATCTTGAGGGGCCCACGATACTGTGAAAACATGCCCACTTTCCTCAAGCAATCGGTTGTAAAAATGTGAATTTTCAAGTTAAAGTGCATTCCTTGTAAGAAGTCCCCTAAGCAATAAAACCTCTTGAGCAGGTAAGTCGGAGGTTCTCAAACAGTAAATTATATTTTTGGAACATGACGAATTACATTTTCTAAATAATAGTTTTTACATCTAGTGGCTAAAATAGTGCTTTTTTACAAGCGTTGGTTTAAATAACAAGCGGAGACAAAAATTTTTTTTTATACCTTCGTCAAAAACATGATTTAACTGACTGTCTGCAGATAACTAAAGCATGGCTTTTTTGGTTGTCGATGCAAAAAATTTTTTTTTTTTGATCACGGGTGCAAAAAAAGATTTCTGTCCGTTTTTTACTCAAAATTAAAGAGAAATAGCGGAAAATAGTAGTATTGAAAAAATCTAATTATTCTTGCCTAAAAATAAAGGCATTTCCGCGAATTTACGAAAAAATCATTTAAAAACATCGTAACAATATTAAACTGTCAAATTTTAAAATGTCGCAGCAACGAACGTCACCGATAAAAAGACACATCGCTATGGCAACCATTGTTATTTCATTTATCAGCCACCTTGATTTATAGTGTAAAGATGGTCTGTTTTGCGAGAAGTGTCCTTCGTTCGAGATTTTTAAAAGTATTTTCCTGTTTTTCTTGGTTTTTTTGATGAAGGTATTAAAAAAATTAGTGTTCACAACTCGTGGATAAACTGTGCTTTTTTTACTCGCGTTTTTAAATACCTCACTGCGCTCATTATTTAAACCAACGCTTGTAAAAAAGCACTATTTTAGCCACTAGTTGTGAAAACTACTATTTTTGCATCGGTAATTAGGAAAGTCATCACATTTAAAGGTAAAAAAAGGTTGTTTCTTAGCTTTTATAGTATTTAGGCAAATTAGTTTTACGAATTCTTTTTTATAAAGTTTTGGTTTTAAAAATAAACGATATTGCAGTCTTGCGATAGAACGCACCTACTTATAAATGCATACTAAAAAATAGTCTTCGTCTGCATCTGAAATATCATTCATGCTTTCAGAATCATTATCATCATCCGTAATAATTAACGGTCTTACTTCGTCTATAACCTGTTCTGTCTCATAAGATTCAAAAATAATTTTTTCCGTGTGTTCAATGCATTTCCGCCATTCTTCTTTGCCCACTTTGCTAAGTGCCTCCTCCAACAACTTTGTAACGCTAGGCTCACCGATATTTTTACAGGCATGTTTGTCATAATAATTTTGCTAATACCCCATACCAATTCAATTGCGTTATAATGGCAATGGTAGGGTAATAATCTCAAAACTTGATGTCCATATTTAAGGGCTAATTCGTCAACAATATATTTTTTTTAGATGGCTGCTCTTTACACTTGCTTAAAAGGTCACTTTTTAAAAATCAATTTTCATTATTTATGTTTTTCTTTGACAACCACTCTCTTATTTCCTCTTTTTTTTCAGCTGCTTGTAGGAAATTTATCTTCGAGTCTCGTATGGTAAGACGCATTGTCCAAAACAATTAAGGAAGGGTTTTCTAAACTTTTTCAAAGTTTTTCCTCAAACCAATGCTCAAAAATGTTAGCATCCATATTGCCGTGATAATCGTCAGTTTTTTTTGTTGATGAAAATATTAAACTGGCATTTCAAATAAACCCTTCTTCATTGCCTGTATGTATTATTATACATCTTTTTCCATTACTTGCACGGGTACTGGAATAGCAATGTTTCGATTCATCCTGCCAAGACGATTTTGTTGAAGTTCCGTGCGCAAATACCCATGTTTCGTCAAGAAAAACAACTTACCTTGGCAATTCCGATTTTTTGTTTTTTATGTGATCTCTCAAAAATTGCCATCTTCTTGACACAATATTGGATTGCTCGCAAAGCACTTTTCTGTTGTTCGTTTTTTTAATTTTAAGCCCATCTCTTTTAAAATTTTGGACAAACTGGTAATTCCAATATCGCAAAGTTGTTTTTCCTTTATCTTTTCTAGAATAGCTTTGAGGGTAACATATTTCTTTGACTTATACATATCATAAACAATATTTCTAATCGATAGTTTAATCCCTTGGGATAGATCAAAGGTTTTTGAATGCTGTCGAACCCTTTTATATGGTCTGTCCAATTCCTCTTCACTCTGTTTTTGAAGTCTTCTTAAGGTCTTATCTGAAATGCCGCAAGATCAGACGTTCATTTTTGGACTGCCAAAACAGACACTAACGGGCCCGAGTTATTTTTTTCTAACGTAAAATAACGTTCCACTTGTAATACCAAACGGCGTTCACCTGGAGATAAACACCTTCTAGGCGTTGTGTCACCTTGCTGAACATTTTCCATAACTTTGCTTTATAACTGCTTTAAATTCCATAATTCACACACAATAAGAAACAAACTAAAAGCAAATAAAAGCATACTTATTTAAAATAGAACATACCATCCCCAACTGGAGCAAATTTTAATTATTTCTTGGAAGCAATAAAACCCATTTGCAGTGATTATTAGCATTGAAGACAGCTCCAGATTTACCTATAATGACCCCAAAATAATTAAATTCTTCCAAAATATACCTGTCAAAATCTTTAACTTATTGACGCAAAAAGTTTTTTAAAAGTATAAGTGAAAAATAAAATAGAAATATTTATCGTGGTGTAAGTGTAACGCGTTATTCTTAAATAATTTTGTTTTAACACCGCTGATACATACAGTGAACCAGTGGGATGTCTGACACGATCAAGTACAGCGAGGTCATTCTAACTTAACTGACTTACTGTTCAAAAAGCGATAACATCTTTTGGAGATTTAATCCGATATCGGACTTCATATAGCGAACTGACTTTATACCTTTATGGAATTTAAAAAGTTTGGCGAAATGGATCTATGGAGATATACAGGGTGTTCCAAATTCGATGCTCATCATGGGGATCTCCTAAACGGTAGGACATACAAAAAGGTTTAAATTAGGGCAAAGTTGCGCAATTTGACACTTTGCTCAAAACCAAAAAAAAAGTTTACAAATTTCGGGTACTTCCGGAGAGCGAAAAAAACCTAAATCTTGATTTTTAGTTTTTATTTTGCTGCGCCTTTATTATTAAAGCTGCCAAGAAACGCTTAAAACTTTCTACAGGCACTAATTTAAGATCAACCGAATGAGAGATCTGTTTTCGAGATTTGACATTTCAGTGTAACAGGAGCATTGTCAAGTTAATTTTTCTTATGGACACATGCTTTTTTCTCGTGCCGTTTGGTTCATAAAGGATGACAGATAATTTAGAACCTCATTTTGACAAGTACCTGACGTTTTGAGTTAATTTACCATCATCAGGCCAAATTCGAAGATTAAAAAAAAAACGTTTTTTTTAAATATTAGTTATTTTGTTATAAGAAAATGTCAAAAAAACTGTAATTTTTAAAATGTTAAAAAAGTACTGCAATCGAGTTTCCAAAATATCTTGAGTAAGTTAAAAGCAAAAATTAAATTTGGGCTGATGATGATCAATAAACCCAAAACGTCAGGTGACTTGTCAAAATAAGCTTGCAAAATGTTATCTGTCATCCTTTATTAACCAAACGGCAGGAGAAAAAAAGGATGGGTCCATAAGAAAAAATGAACTTGACAGTGTTCCCGTCACATTGAAATGTCAAGTCTCAAAAACGGATCTCTCACTAGGTAGATCCTAAAAAAGTGCCTGTAGAAAGTTTTAAGCGTTTTTTGACAGCTTTAAGAATAAGGGCGCTGAAAAATAAAAGTTAAAAATAAAGATTTCGGTTTTTTTCTGGAAATATCCGCAATTTGTAAACATTTTTTTTAGTTTTGAGCAAAGCATCAAATTGCGCAACTTTACCCTAATTTAAACCTTTGTGTATCTCCTACCGTTTAGGAAATCCCCATAGTTTCAAAATATACCTTCCAATTTTTTTTTTATTTAATTTAATATTGAAAAAATTAATTGAAAAATTAATTTGAATTATCTGTTTTAGACCAAAGATTCAAAAAATATGATCATACCTAATCAAATTTCCCATGCTTTACCACATTTACAGTCGCGGCAAAGAAAAAACACACTAATGAACATCAATGACATTTTTTATAAAGCCAAACCGACCAAAATTTTTTCTTGAAATCATTCTCCAAATCACAAAACAAAAACAATAAATTCTACAACATTTAAAGCATCAGACTGCGTAGCGCCTTCTGTAGACTTTTCCATGAACTAACCACAAAAAAATGAGAAAGAGAACAAAACCAATTAACCCTTACTATGTTCATACGCACGTAAAACCGGTTTTACATAAGGACGGTTTAAAAAAATCGCTGTTTACAAGGGTTTATGCATCCTTCATCAAATGTTATTTTAAAAAGTAAACAAATAAAACAGCTACTTCTTTAGGATGAAAGCAATGCGCTAAAGCGTTTTTCAAGCGTTATCGTGCTTCTTAAATCGCTTTTCAAATTTAATTTACGGCTTAAAGAGGTTTTTAGTAGTGTTTTTATTTTCAAACCATCCTTTTATGAAAGCGCTTGAAGAGGCCGGTATAAACCAAGTAAGTGAGTCACTTGATTTCGACAAAATCACCCAATGATCAACTTCTCCTATAAGTAAGACAAAGAAAGATATAATAATAACCTAAAATTTATTCATTAAAATTTTAGTTTGCAGTATGCCATGAAAGGAGAAGCCAAAAGCAAACCGAACCATCTTCCCGACCGTTCATCTTACTCTAACTTATTGCGAATATAGGGACATATTGCCTCGCTTTCTCTCATAAGCAAACGACGTGTGTGGTCCTTTTGAACGTGATCAAGTTGAAGTATTATGAACAGCGATTAACGCCTATTCAATCAGTTTGAAGACAATGTTCTTAACACTAAAAACAAACTTAAACTAACTCCAATATCAAACTAGAGTTATCTAACTAAAAGAGTTTGAGAAGTTTTGCACGATGATTACGTTGTTTTTCTAAATTGATTTCGAGTTATGGAGTTTTTTCAATTCAAAAACCGCAGCTTAAGAGTTGCTTAAATAGAAAACCCGCTCATGTGCTTTATTATGGCAAATTCCAGCTATGGAATAAGTAGAGTCGGATTTCGATTAAGAAGGAAATGGAAATGAGGTAATTAGTAATGAAAAAAATTGTATTGGTAATGATACTTATTCCAATGATGCTAATGACGATGGTTGAGAAAATGTTGTTAATAATACTAATAGTAATAATTATGATCAGAAATATGTTGACAGTCATCAAGGTGATGAAGAAGTTCCGTTCTTGAAAGAATTTGAAAATTGAATCTCGAAAAGTTATTATTTTTTAAAGATTTTGACGGTAATGCTTTGTATTCTATAAAACTTTATGGGCGTCAATGAAAGAAATTAAAATAAACTACATTATTTAATTAACGTCAACTGTCAGAGAGAATGTTCGATCTGCCGTTTGATAATTTTTTTTCTTCCTAAGTTGGTTACAGTTGCACCAGTGCCGCATAGTTTTCTTTAATTTTACTTTTATCATGTGTGCTGATAATATTGTTATTATTTCATAAAACTTTTTTTTGCGCACTTTTTTATCTATAATTCATTTCTAATTCAAAATTGTTGTCCGCATTTTCAGCCTTGTCTAGCCTGTAAGCCGTGTATACGATTTTTGACAGGTATTGTTTTACCAGAGCAGAGGTGAGCAACTGGCTTTGATAGTTTTAGGGAAATGTTTAAAAACAAATTTTGTGTTGGCAATGATAGTTGGTAACCCCTGACAATAAATAATTTTGTCACTGTCACATTTTTCATTCAGAAACGTCCGGTTTAAAAATGGGATTTTGCTGTACCAAAAACTGTAAAAACACGTGCCTCGACGAATTTGTATTATTCCGTTGTTCAACGGAGAAAAAAAAAGTGGAAAGAAATCATGCATTTATCAAGCTGGACAATTTAAAAAAATAGACTAATTTGCGGGGTAAGTGAACTACAAGCAGTAGGTACAAATTTCGCATTTAGCATGCACTTTGTTAATAAATGACATATTATGTTTCCGTGTTTTATTGTAAGAAAAAGAGTAACAAAAATATAGATCCATATCTTTATATTTTACCTATTATTTCTACTGAGTATATTCACTGTTTGTGTTTGTTTTTTTTTGTCGAAGCTTGACATATTTTACTAACCAAAAAACACAATCTTTCAAAAACTGTCTGGGGAAATTATAAAAAGAGACAACAAAATATCAGTCCATTTCATAAAATCCGTTTTACATGCAAATATGAAAAAAACTAGAAAGGGCCTCTAGTCGATATTAAGGCGCAATTACACAGACGAACATGCTCAAACAAAAGCTCGTGCAAAAGATCTAAAATTTTTTGCGTGAACATTTTTGTGAGGTTTTCTTTGAACATTTTGTTCGTGTAAATTTTTGAGCAAATTATTGCTATCTGTTTCGGAAACATATTTTTAAAGATGAGAATAAATAAAATTTCACATCAGTGATCAGTGATCTCAATTCTTTAAAAAAATGGAACACCAACTTTTATTTTAAATTTTTGTGAAAAAAAGCCGACGGCAAGCGAAACATTATTCTTGGCTATCAATTTTGTCACATGGATTAGGGTTACTTATAATATTTTTTTCTTAGGGTTTTTCCCGGATTTTTTTGGCCGGGGGTTTTTTTGGGATTTTTTTTGCGAATTTTTTTTATTTCCAAGGGTTTTTTTCCTAAATTCGAAAAACAACCCAGGAAAATTTTTCTTTTCCAAAAAAATTTTGAGTTTTTCAAATATCGGCAAAAAACTCAAAAAGTGCACTTTTAAGCGGTAATCCGCGCCTCACGACTATGAGGAGTGGTGGGGAGGGGATTTTTTTTTAAACATATTTTTGTAACTGTACTTTACCCTTAGCTTTGATTGTTTTTTTTTTAATTACTCACACCAGATTTGCCTAGTTAGTTTAAGGCCCCAAGGGTTGTTTAAAAAAGCAAAAGGTTCATCAAAATGCTGAAGATAGATATTTACTGTCAATTTAATGTAATAATCAAGGTCGATTACTGACACTGAACAAACAATATGCAAAGGGGCAACATTCCGATTCAAAAGTCTAGTCTATTACTGTTAAATTATATTTTTTAGACCAGGGTCGGGATCGTAGGGTTGTAAAAGTGGGTAATAAACGGGTATTTTGTAGGTAGGTATTTTGAGATTTAATAAAATGTATATAGGTTTTTTCATTTGACTTAATTATTATTGTATTGTGTTTTAAACTAGGAAGTCAAATAAAGATCTATTCTTTTAAACGTAAATTTCTATGATTCTCGTTTTTTTTACAACCCCAAAAAAGTTACAAGTATACTGGCATATCCCCTATAAAAATCAGATCAATCGAAGTTGCTTATGAGGTAAAACGTGAATTTCGACATCAAATCGTTTTTCCGTCGGAAAGCACTTAATTAAAAATACCTAGTTTTAAAACTTAGTCTTTCTATTTTCAGTTAAGTTCAATGAATTCCCATAAAACTATAAAATTTAAATTTGTAAGAAATTTTTATTACCAACATTTCTTCAAACAAATTTTGCTTAAAATTCTCTCCAAAATTTCCGTGAGTCTTTTTGTACGAGATTTTGCTCGAACTTTTCTTTGAACATTTTGCTCAAGAGGCTCGTGTAAATGTTTGTCGGCATTTCAACATCAAAGGAAAGTTTGTCTGTGTAAATACGCCTTTACAGGCCAAAATGTAACAGAAGCAATTTTGGCCAAAGTTAATGATTTAACTTTCAATATTGGAGACCTCAGAGCCCAAAGCTACGATAATGACGCAAACATGCGCGGAAAAAAATTAGGTATTCATTAAAGAATACTAGCCATGTGCTGCACATTAACTCAATTTGGTGATCGATGATTCCGTTAAAGCAACCGTCGATTTTGAGTATTTTCAACAGTTCTTGGCGATGTAGTTTGTGTTGTGCTATGGTATAAAAGTCTAAAAAAAGTAAATTATGTAAGTATACTTAGCACTGATAGTTACTTTGAAGAAATTTTAGTTAGAGGCATTTTTTAAATAAGACAATTTAATTATGAAGTTGCCTATCTTGGATCCTAAATTAGATTTAATGTGGAATATTTTTCGGGATCCTGGACACAATTATCGAATCGTAAGAATAGCGTTTTAATCTTTTAAAACAACATTCAGTATATTTCCAATTTCTGTATGATATATCACTGTTTTCTTCAGTTACTAACGAATATTTAATCAATTTCATTTACATTTAACAGATGGAGAAAGTAGTGATGTAAATGGACTGGAGTTAAGAGATGAAATATGGTCACTTACCTCTATATCTGGAAACTTTCTAAAACACTGTCAGCTGGAAGGAAATTTTCCCAATGTTTTTATTGCAATAAGAATTTTATTACCAGTATCAGTTGCTCTTGAAGAAAGATCCTCTAAATTAAAAATTATTGAGAACTATAAAAGGAGCTATATGGAGCAAGAAAGGGTTACTGCTCAAAATCTTATGTATGATGAAATTATTAACGGATTTGCGGAAAAAGGGTCCAGATATTTTTTTAAACTTTAAGAATTATCAAAAAATGCTACTGGTTCAAACTTTTTACTATTACTTAAATTGTAAACTTTTTGGGTTAATAATATTTTAAATAATATAGCTTTACAAATGTGCCTACCGTACCTGAATTGATTAATAAGTTTTAAGTTGTCGTTTTTTACTTTAGTTATTTAGTGTTGCTTATGTATAAGTACTGGTGTTTTTACAACAATGTTTAACTTTAAATATTTTGATTGTCTGTTAAAGTTTCGTTTTAAAGTAGAACAAATAAAAAAAAATTATTGCCACCTGACAAAAAAGTAAAAAAAACTCTATTTGTGCAGGCGGCCAACACCCTAGCGCCGGGCCTTTGGAACGTAACTGTATACAAGGTAACTCAAATTGATAGTCATGGATTACTTGATTTTTATCGCTCTTCTACTATTTTATCTTTTTACCGCGATTCTTATATAGCAGTTTTCAGCGTATTGACGGGTTTTAAATTATTTATTATTATGCATTATTACCATCGGTGTATTATCCGTCACCCATTACATTAAAACCATTTACTGTTGTTAAAAGGCCTAAGTGCTTGGCGAGTCGTGACAAAATGGTCGCTCGTATAATGCACTCGTCAAATGACTCAAACGGTACTAACTCGAGTTGTTGATAAAAATGCTAAATGAATCGTTAACATTATTAAAAGGAATTAAGGTGGCGCTAAGCAACGGTGTCTGATTTTGTCTTCAGCCTCTTTTTTTTTAAAACCATATAGCTTAATAGTTAGGCAGGGTGAGTTGCCTATTTTAATTATTTTCTAAATTATGAAAACAAAAGGAAGAAACCAAGTTACCACTATTTTCAAAATGATTAAATTTGAGGTCTTTATTGATAGTATAGGTACTGCGAGCTCAACTAAGTCCCAACTTAACTTTAAGGAAGGTAATATCGTATACTGGAACCTTATTGGTTTGACTATTGTCTTTTATGAGCAAATGCCGCTGAGCATGTAATGACTTTAAAGTGACATTTCAATATAATTCGTTGAATTCATTTAATTTTCTATTGCTGGCATCAAAGAGTTGCATCGTCATAGGAAATTATATGGGCCGTTCTATGTGAACTAACGACAAATGTTCTGAGCGTTTTAAAGTGGAAGGTACTTTTAAAAACCAAGAAAAGAAAAGACATAGATTTAGTCCTGAAAGTAATCAATACATTTTCAATATAAATCTTCGATTGTGCCAATAATAACTTCAAAAGATCGACAAATGTGCTGAGCGTTTTAAAGTGGAAGGTACTTTTAAAAACCAAGAAAAGAAAAGACATAGATTTAGTCCTGAAAGTAATCAATACATTTTCAATATAAATCTTCGATTGTGCCAAGAATAACTTCAAAAGATCTTGGGCGGAAATAACGAAAAAAATTTGATGGTTATCCCACACAAGAAACACGCAAGAGAGCCTTGGTAACCAGCATGGGCTCGTTAGTGGTTCTAGTGTTCACCCTCCTCCTTAGATGAACTTGTAAGTTACCTAATACGGTTTCGTCTTGGCGTGTTAATAATTCTGACAGGCTTGTGCACCTAAGACAAAGTCAAGAAAGAGAAGAAAAGTAGAAAAAAACTTTCAAATCGGTTCTTTATCCATCAGGTTGATTGATTGATTCATTTGTGAGTGTGCCAGTATGGCATTGTCCACTGCGACCACAATTGGGTCTAGTGTGGCTCACTTTTCACATTTTTTGTTGCTACAGAATATTCAGCCCCATAAAGACGCTCGCAACTTGCTTTCGTGACGCATACTCCATACAGAACCTACATTCGGTGTCCTCATTTAGACCCATTCTGTGCAATGGTACTTTCAGCCTGCAGTGTCCGGTGTATAGATCAACCATTGTCCGGATCTCCTGTCTGGTGAGCTCAATGAGTTTTCCGCCCCTCTTCCTGTAATGAACTCTTTGGAATGTGGATGGATGGATCAGGTTACTATAATAGAAACATCGTTCAATTTTTCTCTTTTTGCTTTAGTCCTTTTAGTCCTTTCCAACCATCATCTTTTGATATTCTTTCTGGCAACTGATTGGGAGGCTCTCTTTTTCGAGTTTTAAATTTTTTTAATTATTTATTACAAAAAAGGGCTCTCAACACAAAAGGGCTGACATGATGTCTACCCCTTTTACAGCAACTGATTGGGAGGCTCTCTTTTTCGCTTTTTTAACTTTTTTTATTTATTTATTACGAAAAAGGGCTCTCAACACAAAAGGGCTCTCAACAGGCTGACATGATGTCTACTCCTTTTACAGAGAACCACATTACATCCAACTCCATTAAAATTAATAAAAGTTACAGTCCCAAAGAAGTGGATCAATTAATCGTAAAGTCCCTAAATCCAACCAAATTTTAAAAACACTATTTCACACGAATATTGGCAGCTTCTATTGAATTGTACAATAACACTGTTTGTTAAGGAATTTATACTTAGACTAAGTCTATGTAAGCAAAATATATATTATTAAAATTTTTGCATTAAATTTAATGGTGAGTTGTGTTAAAATTTAGCTTTGATAAAATAGAGTTTGAGACATTTAAACTATTAATAGTTTATAATTAAGTGAACTATTCGCCTAGAGGTAGTATCGTCATTTACAAGGCAGCGATCTCTAAAGTATGATGATAAGAAACAACTTGAAATATTGCTAATGAATATTCAGAAAAATAAGGGCCCCAAATAGGACCCTTGAGGAACTCTCGAGGTGACATTACAAAAGTTCGACATGCTAGACTCTATCCTAACGCACTGATGTCTCTCTGAATTGTAATTCCTGGACAGTCCAAAGACTTCTGTCTTAGATGCACAATATTATTGAAATTACGTAACTCTACCACGTGGCTTGGGTACAAGTACGGACCAACATCTATTTCTGAGTGATAAAAGGTTGGAAATCAAAGTGGATGATGGTGTTTGATCCTGGTGTTGTTGAATGTTGTGACAAATAGTGAAACCACTGACGATCTCCAGCTGTTTGTCCAAGGCAAAAAATATTTTAATTGTTTCTGTTTTCACTTTAGTCCTTTGAGTGTTCTTTGTGGAATACCCACCCAAATTTGAATTTTACTTATTTTCATCTTTTCTCTTTAGACTATTTTCGGATGACTGATGTTGAGGTGTTTAACTGCTTTTTCTCTTTCTGAACCTCCTCTTATTCCTGATGGATTTGTTACTTACTGATTTAAATAGACCTTACACACACAGCATGCATGCAACGAAAACATAAAGCAAAATATTGCCTTAACCTTTTATAACTTTATTCTTTTAATCCGTGTTCGGTAACATTACCGATATAAATGATCCAATTTGTTACATAACAAGCAGTTTTACCAAAACAAGAACTCCTGGAAAATATGCCTTCATACAATCACCAAGCCTATTTATTTGCCCGTCGTTCAATCTTGATAGCTGGTTTAAATCAGAAACTATCACGATATGGAATGAAGCAGTCAAGAAATAAGTTGAAGCAGAGTCCGTTTTTCTTTATGGAATATATGAACGTTTTTACTCACTTACTAAAAAGTATTGTTTTGCTTTAAAAAATAAAATTTCTTCTAGCCTTACAAATCCTATCCTTAGCACTATACAGGGTGAAGATTTTAAATGGAATATTGGCCGTAGCGGGTTAAAAAATTGTTTTTTTGGAAAAATCCAAAAACAAGATTTTTAGCAGCTAAAATTTTCGAAAAATTTTTTTGTGAACGGACCCTCAGAAAGGGATCTATTCACATACAACTTTTTTTTCAAATGAGAAGACCCCAATTGTAGCACCTTGTCGGAAAGCTTAAAAACGCTCGTATCATTTTTTTTTACATTTGTCAATCCATGTGTCAAAATCCTCAAGAAATGATTGTGTTGGACTTCAAATGGAACATTGCCCCTAGCGGGTTGGAAATTTTTTTTTTAGAAAAATCCAAAAACACGTCAACTAATATTTTTAGCAACCAACCCTTTCGGCATAAAACTTTTGTGAACGGAATCTCCGAAAGGGGTCTATTCACATACAACTTTTTTTTTTAAATGAGAAGATCCCGCTTGTGGCACCTTGTAGGAAAGCTTATCGAAAAAGAAAACGCTCGTGTAATTTTTTCTGAGATGTGAATAGATCCCTTTTTGGGGGTTCTTTAACAAAAAATTTTTGCTTAAAAGTTTAGCTGCTAAAAATCTCACTTGCCGTGTTGTTGGATTTTTCTAAAAACATTTTTTTAGCCCGCTACGGCCAATATTCCATTTAAAGTCTCCACCCTGTATATTAAGGATATCCAGATAATCAGTTCGTTTTGCAATATATCAAAATACTTTTAACAGATCACAAGATAGAAAAGCAAAAACTAAACTTACTTTTAAGAAAATCAATAAGTGAGTGCATTATGTTTTCCTAACTAACATTATGTTTCCTGTTGTTTGAAGGTGTGAGGTAATGTTAAACTTGAGAGTAAACTACGAACTTCCATTTTTTTTACTTTTTCACAACGTTTCGAATGTATCTGCAATCGTAATCAGATGAATACTAACGAAAACTAAGACTACCTAATCTTATACAGACCGCTTCAAGCTACTGCGAACATAGGGGGAATCAAGTCCAATTTACTCTCCGTGCCGTACAACCGAGGTGGATTCGAAGCACGCTGCAGTGTTATCTTTTGGAAATTCATTTTGTTTTTATTATTTTGTTTTATTTCTGCCTTGCTCGAGAAACAGATGGGTAAGTTCTTAATTGAAATAATACATTTTTAAAACCAAAAATGGATGTCTACGAAGTTGCCGAAAAAGTGCAGATGGTCAAATTGTCAAATCGTCATAACCCAACACACGTTCGATATTGGTCGAGGGAAAATTTGCATTTGTATTTTGACGTAAGAACACAGTATCCCCAAAAACTAAATGTTTTTGGGGGGGGGGTATTATAGGGGAACACGTAATTGGGCCATTTTTTATTAACGGCAATTGCAATTTGAATGGTCCTAGATACTTGGATCTACTGCAGCAGCACATTATTCCAACTGCTAGGCAGTTGTTAGGTGTAAGATTTGATGAAACATGGTTTCAACAAGATGGTTGTTCCGCTCACAATGTTGGCCTTGTTAGGGAATATCTTGATAATGTATTTCCTAATCGGGTTATAAGTACACGGGGAACTATTTTATGGCCAGCTCGATCTCCCGATCTTGCTCCTAATGACTTCTATCTATTTTTGAAGAAGCTTTTCAAATTATCACCCCTAACATGCTTGGAAACGTTAGAAGGGGTTTTTATAGTAGGCTCGGATATTGTCTAGCCGAGCAAGGAGGACTTTTCGAAGATTTGCTTTAATTTTTTTTTGACTGGGAGAATCTTTTTGGTTTTTAGAATGTATTATTTTATTTTGAGAACTTGCTTTTATTTTGTTTCTCCTTATTATTTTCATTGTAACACGTCGTCACTGATAAATCTGAGCAGTTGACAATAAAACGCTCTTATTTATCAGTGACAAAAAATAAGAAAATTACGTTATAAAAATTTGCGTATTTATTGACCAAATTCCAGTTTCATTGACTACGCTCCACACAGCACCGTGGTTAGAGGCGTACTAAATACCAAAGGAAAGTCATGCAAGTGGTGATCGCAAGCCTAAGTATTGGTTGCTTCACTGATAGGCGTGCGGTGTCTCTGCATGTACGTACACTGGCAAATTAGACTTCTTCCGCCCTATGTTCGGAGTAGCTTGAAGCGGTCTGTATACTAGCATGTTGTCAGTGAACCATAAAACTAACTTGTGTTCAGTGAACAATGAAGTTTTACTTGGTTGGTTCCGCTGTTTCGCAATCGAAATCTGTTACCTCTGAAAAGTGTGGGTTTCCATCCTTAATGGTGACGCTTGTTTCAGAAAATACATTCTGGTTCCTCAGGATGAATTTTGTTTCTTTGAATTTTGCTTGAATTATTTGCGATCCAGTTGTGTCCCCCTGTCGAGTTTTGCGTTTTGTTTCACCTGTGTATGATTCACTACACTCACAAGAAACTTGGTAAATGCATTCCATTTTTTTATGTCGAAAGTCTATACATCAATATCCCGATAAAGGAATCGCTAGATATTATTAGACAAAGACTGGTTTATGACGAATCTCTTTATGAACGTGCCAGTCTGCCGCTGGATGGAGTGATGGAGTTGTTGGAGTGCTGTCTACATAACTCTTATTTTCAGGTTTTATGGTTTTATGCTCAGGATGACGGTCTGCCAATGGATCATACATGGTTCATACCGCAACATATAAACCTAAGCTGGCTAAGATATGTTGATGATATTGTTATTGTCTGGACCGGGAATGACCAACAACTTTCAGAATTTCTTCACCACCTAAATAACAAAAAACCCACAATTAAATTCAAAATGGAGTTGGAGCAAAATGGTCAAATTTCTTTTATTGATGTACTTGTCAAACGAGTAGAAAGCGACATCAGAACAACAGTCTATCGTAAACCCACTCACACAGGACAATATTTAAATCAAGGTTCAGATCATTCTGCTACAACCAAATGAGGCATAATAAGAACTTTGTATAACAGAGTCGCTCAAATATGTAACAATTCTCATGACTTGGAAATCGAAATAAGAAACTTTAAGAAGGATCTGCAGCAGAATGGTTACAGCCTTAAACTTATAACAGATACTATTTCTAAAGGACAGAGATTAGAAGAACAAAACTAGACAAACGCATTTCTTACAATTCCATACATTAAAGGAGTATCAGAGAAAATTCGAAGAGTAGCAAACAACTTTAATATAAAAACAGCTTTTAAATCCAATAATATAATTCGAAGCCTTCTTAGTATAACAAAGCCTTGGAGCAAACAAAATAAGGAATGTATTTACCAAGTTCCTTGTGAGTGTGGTGAATCATACACAGGTGAAACAAAAAGACCATCTGCTAGGCTTAAGGAACATTAGACGAATACCCAAAGAGGTGAAACAAAGAAATCAGGAATCGCCGAACACGCATGGTCCAAACAACACCGAATGAAGTGGACAGAAGCAAAGGTTTTGCACAAAAAGTCACACTGGAAGAAACGAAAATTCCTTGAAGCTGCCTTTATTGGGCAGAATCAGGGTATTTTCAGTAAAACAAGTGTTGAAATTCCAAATATTTGGAAGCGCCTCATTGGTCAGAGCCAATTTGTTAAACTTCACGGTGGAGTGATTTCCCATAGTATATAAGTACATAGCCTTAGGAATAGATTGTAGTTTGCAACTGAAGACGATCAGAGATTGTACCGATCGAAACGTCGTGTATAAATAAAATATAGACAATGGAAGTCCGAAACACAGAGGTAATTTCAAATAAGAAGTCAATTGACAAATACTAAACCACAACACCAGGACGCCAAGAACTGTATCTACCAGGCACCTTGCGAGTGTGGGGATATCTACACTTCGCGACACATAAAACGCAGAGTGTGGGGATATCTACACTTCGCGACACATAAAACGCAGAGTGTGGGGATATCTCATATAAGTACATAGCCTTAGGAATAGATTGTAGTTTGCAACTGAAGACGATCAGAGATTGTACCGATCGAAACGTCGTGTATAAATAAAATATAGACAATGGAAGTCCGAAACACAGAGGTAATTTCAAATAAGAAGTCAATTGACAAATACTAAACCACAACACCAGGACGCCAAGAACTGTATCTACCAGGCACCTTGCGAGTGTGGGGATATCTACACTTCGCGACACATAAAACGCAGAGTGTGGGGATATCTACACTTCGCGACACATAAAACGCAGAGTGTGGGGATATCTACACTTCGCGACACATAAAACGCAAAGTGTCATCCACTCATTGTCATGTTTTGTTGTCACAGTCTTGTCCAACTCAAAAATGCCACGAGAGCTATCGGAATTCGATAACTAAATCTTATCAAAATTAGATGGAGGTTGGTCTGTTCGCCGGGTTGTCGATCATTATGGACCAGACAGTCGACTATTCCATTAAAAAGAAAAAAGAACTGTACGACGAAAGCAAGGAACTGGCTTGACCAAAGTCAGCACACCCCAATAGGATCAGCAAGTCACTAATTTCCTGGAAGAACACCCATTTTCCACGGCCAGAGAAGCAAAATTAACAGTGCATTTTTCTGGTACGGTAAGAACAGCACTAAGACGGATAAAGAAGTCGAGGCTGAGATGTCGTGTTGCAGCTAAAAAGATACGGCTGACTGAGGAAAAAAAGTAGGCGAGATTACTTTTTCGAGACAGGAAAACGAATATTCTTCCACGGAATCCTGACCATTTGATGGAGCTAGTAGTTAGAGCTTATGAAGAGATCGTTGAAGAAAATCCAAATTTATTTGAAAATTTAGCAGACTCCATACCAAGGCGTTTAGAAAAAATTATTCAAGCAAATGGTGCAATGACCAGATACTAAAGTAAATATTTTTGATTTTTGTTTATCGATCGTTTTTGTATTTCTATTTGTTTTTTAATATTTTGTTGTTTATAAAACTGATCCTGTTGATGTGTTTTAACCTTTCTTAACCCAAAGCCTTCCAGTATTATTTCTATTTTCCTTTTAGTCGCCTATGTTTGGTCCATTTTGACCGGCTATTCTAGTTCTGCCAAAATTAGATTGAATTTCTTTTTATTAGAATAAAAAAGTGTTTTATTTTTTTAAATATTTCCTAACAGCAACCTTTAAACTATATAGAACCAGTAAATATCGGTAAAAATGCTTTCAGTCTCCTTAACAAAATTTTTTTATGTTTTCTAAAAGCGTTAACCTACAAAAGTCGGTAACAATAAGCAACAATAAGCAAGCAAAATTTTTAATGTATAGACATGTGCCCAACTTCTGCTGTATGCGTTTTATGTGTCGGGAAGTGTACATCGGAGCAACACCGTACTTAACTAAAAAGCCTGTTAACTCCTACCGCTTCAGTGCCCTTTAGCCTATTGTGGCTGCCATTTTTATAACCAAATTGACAAGTAAAACATGGATTTTCTGTCAGTTTGGTGTCAATATGGCGCCGATCATAGGCCAAAGAATACTAAAACGAAAATGAGTTAACTGGCTTTTTAGTTGAGAACGGTGTTGATCGGAGAAATTAGCCGACCCATGGAAGTTCGCCTTACGAAACACAAATGCACAAGAGGACACAACTATAATGACGAGTGCAGATACGTAAGCACTCGAAACGTTGTGAAAAAGTAATAATAAGACAGACAAACGGACTACGCACTCCATCCTCAACCTCAACTGCCTGCATTATTGCATTGAATAATTCATAAATGTCCAATCTAAATCACGTTGCGAGTTGGCTGACGTGTAAATCAATTTGCATGTAAATATTTTAAGAGGGTATTTTATTACACTTCTTTCTTGAACAACGTTATACAGGGTCCGCAAGGTCATATTTTGGGGTAGAATTTCCTTCATACTTTGGGGTAGAATTTCCTTGAGATGGAAAGGAATATTAAAAGGATTTGAGTGCGCTTAAAGGTGAATTTGAATAAAAAAGGCGGTTCTTCTAATTAGTTAATCTAAAAAACTGTTAATCAATCAATTTTACGTAAAAATCTTAGAACATTGAACTACTAGAAGGAGTCTGGTCTGTCTGGTTACACTGGTTGTTTGAGTGCAACATCTATAGTGGGGAAAGGGCAGAAAGAAATGTGTGTTGCCAATTTTAATAACAAAATTATGCAATAAAAAACTTTGGATTAAGTTTTGACACTTATTTATTAATTAATTATTGAGGTTTAAGATATATGTTGAAAAAGCTAATATACACAATATATAATACTCACAACCTATTTAAAACTTTCAACGTTTTTTGAATATTTAACATGTGTTTTCCTTAAACATCCTCTTTTGTAGTCAACGTGACAACATTGATTGTTTGTTTCAGTTTCTCGATTTTTCCTGGAATGTCATTATTGTTTTGAAAGTGAAAGTTTCAGCACTTGTCATAGTGTTTTTTTGATATTTTTGTGAAAAGTTTGTGGCGAAAAATGGTTCCGAAGTATATTATTATATGCAAGTTGAAACAGAAGCCCAAGGACCGCAGTATTTCGTTTCACAGGTAAGTTAAATTAAAATGTTAACTAAATATTAGGTTAGAATTCGTCATATTTGGCCATTCTTGGTAAACAAAGGCAGGAAATTTGTGTTGCCGGCTTGTCATTAATTTATAGCACCTTTTTCCTATTTTTATAGCAACATAGATTTTTTATTACTATATCTAGACCATTTAATTAAACGGAACTAAAAATTATTGACGGTACTCAAACACCCTGCCCTAGGTCTAAAAAAAAACAAGATATATATATATTTTTTATTAAAAACCACGCGAATGGTCTGTGGGGGATACCAGAAGCCTCCGCTGTGCAAAATTTTGTTAATTTTTGATGTGCGGTTTATCTGTTTAACTAAACGAACTGTTTTTAGGATTCAAATTCACTCTGAATAATAAAAAATAGATATATACAGGGCGTCCCATTTTCGATGGGATTCAATGGGAAACTCCGTTGTTATTCAAGATAGAGGCATGCGGTTATCGCATTAATTTTTTAAACTTTAAAAAATTATATTAACAGATTTATTCTGTCCCTTGTAGTTTTTGAGCCACAGGGGAAAGTTGAAAAGTGGTCGAAATTACTTAGTTCCGTAAAAACATGTCTAACCTTTTTAAAAAACACAATAGTTTTTTCAAAATTTTAATCTGACGTTTCGTTTCGTAGATACCTTAATCCAGTGGCGGTCCCAGCCATTTGAAAAGGGGGGGGCGGTTTCTATACGAAAGAAAAACTAGGATAGCTTTTATGAGGAACATATCAATATATGCAAACTTAACTTAGTAACTACAAGCGCGGATTTGACCTCAAATCTAGAGGGGGGAATTTTAAGTTGTTTATTTCATACATTTTTTATTTTAAAAAATGTGCGCCGAAAATTTTTGAGAAAATTACATTGAAAATGTAATTTTTGAGTTAAATTAAACTAAAATCGTGGGTATCAACGGTATCATAGCGCCGCAGGCGAAATTTTTTAAGAAAATTGCACTAAAAATGCATTTTTTGATTTAAAATTAAACTAAAATTATAAATATATCAATTTTTTAAGAAAATGACACTACAAATGTCACTTTTAACACAAAATTAAACTCTAATACCGTAAATATTAAAGGTGTTATAGCGCCGCAATTTATGCCCTACTTTGGAAAAATATCGCCACATTTGTTCGTTGCCTCGAAGATGTTATCAGGTATGTTTTGATTTAATCTTTTGCCTACTTCTGAACAATATTGTCTCCAAATACTGACTTCTCGCAATAAAAGTTTAAGAATTTGTGTTTTGAATTAATCAAACAGTTTATCGTCTTTAGAAACGACTTTGTTGAATATGTTCAGGTCAAAAATACTTCTCTATGTCCGAATTGATTTTGTCTAAAACTTGTTTATAAATTAAATAGAAGCTCTATAATACTGTTCTGTATTTCCAATATCGTGGTTTTCGCGGTAAGTACTTCATGCGTTTGTTTATTCTTGGTGTAACGGATTGAAGGTCAAACTGTCCCACAATACTGTGGAGGGATTATACAGCCCGCTTCAAGCTATTGCGAACATAGGGCGGAAGAAGTCTAATTTGCCAGTGTACGTACATGCAGAGACACCGCACGCCTATCAGTGAAGCAACCAATACTCAGGCTTGCGATCACCACTTGCATGACTTTCCTTTGGTATTTAGTACGCCTCTAACCACGGTGCTGTGTGGAGCGTAGTCAATGAAACCGGAATTTGGTCAATAAATACGCAAATTTTTATAACGTAATTTTCTTATTTTTTTGTCACTGATAAATAAGAGCGTTTTATTGTCAACTGCTCAGATTTATCAGTGAAGACGTGTTACAATGAAAATAATAAGGAGAAACAAAATAAAAGCAAGTTCTCAAAATAAAATAATACATTCTAAAAACCAAAAAGATTCTCCCAGTCAAAAAAAAATTAAAGCAAATGTTCGAAAAGTCCTCCTTGCTCGGCTAGACAATATCCGAGCCTACTTCTAACGTTTCCAAGCATGTTAGGGGTGATAATTTGAAAAGCTTCTTCAAAAACAGATATAAGTCATTAGGAGCAAGATCGGGAGATCGAGCTGGCTATAAAATAGTTCCCCGTGTACTTATAACCCGATTAGGAAATACATTATCAAGATATTCCCTAACAAGGCCAACATTGTGAGCGGAACAACCATCTTGTTGAAACCATGTTTCACCAAATCTTACACCTAACAACTGCCTAGCAGTTGGAATAATGTGCTGCTGCAGTAGATCCAAGTATCTAGGACCATTCAAATTGCAATAGCCGTTAATAAAAAATGGCCCAATTACGTGTTCCCCTATAATACCCCCCCAAACGTTTAGTTTTTGGGGATACTGTGTTCTTACGTCAAAATACAAATGCAAATTTTCCCTCGACCAATATCGAACTTGTGTTGGGTTATGACGATTTGACCATTTGACCATCTGCACTTTTTCGGCAACTTCGTAGACATCCATTTTTGGTTTTAAAAATGTATTATTTCAATTAAGAACTTACCCATCTGTTTCTCGAGCAAGGCAGAAATAAAACAAAATAATAAAAACAAAATGAATTTCTAAAAGATAACACTGCAGCGTGCTTCGAATCCACCTCGGTCGTACGGCACGGAGAGTAAATTGGACTTGATTCCCCCTATGTTCGCAGTAGCTTGAAGCGGTCTGTAGAATGTCTTTAAAGCAGAGTTGGCTGCCCAGTGGATAACCGAAAAAGCCCACTGGGTCTTTTTTGGGTAAAAGCCACTTTAAAAAAATACGTAGGGCTTTTTTATAATTGGATTTTTTCATTATTAATAAAATAAATAAACGTAAAAAAAGGTATATTATTACCAGTCGTTTGAATCTGATCGTAAGATTCGATAAACTTTGACCAGTTGCAAATCTTTTTCTAATCCCAAACAATTTCTTATTTTATTATTCCAAATAACACCATAATTTGAAAAATGTCTTTCAATGGATGCTGCACTAGCTGGGCAACAATGCAAATTATAAAAAAAAAACGATTCTGGTTCGGTATTTGCAGACTCTACTTTTATTACTGGATTCTAAAACCTCAGTCCATTCTGAAGCACTCTTTCTAGCGCTACTCTTAGGCATTTTCCTTTTAAAAAAATGGTTTAGAATTAATAACCTCGAAAAAAACGAAAACTTAAATCGCATACTATCATGTTATACTAAGTAAGCAGGTACTTACAGTTTAGTAAATACACATACTCCAACAATAATTTTCTTAAGGTTTGTTTATATTAAGTATATAAAAAAAGTGCTGGTCAAACTAAACCAAAACTGCTTTGATTTATTAACAAACAAACAAACTGTCGATTTCTGTATTCCATCTATTTTTATGTCGTATTTTATAGTTGATAAACGATCGCGAGAATAAGTCCTAATTTTAAAGGAAAACTACAATCTGTATATAATTTAAAAATAAAACCATAAAAACCCCAATAAAACCCATTTGTAAGACCCAAAAAAGCCCAGTGGGTTGGGTTTTATATAAAAAACCCGGGTTTTTTCCAACCCTGCTTTAAAGGAATGTTCTACAATTTCCCGTTTTTTCTCCAAAGACTTCAAGATTACCACCAGCACCTTTGTTGTCTACTTTTTTTCTGGAGCATTGGGGGGGCGATCGCTCCCCCCCCTCCCCCCCTCCTAGGACCGCCACTGACTTCATCAGGATCAAAAAGTTAAATGCAGTTTAAGTTTGTTTGATAATAAAATATATTTTTTTTATTTGAAGTTTCGATCCCGAAAAAAATCATCTTCAGTTTATTTTGTTTTCTGGTACGGCCCTGTCCCAATTTGAGACCATTTATATTTAACTACTATATAGGAGACCTGGACAATCAAGACAGATTATATTAATATACCGGGTGAACCGAAAGAAACCGGACCAATTGTTTTTTGCTATAACTTTACCAATTCCAATAAAAAAAAATTGTATTGATAAAACAAAGAAGCCTTTCGCTTTGTCGCCATATTTAAATCCAAGATGGCGGATAAAATCAAATGCGCACCTTTCTTCAAAATTGTTTTTTATTTAGGTATAAACTTTAGTTTTTGACATTCAAAACAAAGTATTTACAAAAAAAGGCAACATATAACAAAAAGGGGTTTAAAAAAGGTAGGCATTTGATTTTCCCCGCCATCTTGGATTTAAAAATGACGGCCAAGCGAATGTTTTTTTTAAAGACTTATTTGCCTTATCAATAAAGTTTTTTTTTATTGAAATACTAATACTAAAACTAACTAAAAAATCATCAAAATCCAGCAAAAAAACAAGATTTTTTTAAACGATTTACAACATTTCTTGGTTTACTCAAAACCCAGCCGTTTTACGACTAAGGACGTGCTCTCTATAGTTGTCAGATACAGTTATATCAGTGCAGGTCCCAGCCATTTGAAAAGGGGGGGGGGGACGATTTTGATACAAAAAAAAACTAGAATAAAAGCATAGCTTTTATGAGGAACATATCAATATATGCAAACAAAACTTAGTAATTACAAGCACGGATTTGGCCTTAACTCTAGGGGGGGATACTCAGATTTGAAGTGGTTTATTTCATACATTTTTTGTTTGGAAAAATGTTTAATTGCTCCGAAAATTTTTGAGAAAATTATATTAGAAATGCAATTTTTGAATCAAATTAAACTAAAATCGTAAATATCAACAGTATCACAGCGCCGCAGGCGAAAATTTGGAAGAAAATTGCACAAAAAAGTATGCAGTTTTTCATTTAAAATTAAACTAAAATTGTAAATATATCAATGGTTTCAAAGCGCAGCAGGCCAAAATTTTTAAGAAAATGACACTACAAATGCCATCTTTAACACAAAATTAAACTAATACCATAAATATCAAAGGTGTTATAGCGCCACAATTTATGTGCTACTTTTGATTTTCTAAATGTTTTCGTAAAAAATTTAAATCCAGGGTGGGGTGGGGGCCGTAATTACCCGCCTATGCCCTGAAGTCCGCGCTTGGGTAACTACGTATAATTTTTTCAGTTATAAAAACATAGATAACAAACAAACCACAACCTAACAGGTAAATACTTTTTTTTTGAGGTCTAGAAAGCTTTTTAGGTTAAAACATTACCTTTTTATTGCATATTTAAAAAAAAAAGCTTTTGCCTACTTCTGACCAATATTGTTTCCAAATACTGACTTCTCCCAATAAATTTCAAGAATTTGAGTTTTCGATTAATCAAAGAGTTTATAGTATTTGGAAACGACATTAGTTAATTTTGCCTTGATTTTGGCTTCACGTTATATTATAAAACTTGGTATAAATATGTTCAGTCTCGTTATTGAACCTTGATTTTATGTGCGAAATGCTTTTTTCTAAAACTTGTGTATAAATAGAAACTCTCTAATACTGTTCTGTATCTCCAATATCGTTGTTTTCGCGGTAAGTACGTCTTTGTTGTCTACTTCTTTCTGGAGCAAAGGGGGGGGTGAAATTGGCGGCAACTGCATTGATTATTTGGCCACTATTGTGTCGTAAAGAGAAACATTGGGAGAAAGTAAATTTGGTTTTGGTGTCGTTTTTCTGTCGTTCGTTGCGGTCGTTTAAAACCACACAATATTCCAGTAAAAATAAAAGTTGTTAGAAGGTTGCCAAATTTACCCTATAGTCCATTCATAAAGAAGAGAGAGTAATAAAACGATTTAAAACCCATTTTCTCGAGAGTACCATTGACGTAGGTATTTTGCCAACATTTAAATTTAAAAAAAATAAAAAAGACAGTTAAAGAAAAAGTACCAACCACAGCATGGAGAAAAGCTGATATTTGTAAGTGGCTTACAAAGAAAAACATAAAATTTGAGGCAGAAGAAAGTTGCCGATGATATGGCTGAAAAACGAAACATAACAGGATTAAGACTGCCGCCTTACCATTGTGAACTTAATCCAATAGAATTAATATGGGCTCAAATGAAAGGGTATGTAGCAAGGAATAATACTACCTATAAGTTAAAGGATGTGGAGGTGCTTTTTCAAGAATCAGTTAAAAAAATAAGTCCAGATAATTGGCATAAATGTGTACAACATGTTTTAAAAGTAGAATAAAAAATGTGGGAACTTGATTGTTTAATCGAAGAAACTGTGGAACCGTTAATTATTTCTTTGGATGAAAATGAGAGTGATGATAAGAGCATTTACTGTTCTTCTGAATCTGAGTAATTTATTCCTATTTTAGTTTTGACTGGTTTTAAAGAAACGTATCTACCTCCATTTCATTTTAATTATTTTTGTAGTTATAATAATTGACAACCGTAACATTTTTTTTATGCACCAACCATTTGCTTAACCTCAATTTAATTTTTAGGCGTGCTTATTAATTATAGTTAAAACGCCAATCCGTTTTTGTATAGATATTTTAATATTATTTTATTTCCTAAAATGAATTTTTATGATATAATTTATAATTTTTTTCTAATAAAGTAATTTATTTTATTAAATTTCATAGAACTTTTCACATATTTACTATTTTCTTCACTAATACCTATGTACCACGGTACTTAAAATGTACGTTTACCCCAATTGCGGCGCCTATGAGAATAGTTTATCGCTTGCCTTCTATTGTTCTCGGTTTTGGGTTCTATTGTATTCTCCGGACGAACAGGGGGAGGTATATAAAAATAAAGGATTTTTTCCTGAGGTACATTAGAAAATTTTTAAAAGAGAAGAAAAAGTGATTGATCACTCAAAACAAAATTTATCCAAATTTGCATTTTTATTACTCTCTTGTCTTTATGAACAGACTTTAGTTCATAACAACGGTGTGTCGTCGCCGTCGTTTTCTCGTCCATCATGGCGGCCGTTGCACAAACGATTAGTTTTTGTACTTTATGCAACTTGAATTTTAGTGTATTTCTTAGTTATGGCAACTAAGGCAACTACAAATTGTTACTTGGTAATAGGCTATTTTTGTACACAGTAGCGTTCTGTGACGCGGAACAGAGTTTCCGGACGCGCCAAAATTTAACGAACTATTTCAATCTTAGATTAAATTCTAAACTAACCTTAAATTTTCTTTTTTGTGTGTTTTGACTTTATTTATTGAATAATGGAAGAAATAATTGAATTTGTGGACTTAGGAATCTGCCTTGTGTGATTTTTTTTTTTGCGGAAGGTGTCACAGAGGGTTCCTCTCACATCAGAAATAACATTATAATCTAAGTTGATCATTTTGTGATTCGTTGGATTGAAGCTCCAACAAAAACTGTACTAAACTACATAGACTCAAACAAAGTCATATAATAATGCGTGTCAGATTTCCAATCTTCTTATAAAACGTGATTAAAAACATATCCGGTCATCCGTGAAAACGTATATAGTATAAGAATAAATTGGGGAACTAAATAAGGGACGCGCTCTGGCTCTATATAGGTACGTATTAAGCTGGCTCTATGCTCTATCATCGCATCATTTTATCATTCGCGCCCCGCAATCTCTAAAAAGCACTAAACGCCTGAGGCGACCCCTGGCGGTCGCGGGTTCGCGCCGCAATCACCATCAATATTACTGCAAAATTAGCGATACAAAAACATTCAAAAAAGTATTCACAACGGGTGGTTCTTGCATCAAAATACCTTCTTTTGTTTCCTCGTTGTCTAAGCCAACGCTTGTAAAAAAACTATTAGTAAGTTATGGTTACCATCCGTACGGATTTCCTCGGAAATGTTCGGGTTTTGGAGGCGTCCGGGGACGTCCGAGCAGGTTTTCGAAAATTGTCCGGAATTTCTGCGACAGGCAGCACGTCAATTTTTTTGTATGATTTTCTTTTGCAGCCGGAACAGTCTGAACTGTTAAATAAAATTCAATCACCAACAAAATATTTTTGTTGTAGACTGAATTGTTCAGGTTACTGCATTTCTTTAAAAATTGCACAAGGAAAAACGAAACATTTTTGAAGAATTGAGACTAGATCCCACTCCAACCCACTTTTTTTTCAATATGTAAACTCTTGTGTTTTGCTTATATTGCAGAAAAATTCCAAAGTATTTATAAATTCACAAGCTTGTGATTACCTTTTTTTTAAAACATTTTCAGGACGTAAAAATTTAACTAAAAATGATTTTTTTAATGTGCTTATTGGAGCTTGTAAAATATATTGAAGTGTTAGCTGTGTCAATTAGATTTATGAAGGACATTTTATTTTGAAGTAATGTCAACGGTTTTGTCATTGAATCTGTTAAATATGTCACTATTCGAAATATAGCTTTACAGCAAGAATAAGCTAGTTATTCAATAGGTTATGGACGCTGCACGTACACAGTAGTCTAGAGAAAACTTTGGACATTAGAATTCTTTGCAACAGAAGGTCAAACTTTCGAAAAATATGGACCAAGTTAGTAGGCATATCAAACCGTTATCAGGAGAAGCAAGATCCGGGATATATTAGATTATCATGAAGGTGCGTTAAGGCGCATTTACACAGACAAACTTTCCTTTGATGTGAAAATGCCGACAAACATTTACACGAGCCTCTTGAGCAAAATGCTCAAAGAAATGTTCGAGCAAAATCTCGTACAAAAAAACACACGTAAATTTTGAAGAGAATGTTGAGCAAAATTTGTTTGAAGAATTGGGGGTATAAAAATTTCTTTACAAATTCAAAATATATATTGTTATCGGAATTCATTGAACTTAACTGAAAATAGAAAAACAAAGTTTTGAAATAAGGTATTTTTAATCAAGTGCTTTCCGACGGAAAAACGATTTGATGCCGAAATTCACATTTTACCTCATAAGCAACTTCGATTGATCTGATTTTTATAGGGGATATGCCAGTATACTTGTAACTTTTTTGGGGTTGTAAAAAAAACGAGAATAAAAATAATAATAATTGGCACTTATTTACTGTTGTTGCCTGTAAAATATAATGATAAAAATTTACGTTTAAAAGAATATCCCTTTATTTTACTTCCTAGTTTATTCTTTTACAATAATAATCAAGTCAAATTAAAAAACCTATATACATTTTATTAGATCTCAAATATATGAACAAAAACACGTTTGGTTTAAATAATACCCGTTTATTACCCACTTTTACAACCCTACGAACTCGTTGTCTAAAAAATATAATTTAGCAGTAATTTAGTAGACTGTGTCGCCGATATATCATCCCGCGTTTTGGATTTCGCAGGTAGTAGGCCGGCCACCCTTTTGAATCGCAATGTTGCCCTTTGCATATTGTTGGTTCAGTGTCAGTAATCGACCTTGATTATTACATTAAATTGACAGTAAATATCTATATCTTCAGCATTTTCATGAACCTTTTGCGTTTTTAAGCAACCCTTGGGACCTTAAACTAACTAGGTAAATCTGGTGTGAGGAATTAAAAAAACAACAATAAAAGCTAAAGGTAAAGTAAAGTTACAAAAATATGTTTAAAAAAAATCCCCCACCCCACCACTCCTCATGGTCGTGAGGAGCGGATTACGGCTTAAAAGTGCAATTTTTGAGTTTTTTGCCGATATTTGAAAAAATCAAAATTTTTTTGGAAAAGAAAACTTTTCCTGGGTTTTTTTTTGACTTGAGGAAAAAACCCTTGGAAATGAAAAAAACTCGCAAGAAAATCCCAAAAAAAAGCCCGGGCAAAAAAATCCTGGAAAAACCCTAAGAAAAAAATATTATAAGTAACCCTAATCCATGTGACAAAACTGATAGTAGAGCCAATAATAATGTTTCGCTTGCCGTCGGCTTTTTCCACAAAAATTTTAAATAAAAGTTGGTGTTCCATTTTTTTAAAGAATTGAGATCACTGATCACTGATGTGAAATTTTATTTATTCTCATCTTTAAAAATATGTTTCCAAAATAGATAGCAATAATTTGCTCAAAAATTTACCCGAACAAAATGTTCAAAGAAAAGCTCACACAAATGTTCACGCAAAAAATTTTAGATCTTTTGCACGAGCTTTTATTTGAGCATGTTCGTCTGTGTAATTGCGCCTTTAGATGTTTAGAGTAAATCACTTGTAGATGGTGCAACGGATACTGAGAGGAAGGCAAATAGCTACGCTAAATCAATGATTGCTAGTGCAATAACTGATAATGTATACCGTAAGGTCATGGATAAAACCACATCGCAATTTGAAGCTTCAGACAAAGATCAGTTGTTTCAGCTATGCACTGATTTTTTCGCTTTTACTTGGACCTTAGGAGAAGACGTTTCCACCCATATAGCTAAGATAAAGCGTATATTTTTTGAGTTAAGCAACGGTTTAAAGCATAAAAAAGAGAATATACTTCCCGAGTTAATGGTTATGTGCAAGATTCTCCATATTTTACCTGAGCAGTTCAAAATGTTCAAGTCAAGTTGAATGTTGCTTTCAAAAGAAAAAGAAAAAACGTTAGATGAGTTGACGTGTAAATGTGTTGTATGTTTGAGAAGAATTTTGCTAAATATGGTAGCACAGCTGATCAAGAAGCTATCGTTGCAGATATAAAGCTACGGAAAAACAAAGTAGCAGATAGTAGTGGAGAAAAGTCACATTGTGTAAGACAGTGCAAGAAATGGATTGCTGATGTCAGACCTCCTAAGAACAAACCGAAAACATCAGAAAGTACATGTACTTGAAAACAAAGCCGGTTTCTTTTAAATTTGGTCATGCAAAATCTAGCAAAGTCTGGGCCCTGGAAAACCCTGTATTGGCTGTATAAAATGTCACTAATTGTTGTAATTTTAGTTTAATTTTTGTCAGGAACAGCATTCAAGAAGAAATGACATTTTTTGTAGGTATAGTGTTCAAAATTTTCGCCCGCATCGCATTTATGACGTGATTTTGGCGACATCGCCCGCATCGCATTTATGACGTGATTTTGGCGACAAATCTATAAACTATTTGTAACCCAACCCACCCATATTGCTTGTTACAAATTTTTCGTCAAAAACATTTAAAACGCAAAAAAATTACATTTTTAATGTCATTTTATTAAAATTTTCGCCTGCGGCCGATAGGTGATTTGATTAAACCACTAACTTGGTTATTTTAAAAAGGTCTAAATAAATTTTTCGCTCAATGTCCTGATTTTGTTCGAGTTTTTAAGTGTTTTTGTCCTAGTTCTACAATTTTAGAGATTGCAACCCTAAGTAAGGACTACTCATATAACTATGAGATAATGGCCCTCCCCTTGCTTTTCCCGAGAAAAATGCGTAACGATAATAACTCTCCCAATCAAGTTGACCTGGAAAAAACCCAAAGACGAGGAGTGTAATGGACAGGCGCGTCGATTGCGTCAGTAGTGAAAGCAACTGACAACCATCTGACAGTAAAAATGTAGGTTTATGTTTAATATTTTTGTTTACTTTTGGAAAATCTATTAAAAGAGTGGACACTACCATAAAAAAGATTAGACACTTAAAGTGAATATTTCAACGCATCCGTATCGGTATACGTAACGCGTTCGAAACAAAGTCAAAATACGCTACATTTTTGACTTGTTTATGCAATGTTTCTAACGATGCCCGCTTTTTTGAAGGGTGCGATGACAGAACTGCTGATTGAAATCGTTGCGTACGTTCGTGGGTCCCTAACGATACGTACATCCTTCCGTACGCAACGAGATTCTGTCATCACACCCGTCAAAGAAGCAGGCATCGTTCGAAACATGGCATGAGCAAGTCAAAGATGTAGCGTATTTTGAATTTGTTTCGAACGCGTTACGTATACCGATATGGATGCGTTGAAATATTTACTTTAAGTGTCTATTGAAAAAGTGTTGGCTAGTGTTTCCCGTAATAATAAAGCACGCAAATACCGCCACAAAATTTTAAAACACAAGAACTCCACAAGACAAGAAACAAAATGGCAAAACCATACATCGTCAAAAATGTAAACATTTCGACAATGCCCAGTTTTCTCAGGAAGTGGGTTCGGCACTTGGAGCCATGTCCTCGTGTAACGGGTTTACCTTGTGGATTGAAACCCTCGAGTAAGGTTAAACTTGCAGTTGTAAATAAATAATATCAAAGTTTCCGCCTTGATGTCGTTGTCACTGTCACTCAAATTAATACCTTGTCATTAAATTATCGTAAGGTCACTACGACACCAGGTATGCATTTGATAGTGCATGCGCAGTAGATTTTTTGTTTATCGCCTGGTGGCCCAAACAGTTTCAAAGCCAACCGCGATTTTGAATTTTCTTCTTTGTTTTTCAAAGTTATTTTCGTTACACATATTGCGGCACTTGGGCCGTTATAGTATCTCATAGTTATATGGTACTACTATACATAAAAAACACTGCAATAGCGCCAATGGGAGTTCGCATGCATCCATATTCCTAAATGACAAGAAAATTGTCTTAAGGTCGTAGTTACAATCTGGGGAATTGTTTTTAGCTGCACTTTACGGGAAATCAATTTAACTATGTCGACCTGATTTTTTTGCAAAATTTTACGTCATTGAATTTGTTTTCCATGGCAACGCGGAGACTTTATTTATGTTTATCGACAGTGGGACACCAGAGATTTTTTAGCACCGGGTCAAAAATTTTGGGTTAGGTTACTTATTTTGACTTTTCGCGTTCTGCGCCGCTAAAAAACCCAGTAAAATACTAAAATAGAAGAAAATCATTGCAGAATTACCTGCAAAAAAAACGCTACCCAACTACGTATTAAAGTAACTGGGTGTAATGTTTAAGGTTGCATTTACAGGTGCGTTTATAATTGAATTGGAAACACTCCCGCTAGCTGATACCGACAACAGGTTAACTTAAAAGCATGCAGATTTAAAAATCGGCTACTACTACTACTACTACTATTTTAAACAGAAGCGTCAATGACTAACAAGAGTTTCCAACCTCTAAATGGAGCTTTACTGACCTGTTTTGTTAGCACTCAAGTATCCGGGTATTTTTGAAACTGAGGTTCTAAAATCTATCCTTAGCACTCCAAGATTTCACTAGTAAACTTGCACATAACTATGCCGCAATAATTTAAATTAAAAAAAATGGTTGAATCAAAATAAAAACAATATTATGTGGGGTTATGGGCGCCGAATGTTTCTATGCGAATTCGTAGTAATCTCAGCGAGCCACTAAAGTTCTCTTGGTTCTTTGATAGACTCGGGGTAATGACCGCGCAGCGCTAGACCTTTTTCATCGGGCGACAGCACACAGAAAAATCTTTTTGAAAACACATTTTTGAAAGATAAAAATAACCTCGAATTGTTTTCTGTCAGAAAACGTAAAAATACTCTTCTGTCCCACTGCGGCCCGATTTAAAGTTTGTGGAAAAAACACCTGCAATTACCAGGGAATCGTATAAATTCTGCGGTCTATCGGCCAACACTTGAACTACTTGTGTCTCCCAAATTCAATGAAGTGTGATTGATTGATCGGTTTTCTTTTCCAGAGTGACAGGCTTTTAGAAAAAAGGAAGCTTAGTTTTTATTTTCGCTAAAGCAAGGAAATATAAAAAGGAAAAATGTATTCCAGCGGAAATTGTGAGTATTTCTCTATTTTTTTTGTAAATCGGGTTTGTTGTAAACCGCAATTATTTTGAGGCTTTTGGATAGATGACAGCACCAGAGCTTTTATTTTAAAGAAAAAATAATTGAGAATTTTGAAAAATCTTTCAGATATTTTTGTTAAGCATTTAAAAATGATCACCTCTGCAAAATTTCATATAATTCTGATGTTTATTTTTCCCCGTGCACTCTGGCAAAATATTAAAAAATTATAGGAAAAGGCGTTGCCAGTTGTACTTTTTTTTACTTAAAATCTGGGGAGAAACTATAGCTTTAAAAACAACCGCCGTATTTGCCAGAATTTCGGTTAGAGGGCGAAACCAATTAATTTTGACAATCCCTCCTTTTAAAATTTCTGTATCCTAGATCCTTAATGGCGGAATCGTGCCCTATCGGCACCCCAAAGCTCACACGCGGTGTAAAATGGCCCCACGTACCTATATTGCTCGATGAACGATGTGTACTTTAATGTGAGTAAAATACAATGCCCCGGTGTGAATAATGTATCCTATTTTGTTGGCGATTCATTTTTTCCGCATTTTGGTCGGAGTGCATTGCATAACATCGTACGGTTAATTCCATAATATAACTGAGATACTATAACACTGTCCAACAAATTTTTTTTTTGTTTCCTTCTATTAATTCCTACCAATTTTGGGTTGCGAAAAACGAATATGACAAAGAAAATTTTTTATTAGCTCTAGTTTCTGTGATAAAAAATAATGACTTTTTTATTTAATAAGGATTATGAGGTAACGAAAAATATTAATTATGTATGCTAATAATATTAAAAGGTGTATTTTTAATGACAGTTATACACTATAAATGACAAAAGAACACTCACCGGTGGTTGAATATATGAAGAATTAATTGGGGGCTTCATGAGATCGCTGTCTTTTGGCTTTCCTCTTGTAAGTAATTTCTGGAGCATCCCTATACATAAACCAGCAGTAATCCGCGTGCATTGCTTCATTGCAGCGGCCCTGATATCTCCGTTCCATGAGAGAAATGTCCTGGTGGAATGTTTCCCCATGTTCGTCACTGACAGCTCCACAACTGGGTGGGAAAAAATCAAGATGGGAGGGGAGAAAATGTATTTTTAGTGACATATTACATCCTATTACTTTTCTAGAAGTACTTTTACCAATTGAGTGTAATTTTCCTTCCTTCTATTCCCTAAAAATCCATGCATAACTCCCTTAAGCGCTTTCCAAGCTTCCTTTTCTTTTCCTTTCAGAACTAGGTCGAAAGCAGGATCCTTTACGAGTTCACGTATTTGTAGCCCAATGAAGATGCCTTCCTTGACTTTTGCATCACTTAGTTTGGGAAATTTTTCTCTCAAATATTTAAAAGCTTGACCATCTTGGCTTAAGCCTTTGACAAAATTCTTCATTAAACCGAGCTTGATATGTAGGGTGGAAGAAGAACATCTTTTGGATTCACGAGAGGCTCGGCAACGACATTTTTCTCACTAGGTTTAAGATTCCTTGCAGGCCAATCTACTTGGATATAGTGTGATTTTCTACAAATCAACAGTATTTAGTGTACCCCAATTGCATTCATAATAGTATAGCCATGACTTTTAGGTCGCCACAGATTTTCCACTTATGTTCAGCATATTTGATTGAGTTGGGGAAGGTTGCCATATTTGCATAAATCTCCTTCATATGAACTGCGTGACCAACAGGAACAGAAGGAAGACGATTGCCATTTTGAAGCAATACAGCTTTTAAACTAAGCTTGGAAGAGTCTATGAATAGCCTTCATTCAGTTGGATTATGCTCCATTTTCAAACTTTTCATCAGACCATTAATGTCACAGCAAAAAACAAGATTATTCTCCTTCTTAAAAAAAGGTAACAGATTCCGCTGACGCTGTCTGTACTTAGAGACCCTGACATCTGGTTGAAGAGGATTCCATTGCTGTAAGCTTGATCCTAGAAGTTCTGACTTCTCCTGTGACAAGTCAAAATCAGGGTCGTGTGATATTGAAGACATGTTTAATTCCTCATCTTCACTCTCTACTTCCAATTCATAGTTTTGAGGTGGAGTAGGAATTGGTAAACTGTCTGAATGTGGTATAGGTCGAATAGCAGATGGGAGATTCGGATATTGAACTGTTCCTCTTTTTTTCATTGACAATTCTGCATTGATAGGCAGAGTCAAGCAAAAATAGCAGTCATCTATGTGGTTTGTAGGCTCCCACCAAACCATGGGCACCCCAAAAGCCATTGATCGTTTTTTATTTTTAAGCCATTCTTGTAATAGAACTGAACACGAGTTACAACATATATGTGGAGCCCATGACTTATCCTGGTCGCCTACCTTCATTCCAAAATAATGTAGGTAAGCAGTCTTCACAAGAGGCGTCAAATTGCGTTTCTGTGAAGAAAACGTTATTTCTCCACAAATATAACAAAAATTGTTAACTGAATTTACACATTTACGAGGCTTGTTAATACAATAAGTTTTACTTTAAAAACACTCCAAAACAACAAATTTTGCACTAAACAAAACAGAAATATTGTATGTAAAATGTAAATCTTAGATTTACAGCATAAACACTATAGTCAGTTTGCGATGATATATTGTGTCTCCGTGTATCTAGTTTTATAACAATACCATACACACTACATTAACTGTGCGTTCGATTAGAAATATGAAACTGAACTGTAAGGTATCTGTCGCCCTGAATAAAAAGAAGCGCAAATACGCAATTATTTCGGAAAGGAGGGAGTCCCCGCTTGTATATATCGAGAATAGTAGGGCTGTATTGCAAATATCGATAGCTAAATTAAAACTATCAATAGTTCTGTAGTTTTTTTTTTATGGTGATTTTTTAATTCAGTGGATGAAAATACTTAAGAATTAGCTATTTTTGAGCCCGAAACATTTTCATTGTTGGACAGTGTAATGGATAAAGGATCCCAAAATGTATTATAACAATAATAACTTTGAAAAACAAGAAAAATAATATAAAAATCAGTGTTGGCACAAGCCAAAGGCGAAAAATCTACTGCGCATGTCTCACGCAGTCACCGGCGATCCAAAGGCATTTGATTGGGAGGGGAAGGATAAAGGTCATTTTTCCAACTAATATCAAAAGCGATCCCCAAGTTACCTGAAACTTTGAAATTTTTTTTTATGTATAGGATCAATGCTCAGTTTTAGTCAAGATTTTTGCAAAGTTCAAGGCAAACACAAAGTATCCATGCACCTACTGCCCCAGCAAACACAAATCGCCGGCATTGAATCGGGCCAATGTCGACAACGTCGGCAGTGTGTCGGCATCGGCGACTACACTCTGGCCCGATGTTTGTGAGATTGCGATTTTCAGTTTTCGGCCAGTAATCGGCAACTGACGGAGGTCCACATTACTATAGTCGACTTTATGCCGACATCACTTTAGGACCGACGATGGTCCGATTGAAACTTTGTTTAATCGGTCGAAAATCGACAACTGACGATGCCCGATTTACTATAGTCGACTTAATGCCGAAGCCCACTTTATTTAGTTTAGAGCTGACGACGGTCCGATTGGAACTTTGTTTAATCGGACGAGAATTGGCAACTGACGATGGCCCGATTTACTATAGTCGACATTATGCCAACGCAAACCTTATCTGCTTTAGGGGCGATGATGTTCCGATAGGAACTTTCGTTAATCGGTCGAGAATCGACAACTGACGATGGCCCATTTACTATAGTCGACTTTATGCAGACGCCCACTTTATCTGCTTTAGGGCCGACGACGCGACGGTTCGATTCGAACTTTGTTTAATCGGACGAGAATCGGCAATTGACGATGGCCCGATTTACTATAGTCGACTTCGTGCCGATGACCACTTTATCTGCTTTAGGGCCGACGATGGTCCGATTGGAACTTTGTTTGATTGGTCGAGAATCGGCAAACGACGATAGTCCGATTGCGTCACCTTAAAATTTTTAAACGGCTTAATAGTTTCTTCCTAGTATGTAGAGATGGCGCTAATGTAACTATGTTCCCTGTACAGTGGAAGATAATATTATATATATAATGAGCAATGATATTTCAAAATTAGAATGCGGACTTAATAAGATGATGGTACTTCTCTACAAGAATCACCTCTTCTGCCACTTAAACCAGCCCGACTGGTTAAGCACCCGCATTATCGGGACGCGTTAAGGTACTACTGACGGACCTCCGTCAATCGCCGACGTTGGACCGCTTTAGGAAACCAATGTCGGACTTGAATAGTTTACCGATGTCGGACCGAGACCAGCTTGCCTACATTAGAACGAACAAATTAAGCAGTTATGGGCGAATGGTCGGTACCATGTAGTTAAACCAAATCGGACCTTAATCGTACGGCGATAGTATGCCGATGTCAGCAAAAAGTAAAATTTACCATTGGTCCGACGGCGGGCTACAGTCTAACGCTGCGTCGGCTAACATACATTGGACCTACATCGCAAAGCGGACAAAAAATACTGCTGGTCCGATGTCGTAAATCGACGTCGTGCCGATGACGACAAATTCGGCAATCGACATCGGACCGACGAAGGCCCGAGTGAACCGTGTTTGCTGGGGCACTACGGAGACCGGCTGTTTTACAAGCTTTTATTTAACTTGCAATGTATCGATATGTTTGTTCGGGTGGAATCTTGCAACTTAATTTTGACCAACTTAACGGCATCCGATCGGCTTTAAATTTGGCATGCTTATATAGTTGCGGTGACAACACAAGAATATAGTGTGATGAAATTGACGGCTTCCCCCTATTCTAAGGGGGTGGAGGGGGTACAGTTGAAGTACGGCCGATTTCGTTGAAATTTGGTGTGTTGAGGCACTTGGGGATGCAGATAACGAATTTCTAATCAGATTTTGAAAATTCAGTATGGCGGATTTAAGATTTTTGGGCATCTTTTGCTAACCAATTTTAACTAACTTATACACATCCGATTGCCTTCAAATTTGGCATGCATTTATAGTTCCGGTGATAATGCAATAATATGTCATTATTAGGCACTCCTCCCCCCTACGAGGCGAGTGGAGGAGGAAAACACCTAAGTTTGTCCAATTTCAACCAAAGTTGGTATACCAAGGCTTTTGGGGATAAGAAATACGAATTTTTGATCAGATTTAGAAAATTCAATATGGCGGATGCAAGATGGACGATTTTTAACTGACTTATCCACATCCGATTGTGTTCAATTTTGGTATGCGTTTATAGCTCCGGTGAAAATACAATAATATGGTATTCTCAGGTATCCAGCTCCCTCTAACGAGGGAAGTGGAGGGGGAAAAAGATTTAGTTTGTTCGATTTCAATACAAATTGGCATACAGGGGTTTTTAAGGAGGGGGATTATGAATTTTTGATCAGACTTGAAAATTTCAATACAGCGGATTCAAAATGGGCGATTAAGGTTAAAAATCTAAAAATTAAGGGTGTGTGTTCAAATTTGGTTTGCGTTTATAGTTCCGGCGACAATACAATACAATATGGTATTATTATAGGTACACATTTCTTTCTAACGAGGGAAGTGAAGGGGGGAAAAGATTTAGTGTTGTTACAGGGGTTTTTCAGAAAGGGTATATGATTTTTTGATCAGATTGGAAAATTTCAATATGGCGGATTCAAAATGGACGATTTAGGGTACAAATCTAAAAATTAAAAAATACATTTTTATTTAAAAAAACTTTTAAAGAACAAGCTTTTATTAAATGCACTCAAAGGTAGAAATTAATTTTTTATCTTTCTTATATCATAATAAAAGCGATGGGCGCAAATTAAAAATTTTAACTTTGCCGTGACAAAGAGAGAAAAATCAATGAATAGCGAGCTTTCTCTCAAAAAAAGGTAATGGTAACCATAGATTCGGATTTCGCACTTGTGGTGCTCATCAATACGGTGCTAGGAATTAGGAGATAAAATTGCAGAATCGGCAGATGTACCTTCAATTTGAAGGAAAATTAAGCGTCTTTACGGAGACAGATATTATTATCTTTGCAGATATTCTATGCTCTGGAGTTGATAAATTTAAAAAAGGATTTAGCGAGGATCCGGATCTACGGTTACCATTACCTTTTTTGAGAGAAAGCTCGCTATTCATTGATTTTGTTAAGAAGTAAATTCTTCTTCTATTCGAATGATAAATATAATGCTTTCATCGAAAGAAGCTGAGTACGGGTGAGATTGCCGTGCTTGCCAAGCATTTGAAAATGTCCTTAGGTTATAAAGTAATACAACTGCTTCTTAGGGGAATCATCGATGTGACCGATATACGATACCTAAAGTTAAAGATAAGAAAGATAAAAACATTATGCTTGTTCTTTAAAAGTTTTTTTTAATAAAAATTTATTTTAGTGTTGTTTGAAGAAATTAGAATTACAAAATGTTTTGTAAAATGTACTTAAATTTCCCAACTGAACCTTTATTGCAAGAAACTAAAAGTAACATTGGGGGGGGGGGGGAGGGTCGAAGTCGAGAGTCCAAGCCTTTTTTTTATTTGATTATTTAATTTACTAATCTAGATGACGACTTTCAGCAAAACAAGAAAATGCTCAACATACAGTAAAGAAAGAACAAGAGAATTTCCTAATAGTTTTTTTAAAGCCGCTAGCCAGACACTCGTTGCGAATCAAATATTTTCGTCTCTAGTGCGAAATGAATGGTATCAGTGGCGGATCCAGGGGGGGGGGCGCAGGGGCGCGCGCCCTTCCCTAAACATTATCAAAGTTTCAAAAACATTAAAATTGGCTTCATACCATCAATTTTAAAACCAGTTTTTTTGAGCAGATCCGAACTAAAATTAAAAAATCAGCGCGTGTGTGGAGCGCTATAGCAAATGCTTTGTAATCGTACAATTCAGCCTGCGCGCGTGGTGTTCACCGCATTCTTTTCAAAAATGAAAAACGATTTGCGGGTAATAATCTATTTAATTATTTTAAAAAATTTAAGAAAGATGCGACAAAAGAGGATGTTGTTATAATAAACTTAAATAAAACTCAGGACCTGAACAGAGACTGAATAGAATATTCCTGGTTGTAGTACCAGTACCAAAGTTATCTCGGATAATTTTGTTAAATAAGATTTAAGTGAGGAAGCTTCATCAGTGTGTTACGATATTGGTAACTTTGTACCTACAATAATTAATATAGACGACTACACCAGATTTCAAGTTTTAACCAAATCATTGGATGCCAGATATCAATGTATTTTCTTTCTCGGTTCACATAAAGCGAGGTAGGGAGGAAAAACGCCGAGTGAATAAAGGATATTTTGAAAAATTTCATTGGTTGATTTTCTCTCAACAAAAAAAAAGTCAAGGGTTATTTTGTAAATATTGCAGTTTTTTTTTTTCGAAGACGTTAGTTGGAGGACAAAAAACTGTTTTGCCTAAAAAGTTGGTTACAGGAGGTTTACAAAATTAGTCCAAACTATTGGGGGTGAATGGTGATTTACAGAAGTATCAGATGACAAATTATCATGCTCAAGCTAAAGAAAAAGGTAGGTAAATTAAAACAAGTCTGACTGTTACTTAATTAATTGTTTTTTTAACTCCACAATGTCCCGATAACTTGGAAAATACTTATAGCAGTTTAGCGCTGTAGTATCTGTTAGTCACCATCAACGGCTCAAGCCACTACGAACATATGTAGGACGAAACTGTTTGGTTAGTGGGGAGGGTCAGGTAATCACTAACCAACACCAATCTAACAATGACTTTTGCTTACACAAGTTTTATTGCTTGCGCCCCTCCCCTTGGCGAAATTGCTGGATGTGCCACTGAATGGTATACAGGATGTCTCACAACTTACGTATAAAAATAAAAGAAGTGATTCTTGTTTGAAATGACTATTCATCTCGCTTAAATTTGTTCGAAAATTTTCCCAGAAAAATAACCAAAAATATGCTAAAACATTTTCTTCGCCTTCGTCTATATAGTGAAGCTTATAAACATAGTACCTAACAAAAAACAATCATCAAGTAAGCAAGTGCATTGCCCGCCTCATGGCACTCTTATCTCCGTATCGTTCCACAGAAAGCAAACAAATTATGCAACATTAGCTGATTTAGTTGTGCTGTGCGGAGTATAAGTTTTTTTAGTAATTTTGTTTTATGTTTTGTTGTTTCTATAATTGACCAGTGGCGGCTTACTTGCGTAATCGGGCGAGCCTGCGCTTCAACTCTTATTGGCTGACTAAATAATTTGCATTTAAATATTTCTGAAAAAATTAAACCTTCCGCTTCCATAAAATAACGTTTCCAAATTTTGTAAATATTATTTATTTGATCATCAGGATCGAGCGGAACGACGACGTGTCCGAGATGCGAAAACTCTCCACAAGCCAAAACAAACGGCAAGGAACTCTACGAAGCAGCTTCCTCGTGTCTTTCAGGCTGCGTCTAGCGTAAATTCCCGAAATAACTCGGTTGCCATGACGACGGCACGCGCGTCTCGTATCCGCCGAGGTTTGGTGTATGCATGTGACGCAAACTTTTAAGCTGGCTGTATTATGTAGTGTAGGGGCATATGTCGATAATTTCTATCCCGTAGGATTTTTTATGAAGGAGTTTTGTGACAATGTGGGATTGATGACTATTTAGTCACACAATCAAGTGTTACCGGGTGTTTTGTTCGCATTCGTGTAGAAGGGGTTGATATGACGACATCTTTCAAGATGGCGGCCAAAAATTATAAAAAATACAACTTTCGCAACCGGAAAATGATTATATTCGATTTCATATAATTCGAGGACGAGGATTCCAAAAAATTTATTTTGAGGGTGATCCGATCTCAAATGACCATGAAAATCGCAAAAAACAAGATTTTTGCCATTTTCTCTTCAAAAAATCTTAATAATTCGACGTTTTGTCAGACCAACTTCAAATGTACTTTCGGTTCTTAGAATTTTATGCAGTTTGAAGCTTCATGACCTTGAAAAATACTTCAGCAAAAATAACAAATTGCAAAAATAACATACTAAAGGGCGCTATTCATCAATTCATTAAAGCCAAGAGAACCAAATTGGGTAACAAAGATAAGAAAGTCAGGTCCAACAATTTTGTAAAAAAAATTTTTGTTCAGCTGTAACGCGTTTCAATATGGCGGCTGATATCTCAAAATAGAGACCTATCTCTGCTCAATATGAAACAAAAATTTAGTTGATGCATGACCTTGATTGACCTTGAAAATACCATGCAAAATTGAAAAACCAGCTTTTTATAGTGTTTTTTACAATTTACAACTACGCAAAAACTTTAATTGCCGGAGATGAAATTAACAACTTAGCCATAAATAAACACTTAGTTTTAAACCTCTCTACCATTTTTTTTGATCTGGCGTCCCAGATGTTTATGCTATACCCCGGTAAATATGACCTATATGCCTGTTGTTTTTAGTTTCGGAACTGTGAACTTGTCTAGCTATAAAAGAGCTTAGCAGAAGTTAGATATACATTAAAATATTCTGGACCAGGTGTTTTAGATGCCATTTTCCAAAATGGCGGTCGAAAAATTATAAAAAATACAATTTATGCAACCGGTGCGTGATTATACTGGATTTCATATTACTCGAGGACGAGAGTTTCAAAAAAAATCACTTTCGAGGTCATCCGACCTCAAATGACCTTGAAAATCGCAAAAAACACGATTATTCCCATTTTCTCTTTAAAAAAATCTCCATAATTTAACATTTTGTTACACCAACATCTGGAACGCCAGATCAACAAAAAAGGTAGGGAGGTTTAAAATGAAGTGTTTTGTTATGGCTGAGATGTTAATGTCATCTCCGGCACTTTAAAGTTTTTGCGTAGTGGTAAATTGGAAAAAAACACTACAAAAAGTGGGTTTTTCAATTTTACATGGTATTTTCAAGGTCAATCGGGGTTATGCATCAACTAAACTTTTTTTTTCATAGTAAGCGGAGATAAGTCAACAAGAATTGATGGCAACCTTGTCATTTTTACTTTTTTACGAAATTAGATAAAATAAAATGTGGTTCTAGGTCGCCATTTTGATATATCAGCCGCCTTATTGAAACACGTCATAGCTGAACCCATTTTTTTCTAACAAAATTGTTGAACTTGACCTTCTTATCTTTGTTACCAAATTTGGTTCTCTTCGCTTGAGTATAGCGCCCTTTAGTATGATATTCTTGCAATTTTTTAATTATACTGGGGTATTTTTCAAGGTCATGAAGCTTCAAACTGCATCAAACTCGAAGGATCGAATTTGGCATACATGCCTGATAGTTTGAGGTACATTTGAAGTTGGTCTGCAGAAACGTCGAATTATTAAGATTTTTTGAAGAGAAAATGGCAAAAAACTTGTTTCGTGAAAAAATATCAGAATAAAAATATCGATGTTTCTGAACATCGATGTTTTTTTTGCTTTTTTTAGAGAGTATTCCGTTATTCAAAGAAACTGTTTTCTTTAAGATTTGTTGTTAGTTTTATACAATACTTATAATAAGCAAGCAAATAAGAAAATAATAATCGGTACATACTAAAAAACCACAAAAAATATGAGTAGTATATTCAAAAGAAACTATATATTATATATATCATTGGTTCAGATTAGGTAGCGACACCTATTAGCGGCAAAGGCGACCGACATCTCAAAAATAGGCAATTCCTATTTTTTAAGCCGCAGAGGGTATATATAGTACAAGTGCAAACTTCTCAGACATATGATTTCCCTTAATTTTTTTAGATCGATTTTCGTTTTTCCAATATTTAAAAAAAGTATCGATGTTTTAACATCGATGATATTTTATAGACATCGATGTTAAAAACATCGATTTTGAACAAAAAACATCGATGTTATATGCCCATCCTATTGTTTCTCTTTAGTTGCGGTATTCGTTTTTATTATTGTTTTTTGACAATGTTTCCTGTGTATGATACTGGAAAAATCGTTTTCGGGGTGGAATGAAGATGACAAAAAGGACTTCTTAAGGCTACGAAAACGGCATAGATTTGACAACACTGCTTTACTAATACCATTTCGAGTGAAATCGTGCAGTGTTCAGAACACGGTGCAAACACCATATGTGAGGAAAAGTATAACTTATTAGGAACGTAACCATTTATTAATGTTCTTTTAAAAGTTTTGATGCTCGGCTTCATGCATCATGGATTGCAATGTCTCGAAATTAAAAAGAATCAAAAGACAAATCATTATTCAACATCAAAAAAATAACAAATTTCCGTATTATTTTTACCATTTGACATGTATCAATTTATTGGCTGAATGGTCCATTTCAATACTCCAATCGAACTCACTTCAGTTTCCTTGGGCCTACTAAATTACGTGACCTTGGCGTTTCAGAATTCTGACAGAATATTGCTTACAAAAAAAAACACAAGTTTTTTGTTACCAAACAATAGGATATATAAAGATCTACAACCGTATCCAAAGGATTTCTCAAGGTTTGGTGTATTTTTCCAAAAATTAAAAAAATCCAAAAATTGCTGTTACAGATTTCTGTATTATTGACGAGGCTAAAGAAAAAGCCAGGTAAGACTTTTGACTATTGTTAGCTGTGTTATTTTATTTCGAAAATGAGAGAGTCCAGCAAAAAACTGTCTGGATACAGTGAGGAATTCAAAAATAAACATTCCTGCCAAATTTTAACAGATTTCGTTTTCTCGTTTCCGATATTGTGCCCAAAAACAGCAAATCAGTGTTGTCAAAAACATGCCGTTTTTGTGGTCTTAAACTCTGAAAAGCCGTCCTCCTTATTAAACGTACACATACACAATACAAATCGAAAGTAAATGCGGGGAGGGGGGGGATTCGGCGATGCTGCGTCACCTATTTGTAAAGTCATGAGCCGCCACTGTAATTGACATTTTAGAAGAGGCTTTTGAAAACGGCGTAATTGTTTTCTTTTATATAGTTTTGTATGACTTGCAGCCCACTTAATACCCTCTGAAAGTTTCTGACATAAGTTATGAAACACCCTGTATAAGAATTTTTTTTATTGATTTTGTTAGCCAAGATAGATCAAATAACTGAAAAAACTGGAGGAAAAAATATTGGAACAAAATATAGGTGTGTTGCATATCATTTTAGTCGGTTTTTGGTCGCCGAAATCCAAATCCAGCATACGCCTTCGATACATAATTTATGAGGTTCTTGGGGGTCTGCTTAATCCATATATGTTGTTAAATAAATATTTGGGGGTAATTTTAAGAAGTGGAGGGTAAGTTCAGGGGTAGGTAAACACTAAATGGCGACGTGACGAAAAATCCTATACAAATCATTCTATAAAATATGTGTAATTTAAGATTTAATTTTAGATAAAAAAGTAAAAATTAAAACAGTCTCTTTTTTCGTTTTTTTGCAAAATAAATATGTTAAAGTTTAACCTAGAGTGAGTATGTGTGGAAACTAAATTGTGCTGATAAAACTGATGGTATACGTTGAAGATAGTAATTTTTTTTAGATAAAATAGTATTTCTTGTTTAGCTCTTAATTTAACTTTAAATAAATATTTTTTGAGTTTATATTTTGCAAAATAGTGTGTGTGGTGGTGTGTTAACCACCAACAAAAGGCTGAGATATCAGACATTGTTAACATAGTAAAAAATTAAAAAAGTTACATTTAGTTGCCAATGATGTATTTTAGTATCATTCCGTAAAAAACAGAAATACTTATTTTTAATTTTCTTAAATTTATTGGTGACTTTGTTTTGAACATATTTTGTGAAATGACCCATATATTTCATGATATTTTCAAATGGTGGATGATGCCCAAAAGTGATTAGTTAGTTTTGTAGTGAGGTTGAGTCGTTAAGTCACAATAAACAGTTAGACTGTTTATCCTGTAAATACTCCCCGCACTCCTCAAAATTACCCCCGAAAATTTTTTAACTAGAGATGTAAATTCAGCGAATGCAAAGATCCCATAATTGATTTATCAGATGTTAGTAGGTCGACTATTTTTACAAAATTAGCCCCCTCCTCCGTCGGAGTCACAGAAAAAAAAATAATACCGGATTTGGATTTCGGCGACCAAAAACCGGCTAAAATGATGTGCCACATACCTATATTTTGTTCAGATATTTTTTCTCCAGTTTTTTACATAAGAATTGTTGCCCTCCTGAATTTTTCAAAATGCCCAAGAGTGCCAGGGTGTCATCAATCGCATTCTTAATATAACTTTGAAGCAAAAAAAGAGAGTGGTAGTATAATAGTGGATGATTGACTTTGTATTTCCTTTCTTTACTAAACAAAAAATAAAGAAAGGTATCCTAGCTATTAAAATAGCAGGTGCCTCATCAGCCATACACTTAAAATTAGTTTCTTAGAAGAAGAGACCATTAGAGAAATTAGTTTTTATTTTAAAAAGCAAAACAAAAGGCGTGGCAATGCCAAAGGGCCTAAAAAGTCCAAAAAGGTTCAGGTAATTACCAGATGTCAGTAAAATTGATGAAGTACTTAAATGGTGGAATAAAGATGGCGCTTTTTACGTTAGATACTTATTAGGTAGGTAATTTGAAAAAGGTCGTATTCTAGATAATATTTAGAGCAGAAGTGGAGTTATTATGTTAATGATAGTTTTTTTTTAATCGTCAAGAAAGCTGGGGTTATAAGTTTTACATTTTCTAGCCATTCTTGACCCAATGTAGCTGCCAAGAATTAAGATCGGTGGGGGGGTGGAGGGTTTAAAAAAAAGAGAAACTAAAATCTCTGAATGATTGGACATTAAAGCTAATCTGTTTGGCCTATCTTTTGACGTTAGGTTTCTAATAATTTTTCAAAACTTTAATGAGAAAAAATACCTTTTGCAAGTACAAATGGTAACCGGCATGTGGCCATAATTGATCAAATATCATTGATACAAGGAAACAGGTCCTGGTCTCAAATCCAAAAAGGAGGGGGGGTAACCAAATTTTAAATTGTTTATGTATCCAAAATTTGTTGTCCCAATCATGCTTAAATGCGCCGCAGACGAAAATTTTTGAGAAAAACGAAAATCGTAAATATTAACGGTGTTATAGTGCCGTAGGCGAAACTTTTAGAGGAAATTACCCCAGCAAACACGGTTCCCTCGGGCCTTCGTCGGTCCGATGTAGATTGCCGAATTTGTCGTCATCGGCACGACGTCGATTTACGACATCGGACCAGCAGTGTTTCTTGTCCGCTTGCGATGTAGGGTATGTTTGCCGATGCAGTTTGCATAACTTCTTAATTTGGTCGGTTTAACGTAGGCAAGCTGGTCTCGGTCCGACATCGGTAAACTATTCCCATCACATTGGTTTCCTTAAGCGGTCCAACGTCGGCGATTCACAGAGGTCCGTCGGTGGTAGCTTAAAGCGGCCCGACATTGGCAAACTACAAACTTTCGATAATGCGGGTGCTTAACCAGGCGGGATGGTTTAAGTGGCAGAAGAGGTGATTCTTGTAGAGAAGTACCACCATCTTGGCAAGTCCGCATTCTAGTTTTGAAATATCTTTGCTCATTATATATATAATATTATCTTCCACTGTACAGGCAACATAGTGACATTAGCGCCATCTCTACATACTAGGAAGAAACTATTAAGCAGTTTAAAAATTTTAAGGTGACGTGTCGTTGGCATAAAGTCGACTATAGTAAATCGTGCCATCGTCAGTTGCCGATTCTCGACCGATTAAAGAAAGTTCCTATCGAACCATCATCAGCCCTAACGCAGATAAGCTTTGCGTTGGCATAATGTCGACTATAGTAAATCGAGCCATCGTCAGTTCCCGATTCTTGTCCAATTAAACAAAGTTCCAATCGGACCATCGTCGGCCCTAAAGTAAATAAAGTGGGCTTCGGTATAAAGTCGACTATAGTAATTCGGGCCATCGTCAGTTGCCGGTTTTCGACCGATTATACAAAGTTCCAATCGGACCATCGTCGGTCCTAAAGTGGTGTCGGTATAAAGTCGACTGTAGTATTGTGGACCTCCGTCAGTTGCCGATTATTGACCGAAAACTGAAAATCGCAATCTGACCAACATCGGGCCAGAGTGTAGTCGCCGATGACGAAACACTGCCGACGTTGTCGACATTGGCCCGATTCAATACCGAGGATTTGTGTTTGTTGGGACACCACTACAAATGCCATTTCTGAGACAATATTAAACTATAATGTATATAATGGTTTTTTAGAGCTGCAGGCAAAAGTTTTTACAATTTCTGCAGGAAACTCTTTTAAATATTAATTTTTTAAAATGTTTCTCTAAAAAATTTGCGTTCAGGGGGAGTTATTACCCCTCCTACCTCCCCCCCCCAGACATCCGCACTCAATAAACACTGAAAACTATTTAAAATCACATTAACTACACGTTGTTCTCCCAACATGCCAAAAAACTGATTGCCATCACTTTATTCATAGCCACAAGTCATGGAAGTATTTTTGCGTGCACTTTGCTCAAATCAGTTAACCTAATTAACCTCAATTAAAGGTAACCAAAAATTGTTTTGGATTTTTGTATTGTTTAAAGGCGCAATTACACAGACGAACATGCTCAAATGAAAGCTCGTGCAAAAGATCTAAAATTTTTTGCGTGAACATTTTTGTGAGCTTTTCTTTGAACATTTTGTTCCGGTAAATTTTTGGAAACATATTTTTAAAGATGAGAATAAATAAAATTTCACATCAGTGATCAGTGATCTCAATTATTTAAAAAAATGGAACACCAACTTTTATTTAAAATTTTTGTGAAAAAAAGCCGACGGCAAGCGAAACATTATTATTGGCTCTACTATCAGTTTTGTCACATGGATTAGGCTTACTTATAATATTTTTTTCTTAGGGTTTTTCCCGGATTTTTTGCCCTGGGTTTTTTTTTGGGATTTTCTTGCGAGTTTTTTTTATTTCCAAGGGTTTTTTTCCTAAAGTCAAAAAAAAAACCCAGAAAAATTTTACTTTCCCAAAAAAATTTTGAGTTTTTCAAATATCGGCAAAAAACTCAAAAATTGCACTTTTAAGTGGTAATCCGCGCCTCACGACTATGAAGAGTGGTGGGGAGGGGGATTTTTTTTAAACATATTTTTGTAGCTTTACTTTACCTTTAGCTTTTATTGTTGTTTTTTAATTCCTCACACCAGATTTACCTAGCCCCAAGGGTTGCTTAAAAAAGCAAAAGGTTCATGAAAATGCTGAAGATGTAGATATTTAGTGACAATTTAATGTAATAATCAAGGTCGATTATTGACACTGAACCAACAATATGCCAAGGGCAACATTGCGATTAAAAAGGGTGGCCGACCTACTACCTGTGAAATCCAAAACGCGGGATGATAGATCAGCGACACAGTCTACTAAATTACTGCTAAATTATATTTTTTAGACAAAGATCGGGTTCGTAGGGTTGTAAAAGTGGGTAATAAACGGGTATTATTTAAACCGAACGTGCTTTTTTTCATATATTTGAGATTTAATAAAATGTATATAGGTTTTTTAATTTCACTTAATTATTATTGTGAAAGACTAAACTAGGAACTAGAATAAAGGGATATTTAAACGTAAATTTTTATCATTACATTTACAGGCAATAACAATAAATAAGTGCCAATTATTAGTTTTTTTATTCTCGTTTCTTTTACAACCCCAAAAAAGATACAAGTATACTGGCATATCCCCTATAAAAATCAGATCAATCGAAGTTGCTTATGAGGTAAAATGTGAATTTCGGCATTAAATCGTTTTTCCGTTGGAAAGCACTTGATTAAAAATACCTTATTTCAAAACTTGGTTTTTCTATTTTCAGTTAAGTTCAATGAAATCCGATAACAATATATATTTTGAATTTGTAAAGAAATTTTTATAGCCCCAATTCTTCAAATAAATTTTACTCAACATTCTCTCCAAAATTTACGTGTGTTTGTTTGTACGAGATTTTGCTCGAACATTTCTTTGAGCATTTTGCTCAAGAGGCTCGTGTAAATGTTTGTCGGCATTTCCACATCAAAGGAAAGTTTGTCTGTGTAAATGCGCCTTAAAACTTCCAAAAGTGAATAATAAAGTACAAGTTAATCTGTTTGATCCAAAATAAAATAAATAAAATAAAATTTACACGGTTTTCTTAACACCAATGGATTAGGAGAAAAATACAAAAATTTGTTTTATTTCACATTTTTAAAGAAACATAAACATTCTCAAAATTTCGGAAGTCCAATAAAATATAACACAGAATTAGCTGAAATTATTCCTCTTTCAATGTGATACCAAACTGGTCTGATAATAAAAATCACTTTCACTTCCTATATCTAAAATCAGTTCAATAAAGTAAAGAAAAGATATATTTTTTGTTCTCAAAAGTATTACACAATAAATACTTAATACCTACTAAGTGTAGAACTTATTTTTAAAGGAAGTTACACTTAAATAAGAACGGATAAATTAAAATGACAATACAAACGAAATCACAAAACTGCACATTACAATTCAATACTAACGCAATGTTTTATAAAGGAGATCACAGATTTTGTTAGATAAATCTTTTGTCATCCTTAAAAAATTGTCTTAAACTGTAATAGGCTTTTTTTTCTAGAAAAGGTTTTAATTTATTTTGAATTTGTTTGGGAGGTAGTTGTCTAATATTTTCTGGCAGTAAATTCCATGTTTTTAGTAAATTATGAGATACGTTTTTTTGTATATAGCTAAAGTTGGCTTTTGTTTTTAAGATATTTTGAAATCTGGTATTATAAGGATGACAGTTTTTATTTTTTTCAAAAAGTTCAGGGTTTTTGGAGACAAAGTTCGCACATTCTATGATGTATAAGTTGTAAACTGTTTGTATTTTTAAGATCTCAAAGTGTTTTTTGCAGCTTTCTCTGTTTTTTAATTTTAACATTATCCCTATACATTGCTTTTGGAATTTTAGTACTTTTTGAGTTTCTTTAGCATTTCCCCAAAATATTATGCTGTATCTGATACGTGATTGTACATACGCATGAAATGAGGAGAGTTAAGCTTCCAGATCCGCACCCGAACAAATACTGTCTTATTGATTTTCCGAGATCCTGAATGTGATCCTCCCAGCTTAAGTTGGAGTCTAGTGTCACCCCCAGAAATTTAAGTTTATTTTTTGACTCCAGCTCCCCCTCTTCATACCGTACACATAAATTTGCTTATTTTTTTTTGCCTAAAAGCTAGTAATTGTGTTTTGCTGACTTTCAATTTAAGGTTGTTGGATTTAAACCATTTATCCAGGTTTTTTAGATCGGCACTAACTCCTTTAACGTGTTTAACACTATCTTTACTGACTACAACATTATTGTCATCAGCAAATGTATATATTTCATTTTTTATTATATTTTCGATCTCATTTGTGTATACTATATAAATGAGAGGACCCAGTATGGACCCTTGAGGAATTCCTTTACTTATTTCTTTAAAATCTGATTTTAATTTTTTTCCACATTGTGCAGACGTCATCAGCTTCTTAGCAATGCCCCTAGCGCCACACAAATTAAGCTTCCTCAAACAAAGTCCCATGATCCACGCTGTCAAACGCTTTAGATAGGTCAATGAATAATGCAACAGTTTGTTTTTATTTGAAAGAATCAAGTATGGTTTCAAGCGCTTGATATGTGGCTCTTATTGTTAATTTAGCTTTTTTAAAGCCATTTTGCCTATTTGATAGAATGTTGTTACTTTCTAGAATGTTAATTAGTTGGTTATGTATGAGTTTTTCAAAGATTTTACTGATAGTAGGTAGTAATGATATTGGTCGATAGATTTTAAGATCACCACGGTCACCCTTTTAAAAACTGGATTGAGCACTGCCATCTTCAACAGCGATGGAAAAACACCCGTTTCAAGAGACAAGTTCACCACGTGGGAAATACAGGAATTTCGTCATATTCACATGATTTTTTGTTTTTAAGGTTTTTTATGATTTTATGTATTTCTTCTGGGGTAACATGTTCAAAATGGATGCTAATCAGAACGAACGGATAACGAACGCACAGAATGAGATTCTGATCTTCAAACGAAGCAAGAAAAGATATTTTCGAAATAGAAGGAATCTGATAATTGGGATTTTGCTATTTTACTTTCTTGGGGGGGGGGGGATTAACCTAGGGAAAATAGACACAAGGGGTTGATAACAGCTTTTCAAAATGGCGTATTTTATTGTTGTTTTCATAGCAATAATTTTCATACATTTTTTTTAATTTTGAGTGATTTACGCTAGCCGGTGAGTTTAGAATTAAAAATAAAGACAATACATCACAATTCGCTTATTCTGACACAAAGGCAGGAATTTAAGCTATAAATTAACCTTTACACTGAACCAAAAAGTGCAACGTTTTCTAAAAAAAATACATTGAGCTAAAGTTTTAATAACATCTCAATCAAGTTTACATAAATTTTATAGCCAAAACGAGTTATTGATTTTACTGCTGCAAGACACAGTTTCAAAAAAAAGTTGTTACAACATAAAGAGTCTTTAAGAATGATTTTGTGAAGAGTGTTATGAAATCAAGGATTAATGCCCAATTGCTCTGCGTTTGCTCTAAGGATTCCTTTGCGCTAAGGATCTCTTATCGGTCCTAAGTAGCTGATTTGGTTTGCTCAGCTTTTGTTTTTAGTCTAAGGAATACCTAAATTTAAGATGCCAGATATCGAGCCTTAAATCATCCTTAGGAGAGAATTCTAACCGCATTTTTTGTCAAGTCGAAAACGGGCAAAAAAATAATTTTTAAATGATGATTTGGATGTGCTGAATATAATTGAAAATGGTTTTGCCAGAAAGGTCTCGATTTAGATTTAGATTTTTTCAACGTTTCCGGTTAACCATACCAACAGTTCGAAATATTTTGCCACTCATACAAGACCAGTTGGAGTTAGATGGAGGACGTTTCGGGTAAGACTATATGACTTACAAATTAGGATCAGTCAATGCAGAGACAAGCCCAAATTCAATTTAATTTCTATGATGCCCCAATGGATGATGCCTTCAAGTTTTTATGGTCACATATTTTTATGCAAGTTTTTTGTTGTTTATTAGTTTAATTAAAATAAATATCACTGTTAACTTTTTAGAAACAATACAACTGTCTCTTCAATTAACCAATTATACCGAGAACCCTACGATTATGTGCCACTGGAGGGCAATATATATATATATATATATATATATATATATATATATATATATTTAAATGACCCTTACGAAGATGAAAAAATGAATGCAAAAACTGACTCAAAGAATAATTAATAATAAATAATAGTTATAATAATAATAATAATAATAATAAATAATAACCACAAATAATGGTTTTATGACAAGCAGCGCCATCCAGTGATTGAACTTTTAACAAGATTTAATTCCTTAGCTATGGAAAACTTTTTTTTGACCAGAACAAACTAATAAAATTAAGGGAATACTTAAAAATTATGGAATTCTTTACTACTCATTACTTAAGCAAATCGCAGAGCAAATGGGCATAAGAAAAATGTTTTCATAGCTTTTAGTTACACCTAAGAATGAATTTAGTAAAAGACTGTTACGTACATAAATTTCATAACCATGTTTATGTATTTTATACGCCCGGTTCATAATTTTTATAAACTTGTACATACATTCCATAACAATTTTTAAACGACAGTCAATGATCGTCATTTATTAAATTTATTTAAGGCATTTATTATAATCGTTAACATGTTTTATTTATTTCATATGCTCTTTTATTATCTCCAAAGCCTGTACATACAACAACAAAAACTGTATAAAATGTCGTTTATTAATTTCATTACTGTATATGACAATTTTAATAACTTTTTTCCGATTTTTGTAACAGTTACGTACGATATTTTTTTCATTGTGGGATACCTCATCTGTTCTTTGCAGAAAATACTTACTTTTCGTGGAATTTTTATACATTTCGCGAAGCAGGACAACTCTAGAAGTTGAACTGGAGCAACTTATTAGATATTTTAGAAAAAACACTCAAAAAAAGACCAATAAATTCCCACTTTAAAAAGTAAATAACGGAAAAAAAGTCTACTATGTTGGGAATTTGGAACCTTTGGTTGCACTAAAACAAAATTATGATTGTTTTCCACAAACCAAAACTACACTTTTTTGCACTCGACGCGCGTTTCGCTAACAACGTTAGCATCATTGTTTATCGTCTCCTGATGATGCTAACGTTGTTAGCGAAACGCGCGTCGAGTGCAAAAAAGTGTAGTTTTGGTTTGTGGAAAACAATCATAATTTTGTTTTATTTTGGAAAAAAAGTCAACAGAAAAGTAGGGTTATACGTTAAATGGACCAGAGATAAAATTTATCCAGGGAATAAATATTTACCCAACCGTTATGCCTCTCAGATTGCTACATCCGCTCATTCAAAATTTGCCACTTTTTCTTTGGTGATATCCATTCTCTATATGTTCTATTTTCCCTGGGTTAACCCTACGGTGTGCACAAAAGACCGTGAAAACAAACTTCTTTAATGAAATTTTTGAGTGTTGCCGAACGTTTGCATTTATCTTCGCTGCACTTTGCCATAGTTGTGCCACTGGGTATACGGGTTCCCGGGTATATTTATCATAGTTCATACACACGGAAGTATAAATAGGTGAAATTATGAATTATGAAATTTTTTTTTCTGATGTGTCTTTTCCACAATCAGTAAATGGTATTTGTTTACAATGATTTTTCGTAATATACTAAAATTTTGTTTTTCTAAATTTTTGTTAATGGAAAATAAAGTTATATCATTTTTAGATGTGTTTCAAGTCCTCCTGTAAACATGATATATATTTCCCGACTTTTTTTATTAGCCACACACTTGTTTGAACTAAACCAATAGTTACTAGGATGTTACCGCGTTCACAGTAAGAAATTGAGTGTATATTTTTACACTCAGTTTACACCCAAGGTGGTACATATTAGTCCAGCGTTTTGGGTGCAAACTTTAAGAATTTTTCGAGTATTAATTTGACCTTCTAAGAGTGTAAAAGAAACTTAACTTTGAGTGTATAATATTTAACACTAGATATGGTAAAACTAATTAACCAGGGGTATAAAGTAGCCACCCCCATGAGCCGTTTGACCTTTTGTCGGGTGTAAAATCGCATTTTTATTTAAATACACCCCCGAGTGTAAAATCATCGTTCTTCAATGTGAAAGAATAACACCATGCAATGTAAATTTACACCCAAAAAAAAAATGATTATAAAATGGGTTGTTTATAAAATTCCAGTCTACAATTTGAGGCCGGTTTCTATTAGCTGCATCGAGAACTGCCAGAAGCGTAATATTTCTGGGATAGTGAACAAGCGTATCCCAAATACCAGAGAACACTTGCTACATGAGCGCAAACTCCAAGGGTTCTACTTCTAACTTTACAAGTGCAGTAGGTTTGTGATATTGGATCTTCTACATGCTCTTCCATTGTGCAGTAAATAAATATGTTGTGTTACCCTGCATTCGTAAACCGTGACCATATTCGAGCTCTCAAAAGCCCAGGCAGATGTATTTGCGTTTGCAGAATAAACTCATTGCTCTGGCGTTCGTTGGTGTCTTGGTGTTCGTTGGTGTCTTGGATATATCCTTCTTGCTCTTGATAAAGAACACGCTATATATATAAAAAAAAGACACAATGAGTTTTGAAATCGAACTCAATACCCATGAAAACATAGCAATAGTCATTCTCCACAATCACGCAGCGGAGATGTTTCTTTAATGGGTTATGTCCGGTAAGTACGATTGTGAACAGTCGTTCTAACTGGAGAGAAATAAGTCTGACATTTTAAGAAATAGAGTATGTAAACAATATGATAATCAATGTTTAAAAGATAGTGATAATTTGTGACATGCTAGTCCCTACCGAGGTACCTGCAATAACAGTAATTTAGTAGGTAGGTACTAACCTCAGTATTAAACTTACCAACATTAGCTAACAAATAGCCTATGTACTTTTATGTGGCATGACTTTAGCCAGTCTAAAAAAAACTTTTTACAATTTAACCTTTCAAACCAACAGAAGGACCAAAAAGCCCAGAATCACATATTGTAAATGGCAAGACCGTTAATAAATTACACAAAAATTGCTGACTGTCGTAAAGGGTACAATACTAATTGTAATTTTAGCCACAGCCCAAAATGCAAGAAAAAAGAGCTAAACTTACCCAATTTTACAATTCCATCAAAGGAGGAATTCTCTTCTTTCACCAAGCACATTTTTCTTTTATTTTCGTGTTTTAATTTGAACATGGCACACAAAACAAAAGCATAAAACCGTTGTAATGTTGTTCAACTGACCGCCGAATCTTGAATGACAAATGACAGTTCCAGTGTGAAGCGCGTATGCACGAATGGTTTTTAAACCGAGCATTGGGTGTAAAGATCACGTTGCACGTGTACAGAGGAATAATTTTTACACTCTAGTTGGAATTTTTACCAGATGCAAGTTAAATTATATCTTCCTTACCGTTTATGATGGGTAAATTAAACACCAATAAAAATTTTTAGCACCCCTTAACGAAAAATATCAGGTTAAAAAGGATAAACTTAACTTTGTCTAAATGATATGAAGACTAAAAATAAAGATTTTTAACAACCACAAAACTATTCTTACACGGATGCCATAAAAAAATGCCTTATTAAAATTCACCAATAATTTTGACTGTTTGGGTGTATAATTATACTAAATAGTGTTTGATGTAGTGTTAAAGTTTACATTCGAATATTTTACCATGGTGAAAATTCTTTTTACCCGCATCATCTTTTTTACTGTGTTGTTCTTTTAGTCAAAATAAAGTGTTTTTTCGGCTTTTTTGCGTGTTTTTGCTAAAAATATAGTTTCTTTGATTTGTTCAGTGCTGTTATACCGGAATGACTAGTTTTTTGCCTTTTATAAGTATTGTGAGATAACCCTCTTTATTATTAACCTCACAGTTAGGGGAATTTTGTCATTACCAACTGATTTATACCCGATGCACACCAATGCGTGTCCTTGCATGCCCACGCATGGCATCACGTGAATCTGCATTTAGAACCATTGGAAATATATGTCCAGTCACATGGTGCGGTTTTTGAAGCAGGTTGGGCACACGTTGGTGTACACAGGGCCTTAGGCCATTGGCGGTCCCAGAAAAAAGTAGACAACAACAACAAAGATGCTGGTGGTAATAACCCTGAAGAAGCAAAAACGAGAAAACATATTCATACCAAGTTTAACATGAAGTCAAAATCAAGGCAAAATTAACGAAAATCGTTTCTAAATACTATAAACTGTTTTATTATACCAAAACACAAATTCTTGAACTTTTATTGGGAGAAGTCAGTATTTGGAAACAATATTGGTCAGAAGTTGGCAAAAGCTTAAATCAAAACATACCTGATAACGTTTTTGAGGCAATGAGCAAGTGTGGCAATATTTTTCTGTTGATTAGAACATTCTTGGATGTTTGCCAGTAAGTAATGCCTCGTCAGAAAGAAGCTTTTCATGCCTCAGACGATTGAACACATAAGTACTTAAAAACACTATGACGAAAATTCGTCGGATGGGCTTAGCGTTGCTGCATATTAACAGATATTTTGAAATTGACATTGAGCGAGTCATTGACCGGTTTGCCCAAAAAACTGGAAATTATTTTATTTTTTTTTTTTGAGATGGGCATCTTATGTTTGAGATATGCGATATAAAAGGTAATGTTTCAACCAAAAGCTTTTTAGACCTCAAAAAAAAAGTATTTAGCTATTAGGTCTTGTTTGTGGTTTCTTTGTTACCTGTTTTTTATAACTGAAAAAATTATACTTAGTTACTCAAGAGCGGATTTCAGGAGGATAGGGGGTTAGTTAACCCCCCTACCCTGGCTTTAAATTTTTTATGAAAAATCAAAAGTAGGGCATAAATTGCGGCGCTATAACACCTTTGATATTTACGGTATTAGTTTAATTTTGTGTTAAAAATGACATTCGTAGTGTCATTTTCTTAAAAATTTTCGCCTGCTGCGCTTGGGAACCATTGATATATTTACAATTTTAGTTTAATTTCAAATCAAAAAACGCAGTTTTTAGAGCAATCTATAATACCGTTGATATTTACAATTTTAGTTTATTTTGACTCAAAAATTGCATTTTTAATATAATTTTCTCAAAAATTTTCGGCGCATTTTAACATTTTTTAAAATGTATGAAATAAACGACTTCAAATCTGAGTCTCCCTAGATTTGAGACCAAATTCTCGCTTGTAGCTACTAAGTTTTGTTTGGATATTTTGATATGTTCCTCATAAAAGCTATGCTTCTATTCTCCCTCCTTTTCAAATGGCTGGGACCGCCACTGCTCAGGCTCACAAATGTCAGGTACATGTCATTTTCTTTATAGGCTATTATCATTCCACCTATTTTATCTTCTGTCAGTTCATAGCAATTGGGTTCCAAATGGTCCATATGGACTTATTTACACATTACTGCGCGTACACATCGAGCCTATGCCCATATGAAAAGTCCATGCCTCAATTGTCAGAAGAGTTTAAAAAAAAACCCGTCTCATCCCACAAATGAGCATTAAATCGAAAAAAGCCAAACCCTAAAACCATACCGGGAGTATCACGAACGAACGACACGCTATCTCTTACTTATCTGGCCGCTCCTTATTTACAACTAATTATTTCACTGGTCAACCGACGACCAAGCTTTTTTCGTTTATTTTATCGTCATTTATTTACATAAGTGTATATAGTTAAATGATCACCACCAGAAAATCACTTTTTTAAAAAAACTTTATTTATTACTACGGCTTACAACTATGTAGCTCTTGCTACTTCTAAACCTAAGAACAGACCGACTGGTATATCTATACGACTATATCCTGAAAGAAAAAGTGCGTTTGTTTTTATATTAAGATGTTTACATTAGAAAGGTTAATGCTTAATGTTAAAATAATGATTAGAACGTTTACTTTCAAAAACATATCAGTGAATGTGTAATTATCTACTTATGGGTAAAGAATGTGGAGACGTAACATCTCCCTCCTTAGAAAAGTTCATGTCCTCATGAACATATTTCTTAACTTTTTCAAAAGTTACAAAATTTTCTACATGTTGTGAAAGTTTTGTATAAATTCTTTTCCTAATTAGAAAAATAGCACATATTATACAAAGGCTTATTATGCTTAAAATAATAACTGTAACCAAATAGGAGGAATGATGTGCAAACCTATTTTCAAGAAAAATGGGTTCACTTAGATCCCGTGAAATAAGTTCTTTTTTAAATTAATTGTAGAGTTGATTGGCAAAATGCTAGTATTAAGTGTTGTGCTAAAATCAATTAAATTATCTTTTGTAAGAAATTTTTGATTTTTATAGATAATTTCGCAATTGCTATTTAGTAAAGCGCATTTGGGAATTTTGAATTTCTTAAATTGTTGACAATTCTCAAAAACTTCATGAGTTTGTTTAGAGCATAATAAAAGATTATTTGTGAAAGTTAAAAGAGAAATTTCAAAATTGTTTTGAACTTGTACTGATGTGCAATTTTTAAGTGTGCAGTTTGACTGTATATTTGAATAGCAAATCCATTTTCTTGAAATTTCAATACAATTTGAATACCAAGAGGAACAATAGTATTTGCTAGGTATAATTAACAATTGATTTTGCTCGTTTGGCAGAGGATAAATAAATTCTAGATTACATTTTTGGTTAGTGAATATAGGTATCTTAAGAACTAATACAATCATATCGTCGTAAAATACAATTCCTGACTTACATACTAAGGTTAGTTCCGAAAGATGCTGCAAGGACCATAAGGTTTTATCATCATAATGGTGTTGCAAAAATGACCAAAGTTCAGTAATTTGTTGAGTTGAAAATAATTCGAGATTAACAGTTTCTAAATGGGCAAAAGAAATAGTTCGCAATATTTTTTCCAAATAATTATGCAAATTTTCCAATTGTGTTTGTTGATTAAGAAGGCTAAATAATAGTTGAATCTCTGTGTTCACTATCTCAAATTCGTTGTGTATTTGTAAGGTGTTAACATTAATTGATTGAATAGCACGGCTAAGTGTGTGAGTAATATTTCCTGCATATGAAGAGAAATCATTAATTTTTTGAATTATTTTGTATTCGTTGCTTTTTAAAATGTTCATGTTTTTGTTTATTAGTTCTAGATCTTCGTTATCTAAGTTGCCTGTGATAAATTTTACGCCTGAACCAAGAAAGTTAAAAAGTCCTCTTTTGTATCTTTCGTTTTTGTTAACTGACGTAATACGCGAGTATATGTCATAGCTGTCATATAAAAGGTTGTTAAGATGATTTAGTTTGTTATGAAAAATAGTATTGTTTAATTTTTGAGATATGATTGATTTTAATATTACTTCGTTTGTAACTGTTAGTTGGGCTATAGTAAACTTAATTTGTGTAAGATTAAAATAAATAAATGTCTTATGATTATGATCAAAAACTAAGGCTTGATCGATTTTTTCATTGTAATACCCTGTAGTAGGAACTTCATGTACTTGAAGGGCCTGGTTGAGGGTTGTCAGAAGGGTCAGGAGGCTCCTGTAATGAAACATCTTTTTTAGGTTTCTTTCTTATTCTTTTAATATTTCTGACATGAATTTTCGCTTTTTGCCTGTTTGGTGTTTTTCCAGTTAAAGTGTTATTTTTTATTTTAGTAATTTTTTAAGGGAATGTATTTGGGGTTAATTTTACTTGGTTTCGTTTGTTTTTTATAAACAATTTGTTCTTGAGCCAATTCTAATGTCTCATTAGGTTTATTATTTCTTTTCTCTGTATTTTCTTGTTGTTTTCGAAGGGTGTTTTGGTACACTTCGTTTATAAAGGGTAAAACTTCGTTTTTCCGTTTTTCATTATATTGCTCGTAAAGAGTTAAGTCATGGTTAATTATGGGTTCATTCATGTAGGGCCCATAAATTAGATTAAAAGGTGTAAAACCAGTGGTTGAATGTTTGCTTTGATTGTATATCAAGATGGCTGATGTCATTAAGTTTGGTATTGGTTCGTGAGGGTTTTGTAATTTTAATATTCTTAATTTTTCAACAAGAGTAGAATGTAGTCTTTCAACTAAGCTGTTTGAGGTAGGGTTGTAGGGGGTAGTAAAATGTATCTCAATGTTAAAAAGTTTACAATATTCTTGTACTGTCTTATTTTTGAATTCTAAACCAGAATCAGCTACTATTTTTTCTGGAGTATTATGGTGCGAAAAATAATGTCTAAGTTTATTTAAGACAGAAATTCCATTTTTGTCTTGAATGTGATAAGCCTGAGCATATTTTGAAAATGAGTCAATTATTGTTAAAAAGTTGCAGCTTTGAGTGGAAAAGGTATCTAGGAAAATAGTTTTAAATGGTTTTTCGCTTAGTAGGGGTCCTTGGTAAGATATGTGGTAGGGATTTCTTTCGTATTTTGATTGTAAACAAATATCACATTGATTTATGTATTCCTGAATAGTATCTCGCATTTTTGGCCAGTAATATTTTTCTTTAAGTGTTTGATAAGTTTCATTTATGCCATTATGATTTTTAGTGTGATAATTTTCAATTTTTTGTTTTTGTTGTTCTGTGTTAATGATGTCTTCAAGGTATTTAGTGGCAAAAATTAATTTAGCTGTAGGGTTTAACTGACAATTTACGATATCTTGAAACTTTTGTTTTAGATCTTCTTTGGGGATAAATACTACGAAGGTAGTGTCGGGTCGTATAATTTCTAATAAAATTTTGTTTAAGTGCTCTAGTTCCCTTTCTTTTTGGACACGACAAGAATAATGATTTTTATTAAAGGGTTTAGAGTGGTAACAATAATAATTTTTTCCATAATCGATAACTAAGCGATTTTGTGCAAAATTTAAAGGACTTTCAGAAATCGGTAAATATTTTCCGGTGTTGTCTTGATTTGAATGGACAGTTATGTCTGATTGGTTATCTTCGTTTAATTCAGGAAGTATAAAATCATCGGGATTGGCAACATCGTCACCTATGTTGGGAGCAATTGATTCGGTTTCGTCATTGTTTATTTCGATTCTAGAAAGCGCGTCAGCAACAAGATTTTCTTTTCCCTTTTTATATTTTATTTCAAAATTAAATTCTTCTAATTTTAATTTCCATCTAATTAAACGCGAATTTGGTTCTTTTATTTTCGAGAGCCAAACAAGGGGGCTATGATCAGTTTCAACAATAAATTTTTGTCCGTAGAGATAGGGTCTAAAATGTTTGGTTGAATCGATAATGGCTAAGAGCTCTTTTTCAATTGTGGAATAATTGCGTTCGGCGGTGTTAAGTGTTCGAGAATAGTAAGCAATCGGTTTTTCATTTTGAGATAAGACGCTACCTATGGCAACGTTGGAAGCATCGGTCGTTAATTTAAAAGGTTTTGAATAGTCAGGGTACTGGAGTACGGGAGAGTTCGTAATTAGTTCTTTGCATTTTTCGAAAGCTTCTAGGTATTGGGGATCATTAAGGTTTATTTTCGTATCTTTTCGTAGACATTTTGTAAATGGTATTGTTATTTTTGCAAAATTTCTAATAAATTTTCGGTAATAACCAATTAATCCGAGAAAAGATTTAATTTCGGTTCTTGTTTTGGGCAATGGATATTTGGTTATAGCTTCGATTTTATTGGGGTTTGGTTTAATTCCTTCGGGTGTGATTATGTGTCCTAAAAATTGAACTTCTTGTTGCAAAAATTCAGATTTATCAAGTTGTACCTTAAGATTTACGTCACGGAATTTTTGAAATATTTTTCTTAAGTGAACTAAATGTTCTTCAAGGGATTTTGAAAATATAACGACGTCATCCATGTAAACAAAACAAAATTTGTAAAGGTAATCGCGTAAAATCTCATCCATCATGCGTTGAAATGTAGCCGGGGCATTTTTTAAACCAAAAGGCATTCTTAAGTATTCAAAATGACCATGATTAACAGTAAAAGCAGTTTTTTCTATTGATTGGGGATCAACTTCAATTTGATGGAATCCTTGGGCTAAATCAAGGGTTGTAAAATATCTGCATTTGCCTAAATTATCCAAGATTTCGTCAATTCGGGGTAAAGGATATTTGTCTTCAACTGTTTGTGTATTTAATTGTCGATAGTCTATGACCATTCGATATTTTTTTATGCCAGATGCGTCAGTTTTTTTTTGGTACAATCCATACAGGGGCTGAATAAGGGGAAATAGAGGGTCGTATTATTTTATTATCGAGTAATTTTTGTATTTGTTTCTGTATTTCTATATTCATTGTAGGTGGGTGTCTAAAAGATTTTACGTAAATAGGGCGATCGTTGGTGGTCCTAATAAAATGTTTAATCTGATTTGTAAATGTTAGATCAGAATTTTCTGAATACATGACATCATAAAATTCTTTGCACAATTTGGTGATATGGATTTTTTCTAGTTCTGACAAATGATTTAATCTTAACTGTTGGATTACTTCATTTTTTTGGAAAGATTTTGGCGGATTTTTAAGTTCAAAATGTTCTTGGGGAATTACATGCATTCGTTCAAGAAAATTTACTTCAATTTCTGAATGGGGTTTTGGTAAATGGCAAAGGCCATTTTGCACTTTGATTAGAGTGTCGGGAATTATATAATCTCCGATTTGAAAAGATGGGAGAATTGCATCGCCATTATAATAGTCAACAGGAATAGTTAATAAATTATTGTAGTTTCTTATAGATTTTTCAAGGGGTTGATTATACATATTAGCAAAGGGGATTTTTATATTATTTATTATTAAGTTTTTTTCTTGGTAATTTACTATGGCTTTTAAGTCTTCTAAATCGCTAGTTCCTATAAGGGCGTCAAAATGTTTATGCCAATCCAAGATTCTCATTTTAAAATTTTTCTTTATTCCAAAGTCAGATAAGAGTTGCAAATTTAGATTTTTGTTTGCTTCGAATTTTTGTTGGCATGCTATTACTTGAAAGGGTTCTTCAAAAATTTGATTTTGATAAAGGCTTGCAATTTTTGGAGTTATTATTGAGTCGGATGCTCCAGAGTCTATTAAAACTGTAATTTGTTTTTGCGGTAAATAAAGATAAGGAAGTTCTGTTTTTAAACAAATGTTATTTAAGTCAATGGTGGATCGTGAGGCAGGTTGGAAAAATTTTGTATTTCGTCTGATTGAGGTTCGTTTTGGATTTCGTAAAAATTTGGGTCTAATTCATTTTGTGTTGAGAAACTGTCTTCTAAATTTTCTTGTGAAAAGTTTTGGTTTTCGTACTGGTAATTTTCAAAATTTTCACATGTAGGGAAGGAAAGATTATTATCTTGTACTTCAATATTATGCATTTGACGTTGTCGATTTGTTAGAATAGTGGATGTGGACATAGGTTGTGGGGTGTCTCTCGCTGGAATTGCATTTCTGGGGTGAAAAACATTTTGGGGTTTGCCGAAAACTTGTGCATTAGTAGGGAATTGTCTGGGAGGTAATTGTCGGGGTTGAATTGTTATTGGTTGAGATTTCCATACATTATTGTTATTATTTTGTTGCGGAAACTGTTGGGGTCTAACATTTGGGTTTAGTTGTTGTGCAAATGTAGGTCTGGGTAAGAATTGTGAAAATGATGGTTGCTGGAAAAATGATGGTTGGTTTTGCTGAAATCTGTGTGGTACATTAAGTTTTGCAGGTTGTATAACGTTTTGATTGTGGTTTTTAATTAATGGGGTGTGTTGAGTTGTAAATCTAAGTTGTGATTCGAGTAAATTAAATTCGGTTAAGAGTGTGTACACCGAATCGAGAGTAGTTGGTTTTTGTTGAATAAGAATATTTTGTAAATTTGGTGGTACATTTGCCATAAAAGTTATTACTGCTTGATAACTTGTTTGAGAAATAAAAGCTGTTTTAATGTTTTCGTCGCTAACTTCAGCATGGATTTTTAAATGAACTCGGTTTAAAAATGATTTTAGTCTACCGAAAAAGTCCATGTTATTTTCGTTTTTAAGTTTAGAAAAATAATTTATTTCCTGCATGAGAACTTGATAAGAGATGGGATCTCCGTATTTTTCTCTGAGAGCAGTTTTAATTGTTGGCCAGGTGGTCAGGTCTGGTCGTGAAAGTAAAAAGTCTTGCGCATCTTTTACAATTCGCGAGCCTATGCAATATTCTGTTAATTCTGAGTGTTGTACTTTAAACTTATTATAAAACCTATCTATTTTTAAAATAAAAGACTCTAAATGTTCCGGTTTTCCGTCAAATGTTGGGAGGTATGAGGCTAATAATTTAAATTCTTCCATTTTTGTACTCTTACAAACTACTTGATTATTATTTGAAGGGGTTTCTAGTTTTAATTGAGTTAGAAAACTTGCTAAATTTTCAATATTTTCATCAGTCATGAAAAATTGTTTTCTTAATAACTACCTAATCTAAGAAGTTTTTTAACGAATAATCAGCAAAAAACTTACAGGAAGAGCAACGGGCTTCCGATAAAGATCTTCATGTGGTTTTCTCCGCAAAAGGTAAGCGTAGGCTGTATTCTTCGTGTCTTCTGGTGCGTCGGGTTCGTTGAGGAAAATTGGCCTATTTTTCCTCTGGAAAATGGGAAACAGCGTGGGATCCGTCACAATGGTTGCCCAATAAAGGAGGATCGTTTTCACTACTGCGGTCTCTTGATGAACCAGTTCCCGTAGGATAGCTACTAAAGGCTTGAGAACCACACTCTTGCAATGGTATCCCAATAAAGAAGAGCTGTAGCTATCCTGTTCGCAGCGCCAGTTAAATGATCACCACCAGAAAATCACTTTTTTAAAAAAACTTTATTTATTACTACGGCTTACAACTATGTAGCTCTTGCTACTTCTAAACCTAAGAACAGACCGACTGGTATATCTATACGACTATATCCTGAAAGAAAAAGTGCGTTTGTTTTTATATTAAGATGTTTACATTAGAAAGGTTAATGCTTAATGTTAAAATAATGATTAGAACGTTTACTTTCAAAAACATATCAGTGAATGTGTAATTATCTACTTATGGGTAAAGAATGTGGAGACGTAACAATATAGATAAAAAGGCCTTTGGTAAACGCGGGTAACGTTTAAATAATTCAAATTTGACAAAAAAGGGTAAAAAAGAAACTGCTTTGTTTTTATGAATTATTATCAATAAAGCACTTCCGGCCCAGAAAAAGATTATGGGTCAAGTAGCGCCAGCTTCTCAGAGAGACAGTCAGTTCACCTCCCAAGCAACAATTATAGTCAATTTCACTTGTGCTATTGTCATTTCCAGGCAAAAATGGGTTAAAGGATAGTAATAGTTCCTACAAAAAACTATTTATAGGAAAAATGTCATTATTGTCATTTAGTGTGGTCACTATTACGGTTAAAAAATTACCACAGTGTCGTAAAAATATAAAGTTATACACGAAAGTAATATATTTCACTATACAGGGTTCCTAAGATTTTCCTTAGGGATAGGATTTCAATAAATCAAAAAGAAATGGCATAGAAAGTTCTGCGCGCACAAAAGAAACAGGTATATTGAGCAATGGTGCCAGTTTGTTATTATCTCCGGACTGCTTTCATGAGAAAAAATTGTCGCCACTCTTTCATTGTGCATAAATTATAGTTGCAATAATAACCGTTGACAGGATGTCTGCAAATTCCGCTAGATGGCGGCCACACATCTAATCTAATTAAAAATTAGATGTTTTCAGGTCCAAACCACAGCTTTTTCTTGCTTAAAGGAGGCGGCAGGGTCCATTATTTACGATACTTCTATATCTTCGCTTTTAATTAAATTTCTTTCCATTCTGTTCTACTAGTGACATCTATCCGGAAACGGCCAAACCATGCAACTAGCACTAGCAGCCAAAGAAATTAATAAACGGCGCTGTTTTTCCTGCAGAGCTTTTTGCTTGCGATATTATTGATTTTAAATAAAGCTGGCCCTACACTACATTTGATATTTTCGAGGTGTTTTATGACATGATCTCCAAACATGTAGCGAACCAATTCTTCAAAACTAGCGGGAGGGTAAAAGCGACAAATAAGGGGCTGCCAATATTTGTAACACCCAAAAAGGGGTGAAAAGATTTACTTTGCTCTGTTTCTTTACAAAAAACGTTTTTTTTTACGAAAAACTTGAGCTCTGCCACTTTTTTTATTTTTTTTCTTCAACTTTCTCGAAATTTTCGTCATACCGTGGTCATACTCTACTTTTATTCGAAAAAACTTAGAAACAGAGACGGGATCAGTTTTCCTAAAACGGGGGATCTTGGTTTCGAGTGAGAAGATAAAGGGCGCCGCAGGCAAAATTTTTTCAAATAAATTAGCCGAACGCAAAAATGTTAGAAAAACAAAGCACGAAATAAAAATGGCGACGCTTACAATTTTTTTTCAAAAATTACGTAATTTCGGGAACGCAAAGAAATAGGTCTAAAGAGTATAATTTTTAAGAAAAAAATATCAATTTTTTCGCCCTCCTCCACTGGGACTACAGGGGCCGTGCACAAATTACGTAATGGTCATAGGGGGGAGGGGGGTTACAAAACGTTACGTAGGGGGAGGAGGGTTTTCGACAGCGTTTGCATTTGTGTGAAACTAAGAAAATTTGGACTGAAAATAAGTGAAAAGTTTTTTTTTTGGGCGGGGGTAGTGGTCTTGAAATTGTTACGTAATATTAGGGGAGTGGCGTGCCAAACCGTTACAAAACATTACATAGGGAGGGGGTCAAAAATTGGTAAAATCACCGTTACGTAATTTGTGCACGGCCCCACATCTGACTGTTCCTCCTTTTTGATTTCGAATCAAAGTGCAAAACCCGGGTTGGACGTTCGAAGGCGTCAACCCGTTCTATTTGCTTGATAAAGTTGCATGTATCTCAGTCCCCAGCCTGTAAACAGTGTGTAAGGACAATGGTTACAAAATGAAAAGTCGAAAAATATTTTTTTTTTACGATATCTTTCATCAGTTTGGTATTAAAGTCGAGCAAAAACAATTTTTATTCCAGTCCTAAAGGTATGAAAATGGAAAACATTAGAAAACAACAACCTGGAATGGATTTACTACGTGTAAGATGTAGTGACAACATCGCCCCATGCCCATCCTTTTCTGCCTAATGTGCTTTTCCGTTTGTCTGCGTCTTATACACGGCTGCTTGGCCCCCTAAGGATTTGATTAAGAACCCTGTATACCTATATACCATTACTACAAGCATGCAAAAACTTTACAAGTCCGAGACTTACTTCATAGATGTCACATTTAATTTCTTTAATATTACTTTATATTTACTACCACGCAGTAAGAAATAAATGTGCATATAGTGGAAAAACGTTGCCTAAGATTAAAATTTAAAAATACCTCATTAAATCTCTGATTAGTAGTTGCATGCACCAATAAAAGTAAAAGTGTTGATGTTTAGTTAATAAAAGATATTAAACCTGAAAAGACATTTAATTTGGAAATCATAACCTCAAATAATTCCGATTTTTTATCAACATTTTAGATAAAACTGGGTCAAAACTGGGGGACGCGCGTTTTTTTATCAAAAAAATCAGTATTTTTAATCAGTAAAGTGCTATGCGTTTATAAATTTAAAATGTTTTGACTAGGAAATGGTAATTATTAGGTATAAATTATGATGTAGATAATATTTTTGTTTTCTTTCATATATTATAATGTGTGTCCTGATGTAGTTCAGAAAAATATCAACATATTTTCAATTAATAACGTGGGAAAAGAAACCTATAAAAATCGCATAAAGTCAGAAATACTACTTTATTTACTACTACTATTACTACACGCGACGACATAACTCCTATATCAAGAGTTTTCATTGCCGTCGCGATGTAGTTGTCCCATCCCAATGCATTCCCAAAACGGTGAATACCTCGAAGTATAGTAGTAGTAAAACCGTCGCCGTGATATGACACCACAACTCTATTAGAGATAGGAGGTGGAGACGTCCATCACGTCGCTACTGATTTTGTTGCTTGGGCTATGGTTGTCGAAAAATTTCCTTTTTCCATAACTTTTTTAATCTTTTCCAGGGTGGCTTGGATTGCTTTCTTTTTTCTAAAAGATTGGGCGCTCTAGCAAAAAGGAAAATTAAAATTAAAACTACAGAAAAGAATCTTTACCTAGTTAGCAGAGTTTTAAGATTGGGTGCTATTAAAACTTACACTTTATAAAACCTTCAACTTATATTTTTGAAATTTTTGCACGTGTTGGGAATACAAAGGATGGTGGCAAATAAAATATTCTAAAGCAGTTTTATTTAGCTTATTCAATTCAAATACTTATTTGTGTATATTATGTAATGATGTTTTAATTCAAATATTTTAAGTATGCCATATTCAATAAGAGCTTTAATTTATGTATTGGCCAATAATAATTTAACAAAAACTCGTTCTTGACAAGTTATTTTGATCACATGCTAATTTAAAACGACAATTTGACAGAGAATATTCCTCTCCAAGTGTAGCAGAGAAATACAGCAGTCGGTAGATGGCGCTTTACAAAAAAGTCCGCATCCAGTTTTGTGCGGACATCGCCATTTTGATTTTTTCCAGTTTGAACAATAGCAAATAAGACAGGTTTTTATCGATTGTTTTACCATGCCTTTTAAATATTTTTTCCATTCTTGTGTTTGTTTTTTTCTGTTGTACACCAATTTTGAACTTTAAGATTATACCATTTTAGCAGCTAGAATCCGCATTCTTCCCCCTACCATATCTCTGTTGCGCCCAGTTGTGCAATTATCAGCTACTGGTTTATGTGCCCGTTAAGAAAACGAGTCATAATTTGTCAACATCTCTTATTGCCTTATGCAAAGACAGAACAATTATATTCTGCATTTTCTCGCTCGTCTTTGCACCTAAGATATTTTAAGTATGTTTATTGTAATTGGCTACTAACTTATACAGGGATGCCCTCGTAAACAAGAATAGAAAAATCTATCCAACCATTTTCCAGTTCGAAAATTTAAAGACTAAATGTTCTCATTTTTCATGGATAACTCTCTATCCAAATATCTCTCTTTCCACCTGAGCATTCACACCCCAGAGCTAAAAAAGGCTTTTATTCCTCTTAGGATACTCCTTGCGTAGTGACTATCCAAATCTCTTACGTTGAACTTGAGGAGGAAATGGTCTGATAAGGGGAGTCATCACTTTAATAGCACAAAAATATTCCCCGAACATTCGATGAATATTCAGCTAGGATATTGGGAACATTCCCTGATTGTTCCCTCATATCCTCTAAGCATACCAGGGATGTTCAGGGAATATTCTGTGTCCGCACTTTTGATATTCTTAGAACATCCTGCTAGAACAATAATAGAGTATTTTTGCAGGATATTCATAGCACATTTATAATATTATAGGTCCTTGTCATTGAACCTTGAAGGCGGAGAAAAACATATTATTTAGCTTGAAAAGATATCACAAAACACCCTGAAAAAAGTAAAAAAATATTAAAAAAAAGTTATTTAAACAGCGATGGGATTCGAACCCTCAACCTGGCATCCATATAACACTCTTCCAACGACTTAACCTTTTGCGCTATGGAGGCTTATGAGAGAAGTTATATATTAGCGGAATATAACCTTTTGGATATTGTTCCTAATCCTCCCAGACGGTAGTGGAAGGGGATTACGTTGTTTGTTCAATGCAGGATAACTCGCGAAAGGCTCAACGGATTTTCATAATTCTTTTTTTATTGGATAAAAATATTACCCCCCTCCCCGAACCCTCCCAACAAGCTTTTTGAGATAGAAAAATATTATTTCCTTCTATAGCATGATTTGATGGTATTTTTTTAGGCCAACAAAATGGTTTTATCTTGTAACTAAAAATAGAGTATGTTTTTTAATAAAAAGAAAACTGGCAGCGACAGATAAAAATATTCCGAAAAAAATCTTTACCGCAGCTGTTAGAATAAAAAACGTTACAATATTGTGTGATATTTTTAGGACTTTGGTAGAACATTGGTAGATTATCCCGACTAGAACATTCGCTGAATGTATTACTACCCAGAATATCTCCTAAATGTGCTATCAATGTGCAAATGTAATTATATTGTGAGAATATCTTTTAAATGTGCTCTTTATGTTCTAAGCCAAATGTTCTTCGGAATAGATTTTCTGTACATTCTGAGAATATCCTGTGAATGTGCCAGGACATTTAGACATTCATAGCACATCGAGAGAATATTCCTGTAATATCTTGTGCTATTAGGGCATTCTTTCAGCTTAGGAACCACCTTGAGTGCTTTTATTTTATTAATTTTGGTCAGGTTTGACTACAAATGGTAAGCCGAAAAAGGATCTTTATATGTACGCATTTTCTTATCATTTAGGGGAACATGATGTCAGGATGCTTCCAATAAAAAAACAAATAGTTAAATTTCCACCAAAAAAGTGTTATAAAAACCCTTTTTTGGTGGCCTTAAAGACCTGTTTTAATTTTCAAAGTTTTTAAAACCTAAAGAACTACAAATAAATTTTTTTTGTTTGTTTTTCCTCGACCAGGATTTGAACCCAGGACCTCTAGAATACCAGTGTAATGCTCTACCAACTGAGCTATCGAGGACATGTGGTCTTGACTGGCTATTCGGAAATCCTTTCGTCCGATCATTTGCCCTCTACGCCACAAATCTTTTCTTAAATCAATAAGGGCGGTAAAATTTTCCCTTAATTTTATAGATATATTTTAAATCACCGTGTAGCAACTAGTTTGAAATAATTAAGGTAACAGTAGAAATACAGGTATTATACAAGATGTCTTCTCTTAAAATAATTATATATGTGGATGGTATAATTATTCTCCGAATAAGGCAAGTCTAGAAAATTTTACGATATAGTAAGTACTGGTTAAATGCTTTACTATATATCGCCGTTCTTGCAAAACCATAGCTATTATTTTCCTGTAAAAACCCAAATTACAGAAGATCTACCTAAAGAGACCCGGTCCAGCAAAAACTACGTGGCAAATAAGTAATAACCGCTGTTTCTTTATTAACTTTGCACACGAAAAAAAAATATTCGTGTAATGGTTTTAATTGAGTTGTGTAACAAAATGGGCACACGTTTTACACAACTGGGTATAAAATATACAGGGTTCCTAAGCAAATCCTTAGGGGGCCAAGCAGCCGTGTATAAGACGCAGACAAACGGAAAAGCACATTAGGCAGAAAAGGATGGGCATGGGGCGATGTTGTCACTACATCTTACACGTAGTAAATCCATTCCAGATTGTTGTTTTCTAATGTTTTCCATTTTCATACCTTTAAGATTGGAATAAAAATTGTTTTTGCTCGACTTTAATACCAAACTGATGAAAGATATCGTAAAAAAAAATATTTTTCGGCTTTTCATTTTGTAACCATTGTCCTTACGCACTGTTTACAGGCTGGGGACTGAGATACATGCAAATGCCTAACCTAAAGCGTTCATACACGGCCGGAGAAATCGACTGAGATATTTCCGTAGAAACTTTATCAAGTAAATAGGACGGGTTGATGCCTTCGAACGTCCAACCCGGGTTTTGCACTTTGATTCGAAATCAAAAAGGAGGAACAGTCAGATGTGGGGCCGTGCACAAATTACGTAACGGTGATTTTACCAATTTTTGACCCCCTCCCTATGTAATGTTTTGTAACGGTTTGGCACGCCACTCCCCTAATATTACGTAACGATTTCAAGACCACTACCCCCCCCCAAAAAAAAAACTTTTCACTTATTTTAATTCAAATATTCTTAGTTTCACACAAATGCAAACGCTGTCGAAAACCCCCCTCCCCCCTACGTAACGTTTTGTAACCCCCCTCCCCCTTATGACCATTACGTAATTTATGCACGGCCCCTGTAGTCCCAGTGGAGGAGGGCAAGAAATTTAATATTTTTTTCTTAAAAATTATACTCTTTAGACCTATTTCTTTGCGTTCCCGAAATTACGTAATTTTTGAAAAAAAATTGCAAGCGGCGCCATTTTTATTTCGTGCTTTGTTTTTCTAACATTTTTGCGTTCGGCTAATTTAATTGAAAAATTTTTGCCTGCGGCGCCCTTTATCTTCTCACTTGAAACCAAGATCCCTGTTTTACGAAAACTGATCCCGTCTCTGTTTCTAAATTTTTTCGAATAAAAGTAGAGTATGACCATGGGGGAAATAATTTTCTTCTATGGTATGACGAAAAGTTGAAGAAAAAAATAAAAAAAGTGGCAGAGCTCAAGTTTCTCGTAAAAAAAACGTTTTTTGTAAAGAAACAGAGCAAAATAAATCTTTTCACCCCTTTTTGGGTGTTACAAATATTGGCAGCCCCTATATTTTTCGCTTTTACCCTCCCGCTAGTTTTGAAGAATTGGTTCGCTACATGTTTCGAGATCATGTCATAAAACACCTTGAAAATATCAAATGTAGTGTAGGGCCAGCTTTATTTAAAATCAATAATATCGCAAGCAAAAAGCTCTGCAGGAAAAACAGCGCTGTTTATTGATTTCTTTGGCTGCTAGTGCTAGCTGCATGGTTTGGCCGTTTCCGGATAGATGTCACTAGTAAAACAGAATGGAAAGAAATTTAATTAAAAGCGAAGATATTTCTTTCTAATGTTAACAACCTCAGGAGTTTATCGCTCAGTATCGTAAATAATGGACTCTGCCGCCTCCTTTAAGCAAGAAAAAGCTGTGGTTTGGACCTGAAAACATATAGTTTTTCCTCGATCATCTCATGGTGTGGCCGCCATCTAGCGGAATTTGCAGACATCTTGTCAACGGTTATTATTGCAACTATGATTTATGCTCACAATGAAAGAATGGCGACAATTTTTTCTCATGAAAGGAGTCCGGAGATAATAACAAACTGGCACCATTGCTCAATATACCTGTTTCTTTTGTGCGCGCAGAACTTTCTATGTCATTTCTGTTTGATTTATTGAAATCCTATCCCTAAGGAAAATCTTAGGAACCCTGTATACAACTGCCTAAAACATACAAAAAAAATATACAAAAAATGTAACGAAATAATACGTCGCCTTATATTAAGGCTGAACAACAATCACTCCGGAGGAGGCTTGTTGCGCAAAACAAAGCGAAGTAAAATTTAAAAAAGTAGATTTCTTGTCCGTATAAAATAAATAAAAAGGAAGGTTCGTGGCTATCGGACACACATTCTGCTTTTCAATTCATTACAGACCTCCAAGATCTAATGGATAGTCCAGAAACCTACAGGCCTGTTTCATCCTTGTTAGGAATCTTCAGGGTAACAGCGAATTTAAGGCCACAAAAACGGCAGAGGTTTGACAACACTGATTTACTATTTTTTTGAAAGATCAACAATAGGTGGCATCGCTAATACCATTTCGAGTGAGATCGTGCAGTGTTCAGAACACGGTGCGAACACTATATGTGAGTAAAAGTATAACTTATTAGGGACATAACCATTTATTAATGCTTCATGGATTGCAATGTCTCGAAATTAAAAAGGTTTAAAAGAAAAATAATTATTCAACATCAAAAAAATAACAAAATTCCGTATTATTTTTAATTTTACTTGCCGAATTTTCTATTAGACCTGTGGCCGGTGGCTATGCGGAACCTGAATTTCAATACTCCAATCGAATTCACTTCAGTTTCCTTGGGCTTAGTAAATTACGTGACCTTGGCGTTTCAGAATTCCGGCAGAATATTGCTTACAAAGAAAAAAACCATAACTTTTTTGTTATCAGATAATAGGATTTATAAAAATCTACAACCGTATCCAGAAGATTTTTCAAAATTTGGTGTATTTTTTTCGAAAAATAAAAAAATCCAAAAATTGCTGTTACAGATTTCTGTATTATCGACAAGGCTAAAGAAAAAGCCAGGTAAGATTTTTGACTATTATAGCCGTGTTTATTTTATTTCGAAAATGAGAGAGTCCAGCAAAAAACTGTCTGGATACGGTTGTGAGGAATTCAAAAATAAACATCCTACCAAATTTCAACAGATTCCGTTTTCTCGTTTCCGATATTCTGCCGGTAAAGATTGGCCCAAAAACAGCAAAGCAGTGTTGTCAAATCTATGCCGTTTTTGTGGCCTTAAACAACTTTCGTCGTCAAATAACGCGGAATCTAGCACGGCTCCCAATGAGCATTTTCAGAAACTTCTGGCGACAGATATTTATATAATTATTATAAAGAGGGTTCCATTGATACCCTAGGGTATTTAGAACTTTCCTACAAGAATTGAGTTTGTATTTTTTTTTTATTGAAGGCTCTAAATTGATGGTACCCTAAAGTAACATAAAACTGGCGTTAACAATATTTCCACGGACATCCTTATAAAAATTAAAGTCATCGGTAACAAATGTTATATAAATTGGTGTTTGAAATCTTTCTGTCAACCCACCTATAAAACCATAAGTAACTATTAATTAAAGATATATAATAGATTGGTTTTGAAAATGTTGCTATCAACCCACTTATAAAACTTAATTAACCAACAACAAATTTATATAAGTTAAGATTGAAAATATTTCGAGAGACACTTATAAAATCTTGGGAACTCACACACAATAGTTATATAAATTAGTGTCTGTAATATTCTTATGAACTCATTCATAAACCTGTTTTGCCCATAAGGTGTTTTCTATAATGTTGTTATTAATTTCTTTATATAGTGATTATAATACAACTGTTTTTAGAACAAAAAAAAAATATTTTAATTTATTTTGGCAATTATAATAACAAAACAAACAAGATTTTTTAAGGTTAATTTTGTGACATCAAAAGGCGCGTTTTTGCGAAATGAAAAGGAGCGTTTTTGCGACATCAAAAGGCGCGTTTTTGCGAGATACCATAACATTATTATCTTGTTTTAATTACATCAATCTGAGAGAGATAAGAGATCCAAATCTTCTTGAAATAGTTGCCGATGACAGATATCGGGATCGAATGCGTTTTACACCCGATTCCCACCAGCGTTTTCCATGCGCAGTCACCCTGACTCAAAAAACTCATCACGTGGTCCGACATGAACTTGTATAGGCAAATCTCGCTTAGACCACGTTCGGGGGACCCACGAATGAGAAACGCATAGATGGGAACCGTGTTTTAGAAAAAGAGAACAATATAGTAACCGTGTTAAGGTCGCAAAAACGCACCGTGAAACGTCGAGCGCATACGCTGATACTGCTGGTCGACGGCTGTACACCCTTCGACCCCGCAATCTAACTATATTCTTGAGATAGTTACCTCTGACAGTTATGCGGGCTTGAAGTGTGTGCAGGCGGGTATTTTTCCTGGTATGTGTAGTATGCTGGATCTCTCGAGGAATGCATTTAGGAAAAGAGAACAATGGTAACTATGTTAAGCTCGCAGAAACGGACCATCAGTGTTCAACACTGCGCCATCTGAAGCCCTTTGTTCCAAGTAGCATCATTTTTTAAAAGGGTCATAAAATAGTGCTGACGAGGTAAACAGTGGTATAATTGTATTGTTTTTTTATAGAATTATCGGAAATTTTGGCCATTTTGAATTACAAAAATAGGTATTTGGCCTAAATAAAAACGTTATTTATGAGGTTTCAACATGTGTTTCAATCGAAATATTGCTTGTTAGGGTTAAGAACAACATACAAAATTCAATATTTGTCCCAGAAAGAAAAAAAACGTGTATGAAAAAAAAACTGATATTTAAATGAATATTTTTTTTTCCATTTTCTCAAGTATTTTTGGAGCCCATGAAATTTACGTGAGTGTATTCGAAAACTATACAGTACACACGGGACCGCAGCTGATTTTCGGAGTAGGATGGCCTGAAAAACAGCTTTTATTTGACTACAGTATATAAATATTCATATTCCTGCTTCAGCTTATCTCACTTTCATTTTTGTTTATTTTAGAAGATTGCTAAACACCATTTTATAAATTTTTTTATTGTAAAAAGAAAAAGAATAATACATAACAAGCAAAGGGAAGAAAGATGGAAAATTTGTATTTCTAAATCCATAAAAACATTTAATTTGTTATGTAGTGTTGTTAGAACAGTTGTAAAAACTTTTTATAATAATCTCTATACTTGAGAGCTCATAAGGAAGTTTTATAAAATCTATATGTTGTTTTTCTATCCATTACTATGTACCATAAATTTTTATAAGCTGGTGTTGAACAGTTGTTTTTCAAGGCTTTTTTACTCATTTAAGAGATATATTAGAGTTATAAAATTATCACCAACACTAAATAATATAACTTTTGGTTATTTTATGAAGGTTTTATATTATTTGCTGTAACTTTTATATAGACAAAAATGCTCATTGGACTATATGCAGCTGTCGGAACAAAGTTAAAAGCAAAATGTTACAGGATGCAAATATCAATAAGAATGAAATTTGCAAGCAGGACATAAAAAGCGGAACCTGCGAAAATGTACTGATGATTCCTAACAAGGATGAAACAGGCCTGTAGGTTTCTGGACTATCCATTAGATTGGAGGAGTGGTCGTAATGAATTGAAAAGCAGAATGTGTGTCCGATAGCCACGAACGTTTCTTTTTATTTATTTTATACGGACAAGAAATCTACATTATTAAATCCAGTTCCTCATCATTAGAGGAACTGGTTTCTTGCGAGAGTTTCATGATTATTTGTGCAGCCACACCTTTTAATTTATGCTCCATACCTGATCACAAAAAAAATAAACCCTCTTGATCAAAAAACAACAAAACTCAGCTGGTAGTTTTTGAGGTTACATCCTCCATTAAACCTTTCCACCAACCTTTGTGGTCGGTAGACAATAGTGGGCATCGGTGCCAACAATCGGTGAATCCATCAGAGATTTAAAAACTCTATTGGTGGACAACATAAATTTTTGCGAACTCTACTGTTGGCATCGGTGGACTTAAAAACTGGCCCATAGTTTCCAAGTAAGAAAATTGTGACAAAAAAAAAGAAGTTAAAAAAATCTCCAAATCAGTTTACTTCAACCGAAAAGAAACTAAAAAACAAAAGATCAAGAGATCTTGGGTGGAAATAACGAAAATTCAAACTTGGATGAGCATTCCACAAGGAACACACAAAAGACCAAAGCGAAAAGAAAAATGATTAAACGATGTTTCGCCCTGGGTAACCAGCGTGGACTCATCAGTGGTTTCACATACTTCTTTTTTTGTTTTAATTGCCTTAGGAGCATAATCCTACTGGAAATATTAACACGCCAGGACGAATCCGCATCAGGTAACTTGGATAAGTACCAGTGCGGAACGATTTGTGAGTGAATTGAACGAACTATTTGTGAGTGATTCAAAGTTGGAAATCAAAGTGTATGATAATGTTTAATGATGTATGGTAGAGAGTGACCAGTGAAACCACCGATGAGACCAGGCTGGTTTCCCATGGCGAAACATCGTTTAATCATTTCTCTTTTCGCTTTGGTCTTTTGTGTGTAAATAAAAGAAAGTAAAAAACAAAAGATCAAGAGATCTTGGGTGGAAATAACGAAAATTCAAGCTTGGATGATCATCCCACAAGGAACACACAAAAGACCAAAGCGAAAAGAGAAATGATTAAACGATGTTTTGCCCTGGGTAACCAGCGTGGACTCATCAGTGGTTTCACATACTTCTTTTTTTGTTTTAATTGCCTTAGGAGCATAATCCTACTGGAAATATTAACACGCCAATTTACGTAAATTGTGTAAATAAAAGAAAGTAAAAAACAAAAGATCAAGAGATCTTGGGTGGAAATAACGAAAATTCAAACTTGGATGATCATCCCACAAGGAACACACAAAAGACCAAAGCGAAAAGAGAAATGATTAAACGATGTTTCGCCCTGGGTAACCAGCGTGAGCTCATCGGTGGTTTCACTGGTCACCCTCTACCATACATCATTAAACATTATCATACACTTTGATTTCCAACTTTGAATCACTCACAAATAGGCATCGTTCCGCACTGGTACTTATCCAAGTTACCTGATACGGATTCGTCCTGGCTTGTGAATATTTCCAGTAGGATTATGCTCCTAAGGCAATTAAAACAAAAAAAGAAGTAAGTGAAACCACTGATGAGCCCACGCTGGTTACCCAGGGCGAAACATCGTTTAATCATTTCTCTTTTCGCCTTGGTCTTTTGTGTGTTCCTTGTGGGATGCTCATCCAAGTTTGAATTTTCGTTATTTCCACCCAAGATCTATTGATCTTTTGTTTTTTAGTTTCTTTTCGGTTGAAGTAACTGATTTGGAGGTTTTTAAGTTCTTTTTTTATTTTAATTGCCTTAGGAGCATAATCCTACTGCAAATATTAACACCCCAGTACCAATCCGTATCAGGTAACTTGGATTAGTACCAGTGCGGAACGATGCCTATTTGTGAGTGATTTAAAGTTGAAAATCAAAGTGTATGATGGTGTTTACTGATGTATTGTAGAGGGTGACCAGTGAAACCCCTGATGAGCCCACGCTGGTTACCCAGAACGAAACATCTTTTAATTATTTCTCTGTTCGCTTTGGTCTTTTGTGTGTTCCTTGTGGGATGCTTATCCAAGTTTAAATTTTCGTTATTTCCACCCAAGATCTTGATCTTTTGTTTTCTAGTTTCTTTTCGGTTGAAGTAACTGATTTGTAGGTTTTTTAACCTCGTTTTTTGTTTTAATTGACTTAGGAGCATAATCCTATCCAAGATCTCTTGATCTATTGTTTTTTAAAAAATTTGAACGAACCCCAACACACGACGATTTAAAAAATTTGTGTACAAACCCCATAAGGACGATAATTACAGGTGATAATTTTCGCTCAGAACGAGAAACATTGGCGAAATAATCTCAAGAATTTTCGCTTCTCGATGCCATAGTTGGACATGGCAATAGTTGTAATGAAACGGCGATAAAAAATTATGATCTTTAATGATTTTCTGAAAATGTATCCATTTGACAAATTAAGCAACAGTATACTTATAAACAGTTGCAATAATTGTTTCTCTTATTAAAACTTATATATGCCAAATTTCCCGCTCCTATCGGTAAAATTTTGAATGAAGGCTTGTTTTTTTTTATTGGTCGCACAAAAACGGATAATTGATTAAAAATTATAGTTCTGTGAGAGGACGTAGGGAGCCTAATTTGTTTAAACAATTTTCTATTTATATTTCTATGAATTATTTTATTTATTGAATTTATTCGTTTGAACGCACCGGCCTCCCACTCCCAAGAAACGCCAATTTTTAACTTCTTATATATTATTCTTAATATATTATTATATTAATATTTAAAAAAAAAACAATATATACTTAAGGACACACAGAAAGCGGTAGGGCAAGACGAAGTATACACTCAGTTTTTAAAGCTAATAAAAAAAGAAAATTCGCTAAATACGCTGGTCAAACTTTTTAACTTGATTGATCGCAGCGCTAAAATGCATGCTGGCTGCCTAAAAACATTCCGAAAAGACGTGTAGTGATTACCGCCTAATCAGCCTAATGAGCCATTAAAAATATTTTCAAAGATTATCTATAAAAGAATTTAAGGGAAATGCGAATCCTTTATGGCCGACACGCAGTTTGGATTTAGTGGTGGGTTCGGGACAAGAGAGGCCTTGTTTGGCATTCAAGTCTTAGTTCAGCGGTCTAGAGATGTGTCGGTGCCAGTATATGCCTGTTTCATAGATTATAAGAAAGCATTTGATGGAGTCCAACACGAAAAGCTCATAGAATCGCTAAAATAAGTTGGTTTAGATGACCGAGATTTAAAAATAATCGGTAATCTATAATGGAATCAGACTGCTCAAATAAAGGTTGATGGCCAACTGTCCGAAGAGGTCCAAATAAGAAGAGGAGTACGCCAAGGTTGCATATTGTCTCCTCTGTTGTTTAATATCCATAGGAACAAAATAATAGAGAATGCACTTCATAACTGCGAAGAGGGTCTGACCATAAACGGCATAAAAATCAACAACATACGATATGCCGACGACACTGTCATAATAGCAGACACGCTGCAAGGCCTGCAAGAGTTGTTGAATCAAATTGCTGCTAAAAGTTTGCAATTCGGCCTTAGCTTAAATGTTGGAAAAACAAAACGAATGGTCATATCCAAGGAAAAGAACATCCGAGGCATGTTAGAAGTAAATGGGCAGCAAGTCGAACGCATGGATTCATACAAATACTTGGGTTGTCTCCTCAATAAGAACTGGGACAACATGCAAGAAGTTCGTGCAAGAATTGAACAGGCCAGACTATACTTTATCAAAGTGAAATCAGTGTTGTGTAGTCATGATCTTAATACCACTCTCCGAATTCGTGTGTTTCGGTGTTATGTTTTTAGCATCTTATATTATAGCAAAAAGATGGAGGCATTCGAGATGTGGTGTTATCGTAGAATACTCAGGATATCTTGGATGGACTTAGTAACTAATGTGGATGTTCTGCTTAGAATAAATAAAGATCTTGAAGTTTTATTTACCATCAAAAAACGAAAACTTGAATATTTTGGCCATATTTTGAGAAATGACAAATATAAACTTTTAAAATTGATAATAGAAGGCAAAATTGAAGGCAGAAGAGGTCCGGGTCGTAGACGGATATCATGGCTTAAAAATTTTAGACAATTGTAGGGTGTTAGTACTACGACACTTTTCCGAAAAGCAGTGGACAGGGTACAGATCGCGCCGATGATAGGCAACGTTCGAAGAGAGCATGGCACTTGAAGAAGAAGACACTTTTCCACAACGTTAGTCCAAATAGATATATGTTAAAACCATATATAAATAAGTGTAAATTACACTACTCTAGAGTAATATATATCAAGATAAAAAAAAACTTTCAATATTAACTATAAGAAAATCTTACAGAAAAAAATCCATAGAGAATTAAGTAACAGTAGTATTGCAATTGGCTTATAGCACGCGAGATGTTAACGAATAGGCATAGATATTTGTATCGAAAAAAAACTTTATTTGGATTACAAGGCGGTCTAACTATAAATAGGGTGGTCCATTAAAATCTGCACATTTTTTTTAGGGTACAAATTCATTACCACTTGTCCGATTTCAAAAATTTCGCTAAAACTCAAGATGGCGCTTTTAAAAAATGTCAATTTTTCGGACCCCCCCCCTACCAATTTTTTATGGGTGCCGCTGTCTCTCCTGACTAATGTCAGTTTGGCCTCTAAAAAATGAATTTTGTGTTTAAGCATATATATCTTTGTAAATCAGTATATAGATACCTGTCGCGCCTATAGGCAAGGGAGTAGTTTTTTGGTTTTACAAAAACGTGGATTTGGATCTAGTGTCAATGTAATATTAAAAATGACAAATAAGAAGCCAAAAACTCACTCTGTTAATTTTATTCTATCTTTCGTATTTCATGAACAATTTTAACAAGTGGTCCATTCAACATGTCAAGGATGTAGTTTTTCAACTGCCGTTAGTCAGGAAAGACAGTGGCGCATATAAAAATTGGCAGGAGGGCGAAAAATGAGAATTTTTCAAAAACGTCCGCCATCTTGAATTTTAGCGAAATGTCAGGATCCCTTAGCTTAAAGCTTTAGTTTTACAATAAAAATTTATAACATAAAAAATGTGCGGTTTTTTATGGCCCGCCCTTTATATACCAACAACCATTGACTTGTATACTCCTTCTGGCTTATGGAACTCAATGTCAACAAGAATTATTTTCGCGATTTGCATTTTTTCGATGGAGTCCACCATTATTCTATTTTACAGGATGGGGCTATGATTTTAGAAGCAATATTTGAGTTTAAAAAAATTGGTGCTAGAAAGCACGGAAAGTCCACCATACAATCAATTATTTTATGTTGGAAGGAAATGAAAATATCTCGAAAACTCTAGCTTTAAAAGATTGGAACCTTATAACAAAAGTTTTCGGTAATATTTACGAAAACCAAAATCTGAAAACCGCATATCAATAGAAGCTTTACTTCTAAAGTTATAATTTTTTTAAATATTTTAACGTTTTTTTCAAATAACTCGGAAACTAAAGCTCCCACAAATTTGGACCTTATAACAAAATTTGTAGTCGATATACATGGAAAGTTAAATCTGAAAACCGTATATCGCTACTTGCCTTTGTTCCAAAGTTAAAATTTTTTTAAATATTTTATCCCCATTTTCCCCCCTTCAACCCCCACCACCCTATGCAAAAGTTAATCAGTTCATGATTAGCTGATAGAGGATCTTTGTAACAAATTTCGTTAAAATCGATTAAGGCGTTCTTAAGTTATCGTGTATACAGACAGACGACGGACAACAGACCGACAGACAACTTTTTTTTTTCGTCGATTAAAGTGTTTTGAAACCTTAGTAACTCATTTTTGATAAAATTAAGAAAAGTCAAAATTTCACGATTTTAATAGTCTCCCATACCATATTGGTATCACGATACACTTAACACGGTATGACAATGCGCATTTCGGCATGACGTCACTTTGTGACCCCGATACCAAAACATGTGCATAGAAAAGGTATTAATTGCCTAAATATATAGGGCTATGATAAAACGTAAGTGTTAAAATAAACAATAAAAACTTACAATGATTTGACTTTATTTGGCGTTTATTTGGCAGGCAATTATCGATTTGATTTCTACAACTTTTTCCCTTGGTAATCTAAAGTATTTAATATTTTTTATAATTCTGTAATAATTTTTACATTCAAAAACAGCGCACTTTCACATAGTAAATAATTATTATAAATAAATTTTGACACTGACATAATCATTACCAAACAACAAAGTGGTAAAAATAAAAGATCAAAAGATCTTGGGAGGAAAGAACGAAATTTCAAAATTGGACGAGTGTCCCACAAGGAACACACAAAAGTCCAAAGCGAAAAGGGAAACAATTAAACGATGTTTCGCCCGGGGTGACTGGCGTGGGCTCGTCAGTGGATTCCCTAGTCACCCTCAATCCAGACATCATTTAACACCATCGCACACTTTGACTTCCAACTCTGAAACACTCACAAATAGGCATCATTCCGCATGGTACTTATTAAAAGTCGCCTGATGCGTGTTAATTTTTCCAATAGGAATATGCTCCTAAGACAATTAAAACAAGAAGTTAAAACTTCCAAATCAGTTACACCAACCGAAAAGAATCTAAAAAGAAAAGATCAAAAGATCTTGGGAGGAAAGAACGAAATTTCAAATTTGGACGAGTGTCCCACAAGGAACACACAAAAGTCCAAAGCCAAAAGGGAAACAATTAAACGATGTTTCGCCCGGGGTGACTAGCGTGGGCTCGTCAGTGGATTCCCTAGTCACCCTCAATCCAGACATCATTTAACACCATCGCTCACTTTGACTTCCAACTCTGAAACACTCACAAATAGGCATCGTTCCGCATGGTACTTATTATAAGTCGCCTGATACGGGTTCGTTTAATTGTTTCCCTTTTCGCTTTGGACTTTTGTGTGTTCCTTGTGGGACACTCGTCCAATTTTGAAATTTCGTTCTTTTCGGTTGGTGTAACTGGTTTGGAAGTTTTAACTTCTTGTTTTAATTGTCTTAGGAGCATATTCCTATTGGAAAGATTAACACGCCAGGACGAACCCGTATCAGGCGACTTATAATAAGTACCATGCGGAACGATGCCTATTTGTGAGTGTTTCAGAGTTGGAAGTCAAAGTGTGCGATGGTGTTAAATGATGTCTGGATTGAGGGTGACTAGTGAATCGACTGACGAGCCCACGCTAGTCACCCCGGGCGAAACATCGTTTAATTGTTTCCCTTTTCGCTTTGGACTTTTGTGTGTTCCTTGTGGGACACTCGTCCAATTTTAAAATTTCGTTCTTTCCTCCCAAGATCTTTTGATCTTTTCTTTTTAGATTCTTTTCGGTTGGTGTAACTGATTTGGAAGTTTTAACAAAGTGGTACTTGCACAAGTTGTGTGTTGTTATCGTAGAACATTGTAGAAGGCAGTCTCTCAATCAAATCGTATTGTTTTGGGAGGGCGAGCGAGATTATTTTTGTTCCTTTACGCTTTCAAATAAAACATGTGACAAGTATATCAGTGCAGTGAACTCATTCTGTCAATCGAGCACGCCAATAAAACTTCGAATGTTGACGTCAGTGTATGATTGCGCGAAAACCGACGGAATTGGGCATAAATAGTAGCATACCGTGTTAAGTGTATCGTGATTGGTATGGTGGACTAAAAATAAATAACATAACTGAAAAAGAAGACTTTGAACAACTGTCATAAATGAAATTTCTTGAAAATTCAAGATCGACAATTTAAAAAAAAATCACAATTTTTTACACAAAAATTTCACTGAGAGTCATTAGATTAAAGTTTGAAATTCAACAACAATTTTGTAAATTCTAAGATGTCGTGGGTTGAAGATTCAATATAGGGGGGATAATCAGATTTTGAGTTTGGTTTTTATCTAAAAAAGTAGCTATGCGAAGTATATATAATATAGCATAGTAAAGTATAAATATGTATAAATATTATATGAACATTAAATAACCGAAAAATAAATAAAATATAAATATAAATAAAATATATAAACAAATATAAATAATAATAATAAAAAGTAGAATGTATAGTATAGTAAAGTAATTGAAATATTTTATTTTTAGTGTTTTAAGTATTTAAAGTATATAAAAAAAAATATTGAAAGTATTGGAAAGTATCTTGTATAGTAAAGTATTTTGAGTTGTGTTTTTATCTTAAATTTGTATCTGTCAGAAAACGTTTAGAAATAAGAATAAAAGTGCTATTATAATGCTACACGTTTGCCGCTGTTGTTGGTGTTGTATTGTAAATTCTAACGGTATTGTGACACTGCTTCCCGAAATACGCGCTAGTGAAGATTTGCCCCAAAAAAAATTGTGTATATTTGCCACGTTGATAATAGTAGTTTTCACAAATAATGGTTAAAATAGTGCTTTTTTTACAAGCGTTGATTTAAATAACGAGCGCAGCGGGGTATTTAAAAACGCGAGTAAACACTATTTTTTTTAAATTCCTTTATCCAAGAAATCCAAGAAAAACTTTTAAAAATTTCGAACGAAGAGCAACACACCATCTTTACACTATAAATCAAGGCGGCTGGTAAATTAAATAACAATGGTTTCCATATCAATGTGCCCTTTTACTGACGTTTGATATTTTGCCGATGTTTTTAAATGATTTTTTCGGAAACACTGGGTAAAAATTGATGGAAAGGCTTAATTTTTAGGCAAGAATAATTAGATTTTTTCAATATTACTATTTTCAAATATTTCTCTTTAATTTTGGGTAAAAAACGGACAGAAATCTTTTTTTGCACCCGTGATAAAAAATAGTAGTTTTAACAACTAGTGGCTAAAATAGTGCTTTTTTTACAAGCGTTTGTTTAAATAACGAGCGCAGCGAGGTAATTAAAAACGCGAGTAAAAAAAGCACAGTTTAGCGGCGAGTTATTAACACTATTTTTTTTTAATACCTTTACTAAAAAAATCCAAGAAAAACAGGAAAATATTTTTAAAAATCTCGAACGAAGAGAACTTCTCGCAAAACACCATCTTTACACTATAAATCAAGGCGGCTGGTAAATGAAATAACAATCGATTTCATAGCGATGTGTCTTTTTACTCGGTGACGTTCATTGTTCATTGTAAATACTTGGTGAAAACTGGCAGAAATGGTTTAATTCTTAGGCAAGAATAATTAGATTTTTTCAATATTACTATTATATATATATATATTATACCAAAAAAGTCACGCTTTAGTTATCTGCAGACAGTTACTAAAATCATGTTTTTGATGAAGTTACCAAAAAAAAGTTTTTTTGCATCCGTAACCAAAAAAGCCATGCTTTAGTTATCTACAGACAGTTACTAAAATCATGTTTTTGAAGAAGGTATAAAAAATATATTAAGTTTATTTGGACAAATTTTTTTAAACTGTATTCAAAATTTCAAAAAAAAGATATCAGCCAAGATTTTGGTGCACTCAATTTTAAAGACGAAGAGAAGCCTAAATAATCCCAAAATTAGTTTTTGACCCATTTTTATGTTCAGGCACAATTCAAAAAAACCCGATCAAAAAAACACCGCCTGTGTAGTTGTCTACCAGAACCATCAACGATAAACTTAATAGCTGCGATTACCGCTCATAAATTAACGCGATACGCGGCCGTACCGAACAGGCGAGCTGTTGCCAGGTAACCCCATCTACCGAACGAGCGGACCACCCAAGTAGAACGGCTCTTATTGGCCGGCGAGCGGTTAAAACAATCGTGGAGCCATCCGCGGTACGGCCCGCATCATCGTCGGGATCGATTAGGCCGCTCGCGATCGGCGTTTGACTCTCGCGGCATCTAGAAGGTCGTGTGGGTCTCGGGAGGTATTTCGGGTATTTTATTTAGATGACCGTCAGGGGCGCACTGAATTTTTTTTAAAGAAATATAACGAATACTTTTTTACACGTAAAGGCGCAATTACACAGACGAACATGCTCAAATAAAAGCTCGTGCAAAATATCTAAAAATTTTTGCGTGAACATTTTTGTGAGCTTTTCTTTGAACATTTTGTTCGGTTAAATTTTTGAGCAAATTATTGCTATCTATTTTGGAAACATATTTTTAAAGATGAGAATAAATAAAAGTTCACATCAGTGATCAGTGATCTCAATTCTTTAAAAAAATGGAACACCAACTTTTATGTAAAATTTTTGTGAAAAAAAGCCGACGGCAAGCGAAACATTATTATTGGCTCTACTATCAGTTTTGTCACATGGATTAGGTTTACTTATAATATTTTTTTCTTAGGGTTTTTCCCGGATTTTTTTGCCCGGGGTTTTTTTTGGGATTATCTTGCGAGTTTTTTTTATTTCCAAGGGTTTTTTTCCTAAAAAAAAAAAAATTTTCTTTTCCAAAAAAATTTTGATTTTTTCAAATATCAGCAAAAAACTCAAAAATTGCACTTTTAAGCGGTAATCCGCGCCTCACGACTATGGGGAGTGGTGGGGAGGGAGATTTTTTTTAAACATATTTTTGTAACTTTACTTTACCTTTAGCTTTTATTGTTGTTTTTTAATTCCTCACACCAGATTTACCTAGTTAGTTTAAGGTCCCAAGGGTTGCTTAAAAAAGAAAAAGGTTCATGAAAATGCTGAAGATAGATATTTACTGTCAATTTAATGTAATAATCAAGGTCGATTACTGACACTGAACAAACAATATGCAAAGGAGCAACATTCCGATTCAGAAGTCCAGTCTATTACTGCTAAATTATATTTTTTAGGCAATGGTCGGGATGGTAGGATTGTAAAAGTGGGTAATAAACGGGTATTATTTGGACCGAACGTGCTTTTGTTCATATATTTGAGATTTAATAAAATAGGTTTTTTAATTTGACTTAATTGTTATTGTATTGGGTTTTAAACTAGGAAGTAAAATAAAGAGATATTCTTTTAAACGTAAATTTTTATCGTTACATTTTACAGGCAACAGCAATAAATAAGTGCCATTATTATTTTTTTATTCTCGTTTTTCTACAACACCAAAAAAGTTACAAGTATACTGGCATATCCCCTATAAAAATCAGATCAATCGAAGTTGCTTATGAGGTAAAACGTGAATTTCGACATCAAATCGTTTTTCCGTCGGAAAGCACTTAATTAAAAATACCTTGTTTTAAAACTTAGTCTTTCTATTTTCAGTTAAGTTCAATAAATTCCCATAAAACTATAAAATTTAAATTTGTAAGAAATTTTTATTACCATCATTTCTTCAAACAAATTTTGCTCAACATTCTCTCCAAAATTTACGTGTGTTTTTTTGTACGCGATTTTGCTCGAACATTTCTTTGAGCATTTTGCTCAAGAGGCTCATGTAAATGTTTGTCGGCATTTCCACATCAAAGGAAAGTTTGTCTGTGTGTCTTATTTTTGGTAGGTGTTGGTGACGCATAAGAAAAGAAGAAAATACGAGTAATACATTTTTTTAAAAAGAAAAGATCAAAAGATCTCGGGTGAAATTTAAAATTGGATGAGTATCCCTCAAGGAACACATAAAGGACCAAAGTAAAAAGCAGCGTGGGCTCATCAGTGGTTTCACTAGTCACCCTCCCCAAACATTTAACACCATCGTACGCTTTGATTTCCACTTTGAACCACTCACAAATAGGCATCGTTCCACACTGGTACTTATTATAATGCGGGTTCGTCCTGGCATGTTAATATTTCTGATAGGCAATTAAAACAAAAGAGAAAGAAGAAAAAGAAGTTAAGAAACCTCCGAATCAGTTACTTCAACCGAAAAGAAGGGGGAGTTTGCGGAATCTCAACGATTTGCTAATCGGTTGCATCAAACAAGTTCTTGAAAAGTTCTGATGCCATCAAACGCGTTCTTCTAAATTTCCGATGCAACCAACTGATGCCAACAATGGTCGTCGACCTCTGGAGCCGATGAGTGTTGATGGATGGATTAAAACATAACCTCAATTTTTATTTGTTTAAAAATAAAATAATTTTGGAGTTACTAAAAGAAAAATGTTTCCAAGTCGAGTAATAAATGGTGTGGTTTCCCAAATAGCCCTAAATTTGTTGAGGGATGTTGATTCATCCAGTTCGGAGGAAGAAGAAATGTTAGTATCAAGTTAAAATAGATGAGTGTGTAGAGAGAACACTGGCCAACTACGGCTTGAGTGTCTTTAAGAACATCAACTTTTTTTTTATTGTGAGGTTATAAACAACTCGCGAGTCACAATCGGGTTCTGCGTTTTTCGATGGACCTTATAACTGAGTTCAACTATTGTTGGAATCGTTGCAAATCGGTAGATGGATTTCAGATTAGATTAAAAACTCTCTCGAATCTAAAAAGAAAATATCAAAAGATCTTGGGTGAAAAAACGAAAATTCAAAATTGGATGAGTATCCCACAAGGAACACACTAAGGACCAAGAGAAAAGAGAAATACTTAAACGATGTTTCGCTCTGGGCAACCAGTGGTTTCATTAGTCACCCTCCCCAAACAACAAAATTTTTTGTTTATGGATCACACATTACAGATCATACTTTTCCAACATAGTTGGGGATTTCCAACCTCACAGTTCTGAGTTCGATAATTTATTGCTAAATCTTGAACAGTTCTTGGCCATCAGAAACAGTTTTCGCTCCGAAGCAGCTTTTTTGTGGGATTTTGAGTGGAGTAAAAAAGATGTTAAAGAATCTAAATTCATTATACAATTCTACGTAAAAAAAATAATCTAAAAAGAGTTCATTATGTTTTCCATATAACCCGTCAGGGGCGGATACAGCCGATTTCAAAGAGGAGAGGGAGTTTGTAAGCTACGAAGGGGGGCGGGCTGATATTGTCTTCTTCCCTAAAAATCACCGCGTTGTGTTGCCATATACCACAGTATTTCTATAGGTAAATGTATGGATTACTATTACGAATAATTATATGGCAAACTGATGGCAATTAAACTTTTGAAATCAATTAACACTTCCTTTGTACGGCGAATTCATTATATTCAGTAGGTATTAATGCTGATGATCATTATATAATTAGTTCTATCTGTCCATGGGTAATTATAAATATATAATTACTGTAATTAGTTACTGAAAAAGGACTGGAGTGCATGCAGCTGTTTTATCTCTCCATGTCCAGTTTAATTTGACCATTTTGATTGACATTTTTTTTACTTACCTAATTAAGGTTTAAACACAGCAAATTGAAGGGATTTTTATGATTGCGACTTGAAGCAGGGGGGAGACATCAAAATCGGTATACAAATAAAGTAAAATGAGCACCAAACGAAAGGCGAACGAGCGAAATTTGGGTCAAATATTGACGCTCATAATTGAAAAACTTTAGTAGGGGGCATAAACTTTAAAAAAAAAATTGTAACTCACGAATTGTAGCAGCTAACGACACGCGGGTTATACAGATAACTGCATTTTCAACCAAAAAAAAAAAAAAAAAATTGAAACAACTTTTGAAAAATTGAATTTTTATGGAAGGCGTGCCTGCTGGCGCCATTTTTTTTTTTGTTTAAAATTGTCAATCGAAAACTGGTGGTTTACCAGTTTCACCAATGGAAACAGCTGTATAAGTCAATCGTACCGCATATAAGAGTCTATTATGACATTTTTTATATCATTTCATTACCTATAGGTATATTTTCGTAATCTAAACACATACGAGAGCCTCCATAAGAAAATGACAGCCCATAAAACGAGCGTCTACCCAATAAAATCGCCCATTTTATTGCCTCTATCGGTCGGAACCGGCAAATGGGCATATTTTTAATGTTCGGTATTTTTTTAATGTTTTAGTATAATCTTGAAGTTTTAATCTTTTCCCCCGATATCGTCTTGTTAATTGCCCGCCTAAAAGGTTAAGATGGCGGCGCATTTTTTTCAAGTTTTATGGTGTATTTATACTGTGTACCACGCATGCGGTATTCGGGGATTGATATCGGAAAAAGGACCAAACATGGGGCATATTCCGTATAGCTTCTTAGATTAAAAAGAAACAAGATATCTGGTCCAACGAAAACTCTTTGGCAAATAATAACCACTGTTTATTTATAAAATCTGCCATCACCCACCAAAACCAAAACAATGGGCTGGCAGACATTGTAAATGTTAATTTTTGAAAGAAACGTTGCCATATTGTTGTTGTGCTATATAGTGGGGTTCCCTTCTCTTAACGTTGTATCCACATAACTATGAGATGATATAAACGTCCCTACTCTTGCATTTCCCGAGAAAAATGCGTAGCGATAATAACTATCCCAATCAAGCCTGGAAATAATCTAGAGACGAGGATTCTACCGGGCAAGCGCGTCGATTGCGTTATTAGTGAAAGTAACTGACAACCCATACAACCATCTGACAGAGAAAATTTAGGTTTATTTTTGATACGTTTGTGTGTGTACGTGTTGTCTAGTGTTTTTCGTAAATTAGTATCAATAGAAAATTGGATTCCTCTAGATTTATGGTAAAGCCATGATGACCCTTAAAATAATTTAGTTAAATACCTGTCAAATGATTTTTAGATGTGGTTAAATACACCTATATATGGTAAGACACGTGTTTTGATGAATTTAAAGACTGTAAAGAACTTTGATTGAAAAAAAATTAATACCACCTTATATCTCACACACCTTATGCTTTGAAAAATTACAATTTTTGCTGTTTTTTGTATAAAAATGGCAAAATTAAAATTATATGCACGACACCACTCAAGATGACAGACAGATGATGAAATTATTTTCATCTTTCTCTAAAATACTTTTTTATAGAAATATCTCTCCATCTGTCTCTAAAATTCTGACCTCTCTCTCTAAATATTTTTAATTTTAATAGACAAAAATGTTTTTTTGCAGTACTTATTTTGAACGATAAAAGAACAGTGAAAACTTGAAAAATTTGAGTGTTTTATTCTACAAATCGAAAGTTTGGAAAGAAAGCTTTAAAATGTGAGCAAAATCATGGCATAAAAATGTGAAAAACATAGTAATAATTGCTTAAAAACGTTACCCCTTAAGGTCGTAGTTACAATCTGGGGTATTGTTTTTAGCAACACTGTACGGGAAATGAATTTAACTATGGCGATCTGATTTTTTTTGCAAAACTTTACGTCATTGAATTTGTTTTCCATGGTATCGTGACTTTATTTATGTTTATCCACAGTGGAACACCAGAGATTTTTTAGCACCGGGTCAAAAATTTGGGGTTAGGTTACTTATTTTGACTTTTCGCATTCTGCGCAGAATACCTGCTAAAAAAACGCTACCCAACTACGTATTAAAATAATTGGATGTAATGTTTAAGGTTTCATTTACAGGTGTATTTATAATTGAATTAGAAACACACCCGCTAGCTGATACCGACAACAGGTTAACTTAAAAACATGCAGATTTAAAAATCGGCTACTGGTGCTAGACGAAATAATCGTATTCTATTTTAAACCGGAGCGTCAACGAGTAGCAAGAGTCTTCCCAACCTCTAAATGGAGCTTTATTGGCCTGTTTTGTTAGTACTCAAGTATCCATGTGTTTTTGAAACTGAGGTTCTAAAATATATCCTTTGCACGCCAAAATGCACATGACTATGCCGCAATAATTTAAATTTAAAAAAAATGGTTGAATCAAAATAAAAACAAAATTATATGGGGTTATGGGCGCCGAATGTTTCTATGCGAATTCCTAGTAATCTCAGCGAGCCAGTAAAGTTCTCTTGGTTCTTTGATAGACTCGGGGTAATGCCTGCGCAGCGCTAGACCTTTTTCGGCAGGCGACCACACACGCGGAGTGGTTTCATATTTGTTTTAGAACAATGTTTTTGAAAACACATTTTTGAAAGATAAACATAAACTCGAATGATTTTCTGTCAGAAAACGTAAAAATACTCTTCTGTCCCACTGCGGCCCGATTTAAAGTTTGTTGACAAAACACCTGCAGTTACCATGGAATCGTATAAGCTCTGCGATCTATCGGCCAACACTTGAACTGCGTGTGTCTCCCAAATTCAATGAAGTATGATTGATTGATCGGTTTTCTTTTCCGGAGTGCACAGGCTTTTGGAAAGAAGGAAACTTAGTTTTTATTTTCGCTAAAGCAAGGAAATATAAAAAGGAAAAATGTAATCCAGAGGAAATTGTGAGTATTTCTCATTTTTTTTTTTAAATCATGTTTGTTCTAAACCACAATTATTTTAAGGCGTTTTGGATAGATGACAGCATCAGAGCTTTTATTTTGAAGGAAAAATAATTGAGAATTTTGAAAAATCCTTCAAATATTTTTGTTAACCATTTAAAAATGATCAGCCCTGCAAAATTTCAGCTAATTCTGATGTTCAGTTTTCCCTGTGCACTCTGGCAAAAGATTAAAAAAATTAAAGAACAAGGCGTTGCCAGTTGTACTTTTTTTTAACTTAAAATCTGGGGAGAAACTATAGCCTTAATATCATTAAATTATCGTAAGGTCACTGTAACACTGGCATGGCTTCATTAGTGCATGCGCAGTAGATTTTTGGCCCATGGTCTGGCGGCCCAAACAGTGCCAAAGCCAACCGCGATATTGAATTTTCTTCTTTGATTTCAAGGTTATTTTCATTACACATTTTGCGACACTTAGGGCGTTATAGTATCTCATAGTTATATAATTGAATCGCTCACCCATTGTATACCATTGAGACTTTTGTAAGGATGTATAAGGATTCGCCTATAATTACTTCCCAGAGAACGTTTTCAAATCAAACCAAACAAGGTTGTTTTGGGCTATCATTTGCACATTAGGACTTTCACCCCATGGTATTGGGTAAAGTACGAACGTGTGGGTTTAAGCCCATACATTTTGAAAAAAATAAGTCCTTAACATGAAAAAACATGAAACTAATTATAAAAACACTTTTTAAAAAGCCTTTGCTAAACAACTTTTACAAACTTTTTACAACTAAAAGAGATTGTACTGATCGAAACGTCGCGTCGTGTATAAATAAAATATAGACAATGGAAGTCCGAGTCCGAGTTAATTTCAAACACATCATTGTCTCAAACTCAAATATAAAATACAAGTTGTCTTGCCATAAAACCCGAGAAACTATTGTTGAGTGCGATGGCACCTAATCGATAAACGGAATACACCACAATATTTAAGTTTTACGGCGTACCACAGAGCGTATGGGCTGGGAGAAGGAACCATTAGGATATCAGCGGGCTCTTTGGAATTTTTTTAAATAACAAATAGACGCAGTGAGGCTTATTTATTATCAGTGAGTCGCGGGTTGCGGCCCTCGTAAGCAGCTGATATCTTTTACAGGGATTTAATTATATCCGCTGTCTTGAGGTTGGGAAATTTATAGAGGTGATTTGTTTTAATTTTTTCAGGCGCCTCGGAATTTTTACGGTTCTCATTGGTGCACATTTAGATACGTTTAACTAAAATGGTGGACTGCTTTGATTAGTTGACTATATGACCAAAACAAAGTTATGATTGTTTTCCACAAACCAAAACTACACTTTTTTTTGCACTCGACGCGCGTTTTGCTAACAAGGTTAGCATCATCAGGAGACGATAAACAATGAACTAAAATTAATCTACGCTCTATCTTTTATACAATCCTTTAATGGGTGGACATAAGACTAATAATTTGTGAGTGATCAGGATTTTTAATCCTATCTCCTCTCAACCAAAGAATAAAGTGTACTAAACGGGATGGGTCCTCTATCTTTATTTAAACTATTTCTGGATTTAATGATTTCCATACTTTCATATGCATTCAAAAGTCTTTTGTTTGGTACATGTTTTAGAAGTTTTAGGTTATCTAATGTGAATCTATGATTGTTTTCAAAAGCATACTCGGCCACACTTGACTTTTCTGTTCTTCCGTATTTGAAGTGTGCTAAGTGTTCTTTAAAACGTGTTTGAATAGAGCGTCTCGTTTGGCCAACATATTTTTTGTCACAATCCATGCAACTAATTTCGTAAATTCGACTTTTTTCTAGAACTCTAGTTTTATCCTTGGGATTTCCTAGTAAGCTTCTTATTGTGTTACCGGATTGATATACTAATTTAAGACCGGTATTATTAATACTTTTTGTAATCCTTTTGTATAATTAGGATTATAAGGAATTGATACAAATTTGGAGTCGCAGTTATCTTTTTGTCTGAAAAAAGTGGAATTCCGAAAGGTCTTTTGAAAAGAATTCCTATTTATCAGCATATTTATTAAGCCTTCGTCGTAACCGTTTTCGCCAGCTATATTCCTAATCCTGTTCTTTTCTGCTTCAAATCTTTCTTTGTTTAAGGGGAAATTTACGAATCTTTATATGAAAAAGTGCAAACTTGCAAGCTTATGTTGTAAGCAATGAAAAGAGTCATTTGGAAGTTGGTGGCCGTTCCTTTTATGTATAGGTCAAAGTCCAATTTGTTTTTATTTCTTATAACTAAAGTGTCTAGAAATGGCAGTGTACCGTTGTTCTGTGTTTCATAAGTAAATTTAATTGTGGGAAATTTGTTATTTATTTTTTTCATAAAATTTTCAACACTAGTTACTTTAGTGTGAAATACTGCAAACTGACAATCTGATTCAAATTTGCTCATAAAGAGGTTTCGATGAAAGGTCATAAACTATTACCCATTGTGGTTCCTTCTAATTGCTGGTAGTAGTTATTTTTATATTGAAAGTAATTTTGATTCATGCAGAATTTTGTTAAAGATAGGTATTCTAAAGTCTGTTTGTCTTCTACATTGTTTTTTCTTAATAGTTCCTCCAGGTATTGTAAGGTGTTGGGGATCGGCACACTAGGGAACAACGAACTAACATCAAACGAGATTAAAATTTCAACTTCTTGGAGTTTTTTCAAGGGAATTTTGAACAGAAAAACCTTTTTCCTTTATAGGTAAATTTTCAAACTCGTTTGCTAGCCATTTCGAAATGTTGTAAGTAGGTGATCCTACAGCAGAAACTATAGGTCTAACCGATTTTCCAGGCTTGTGGATTTTGGAAAGACAATACAGTTTCGGCATATTTAATATTGTCAGTAATAATTTTGTTACATTTTTTAATTGTGTTTTTTACTTCGTTAATCATTTTTGGTAAGGAGTTTTTTGGGACTTGTTTGTAGGGTATATTTTTTATTAGATTATCTACCCTTTCGAAATAATCTGTTTTATCTAATATAACAACTTTATTACCCTTGTCAGCCTTTAGATAGAAAACATCTTTTTCTCTCAAACTTTTAATTGTTTTATTGTGATTTAATGTACTACTCTTATTGTTTTGAATGATGTTTAGAGAGATCTGATATCGGCAAGCATCTCGCACTTGCAATATTTGCAATAATATCACTTAAATTATCTTTTTGTGGGGGCAGAGCAAAATTAAGACCTTTGTTTAAAAGTGATATTTCTTTGTTTTAAAAGTTTGAGAGGATAGGTTTTCTACAATGTTTTTCCCAACATAGTATATGACCAAGGGCTTTTCTGGCCTAAATTCTAGAAAGTGTTTGTCAGATTTTGGGTTTATTAGCAAAAAGAAATCAAAATTTTTCCTAATTGATGCAAAATGTTCTTTCCTTTATATCCAAAAATACAACCAAATCTTTTAGTCAGGTTGAACTGTTCGAGAAGGGAACTCCCCTATATAGCACAACCACAATATGGCAACATTTGTTTGAAAAATTACCCATTAGATTATTTTATTTTTTTTAACCATATTCTCTTAAGTTAGCCAGCGCCGTCTTTGGACCTCTCTCAATTTTTTTTAGGGATTTGAAAAGATACTGTGAATATCAAATAAATACACGATACTGTCTCTAATTGTTTTAATTAACTTTTCCAATCAAAACTTTTAAAAATTTAAATTATAGAAAGGCTAATAATTACAGTTTTTCCTTATATCAAAGCCTTTTGGATGTAGTGGGTCAACCAGTTCAGGCAGTAAGTGGCACACACCTGGCCGAAAACTCCCTGTCCCTGGAAATTTGTAAAAAAAAATAATAAAAATACAGAACTCATATTTTAAAAAAAATTTGCTCCTAAGAAAAAGTCATGTGTATAATTATTCCACATATTTTTTTAACTGCAGTTATTTAGAACTTACCTTGCTCTCTTCCACCGGAGCCTTACGCTCTTTTTTAAAGACGAATAAATGCGTTTTGGGATAATATTTCGATTCCGGTCGATCACTAACAAAGTCGCACTGAAAATGTCTGCCACATTGGTGACACCTTCAGAAATAAGGCCACTTTATTCACAAAGTTTCCAGCCACTATCATGTTAAGTAAACTGATAATCTGGGTTTTATTTTTTTTTTATGGTTGAAATAAAAGTGTAGACAAATCACGTAAATTTGAAATAAGAAATTCGCTTAAAAATGAAGTTTTATATCTAGAAAATAAAATCAAAATTCAGTGTTTCAGATACCTTAAAAAGTGGTTGCCATAAAAAAAAGAAGTTAAAAAACCTCTAAATCAGTTACTTCAACCGAAAAGAAACTAAAAAACAAAAGATCAAGAGATCTTGGGTGGAAATAACGAAAATTCAAACTTGGATGAGCATCCCACAAAGAACACACAAAAGACCAAACTTGGTAACCAGCGTGGGCTCATCAGTGGTTTCACTGGTCACCTTCTACCATACATCATTAAACACCATCATACACTTTGATTTCCAACTTTAAATCACTCACAAAAAGGCATCGTTCCGCACTGGTACCTATCTAAGTTACCTGATACGGATTTGTCCTGGCAATTAAAACAAAAAAAAAGAAGTTAAAAAACCTCCAAATCAGTTACCAAAGTAACGGACATCGTTTAATCATTTCTCTTTTCGCTTTGGTCTTTTGTGTGTTCCTTGTGGGATGCTCATTCAAGTTTGAATTTTCGTTATTTCCACCCAAGATCTCTTGATCTTTTGTTTTTTAGTGGTTACTATATTGTGCAAAATAGCAATTTTCGTTTTCCGGAAATCATAAACAAATGAAGAATATTAAGAAATGAGATTTTGCACACAAGCCTAAAATTTAACTGCCTAATGCGCTACAGAGCTTTTTTAGAGAAAAAACTTTATTTAAAAAAAATAAATTCCAAAATTAGGAGTTGGCACATTGGGCTTTGTAGCGTAAGCAGAATACGATTTGCCGTGGAGGTCCTGGCTCTTATAAAAAGCCAAAATTTGTACCAAAAATAATTAACAATATTTTGTTCATAAATGTTAATTAGTATGTTTTCACATCGTATTCAATACGTATCGAAAATCAAGCATCTTTTTCTGTCATATATCTCGCTCTTTGTTGGAACAGAGAAGATGCTCTATGAAAGAAATGAAGAGAATCTTTTCAATACGTATTGAGTACGATGTGAAAACATACTAAATGTTATTCCAAAAATTTATCTTACTTATTGATATTTGTATGTACTGTTGAAACTAGCAATGTCAGTTATTTCTTGCCCATATGTGGATGAGTTAATTATCCCTCATGTTCATGCCAATGCAGACGATTTGCGATATAATAATTAAACAATAAAAGGTCTCTCACTGGTTCTTATAATCATTATTTTATAAGTAGAGCTGGTTAGACTAGTGACTGTAATCTATACATATAATAAATCCATCTCTGTACATCGAATATTGATTATCAAACCATATAGATACCAAAAATTAAATTTTTAGATTTTTTCTGTTTGTTTGTTCCAGCATCACGCAAAAACTATTGGATCGACTTGATCCCTTGGAGTCATGGGCATTACATAGGCTTTATTTCATCAAAGTCGGTTTTCGAGAACAAAAGTTATCATCATTTTAAGCAAGAACAACGGATAGAATCGTAAGCGAAGCTGCAGGGTCTTCAGCCAGTTTAATAACATAATTCACTACACAAAAATAAAGAATTTTTTTTAAATTGCACACATTTTATTCAACAAACTTGCGCACGATTTGCGAAAATTTCTTTATTTATTTTTTTTTTCCTATTATTCTAACTCGTTTTGACAAATATTAAGTGAACTACGTCAGCGCCATCTACCAAACGTGTAAAACTTTTGATCAAATTGAATTGATGAAAAACTTCAACTAAGCGATCTGCGCAGTTTTCATCACATTAGAGCTCGCCGTTTTTGAGATATGGCGATTTTTGTAAAAATGCATTTTTTTCAAAAATTTTTTCCGCCACTGATATAGTTCATCTCCCTATACAAATACTTGGGTTGCAAGCTCGTTTTCACCGAACATTGTTTTAAATAAGCCAATATTCACCGTGTGCTGCTTCTATTGACTTTCGATGAGGACCCATAGGTAATATTAGGCTGATAATATACTCAATCATAAATTACTTTTTATTACTTAAGGTTAATTAAAAATGACACACACTTGGCGTGCGCTCATTACCAGAGATAATGAAATGAGTCTTGATTAATTTGATGCTTTTAATAGGATCTTGTTTTTAATAAACGGGAAATTAAAATTGCAAAATGGCATGAATTCGATGTCCTTTATAAACAAAATGATGTGTCAACACGAGAACAAGATGTTGTCTTCACAAAATTAATTTGCTCCATACAATATTAAATTAATTGCAAGTTGTTCTTATTCTTTTATATTAAAAGCTAGGTTGTTTGTAGTTTTTTTAGTCCACCATACCAATATTATGGAGGACTATTAAAATCGATTAAAATCGTGAAATTTTGACTTTTCTTAGTTTTGTTAAAAATAAGTTACTACCCACATAACATTGGGGGAATATTCCCTCAAAGTGACTTTTGGAATATTCTATTGCGAATATGAAAGGAATGTTCAAGGCCTATTTGTTGAATATGCTTTAAGAGTTTGTGAAAAGAACGCGATTTACATGATTTATAATTATAATTTAGTTTAATGTCATCTATTGTAGGTAGATTGCTCTGAAATTAATATGTTCTCTATGTATGTATGTATATTATAATAAATATAAGACAGCAAAAAGTTATTTAGGTAATCTTTTGATAACTAATCTCAGAATAAATCCGTAATTGCACTTTAGTGGAAGACTTATGCATATTTGGTGGATATTCATTATTCATGTGGACATATATCCACTGCATATCTTAGGATATCTCGTGGCCATCTGGACATGTTTTGAATCACAAAATCATATCCATCAAATATTCAGTAGGGATCTATACTTGCTATGTGGGACATTATAGTGCCTAAAAAACGTTCTGGTCGTATTATAGACATGTTTCACCTGTATGAACTAGAACGTAACTTATTGCCAGCATGTGTTAGTAATATTCCCAATGGTAAAATGTAACATTCCTATCACATGCTTTGTTTTCAAGTATGACTATTACATTACAGGAATGTTTAATTGTCATGTGGGTAGGGTTCCAAAACACCTTAATCGATGACAAAAAAAAGTTGTCTGTCGGTCTGTTGTCTGGTGTCTGTTGTCTGTTGTCTGTTGTCTGGTTTATGTCTGTCTGAAATTTGGTATAAAAATCATCTATCGGCTGGCCATGAACTGATTAAATTTTGGTTAGGGTGGTGAAGGGTTGAAGGAGAGAAAAGGAGGATAAAATATTTAAAAAAATTTTAACTTTGAAACAAAAGCAAGTAGCGATATACGGTTTTAAAGTCCAAATTCTTGGGAGCTTTATTTTCCGAGTTATTTGAAAAAACGCTAAAATATATAAAATAATCATAACTTTGGAAGTAAAGCAGCTATTGATATACGGTTTTCAGATTTTGGTTTTCGTAAATATTACCCAAAAATTTTGTTATAAGGTTCAAATCTTTCAAAGCTATAGTTATCGAGATATTTTTATTTCCTTTCAACATAAAATAATTTATTGTATGGTGGACTATCCGAGCTTTCTAGCACCAATTTTTTTTTACGAGGTGGGTGGCGGTTTTTAGTAGGCGTTGGGATGAATAAAGGTATACGAAAAAAAATATGTTATTTATATTTAAAATCCTTGATGGGCGGATCTACTGAAAAATTGAAGAAAATTATACCTAAAATGCCATTTCTTAGACTTTTAAATTTTGTTGACAAAAACTGCTTAAGAATAAACCAAATATGTAAAAAATACAAACATGAGCAAGTGCAAACTTTCACCTAAAATAAAGTGCATTGGGTTGGGAAAAATTGTAACAATCAATGACGTTGTAGCGCCACAGGAATTTTTTTTTGGAATTTAAACCAAATAGTCTTAAAAATTGTGATCGCTTAGTTTTTCGTAAAATATTTAAAAAGATGGGTTGGCTTAGCTGAATAAAAGAGGCGACCCCCCCCCTGTCACAGTCACTAAACGTACCTTTTGTGTTTTTGAATGCTTTACCTTTTGATTACTGATTTTTTTTTAAAAAAGTAGGTTTGGGTAGGTACTGAAAAGTACCTATTTGCAGGCTCGAGTTGAAGGCAGCCAAACTTGGGAAAGTTGTCAAAGAGGAGAGAGGGAAAGTGTAGTTAAAATCAAAGTAAATTCTAAATATCAAAGTCGGCTTTAGAGAAATAGTTTATAGTTAGTTACTTATATCAGATATAAAATCTCTGTAATTTTTTTCTGTGACCGTGACCTTATAAAAATTATATTTCTTTTCTTACACATGATGAAAACCTGCCATATCTCATCCAATATATTATCGTCTTCCAAAATGTTTCTATTAGCATTTTTTCATTCCTAACTATTATTTTATGTATAACCCCACCAACCTAGACCCATCATTAATTCAAATCCCATCATTAATAAGCCCATCTTTCTGACGTTTTAATTTATTCCGGCCCCAAATAAATGAGTTTCGACAACAGCTGCAGTCGGAACCCATTTTCTTGATTATAATTTTGTTTAGTTTCGTTAAAATGAAGGAAATAAAATTGTATATTTTTTCTTAAGTTATTTCTTTTATATACCAAAAATTACCAGCAATCTCTTCTGTGAAAAGGAAAAACCTAGAAAAGTCCTTATTACTATAGGTTTTTGCTTCGTATCGTTTTTTTTTAAAGCCCTCAATAATGTTTTTCGCTTGGACCTACTGAAAATATTTGAAAATTCAAAAACCATTTAATTAGATTTTTACGTGGTAAACTTCTTCACTATTCAAATACAAACCTAGTGCTATATGCTAGATTTTTAAAATTAATACTGGAAAACAATCGCCGCGCGGAGAACTGGAGTTATTTTAGTGCAAGTGACTGTACTGTAGGTTTGTTTTTTCTTGGTAAAATGTGAGATGTAGCACAGGACGTAAAAATACTAGCTTTTTACAAAGTAAGGTTACAAATATTCATCAAAGTTTCGAGAATTGACATTGGCGCACCCGGGAATTGACTTCGGAGGGCGGGGGGTTAAGGATATGGCTAGGATAATAATAATAATATGACCATAAGTGATACAAGGAATTAGGTGCTTACAAGCGCGGATCTGAACTTGAATGTAGAGGGGGGTTGTTATCCATATTTAAAATTGTTTTTTTTTATACCTTCATTATAAACATGATTTTAGTAACTGTCTGCGGATAACTAAAGCATGGCTTTTTTGGTTACCGATGCAAAAAAACTTTTTTTTTGATCACGGGTGCAAAAAAAGATTTCTGTCCGTTTTTTACCCAAAATTAAAGAGAAATAGCGGAAAATAGTAATATTGAAAAAATCTAATTATTCTTGCCTCAAAATTAAGTCATTGCCGCCAGTTTTCACCAAGTATTTACCAACAAATCATTTAAAAAAATTGGCAAAATATCAAACTGTCAAAGATTAAAATGTCGCAACAATGAACGTCACCGAGTAAAAAGGCACATCGCTATGGAAACCTTTGTTATTTCATTTACCAGCCGCCTTGATTCATAGTGTAAAGATGGTGTTCTACGAGAAGTGCTCTTCGTTCGAGATTTTTAAAAGCATTTTCCTGATTTTTTGATAAAGTTATTAAAAAAATAGTGTTCACAACTCGCGGCTAAACTGTGCTTTTTTTTTTACTCGCGTTTTTAAATACCTCGCCGTGCTCGTTATTTAAGCCAACGCTTGTAAAAAAAAAATCACTATTTTAGCCACTAGTTGTGAAAACTACTATTATTTACCCAAAATTTGATGTCAAAATTATGCTTCCTTGCGCCACAGGAAAAATGTTTTGAGAAAATAACAACTAAAACTCAATTTTTGACTTAAAATTAAACTAAAATCGTAAATATTGATGGGGTTTTGGGAATTTGAGTTGTTTATTTACCCTTATTTTTTTTGCAAAAATCGTAAAATGAGCCGCAGGAGAAAATTTTTGCGAAAATGACACTTAAAATGCCATTTTCGACGCCAACAGTGGGATTTACTAAGATCTAAAATAGTACCTTCCACAGATCCAAATATTTACACCTGTGGGGGGTGCTAAATTTTAAAACCAATTTTCAAAAAACCCATACAGAAAAGACCCAGAGTTATTCATTATTTTGTATTGTTATCTCAAACTATACCGTATTTTAGGAGAAAATGCCCTAAAACTAATTTTTTTTGACATGTTTCATAATGGCAAAGGGTGATTACGCCAAAAATTTGGCATATAATATCTTAATTATTGGTTTTTGAGGTTATAAATTTCAGACCACGTCTGGGGGGTGGTTTAAATTTATAGCCTCCAGAAATGATTGTTTTGTGGCGATTGGTAATAAGTTTGCTTATAATTTCACTAAGTAACTATTTTTACAAAGATTAATTTGCCTTATTTAATATACCAAGTTCTTCATTACCAATAAAACACCTCCAATTTTGTCCAGAAAAACGCCATATTTTGAACCCGTTTTCACTACGAGGCAAAACAAACATAAGGGAAGGTCACTGATTATGCACGAAATATGTACCAAATAAAAAACCCAAAACAACTATATTAATTTACTTACAAACTGAAATTAAAACATTGGGTTTATGTAAAAGCTCAGTCAAGAAAACTTTCCTTACTCAAGGCCCACTCATTTCAAAGCTGTAGCTTTCATCAGTAAGATGTTGGAGCAAGCCAAGGTACAAGCAGAGGTAAGACATCCGAACTCGCTGTTTGTGATTTGAGCGCAGCTAATGTTTTGAAACTGACATTTCGACAGTGACATAAATGTAAGCAAAACTTGCATTTAAGTGTTTTAATACATTTCATAAATAAAAACACCTTTTAAATAAATACAAAATTAATCTACTCCTTATTTTATTATTACCCATCTAAATCGTTGTGTGACATCAAGTATTAATTGGAAAAATTAATTAACAAGGGTAAGTTTTAATTAGAGTGACATATAACCCCAATTTTAATTTGTTCTACAGAGTGTTATTTAAACCCCACGTGGGTTTAAATTTTTTAATTTTCTTTTCTTCTAAATTCAAACTTTCTTCTTAAATCCAACAAAAGATTGTGTTAAGATGAATATTCAATAAAAAAATTTATTAAAATTCTTCTTATAAATCAAACTATGTCCAAAACTCAAGGAGGGTTGGTTTAAAATGCTTAAAACCAAAAATTTTCTTAAACTTAGGAACGTTCTAAAATTACATTAAAAAGACCATTTTGACACGAAATTTATTTACTATATATCTACTAATTTCTTTTTACTGTAGATTTTACAGTAAGTCGGTTCGGGTGTGCGCTAAAAAAAACGACTGTGTGTGTGTGTGTGTGAAGCACATATATAAACCTATATCTTCCGTACTCAACAATGATGGACTCATCATTATTAAGCCCACATTTCTGACGTTTTAATTTATTCCACCCTCAAAAAAGTTTCGAGAACCGATCTTTTTTCATTATAATTATTTGGTTAGTTTCGTTAAAAAATGAAGGACATAAAATTGTAGTTAGGGGGAAGTGTGCGTTTAAAAAAAAGCGCCCTTGTCTCATTTATTTCCATGTGTGTGAGTCTCTATTTTTTAGCCTTATAGAAGAAGATTTTCCATAATGAATAATGACGGACCCATCATTAATAAGCCCATCCTTCTGACGTTTTAATTTATTCCATTGTGGTCTAAAACCCAAAATAAATAATTTTGAAGGAACAGCTGCAGACCGACTAAAACACTAATTTCGTTCAGTTTCTTGTGGCTACATTTTTCAAAATGGAGAACATGTCATTTTTTTTTATATATATCTTCAAAAAGAAATATTTTTTATGGGTAACCAAAAAAGCTATGGTTTTGTTATCGGACAGTGTGTAAAATCGTGTTTTTGATGAGGGTATAAAATAAAAGTTTCTTGGACACGGGCGTCCAACATTTCGATAAACTAAAAGTTAAACTAATTAATGTCTCAGGTTTCTACAAAAAAAAGAAGTTTGAAGACACGAGAAAACAGCAAACTGTCATAAAATAAAATGGCTTACAGTAAGGTCACTGACTGGAATTAAATGCGATTCCCCAGCTTTCTGGACAATCTCTCTTCGTTTACAGCCCTTAAAATTACAAAATTTAATGATGATAATTGTATAGAACCAAAAATAACTTGATTTTACTCATCAAGGCACTCATTAGTGTCCGTAAAAAGCCTATAGTTTCATTTTACAGAAATACGTAAAATTATCGATTTGAAAGTTTAGTTTGACGCCAGATACGAATTTGAAATCGTAGGAAGTGATGAAAACACCCGCCAAACCATCTACCCAAAACCAGAAAAATCTCTCTTAGGATATAAAAGTAAACAGCAGCAATATTGGTAGAGCTAATTCTGTTAATTTCCTAGGTGTTATCATTGATAAAACCTCAACTGGAAAGATCAGTGTGCAAAAGTTATCTCTAATTTACACAAAAGTTATTTATTTAGAAATTTCCATCTTTAAATCAGTTTGCTTCTGTGTATTATGGAAAAGTTGAATTTTAAGGTATGCTTTATGCTTCTGGGGAACTTCTGTAAATGCCAAAGATGAATTTGTTGCCCAAAAGCGGGTAAAAACCACTTCATGTAAAGAAATATTTAGATCACTTAAATTGCTTACACTTTATGATTTGATAATTTATAGAATGTCAGTTTACCTTTATAAAAATAAATATTCCAGTACGTACTTTGAGGTATACATCAGAAATACAAGAAATCAAAATAATTACTAATTACCTACGACTAACGAATAATGCTAATTTTACTCAACACGATTTTAATGGCCCATTTACGGCCCTAGGATAATAATAAAGCTTAAACGTAAACCACAAGATGGCGTGACAAGGGATGAAACTTTATTTTATAAGAGAAATGTGAATTACTTTTCTATATATTTAAGACAATAAATATTTAGTAAACGTAAATAAATCCAATATAATTTTAGTACCTAACCAAAAATAAGTCCTGTTAAATTGACATATTACGGATTTTTAAGAAAAAAAAACCTTGTTTTTTAAAAGATATATGAAAAATCCCTTAGTAACCTTATTTGTTTTGACGTTTTAGATAGAATGTCATTGAAACTTCTGGTTATGAAGGTTATTGACTTGTATTTGCTGCTTCTAGTAATAAAATAAGAATTTTGGCTTGGCTCATTCATGTAAGGTAAGGTACTAAAAAAATATATAAAATTATGATTTAAAAAAATTCTTATGTTCTTGGAAATTTAATTTTATCTAATATAAGAACCAGTGAAAAGTGGGGCCTTTTTTTGTATATGTCAGTAACAGTGGCGTATCAAAGAGTTTTGGTACACTTTGAAATTTTCTAAGAAAATCGGACTAATCCACTGGAAAAATTTAATTTTCTGATATTATTTAGGTCATTGCTCAGATCAACCCTACCAAGTTTGGTACTCGTGGGTTAGAAAATCTTGATGAAAATGCTAAGAAGGAAGATGCAAGAAATTGTTCAAATTCGCATCATTTTTGCTTGGATTTTTTCAATTTTTCTGGTAGAAGGAGTGAGAGATCTGTCGCTGTTTAGGAGTTATCCATCCAAGAAAAACTCTTTTTTGGAGTTTTTTGAAGGTTAGAAATGACAGTTCTCGAGGATGTAGGAATGGGGAAATTTAGGATGTTAAACGGTGGACCTTCCTAAGCTTTTCCTCCATTCAGAAAATTTATATCTAAATTGCCTATCCTAAAAGGTAATTAAAATGTATTGTATGTCACTACCTATATTAAAAAAAAAGGCCGAAACAACTCAGTGGGATCATTGTTTTCGAAGATGACCACCTTTTTTATTAGGAACCCCGATTACCTAATGGTCCATCTCGTTCTGTTTTGTTTTTCGACAGCAGCAGACAGCCTTGGGGCTCTCACGAAATAATTTAGAAAGAAATGCGGTACCGCGGGGTTTCGCTCTTTTTTTGGGTTCCTGCCAGCTTGGTTGGTCGAGAGCTTGGTTCTGGGTAAATCAGTGGCGTAGTAGTTTAAAACGCCAATAACCATGAGAATTTTATAAAAACAATCCCCTATGGATTGTTTTCAAAAAAATTTTATATAGAATTAATTTAGGTAAAGAAAGCGGTTTCAAAAAATGTATATTGGGTGTCCCAAAAATAAAATATGGCAAAAAATTATATTTTTCTAAATAGGACACCCTGTATATTATCTCATTTTCTGAATCCTTAAAATATAAGCTGTTCAAAAATACAAACACTTTGGGCGATATTTACTAAGACGGGTTTTTAATCTAATTTTGCGGGTTTTTCTTTAAATTTAAATAAAACTTGTTAGAATTTTGGACTTACTATAATCAGATAAATGATTTCGCAAGAAAAAAAACACAGGTTTTTCAAAAATTTCCTGAAAAAAAATGGAAAAAAAGCAAATTGACGGTGGGTTTATCCCCGTATAGTAGGCTTTTTAACTAAAAATACTCTGTTAAATGAATTACTTAATTATATTTTTTTATCGCTTTTTATCCCTAAATTTGCAGAGGTCCATATGAAAAGATATATTCCTACACAACACTTCTTTAATATAATGAAAATATTAAATTAAAATTTTTAATTCATGTTTTTTTTCGATTGAAAAATGTCAAAACACTTAACTGACGTTTCGCTCGCTGACGTTTTGCTCGTTTTGAACGAGAACCGTACCTTCTGAAATAAAAGAAAGCCTTCTACATCTATAAACGCGTGAACCACCAATTATGGCAAATTTTATTTTGTCCATCTTTATAAAACTCTCTATACCTTTCTTACCCCCCCCCCCTCTTTAAATAAGGCAACAAATATTTTTAATGTTGAAGTATTTAGTTATTTCATTATTTTATTTATCATTTTCAGTTACAAATGCTAACAAAAAGCAGTTACGAATTCTCCCTTCCCCTTGTAACACTTACCTACTACCCCCCGCCATTACTTAATTTATAGATGACACCAAGAGGTTGCAATTTGGAGTTTAGGCGTAAGGCAAGGTCTGGGAGAAATGCAGGGAGGAACGAGAATAAGCAATTCCATGCTTCTGCAAAAAAATCTCCGAATTTTCATAAAAATTTAGAAAAATTGCTAAAATCACACGTTCCTTTCGCCTCTAACGCGCAAGAATTTACCGCTAAAGACGCGTAATATGACATCACCGCACAAATCACAAAACCGCGCAAAACCACCAAAACAATAACAAAATAAGCAAATCCCCAACAACCCAAAAAAGCTGCGGAATTTTTATTATTAGTATTTTTTACATGAGCTATTTAATTTGCGCTGAATCAAGTATTGTTTAGGAGAAGATTGTTACGTTTGGGCGGTTTGTGAATATGCCGCAATCAGTTTTACACTATAATTGCTTGCTTGCTTGAAAAATAACAGCGCACAGGAGTAATAGCGCAAGATTTATACCGTGAAAAATTGCTTTTTAAGATTCCGCTCGCTATCAGTTACCACAAAAATTTAAACTTCTTAATTTTTTACGTGCGTAGTTAATCGCCTTTGACAAGGTGTGCAAACGCCTAAGCAAACCAGATGTGTGTATGTAAGAAATCTTTATTTTCATTTAATTATTAAAAATTAATTTTAAACTTATATGTATAAGACTTTTTGCTTGATTGAAGAGAGCAGTGATCTCCCTGAATCACCTTAAAGTGAGATACTATTCGTTCCTATACATTGTCTTAAAAAACGCGCTGGAATACCCAATTGAAGCAAAAAAAGCCTGGAATTTGGTTTTTTAGTAATTAAAATACTTCAAGATATTTATTTTGAACAAAAAAATCAACCAAATCGTGACTGTTTTAAAATTTCAAGCAAATAAACCACCTCTTGGCAACACCGTACTCAACTAAAAAGCCAGGTAACTCCTATCGTCTCAGTGCCCTTTAGCCTATTGTATCGGCCATTTTTATAACCAAATTGACAAGTAAAACATGGATTTTCTGTCAGTTTGGTGTCAATATGGCGCCGATCATAGACCAAAGGATACTAAAACGAAAATGAGTTAACTGGCTTTTTAGTTGAGAACGGTGTTGCTCTTGGCGGTGGTCTATAATATACGATGATTTTACTCAAAATACAACATCCCGTGTCACTTTGACATTTCTCAGATTTCTTGTTTACCCATATTTTATTAATATTTACGGATTATTTGGACTGTTTTAAGAAAAAATGGCCCTGTGCGTCTCATTCCAGTACATTTTTACATCTATCCAGGTAAAATTATCTTATAAATGGTGGTCTGGTTCGGCTTAAAATAAAATTTTCGATACCCATGTATATGTCAGCCTTCAAACCAAACTTTCGATAAACTATAGTCCTTAGTAAATACCGCCCTTTGTGTCTATCTTTTGTCTTCTCCAAGATATTCAAGTTTAAATTTGTATGGAAGAGATAGAAAAATCGAAATTAACTACCCAATATTAACCTATGATACTTATTTTCCCAAACTGGAAATTGCAAAACCTCTCATAGATCGAGCCACCTACATCTGAAATACAGAAGAATCTTTAAATAAAAGTGAAAAATTCATTCCGATCTGCAAAGGAACAGTTTCTCCAACTACACGATCAATAAAACTCTTCAAACCACTCCAACACAATGATGATGATAACAGACGTAAATACTGAAAGAAAGGCGACGGATAGGTACAACAAAGAAATCTCAGAAAACATAAGAAAAATAGGGAACCAATACCGTCTTTGGGCTTTCTTCAAAACGACCACAACAATAAGAAGTTAAAAAGAAGTTAAGCAAGCTCCGAATCAGTTACTTCAACCGAAAAGAATCTAAAAACAAAATATCAAAAGATCTCGGGTGAAAAAAGCGAAAATTCAAACCTGGATGAGCATTCCACAAGAAACACACAAAGGACCACAAGAATCGGTTCATTATATCATGTCCCTGGTTCTACTACTACTATCTACGTGTTGTATCATTTCTTTGAAGGGGTTCTCTATGGTCATATTCTCTATCTGTAGCTCGTCTCGTCTCTTGTTGTTTCGCGGTAGTTCTCAAATCTTGAATAGTAAATTAACGTATGTTCTACGTCCTCTATTCTTTGACAGTATACCGACATATGTCGTCCGTTTTCCCTATTCGCTCTGGGCTGCGTTCAGAAAGCCCAGACCATGGTGTGGGTGCGCGCACTCGGTGTGTCCGCAAGTGTACACACAACACAGAATCTGTCATTCTTGTCTAATAAGGCTGATTTACAAAAATAAAACTAAGGGATGTTGGGATAAATGATAAAATAGTCTTTTTGTTTCCTTTTGTTTTCGAAAGTTGGGTTGGTTTCTGGGGTTGCTTTTTTTGTTTCACATGCAACTGCGAATGCTGGATTTTGGGTTGGTCTTCCTCGTTGCTTTTCTTTTGTGACATTATCCAATATGAAATGACCCAAAAAAGGCATGTTGTTAGGCTACAAGTGAGCAAAAAAATGTTGGATAGTTTTTAAAACCGTCCTCACCACTTTTTTACTTCTTGACGGGTCATTTGAATATGAGGTCATTGAAATGCTACATAAGCATCCCAAAATTTTAAAAATGATCAAGTATCAGCTAGAACTTTTTGAGACCCCTATAAAAAAGTATACATACTAGACTAATAAGACATCACATTTAAAAATAGAAAGAGTAATAAAAAAGTCAGGATTTTTTACTTCCTATACTTTTCAGGTGTATGGGCTTAAAAACGACTCTAGAAAAAAATCATGAAAAAATCAATATTAGTGACAGTATTTCGATATACTGACAGTAATACTGATAGTGTGCGCGTAGATACTGATACATTGTCAATATACTGTTAATACTTTCGAGGTGTTAAAAGTCTTTGGACGGAGCCTTTCAGTTTGTCAGTATTTAGATAGTCTCAGCCAGTGCATGGGCACCACCTTGGGCATTTAACGTGTTTTTTGATTTAAAAGATGGATTCGGAGATGGAAAGTGAAGTGGAAGAAAATGTTTTATTAAAAGAATATGCAGATTAAGACCGCGCAAAAGAAAAGTGGATATGAAAAACTTTTATTAATCTTGAGAAAACTGAAAGCTAAAGCTATAGTTGAAGACGTAAAAAAACAGATTAATACTATTGGAGGCAATTTCAGAAAAGACCAAAAAAAAAATCAAAGACTAGCAAAGAAGTGTTTCTACCAAACGTTCATTAGCAGGAATTTCTTCACGCAAAAAGTGTCTCGTTTTGTGATATATGGCTCCAACATTTTTAACAGTTGTTCATATACTTGTGTTCTCATTCTAAAGTATCTTTTATAAAATTTAATAAATTTATATAGGTATAGTTTTTTCGTTCAGCTATCCACTGTTTAACCAACCTTTTCCTCTTTTTTTTTCTCTTGAACGAGCATCGTAAGCTTTTTTTTTAATAAAAGTAAATATTGATGACAATACTGAAGATGTGCGGGGAATTTTAAAATACTGTCAGTATTAAATACTGTCAGTAATACTGATAGTGTGTGGGCCGCTTTAGAGCTTGTGTCATATAGTAATCCATTTTTCCTACGAGCTTGCCGAAAAACGCCTTTTTCACACTCATTTCCGCACGCCGTGCTCGAAATAGTAGTTTTAACAACTAGTGGCTAAAATAGTGCTTTTTTTACAACCGTTGGTTTAAATAACGAGCGCAGAGAGTTATTTAAAAACGCGAGTAAAAAAAAGCATAGTTTCGCCGCGAGTTGTTAACAATATTTTTTTTAATACATTTATCAAAAAATCCAAGAAAAACAGAAAATTACTTTTAAAAATCTGGAACGAAGAGCACTTCTCGCAACACACCATCTTTACACTATAAATCAAGGCGGCTGGTAAATGAAATAACAATTGTTTCCATAGCGATGTGCCTTTTTACTCGGTGACGTTCATTGTTGCGACATTTTAATCTTTGACAGTTTGATATGATGATTTTAAATGATTTTTTCGTAAATACTTGGCGGAAATGGCTTAAGGCAAGAATAATTAAATTTTTTCAATATTACTCTATTCCGCTATTCTCTTTAATTTTGGGTAAAAAATGGACGGAAATCTTATTTTGCAACCGTGATCAAAAAAAAAGTTTTTTTGCATCGTTAACCAAAAAAAAACATGCTTTAGTTATCTGCAGACTGTTACTAAAATCATGTTTTTGATGAAGGTAAATTAAATATTAAAATATAAAAAAAAATAAAAAAAAATTTTCACGCACGCTGTTACGCACGCTTGTTGTTGAGCATGGTTGCTCAGTGATGAATCAGGAAGACTTGAAGTAGACGATGGCATTAAGCAACATGGGCAGTGGTACTTTCAATGTTACCATGATTAATAATTACCATAAAAATTAATTTTTTAAGCGTGTTAAAGTTTAGTTCTGAATAAAACATAAAATTCGTAGTTTTGACTATTTTCTCATTTTTAGTCTGCTAGGTTTAACTAAAATAAAGACAAAATATTTTGATATTCCGCACGCTCGTAAGAAAAATGCTGTACCTAACGCGTGCGAAAAGTATTTTCCGCACTTACGGCTGGCCCGAATACCGCGGGCGCGTCGTTCGTGCAAACGCCGCTGCGTGCGGAAAAGTATAACTTTCCGAACTAGTTAGGTAAATAACTATTTTTGTGTTTGCAGTCTATCCATGTTTTAACGTACAAAGAAGAACAGAAGTTGGACTGGAAAATCGTGATCTGAAGATAATTGCCGTGCCAGTGAGCTTCAACAAAAGCTGATGGACGCAATCAGTGTTGTGTTGTCGCAATCCTAATTCCACTATGTGAATTCGTCTGCTTCGTTTTTATGATGTTTTAGAACTTTTATATCACAGCGTAGAGGCAACGTTTTAAAAGAATCTGGAACTTTCAGAAGTAATCCCACATCAATATCAGTTGTTCTTGAAATTTTATCAAGGATTATAAAAGTACCTGATTGTTTAAACAAATCAGTTACATCAACCGAAAAGAATCTAAAGAAGAGAAGATCAAAAGATCTTGGGAGGAAAGAACGAAAATTCAAAATTGGATGAGTGTCCCACAAGAAACACACAAAAGACCAAAGCGAAAGGAGAAACAATTAAACGATGTTTCGCCCGGGGTAACCAGCGTGGGCTCGTCAGTGGATTCACTAGTCACCTCCAATCCAGACATCATTTAACACCATCGTACACTCTGACTTCCAACTCTAAATCACTAACAAATAGGCATCGTTCCGCAATGTACTTATTATCAGTCACCTGATACTGGTTCGTCTTGGCGTGTTAATCTTTCCAATAGGAATATGCTTCTAAGACAATTTAAGCAAGAAGGTAAACTTCCAAATCAGTTACATCAACCGAAAAGAATCTAAAAAAAGAAGATCAAAAGATCTTGGGAGGAAAGAACGAAAATTCAAAATTTGATGAGTGTCCCACAAGGAACACACAAAAGACCAAAGCGAAAGGAGAAATAATTAAACGATGTTTCGCCCGGATCTTCTCTTTTTTAAATTCTTTTCGGTTGATGTAACTGATTTGGAAGTTTACCTTCTTGTTTAAATTGTCTTAGGAGCATATTCCTATTGGAAAGATTAACACGCCAGGATGACCCCGTATCAGGTGACTCATAATAAGTACCATGCGGACGATGCCTATTTGTGAGTAATTTAGAGTTGGAAGTCAGAGTGTGCGATGGTGTTAAACGATGTCTGGATTGAGGGTGAATAGTGAATCCACTGACGAGCTCACGCTGGTCACCCCGGGCGAAACATCGTTTAATTGTTTTTCCTTTCGCTTTGGTCTTTTGTGTGTTCCTTGTGGGACACTCATCCAATTTTCAATTTTCGTTCTTTCCTCCCAAGATCTTTTGATCTTCTCTTTTTTACCTGATTGTTCTTATATAAGATTGTTACCCGTCACCATTACCCATCATTACTATAACTATTTCAGCTTTGAAAGTTTAAGTGATCTTGCGTTCATGTCGATCGATATCAGTGATTCGTTTACATTTCTGCAAGCCTTCGAGCGATCTTAAACCAGTCAAACATCCCTATTATTGGCGCATACTTGTTAGCAAACTGACTTACTAATTTTAGAACGCAGGTTTTATTAAATTTATGATTAGATTTAGATTAAGATCTGTATTACGCTACGGCGAAACAATTTGTTTTTAACTAGGTGTAGGTAAGTATATAATAGAGGTTTCGTTAAAAATGATTTGTCAATTTTTAGGATTCAAGGTTTCCAAAACTGCTGCATATGTAAAAAAATTACGAACCCCTACTTTTCCCTCGGAAACAGTTATTTACCTAACAAGTGCGGAAGGTTTTATTAAATTTATGATTAGATTTAGATTAAGATCTGTATTACGCTACGGCGAAACAATTTATTTTTAACTAGGTGTAGGTAAGTATATAATAGAGGTTTCGTTAAAAATGATTTGTCAATTTTTAGGATTCAAGGTTTCCAAAACTGCTGCATATGTAAAAAAATTACGAACCCCTACTCCTCCCTCGGAAGTTATTTACCTAACTAGTGCGGAAGGTAATACTTTTCCGCACGCACCGTTGTTTATCCGAACGTCGCGCTAGTGTGGTTAAAAACCTTCTCTGGGGTCTATAAATATTTCCACTTAAACTAAAAAACGATTTTCTAAAATGACTAAAGTTCTGAACCAAGATCTATTGTGGGTTTCAGGAAAAGACACGTCTTTTGAGGCAAAAACAACGGCCATTCAGAAAAGAGCAAAGTTATTCCTTCACAAGACGTTTCTTTTTTCTGAAAACCATTCTTAGTTCAAAATTTTCGTCGTAATGCATTTGCGCCAAAGGGCCCTTTTTACCAGTGTAGAGAATTAAAAAAAAATAGCTAACGCCGTTTTTTTCGCTTTTTCTTCTTCTGGAAAACAATGACAAATTTTTCAAGTATTACGTCTAACCTTGATGGCGATATTTTCCGTTTATTACTTAGCCGTTAAAAATCCACCAGCATACCTCCTATTTAATCTCTCACATATAAACTGTATGTACAAGCAATTTACGTCAATTTAAATTAATATTTCCCCTTTATTATCGATATAAAACCCATTTAGTACACATTTCAAGAGGTGTAATACACCCAATAATTAATGGCCATCGATTGCAAGAACCCACAAGCGTCATGAAGTATAACATAAATTATAATGGTACCGAAACAGAGATTACTAGGAACCAAAAAGAAGAGTACTGCTGACAGTAAATGTGTAACAGTAGTATGGATCCTGATGCGAGACAAATCTATGAGGATCGGTGCTAGTTTATTAAATATCCATCAGCACTAGAGTTACACTTCTTCTTGGTTATATAGGGGGCGCTGCAAGGACCTCTGGCGAGCATTATGCTTACACTTACATGTAATTGTTTCATTCATCGGCGATCCTTTGCGGAAGAGATGGGAGGAAAGAAAGAAGAAATATGAAAGTCAGTCACAAAACATTTTGTATTTCTAATTTCTTTAAACAACAATAAAAAAGTCTCAAAGTTTCAGGTAGCTTGGGAATATTAACAGAATGTTTTGTGGCGCAGAGGGCAAAGAGCGAGGAAATAAATCGGAAAAAGTTTTTCCTTGACTAGGATTTGAACCCGGGAACCCCTAGAATACCAGTCTAATACTCTTGAGCTACCGAGTTTTTAACTTCCTATTCGGGAATCCTTTTGTCCGATTCATTTGTTAGTAGTGAGGAGATCTTTGAAGCCCACTCCGGCCTTAAAACTTTTTTCTGATTTATTCCCTCACCCTTTGCCCTCTACGTCACAAATTTTTTCTGTAAATTTATTAGGGCGCTAAAATGTTCCCTTCAAAAAGTTTTGTTTTTTAAGGCCACAGTTTCTCTCCGGATATTTAAGACAGAAGGACTAGGGAAAACTAAACATCAGAATTAGCTAAAATTTTTCACGGTAGTTCATTTTTAAATTATTAACAAAAATATCTTTTAAATTTTCGATAAAAAAAGGTTTGTTTGAAAGTATGAGACAATGATGTGTTTGAAAGTAACTCTGTGTTTCGGACTTCCATTGTCTATATTTTATTTATACACGACGTTTCGATCAGTACAATCTCTGATCATCTTCAGGTGCAAACTTTCCTAAGGCTACGTACTTATACTACGTACGTACTATATACTATGGGAAATCATTCAACCGAGAAGTTTAAGAAGTTGGCTCCGCCCAAGGAGGGCTTGAAAGATTCTGCCCAATAAAGGCAGCTTCAATGAATTTTCGTTTTTTCTAGTGTGACTCCTTGTGTAAAACCTTCGTTTCTGTCCCCTTCATTTGGTGATGTTTTGGTTTTACCATGCTTGTTCGGCGATTCCTGATTTCGTTGTTTCATTTCTTTGGGTATTCGTCTGATGTTCCTTAAACCTAACAGATAGTGGTCTTTTTGTTTCGCCTATGTATGATTCACCACACTCACAAGGAACTTGGTAAATGCATTCCTTATTTTGTTTGTTCTCCTGTTTGGTTTTACTAAAGAGGCTTTGAATTGTGTTATTAGATTTAAAATATATAAAATATTGAAGTTGTTCGCTACTCTTCGAATTTTCTAATACTCCTTTAATGAATGGAATTATAAGGAATGCATTTGCCTAGTTTTGGTCTTGTAATCTCTGTCATATTTGCTAAAATTTAGAAATAGTGTCTGTTATAAGTTTAAGGCTGTAACCATTCTGATGCAATGCCCTTACGTCCAATCACAAGCTCAAGAAATTCTCCAACAAGTAATCTGTCTAAATTCCTTTTGAAAATTATTCAACCTCTTGCAGGCAAGACCGCTTCATTTGCAGAAAAGTCCAGCCAATTTGTTAATATTCTAAAATCTTTTGTTTTAAGACCCGATGATAGATTTGTCAGTTTTTGTGTCGAAAGTCTATACACCAATGTCCCGATAAAGGAATCGCTAGATATTATTAGACAGAGACTGGCTGATGATGAATCAGTTTATGAACGTACCAGCCTGCCGCTGGAGGGAGTGACGGAGTTGTTGGAGTGCTGTCTACAGAACTCGTACTTTCAGGTGAAATGTTTTGCTCAGGATGACGGTCTGCCAATGGGTTCATCGGTTTCGACAGTGGTGGACAATATTGGTGGTTCGAATCCCACGCGGTTGATACCGCAACATATAAACCTAAGCTCTGGCTAAGATATGTTGATGATACTTTTATTGTCTGGACCGGGAATGACCAACAACTTTAAGAATCTCTTTACCATGTAAATATCATAAGACCTACCATTAAATTCACAATGGAGTTGGAGCAACATTGTCAAATTCCTTTTCTTGATGTACTTGTCAAACGAGTAGAAAGCAACATCAGAACAACAGTCTATCGTAAACCCACTCACAGAGAACAACAATTTGTATAACAGAGCCACTCAAATTTGTAACAATTCTCATGACTTGGAAATCGAAATAAGAAACATTAAGAAGGATCTGCAGCAGAATGGTTATACCCTTAAACTTATAACAGATACTATTTCTAAATTTCAGCAAACAGGACAGAGATTACAAGACCAAAACCAGGCAAATGCATTCCTTACAATTCCATACATTAAAGGAGTATCAAAGAAAAGTCGAAGAATAGCGAACAAATTTAATATTAAAACAGCTTTAAATCTAATAATACAATTCGAGACCTTCTTAGTAAAACAAAACCGGAGAACAAACAAAATAAGGAATGCATTTATTAAGTTCCTTGGGAGTGTGGTGAATCATACATAGGCGAAGCAAAAAGACCACTATCTGTTAGGCTTAAGGAACATTAGACGAATACCCAAAGAGGTGAAACGACGGAATCAGGAATCGCCGAACATGCATGGTCAAAACAACACTAAATGAAGTGGACAAAAGCAAATGTTTTGCACAATGAGTCACACTGGAAAATTCCTTGAAGCTGCCTTTATTGGGCAGAATAAGGGTATTTTCAGTACACCAAGGGACAGTTGAGTGATTTCCCATAGTATATAAGTACGTAGCCTTAGGAATAGATTGTAGTTTGCACCTGAAGACGATCAGAGATTCTACTGATCAAAACGTCATGTATAAATAAAATGTAGACAATGGAAGTCCGAAATACAGAGTTAATTTAAAAAAAAGGTCTTGTTATAACGTCTTTCTCCCAGGTTTCAAAAACGATTTTTAAAGAAATTGAAGAATTATCAATAATTTCGTCTGGATTCGGCGGCGGTGAAATTTCAAGTATTATTTATTATGAAGAAATGCACCATACAATCTTCTCACTTAACTGTTGACGGTATTTGCATGTCCAAGTCTGTATTATCTTCCATATCGCACGTACACTGTACACACCGATAGCCGTATACACCTGCAAATAACCTACTCCAATGCTATCGTTCACGCCCGCCTAAAGCACGCGACCCCGACTCGTTGCTTGATGCATTCAGCAGGTTCAATAACCTCTCGACGCACACGAAAGTAGGCACACTGCTGCTGCCGGCGTATCATAGCTGCAGGCTACAGAGAACCTAGCAGCGGGGATAGCCTCTATTGGATTTTTCTAGAGTAGTAAAAAGACGCGCGCACACGACACTGTGACTCGGTTTGAGTCAAGGCTCCATTTGTTATGGGCTTGATATTTAAAATAATTTTTAGCATTTTTAATACAATCTAAAGTAATTGTTTCCAGGATCATACCCCCCTCAAATCCGAGCTTGGCGTTAAGAGGTGTGTGCATTCTGCTCACACTGTCATCTCTCTGCATTGACAAAGAATGGAATGTCCTTCTGTTCGTCGGTGAGTGAGTGTACGATGAGCACGACCGGTGTCATTAAGGTAATACATCAGGATCAATTATTACGACATACTTAGCCTCAAAGCGGGCTTCCATATCCCAGAAAAAAATAATTGAGAAGCTTGCCATATAAAGGGTTAACCATAATTGGTAAAAAAGCGTTGTTATATTTATCTATCTCGTTTTTTCGCAGCTTCTCTCAGTCTGATTGCTTATAATTTCGAACTATCTTTGAACCACTTTTAAAAATTTTGAACCACACTCCTTCCTAATTTTGTTTATATTCAAAATGGGGGGGTGCAGCCGGACGTCAAGCTACACCCCCCCCCTCATTTAAAGCGTAGAGAAAAATGAAAAGCAACTATCTCAAAATTAAGAACTAATGTCGAACTCGTAATATCATCAAAAAGACCCTGGGTTTTTAAAAAAATATGGGGGGGGAGTGTAGGATGGCCTCAAGCCACACCCCCATCAAAAAAAAATCGAACTTTGATATGCTTATAATTTTAAACTAATTTCGAACTAATTTTCTACAACTTTAAAAAAATTTTAACCACCCTAATTTCTGTGATTTTTTATATTTATCTATCGCCCCTCCATCCCTTTGCCCTAGACAAAAGTAGACTACAGAGATGCTGATGGTAACCTTGAAGGCTTTGGAGAAAATTTAGAATCTAGAATCCCTCCACAGTATAAACAAATGCGTGACGTACTTACCGCGAAAACCACGATATTGGAAATACAGAACAGCATTATGGAGTTTCTATTTATAAACAAGTTTTAGACAAAATCATTTCGGACATAAAATCAATGTTCAATAACTCTAATATTTTTGACCTGAACATATTCATACCAAGTTTTATACAACGTGAAGCTAAAATCAAGGGAAAATTACTAATGTTGTTTCCAAATACTATAAACTGTTTGGTTAATCCAAAACAAAAATTCTGGAACTTTTATTGGGATAAGTATTTAGAAACAATATTGGTCAGAAGTAGGCAAAAGCTTAAATAAAAACATATCTGATAATGTTTTCGAGGCAACAAGTGTGGCGATATTTTCCTGTTGATAAAAACATTCTTGGATGTTTGCCAGTAAGTAATGCTTCGTCAGAAAGAAGCTTCTCCTGCCTCAGACGAGCTTGGTTGCTGCATATCAACAGACATATTGAGATTGACATTGAGCGAGTCATTGATCGGTTTGCCCAAAAACTTATATTTGAGAAATTCAAAAGGTAATGTTTCAACTTAAAAAGCTTTTTAGACCTCAAAAAAGAAGTATTTATCTATTAGGTTTTGTTTGTAGTTTGTTTGGTTGCGCGGATTTCAGAGGGGAAGGGCGCTATTAACACCTTTGATATTTACAGTATTTTGTGTTAAAAATGGCGTTTCTAGTGTCATTTTCTTAAAAATTTTCGCCTGCTGCGCTTCGTCACCATTGATATAGTTACCATTTTAGTTAAATTTTAAATTAAAAATTAGTGATATTTTCTTAAAAATTTTCCACTGCGGCGTTTAATACCGTTGATGTTTACGATTTTAGTTTAATAGGACTCAAAAATTGCATTTTTAATGTCATTTTCTCGAAAATTTTCGGCGCATTTAAATAAAAAATGTATGAAATAAAGAATTAATTTATGATTTTTTAAATATTTTTGTTAAAAATGAAAGTCCAGGCTCTTGTATTTTATTCTCTATATATTTTAGTTCTGTGCTGTTATTTGATTGTGCCAATTGTAACCAGACTTTTCGGGAGGGGAGGGGGGGGGGGTAACCCCAAAACCCCTTTTCCTCGGTGCGCCACTGTAAAATACTGCTTTCTCTTTCTAAATATTTTGAATTTTTACAGAGGAAGAAAAAATTTTTGCCAGTCCTTTTTTAAAGGCTAAAAAACAGTGAAAACTTGAAAAAGGTGAGTTTTTTATTCTACGAATCGATATTTTGGAAAGAAAACTATAAAATCTGAGTAAAAATTAATGGGCTAAACAAAAATGTTTACGGCTTAAAATATGCTAAAATATTTTAGGCCCTAAATTTACGATTGCTGAGGAAAGACAAAATCATTAAATAAGCGCCTTTGCAAGGGATAATGTTAGGTTGCGTAATATAAATAACGGGTACCCGCAGCTTGAATGCCTCCTTAGCCTTCCTCCTCTACACCTTGTCTGGAAGAAAGAGGCTATGAAGGCTATGAAGCCAACCAATGGGGTGGCAGGGCAAGTCAAGTAGTACCAAACTCTTTAACGCGGGCAATTGAGAGCCACTAAACAGCAAAAAAGCTATACAACTGGACTGCTGGACGACAAACAGAATAAGTTTCTCAAGTGAAGATAGCTGCGGATACAAAATGCCTTCAGGGGTTGGATCCGGAGCTTATTGCAGCCGGGAAATATCAGGATTATACATAGTCTTGGACGAATGGCTACAATTTTTCAGGCGAAACTCTTCGCCATTGAAATGAGCGCACATTGGATGATAGATCATAACTGGCGCAACAGATCAATAAAGATACTCTCCGACAGTCAAGCGGCCCTTAAGGCTCTTGAATCGAAATGAATAGATGCTCATCGAGAACCGTTAGGAGCTGCCAGGACACAATGAACACCCTAGGGCGAATAAACACTGTGTCGCTGGTGTGGATTCCGGGACATCCTGGGCATCGGGGAAATGAGACTACCGACCAGCTAGCTGGTGCGTGAAGCGGCCTCTGCCGTCTTTATTGGCCCCGAACCAGCCCTTGGAATAGCATACAACACAATCAACACTGCTCTCTCAGGAGTTCATTACAGAACCCTGCAGAAAGAGGGCCGGGAAACTCATTGAGCTCACCAGGCAGGACACCCGGACAATGGTTGATCTATACACCGGACACTGCAGGCTGAAATTACCATTACACAGAATGGGTCTAAGTGAGGACACCGAATGTAGGCTCTGTATGGAGTATGATGAGACAACACCGTTCTAAACTAAAAAGCCTGTTAACTCCTACCTCCTCGGTGCCCTTTAGCCTAATGTGGCTGCCATTTTTATAACCAAATTGATAAGTAAAACATGGATTTTCTGTCAGTTTGCTGTCAATATGGCGCCGATCATCAAAATGAGTTAATTGGCTTTTTAGTTGAGAACGGTGTTGGATGAGACGGCCAGACATGTGCTGTGTGAATGTCCGGCCATTGCACGTCAGCGTCAACGTATCTTCGATAAACCGCAGATCGACGGACTGGATCTGAATGATGCTTCACTAAAGCAAGTTGCGAGCCTTTTAATATGAATATTCTGTAGCAACAAAAAATGTTAAAAGTGAGCCACAATAGACCCAATAGTGGTCGCAGTGGGCAGTGCCATACTGGCACACTCACAAACGAATCAATCAATCAATCAACCTGCAGCTCGGGCTGCGGTTTTTACGAAAATAGCACCCTGTATAACACTGAGACGGACAGAGAGTGACAAAATAAATGGTAGCCGCAACCGGACGTCACTTCTACGCAAGGTAATTGCCGGGTTTGACAACGAAATTAAGTGACTTTTAATAATAAACAACCTTTCGAAAAAAAACTAATGATACATGTATAGACCGGGAGACAAAAATATATTTAAATTTCCTTTGTGATTCCTCAAATAAAAACATATTCAGCTGGGATCAAATTGCCAGTAACTGAACACAGGCCAGTGAATGAACAGAATGCTGAAATTATCAACAAAATAAATTCTCCAAATTAGGGAGTTTCAGTGCTATTAGAGCGTTAACAGACCATCAAAATTGGTGATACCTAAGGCAAAATCGGTTATTTTTCTCCCGTATCCAAAAATAACCGAACCGAAATATGTAACTTAACTAATAACATAATGCTAATAAGAAACTATTTTTTGTCGGGCAATAACACAGCGTGCTTGCATCTCCGTACGCATGTACAAACGCGCGTAATGAGGGCGCGTTCAAAAACGCGCGGTGATTGACACACATTTATCGGCCGCGTAGGGTACTGCGCATTTCTGACTTTCTAATTCGCATTTGTAAAGTCACAATTGAGTTTGGTTTAAGCGACCGCGTTAATATGAATAACAGGTAAATAACAGACCAATTATGGATACTTTTAGAAAAAAAGTAGATGTATTGGTTAACTTGGAGTAGAAAAATAGCACTAAATATCAAAAGTATTGTCTTGAATTTTATTTTATCATAATCTGAATTTTTGAAAAAACTTTAATCAATAAAAAGAAATAAAAATTAGAAAATTAAAAAAATAATCACCTAAGAAATAATTAAAGGCGCCCCTTTTTTAAACCATTTATAGACACCGCAATTAAAGACATTTATATTTTTAACATTTGTAAGTAATAAATTAACATTAAATGACTAAAACTAAAAAATAAAAACTGTTGGGCAAATAGCCTTATAACTAATAAGTACCTCAATTTCAAATATTTTTAAGCCTCATATATCTCCACAAGTAAGGAAAATTTGTATTTCGGCCTCTCTTCTGTACCTATTATTTTTGAAATGGGTGGAACTTCCAGAATGCAATCTTTATTGACATGTTTTTCATTAAATACAAAAATTTTTTACCTTTGTTTATCGATTTCATACACATGATTTCTCCATGTCTCTTGTACATTTTTTGAATAACAAATACATATTTAAATTTTGTTGTATTTTTTTTGCCTCCTATGAATTTAGCCAAAATATAATCCCCAACAACAAAAGAGATTATTAGTTTCTGATAATTCACAGAAATCTCTTTCAAATTCAGCATGAATATCCAGATCATCTGACCGACCACTTTCTTCCAAGTCATCTTCATCTTCTGAGCTTTCTGTATATCCATTTATTTTTTTATTTTCTTGTAGAATGCCTTTTTCAAATTTTAAATCATTCTCAATATTTTCTTCTTTTTTGGATTGCTTCATAATTTTTTGGACTGAATCCATCAACTGGCTTTTTGTCACAGGAAAATGATTGTCAGCTAAAGCTAATATGCACTCAACTAAAATTTCTTCCTCTTCACAAGTGAGTATTGTTACTAGACCTGAAGAGCAATTTAACTGAGTTTTGTCTTGCTTTTTGGCAATTACAGTGGTTCTAGGTACTCCATACTTTTTTGCAGCGGTTGCTACAGGAATTTCTCTGTTTACTTCCTCTAAGGATTTTGCCATATTTTCAGTGGCATACTGTTTTCTGGCAGCTACATCTAAGAACAAATACAAAATGTCAATAATAGGTCACAGTATCACCAATTATGAACACCCCATGTCCATATTTGGTTCTGATTGTTTTTGTGAAAAAAATTAATATTGGCCACATCTTCATAAGGCAGGCTTTAAGAACATATGGAAATGTCCAAAATGTAGCAAAAACCAATTAAGGACATCAGTGTCCATAATTGGCAAAATAAATTTTTAGTGTACCAATCACTGACATTCCAGTTGTTGAACACACCCTTAAAAGTGGGTTATGGGTTTCCAATGTTTATTGTTGACAATAATTTTTCTGGATACACAAATAGTTGTTCTTTTTATTATATAACAAAATATAAAATTCCTACAAATTAAGCAGTTTAGAAATGGGTGTCCATAATGATAAAATGTTCATAATAGGTCTGTTACCAGGGTGATCCATTATAAGTGTCCCCCTTTCTAGAGGCTAAGCTAAGCGTGATAGAAGGTTCAAACAAAAACTGGATAAAAGAACTATTTTTTAAAGTTTTCTCTGATAGTTTACTTAAAATTTTCTCCAATATACAGAGTGTAACAAAAAACATGTATTCTTTAAATGAGACACCCTATATATTTTGACATTTTTTAATTCTCCCAAAAATACAAATATTTTATTGTAATCTCTCGGACTATAGCTATAATGTTTGTTGTTTTTTTTATGTATCGAGGTTCTCGTTTCATATAAAGGTTACGGTAACAAAAGTGTGTGTAGGCACTTAATTTCAGTGTTTAATGTCACTCGAAAACTGGTAATTAGAGTTTTTTCTTACTCGGCAGCTCAGGTGGTATGTTAAGGGTACATCCGGGTATAAAATGTATACTAATTAGATTAAATATACTCCCTTTCAAGTTTTTTAGCATGCACTAAGTTTTAACCAAGATGACCCTCTCCTTTCTCTTTTATTTCGATCAATATCGGCAAAAGTGAGAGAAACCTTTTTAAAAAATCGCCGGTTTTTCATAAAAACAGTAAAATTTTTGATATTTTTTAAAAAATATTCGCCTGCGGCGCCGCATTGGCTCGAAAGTTACATTAATCTTTACTTTTACAACTTTTGCATTAAACTTTTTCTTTGATTTTACAAAATTTTGGCCTCACGCCCCCCCCCTTTGGTTAATGCTGCGACCGCCACTGGGTAAGGCGTATCTAGCTTATATGAACACCGTATAATCAAATTTGACGAAGAAGCTCACCCAGCTCACTTTTTTAAATATTTCACAAAAGAACCTAGAAAAAAAACTATTTTTTTTATATTTCAAAAAAAAATAACATTGTCAATTGTTACAATTTAAATTTACTTTTAAGCTCGTTGGTAGCTAACCCAACCCTTTTTATTCAATTTTTTTACAAAAAATATAAGATATCAAAAGAATTTTTTGATTAAATTGCCAACATTTAAGATTACTATAGATACACCCTTGCTTGAATATATTTTTTGGACACACTGACCCAACCCAGCATTAACTATTCCACCCCCATCCTTGAAAAAAAGCCGTGATGGTCCCTGAATAAAATTAGAGGCAATTAGATATTTGTGGTAGAAATTTACTCTGAACACCATCATGCAACATAACACTGCAATGATAAAAACCTAACTTTTTATCATGAATCCATCTTTTTGCCGAAAAATTTCAGTTCTTCCAAATAATTTATTTTGCGAGTGACAGTACCTACTAAGATACCAGAATTATTTTGGGCATGGAGTAATTTTTCATTGGCCAAGATGCCAATGCCTTCGAATTTATTTTGTCCGTATATATAACATTATGTATACTTTTAATCGTTTTGTGTTGTAATATTTACATTTTTTTTGTTCAAATTATGGGTGGGTTTATGTCAATACAAAAATGAGTAATTATTATTAGTTTTAAAGGAAAATACGGAAAATACCCATATGCATGCACAGTCATTATATGGAGGGTGGGAATAATTTAATTGAATTTTTTTCGGACCATTTTTACTAATTTTTTCAGGGGCGTCAATTGGAGGAGGCCAGGAGGGGCAATTGCCCCCCCCCTTAGTATTCGCACGCAAAAATCAATCAAACATGGTTATTGAGTTTGACCTGGACAAACTGGAATTTGCTGCCATTATTTTAGTGATTTCTAAGCTTTTTTATTTTTTTTACAAGCTTTTACGTATGTAATAACGAACTATATTTGTTCGGATGGAATCTTGCAACTTAATTTTGACCAACTTTCCGACATCCGATCGACTTCAAATTTGGCATGTTTATATAGTTGCGGTGACAATACAAGAATATAGTGTGATGAAATTGACAGCTCCCCCCTACTCGAAGAGCACTTGAGGATGGAGATAACGAATTTCTAATCAGATTTTGAAACTTCAATATGACGGATTCAAAATGGACGATTTTTGGTCATCTTTTGCTAACCAATTTTAACTAACTTATACACATCCGATTGCTTTCAAATTTGGTATGCATTTATAGATCCAGTGAAAATACAATAATATGTCATTATTGGGCACCCCCCTCTCCTACGAGGGAAGTAGAGGGGGGAAAACACCTAAGTTTGTCCGATTTCAACCAAAATTGGTATACGGGATCTTTTGGAAATAAGGAATACGAATATTTAATCAGATTTTGAAAATTCAATAAGGCGGATGCAAGATGGACGATTTTCGGTCATGTTTTGCTAACCAATTTTAACTGACTTATCCACATCCGATTGTGTTCACATTTTGTGTGCGTTTATAGTTCATGTGAAAATACAATAATATGGTATTTTCAGGTACCCACCTCCCTCTAACGAGGGAAGTGAAGGGGGAAAAAGATTTAGTTTGTTCGATTTAAATCAAAATTGGCACAGAGGGTTTTTAAGGAGGGGGATTATGAATTTTTGAACAGATTTGAAAATTTCAATATGGCGGATTCAAAATGAACGATTTAGGGTACTTACAAATCTTAAAATTAAAAATAAATTTTTATTAAAAAAAACTTTTAAAGAACAAGCTCTCATTAAATGCACTTAAAATTAGAAAATAATTTTTTATCTTTCTTATACCATAATAAAAACAATGGGCGCGAATTAAAAATTTTAACTTTACAGTAAACATAATGCTTTCATTTAAAGAAGCTGACAACGGGAGATTGCCGAGTTGCCAACTGTTTCTTACGTAAATCGTCGATGTGACCGATACGATATCTAAATTTATTAAAAGATTGATCTTTAAAAGTTTCTTTTTTAATAAAAATTTTTTAAGACCAATCCGAGTTCAACAAATAAGTGTTTTTAAAGTTTTACAGCAAAAATTTTGAAATTTTCGGTCGACCGCAATTCTACTCCCCCTTCCCCCTTGTGATACTTTATAGCACTCCCAGCTACCCCTCTACCCTCACCTTGCTTCGTTACGTAATTTATGAGTAGCCCCTAAGTTCGTTACCTATCGTTCTTGCCACTACCGATTAAACACACTTGTGACCCTAACCTAATATTTATATAAATCTAAGGTTCACATATTTATGTAAAATATGTTACATCATATTTACGTAAATCTCACATAAAAATATTTTTATAAAAAAATTAAGTTAACATTACGTCAAAACTTTGACAGTACATTTAATTCATCATAAGCAATGTTAATTTTACCTAAATAATATGACTTTATAAATAATTTATTAAAATTTATGTAAATATTACGTAAATAGTGGGACCTTAATTTTGCATAAAAAATGTTATATATCTATTATACAAAAAATTATATGTATTATTTAAGTAATTTAATTTACGTAAACGTGACATAAAATTAGTTACTTTAATTGAAAGTAATAAAATGTACATAACTATTCTGTAACACCTTAGACATTAGGTTTACATTTAAAATTTTACAAACTATTATGTAAAACATTTTATGTATTATTTATATCATCTAAATTATGTAAACGCTCTATAACATGATTTACGTCACATTAAAAATTTTAAATTTACGTAAATATTATAAAACAATGTGAACCTTAAGTTTACATTTAAACTTTTACATAATTTTTAGATAACATTTTTTATGTATTAATTATATCATTCAAGTTATGTAAATTCACTGTAAAATTATTTACGTCAAATAAAAGTCCTAAATTTTACGTAATTATTATATAGTCAATTGAACCGTAAGTTTACATTTTAAATGTTACATAACTATTATATAAAACATTTTATGTAATATTTATATGATCTGAATTACCAGTGCTTAATAGTTTCTTTCTTAGTAGGTAGAGATGGCGCTAATGTCACTATGTTCCCTGTATAGTGGATGATCATATTATATATAAGGAGCAAAGATATTTCAAAATTAGGATGCATACTTTGAGTTATTCACAAGATCTCTATAAGAATCACCTCTTCCGCCACTTAAACCAGCCCTTCTGGTTAACTTTTTAGTTTGCCACATGTTTGCCAATGTCGGACCGTTGGCCCGCCTCAAGCTACATGCTCATGTCGGACTTAGATAGTTGACGCTTTGCGCATGTCATGCAGATTAATGTGACTTAAATTTTACCTTATTAATAAATAATTGTGACCTCTATGTGACCTTAAATTTACATAACAAGGTAAACCTGTTATGTAAAATATACGTAGTTTTTACTTAACTCTTACGTAACATGGATGTAATATTTATGTGAAAGGTATGTCATTTTATGTACATCACATTTATGAAAAAATTAGGTGGACTTTGCGTATGGCATTATGGAGAGTTTTCGCACATTAATGTGACTTAAATTTCACCTTATTAATAAATAATTGTGACCTCTATGTGACCTTAAATTTACATAACAAGGTAAACCTATTATGTAAAATATACGTAGTTTTTACTTAACTCTTTCGTAACAAGGATGTAATATTTATGTAAATGGCATGTCATTTTATTTACATCACATTTATGTAAAAAGTAGGTGGGCTTTGCGCATGGCATTATGCAGAGTTTTCGCACCTTAATGTGACTTAGATTTTACCTTATTGTGACCTTTATATTTACATAACGGTGTTTACTGGGTATTTCTGACATTTTAAGGCCATCCTTTAAAGAGGGGCGCAAATCGTGGCACATACATTATAAAAGTCGACTTTATTTTGACAGGACCGCGCCCAAAAAAGCTCTGGCCGGATAGCCTGCCCCGGCAACCAAGAAGAGCGCGATCTAACTTCAAGTTTGTCCCAACAATAGTCCTATAAATAAAATTAACTTAACGCTTTCTGTTATTAGAGTATTTTTGGTCAGTGTTTTTGACTCTTCGTTATAGTTATCGTTATTTCTGCGACTGCGTAGTTGCTAAATGTCATTCCGTAGTGGTTATTAGGGAGATTTTGGTCAGGCAGTTTACCGGCAAATTTCGTTACTCTTATGGTTACCGTTACCGTAAATAAAGGTAACTTTAAGAGGTTAAAAATAGAGCTTCAATCGTTTGGTTGGAAATATAACTTTACTTTTTTATTGACTTTTATGAAAAAAACGGTAAAAAGGCACCACACTACTAATATAAACACGGTGAACAAAACACACTTTTATAACCCAAAAATCTTCCACCACTGAATCACATCAAGTTTGGTTGGTTGTCTTTTTAACGGTATTCGACGCTAATTAGCGCCAGTGGTTACCTTTAATAAAGGTATCAGCCCGACAGAGCGCTTCTGCGCCTGCCCAGAATAAAGGTATAGGTAACAGGCTGACAAAAAACCTGACCAAAATCTCCCTATTAACCATAACGGAATCCGGTATTTAAGGAAGAATAACTTTATAGTTATTGTAATTTTTATTTACTTGTTTTCGCAACTTTTTGAAAAACCTATTTCTAAATTTGCTAAATTTACTGAAAAGGTACTTATCATCGCCTAAATATTCTTTAATTCGAAGTAAGCCGGTAAAAAATTAAAGTTATAGTTAACAAAAAAGTTACGTTATATTTAACGTCAACTGCAAAACTGGATCTGACCAAAAACTCTTTCTGCGAACATTCCGTTATCGTTATTAAAAATAAAAATAAGCGCAACAATAGCGATAACTTTGGCGTTAAGGCCACAAAAACGGCATAGATTTGACAACACTGCTTTGCTATTTTTTTGACAGATCAACAATAGGTGGCATCACTAATACCATTTCGAGTGAAATCGTGCAGTATTCAGAACACGGTTCGAACACCATATATGAGGAAAAGTATAACTAATTAGAAACGTAACCATTTATTATTGCTTTTTTAAAAGATTTTGATACTCGGCTTCATGCTTCGTGGTTTGCAATGTCTCGAAATTAAAAAGAATCAAAAGAAAAACCATTATTTAAGATAAGAAAAATAATAAATTTCCGTATTATTTTTATCACGACATGCATTAATTTATTGGCAGAATGTTCCATTAGACAAGTGGCCGGTGGCTATGCGGAACCTGAATTTCAATACTCCAATCGAACTCACTTCAGTTTCCTTGGATCTACTAAATTACGTGACCTTGGCGTTTCAGAATTCCGGCAGAATATTGCTTACAAAGAAAAAAACCATAACTTTTTTGTTATCAGATAATAGGATTTATAAAAATGTACAACCGTATCCAAAGGATTTTTCAAAATTTGGTGTATTTTTTTCGAAAAATAAAAAAATCCAGCAATTGCTGTTACAGATTTCTGTATTAAAGACGAGGCTAAAGAATAAGTCAGGTAAGATTTTTAACTATTGTTAGCCGTGTTTATTTTATTTCGAAAATAAGAGAGTCCAGCAAAAAACTGTCTGTATTCGGTTTTGAGGAATTCAAAAATAAACATTCCTGCCAAATTTCAACAGATTCCGTTTTCTCGTTTCCGATATTCTGCCCGGTAAAAATTGGCCCAAAAACAGCAAATCAGTGATGTTAAATCTATGCCGTTTTTGTGGCCTTAAATGTACTGACCAAAAATACCCTATTTAAAGCGGTCCAAAAACTTTATTTTTAACACTATATACGATGTTATTGGTATTTACGACGTCAATTAAATCTGTATAAATTTCGGGTGGAAAATAACGTAGTTATGCTCATTTATTCATTAGCTATATACATACCAAAAACCCGAGCTGTATAACAGCATATCCATAAAAAATTAGAAAGTCAAATAGTGTTGAAAAACCGCATAATAACTGTACCTACACCTAAATTTACATTCCTTTAAACGAAAAACTAACAAAAACTGATAATTGTCGAGAAAAGTAGGCCATAAACGATAAAAACCAAGAAAGCTTTTTACATAAACAGGGAAACTTGAAAAAAGCTCAGAAAGCTATAGAGTTATTGTAATTACGGTAGGTACGTATTATACTGTTAACGAAAATGTAATTAAAAAATACCAAAATGTGCGTGACTAAAAGAAATTTAACCTAAAGGGAAGGAATATAAGTTTTATAATAGCACTGCACACACCAAAAAAAAAATCAATGCATATATATACGGCTTTTAAAAAATATAACTATTATTTTTGTATATTACAAAGAACTGATTGTTCAAGATATTACAAGATAACTACAACATGTCTACATAGATTAAAAATTCTAAAAGAATCTAGAACTTGAGAACTTATCTATTGCCTTTAATTTACCAAGTTTTCATATTGATCTAATGGCTAGAATGTTATTCAATTTTGTTCTATAGGTTCTTTTTTGAAATATTTAAAGCTCTTGAAAAAATCTATAAATAACAACTTTATAACGTTTCACACAAACGGTTTAGGTCATAGTAGGTAGAAGGTAGGAAAGTCCTGTATGCTTCACAAATATTTTATTTCATTAAACACGACACGTTTCGATTTTTTCTTTAAAAAATCATTTTCAAGTGTCCATTAAAAATGAGTGTTTCAAATTTAATAAAAAAGAGTACTACAGAACGTCAAAAATCCATCATTAAGGGTAAAATTTAGGACACAAACTACACATAATTAAATTAATAAATAAAACATGTCGGATAATTAAAATCACCTTAATTAAACATACACTAACAACAAATTTTAAAAAAAGACAAAGAAAACCAGAATAATAAATAAAATTCGAAATGAAACAACGAGCGGCATTTAACAATTTAAAAACTAATTAGAAAATATAAATAAAACTGTCGAGACGGAACAAAGATAAAAACAAGAAAACTATTTAAAATTATTGATAACTTTGGCTATCTCTTTATAGTGTGCGTTGCCGGATTCATTCAAACTGACAGATGTAGGATCATTTTCTAACTTCGCTATTTCAAAATTCTCAAAAAAATTTCCTGCCCTTCTGAGCATCATGTAACATTTTAAAGTTATTTTCCAAATTAAAAGTGTAACCTGTGATGGAGATTTTTGACAATTTAAGTGCTCTTCTTGAACACGAAAACTGCATCCAGTTTGGCCAATGTATTTTGCAGAGCAAGGACCAAAACCAAGCAAATAAACACTACTCTTTTCTAAAATTGGGAAAGTTTTGCACACAAGATTGCCTCCTTTAATTGTCTTATTTATCGGTTTTTTTCTGGTCCTTTATTACCATTGGATTTTGAAACAGAGAAAAATATCATTTATTAAATTGCAGTCAATAACGGCTACAAAATTTCTTTAATTAACAGGCTTATAAGAAAAAATATAATTCTTTATTAAAAACTTATTTTCGGACCCAAAAGACACATCTATTTTACCATTTCAACCACCAAAATATGTCAAATTAACTTACCTGGGAGATATCTCTTTAAAAGTGGGTAATGTTCTTAATTCTTTGAATAATAACATCAAATAAGTGTATAAATCTTTCTGCAACCTTAAAAGTTTGTTTTCCAGATTAAAAGATACAGTACCAACTTTTAGAAAAGTGGCGTTTCTTTGCTTGCTTGTGGTTCTTGCTCTACAAAATATGTTGGCCAAACTGGACGCAGTTTTCGTTTCGCGAACACATTCTCAAAAATCTCATTTTTCAACCAATGTGTCAAAAATTTAAAAAAACTTATGTTTTTGTCAATTGCTTTAGCTTCAAAATAAACTAAATATATCTCTATTTACTAAGCGGAATAAAGAAAATACCGCACAAGGACATTACTGGCGGCTCATTTGGGGGCCCTCACTGAAGGCCCAGGGCCTACCAACATTTTTTTCCGTGATGAGGTACCACTTGTGGCCACTTTTGGGATAGCTTGTGAAAAAAGAAATTCGATTAAATACATTTTTTTAACAGCTGTCAACCCATGTGTCAAAATTTTTTTAAAAAACCTATTTTTTGTCAATTGTTTTAGCTTCAAAATAAAAAACATATTTCTTTATTTACTAAGTGGAATAGAAAAACTACCACAGAAGGATATTATTGGCGTAAAATTTTTAACACATGGGTTGACAGATGTCAAACAAATTTATTTAATCGAATTTATTTTTTAAAAAGCTTTCCTTGTGTGGTATTTTCTTTATTCCGCTTAGTAAATAGAGATATATATATATATAAAATATACTACATTATTGTGAAGCTAAAATAATTGACAAAAAAATGACTTTTTAAAATTTTTGGACATTGGTTGACAGATGTAAAAAAAACTAATGCGTTAAATTTTTTTTCTAACAAGCTTTCCAAAAAAAGCCACAGGTGGTACTTTCTCATTTAAAAAAAAATAGTTGGTAGTCCGTAAAAAATCATTAAAGTCGCTTGAAGTACCATTTAAAGAATCCACCCTGTATAAGAACACACTAAAAGGCCCCTTCGCCCTATACCTTGCGGTACGCCACAAAGAGCACATGAACAGGTCGGTGCTCGGCTAAAATAGGTCCTCTTCTGTTTCTTTATATTCTCTCGGACCCCTCCGGGGTGATTAACAACTGCGTTGATGTGCCGAAGGGTGGAGAGGGGGACCGAAGTTTCGGTCTCTTATTGGCCCGACACGCCTCTTTTGGTCCCATATGTGGCATATGGCCGCTGCTGCAGGGAGATATTATTCCTATACACGTGAAGAAGAGGAGAAATCAACATTATCTGTTTGGGCGTATGTGGCTATATGACCAAGCCATAATTGCCCACAGCCTTGTAGAGTAATGTGTAGCCCAGAAAATGTGTACGATTTTATGTTGTGCGGACATGTTCTATATACAGATCGTTTTAAGTTGTGTTATTTATTTTAAAAGCAACGGGGTAGGCAGCGGCGTCATTTTGCATTTTTTGGTAAAACATACATTCAAAAAGAATTTTATTAAAAAAAACTTTTAAAGGACAATCTTTTATTCAATACACTCAAAAGTAGAAAATAATTTTTTATCTTTCTTATACCATAATAAAAGCGATGGGAGAAAATTATAAAAAATTTAACTTTAGCTATCGTATATCGGTCACATCGACAATTCACCTAAGAAAGAGTTTTATTACTCTATAACCTGAGGACATTTTCAAAGGCCTGGCCTGGCAAGCACGGCAATCTCACCCGTTCTCAGCTACTTTAGATAAAAGCATTTTGTTTATCATTCGACTAAAAGGAGAATTTAGTTCTTCTTTTGTAGTTCTCTCTTTGTCACTGTAAAGTTAAAATTTTTAATTTGCGCCCATTGCTTTTATCATGGTATAAGAAAGATAAAAAATTATTTTCCACTTTTGAGTGCATTTAATACAAGCTTGTTCTTTAAAAGTTTTTTTTAATAAAATTGTACCCTACATCGTTCATTTTGAATCCGACATATTGAAATTTTCAAATCTGATCAAAAATTCATAATCCCCCTCCCTAAAAACCCCTGTATGCCAATTTTGATTGAAATCGAACAAACTAAATCTTTTTCCCCCTCCACTTCCCTCGTTAGAGGGAGGTGGGTACCTGAGAATACCATATTATTGCATTTTCACCGGAACTATAAACGCATACCTAATTGAACACAATCGGATGTGGATAAATAAGTCAGTTAAAATTGGTTAGCAAAACATGACCGAAAATCGTCCATCTTGAATCCGCCATATTGAATTTTCAGAATCTGATTAGGAATTCGTTATCTCCCAACACACCAAATTTCAACGAAATCGGGCGTACTTTAACTGTACCCTCCTCCTCCCCCTTCGAGTAGGGGGGAGCTGTCAATTTCATCACATTATATTCTTGTGTTGTCACTGCAAATATCTAAGCATGCCAAATTTGAAGTCAATCGGATGTCGTGAAGTTGGTCAAAATTAAGTTGCAAGATTCCACCCGAACCAACATATATACATAGATACATCGCAAGTTAAATAAAAGCTTGTACAAACAAAAAAGCTTAATCACTATATTATTGGTTTATTGGATAACGGCAATGCCTTATTGCACACGGAAAAAAAAATTTATTTAAAAATAATTATTTGAAAAACTAATACATTTTATAGACTAATATAAAAATATACTTAAATATATTTTACTTCTAAGGATGTAGTATTCTAAAAGTTAATATATTTTACTTACTATTGTATGTTAAGGACAGTAGTTAAAAAATTGTTTTTTTTGTTTTAAAAATCTAATTATATTATTTCCCCAAAAATAACCATTTCAGGTATAATTAAACATAAAAAATATTTGAAATGAAAATATGCTCTACTGAAAATTTAATTAAAATGTATTACGTCTTAAAATAATTTCTTTAAAATACAAAATAATAAAAAATACTATAATTTTTTTTCCGTGCAGTAAATTCCAGTTGTCTGTTGTCTAGGTCAAACTCATTAACCATGTTTAACTGATTTTTGCGTGCGAATAATCAGAGGGAGGGAAATTTCCCCTCCTGCCCCCCCCCCCAATTGACGCCCCTGGGGGTAGGGTAAAAAGGGCCCATGGAACCCTAGTATAATTGCCAGGCAACGACCCACCCCATTCTACAACTGCTACTATTTTGTAAGGCTATAAAGAACTTCAAAATTTAATAAAATAATATAAAGGAACCTGATTCTACAAAGTTTGGTAAATAAAATGCTGCATTATTTTTTTGAATTTAAACGCCTTGTCAAAGTAAATCTCTAGTATAATAGAGAGTTAATAGACCACTCATTTATAGTCACCTTATTTGCTTACCGTATTACCATAATTGAGATGCTAAAAAGAGTTTTTAAACCACAAACACAAAGTTTTTAAAAAATTAAAATTTTTGTTTTCAAAGTTGGCCTACATGCAAAGGCTATAGCAGTGATTTTTGCGATCGATATCTTTCATGTCAACGCATAGGCTTAGTCTTTGGTTTAATTTTTGATACAGTCCTAACCTCTTTGTCATAGGTTTATTCTCAGTTCTAAGGAAAAATTGCCAACTTTCTTCACTAAAATTACGACAATTACTATAACAAATATAAGTGAGCATGCGCGAGTTTCAAATTTCAAGTATGGCGCCCAACTATGTTGACAGGAATGAAATCAACATTATCAAAAATTTCATACAGGCAAATTAAAAGGAAAAAACAAGTCGCTAAATTTTTTGTAGGTTCAAAAAAAAAATTCTATTAAACCTTATTTTCTTTAAAAACAAACTACAAAAAAATAAAAATAAATAAAACAAAACATAAAAAAAGTGAAGTTAATTAGTGACTATTATGACTATAATAAAGTATAAACAGTGAGCAATTGTTAAGACTAAAACTATAACTAACAATATAACAAAACCAAATACTAATCGAGTGACTACGCCTATGCCTTATATGATCTTTAATGTTTATTCCTCATTCTTTTTAGGACACACTGTGCAACAAACTGTCCCGCGGCCCCGCCTGATTACTGTAAGCACAACTAAACGTTAAGACATAATTTTCGCGAAGATTATTGTCAACCTAAAACTGCTCCTCGGACAACCGGCAAAACAAGTTGTCGACTTGAAATCCAGTCCCTTTCGACCACTTAAAAAACCAAAACAGAATAAGAAGAAGAAGAATCCTTTCGTGTTTGTGCGGCGACATAATTTTCAAAAAGACCAACACACGTTGCAGCTTTTATGAGCTTATTTTTAAATTGTAAAGAGGGCGACGCACAGAAAGGGCAAATGCATCAATTAGTTAAGTAAACTTTTTGTGAAAATTGGCTATAGGTGTGCTCTGTTTTCTGATATCTGCAGTACATGTAACTTAGTTAGCGAAACACGTGTATAAGAGTGAAAAATATTGGGTTTTCTTAAAACTCAGTCCCTTTTGATCAATTAAAAAACCAAGAAACAATAAGAACAAGTGTTTGTGCGGCAACATAATTTTCAAAAAGACTAACACACGTTGCGTTGCTTTTATGAGCTTATTTTTTAAATTGTGGAGAGGGCGACGCACATAAGGGACAAATGCATCCATTAGTTAAGTAAACATTTTGTAAAATTAGATATAGGTGTGCTCTGTTTTCTGATATCTGCAGTACATGTAATTTAGTAGAGAAACACGTGTATAAGAGTGAAAAATATTGTGTTTTCTTAAAACTCAATCCATTTTGTTCACTTAAAAAACCAAAAAATAATAAGAAGAAAAAAAATCGTTTCGTGTTTGTGCGGCGACATAATTTTCTAAAAGACCAACACACGTTGCAGCTTTTATGAGCCCTTTTTTTAAATTATAGAGAGGGCGATGCACATAAGGGGCAAATGCATCAATTAGTTAAGTAAACATTTTGTAAAAAATGGCTATAGGTGTGCTCTGTTTTCTGATATATGCAGTACATGTAACTTAGTTAGCGAAACACGTGTATAAGAGTGAAAAATGTTGGGTTTTTTGAAATCAAGTCCCGTTTGATCACTTAAAAAAACAAAAAATTATAATAACAAGAAGAAACCTTTGGCGTTTGTGCAGCGACATAATTTTCAAAAAGACCAACACGTTGGAGCTGCAAGGTTATTAGTAAAGAGAGAATACATTTTTTTCGGGTATCCAAAAATTTACTAAGATTTTGAAGATCGTAATTATAGCACATACGATCTAGGAAACTAAAGCTCCTGCAGACTACAAGAATTGATTTAATCTGGACACTTTGTTTTCAACTTATATACTGGAGAACAAAAAGAATGCAACACCAGAAAGGACAAATATTTTTTAAGTAATTTTTTATATATATGTATATGAGGATGCTCTTAGTAATTGATTACATTCCCAAGAAGATTCCTACGTGATAATGATAAAAAAATAATGAGTGACTCCTCCATGGTTATTTATGGACTCGTTTGTTCTATTGGGCATTGACAAAGTAAAATGGTCTATATCATATTGAGGAACAATCATCCAAATCCTCCATCTAAGTTTCCAGGGGACGTGGTAATCGACTAAGATTGCGCCCTATCATATCCCATACGTGTTCGATAGGCGAAAAGTCAGGCGATCTTGCTGGCCATTCCAAAGTCTCTATGCCAAGTTCATGTAAGAAGTCCATTGTTTCACGAGCAATATGCGGTCTGGCATTATCTTGTTGAAAGATCGCATTTGATCGCATCGCACAAAACTAGCTGCAGCACTTCATCGATATGCGCCTAAACAAAACCTGGATTCGTCGTTGAAGCTTAGCTCTGCACCACTCCAAGCGGCGAGCCTTATGTTGTGGGGTCGAAGGTAGCACCAAAAGCCCTCAGCCCCATACCAAGCAATCTTCGATTAACTGATGTCATCCTTGAAATCAGTCGTCCTGTAGCTACAACTAGAACATCTCTTACTTGGCGTATACTGTCCCGTCGACTTCTGAGAGCAAAAAGCCTGAAATGCCGTAAATGACGACCTTGTAATAATCTAGAGCGTCCAAACTCTTAGCACTGTTGATGGATTGGCATTAACCCTTCTTGCAATTTCCAGTAAACCAAAACCAGCCTCTTTCATGCCCACGACGCGTCCTTTCTCGAAGTCGTTTAAATGATGAAATTGTTGGCTACCGCGAAGTCTTGGCATTTTTATTTTTTAAGTAAACTGTAAGCAAAAAGACCAAAAACTACGATAAAAATGATTTAAAATTTTCAGAAAAGGTCTTTTATGTGTTGGTTGGTATTTCTTTTGAGATAAGGTATACACACAAATAATTTTTATTCAAATAATTATCCAAATACATGGAGTTGCATTTTTTTTGTTCTCCAATATATATGCCAGTTAAAGCTTAAGTGAAAGCTACAGCTATCAAAGTGAGTACCTATGGTAGGTACATAACTGTTCTGCTGTATTTTCGTATATATGCCCTGAATGTTCGCCACGATTTTTTTTAAAACTTAAAGATTGGTAGATGTCACGTGGTGTTACAAAAGTGCCTAGCTAGTGAGTAAATATAAATTTATATACAGTCATCATCATCATAGGCAATCACTCGATACCGAGTATGATTTTCCCTTATTCTGTATCGTCGCTATCTGTTGTGCGTTTTTTGATGGCTATGTAAGCCAATTCTCGAGCCGCACACCCTTTCACAGTCCCGGCACACCCAGTCTTCCATTTTGTCGCTCCTTTCTACGTTCTCTCCTTTCCGTCTCTAGTCTACGTCGTTGATCTTCGAAAGTTTGTGCTCCCTCATGGACTGTTCGGCGCCATGAAGTCCTATCGTTTGCCGTGGTCTCGAAGTTGTTTATATCGATGTGACCCTTCATCATATTGCCTTTGAGAACGTCCTTGTACCTTTTTTGTTGACCTCCTTCAGTTGTCTATAAAATATCTGCTTTGGGAGACGTGTTTCGGGCATGCGGGCACACTTATGTTTGTTCGTCGGTCTTGCCATTTGATTCTCAGTATTCGTCTTAAACAACTTTGGTGATATTTTTCTAGTCGTTTGATATGCCTTCTGTAGGTGGTCCACGTTTCGCATCCGTATGTTAGAGTTGGTATTATAACTGTGTTGTAGACACGAAGCTTGGTCTCCGCATTAATGTCGTGATTGTTGAAGACTCTCTCCGAAAGCCGTCCGAACGCTGCGCTAGCACATTTTAGGCGATGCTGTGTTTCTGCGTCAATAGTTGCATTTGATGATAGGTGGCTTCCAAGGTATGGGTAATGTTCCACGTTCTGCAGAGGATGGCCATTTATGGAAATTTTTGGAGCTTGGGGATTCGTACCTGGTTCTGGTTGGTGAAGAATTTGCGTTTTGGCAAGATTGACCTCCAGGCCAATGCTTTTGTAGGCTTGGTTAAATGCGTTGATTACCAGCTGTAGACCTTCCTCTGTATCGGCCATTACGACGTTGTCATCGGCGTATTGCAGTTCGATTACTGAGGTTGTCGAGACCTTAGTTTTTGCTCGCAGTCTGCCTAGGTTAAGTAGGCCACCGTCGAATCTATATAGAATTTCCACTCCCGACGGTAGATGTTCCTCAACAAGGTGAAGCATGGCACCTAAAAATATAGAGAATAGGGTGGGCGCAATAACACACCCTTGTTTAACGCCTGTCGTAATCTGGAATGACCCTCCTGGTCCATCGTTGCTCAGGACTGTTGCATTCATATTAACATGTAGTAGTCCAGCTTTTGCCAGTATTTTCCAAAGAGCTTCTCTGTTGACCGAGTCAAATGCTTTGACTAGGTCTATGAATGCCATGAAGAGAGGGCGATTTTGTTCTCTTGCATTTGTCTGGCACTGAAGATCATGTCAGCTGTGCCTCGATTGGGCCTAAATTCACACTGTGTCTCTGGCAGATTTTGTTCAGCAATCGGAATTAATCGGTTTGATAGTATCCATGCAAGTATTCTTCCAGCAACAGAAAGCAGAGATATATCTCTGTAGTTTCCACATTGGGCCTTATCGCCTTTTTTGAAAATGGTAACTATAGAGGCGTTTCTGAGTTCGGCAGGAATGGTCTCAGTGGTCCATATTTTACTTATTAGAATGTGCATTTGGGAATTAAGTGCGGGACCCCCTTGTTTGTAGACTTCAGCAGCGATACCATCTGTGCCTGCTGACTTATTATTCTTTAGCTGTGTGATTGCCTTTTCCACCTCCTCTAATCTCGGAATCTCACTTAGGTGTTGTTGTGTAGTTTTCTCCGGAATTTTGTCGAAGTTGTCATTATCGACCTGAGACTCTCTGTTGAGTAGTTCTTGGAAGTGTTCTTTCCATCGTGAATTGATAGAGGATCTGTCTTTAAGCAGCCTTGTTCCATCTTTGGCTCGTAGGGGATTGATACCTTGTGTAGTGGGGCCATATATCATCTTAGTAGCTTGAAAGAACGCTCTGGTGTTGTTGGACTTAGCTAGATGTTGCATTTCATGTGATTTTGTTGTCCACCATTGGTTTTTTAATCTACGTGTTTGCCTTTGTACTTTTGCTTTGGCTTCTTGATATTGCCTTTTCTTTTCGTTACAGTTAGTGTGGCTTTTCCAAGCATTATGGACTTTTCTCTTCCTCTCAATAAGGTCTTGAATTTCTTTGTCGTGCTCATCAAACCAGTCTTGATGTTTTCTTTGTGTGTAGCCGACCGTTTCTTCGGAGGCAGATATTATTGCTGTCTTCAACATTCTCGTCAATATTCTCCGGGTATTCTAAAGTACCCAACTTTTGATTCAGAGAAACTTGGAATTTTGTTCTGGTTTGATCATCAATCAAGCCGCAATTTATATACAGTACTCAAAATGGAACGAAAGTACACGTTCTGGAATTCTTCACATGTTAAATCTATTGATAGTTTTTTGATTTAGCTTTTTAAAGAGCCACTAATTTTCAATAATCCGTTAAGAAATAAGAAAGTAAGCAACTCGATTTGGCAGTCATTACGGAAATGTTGATAATTTTTTTTGTGTATTGGCAACCATTTCAAATAAATAATTTTATTTCAGTGTCACATTTTTGATTGATAAACGTACGTTCATCACATCAATATTATTATTATTTCAAGAAAAAGAATAACAGAAAGATAGATTAATAATATTTTTTTCTATTTTACCTACTATTACCATTTTTTTAAATCTCCCGTGAACCTTACTGGTTTTTTTTTGTCAAAAGTCATCATCATTCAAAAACTGTCTAGAGAAATTATAAAAAGAGAAAACAAAACATCAGTCAGAAAACAAACAAATCGGTTTTACAGGCAAATATTAAAAAAAATTAGATAGAGAGGTCAATGTGAGTTGCTCACCAACGAAACACCAAACAACAACTGTCAAATGTATATATGTTTTAGTAAAATTTTATTTAGTAGTATTTTTTCCACTAAAACTCAGTTCCCACCTACGACTTTTTCGTGCGTGCCCACTCACGCGTCACGTGACTGTCATAACGTTTCATATTGGCATCATGTGACGCATGAGTGAGCACTCACGAGAAAGTCGTAGGTGGGAACCGGGTGTAAGGCGACTGAAACGCCAACTAAGTTAACATTCTCGGGAGTGCAAAAATCTGTCTGTCCAATGTATGTGTATAGGTCCGGCCCTCTGTGTATATTTCGTAATAGAATGTGTTTATTATTTTCTTTCTTGCTTTATTTTTTTGTTTCTTCTTCTTGTTCTGGTATGGTTGATTTCTTTCTTACTTTGGTCATCAAAGAACCGTTTCGGGCAGTAATGGCGGACAGGCAATCAAGCCGCATTTTTGACTTGGTAGGTATTTTAACTTTAATTGTCTGTACACCGTATAAGGTGAACATTCTTACTCCTGATGGTTTTTAAAATAAGCTGGCTGGTTAACTTTGATAACATTTTTCTATAGTCTGATAATTATTTTAGTATTTCTGCAAAATAATTCTTTATTCAAATTCTGTCCTAAAAGTTAATAAAACAAGTTTTTCGATCCCATTGAAATGTCTTATTTTACAAAATCGAGCCTATTCGATGAAATGATGCCATCTGCATTTTGCGGAGTCTGTAACATATACGTGTCGTCTTATGCGGGTGATATATGGGCAGAGGCTAAACCTAACCCAGTGTTTTTCCTTTTTGCCTAAAACTTAATATTAACGGAGAAAAGTGTCAAAATACATGTGACTTCACAATGGGGTTCTTGTAACGGGTGTCCAAAATTCGATGGTTTTGGGGGGTTTCGTGTGCTTCTAGAGGAGATGGAGAAAATTCGTCCCGCCTTTACGAGACACAAATTTCAAGACAATATTTTTGGTAAAAACCGCATTTCCCGTCTTCGAGCTACGGGGGCTTTCTGAAAAGTCTGCATTTTGGGATAGGCCCTATAACTTTTTTATTTATGAAAATATTTTCGTAGTATTAATTGTATTTTTGTAGAGTTTTTAAACTAGAATTTAATTACCCAATCAGATTTCATGAGTCACGTTTAGTTTTTGAGATGTAACACAAGGTTCTTCTTATGGAACATCCAATTTTTTTTATTTTTTAAATGCTTTTTTACTTTCCTTCAAAACGATGTTCCTCTTAAAAAAATCGGATAAATAGTTACAAATTTCAATTTTAAACCCAAGTATCTTTTTAACTTATAAAATTATAAACATTTTTACCTACAATTTTTTTACTGAGAATTCTATAAAAAATATATTTATCTACAAGATCTTTTTTGTACGTACTGTATTTAGAAATACACCTGTATACAAAGGGACTTGTTTGTTTGTTAAAAAGTCTGTACATTTATATGCTAATATTTTTTTTCATAAAAATACCCCTATGCCTTCTTTATAAAGTTATTTTAATTTAGTAGTAAGTTTCTTCAGAAAAACAATTAAAAAAAGTTTTTAGTTAAAAATGAAAAAAAAAATCCGTATTGTTTTTTTTTGCAAAATAACCTTTTTATATATGAATGATTATATGTGAGTGATTCAGAGTTGGAAGTCAGAGTGTGCGATGATGTTAAATGATGACTAGTGAATCCACTGACGAGCCCACGCTGGTCACCCCGGGCGAAACATCGTTTAATTGTTTCTCCTTTCGCTTTGGTCTTTTGTGTGTTCCTTGTGGGACACTCATTCAATTTTGAATTTTCGTTCCTTCCTCCCAAGATCTTTTGATCTTCTCTTTTTTAGATTTTTTTATGTATGTAACTGATTTAGAAGTTTAACCTTCTTATTATTTTGTAGAGCTGTTTTATTTATATATATGAAATAAATCAAGGCAAATATATTATTATTGTTCTTTTTATTTGCTTGTTATTTTTTCGTAAATTTATAATAATTCAGTGGCGCATCCAGAAATTCGCTTCGGTAAAGGGGAGGGGGGGGGTTAAGGAGAAATAATAAAAAAAACTTAAATTGGACTCAAATTTAGAGGGGGGAGTGTTATCCAAAATTTAAATTTTTTATTTATCCAAAATTTGATGTCAATATCATGGTTCAAAATGCAAAATATTCATGGGATTTTGGAAATTTGATTTGAGTAATTTGTTTGTAAGGATGCTAGATTGCGCGGGAAGCAAAAATGTTTGCGAAAATGACACTAAAAATGCCATTTTTGACACCAAATCGCAGGCAAAATGTTTTGATAAAGTTACATTAAAAAGACCAATTGAAAAAAAAATAACCCCCACCCTCGGTGCGCCACTGAATACTTCCAGAAGTTTTCTAGTTGCCTATGTTGCCTACATTTTTGTAGAGGGCGTAAATAGCAAAAAACTAGTGGTAGTGGTCCATCGAATGTTTGGTGATTTTGTTAAAAGTGCTGCAGGCGAAAAAATCATATTTTTCATACGCTAAAGCTGGGTTTATATAGCGAATGAAATAAGAATTAACTGGGTGATCTTAAAGCAAAAAATTTTTAAAACACCGATAATTGAATAAAAACAAACAAATAAAACAATTTTTCTTTTGAGGAACCCTCCAAAAATTTGGCACTTAATCTACTTAAGGAGACTAATGAGTATATGATTTAAAACTACGTTATTATTGGTTATATCGGTAGGCAGATCAAATTATACTGGCAAGGTAGTAGAATCAGGTTCCACGAAAGCAAATACTAATAAAGCCAGAGAAGAACATGCGCATAAGACAAAAAGAAAAGAAGAAACAAAAAGGAGAAAATTACAGATCGGATGATACAAAATAATAAGCCAAGCATGGAAAACGTGTACCTCCATGTGAGATTAAGAAATAAAGGTGGTATCGGTCATGACGATTCGAAGATATAATAACCGATCCAGAAACTCTCTCTTTTATTGGCTCTATCTCTTTATGAGATAATCTGCTAGGGCAAGTGGTAGAACCCAGGACACGAAGTCACCTGAGTTCTGAAATATATATATCTGAAGCCCCCCTACCCCGCTCGCCAGACCGGTCTGATGAGCACCACCTAGGAAGGCAGTTTTCTTTTTCTAAAGGGATTTAGACTTAAACCCCTTTGTCGGGGCTAGGGATCTTTAACGTGCTCCACTATCAATATATGGATCACACGGTACCGTCCTCTACGAGGAGCGGTATAGAATCGTGTTAGCCTGCCTTCTAGCTAACACAGCCTACTCCGCTCCATACGGTGTTTTTCTCACACAAAATTATGTAATTTTGTAAGAAAAGGTCCAAGTAGACTAGCGACGGCCCCGGAGATCGAACCCGGGTCAGACCGCTTCAGGTTACTGCAAACATAAACCGGAAGAAGTCCAATTTTTCAGTGTACGTACACGCAGGGACAATGCACACCTATCAGTGGAGCAATCAATACTCAGGCTTGCGATCACCGTTCGCACCTTGCGTTTAGTATGCCTCTAACTACGGTGCAATGTGAACTGTAGTCCATGAAACCGGAATTTGGTCAACAAATACGCAAATTTTGATAACGTAATTTTCTTGATTTTTGTCACTGATAAATTAGAGAGTTTTATTTTCAACTGCTCAGATTTATCACTAACAACGTGTTACAATGAAAATAATAGTGAGAAACAAAAAATAATAAGGAGTACAGTACAAATGTTCGAAAAGTCCTCCTTGCTCGGCTAGACAATATCCGAGACTATTATAAAAACCCCTTCTAATAGTAGATAAATTGAAAAGTTTTTTTCAATTTTAATCCGAAGTTCTTCCACATTATTAGCCCTTTCATGCCCTTAAACTTTATTTTTGATATAACTTCACAGATAGAAATCATTAGGAGCAAGATCGGGTGATCGAGCTGGCCATAAAATAGTTCCCCGTATACTTATAACCCGATTAGGAAATACATTATCAAAATATTCCCTAACAATTTCAATATTGTGAGTGGGACAACCATCTTGTTGAAACCATGTTTCACCAAATCTCACACCTAACAACTGCCCAGTAGTTGGAATAATATGCTGCTGCAGTAGATCCAAGTATCTAGGACCATTCAAATTGCCGTCAATAAAAAATGGCCCAAGTACGTGTTCCCCTTCAATACCCCCCCCCCCAAACATTTAGTTTTTGGGAATACTGTGTTCTTACGTCAAAATACAAATGCAAATTTTCCCTCGACCAATATCGAACGTGTGTTGGGTTATGACGATTCAATAATGGAAAAGTGCTTTCATCTGTGAAAAGAATAGATCTCAGAAAGTTTTTGTCACGATTAGCCCTTTCCATCATTGTTTCGCAAAATTCCATACGACGATAGTTGTCCTCCGAAAAAATTTAATACGTTTTTGACGCTTTGTAAGAATGTTAACTATTTTTTAAGAACACGTAAGACAGTGGCTGAAGACGTATCAACTGCTTCGGCAATTTGGTGGCAGTTAACTTTCGATTTTCCTCCACTGCAGCGCTAATCATCACATCTCGTACTTCCTGCTCGTCATTCAAAACATTGGGATTTTTATGGTTTCTTGGCGCTACACAACCATTCTGCCTATGAATCGTTGATAAACTAAGTTCTGGGAGATTTACAAAATTCTCCAAAAAAAGTTCTTGAATAAGTCTCAATGGTCTGCTTTGACAGTATCATTTGACCATCTCCACTTTTTAGGCAACTTCGTACACATCCATTTTTAGTTTTACAAATGTATTATTTCACTTAAGAACTTACCAATCTGTTTCTCGAGCAAGGCAGAAATAAAACAAAATAAATTTCACAAAGATAACACTGCAGCGTGCTTCGACCCCACCTCGGTCGTACGGCACGGAGAGTAAATTGGACTTGATTCCCCCTATGTTCGCAGTAGCCTGGCTCATTGTATACTAAAAATTTACCCTGGTTCAGACGTAGGCTCGGTCACAATCCAGTTCTGACTAAAATTAAATTACCCCTTAAGAAAAACAACGATAGATAATATAACATGGTAGCAACTAATCTAAACAAAACATTTAGAGTTATTAATGAGTATACCGAGCACCGAGCAAGATGCAGAAATGTTCTGGACAAATGTAAAAAGTGCCATATTCGAATCCACAACACTTTTAGGAAAGGGTGAAGCAAGAAATAAAAAGAAAGTTTGGATGACCGATGAAATTCTGGATTCGATAGATAGAAAACGCAGTAAAAAAGGCAGCGCTCAGTACCATGAAATCAATAGAGAAAGAAGACTGGAGAACACAGCAATGGTAAGAAATAGAACATCTGGATGCTAAACATGACACATTTAATTTACACCAACGCATAAAGCAAGCGGTCGTATTATTTAATAAAAGACAAGCTGAAATCGTTGCAGACAATCAAGGCATAGATATAACACCAGAGGAAGTAATATCTCCGGCTAAAAACAGAAAAGCGGCAGGGCAAGACGAAGTATACACGGAGGTTCTAAAGCTTGTTAAAAATGAAGATTCGCTATATACGGTAGTCAAACTTTTTAACTGGATTTAAAAATAAAGTAATGGTAAATGTTTAAACAGACCAGATTTCGTTTGGGTTTGCCTTTTTTATGTATCAAACAAATTTTCGCAGGGAAACCGGGGCAAATTCTGATCTATTTGAATCTTTGAAACTACCTGATTTCTTAACCAAATTTTTTGTGCGATACATTGAAATACTTGGAGGGAATGCGGCTTGGTAATTGATGTTTGAAATTGAATGCGGTGTTGCACGTAAAGTTTTTTCTAGGGAGGTCAAGAATGCCTTTCTTAAAATCCTAAGTAGATTTTTTTTAATAAGCTTGATTTTGCAGGCACACTCTGGTCTATTTAAACATTTCAAACTTCCTTATTTCTTGACCGAATTTTTAAAATGTTACGTCGATGTGTTTGAAAAGAATCTGTCTTTGTAACCGATGTTTGAGATTCAATACAGTGTGGCATAAAAAAAATTTCTAGGGAAGGTCAAAAATACCTATTTTTAAGATAGGTCCGCCATCTTGAATTTTTACGAAATATCAAATTTCACATAAGATCTATAAATTTTGATAATTTTTTTTAGTTGCAGTAAACTAGTACTAAAGAAATCCTAAGTTAAGTAGGTAGGCTAGTACACTTTTCTTTCTCGAGTTTTATGCATAGCTTTAGGATCAGCGTGTGTTTAGAATGAAAAAAAGTAGAAAATATATCACAAAAAATGCCTCCTAATTTTCAATAGTACCTACCTACTTCCAAGTCCATTTATATAGCTTGAGTCTAATCAAAAATGTTACTTGAGTACCGTTGTATAGGACCCCATAGTATTTTCCTTATTAGTAGGCTTCCAATTAAACAAAAAATCTCTTAGACGCAGTGATACAATTAACATAATACAATTATAATTTCATAAGGCCAAACAACATTAAATTAAAACAAAATTACCAGCTAATAAAATTATAATTCATGGTTACCGACCATGTTCACCATAACAACAAAATCATAAGTGAGTACAACGTTAATTATTTGAATTAAAAGGAAATAAATTACAATAGCAATATTGTACAATTATACCGTATTTAATTATCCAATCTGAAATAAAATTGAAATTTATGGCTATGTGTTTTTTAATGTGCACCATGCTGCTTTTAACAAGATTTATGGGTGTTTTTTGGTTTTCATTTGAATTGGATTAAAGGGAGTAATAGTATGGCCAAGTTAGATGGTATTAGCTATTTGTTTAATTTAATAACAAATAAATAAAAAATTATTCTTTTATTTCCTTCGACAATTTTTAACAATTGTATGGAACATGTCAGTTATTTAAGTAATCTAAAAAATAACAAGAACAAACACATATAACAATTCATATAAAAAATATAAACTTTTATCAATTATAGTGCGTAAAATAGTAAATGATCTTGGTTGGGTACATATTTGTAAAAGTCCATGAATTTCTATGAAGGATAGTCTTATATCATTAAACTTAAAAACTACCAAAAAAAAAATAAAAAGATATATAAAAAATACAAACATTTTCAGCTAAATCTTTGTGAAAAATATTCTTCAATTGAATAAAATAAATATTTTAGTAATAATCTTTTTAATCTTTTACTAAATATATTGATATTGGGAGCACTTTGTATATCAAGTGGCAGTTTTGCAAATATTTTTATTCCCACTGTTAGTGGCAAAATTTTCCTACAATAAATTTATATAGTGGCATCCTAGCACTAGCTTTAAACTTGGTGTTGTATCTATGAACATCCTCATTTGTAGTGACTTTTGCCTTATTTTTAAAAAAGTATTTAGATTATCCAGGTACAAAATAAATAAAATTGGTCCCAAAATAGAACCTTAAGGAACTCCAAACTGTACATCTATCTGTTCTGATCTAGTCGTTGTTTGTTGTTTTTCATTGTGGTGTGTAAATTCTACATATTGCTTTCTTTTTAAAAAACTTGATAACCAACTATTTTCGATATTTGTTTTGCCTAAGTTTATCGTGATCAATACAGTCAAAAGCACGACTTAAATCACAAAAAATACCAACGGGACATTCACCTTTCTCCATACCTTCAACAACACCCTCAACAAAATTTACAATTGCATCCACAGTAGACATACCCTTTCTGTAGCCAAACTGGTTGGGTTTTATAATATTATGTTTATCCAAATATTCTTGCAGCCGCAATACAAATGAATATTCAAAAATTTTTGAGAATACCAAAGTAAGAGATATTGGTCTGTAATTGTCGGCGAAAGAACCCACTTGAAAAGATTTAGTTATAAAATAAAGCAATGGTGCACTAATTTGATCAACACATTTTTTTGTTATTTTGCTTGGAACGCCATCAAATCCAAATGAATTTTTTGGCTCCAGCTTTTTTTAATTATATCTACCAGTTCTGACTTTTCTAGCTTTTCTAAGGTAAAAACATGTGGCAGTTTAGGAAGCTTTTGTGATTTTGGATCTTTATTGATTTTCTTGATTATCTCCAACGGTGCACTACAAAAAGTATTATTTAAAAAGTTGCAAATATATTCATACGAGTTACTGTTGCCTTCATTTAATTCTTTAACTACTGCCCACACCCTCCTTTGATGATTCTTTGACCCTTCCTCTTTCGATAAAGTATTTTTTTGTTGATTTTATCTAGGATAAATGTTTCCGTTTTTCAATGGAATAGTAACTCTTAAATTCTGGTTTTTGCCTTCGAAACATATTTAGATTTCTTAGATTCTTACTAGAATGTTTTATATCTAAGTTTATCCAAGTTTTACTTGTTTTTACAAAAAAGTTTTTATTCGGAAAATGCTTATCAAAATAAAATAAAAAGGTTTTATGGAAATCATCAAAAGCCCTGTAAAAATCTATTTCATGATACACTCCTAACCATGATTTATTATCTAAATCTGTTATAAAATTTGATATATTAAATTCACTAAAATCTCTTCTTTTTAAAACAGGATTAATTTTTTGGGGCAATTCAAAAATATTTGTATAGAAAAATAATGTATCGTGGTCGGAAATATTATTTGACTGAACTGTACTATTTGACTTTATATTTGTAAATATATGATCCAACTGGTAATTAGCCCTAGTTTTTTTATTAACATTATTATTTAACATCAACATCAAAAATCCTAAATCAAATCAAAGTAAAAAGACGTCTTAGCCAAGCACAGAGAAGTATCAATTGTTAAAATTGAACAGAAACTAACAAATCTTAACACTAACTAAGTAGGGGCTGTTTTAACCCTTTGTCAAACAGGTCTAAAAACATAATTTTATAACTTATTTTTTTATAATTAAGTAAAGATATAAACGAAGTAGTTATTTAATCCAAAATTCAATCAAATAAAATAAAAATGCAGTAAAAAATCAAGAAAATAAAATAAAAAAAGGAATAAAAAAGAATCAACAGCATCCTCCATGCCCCCCAGCCAGCAGAATGGCCCAGAGGTCCCAAAACACTTGTAGCATTCCCTCTTTGAATTGCTAAACTGATTCTCTGTGTGAAGCAACTTAAACCTGTTAAGAATCTCTTAGCCTCCACACCCCAAGTACCGTGTGTTCCAACTGCGAATGGTAAATAAATATAGCGATCCGTTAGCTCCTTATATTGGTTTTATTCCACTGGAGATTTGTTAAATCCTGTCCGATTTTTGTGATTTTGAGCTCTGCGGGAAGCTAAGGCTCTTTGCTACATAACCCATATGTGTGTATTGTTCACCCCTCTTGCCAAAAGTTTGTGTACGTCAGTGTAGAGTTGTCAATAATAAATTCTGTCCCCCATAAATGTAAGATAAGTAAAACTATCCGGATTTTGGTAAATCTTGACTTTTTGGCTTTCTGTCTTCAAAAGGGGCAGAATTTATTAGTGACAACTGTACCTGATTTTTATTGCGGACACTAGTTTTTTCGGTTTTTCGCCACTTGTTAAAAAAATTAATAATTCATACACACTCGCAAATCCTAACTGCCGTTTCTCATATTTTTATTTATTTTTATTTATTTAATTATTTATTTTCATTTATTTATTTATTTTTATTTATTTGTATTTATTTTAATTTGAATATATTTATTTATTTCATTTTTATTTTATTCATATATATTATTATTTTTATTTAATAGTTTTTTTAGACGTACGTTTTAAGCTGTGTTAGTTCTTGTCCTATTTTAACAATTGATACTTTTCCGTGCTCGGCAAAGACGTGTCAATTTCGAGTACAGTGGCGCACATGAAATTTTGATGGGGGAGGGTGTTAAAAATTATAAAATTTTAAAATTATTCGCCCTCTTTGATTTTAACGAAATTTGGATATAAGTTTAATGTAGTCTGAGGCTTTAGATTTTCGCAGAAACCAAAATCTCGAAAATCGAACTTACGGTAACAAAACTACAGTCGACAACAAAATGTACGGTTTTTGTTGGCCCACCTTATATTTAAAAACTTTATTCCTAAAAACACAGCGCCATATTTTAGACAAAATGATCCGATATAAGGATGAAGAAAACAAAACCATCAACGTTTAGTTTAATGCGTTCCACATGGGTTAGCTTTTTGGTTGGGGCCCATTTAGAAAACCCGACCATGCCAAATTATACCCACGAAGGGGCGGCGCGCCCAAACGCGAAGATAAAAAATGAAGAAGAAGAGGTAAAAAATTAAAGGTAAAGAAGAACGTATAGTTCATGAGATCAGAGCGTTTTTTTGACCTTCATGTGAGTATTCATTGTAAATGGTTGTTAAACTTATTTTTTTTTAAATCGTAAAATTTTGTAAAAAACCCGACGAGTTTGACATGGTTGGATATATAGTTATATAGCGTAGATCCACGGTCTCTAGAATAAACACGGTCTGCTAATTTTTTTGCTCCGCCCACCTGATGGTGACACAAAGAAATCAGTCTGCTTTCTTTGTTGATTTTTTTGATAACCCGTTCCAACCCCCTAATTTACCATAATTTAGACGAATTGATAATAAATAAAAATACAAAATTTTGTATTTTTTTCCGAATGGCGTTTGACCCGCGAGTTAGGGTAACCCTCGGACTAAACAGGTCCCAACATACTGTATTTTGGATTATTTTGTAAAAGTTTTGCTTTTTTGTTTAAATTGTTAATATCTAATAGGCTAAGCTAGAGATAAAAAATTAGAACCCAAAATTAGAAACCAAAATACCAATTTGAACAATTTCTTGCATATTCCTTTTTAGCACTTTCATCAAGATTTCTCAACCTACGAGTACCAAACTTGGCAGCGTTGATCTAAGAACAATTGCCTAAATTATATCTGAAAATTAAATTTTTCCAGGAGAGTAGTCAGATTTTTTTTTACTACAAAATTTGAAAACATACCAAAATTCTTTTTTTACGCCCCTGTTGCTGACATATACAAAAAAAGGCCCCGCTTTTCACTGGATTTCTAGTAATAAAATAAGAAGAGCGTTTAGGAGTTATCCAAGAAAAACTCTTTTTTGGAGGGGACTTTTAGTATGTTAAACGGTGGACTTTCCTAAATTTTTTAATGAGAAAAAATTTTGGGTTCTAATTTTTTCCTCTATTCAAAAAATTTATATCTAAATAGCCTATCCTAACACTCTGATGAATAAATAAACACAGTCATCCTATGGTCTAGACAACAGGAAAAAAAATGAATAACAGCTTGCTCGGATGATGATGATCATCCATCCCGTTGGACCACACACCTGAAATGTTGAAGCAATCTCGAGTTATATTATACACGATCAGCAGAGGCGATGTTTTTGTTTTGTTCAACGAGTTTTTAATGAAGATATTGACCTCACTTGCAGTAATTGAACGTCAGGTATAAATGACAAAAGATACTCAAATAGTGTATGAGAAAATAAGATAAAGTGGAGAAGAAAAGAATCACGTAAAAGAAAATATTTTAAAGAAATAAAAAAGTTGACACTGGTTTGGAGTGGCAGTATACTAGTTAACATAAGGTTGCCACCCGTCCGGATTTCCCCGGACATGTTCGGGTTTTGTAGGCGTCCGAGGACGTCCGGCCGGGTGCCTTCAAAATCATTTTGAAATTTAACTATAAACAAACATGTTTGGAATTTTGTGATTTTCTTTTGCAGCCGGAACGAAATATTTTTGTTGTAGACTGAATTTTTCAGGTTACTGCATTTCTTTAAAAATTGGACAAAAAAACGAAACATTTTTGAAGAATTGAGACTGGATCCCACTCCAACCCACTTTTTTTTCAATATGTAAACTTTTGTGTTATGCTTATATTGCAGAACAATTGCAAGTATTTATAGGTTCACAAACTTGTGATTACGTTTTCTTTAAAACACTTTCAAAATGCTTATTAGAGCTTGTAAAATAAGCTGGACTTGTTAAATTTTGGTTAGAAAAAACCTGGCAAAGTCTGGAAACCGAAAAACCATACATAAAATGTAATTAATTTTTGTAATTTTAGTTTAATTTTTGCTCAGATTAAAAAGAAACAAGATATCTGATCCAACGAAAACTCCTTGGCAAATAATAACCACTGTTTATTTACAAATAAAATCACAACAAAACAAAGGTGAGAAATATCGAGTCAAATGAGATATTTTCGAACGTTTTTATAAGGTTTTTTTCGAGGTTTTTTTTATAAATACGATAAAATAAAGCATACTTTTGATGAAGTAGTTAATGCGCAAATAAGATATTTTTGAACGTTTTTTTTATAGAGAGTATAAAATAAAGGTAGGTAAAGTCCTTAAACCAATTTTCAAACAACAATAAAAGTTAATTCACATGTTTTCAGGTTTGTAAGAATATTGAATTCCTACCTCTTATCAGAATATTAAGGTTGATTTATACTGCCGCCGTTGACATCTGCGCTCGCCCTTTGAATTGATATTTAAATCTTTTTGTCTGTCCTATTATTATTGTGTACTGAAGTATAAAATTATACTACAAACATTTATTGTTAGGAAGCTTCCAAAGCTCAAATTGGCAGAATTATTTTTTGAATGTTTTTTAAATTATTTTGCAGATTTCTTATTATAGTAAAATTTTAATAATATAATCCATGTTTAAATATCTATTTAAGTAGGTACGCTACTGGTGTGTTTACTGTAAACAACAGAAAGGTAAACATTGTTCCATATAATAATATAACCAAAGTCTCCGTAAGTGTCAGGTATCTTGTCTCTAAGAATCTAAGAATTTTGTCAGGAACAGCATTCAAAAAGAAATGGCACTATATGAAAAAATGAAAAAATGAAACTATATATAACCCAATTAACCCACTTCTTAATAAATATTTTTTAAAAAAATTAAATTTTCTACAACTACATATTTTTTTAAATTATAACATATAAGAACAATTATAACATTTTTAATGTAATTTTCTTAAAATTTTCATTAATTTGAATCATTAAGTTGGTTATTTTAAAAAGTACTATCCAAATTTTTGCAGTAATGTCCGGATTTTGTCCGGGTTCTTACGTGTTTTTATCTTAGTTTTACAATTTTAAGGGGTGGCAACCCTAGTTAACAGATAGAGCGGGTATCTTAATCAAAAAAATGTTACGCATGCAATTAAAACTAAATAAATCCCTTTTTTAAGTAAAGAAAATCTACACCTCTTTTTGCTATATAGGGTGGGCCAAAAAAAACGGAACTTTTTTATTGCCTATTACTTAAAAACTACTTGTCTGATTTTAAAAGGTTTGGTCATTTTGAAAAGCCAAGACATCGGAACCACCCCTGCAAATTTTTGGTATGCAACATTGGTGCAAAAGTAAAAATATATTTCGAGAGACATGTCCTTCCTTAGTTTCCTGATGTATCGCTCGTTAAAATCGAGCAAGAAATAAGAAAGTTATAAATTTTTCAAATAAGTTCGTTTGGTAAGCCTAATTTAGCCAAATAAAAAAAAGCATCATTTTTGCTTGGCTATGCTTTTCAATGTATTTGTCCGATTGTAATAGCGCCGACGATTTTGAAAAGCCAAGTCTTCAAAATTTATTCTTTTTTTTTGCAAAATTGACATTTTGGACACTTAGTTGGTTGTTTTGAACTCTCCTGCAAATTTTTGGGTGCGCCACTGAGTCAAAAGTTAAATTTACGTGTAGAGCCTCATCATTCCCGAGTCTACCAATGTGTCGCTAATAAAGATCGGCTAAGGAGTAAGAAAGTTACAATTTGTTCAAATGTGTGCTTTTGGTAACTAACTAAAAACCTCATTTGAATTTGATGCGAAACGCACTTAAATAACTTAATGCATGTTTTTCTTACTTCTTACCCGATTTTTATAAACAATACATCAGTAGACTCGGGACTGATGCGCCTTTACACGTCAAATTTAACTTTTGCACCAGTGGTGCACACAAAAAATTTGCAGGGTGGTCAAAACAACCTACTTTTAAAAAACTGTCAGCCATCTTGGATCTTTTTAAAATCTCAATTTTTCCAAAAAAGTAATAAATTTTAAAACTTTTAATTTATTTGACTGAATTAGGCTTATCAAACGCACTTACGTTAAAAATTTATAACTTTCTTATTTCTTACCCGATATTAACAAGCGACACATCAATAAACCAGGGAAGAATATGACTTTCGAAATGTATTATATTATAAATATATTAGAAATATAATATATAGTTTATAACAAATGCTATAAATGATCTACGAATCAGATTTCAAAAATGCATAAAAATGGAAGGCTAAAGATTTGACCACCTGTTGTAGTGTTTTTTTACTTAAATAGGGAAATACTAATTAACGTATTATTTAATGGTTTCCATAACCCTAAATATTAATTTTTCTTTATAATAAAATAATATTCAAAAGAGTTTTTAACTGCATGGCACTGATTATTATTGATTTGCATTGTGTGAGTAAATATCTGTGGTGTTTGGGAGACAACTGTTAAGTCCAAAAAGTCGATTTTTCTGATATGGACACTATTGACTCAACTGTATCTGCTGTAAATATAAAATAGAATACTTAGAATTGGAAGTTCCAACGCCAACTTTAAAATTTATTATTTTACACTTTGTGATAATTTTACAAATTTGAACGCAAATATCTCAAAAACTGTCAATGACAGACCTACAGTGTGCGGTATTTTTGGGAAGGTAATTTTATTCAGAATTCAAAAATGTAAAAAAATACAGGGTGTTAAATTTAAAAAAAAAACATTCATTTTGCTCTACGTCATACAGTTTGACAGCTGCCAAAAAAGTGTCAAATCGTAAAGATGCACAACACCTTATTGAATAATTCACTATTTGTTTCATCTTTCTACGACAAACAGTACCCAAGTTAGGACAAGGTACGGTTATAAAAAATTACCCTGTACCAACTTTATTAGAATAATGTATTGTATTTATGGTACCTATTGCAATGTTACATGATTAAGGTCATAGTTACAATCTGGGGAATTGTTTTTAGCAACACTGTACGGGAAATCAATTTAACTATGTCAACCTGATTTTTTTGCAAAATTTTACGTCATTGAATTTGTTTTCCATGGCAACGCGGAGACTTTATTTATGTTTATCCACAGTGGAACGCCAGAGATTTTTTAGCACCGGGTCAAAAATTTGGGGTTAGGTTACTTATTTTGACTTTTCGCGTTCTGCGCCGCTAAAAAACCAAGTAAAATACTAAAATAAAAGAAAACCATTTATTGCAGAATTAGCTGCTACAAAAACGCTACCCAACTATGTATTAAAGTAACTGGGTGTAATACTTAAGGTAGCATTTACAGGTGCATTTATAATTGATTTGGAAACACTCCCGCTAGCTGATACCGACAACAGGTTAACTTAAAAGCATGCAGATTTAAAAATCGGCTACTAGCGCTAGACGAAATAATCGTATTCTATTTTAAAGAGGAGCGTCAACGACTAGCAAGAGTCTTTCTAACTTCTAAATGGAGCTTTACTGACCTGTATTGTTAGTACTCAAGTAACCGTGTGTTTCTGAAACTGAGGTTCTATAATTTATCCTTTACACTCCAAGATTTCACTAGTACACTTGCACATAACTATGCCGCAATAATTTAAATTTAAAATTTAATCAAAATAAAAACAAAATTATGTGGGGTTATGGGCGCCGAACGTTTCTATGCGAATTCCTAGTAATCCCAGCAAGCCAGTAAAGTTGTCTTGGTTCTTTGATAGATTCGAGGTAATGCCCGCGCAGCGCTAGGCCTTTTTCGGAGGGCGATCGCACACGCGGAGTGGTTTCATATTTGTTTTAGAACAATGTTTTTGAAAACACATTTTTGAAAGATAAACATAACCTCGAATGGTTTTCTGTCAGAAAACGTAAAAATACTCTTCTGTCCCACTGCGGCCCGATTTAAAGTTTGTTGACAAAACACCTGCAGTTACCATGGAATCGTATAAATTCTGCGATCTATCGGCCAACACTTGAAATGCGTGTGTCTCCCAAATTCAATAAAGTGTGATTGATTGATCGGTTTTCTTTTCCGGAGTGCACAGGCCTTTAGAAAAAAGGAAACTTAGTTTTTATATTCGCTAAAGCAAGGAAATATAAAGAGGAAAAATGTAATCCAGAGGAAATTGTGAGTATTTCTCTATTTTTTTTGTAAATCGGGTTTGTTCTAAACCGCAATTATTTTGAGGCTTTTGGGATAGATGACAGCACCAGAGCGTTTATTTTGAAGGAGAAATAATTAAGAATTTTGAAAAATTCTTTAGATATTTTTGTTAAGCATTTAAAAATGATGACCCCTGTAAAATTTCAGCTAATTCTGATGTTTAGTTTTCCTTGTGCACTCTGGCAAAAGATTAAAAAATAAAGAACAAGGCGTTGCCAGTTGTACTTTTTTTTACTTAAAATCTGGGGAGAAACCATAGCCTTAAAGAAAATAAAATGCGGACTAATTATAAAAAACCCGCAACCCTGCTGAATCGCCGATGCTTGGCCGTCTTAGTTTCCGGAATTTGAGCCTACATGTGTGTAATTTGCCTCAGTATTTTTACGTAGTTTATTTTAATTTCTTCAATATAACATGATTATAATTCAATATTCAATGGTTCTTGTGTATATTAAATAAAGCTTCGCAGACTGTTGTGGGCCCGTATACAGGACCGCGTGGTGCGCCATCAAGATATAGAAAATGGGGAACGCAGCACGACAAATCACCGAACACATTCGGCTCGGGTATAATAAATTAAACAATACAGGGCTCGCTTGTCTTCGGAAGAAGTTATATTGCCTTTGTGGTCTTTAGATATGGAAGGTTTATTTCTTCTTTTGCGGTGAGACGTACTTAAAATAAAGCCTTTTCAACTTTAACCTCTTAAACAGGGTTTAAAAGATATACGAGTGCAAATCTGAATCTTTGTTCAGGGCGAGAGTTACATTTTCTGAAAAACTGGCTTTTAACATTTGATGCATACAACATTTGTGCTAGCAACCCGCAAGTAATTTTAGATTTTTTGATTACATAACCGCCAAAGACATAGCTGGGCTCGCTTGTCTGCGCAAGAAGTTACATTGCCTTTGTGGTCTTTAGATATGGAAGGTTTATTTCTTCTTTTGCGGTGAGACGTATTTAAGATAGAGCCTTTTCAACATTAACCTCTCAAGCAGGGTTTAAAAGATATATAATAAAGGGCTAGAGTCACGCCTTCGGAAAAATTGGCTTTTAACATTTGATGCATACAACATTTGTGCTACCAACACACAATCAATTTTAGATTTTTTGATTATATACTCACTAAAGACATAGCTGGGCTCGCTTATCTTCGGAAGAAGTTATATTGCCTTTGTGGTCTTTAGATATGGAAGGTTCATTTCTTCTTTTGCGGTGAGACGTATTTAAGATAAAGCCTTTTCAACTTTAACCTCTTAAACAGGGTGTAAAAGATATATGAGTGCAAATCTGAATCTTTTTTTTAAATTTTAACTTTAATAGGTGTCTCTGAAAGAAATATTTGTTCGACATAAATTAATGCTTTGGTATGGATAAACAAATATATTTCATGAAGGCAATAATATTTTAGGTCATTGAGTGAAAAAATATCTCACTCAAAATAGAGTATATGTCACTCACAATAGTGTACAGGGTGGGCTAAATTCGCTGGGATTTGGGGGTTTTGGGTACTTCTAGGCAAGATAGACAAAAAATAGTATGCATGTCCTGGACTCGATTTTTGAGACAAACTTAAATATGCATTTTGAAAAGTCTGCATTTTGGGATAGGGTCTATAACTTCTTTTTTTATAGGAATATTGATTTCATGTAAATAGCTTTTTTGAAGACATTTTAACAAAGAACTTAACCTTCCAACTGAATTTTTCCTGACATATCTAGTTTTTGAGATTTAACCCAAAGTTGGTATTTTTCTTATAGAATAACCCTTTATTTATTTGATTTTTAAAATCGGCATGAAATTTCCTTTAAAATGATGTATCACACTTTGTGTTTTATTTTTTGAATTTTTTTATTTTTATGTATTTTTTATATTTTTATTACTTTTTACGAATATTTATATTTATTTTATCTTTTTAATTTTTAAGAAATTTTAAAGATAATAATTAAAAAAATAAATAAATATCGAAAAAATAAAAATATAAAAAAATACAAAAAATAAAACATAAAGTGTGATACATCATGTTGAAGGGAATTTTATGCTGTTAAAAAATCAAAAATCCAACAGTTTTCTGTTGGTAAAACTCTCTTTTTATTTAAAAAAAAAATTTTTACATGAAAACAATATTCCCATAAATAACAAAGTTACAGAGCTCATCCCAAAACTTTTCAAAAAGCCCCCGTATCTCAAAAACCTGTTAACATATCGAGATGCAGTTTTCGTATTTAAGCTTGTCTCGAAAATCGAACCCAGGACATGTATACTATTTTTTGGCTATCTTGTCTAGAAGTACCCAAAACCCCCAAATCCCAGCGAATTTAGCCCACCCTATGTTAACTCAGAATTGTGCTTGAAAAGTTTATGACATTGCATGACAAGTTCAACATTGTAAGATTTTCTAACATTACTTAAATGGGACGCGAAATTGACAGATGTCAGTCTCCATCTTGCGTTGTTCAAATCGCACTAAAACCAACGAAGTTCAATATGGCCGATGCAACATGGCTACTGACATATGTCAATTTTGCGTCCTATTTAAGTAATATTAGGAAACCTTAAAATGTATAAAATGTTTTGTTTAAATCGGACAAAAAAATAACGAAGTTCAATATGGCCGCAAGATGGAGACATCTGTCAGTTTTCTGTCACAGTTAGGTGTCTTGGAAACGTTTTATAATTTAGAGAAAGTTTCGTTTAAATTAGATAAGAAATAAAAAAGTTCATTATGGCGGATCCAAGATGGCAGTGCAACTTTGACATGTAAAATTTCATTTTTAAAAAGACAGTCATGGCAAATTCAAAAAAGAAAATTATATTCTGGTGGGTTTGCAATTAAGGTCAGTACAATAATTCAAATATTGCTCAAAAGTGCGATTTCGACAACTTTGACGTCACTGTTCGGATACTTCTGGGAGGGGTAGAGCGTTGGCGCAATGAAACAAAAATCTTCTTAGGCCGAGTACTTCAACATATAAAAAATCAATCAATTCTACCGAATACAAATTTCCATTTAAAAAACATCATCTAATCTAACCAACATCTATAAATAAAAATTTATAGATGTTGCTTACAACTTTGGCCTGGGTCAGACGAATATTTAAGCCATATATATATGAGGTTAAATACAGGCCTTTCCCAGGCCAAACTTGTAAGCAAGATCTAAAATCTAGCAGGCCGCGCCTATGTACATGCGCGAAAATTTTACGAGGCGGCCGGTTTCGCGACCTTCGTCTTCGCCCTTCGGACGAGACGCCATTTTTGTCGTTTTCCGCGTTTTTTTAATCTTTGGTTACGCGAAAGTTTTTAGGAGTTATAATAGAAACTGTTTATATCTTGGAGCTTAAGATGTCGCCGCATAAAAAGACGTGCTGTGTTTGTGGATGCCGCCAAACAACAAAATTGAAGTTCCACAGGTCGGTAGCTATTTTTTCTTAAAATTTGAAAAAAAAAGTGAAAATATCTAATATGATTTCTATTTATATATTTATTTATTTAAAAATAGAAAATACTGCTTTTCTAAAAACGTAAACAAATAGAAAATTTTTGACAACTGCGCAGCTGTCTTTCTGGATTTTGGTTGGTTAACCGATGACGATGGTCGCGCATGTGCAGAACCGCTAAGCTTTGGCGCCAGAAAGAGACAATAAAAGTCATAAAAGAGTAAAAGGTATAGGCATATATATAGGACATCCTGCTTACAAAGTTGTGCACGCTGAAAGCATTGCAAGGGCGTATATTTAAGCTCATACATATATGATTTAAGCCAATAGGTATATGGTAACGAACGATTGCATTCATCTGATCGTCGTTTGATTTTGACTTTGATCTCAACATTCCTCTAAAAAAAATAACAGATCCCCATTTTACAAATGTTCTTTTTAATATCCCTCTCCGTTCTTTTGCCAACAGCTTTGCCTATACCCGCATCTTTCCAAACCTTTTTCGATCGACAGGTATTGCGACTCTCCCAGACATATTATTGTCCAAGATTATCATCTATACGACATGAATAATTCATTGCATTATCAAAAGACAAACCTGCCTCCTTTGACAAGTGATGACGTAAAGCTATGTGAACTTGAGACCCTTGCCTTAGTCCATGCGCGGTCCTCCCAAGAGGAGATTTATCAAAATGTGGGTGGTCGATCGTGCGATCAATATACAGTGAGTCTCAGCGAAAACGAAACAGAGGCGTTTTCACGTATTTAGAGTTTGATCTTGAAAAGATCCTCGGGGATGCACTTTTCTGCTATTTTGAAATTTTTCTAGCACTCGCCCCCCTTTTTTATTTAAGCAACAATTATTAATTAATTTCACTGGTTCCATTGTCATTGCCACCAAAAATGGTTTAAAGCGTAGTAACAGTTCCTACAAAAAAATATTAGAGTTAAAAAATTACCACATTGTTGTAAACATATAAAGTTATACGCGAAAGTAATATATTCCACAATATAATTATATACCATTACTATAGAAGCACGAAAAAACTTTACAGTTCGAGGCTTACTCCATAGTTCTCACATTAATTTCTATAATATTAACTATGTTGGGAATTTGGAACCTTTGTTGCACTAAAACAAAGTTATGATTGTTTTCCACAAACCAAAACTACACAACGTTAGCATCACCAGGAGACGATAACAATGATTGTTTATCGTCTCCTGATGATGCTAACGTTGTTAGCGAAACGTGCGTCGAGTGCAAAAAAGTGTAGTTTTGGTTTGTGGAAAACAATCATAACTTTCTTCTATAATATTGCTTTTACGAGGCAACGACTCTACTGATATTAATTTGGAAGCAATTCAGTAGCCCCTACTCAATATAAAACTACAAAGTTATGGAGTCTACACGGTCGTTTATCTACTACGCAGTAAGAGTGCATATAGCTAGTGGAAAAACGTTACCTACGAGTTACCGCTACTTTACTGACATTGTAAATCAATGCACCTTCAACTGGATGCGCGACGCCATTGTTATTTACTTTTATTAAACATGGAATTCAAATCAAATTTTAAAAATACCTCATTAAATCACTTAGTAGTTGCATGTACCAATAAATATAAAAATATTAATATTTAGTAAACAAAACATACTAAAACTGGAAAGACATTTAATTTGGAAATCCTAACCTCAAATAATTCCAATTTTTTATGAACAGTTTAGATAAAACTAGGTCAAAACTGGGGGGCGCGCGTTTTTGTTTATCAAGATATCAGCATTTTTAATCAGTAAAGTGCTATGCGTTTATAAATTTAAATTGTTGTGACTTCAGAAATGTGGTTAATAAAATGGTAATTATTAGGTATAGGTTATGATATAGATAATATGTTTGTTTTCTGTCATGTCTTCACATATTTTATGGTGTGTGTTCTGATACATTTTAGAAAAAGATCAACATATTTTCAATTAATAATGTGGGAAAAAAACCTATAAAAACCCTATAAATTTAGAAATACTACTTTATGTGGTAAACAGGACGTCGGGATAACGTGCTCGTTTGCTACCCGCGACGACATAACTCCTATATCAAGAGTAATCATTACTGTTGCGATGTAGTTGTATAACCGTCCCAATGCATTCCGAAAAAAGGTGAAATCCTCAAGGTATAGTAGTAGTAAAACCGTCGCCTTGATAATAGGAAAAGTGGGATAAGTGATACCTTGTTTTAAAGGTTTTTTAAATGTCTTTCCAACCGTGTAAAATTTTGAAAATCTATTAATTTGTTTTTAAAATATATGCTTTCAAAATAAGCTCAAATTTTACAAGCAAATTTTCCCCCTTGTAGGTAAGTATCCTAGACGAAAAAATTAATTAATTAACGAAAACAAAATCGACATGTCACGGAATTTCTCAAAAATAGACCCCCCCAGGAACCCTAAGCCCCCAGGAACAATTTCCGCCACTGCTTACAACTTTTATTATGTGAAACGCCTCAATTGCATTTTTGTCAGCATGAGGTTCTTGATTGGTTGCGTTGATAAAATTGATTTTGAATTACTCGGCAAAAATTTGACGCTTTGAATCAATCTTCTTGTATTGGAAAATAAAAACGAAAAATACGCCTTCTCGAAAAGAAAACCCCCGTGGCGACTTTTGGTTATATATTTCATAAGTCACCAACAAACCACTTGTTCATACTTGCGCACATCCAATCAGGGTGATTCAAGAATTCTCAGTGTTGTGTTAAGGTGCAGTTAGACTGTGGTAGTGTAGTCGTCGTTGCATTGCAGCTGTAGTAAACTTTTTTCCATAGATAATCCAGAAAAGGATATTTTACAGATAAATAGTTAACAATATTTTTTGGTACACACTTTTTAGTATAATTTACCTTATTTAATGTTTTAAACAATTATTGGTGATAATAGACCCTCTTGCAAAATTTTTGAACATGTTAAAAGATCCACCTTACATTTTACATTTTATGTTAACCAAGAAAGTTACGTTTTTTCTTAATATAAGTTCAAAAATGCTTTAGTTTTAAAATTAGGGTTGACTGGGTACCAAAGATGGACAAAATAAAACTTGGGGAAGAAAAAAATGTGGCAATTTTGTATTTGGATACATACATACAGTCAATAGTGTGTTCAGTGGTATTAGCAATAAATTAACCAGGTGCTATATTAGTAATATCTAATCTGCTGATTAATCATTCTGGTTTATTATAATTGTGAAGAAATTAGAGCCTTTTTTCTAAGTGACAAAAAGCGCTTACTTATAGCATTACTTCGCTTGCATGAACAAATGATATCAAATAATTTACCTTTTTAATCTTATATATTGCTTTAGTAATAACCTTTAGAAAAGTTATAGTACCGTATTATCAGGGGTGCACGGTGGTTGTAGTGAAAAAAACTCACACAGAGATAGGTAGATATTTTCGGGCGCACATGAAAAATATGGCATGAACACACCAACTTTAAGCATGGGAGTTATTTCGTGGAAATGCAGACAGTCGATATTTCAATAAATGAACAAAGTATTATCTCTATCCCCTGACCAACCGAAGTTAATAATTAATAATGGTACCTACCTACAATAAACAGCGGCGCTATATTACCCCTCTCCCCTTTTCTACTTCAAACTAGTAATTTTGTAAAATTGTTTATAAAACTGTTTAAAACTAACTTTTTTAAAGAACATTTTTCCCTCAAATATTACTTATATTACCCACTAGACATATTACTTTTATTACACACTAGACACCGCCGCGCCGCTTTTCCTGCGGTTTTACCCATTTTTCCCGCTTTTATTCCTTTAAATGCCATAACTTTTGTTTCCGTAAACCGATTTTGATGAAATAAATGCCTATGTGTTGCCTAGGAACATTATGACAAGTGAGTAGAACATAAAATTCCCAGTAACGAAACTTAATAAAAACGTCATATAGGTCATTTTTACCGGGGTATAGTATAAACATCTGAGGCGACAAATAAAAAAAAATAGTAGAGAGGTTTAAAATGAAGTGTTTATTTAGGGCTAACATGTTAATTTCATCTCCAGAATTTAAAGTTTTTGCGTGAGGTAAATTGGAAAAAACACTACAAGGAGCTGGTTTTTCACTTGTACATGGTATTTTTTAGATCAATTAAGGTCATGCATAAACTAAACATTTTTTTCATAGTAAGCGGCAATAAGTTAACAAGAATTAATGGCCATCTTGTGGTTATAGGTCGCCATTTTGATATATCAGCCGCCATATTGAAAGGCGCCATAGCTAAACCAATTTCTTTTGAACAATATTGTTGTAGTTGACCTTCTTATCGTTCGTACCCAATTTGGTCTTCTTCGCTTTAATATTTGATAAATAGCATTCTTAAGTTTGTTGGGAATTTGGAACCTTTGGTTGCACTAAAATAAAGTTATGATCGTTTTCCACAAACCAAAACTACACTTTTTTGCACTCGACGCGCGTTTCGCTAACAACGTTAGCATCATCAGGAGCACAGTTGGTCTAGAGAGGGGTTTTAAGAAAAAAATATATAATCTTTAAAACATAGATTTTTGATTTTGATACATTGCCAACTACTATTTACCGTAAAAAGTAAAATTCCCTATGTAGCCCTTTTCTGGGGGGCTATTTTTGGAAAATATTCAAAAAACCTTAAATAGTAACTCCCTATTTTGACTTCATATTTGAATTCTTGCTGAAATTCTCTTTCCAATGGTACCCCATATCATAAGTTTTGCTTTACTAATTTTCGAGATATTGGCTTTCAAAATGTCAAAAATTCAATTTTCCAAGGCCCATATCTTAGAAACTAAACAAAATATATCTATTGTGTTTATTATCGATTTTGAGGGTTTTATAAGAGCAAATAAAAAATGACAATAGTTTGACGTTTGCACATTCCTATTTACGGTTTATTGATTTTCAGTGATTTTGACGATATTATTCCAAAAATACATAAGTAGAAGGTTAGATTGTCAAACTGTTCTCATTTTTTATTTCCTCGTAAAAAACCCCTAAAATCGATAATAAACACAATAGAGATATTTTGTTTAGTTTCTAAGATATGGGATTTGAAAATTGAATTTTTGACATTTTAAAAGCCAATATCTCGAAAATTAGTAAAGTAAACCCTATGATATGCGGTACCATTGAAAAGAGAATTTTAGCGAGAATTCAAATATGAACTCAAAATAGGAGGTTGCTATTTAAGGTTCCCAGAATATTTTCCAAAAATAGCCCCCCAGAAAAGGTCTACATAGGGAATTTTTATTTTTACGGTAAATAGTAGTTGGCGATGGATCAAAAACAAAAGTGTATGTTTTAAAGATTATATATTTTTTTTCATAAAACCCCTCTCTAGATCAAATGTGGAGACGATAAACAATTGTTGCTAGCGTTGTTAGCGAAACGCGCGTCGAGTGCAAAAAAGTGTAGTTTTGGTTTGTGGAAAACAATCATAACTTTGTTTTATTCTTAAGTTTAAAAAAGGATTTAGCGAGGGTGAATAAATAACAAAATCAATGAATAGCGAGCTTTCCCTCAAAAAAGGTAATGGTAACCGTAGATCCGGATTTCGCACTTGTGGTGCTCATCAGTACGGTGCTAGGAATTAGAAGATGAAATGATGATGAAAAAATGTGACACAGGAGGATATCTGTCTCTGTAGAGATGCTTAATTTTCCTTCAAATTGAAGGTACATCTGCCGATTCTGCAATTTGACAGATGGTTTTCTTTTACATGAATCCTGTGTCACATTTTTTTATCATCATTTCATCTCCTAATTCCTAGCACCGTACTGATGAGCATCACAAGTGCGAAATCCAGATCTACGGTTACCATTACCTTTTTTGAGGAATAGCTCGCTATTCGTTGATTTTGTTAGCATTCTTAAGTATGATATTTTTGCAAAAGTTGTGTTTTTTATGATTTATGGATGCGAACAAAACATCTGGTAACACTTGATTGTGTGATTAAAGAGCTATCAATACTACATAGTCATAAAACTACTTCATTTAAAATCCCACAGGATAGAAATTATCTACGTATGGCCCTACACTATTAAGAAATCTTTATAAAACTGCTAAAAAGGAATATGCAAGAAATTGTTCAAATTAGCATCATTTTGGCTTGGGTTTTTTCAATTTTTCTGGTAGAAGGAGTGGTTTAAGCTACACTATCCCTATCTACTTATTGATAGATAATTAAATTTGCAACATTTTTCCCATTTGTCACTTTTGACAGTCTGTCACCGTTTAGGAGTCATCCAAAAAAAACTCTTTTTTTGGAGTTTTTTGGAGGTTAGAAATGAGAGTTCCCGAGGAGGTAGGAATGGGGACGTTTAGTATGTTAAATGGTGGACCTCTTTAAGCTTGCTAATGAACAAAAAATTTGGGTTCTAATTTTTCCCTCTATTCAGAAAATTTATATCTAAATTTCCTATCCCAGTTGCCATTTGTTGGTTATTTTCCTTAAATATCTGGTGAAAAACTACTGCCTTGCTTGGTATCATTACCCCGGTTCATTTTTTGCAATATCTTTCCAACGAACAAAACGAATTACGCGCTGTGTATGTATTTTCAGCATTCAGCGTTTAATGAAATGCAGGGCCGCGTATTCTAACAGATAAGACCGTGGTTTATGAGCATAAATAGCGGTTAGTTATTCCACTTACGCCATCCAGGCAAAAGGGTTACTTTTAGTCGAAGAATAGGTCCGAAACAGAAGGGGTTCTCCTCATAATTTTTTAGCATCACGCAAATCAGCTCGACCGAACATTGAAAGGGGAAGGTGGTCGAATATCGACCACTTACGACTATTTTTCAAATAAAATAAAAACAATTTATAACATTAAAGTGGCTTTTTGAAGTTTCCCATCCACTAAATTTACCAACGCACCTTAGATTTCCGTAAAAAAAGCGGCCTTCAATCCTTCTAATTATTTTGCTAAATTATTTGTTTATTTAAATACTGAAAGTTTTTAAACTGTAGCCAGTCTAAAAGAATACTTAAAAATTATTAGAACTAACTAAAAAATCATCAAAATCCAGCAAAAAAAACAGATGTTTTTTAACGATTTACACAAATGGCGTAGCGGCGCAAATTAGGAAAAGAAAACAGTATGGCGGCAATAATCATTTATATTTTGAAATTGGCCGCAACTTCATTGATTATTTGGCCACTATTGTCTCGTAAAGAGAAACGTTAAAAGAACGTAAATTAATTAACTCCAGTTAATTATCAACGTTTCGGCGTCGTTGATCTGTCATTCGTTGCGGTCGTTGCAAACCCCACAATATTCCAGTAAAAATAAACGTTGCTAGAGGATTGCATAGTGGTTTAAAACGGTTAAATTTCGGACAAAACTAAATATCTTTAAAGGTATATATGGGATAAACTTGAAATTTTGTACATATATTCACACATATTTACAATTTCTTTCTTAGCTAAACCTCCCCCTCCCCGTTGCTGGGTGTAGGATAAATATTGTGTAATATAGATAAAAAGGTAAAGAACTACTCAATATTACTAGTTTTATTGATCATTGATTTTTTGGAAACACTACTTCCACCCTCATTTGTGTCGTGACATAGGCGTACGTATAGGGAGAAGGTCGGATGCCCCCCCAGGTCCCACAGTTCATTAAATTTAACTTCAATGTAGAATCAAACGAAAACAAAAGTACTAATTTTTATTAAATTACTATTTAGCCCCCCCCCCCTCACTATTTTGTCAAATTCTTGTTGTTTACTTATTCCTTAGATTTAATATTTTTTGTAGGGTGATAAAAAGTAAAAAAATTCAATATATTTATCCAAAATTAAAATTTATATTCTAAATAAACCTACAAAAGAAAGTAATTTAAAAAAATCTTAACTCTTATTTTCCAAAAAAATTAAAAAAACACTTTTTATTGTAAAAATATCCCACTAATATATATCATAATTTTTAAATATACTTAATGATAAAAATATAATAAAAAACTAATAAATTGACTAATACTTTATTCTACTTTTTTGACTCTGCCCTAAGCCCAAGTATAAAAGGATCAGATGACGCAAAAAGCATGTCTTTACCATTTCTTTGAATGGTTTATGCGATATTAATATCATTATATCATAATTAATTTATCCTTCTTATTAGCGCTCTGCTTTAATTTGCGCACCCAGCCCCCCCCCACCAAGATTTTTTTAAATGTAATTTTATTTTAGTGTTTTTTGAATAAACTGGATTTAAATTTATTATAAAAATAATTTTTCATAAACAATTGGGTTCAGCCCCCCCCACCCCGAGAAAAATTTCTGAGTACACCACTGACCTTTAGCGCTCCGCTAACTTATTTCATCCTATACAAAAACTTAAAAATCTATACATATATCCATACTAACACAGCAAACAAAAGTTGTGTATTTCTAGTATATTTGAATAACAAGGACACAATTTTAGGAACCTAATCCACAGATTAACACAGCGGTTTTTGTTTTAGAGATGAAAAATTGAAAATAAATACAAAATTTTACTTTGGCATCCAATTTCTCAAAATTCAAAATAAATCTGAAAAATTCGATTATAGGTTTAAACTAAGGGGACATTTCTTTTCAAAAGAATGGAAATATTTAAAAAAATATTGATATGAATATACATAGTTTTTTCCTAGGGATAGTTTTTGTACTTTATGCAACGTTAATTTTAGTTTATTTTTTAGTTATGGCAACTACGCAGATACGACTTTTTTTCATTCAACTCATATAAAAAAAAACTGGGTTGGGATCTGGTTTTGATCCCAGATTTGTTGCTAAAATCATGTCATAAATGCGCCGTGGGCAAAAATTTTGTAAAAATATGGTAATAACGCATGTGTAACACCTTAATGCCGTTGATATAAATTGCTTAAGATTAAGCTAAAATTGTAGCAATCGATGTGTTATAGCGCCTCAGGCAAAATTTTTTGCAGTTTAAGCAGGAAATTTTTTAAATATTTTGATATTTTTGACGTTTTTTAGGCAATATAAAAAAAAAACTAGATCGAGATCTGGTATACCCCAGACATCATCATTCGTACCAGGGACGTACATTTTACATCCATTTTACGTCTTTACGTCCCGGGACCTACTAAGTACGTACGATGTACGTACAAAAGTGTACGTAAAACGTACGTACAGTAAAAACGTATTTTTACGTTATATTTAGTTCTTTTCTTGTACGTACTTACTACGTTATTAGGTTGTCATAACTTGGACTTAGTTCATTTATGTAACATTTCTCTCACTTGTAAAGCAAACTTTTGTATAAGTAGTTTTCATTCTCTTAAAATAACTGATATTTTATGAATACCCATTCTCCGCCAGGAATTCTTTCCCGGAGGTTCAACCAGGAGAGAGGAGTAGTGAGGAGTTTTTGGGCTCTAAAATCGCCGTCCCCTCCCCCCAAACATAAAAAAATATTTTGTATTTTATTTATTTACGTCCCTCAAGGTACATACCAAAAACGTCTCCTGTACGTACCTCATACGTACATCGTACATTTTACGTCCAATTCACGTCTTTTTGTGCGAACGTACGCCCCTGTACCTGGTACGTAAGGTACAAGGTACGTAACTCTGTCATCAATGTCATCAAATGCGCCGCAGGCGAAAATTTTGTGAAATATATATACTATTTTTGACTTAATCAATCAATCAATGTGTTGTAGCGCCGCAGGCAAAATTTGCTGTGAAACCAAAATGCAAGTAAAATTTTTTAAAACTTAAGGTACAAATTTTAATTTTTGCGTGTTTTTTTGTAAATTATTTAAAAAAATGTGGGTTGGGTCAGCTACAAAAAGGGGAAACAGAACGCGCCAAAGCTACCCAGCAAACATCTTGTTACAAGAAAAGTAAAACATCGAAAATACGTATGTATAGGCATTTTCGTAGAATCTTCGAACGCGCCGCGATTTCATATACAGGGTTCCTAAGATTTTCCTTAGGCATAGGATTTCAATAAATCAAACAGAAATGGCATAGAAAGTTCTGCGCGCACAAAAGAAACAGGTATATTGAGCAATGGTGCCAGTTTGTTATTATCTCCGGACTGCTTTTATGAAAAAAAATTGTCGCCACTCTTTCATTGTGAGCATAAATCATAGTTGTAATAATAACCGTTGACAAAATGTCTGCAAATTCCGCTAGATGGCGGCCACACCATGAGATGATCGAGGAAAAAATTAGATGCTTTCAGGTCCAAACCACAGCTTTTTCTTGCTTAAATTATTATTTACGATACTGAACGATAAACTCGTGAGGTTGTTAACATTAGAAAGAAATATCTTCGCTTTTAATTAAATTTCTTTCCATTCTGTTCTACTAGTGACATCTATCCGGAAACGGCCAAACCATGCAGCTAGCACTAGCAGCCAAAGAAATCAATAAACGGCGCTGTTTTTCCTGCAGAGCTTTTTGCTTGCGATATTATTGATTTTAAATAAAGCTGGCCCTACACTACATTTGATATTTTCGAGGTGTTTTATGACATGGTCTCCTCCTCCTTTTTGATTTCGAATCAAACTGCAAAACCCGGGTTGGACGTTCGAAGGCGTCAACCCGTCCTATTTGCTTGATAAAGTTTCTACGGAAATATCTCAGTCGATTTCTCCGGCCGTGTATGCACGCTTTAGGTTAGGCATTTGCATGTATCTCAGTCCCCAGCCTGTAAACAGTGCGTAAGGACAATGGTTACAAAATGAAAAGCCGAAAAATATTTTTTTTTACGATATCTTTCATCAGTTTGGTATTAAAGTCGAGCAAAAACAATTTTTATTCCAGTCCTAAAGGTATTAAAGTGGAAAACATTAGAAAACAACAACCTGGAATGGATTTACTACGTGTAAGATGTAGTGACAACATCGCCACATGCCCATCCTTTTCTGCCTAATGTGCTTTTCCGTTTGTCTGCGTCTTATACACGGCTGCTTGGCCCCCTAAGGATTTGCTTAGGAACCCTGTATTTCTCGAACATAGTCAGTAGGCAAAGAGATAAAAATATTAGCATGGTTGTAATAGAATGAAAATAATAGGTAGTTTTCACATTTTTCATGCGTCAGGGTAACGGGTACGGACAGTGGTTTGGGGGGAGGATATTACCCCCTTGTCCCCCCCTTATCTACGCCCTTGACTAAGGCAACTAAAAATTGTTACTTGGGCAGGATCCGAATGATGGCATTATATCGTCGTGAGGAACAATTTTGAGTAGACCACTGTATCAGAGCTTGTTGAAAAGTGATGGTGCCTGGAAAATTTACGTTTTTCGCGATTTTACTGCTTGTATATAGAGTTAAAGATACACTTCTGCTTACGTGTACATTCTGTGACCTATGCTTTGCTTCGGTTAAGTATCAAGTCGTATATTTTGCAGTGATTTAGTGCCTTTTTGGTCTCACGAGCAAGCCGTAAACTTAGTGCCGTCTGTGTGCATGATCAAAAAATAAATAGCCCGTGAGCTTCTTAATGACTATATAAAATGAGAAGTTTTTATCCGTCCATACCAGTATGGATGGTATTGCATGGGGCCGGCAAAAGAAACTTTTTTGATTTCCACTTAAAATGAGTTAATAAGTGCCTATCTGGCTGTCTGATGGGACACAATAATTCAAAATCCGCTAGACAGTATTTTTATCAAATTTAGCACAAAAATTATTTGGTGTGGGGGGTTGGAAAGAGGGTAGGAAGAAAGAATCTATATTTCACAAAAATGAAAGTCAAAATTCACAAACTATTACTAGAGAAGCCTAAATTTAAGCTGTATCTTTAGAACCATTCCAAAATTTTTAAAAATTTCCGTTATTAGTCTTAAGCAATTTTTGTCATCATGACATTTTTAGTATAGTCCAATTTTTTGATGAGCGAACTGGCGTCATTTTTGCCTCTGAAAACGTATTTGTTTGTTGTCAACAGTTCGCATGTCGAATAATTTGTTGCTGTCAATTTGAAGTTGAAATAATCAACGACGTGACTTTCTTTTACATATTTAGTGTCGCTGTCTAAAACAATGTTTCAAATAAAGATCCAAAAAAATGACATCAGTTCGCTCATCAAAAAATTGGACTATATATAGGGTGGGACAAAAAAACGGGACTTTTGTATTGTCTATTACTTAAAAAGTAGTTGTCCGATTTTAATGATTTTGATCATTTTGAAAAGCCAGAACATTAAAATTTTGGAATTTCATATTCAAATTGACATTTCGTAAAAATCCAAATTGGCGGACAATTTAAAAAAAATAGGTATTTTTGAACCCCCCTGCAAGTCGAAAAAAAAAACATTTTTGATTGGCTCCGCTTTTTGATGTATGATTTGATGTTCGATTTTAAAAGTGCTGACCATTTTAAATAGTCAAGATCTCAAAATTTATTAAGTTTTTGGCAAAATTGACATTTTTTAAAAATCAACGATGGCGGACAATTTTAAAGAATAGGTGTTTTTAACCCCCCTGCAAATTTTTTATGTGCATCACTGATGCAAAAGTTAAATTTTGCATGTGGAGTCTCATAATTCCCAAGTCTAGTGATGTATCGCTTGTAAATATCGTGAAAGAAAAAATATGCATGGAGTTATAAAAGTGCGTCTTGCAATTAAATTCAGTCAGAAAAATTTAATAATTAAAAAAAAACATACTGTTAATTCGATAACTTTAAAAGTACTTTGGTTTGATTAAAACTGAAATTTCAAAAAATTCAAAATCATGTATTTTTTTGACCTGACGGAATTTGGTTACTGATTTGGACAATTTATTAATTTCTTACCTCTTAGCCAATCTCAAAGTCCGATACATCAGTAGATTCGGAAATTATGAGGCTCTGCATGCAAAATTTAATTTTTGCATCATTGACGCACAAAAAAAAATTGCATGGGGGTCAAAAATACCTATTTTTTAAAACTTAAGAAATATCAATTTTGCCAAGAGCCTAATAAATTTTAAAATATTGGCTTTTCAAAACGGTCAGCACTATTAAAATCGGACAAATACATCGAAAAGCAGAGCCAAACAAAAATGATGTTTTTTTCGACTTGACTGAATTAGGATTACCGAACGCACTTATTTGAACAATTTATGACTTTCTTACTTCTTACTCGTTTTTAGTCAGCGATACATTAATAAATTGAGGAAAACCATGGCTTTTAAAATATGTTTTTAGTTATGCAACAGTGGGGCACACCAAAAATTTGCAGGGAAGTCAAAAACACCTATTCTTTAAAATTGTCCGCCATCTTGGATTTTTACAAAATGTCAATTTTGCCAAAAACCTAATAAATCTTGAAATCTTGGCTATTTAAAATCGAACATATACATCGAAAAGCAGAGCCAATCAAAAATGATGTTTTTTTTCGACTTGACTGAATTAGGATTACCGAACGCACTTATTTGAACAATTTATGACTTTCTTACTTCTTACTCGCTTTTAGTCAGCGATACATTAATAAATTGAGGAAAACCATGGCTTTTAAAATATATTTTTAGTTATGCAACAGTGGAGCACACCAAAAATTTGCAGGGAAGTCAAAAACACCTATTCTTTAAAATTGTCCGCCATCTTGGATTTTTACAAAATGTCAATTTTGCCAAAAACCTAATAAATCTTGAAATCTTGGCTATTTAAAATCGGACAAATACATCGAAAAGCAGAGCCAAGCAAAAATGATGTTTTTTTCGACTTGACTGAATTAGGATTACCGAACGCACTTATTAGAAGAATTTATGACTTTCTTACTTCTTACTCGCTTTTAGTCAGCGATACATTAATAAATTGAGGAAAACCATGGCTTTTGAAATATGTTTTTAGTTATGCAACAGTGGGGCACAACAAAAATTTGCAGGGAAGTCAAAAACACCTATTCTTTAAAATTGTCCGCCATCTTGGATTTTTACAAAATGTCAATTTTGCCAAAAACCTAATAAATCTTGAAATCTTGGCTATTTAAAATCGGACAAATACATCGAAAAGCAGAGCCAAGCAAAAATGATGTTTTTTTCGACTTGACTGAATTAGGATTACCGAACGCACTTATTAGAAGAATTTATGACTTTCTTACTTCTTACTCGCTTTTAGTCAGCGATACATTAATAAATTGAGGAAAACCATGGCTTTTGAAATATGTTTTTAGTTATGCAACAGTGGGGCACAACAAAAATTTGCAGGGAAGTCAAAAACACCTATTCTTTAAAATTGTCCGCTATCTTGGATTTTTACAAAATGTCAATTTTGCCAAAAACCTAATAAATCTTGAAATCTTGGCTATTTAAAATCGGACAAATACATCGAAAAGCAGAGCCAAGCAAAAATGATGTTTTTTTCGACTTGACTGAATTAGGATTACCGAACGCACTTATTAGAAGAATTTATGACTTTCTTACTTCTTACTCGCTTTTAGTCAGCGATACATTAATAAATTGAGGAAAACCATGGCTTTTGAAATATGTTTTTAGTTATGCAACAGTGGGGCACAACAAAAATTTGCAGGGAAGTCAAAAACACCTATTCTTTAAAATTGTCCGCTATCTTGGATTTTTACAAAATGTCAATTTTGCCAAAAACCTAATAAATCTTGAAATCTTGGCTATTTAAAATCGGACAAATACATCGAAAAGCAGAGCCAAGCAAAAATGATGTTTTTTTCGACTTGACTGAATTAGGATTACCGAACGCACTTATTAGAAGAATTTATGACTTTCTTACTTCTTACTCGCTTTTAGTCAGCGATACATTAATAAATTGAGGAAAACCATGGCTTTTGAAATATATTTTTAGTTATGCAACAGTGGAGCACACCAAAAATTTGCAGGGAAGTCAAAAACACCTATTCTTTAAAATTGTCCGCCATCTTGGATTTTTACAAAATGTCAATTTTGCCAAAAACCTAATAAATCTTGAAATCTTGGCTATTTAAAATCGGACAAATACATCGAAAAGCAGAGCCAAGCAAAAATGATGTTTTTTTCGACTTGACTGAATTAGGATTACCGAACGCACTTATTAGAAGAATTTATGACTTTCTTACTTCTTACTCGCTTTTAGTCAGCGATACATTAATAAATTGAGGAAAACCATGGCTTTTGAAATATGTTTTTAGTTATGCAACAGTGGGGCACAACAAACATTTGCAGGGAAGTCAAAAACACCTATTCTTTAAAATTGTCCGCTATCTTGGATTTTTACAAAATGTCAATTTTGCCAAAAACCTAATAAATCTTGAAATCTTGGCTATTTAAAATCGGACAAATACATCGAAAAGCAGAGCCAAGCAAAAATGATGTTTTTTTCGACTTGACTGAATTAGGATTACCGAACGCACTTATTAGAAGAATTTATGACTTTCTTACTTCTTACTCGCTTTTAGTCAGCGATACATTAATAAATTGAGGAAAACCATGGCTTTTGAAATATGTTTTTAGTTATGCAACAGTGGGGCACAACAAAAATTTGCAGGGAAGTCAAAAACACCTATTCTTTAAAATTGTCCGCTATCTTGGATTTTTACAAAATGTCAATTTTGCCAAAAACCTAATAAATCTTGAAATCTTGGCTATTTAAAATCGGACAAATACATCGAAAAGCAGAGCCAAGCAAAAATGATGTTTTTTTCGACTTGACTGAATTAGGATTACCGAACGCACTTATTAGAAGAATTTATGACTTTCTTACTTCTTACTCGCTTTTAGTCAGCGATACATTAATAAATTGAGGAAAACCATGGCTTTTGAAATATGTTTTTAGTTATGCAACAGTGGGGCACAACAAAAATTTGCAGGGAAGTCAAAAACACCTATTCTTTAAAATTGTCCGCCATCTTGGATTTTTACAAAATGTCAATTTTGCCAAAAACCTAATAAATCTTGAAATCTTGGCTATTTAAAATCGGACAAATACATCGAAAAGCAGAGCCAAGCAAAAATGATGTTTTTTTCGACTTGACTGAATTAGGATTACCGAACGCACTTATTAGAAGAATTTATGACTTTCTTACTTCTTACTCGCTTTTAGTCAGCGATACATTAATAAATTGAGGAAAACCATGGCTTTTGAAATATGTTTTTAGTTATGCAACAGTGGGGCATAACAAAAATTTGCAGGGAAGTCAAAAACACCTATTCTTTAAAATTGTCCGCCATCTTGGATTTTTACAAAATGTCAATTTTGCCAAAAACCTAATAAATCTTGAAATCTTGGCTATTTAAAATCGGACAAATACATCGAAAAGCAGAGCCAATCAAAAATGATGTTTTTTTTCGACTTGACTGAATTAGGATTACCGAACGCACTTATTAGAAGAATTTATGACTTTCTTACTTCTTACTCGCTTTTAGTCAGCGATACATTAATAAATTGAGGAAAACCATGGCTTTTGAAATATATTTTTAGTTATGCAACAGTGGAGCACACCAAAAATTTGCAGGGAAGTCAAAAACACCTATTCTTTAAAATTGTCCGCCATCTTGGATTTTTACAAAATGTCAATTTTGCCAAAAACCTAATAAATCTTGAAATCTTGGCTATTTAAAATCGGACAAATACATCGAAAAGCAGAGCCAAGCAAAAATGATGTTTTTTTCGACTTGACTGAATTAGGATTACCGAACGCACTTATTAGAAGAATTTATGACTTTCTTACTTCTTACTCGCTTTTAGTCAGCGATACATTAATAAATTGAGGAAAACCATGGCTTTTGAAATATGTTTTTAGTTATGCAACAGTGGGGCACAACAAAAATTTGCAGGGAAGTCAAAAACACCTATTCTTTAAAATTGTCCGCTATCTTGGATTTTTACAAAATGTCAATTTTGCCAAAAACCTAATAAATCTTGAAATCTTGGCTATTTAAAATCGGACAAATACATCGAAAAGCAGAGCCAAGCAAAAATGATGTTTTTTTCGACTTGACTGAATTAGGATTACCGAACGCACTTATTAGAAGAATTTATGACTTTCTTACTTCTTACTCGCTTTTAGTCAGCGATACATTAATAAATTGAGGAAAACCATGGCTTTTGAAATATGTTTTTAGTTATGCAACAGTGGGGCACAACAAAAATTTGCAGGGAAGTCAAAAACACCTATTCTTTAAAATTGTCCGCTATCTTGGATTTTTACAAAATGTCAATTTTGCCAAAAACCTAATAAATCTTGAAATCTTGGCTATTTAAAATCGGACAAATACATCGAAAAGCAGAGCCAAGCAAAAATGATGTTTTTTTCGACTTGACTGAATTAGGATTACCGAACGCACTTATTTGAACAATTTATGACTTTCTTACTTCTTACTCGTTTTTAGTCAGCGATACATTAATAAATTGAGGAAAACCATGGCTTTTGAAATATGTTTTTAGTTATGCAACAGTGGGGCACACCAAAAATTTGCAGGGAAGTCAAAAACACCTATTCTTTAAAATTGTCCGCCATCTTGGATTTTTACAAAATGTCAATTTTGCCAAAAACCTAATAAATCTTGAAATCTTGGCTATTTAAAATCGAACATATACATCGAAAAGCAGAGCCAATCAAAAATGATGTTTTTTTTCGACTTGACTGAATTAGGATTACCGAACGCACTTATTTGAACAATTTATGACTTTCTTACTTCTTACTCGCTTTTAGTCAGCGATACATTAATAAATTGAGGAAAACCATGGCTTTTAAAATATATTTTTAGTTATGCAACAGTGGAGCACACCAAAAATTTGCAGGGAAGTCAAAAACACCTATTCTTTAAAATTGTCCGCCATCTTGGATTTTTACAAAATGTCAATTTTGCCAAAAACCTAATAAATCTTGAAATCTTGGCTATTTAAAATCGGACAAATACATCGAAAAGCAGAGCCAAGCAAAAATGATGTTTTTTTCGACTTGACTGAATTAGGATTACCGAACGCACTTATTAGAAGAATTTATGACTTTCTTACTTCTTACTCGCTTTTAGTCAGCGATACATTAATAAATTGAGGAAAACCATGGCTTTTGAAATATGTTTTTAGTTATGCAACAGTGGGGCACAACAAAAATTTGCAGGGAAGTCAAAAACACCTATTCTTTAAAATTGTCCGCTATCTTGGATTTTTACAAAATGTCAATTTTGCCAAAAACCTAATAAATCTTGAAATCTTGGCTATTTAAAATCGGACAAATACATCGAAAAGCAGAGCCAAGCAAAAATGATGTTTTTTTCGACTTGACTGAATTAGGATTACCGAACGCACTTATTAGAAGAATTTATGACTTTCTTACTTCTTACTCGCTTTTAGTCAGCGATACATTAATAAATTGAGGAAAACCATGGCTTTTGAAATATGTTTTTAGTTATGCAACAGTGGGGCACAACAAAAATTTGCAGGGAAGTCAAAAACACCTATTCTTTAAAATTGTCCGCTATCTTGGATTTTTACAAAATGTCAATTTTGCCAAAAACCTAATAAATCTTGAAATCTTGGCTATTTAAAATCGGACAAATACATCGAAAAGCAGAGCCAAGCAAAAATGATGTTTTTTTCGACTTGACTGAATTAGGATTACCGAACGCACTTATTAGAAGAATTTATGACTTTCTTACTTCTTACTCGCTTTTAGTCAGCGATACATTAATAAATTGAGGAAAACCATGGCTTTTGAAATATGTTTTTAGTTATGCAACAGTGGGGCACAACAAAAATTTGCAGGGAAGTCAAAAACACCTATTCTTTAAAATTGTCCGCTATCTTGGATTTTTACAAAATGTCAATTTTGCCAAAAACCTAATAAATCTTGAAATCTTGGCTATTTAAAATCGGACAAATACATCGAAAAGCAGAGCCAAGCAAAAATGATGTTTTTTTCGACTTGACTGAATTAGGATTACCGAACGCACTTATTTGAACAATTTATGACTTTCTTACTTCTTACTCGTTTTTAGTCAGCGATACATTAATAAATTGAGGAAAACCATGGCTTTTGAAATATGTTTTTAGTTATGCAACAGTGGGGCACACCAAAAATTTGCAGGGAAGTCAAAAACACCTATTCTTTAAAATTGTCCGCCATCTTGGATTTTTACAAAATGTCAATTTTGCCAAAAACCTAATAAATCTTGAAATCTTGGCTATTTAAAATCGAACATATACATCGAAAAGCAGAGCCAATCAAAAATGATGTTTTTTTTCGACTTGACTGAATTAGGATTACCGAACGCACTTATTTGAACAATTTATGACTTTCTTACTTCTTACTCGCTTTTAGTCAGCGATACATTAATAAATTGAGGAAAACCATGGCTTTTAAAATATATTTTTAGTTATGCAACAGTGGAGCACACCAAAAATTTGCAGGGAAGTCAAAAACACCTATTCTTTAAAATTGTCCGCCATCTTGGATTTTTACAAAATGTCAATTTTGCCAAAAACCTAATAAATCTTGAAATCTTGGCTATTTAAAATCGGACAAATACATCGAAAAGCAGAGCCAAGCAAAAATGATGTTTTTTTCGACTTGACTGAATTAGGATTACCGAACGCACTTATTAGAAGAATTTATGACTTTCTTACTTCTTACTCGCTTTTAGTCAGCGATACATTAATAAATTGAGGAAAACCATGGCTTTTGAAATATGTTTTTAGTTATGCAACAGTGGGGCACAACAAAAATTTGCAGGGAAGTCAAAAACACCTATTCTTTAAAATTGTCCGCCATCTTGGATTTTTACAAAATGTCAATTTTGCCAAAAACCTAATAAATCTTGAAATCTTGGCTATTTAAAATCGGACAAATACATCGAAAAGCAGAGCCAAGCAAAAATGATGTTTTTTTCGACTTGACTGAATTAGGATTACCGAACGCACTTATTAGAAGAATTTATGACTTTCTTACTTCTTACTCGCTTTTAGTCAGCGATACATTAATAAATTGAGGAAAACCATGGCTTTTGAAATATGTTTTTAGTTATGCAACAGTGGGGCATAACAAAAATTTGCAGGGAAGTCAAAAACACCTATTCTTTAAAATTGTCCGCTATCTTGGATTTTTACAAAATGTCAATTTTGCCAAAAACCTAATAAATCTTGAAATCTTGGCTATTTAAAATCGGACAAATACATCGAAAAGCAGAGCCAAGCAAAAATGATGTTTTTTTCGACTTGACTGAATTAGGATTACCGAACGCACTTATTAGAAGAATTTATGACTTTCTTACTTCTTACTCGCTTTTAGTCAGCGATACATTAATAAATTGAGGAAAACCATGGCTTTTGAAATATGTTTTTAGTTATGCAACAGTGGGGCACAACAAAAATTTGCAGGGAAGTCAAAAACACCTATTCTTTAAAATTGTCCGCTATCTTGGATTTTTACAAAATGTCAATTTTGCCAAAAACCTAATAAATCTTGAAATCTTGGCTATTTAAAATCGGACAAATACATCGAAAAGCAGAGCCAAGCAAAAATGATGTTTTTTTCGACTTGACTGAATTAGGATTACCGAACGCACTTATTAGAAGAATTTATGACTTTCTTACTTCTTACTCGCTTTTAGTCAGCGATACATTAATAAATTGAGGAAAACCATGGCTTTTGAAATATATTTTTAGTTATGCAACAGTGGAGCACACCAAAAATTTGCAGGGAAGTCAAAAACACCTATTCTTTAAAATTGTCCGCCATCTTGGATTTTTACAAAATGTCAATTTTGCCAAAAACCTAATAAATCTTGAAATCTTGGCTATTTAAAATCGGACAAATACATCGAAAAGCAGAGCCAAGCAAAAATGATGTTTTTTTCGACTTGACTGAATTAGGATTACCGAACGCACTTATTAGAAGAATTTATGACTTTCTTACTTCTTACTCGCTTTTAGTCAGCGATACATTAATAAATTGAGGAAAACCATGGCTTTTGAAATATGTTTTTAGTTATGCAACAGTGGGGCACAACAAAAATTTGCAGGGAAGTCAAAAACACCTATTCTTTAAAATTGTCCGGTATCTTGGATTTTTACAAAATGTCAATTTTGCCAAAAACCTAATAAATCTTGAAATCTTGGCTATTTAAAATCGGACAAATACATCGAAAAGCAGAGCCAAGCAAAAATGATGTTTTTTTCGACTTGACTGAATTAGGATTACCGAACGCACTTATTAGAAGAATTTATGACTTTCTTACTTCTTACTCGCTTTTAGTCAGCGATACATTAATAAATTGAGGAAAACCATGGCTTTTGAAATATGTTTTTAGTTATGCAACAGTGGGGCACAACAAAAATTTGCAGGGAAGTCAAAAACACCTATTCTTTAAAATTGTCCGCTATCTTGGATTTTTACAAAATGTCAATTTTGCCAAAAACCTAATAAATCTTGAAATCTTGGCTATTTAAAATCGGACAAATACATCGAAAAGCAGAGCCAAGCAAAAATGATGTTTTTTTCGACTTGACTGAATTAGGATTACCGAACGCACTTATTAGAAGAATTTATGACTTTCTTACTTCTTACTCGCTTTTAGTCAGCGATACATTAATAAATTGAGGAAAACCATGGCTTTTGAAATATGTTTTTAGTTATGCAACAGTGGGGCACAACAAAAATTTGCAGGGAAGTCAAAAACACCTATTCTTTAAAATTGTCCGCCATCTTGGATTTTTACAAAATGTCAATTTTGCCAAAAACCTAATAAATCTTGAAATCTTGGCTATTTAAAATCGGACAAATACATCGAAAAGCAGAGCCAAGCAAAAATGATGTTTTTTTCGACTTGACTGAATTAGGATTACCGAACGCACTTATTAGAAGAATTTATGACTTTCTTACTTCTTACTCGCTTTTAGTCAGCGATACATTAATAAATTGAGGAAAACCATGGCTTTTGAAATATGTTTTTAGTTATGCAACAGTGGGGCATAACAAAAATTTGCAGGGAAGTCAAAAACACCTATTCTTTAAAATTGTCCGCCATCTTGGATTTTTACAAAATGTCAATTTTGCCAAAAACATAATAAATCTTGAAATCTTGGCTATTTAAAATCGGACAAATACATCGAAAAGCAGAGCCAATCAAAAATGATGTTTTTTTTCGACTTGACTGAATTAGGATTACCGAACGCACTTATTAGAAGAATTTATGACTTTCTTACTTCTTACTCGCTTTTAGTCAGCGATACATTAATAAATTGAGGAAAACCATGGCTTTTGAAATATATTTTTAGTTATGCAACAGTGGAGCACACCAAAAATTTGCAGGGAAGTCAAAAACACCTATTCTTTAAAATTGTCCGCCATCTTGGATTTTTACAAAATGTCAATTTTGCCAAAAACCTAATAAATCTTGAAATCTTGGCTATTTAAAATCGGACAAATACATCGAAAAGCAGAGCCAAGCAAAAATGATGTTTTTTTCGACTTGACTGAATTAGGATTACCGAACGCACTTATTAGAAGAATTTATGACTTTCTTACTTCTTACTCGCTTTTAGTCAGCGATACATTAATAAATTGAGGAAAACCATGGCTTTTGAAATATGTTTTTAGTTATGCAACAGTGGGGCACAACAAAAATTTGCAGGGAAGTCAAAAACACCTATTCTTTAAAATTGTCCGCTATCTTGGATTTTTACAAAATGTCAATTTTGCCAAAAACCTAATAAATCTTGAAATCTTGGCTATTTAAAATCGGACAAATACATCGAAAAGCAGAGCCAAGCAAAAATGATGTTTTTTTCGACTTGACTGAATTAGGATTACCGAACGCACTTATTAGAAGAATTTATGACTTTCTTACTTCTTACTCGCTTTTAGTCAGCGATACATTAATAAATTGAGGAAAACCATGGCTTTTGAAATATGTTTTTAGTTATGCAACAGTGGGGCACAACAAAAATTTGCAGGGAAGTCAAAAACACCTATTCTTTAAAATTGTCCGCTATCTTGGATTTTTACAAAATGTCAATTTTGCCAAAAACCTAATAAATCTTGAAATCTTGGCTATTTAAAATCGGACAAATACATCGAAAAGCAGAGCCAAGCAAAAATGATGTTTTTTTCGACTTGACTGAATTAGGATTACCGAACGCACTTATTAGAAGAATTTATGACTTTCTTACTTCTTACTCGCTTTTAGTCAGCGATACATTAATAAATTGAGGAAAACCATGGCTTTTGAAATATGTTTTTAGTTATGCAACAGTGGGGCACAACAAAAATTTGCAGGGAAGTCAAAAACACCTATTCTTTAAAATTGTCCGCTATCTTGGATTTTTACAAAATGTCAATTTTGCCAAAAACCTAATAAATCTTGAAATCTTGGCTATTTAAAATCGGACAAATACATCGAAAAGCAGAGCCAAGCAAAAATGATGTTTTTTTCGACTTGACTGAATTAGGATTACCGAACGCACTTATTAGAAGAATTTATGACTTTCTTACTTCTTACTCGCTTTTAGTCAGCGATACATTAATAAATTGAGGAAAACCATGGCTTTTGAAATATGTTTTTAGTTATGCAACAGTGGGGCACAACAAAAATTTGCAGGGAAGTCAAAAACACCTATTCTTTAAAATTGTCCGCTATCTTGGATTTTTACAAAATGTCAATTTTGCCAAAAACCTAATAAATCTTGAAATCTTGGCTATTTAAAATCGGACAAATACATCGAAAAGCAGAGCCAAGCAAAAATGATGTTTTTTTCGACTTGACTGAATTAGGATTACCGAACGCACTTATTAGAAGAATTTATGACTTTCTTACTTCTTACTCGCTTTTAGTCAGCGATACATTAATAAATTGAGGAAAACCATGGCTTTTGAAATATATTTTTAGTTATGCAACAGTGGAGCACACCAAAAATTTGCAGGGAAGTCAAAAACACCTATTCTTTAAAATTGTCCGCCATCTTGGATTTTTACAAAATGTTAATTTTGCCAAAAACCTAATAAATCTTGAAATCTTGGCTATTTAAAATCGGACAAATACATCGAAAAGCAGAGCCAAGCAAAAATGATGTTTTTTTCGACTTGACTGAATTAGGATTACCGAACGCACTTATTAGAAGAATTTATGACTTTCTTACTTCTTACTCGCTTTTAGTCAGCGATACATTAATAAATTGAGGAAAACCATGGCTTTTGAAATATGTTTTTAGTTATGCAACAGTGGGGCACAACAAAAATTTGCAGGGAAGTCAAAAACACCTATTCTTTAAAATTGTCCGCCATCTTGGATTTTTACAAAATGTCAATTTTGCCAAAAACCTAATAAATCTTGAAATCTTGGCTATTTAAAATCGGACAAATACATCGAAAAGCAGAGCCAAGCAAAAATGATGTTTTTTTCGACTTGACTGAATTAGGATTACCGAACGCACTTATTAGAAGAATTTATGACTTTCTTACTTCTTACTCGCTTTTAGTCAGCGATACATTAATAAATTGAGGAAAACCATGGCTTTTGAAATATGTTTTTAGTTATGCAACAGTGGGGCACAACAAAAATTTGCAGGGAAGTCAAAAACACCTATTCTTTAAAATTGTCCGCTATCTTGGATTTTTACAAAATGTCAATTTTGCCAAAAACCTAATAAATCTTGAAATCTTGGCTATTTAAAATCGGACAAATACATCGAAAAGCAGAGCCAAGCAAAAATGATGTTTTTTTCGACTTGACTGAATTAGGATTACCGAACGCACTTATTAGAAGAATTTATGACTTTCTTACTTCTTACTCGCTTTTAGTCAGCGATACATTAATAAATTGAGGAAAACCATGGCTTTTGAAATATGTTTTTAGTTATGCAACAGTGGAGCACACCAAAAATTTGCAGGGAAGTCAAAAACACCTATTCTTTAAAATTGTCCGCCATCTTGGATTTTTACAAAATGTCAATTTTGCCAAAAACCTAATAAATCTTGAAATCTTGGCTATTTAAAATCGGACAAATACATCGAAAAGCAGAGCCAAGCAAAAATGATGTTTTTTTCGACTTGACTGAATTAGGATTACCGAACGCACTTATTAGAAGAATTTATGACTTTCTTACTTCTTACTCGCTTTTAGTCAGCGATACATTAATAAATTGAGGAAAACCATGGCTTTTGAAATATGTTTTTAGTTATGCAACAGTGGGGCACAACAAAAATTTGCAGGGAAGTCAAAAACACCTATTCTTTAAAATTGTCCGCTATCTTGGATTTTTACAAAATGTCAATTTTGCCAAAAACCTAATAAATCTTGAAATCTTGGCTATTTAAAATCGGACAAATACATCGAAAAGCAGAGCCAAGCAAAAATGATGTTTTTTTCGACTTGACTGAATTAGGATTACCGAACGCACTTATTAGAAGAATTTATGACTTTCTTACTTCTTACTCGCTTTTAGTCAGCGATACATTAATAAATTGAGGAAAACCATGGCTTTTGAAATATGTTTTTAGTTATGCAACAGTGGGGCACAACAAAAATTTGCAGGGAAGTCAAAAACACCTATTCTTTAAAATTGTCCGCTATCTTGGATTTTTACAAAATGTCAATTTTGCCAAAAACCTAATAAATCTTGAAATCTTGGCTATTTAAAATCGGACAAATACATCGAAAAGCAGAGCCAAGCAAAAATGATGTTTTTTTCGACTTGACTGAATTAGGATTACCGAACGCACTTATTAGAAGAATTTATGACTTTCTTACTTCTTACTCGCTTTTAGTCAGCGATACATTAATAAATTGAGGAAAACCATGGCTTTTGAAATATGTTTTTAGTTATGCAACAGTGGGGCACAACAAAAATTTGCAGGGAAGTCAAAAACACCTATTCTTTAAAATTGTCCGCCATCTTGGATTTTTACAAAATGTCAATTTTGCCAAAAACCTAATAAATCTTGAAATCTTGGCTATTTAAAATCGGACAAATACATCGAAAAGCAGAGCCAAGCAAAAATGATGTTTTTTTCGACTTGACTGAATTAGGATTACCGAACGCACTTATTAGAAGAATTTATGACTTTCTTACTTCTTACTCGCTTTTAGTCAGCGATACATTAATAAATTGAGGAAAACCATGGCTTTTGAAATATGTTTTTAGTTATGCAACAGTGGGGCACAACAAAAATTTGCAGGGAAGTCAAAAACACCTATTCTTTAAAATTGTCCGCTATCTTGGATTTTTACAAAATGTCAATTTTGCCAAAAACCTAATAAATCTTGAAATCTTGGCTATTTAAAATCGGACAAATACATCGAAAAGCAGAGCCAAGCAAAAATGATGTTTTTTTCGACTTGACTGAATTAGGATTACCGAACGCACTTATTAGAAGAATTTATGACTTTCTTACTTCTTACTCGCTTTTAGTCAGCGATACATTAATAAATTGAGGAAAACCATGGCTTTTGAAATATGTTTTTAGTTATGCAACAGTGGGGCACAACAAAAATTTGCAGGGAAGTCAAAAACACCTATTCTTTAAAATTGTCCGTTATCTTGGATTTTTACAAAATGTCAATTTTGCCAAAAACCTAATAAATCTTGAAATCTTGGCTATTTAAAATCGGACAAATACATCGAAAAGCAGAGCCAAGCAAAAATGATGTTTTTTTCGACTTGACTGAATTAGGATTACCGAACGCACTTATTTGAACAATTTATGACTTTCTTACTTCTTACTCGTTTTTAGTCAGCGATACATTAATAAATTGAGGAAAACCATGGCTTTTGAAATATGTTTTTAGTTATGCAACAGTGGGGCACACCAAAAATTTGCAGGGAAGTCAAAAACACCTATTCTTTAAAATTGTCCGCCATCTTGGATTTTTACAAAATGTCAATTTTGCCAAAAACCTAATAAATCTTGAAATCTTGGCTATTTAAAATCGAACATATACATCGAAAAGCAGAGCCCATCAAAAATGATGTTTTTTTTCGACTTGACTGAATTAGGATTACCGAACGCACTTATTTGAACAATTTATGACTTTCTTACTTCTTACTCGCTTTTAGTCAGCGATACATTAATAAATTGAGGAAAACCATGGCTTTTAAAATATATTTTTAGTTATGCAACAGTGGAGCACACCAAAAATTTGCAGGGAAGTCAAAAACACCTATTCTTTAAAATTGTCCGCCATCTTGGATTTTTACAAAATGTCAATTTTGCCAAAAACCTAATAAATCTTGAAATCTTGGCTATTTAAAATCGGACAAATACATCGAAAAGCAGAGCCAAGCAAAAATGATGTTTTTTTCGACTTGACTGAATTAGGATTACCGAACGCACTTATTAGAAGAATTTATGACTTTCTTACTTCTTACTCGCTTTTAGTCAGCGATACATTAATAAATTGAGGAAAACCATGGCTTTTGAAATATGTTTTTAGTTATGCAACAGTGGGGCACAACAAAAATTTGCAGGGAAGTCAAAAACACCTATTCTTTAAAATTGTCCGCTATCTTGGATTTTTACAAAATGTCAATTTTGCCAAAAACCTAATAAATCTTGAAATCTTGGCTATTTAAAATCGGACAAATACATCGAAAAGCAGAGCCAAGCAAAAATGATGTTTTTTTCGACTTGACTGAATTAGGATTACCGAACGCACTTATTAGAAGAATTTATGACTTTCTTACTTCTTACTCGCTTTTAGTCAGCGATACATTAATAAATTGAGGAAAACCATGGCTTTTGAAATATGTTTTTAGTTATGCAACAGTGGGGCACAACAAAAATTTGCAGGGAAGTCAAAAACACCTATTCTTTAAAATTGTCCGCTATCTTGGATTTTTACAAAATGTCAATTTTGCCAAAAACCTAATAAATCTTGAAATCTTGGCTATTTAAAATCGGACAAATACATCGAAAAGCAGAGCCAAGCAAAAATGATGTTTTTTTCGACTTGACTGAATTAGGATTACCGAACGCACTTATTAGAAGAATTTATGACTTTCTTACTTCTTACTCGCTTTTAGTCAGCGATACATTAATAAATTGAGGAAAACCATGGCTTTTGAAATATGTTTTTAGTTATGCAACAGTGGGGCACAACAAAAATTTGCAGGGAAGTCAAAAACACCTATTCTTTAAAATTGTCCGCTATCTTGGATTTTTACAAAATGTCAATTTTGCCAAAAACCTAATAAATCTTGAAATCTTGGCTATTTAAAATCGGACAAATACATCGAAAAGCAGAGCCAAGCAAAAATGATGTTTTTTTCGACTTGACTGAATTAGGATTACCGAACGCACTTATTAGAAGAATTTATGACTTTCTTACTTCTTACTCGCTTTTAGTCAGCGATACATTAATAAATTGAGGAAAACCATGGCTTTTGAAATATATTTTTAGTTATGCAACAGTGGAGCACACCAAAAATTTGCAGGGAAGTCAAAAACACCTATTCTTTAAAATTGTCCGCCATCTTGGATTTTTACAAAATGTCAATTTTGCCAAAAACCTAATAAATCTTGAAATCTTGGCTATTTAAAATCGGACAAATACATCGAAAAGCAGAGCCAAGCAAAAATGATGTTTTTTTCGACTTGACTGAATTAGGATTACCGAACGCACTTATTAGAAGAATTTATGACTTTCTTACTTCTTACTCGCTTTTAGTCAGCGATACATTAATAAATTGAGGAAAACCATGGCTTTTGAAATATGTTTTTAGTTATGCAACAGTGGGGCACAACAAAAATTTGCAGGGAAGTCAAAAACACCTATTCTTTAAAATTGTCCGCTATCTTGGATTTTTACAAAATGTCAATTTTGCCAAAAACCTAATAAATCTTGAAATCTTGGCTATTTAAAATCGGACAAATACATCGAAAAGCAGAGCCAAGCAAAAATGATGTTTTTTTCGACTTGACTGAATTAGGATTACCGAACGCACTTATTAGAAGAATTTATGACTTTCTTACTTCTTACTCGCTTTTAGTCAGCGATACATTAATAAATTGAGGAAAACCATGGCTTTTGAAATATGTTTTTAGTTATGCAACAGTGGGGCACAACAAAAATTTGCAGGGAAGTCAAAAACACCTATTCTTTAAAATTGTCCGCTATCTTGGATTTTTACAAAATGTCAATTTTGCCAAAAACCTAATAAATCTTGAAATCTTGGCTATTTAAAATCGGACAAATACATCGAAAAGCAGAGCCAAGCAAAAATGATGTTTTTTTCGACTTGACTGAATTAGGATTACCGAACGCACTTATTAGAAGAATTTATGACTTTCTTACTTCTTACTCGCTTTTAGTCAGCGATACATTAATAAATTGAGGAAAACCATGGCTTTTGAAATATGTTTTTAGTTATGCAACAGTGGGGCACAACAAAAATTTGCAGGGAAGTCAAAAACACCTATTCTTTAAAATTGTCCGCTATCTTGGATTTTTACAAAATGTCAATTTTGCCAAAAACCTAATAAATCTTGAAATCTTGGCTATTTAAAATCGGACAAATACATCGAAAAGCAGAGCCAAGCAAAAATGATGTTTTTTTCGACTTGACTGAATTAGGATTACCGAACGCACTTATTAGAAGAATTTATGACTTTCTTACTTCTTACTCGCTTTTAGTCAGCGATACATTAATAAATTGAGGAAAACCATGGCTTTTGAAATATATTTTTAGTTATGCAACAGTGGAGCACACCAAAAATTTGCAGGGAAGTCAAAAACACCTATTCTTTAAAATTGTCCGCCATCTTGGATTTTTACAAAATGTCAATTTTGCCAAAAACCTAATAAATCTTGAAATCTTGGCTATTTAAAATCGGACAAATACATCGAAAAGCAGAGCCAAGCAAAAATGATGTTTTTTTCGACTTGACTGAATTAGGATTACCGAACGCACTTATTAGAAGAATTTATGACTTTCTTACTTCTTACTCGCTTTTAGTCAGCGATACATTAATAAATTGAGGAAAACCATGGCTTTTGAAATATGTTTTTAGTTATGCAACAGTGGGGCACAACAAAAATTTGCAGGGAAGTCAAAAACACCTATTCTTTAAAATTGTCCGCTATCTTGGATTTTTACAAAATGTCAATTTTGCCAAAAACCTAATAAATCTTGAAATCTTGGCTATTTAAAATCGGACAAATACATCGAAAAGCAGAGCCAAGCAAAAATGATGTTTTTTTCGACTTGACTGAATTAGGATTACCGAACGCACTTATTAGAAGAATTTATGACTTTCTTACTTCTTACTCGCTTTTAGTCAGCGATACATTAATAAATTGAGGAAAACCATGGCTTTTGAAATATGTTTTTAGTTATGCAACAGTGGGGCACAACAAAAATTTGCAGGGAAGTCAAAAACACCTATTCTTTAAAATTGTCCGCTATCTTGGATTTTTACAAAATGTCAATTTTGCCAAAAACCTAATAAATCTTGAAATCTTGGCTATTTAAAATCGGACAAATACATCGAAAAGCAGAGCCAAGCAAAAATGATGTTTTTTTCGACTTGACTGAATTAGGATTACCGAACGCACTTATTTGAACAATTTATGACTTTCTTACTTCTTACTCGTTTTTAGTCAGCGATACATTAATAAATTGAGGAAAACCATGGCTTTTGAAATATGTTTTTAGTTATGCAACAGTGGGGCACACCAAAAATTTGCAGGGAAGTCAAAAACACCTATTCTTTAAAATTGTCCGCCATCTTGGATTTTTACAAAATGTCAATTTTGCCAAAAACCTAATAAATCTTGAAATCTTGGCTATTTAAAATCGAACATATACATCGAAAAGCAGAGCCAATCAAAAATGATGTTTTTTTTCGACTTGACTGAATTAGGATTACCGAACGCACTTATTTGAACAATTTATGACTTTCTTACTTCTTACTCGCTTTTAGTCAGCGATACATTAATAAATTGAGGAAAACCATGGCTTTTAAAATATATTTTTAGTTATGCAACAGTGGAGCACACCAAAAATTTGCAGGGAAGTCAAAAACACCTATTCTTTAAAATTGTCCGCCATCTTGGATTTTTACAAAATGTCAATTTTGCCAAAAACCTAATAAATCTTGAAATCTTGGCTATTTAAAATCGGACAAATACATCGAAAAGCAGAGCCAAGCAAAAATGATGTTTTTTTCGACTTGACTGAATTAGGATTACCGAACGCACTTATTAGAAGAATTTATGACTTTCTTACTTCTTACTCGCTTTTAGTCAGCGATACATTAATAAATTGAGGAAAACCATGGCTTTTGAAATATGTTTTTAGTTATGCAACAGTGGGGCACAACAAAAATTTGCAGGGAAGTCAAAAACACCTATTCTTTAAAATTGTCCGCCATCTTGGATTTTTACAAAATGTCAATTTTGCCAAAAACCTAATAAATCTTGAAATCTTGGCTATTTAAAATCGGACAAATACATCGAAAAGCAGAGCCAAGCAAAAATGATGTTTTTTTCGACTTGACTGAATTAGGATTACCGAACGCACTTATTAGAAGAATTTATGACTTTCTTACTTCTTACTCGCTTTTAGTCAGCGATACATTAATAAATTGAGGAAAACCATGGCTTTTGAAATATGTTTTTAGTTATGCAACAGTGGGGCATAACAAAAATTTGCAGGGAAGTCAAAAACACCTATTCTTTAAAATTGTCCGCTATCTTGGATTTTTACAAAATGTCAATTTTGCCAAAAACCTAATAAATCTTGAAATCTTGGCTATTTAAAATCGGACAAATACATCGAAAAGCAGAGCCAAGCAAAAATGATGTTTTTTTCGACTTGACTGAATTAGGATTACCGAACGCACTTATTAGAAGAATTTATGACTTTCTTACTTCTTACTCGCTTTTAGTCAGCGATACATTAATAAATTGAGGAAAACCATGGCTTTTGAAATATGTTTTTAGTTATGCAACAGTGGGGCACAACAAAAATTTGCAGGGAAGTCAAAAACACCTATTCTTTAAAATTGTCCGCTATCTTGGATTTTTACAAAATGTCAATTTTGCCAAAAACCTAATAAATCTTGAAATCTTGGCTATTTAAAATCGGACAAATACATCGAAAAGCAGAGCCAAGCAAAAATGATGTTTTTTTCGACTTGACTGAATTAGGATTACCGAACGCACTTATTAGAAGAATTTATGACTTTCTTACTTCTTACTCGCTTTTAGTCAGCGATACATTAATAAATTGAGGAAAACCATGGCTTTTGAAATATATTTTTAGTTATGCAACAGTGGAGCACACCAAAAATTTGCAGGGAAGTCAAAAACACCTATTCTTTAAAATTGTCCGCCATCTTGGATTTTTACAAAATGTCAATTTTGCCAAAAACCTAATAAATCTTGAAATCTTGGCTATTTAAAATCGGACAAATACATCGAAAAGCAGAGCCAAGCAAAAATGATGTTTTTTTCGACTTGACTGAATTAGGATTACCGAACGCACTTATTAGAAGAATTTATGACTTTCTTACTTCTTACTCGCTTTTAGTCAGCGATACATTAATAAATTGAGGAAAACCATGGCTTTTGAAATATGTTTTTAGTTATGCAACAGTGGGGCACAACAAAAATTTGCAGGGAAGTCAAAAACACCTATTCTTTAAAATTGTCCGCTATCTTGGATTTTTACAAAATGTCAATTTTGCCAAAAACCTAATAAATCTTGAAATCTTGGCTATTTAAAATCGGACAAATACATCGAAAAGCAGAGCCAAGCAAAAATGATGTTTTTTTCGACTTGACTGAATTAGGATTACCGAACGCACTTATTAGAAGAATTTATGACTTTCTTACTTCTTACTCGCTTTTAGTCAGCGATACATTAATAAATTGAGGAAAACCATGGCTTTTGAAATATGTTTTTAGTTATGCAACAGTGGGGCACAACAAAAATTTGCAGGGAAGTCAAAAACACCTATTCTTTAAAATTGTCCGCTATCTTGGATTTTTACAAAATGTCAATTTTGCCAAAAACCTAATAAATCTTGAAATCTTGGCTATTTAAAATCGGACAAATACATCGAAAAGCAGAGCCAAGCAAAAATGATGTTTTTTTCGACTTGACTGAATTAGGATTACCGAACGCACTTATTAGAAGAATTTATGACTTTCTTACTTCTTACTCGCTTTTAGTCAGCGATACATTAATAAATTGAGGAAAACCATGGCTTTTGAAATATGTTTTTAGTTATGCAACAGTGGGGCACAACAAAAATTTGCAGGGAAGTCAAAAACACCTATTCTTTAAAATTGTCCGCCATCTTGGATTTTTACAAAATGTCAATTTTGCCAAAAACCTAATAAATCTTGAAATCTTGGCTATTTAAAATCGGACAAATACATCGAAAAGCAGAGCCAAGAAAAAATGATGTTTTTTTCGACTTGACTGAATTAGGATTACCGAACGCACTTATTAGAAGAATTTATGACTTTCTTACTTCTTACTCGCTTTTAGTCAGCGATACATTAATAAATTGAGGAAAACCATGGCTTTTGAAATATGTTTTTAGTTATGCAACAGTGGGGCATAACAAAAATTTGCAGGGAAGTCAAAAACACCTATTCTTTAAAATTGTCCGCCATCTTGGATTTTTACAAAATGTCAATTTTGCCAAAAACCTAATAAATCTTGAAATCTTGGCTATTTAAAATCGGACAAATACATCGAAAAGCAGAGCCAATCAAAAATGATGTTTTTTTTCGACTTGACTGAATTAGGATTACCGAACGCACTTATTAGAAGAATTTATGACTTTCTTACTTCTTACTCGCTTTTAGTCAGCGATACATTAATAAATTGAGGAAAACCATGGCTTTTGAAATATATTTTTAGTTATGCAACAGTGGAGCACACCAAAAATTTGCAGGGAAGTCAAAAACACCTATTCTTTAAAATTGTCCGCCATCTTGGATTTTTACAAAATGTCAATTTTGCCAAAAACCTAATAAATCTTGAAATCTTGGCTATTTAAAATCGGACAAATACATCGAAAAGCAGAGCCAAGCAAAAATGATGTTTTTTTCGACTTGACTGAATTAGGATTACCGAACGCACTTATTAGAAGAATTTATGACTTTCTTACTTCTTACTCGCTTTTAGTCAGCGATACATTAATAAATTGAGGAAAACCATGGCTTTTGAAATATGTTTTTAGTTATGCAACAGTGGGGCACAACAAAAATTTGCAGGGAAGTCAAAAACACCTATTCTTTAAAATTGTCCGCTATCTTGGATTTTTACAAAATGTCAATTTTGCCAAAAACCTAATAAATCTTGAAATCTTGGCTATTTAAAATCGGACAAATACATCGAAAAGCAGAGCCAAGCAAAAATGATGTTTTTTTCGACTTGACTGAATTAGGATTACCGAACGCACTTATTAGAAGAATTTATGACTTTCTTACTTCTTACTCGCTTTTAGTCAGCGATACATTAATAAATTGAGGAAAACCATGGCTTTTGAAATATGTTTTTAGTTATGCAACAGTGGGGCACAACAAAAATTTGCAGGGAAGTCAAAAACACCTATTCTTTAAAATTGTCCGCTATCTTGGATTTTTACAAAATGTCAATTTTGCCAAAAACCTAATAAATCTTGAAATCTTGGCTATTTAAAATCGGACAAATACATCGAAAAGCAGAGCCAAGCAAAAATGATGTTTTTTTCGACTTGACTGAATTAGGATTACCGAACGCACTTATTAGAAGAATTTATGACTTTCTTACTTCTTACTCGCTTTTAGTCAGCGATACATTAATAAATTGAGGAAAACCATGGCTTTTGAAATATGTTTTTAGTTATGCAACAGTGGGGCACAACAAAAATTTGCAGGGAAGTCAAAAACACCTATTCTTTAAAATTGTCCGCTAACTTGGATTTTTACAAAATGTCAATTTTGCCAAAAACCTAATAAATCTTGAAATCTTGGCTATTTAAAATCGGACAAATACATCGAAAAGCAGAGCCAAGCAAAAATGATGTTTTTTTCGACTTGACTGAATTAGGATTACCGAACGCACTTATTAGAAGAATTTATGACTTTCTTACTTCTTACTCGCTTTTAGTCAGCGATACATTAATAAATTGAGGAAAACCATGGCTTTTGAAATATATTTTTAGTTATGCAACAGTGGAGCACACCAAAAATTTGCAGGGAAGTCAAAAACACCTATTCTTTAAAATTGTCCGCCATCTTGGATTTTTACAAAATGTCAATTTTGCCAAAAACCTAATAAATCTTGAAATCTTGGCTATTTAAAATCGGACAAATACATCGAAAAGCAGAGCCAAGCAAAAATGATGTTTTTTTCGACTTGACTGAATTAGGATTACCGAACGCACTTATTAGAAGAATTTATGACTTTCTTACTTCTTACTCGCTTTTAGTCAGCGATACATTAATAAATTGAGGAAAACCATGGCTTTTGAAATATGTTTTTAGTTATGCAACAGTGGGGCACAACAAAAATTTGCAGGGAAGTCAAAAACACCTATTCTTTAAAATTGTCCGCTATCTTGGATTTTTACAAAATGTCAATTTTGCCAAAAACCTAATAAATCTTGAAATCTTGGCTATTTAAAATCGGACAAATACATCGAAAAGCAGAGCCAAGCAAAAATGATGTTTTTTTCGACTTGACTGAATTAGGATTACCGAACGCACTTATTAGAAGAATTTATGACTTTCTTACTTCTTACTCGCTTTTAGTCAGCGATACATTAATAAATTGAGGAAAACCATGGCTTTTGAAATATGTTTTTAGTTATGCAACAGTGGGGCACAACAAAAATTTGCAGGGAAGTCAAAAACACCTATTCTTTAAAATTGTCCGCTATCTTGGATTTTTACAAAATGTCAATTTTGCCAAAAACCTAATAAATCTTGAAATCTTGGCTATTTAAAATCGGACAAATACATCGAAAAGCAGAGCCAAGCAAAAATGATGTTTTTTTCGACTTGACTGAATTAGGATTACCGAACGCACTTATTAGAAGAATTTATGACTTTCTTACTTCTTACTCGCTTTTAGTCAGCGATACATTAATAAATTGAGGAAAACCATGGCTTTTGAAATATGTTTTTAGTTATGCAACAGTGGGGCACAACAAAAATTTGCAGGGAAGTCAAAAACACCTATTCTTTAAAATTGTCCGCTATCTTGGATTTTTACAAAATGTCAATTTTGCCAAAAACCTAATAAATCTTGAAATCTTGGCTATTTAAAATCGGACAAATACATCGAAAAGCAGAGCCAAGCAAAAATGATGTTTTTTTCGACTTGACTGAATTAGGATTACCGAACGCACTTATTAGAAGAATTTATGACTTTCTTACTTCTTACTCGCTTTTAGTCAGCGATACATTAATAAATTGAGGAAAACCATGGCTTTTGAAATATGTTTTTAGTTATGCAACAGTGGGGCACAACAAAAATTTGCAGGGAAGTCAAAAACACCTATTCTTTAAAATTGTCCGCCATCTTGGATTTTTACAAAATGTCAATTTTGCCAAAAACCTAATAAATCTTGAAATCTTGGCTATTTAAAATCGAACATATACATCGAAAAGCAGAGCCAATCAAAAATGATGTTTTTTTTCGACTTGACTGAATTAGGCCTACCGAACCCTACTTAATCAATTTAAATCTTCCTTATTTCTTACCCGATTTTAATAAGCGATTCATGAGTAAACTAAGGAAAATCATGGATTTCGAAATATATTAGTTATTCACCAGTGGCGCACACCAAAAATTTACAGGGGGGGGTCAACAATTTTAACATCAAATTCCAAAATTTTTATGTTCTGGCTTTTCAAAATGACCAAAGGTTTTAAAATCGGACAAATACTTTTTAAGTAATAGACAATTAAAAAAGTCCCGTTTTTTTCGCCCACCCTATATAATAAATGACATGCGATTTTGGAAATGATTAAAACTAAAGGGTGAACCACAAAAAAATAGGACTGTTTTGTTTTAACTGCCAATTTTTTATTTATTGTCGGATTTTAACGCAAAAAAGAGTTTTGCAAATAAAATGCTTTTTGAAATAAATTACATTTATTAAAAATTCAAAATGGCAGATGCATAACACTTTGTATATTTTTTTTGCAACCACAAAAATCTTCTATCTATTGTCTGTAAACCGATATATAACCTGATTCATTCTATTAAGAAATAAAAAAAACTATGGGATTTTACGTATATCGAATTTTGCATAAAATAAAACTGAAAATGACTTTAAGTGAACCGGATTTTGTTATCTTTTCGCCAATTTTGTTGACAATGACACTTTATAGAAGCTAACAATAAGGCTTCCTTTGCTAAATGTCAAAAAAATAACATTTTGTGACAATCCAAATGCCCGATGCCTTACAATTTTATGCAATTTAAGGAACCCGTTGTCTTTTTTCTTAAACCAATTTGTGTATTACCCATGTATCATTTGTTAAAATCTATTAAGAAATAAGAAAAATATTGGGATTCTAGTGTAACACCTTGTAAACATTCTTTTTTATCCATTTTTTTCGGCACTGACCCAAAAAAGTTCATAAACATGTCAAAAAAATAGGGTTATGACATTGTTTTGCTCCAAATTCTCTACTCTCGCGATTTTGCGGGAGCAGAAAAATCGATCTGTTTCAAATCCGGAGTAACCGATTCGAAAAACCAAAAACGCTACTCGTAGCAGGCACTGGCGTAACTAGGGGGGACCTGGGGGGCCGCCCCCCCCAGATCCTTTCAGGCCCCTCCAGAAAACTAAGGGCTTAAAAGGTTTAATAAGAGAAGAACATCCTTCGTTCGTTGTTTGGCACATAGACTTAATTTAGTTGTTGTTGGCGCATGTACAAAAGTTGCACCCGCAGCTTCTCTCTTTAAAACATTAGAGGAATTATATGTGCATTTTTCGCAACCAGGAAATCATGAAAAACTTAAAAAGGTTGCAGAGAGCTTCGGTATTAAATTTTTGGAAGTATCTAAATTTTCTACTAATCGCTGGGCATGTCGATTTGAAAATTGTAAAGCAGATTTATTAACCTTTAAGTGGGGCGAGTAAAATAGCACTAAAAAGTGAAGTAACTGACAACCAGGATAGACATGCCCTTAAAGTTGTTGGACTATTAGCATCTATTCAAAAAGCCGAGTTTTGCATTTGCCTGCACATTCCATACTTGTTATTACGTATCAACGTTTTGAGTCAGTACTTTCAGGGTAAAGATGCTACTCTCGGCAAAGCAAATTTAATAATAGATGGTGCGTTACAGTCTCTAGAAGAAACTAGAAACAGTTTTTAAAATATTTATTCTGAAATCCAAGACTTCGTTGATAACATGATATTTCTTGTTTGAAAGTTTGAGACAATGATGTGTTTGAAATTAACTCTGTGTTTCGGACTTTCATTGTCTATATTTTATTTATACACGACGTTTCGATCAGTACAATCTCTGATCGTCTTCAGGTGCAAACTACAATCAATTCCTAATGCTACGTGCTTATATACTGTGAGAAATCACTCAACCTTGAATGTTGGGAATTTGGAACCTTTGGTTGCACTAAAACAAAATTATGATTGTTTTCCACAAACCAAAACTACACTTTTTTGCACTCGACGCGCGTTTCGCTAACAACGTTAGCATCATCAGGAGACGATAAACAAAAACATTGTTTATCAACCTCAACTTTGAAGTTTAAGAAGTTGGCTCCGCCCAAGGAGGGGCTTCCAAATATTTGGGATTTCAACACTTAGTTTACTGAAAATACCCTGATTCTACCCAATAAAGGCAGCTTCAAGGAATTTTCGTTTCTTCCAGTGTGACTCCTTGTGCAAAACCTTTGCTTCTGCCCACTTCATTCGGTGTTGTTTTGACCATACATGTTCGGCGATTCCTGATTTCGTGGTTTCACCTTTTTGGGTATTCGTCTGATGTTCCTTAAGCCTAACAGATAGTGGTCTTTTAGTTTCGCCTATGTATGATTCACCACACTCACAAGAAACTTGGTAAATGCATTCCTTATTTTGTTTGTTCTCTGGTTTTGTTTTACTAAGAAGGCTTCTAATTGTATTACTAGATTTAAAAGCTGTTTTAATATTAAAGTTTTTCGCTACTCTTCGAATTTTCTCTGATACTCCTTTAACGTATGGGATTGTAAGGAATGCATTTGCCTGATTTTGGTCTTGTAATCTCTGTCCTGTTTGTTGAAATTTAGAAATAGTATCTGTTATAAGTTTAATACTGTAACCATTCTGCTGCAGATCCTTCTTAATGTTTCTTATTTCGATTTCCAGGTCATGAGAATTGTTACAAATTTGAACGGCTCTGTTATACAAAGTTTTGATTATGCCTCAACAACAAAACCAGAGAACAAACAAAATAAGGAATGCATTTACCAAGTTCCTTGTGAGTGTGGTGAATCATACATAGGCGAAACTAAAAGACCACTATCTGTTAGGCTTAAGGAACATCAGACGAATACCCAAAATGGTAAAACCACGAAATCAGGAAACGTCGAACATGCATGGTCAAAACAACACCGAATTAAGTGGGCAGAAGCAAAGGTTTTGCACAAGGAGTCACACTGGAAGAAACGAAAATTCCTTGAAGCTGCCTTTATTGGGCAGAATCAGGGTATTTTCAGTAAACCAAGTGTTGAAATCCCAAATATTTGGAAGCCCCTCCTTGGGCGGAGCCAACTTCTTAAACTTCAAGGTTGAGTGATTTCTCACAGTATATAAGCACGTAGCCTTAGGAATTGATTGTAGTTTGCACCTGAAGACGATCAGAGATTGTACTGATCGAAACGTCGTGTATAAATAAAATATAGACAATGGAAGTCCGAAACACAGAGTTAATTTCATGATATTTCTTCAGAACTTATCAGAATATCAAAACGGAAACGGCAAATTGCTGCACAAACTAAGGATTATGTAGTGGAAATCGCTCTTGGACAGTGCGATAGAGTTGCCATCAGATGTAAGTTGCTTAGAACTGGAAAATAAACATGCACTATCTAATAATGGATAATTTAGCAGCTAATTCTAGGGAGAGGTTTTCAAACTTGCTATTGGCTACATCGTAAATGCTTTATTTAAGTAAAACATCGAAGAAAGTCAAAATTTTCTTGAAAATTACTCCACGATTGCAGGTGTGGATGTATCTATGCTTGAAGTTGATATCTTGGTACAAAAAATATGATTACTTGTAAAAATTTAGAAATAAATTTAAAATCTACCAAAGATTCTATTAGACAAGACTTTTGTCCTAACCTCCTCTATTAAGTTGCTTCTCTGCGATGCGTAGAATCAAAAATTGAACCAGAACTACAATGGGACAAACCCGATTTTCCAGTGTTGTCAATTATAAACATCCAGAATAATTTAATTAAAGAAGAGAAGTTAATTTATATTAAACAGCTGGGTTGAGTCGAATAAGGATACGGTTAATTTTAGTTAAGGTAATAATGCATAATATTCGAGATAATATTAAACATTTTTAAGAAAAACGTCACTAGCAAGCAGTGTCAACTAGGCCCCCCCTAAGCCCCTCCCAGGTCAGAGAGCTGGTTACGCCTATGGTAGCAGGAGTACATAATCGAACATCCATCCCTTTTGGAGTACGCTAGAGTGGTTTTAAATAATAAATAAACGAAAGCGCTAATATTGCAGCTTTTATCCTACCCCCCCCCCCCCCCCCATTCAAATATTTGCACTCACACATTTTTATTTCACCATACCAATATGGTATGGGGGACTATTAAAATCGTGAAATTTTGACTTTTCTTAATTTTATCAAAAATGAGTTAGTAAGGATCGAAAACACCTTAATCGACGAAAAAAAAAAGTTGTCTGTCTGGCTGTCTGTTGTCTGTCGTATACACGATAACTCAAGAACGCCTTAATCTATTTTAACGAAATTTGACACAAAAATCCTCTATCGGCTGACATGAACTGATTAACTTTTGGGTAGGGTGGTGGGCGATTGAAGGGGGATAAAATATTCTAAAAAATTGTAACTTTGGAACAAAAGCAAGTAGCGATAAATTTTGTTATAAACTCCAAATTTGTGGGAGCTTTAGTTTTAGAGTTATATGAAAAACGTTAAAATATTTAAAAAAAATCATAACTTTAGAAGTAAAGCAGCTATTGATATGCGGTTTTCAGATTTTGGTTTTCGTAAATATTACCAAAAAATTTTGTTTAAGGTTCAAATGTTTCAAAGCTACAATTTTCGAAATATTTTCATTTCCTTTCAACATAAAATAATTGATTGTATGTTGGACTATCCGTGCTTTCAGGCACCAATTTTGCATATTTGTTTTTGATTGTTGTTTTTGGTAATGCTTGGTGTTCCCAATAAAAAGTCATAAATATTCCAACAAATTGCCCATACCACATAACATATGCTTAAACGTAAAAATGTCTCTTTCACGTCAATCGAAATTAATACTTTTTTTTGTTGGTGCGCCTTTTGTGTGCCGGTACCGCCAAAGTACCAAAGACATTTATCCCGGTGCTGACAGTGATACCCTCTCCAAGCAATGGGCCACAGTTTAAAAAGAAGATTTTACACAGTTAGGTAGTTTTCTTTTGGGCAAAAAGAAAGTTGAGCTGAAAATTGTGAGTGAGAAAAATTTTTGTCAAGAGTGGAGATTCGTTTTTTTCTATCAGCAAATGTCGAAGTGACGTTCAAAACGGGTCATGTGATATCCAGACTTTTTGGGGGCAAATAAACATTATAATTGTGTCAAAACTAAGACACGGCTCAGAGCACTTTTATGATTTTTTGCCAAATAAGCTAAAATTAATTTTTAAGGCCACCAATTCAAATGTTTGAATATTTTAAATTGGTGGCCTTAGTCCCCTTTTAAAAAATTTTGTACTTAACGGCGCAAGAACAATCCAGAGATAATATAAATTTGTCAATCGATTTCAATACGTCATCTACCACTCATTATCTATCTCTGGTTTCTTTACTGTATTCTCCTGTTCACAGATTGCGCCGCGAATCATTGAGGATTAGGGTCACTGGATCCTAAAACCTGCGGCTGGGACCGCAGGTCTCAGGATTCAGTGACCCTATAGGGGGATTGTTTATTTATCACCTAGGTGATCGAATTGAGAGCAGTGACAACTAGTCAAATGGCCATACACACAGACCACTTAAGGGTTCTAAAAAGTAGCTTTTCACCAAAGGAAAAATTATTAAATAAAACACAAAAACCAGGCCGACGAACTCCAAAACAAGACGACAAAACTAAGGTTATGAAGAATGTCAGGCAGACCCACTGACATTGGTTAGTTGCAAATACAGTGAGTCGACCAATTTTGATGTTTGCATGGCATAAATTTTTTTTCCTGGTAAGGGGTGTTACCTAGGTATATATGCTAGATCTCTCTTAGCCGAATACATTTAGGAAAGGAGAACACTAGAAACTATGCCTAGGGTAAGCTCACAAAAAAAAGACGTGGGTGGTTAATTTTGATGGTGGCGGTATCTATAATATAACTATTTAAGTACTTTTTGATGCTAGGCATATAACTAATATTGATAGGTAACCAGTATAGTCCATGTTTTTACATTTCCGCATGTTTTAGCTTTAGAGGAAAATAATACTCAATTTGTTTTTTATTAGAGGAAGAGGATTACAAAGCTTATTAATACAATCTAGAGAGTTTTTGAAATTAGGTGTCCATTATTTGGAAAATTACAAATATTTCCAATTTAGTTTTACAGGTCTCTATAAAGGGTATTTCTGACTGTTTCTGACGTAATATGGGCGCGCCAATTTTGAAACACCACAAAAGCTAAAACAGTTTTTTCCAAAAAATAAACAAAATTTTAAAAAAGTACCAAGATTTGATGGAAAAACATAGTCCAATAAACAATTTAGGCAAAATTTCAGGCCATTTGGAAGTCCCGTTTCCGAGAAACATGCGGAAAAAGAATTGCCTAATAAACGGACCCAACAGCGTTGCCGGTTTAACGATGTAATTGGTCCGTTAAGGTCGTAGTTACAACCTGGGGAATTGTTTTTAGCAACACTGTACGAGAAATCAATTAATCTATGTCGACCTGATTTTTTTGCAAAATTTTACGTCATTAAATTTATTTTCCATGGCAACGCGGAGACTTTATTTATTTTTATCCACAGTGGGACACCAGAGATTTTTTAGCACCGGGTTAAAAATTTGGGGTTAGGTTACTTATTTTGACTTTTCGCGTTCTGCGCCGCTAAAAAACCAAGTAAAATACTAAAAACCATTTATTGCAGAATTACCTGAGAAAAAAAACGCTACCCAACTACGTATTACAGCAACTGGGTGTATTGTTTAAGGTTGCATTTACAGGTGCATTTATAATTGAATTAAAAACACTCTCGCTAGCTGATACCGACAACAGGTTAACTTAAAAGCATGCAGTTTTAAAAATCGGCTACTGGCGCTAGACGAAATAATCGTATTCTATTTTAAAAAGGAGCGTCAACGACTAGCAAGAGTCTTTCCAACCTCTAAATGGAGCTTTACTAATCTGTTTTGTTAGTATTCAAGTATCCGTGTGTTTTTGAAACTGAGGTTCTAAAATCTATCCTTTGCAGTCCAAGATTTCACTGGTACAATTGCACATAACTATGCCGCAATAATTTAAATTAAAAAAAAAAATGGTTGAATCAGAATACAAACAAAATTATCCCAGCGAGCCAGTACAGTTCTTTTGGTTCTTTGATAGACTCGGGGTAATGCCCGCGCAGCGCTAGGCCTTTTTCGGCGGGCGACCTCACACGCGGAGTGGTTTCATATTTGTTTTAGAACAATGATTTTGAAAACACATTTTTTAAAGATAAATATAACCTCGAATGGTTTTCTGTCAGGAAACGTAAAAATACTCTTCTGTCCCACTGCGGCCCGATAAAGTTTGTTGACAAAACACCTGCAGTTACCATGGAATCATATAAATTCTGCGATCTATCGGCCAACAGTTGAACTGCGTGTGTCTCCCAAATTCAATGAAGTGTGATTGATTGATCGGTTTTCTTTTCCGGAGTGCACAGGCTTTTAGAAAAAACGAAAATTAGTTTGTATTTTCGCTAAAGCAAGGAAATATAAAAAGAAAAAATGAAATCCAGACGAAATTGTTTAATTTGAAAGTATTTCTCTATTTTTTTTGTAAATCGAGTTTGTTCTAAACCGCAATTATTTTGAGGCTTTTGGGATAGATGACAGCACCAGAGCTTTTATTTTGAAGAAAAAATAACCCTGCAAAATTTCTGTGCATTCTGGCAAAAGATTAAAAAAATAAAAAACAAGGCGTTGCCAGTTATACTTTTTTTACTCAAAATCTGGGAAGAAACTATCCTTAACGAGAATTATAGCATTTATTGTTTTTTATGAAACACAAAAAAGTTTTTTTAAATTTGACCAATAGGGGCCTAGATCTAAAAGTGACACTATTTTCAAAATAGCGGACGTACCGCCTGACTGTTCAGTACCCACTCTTAAAATGCACAGATTTGAAATTTTGAACTCTCTATACGCAGAGTGAACTCACTGGTAATTTTCCTTGAGCAGTGACATGGTTCCATCGTGGTGCGGCCACACAACTCGGCACAGCAAGGGACCTTTGTGTCAAGCTGAATTAACGTAAGGTCGTTTTTATTTATCTATTTTGACACTAAAACCCGGTATTTACAAAATACAGGTGAGATTGCAGTCAAAACAGCGTTCTTTCATGGTTCTTTGAGTCGTACCGCCCGTCTATTGTGCGGTGGTGAGATTTGTTTTCGAGATATCGAGGTCGATTTCTTGGGGTTTTTGGGTTCTTTTAATGATTATGCATTTTTCAAAATTGACGTCTATTGGGAATGTTAATAGAATACCTAAGAGATATGATCGCTTGTAACGTTTTAAAAGTTGTTTATATAGTTTTTTTGTTGCTCTTATTTATTTCGTTGGCAAAAACCCCGTTTTGTTAAAAAGTATAAAGATTAGATAAATTAAGAATTTCGAAATTTCTTGAATATGGATAAACAAATCGTGTTCTTTCGGTTCTAATTGAAAGATCTAAAATTTATTTAATTTAAAATTAAGAACCTAACGAAAATCAATATCTTTCTTTTTTAAGCAGGTCTCTACTTTGAAAACGGTGAGGTTTTGACCTTCATGTTGTAAAAACTTTTTATTTTGTTTGGCCTCACCCCTTAAATAATTGCACTCATGCCTTTTACACCCTGTATTTGTAAATTTTTTCATATTTTTTTTTGTTATCGTAATAATTTATAGTTTTTCTTGGGTCCTTCCAGACACAAACATTTATTGGGAAATCTAAATACGAAAAGCGCCCTCTAATGAAAAGCCCCCAACTATCCTAAAGCTCCCGTTTCAATGGTAATCGTCAACAAAGCTTTAATCAGGCCGTATTTCTCACAGAAAACCGTTCGAGGTTATGTTTACCTACAAAAATGTGTTTTTAAAAACGCGTGTGCGGTTGCGCGCTGAAAATAACCTAACGCTGCGCGGGCAGTGCCCCGAGTTTACTTACTTATGGTCAAGCCATGATGAACCTTAAAATAATACCTGTTAAATTATTTTTTGACGTGCTAAAATACACTTTAGTAGGACCCGTTTTTTGGTCAAATTAAAGACACGTTTTTTGGTCAAATTAAAAACTTTAAAGAACTTTGATTGAAAGAAATTAATACCACCTTATGTTTTACCCACTTTACACTTAAAAAATTACAATTTTTGCTGTTTTTTGGATAAAAATTCCAAAATAAACCACTCAAGATGACATAACAGAAATTTTTAGTAAACATTTGCCTTAAATTATGTCCATCTTCCTCTAAAATACTTTTTTATAGCCTGCTGTCTCTCTCCAACTAACTTAAACATTTTTCATTTTAACAGAGAAAAAATGTGTTTTGGCAGTCCTTTTTTTGAACGCTAAAAAATCAGTGGAAACTTAAAAAATTTGAGTGTTTTATTCTAGAAATCGAAAGTTTGGAAAGAAAGCTTTAAAATGTCAGCAATATCATGGCATAACAATGTGAAAAACATAGTCAAAAATTGCTTCATAAAAAACGTTACCCCTTAAATTATGCTAAAATATTTTAAGCCTTAAATTACCATCATGGCTTGTCCATAACCATAGTTTTCGACTTCTATTTTCTTTTCTCATGTTTGTCTTTATAAGATCTTCGAGACTTCTTGGACTATTTTAGTTTAAAAAAAAAATAAACCTAATCATAATACAGGAGTTATCCAAGAAAAACACTTTTTTGAAGCTTTTCGGAGGTTAGAAATGACAGAATCGAAAAACAGTTATCTGGCTTTGAGAAGGCAAAAAAATCAAGTCAAATTGATTTCCCAATACAAACACAGGATTTTTCAGATTCGGCATTGTGTTGCACCCGTTAGAAAAAAAAACTAAACCTCCCCTTTGGTTTATACATGTTATTTAACATATAAAAGAAATACTTATTCTAGGGGCAATTCTCGAGAAGGGGACAACTTGGTCAGCTAAATCATTCACACCTTAACACCATAATTCACCGTTTTAAAAAGAAGATATATTCCGATGTACAGTGTCGCTGAGAATAAAGTAATTATCAAACCTCCAAGCTTTGTGGTTTATAAAATTTAGTTAATTTTTGTTAATATAGCTAACCTGACTTATGCCACACTGATGAGATCAAAATAAGTTCGAAACACGTGGCTAGTTTTACTAATACCAAGTAGAGAAAGGCTTTTGAGTTTTTTTGTAAATATTTACTTATTCCAAATAATTTATTAAAAGGAGTCAAACAAATTTTTTTAAACAAGTATCTGTTTGTCCATTATTAACCACATATTTTTTTGCATTAAAGATATATTTTGTTTATCCAACATCATGTTTTTTCTGTGCACTCTTCGAAAATCTGTTCTGTTCCACTCTGATTTCTATATTACGTTTTAATAATTATGCGAAAAGGGACTCGCACATTATTAGGACCGGTTTCACGTGTGTTATTTTACCTACCTGGGCCACCGGAGGCGGCCATTTTGAATTTTTCACATTTTGAATAAATAAGCTATTAAGTTTTGTATTAGGTCGGCCGCGAATAGATGGGATATTTTCGCTGTAAATAATGTTGTTTTGAGACCGGTCCTATTTCCCTCGGTTTAATTCATATAAGCAGTGGCGTAGCCAGAGATTTTTAGAGAATTTTTTTTTTCATGTCAGTTTTTGCCTGCGGCGCTATACCAATACGTATTAAATATTGTTAAAAATTTTTTTAATTTTAAGCAATTTTTTGTCAACAACATTTGAAACGTGTAAAAAATAGCGTTTTAGTGTAATTTTTTAAAAAATTTTGCCTGCGGCGCATTTAAGGGTTAATTTTGAGAAAAATCTGTAAATGAGACTATATGAGACTCGCTTTTACACTAGATCAACACCTATTAAACCGCCCCTCTCCCCTCCCTCCAGTTCAAGAACTGAAGGAATACGCAACCACCTAATTTTTAAAAATTTGCCCTAGGTATATATAGGTAGTAGTTGATTTTATCTACGTTTTTATTAAATGATGAAACCCCCCCAGAGTCGATTTCTGGCTACGCCACTGATATAAGAGAGATACTATAATGACCAAAGTGTCGCAAATTGTTTAACAATTAGTATGTTTTCACATCGTACTCAATACGTATAGATATGGTTGATTTTCGATACGTATTGAGCATAGAAAAAAACTTGGGTTCGGTCTGTCTGGCAGACCAGAATGTTATCTGCTGTACTGTGCTACGGAACTAATTATGACCTTGTCGCCCGACATAGAAATAGTTCAGTGAAACACAAATAGATGGAGCACCACACATGATAACCACAAAAATTAATACTACAAAAGAATATTGATTCTTAAATAAAAAATCAATATTACTTTACAAATGTAATGTAATATTGATTTTTCTTGGCATAGCAAAAAGGACCACAATTGCTATGTTTTCATGGGTATTGAGTTCGTTTTCAAAACTCATTGTATCTTTTTCTTTTATATAGCGTGTTCTTTATCAAGACCAAGAACACGCTATATAAAAGAAAAAGATAGAATGAGTTTTGAAAACGAACTCAATACCCATGAAAACAGCAAATATGCCCAAAAAACAAAAAAAGTTTAAAAGATAAATGAAAAGTTGATGTTTTTGTGAATTTTTTAAACTTTTTTTGTCTTTGGGTGCACTGAACTTAAAAGACAAATGTGTACTTTTGACCCAAATGAAATGTTATGAAAAAAACATTTTGCCTTTTAATTTCATAGGTGAGGTCCTTTTACAAAACCCTTTATTGTATAGTTTCATTGAGAATTTAACTTATAAAAGGTTGGGTAAAAAGATAAAGACAGATGATAAATAAGTATGTGTAATTAAAAAAAAAATTGAAGTACATTTCCCAAATACAGGTTTAAAAACAAAACAAGGGTTCATTATATTTTTCACTGCCTTAACTCATTATTGGAGTGTTGAATACAAGAATTCCTTTATTTTTGTTACAAAGTTTAACATTTGTTATCCCTCCAATGCTAAGGGAGTAAAAAGGAGGTGAAAAATATAATGAGTCATCTGATAAAATAAGTAAAAACATAAAATATTACCTTATAGTAAAAATCGAGGTAAAAATTATTTAAAAATAAGACAAATGACCTAGAAATAGTTATTGTTAAAATTATTCCACAGATAATTGTGAGGATAATTGCCTTTAGTCATAATTTAGTACACAAATTTCAATATAAAGCCTCAAGAAAGAAAACATAATTTTTTCCAGATCATTTTTGTTTGGTTTCATGAAATGCTGATTTTGTTTTATTTATCGCAATAATCTCCTCTTTTTAGACTATTAGAAAATCTTACAAATCTTATTAACTTGCTTACACCACCAGAACAAACCCCTAATAATTAACTTTATTATTGTGGTTAGTTTAGGGATTAAGAAATATAATAAAGTTTGTGTCTTGCCAAATAAAAAATTAAAGTATGTTCCTGGTTTTGTCAACTTACTGTTTTTATACTGCAAGGCATCAATAAGTTCATTGACAACATCATTATCATGGCTTATAATTAAGTTTACTCCTGCAAACTTCACAAACAGTTTTTTACTTTTCTACTTGGCAAAGCGAAAATCTTAGACAATAGCCTGTATCTCTTACCAATTGATTTAAAAATACTGAGGGAGAGAATCTTTTCTTCTAAAGTAAGTCTTCTGGCTTTAGGTTTCTGCTGCTGTACTCTAATCTGGCATATAATAAGCATTTTCTGTGAGTGCTAATTTTCTCTAGAATGATTGCACATAACTGGTCATTTTATGCAATCGCTTACTACTATCAATAACTCCTATAGAAATATCATGCTTTTGGTGTGAGATTAGCTTGTCTGGGCACATTGACTTCATTAGGAATTAAAGAGCGCCGTCTTTTAACTGTAAAAAGAAATAAAACAAACATTAGCTAATTAGTTAAAATTATAACATTTATAAATACATTAAACTTGTAAAAATGTAACTAAATCAAACAAATTGCTCGTTCTCAGGGTAACCACCAGTTGGGGTGTAATTTTTTTTTATAAATTTGTGACCAAATTTTTAAAATTTTATGATTTTATGACTGGTGGTCACCGTGCTTTCTCCACTGAATTTATTTTAAACCCGACATGTTTTGGAAGCTCAGGCTGCCATCATCAGGAGTCCCTACCAAAGTTTTATTAAGGGAGACTAGGCCAATTTAATGGACCAGTCTTCCATATTGGAAAAAGAAAGAGAGGCTAAAACCCATTGTGAGAAAAACTTTAAAAATTAAGAAACAAAATAAACATATAAATATGCAATACATTATAGTTATTTAATTATGCCATGGATAGACTTTGTGGGGTACTAAGAAAACTAAGCCTGACTTCTGTTTAAGCCTCAGTTTAAGGTAGGTACTGTAAACACTTCTAAGTACTGGGATAGTCACGTTTTTTTTAGGGAGTGTCTAAAGAGCCTGCAATTCAGCTGAATAGCCGTGAGGCTAAGGAGCCAGCAATAATTATTTATTGTTTTTTTCATATTTTCTTTTTTTTTAATGTTTTTTAATTAAATTAACCCAACCTAACCTAAACAGACTCAAACCAACTTATTAAAAGACAAAACAACACAAAAAAACACACTTTAAACTAAATTAACCCAACCTTAACCTAATTAAACAAGCCAAATAAGATGTAGGGGTTGTAGTGTGTTTTTTTTTGGATTGTTTTGGCTTTGAATAAGTTGGTTTGAGTCTGTTTAGGTTAGGTTGGGTTAATTTACTTTAAAGTGTGTTTTTTTGGGTTGTTTTGGCTTTTAATAAGTTGGTTTGAGTCTGTTTAGGTTAGGTTGGGTTAATTTAGTTTAAAAAATTAAAAAAAAACGAAAATATGAAAAACACATAATAAATAATTATTGCCGGCTCTTTAGCCTCACGTCTATTCAGCCGAATTGCCGGCTCTTTAGACACTTCCTTTTTTTAATTTTATAAGATAAAATATGCTCACTTTATGATCAGCTTGTCATACATACAACGTTTTAATGTATAGGCAGGAGCACTAAAGACACAGAAGATTAGTCCCTCTTTACAGAGTAAAACAAAACTTCTCGATACTTTTTGACCAGGGCTATAATATTTTTGTGAACAGTTTTGGTATCTACTAAAATTTAAAAAAAACTTACCTGCCTCTCTTTCTGGGTTGCCCCATCATGGTGTCGTCTCTAATATTTTATAAAACATAGCTTAAATTTGATATACGATTGTACTACACCTCATACTACACTTTATTTTACTCATCGTACACTATAAAAGGTAGCTTGTAATAATTCCTTTCTTTTCAAAAAACCAAAAATAACCTTAACAAACGCCATTGTCGTTGTTGGCTAAAAATCAATAAATCCGCCTCTACGCGCTGGCGTCAGCTAAGGGAGAGATATGACAAATTTAGAATTTTTGTACTAATATCGCCATCTATTAAAAAAAAATTACGAGACCCCGAAATAATTATACCTAGGCTTTTCCATATGAGAAAAAGGTCTACAAACTACAAGTAGTTTGTCTATGGTATTCAGTACTATATGAAAACATACTAAATAAAATAACTGAAAAATCAGGGTTTATCCTGGGCAAGGACGAAGGCGGAGAAGAAAATCTACTGCGCATGCCTAACGCAGTCCGCTCGCGCCCAGAAGAGGTTTTGGCTCTGCATTTTTTCCAGGCTTACTTGATTGGGAGAGTTACCATCGCAACAAAGAAAGTTTGGGAGATGACTTCACTTCGTACTACATTATCTTTTAAAATAAGATCAATAATTTTTTTACCAAAAAAATTACGTTATACAGGGTGAATTTTTTTAAGTAAAAGAAGGAACTTTGCGTAAATTGTAGCAGATTAATTTATCAGAATTTACACAAATAGTTTACCCAACTAGCAAATGAAGGTGCCAGAACATCAAAACCCTAACTTAAAAATAGTTAGAGTACCTCTAGAGACTTTTATTTTAAGAAAATAGTAGTTTTTACAGCTAAGTGGCTATAGCTATAGCGTGTTTTTTTACAAGCGTTGGTTTAAATAACGAGCGCAGCGAAGTATTTAAAAACGCGAGTTGTTAATACAATTTTTTTTATACTTTTATCAAAACATCCAACAAAAACACGGAAATACTTTTAAAAATCTCGAACGAAGAGCACTTCTCGCAACACACCATCTTTACACTATAAATCAAGGCGACTGGTAAATGAAATAACAATGGTTTCCATCGCGGTGTGCCTTTTTACTCGGTGACGTTTATTGTTGCGACATTTTAATATTTGACAGGTGGATATTTTGACGATGTTTTTAAATTATTTTTTCGTAAATACTTGGTGAAAACTGGCGGAAACGGCTTAATTTTTAGGCAAGAATAATTAAATTTTTTCAATATTAATATTTTCCGCTATTTCTTTTTAATTTTGGGTAAAAAACGGAAATCTTTCTTTGCATCCGTAATAAAAAATAGTCGTTTTTTTTATACCTTCATCAAAAACATGATTTTAATAACTGCCTGCAGATAACTAAAGCATGGCTTTTTTGGTTACTGATGCAAAAAAACTTTTTTTATTATTCTAGTTATTCTTGCCTAAGAATTAAGCCATTCCCGCCATTTTTCACCAAGTATTTTAATCAATCATTTAAAAATATCGTAAAAATATCAAATTATCAAAGATTAAAATGTCGCAACAATGAACGTCACCGAGTAAAAAGATACATCGCTATGGAAACGATTGTTATTTCATTTACCAGCCGCCTTGATTTATAGTGCACTATTTTAGCCACTAGTTGTTAAAACCACTATTTTACAACTAGTTGCTAAAATAGTGCTTTTTTATACAAGCGTGGTTTTAAAGAACGAGCGAAGCGAGTATAATAAAGCACTGTTTAGTTTTTTTTAATACCTTCATCAAAAAAATCGAAAAACTTAAGACATACAAAAAACTAAAACACAAAAGCATACCGCTACTCGGTTTTAAAATTTCGCAACATATCCTTCTGTTGGCCATTTAATTTTTTCACATTATTTGTGTGCAAAAAAATGATAAAAATATGTTTTTTACGCCCTTGGGCAATAAAAAGCTGACGATGTTTTTAAATGATTTTTTCGTAAATACTTGGTGAAAACTGGCGGAAATGGCTTAATTTTTAGGCAAGAATAATTAGATTTTTCCAATATTACTATTTTCCGCTATTTCTCTTGAATTTTAAGTAAAAAATGGACAGAAATCTTTGTTTGCACCAGTAACCAAAAAAAAAGTTTTTTTGCATCGGTAACCAAAAAAGCCATGCTTTAGTTATCTGCAGACAGTTACTACAATTATGTTTTTGATGAAAATATAAAAAAAGATTTTATTAAAGATAACCAAATATTTACCCGTTACTCCACAATTGATATGACTATAAAGATATAACCAAGAGGCAAATATTCTTAAACCAGATAACCTTTACATATTGCCTCCAGTTTAATATTTTTATTAGTTAATTTTTAGGTAAAATTTTGCCAACTTTTCACCAGCTTAGCGTTTCGTCGATCGTCGGACACCACTCCAAAGCAATTTTACCCAGTTGGGAAAAAAATTACTATTTTCCTACTAACAAAAACCGTTTTTAACACATAAGGTTATGTTATTATTTTTTATATTTTCGCTTGCGAAATATTTTTGGTAAAAATAAATCGAGTAAAGGTTTACTCTAAAATTTCCCACGCTCAAGAACATATATAGAAAATCAGTACTCGTATACACATGGGATAGATTGGGTCGGTCAGGCTTTTCCAGAGTGTATTCAGACTTTTCCACAGTTTTCCAGAATGTAACCAGACTTTTTCAGGGTCTTTCCAGAGTTTTCCAGAGTGTATCCAGACTTTTCCAGGGTCTTTCCAGACTTTTCCAGAGTGTAGCCAGGATTTTTCTGTGTGTATCCAGACTTTTCCAGGATCTTTCTAGACTTTTCCAGGGTGTATCCAGACATTTCCTGGATATACCCAGACTTTCCCGGGTATATCCAGACTTTTCAGGGTCTTTCCAGACTTTTTCAGCACAACGGGTAAACCGATTTGTATGAAATTTCATAAGACAATTGGGTGTGACCTGGATCTTAACTTAAGCCACTTTTTATTTAATATTTCATTCCATAACTTGAGATATATGGCTCAGAGTTTTTTGCATTTTTTATGTGATATATATAATGATATACCGGGTGGGCCATAAAAAACCGGACCAAATGTTTTTCGTTATAACTTTTGAACCATACTACCGATTTTAATGCAACAAACTGCTCTTTGCAGGGAATTGAGCAAGACTTTAAGTCAAAATATTTTTTTGTCCGCCGTCTTAAAATCTAAGATGGCGGAAAGAAACAAACTTTACCCTTCAAAGAGACACGTTTATTTTTATGTTACGGAAGATTTTTGTTTTTTTTTATGAATTCGTAAAAAAGCTCTGTTTCTACCACGCAGAACGAGGTGCGAATCATTAAAATCGGTTAACTGGTTCTCAAAAAAAATAAAAAATGTTCAATCAGTGTTTTACGGATTATGCTATTGCCATCTCAATTTTGTCTGCATACATTTTCTCATAAATTCATTATAACTAAACCGATTTTGATGAAATAAAAAGCCTCATGGCGAAAATCGATTGTTCTTTAACCACTGCTATTGAAATTGGCCGCTATCTTAAAATCCAACTTTAATTTAATAAAAAGCATTATGACAAAGATTTATTGAACTTTAAAAACCACTATTGAAATTAGTCGTAATTTGTAAACCCAAGATTGCGGACGCTCGATTATTTTGATGTTTCGAGAACCTTTTCGACTTTTTTTAAATTCGTAAAAAAGCTGTGCCGCGTATAACTAGATACAAATCATTAAAAACGGTTTAGTGGTTATTAAAAAATTATTATAAATATAAAAAAGGGTACAAAAATTACTCGGAACAAAAAAAAGAGTGGCTTTTTTAAATGGTGACAAATTTCAATGGCGATCTTTAAAGAGAAATCGATTCTTACCATGATGTTTTTATTTTATTAAAATCAGTTCAGTAATAATGAGTTTATGAGGAAACAGTGGTTAAAATTAATTTTTTGAGAACCACTAAACCGATTAATGATTCGTACCTAGCTATGCGCGTTGGAGAAAGGGCATTTTTAGGTTCTTGAAACCTAAGAATAAACGAGCTTCTTTGAAGAGATAAATTTAATTTTGTCCGCCATCTTGGGTTTCAAAATGGCGACAAATTTTGATAGTGATCTTTTAAGAGTTTTTGATCTTCGCCATGATGCTTTTTATTTTATTAAAGTCGGTTGAGTATCAATTTGAGAAGGCAATCGTATAATCTGAAAAACAATGATGGAAACAAAAATTAATTTTTTGGAGAACCACCAAACCGATTTTGATGATTTATACGTGGCGAAAGCGAAAGCTTCTTTAAAGAGTCAAGTTTGATTCTGTCCGCCATCTTGGATTTCAATATTTTCAATAGCAGTGGTTAAAGAACAGTCGATTTTCGCCATGAAGCTTTTTATTTCATCAAAATCGGTTTAGTAATAGACAGAATTGAGATGGCAATCACATAATCCATAAAACACTGATTGAAATTTTTTTATTTTTTTTAAGAACCACTTTACCGATTTTAATGATTCGCACCTCGCTCTGCATTGCAGAAATAGAGCTTTTCTACGAATTTATAAAAAAATCCAAAACTCTTCCGTAACATAAGAATAAGCGTGGCTCTTTGAAGGGTAAAGTTTGTTTCTTGTCGCCATATTAGATTTTAATATGGCGGACAAAAAAATATTTTTACTCAAAGTTTTGGTCAATTCCCTGCAAAGAGCAGTTTGTTGCATTAAAATCGGTGGTATGGTTCGAAAGTTATAACGGAAAACATTTTGTCCGGTATATATAGGCTTTCCAAAGAGGTATCACAAGGCGAGAAAAAAAAATGTTTAGGGATGAAGTTTTTTGGGGGTAGAACCGAAAGGTGTAATACGGAAATGCTCAAAAACAATAGGGGTCTGCGCGTCAACACAAGTGATCACTATTTAAAATTTTGTTATGATTGGTTTGAGTTAGAGTGGCCACAAAGTAGGCGACAGACAGAGAGACAAACCGACAGACCGACAAACAGAACGACGGCATCTGGATTCGTGCTTATCACGATCATGAAAATCTCGAAGTGCGATTTTTAGATGATTACATATTACTTCCCTCAGCGAGGGAAGTAAAAAAGTATTTTCCTACGACCACACACGAAAGTAACCAAATCTGCACTCTATAACGCCTCAGAAAGTTTTATATTTCACACGTATATCAATTTTATTTTGGTCTCTAGAGACGAAAATGTTTTCTTCTCTAGTGACGAAAATGAATGACAGCAAACCATCCAAACAATGTAGGTATCTAGTAGGCTATGATTTGTAGAAGTGTCGGAAATAGACCGAAACCATTTTCGTCCCTAGAGAAGAAAATACTTTCTTCTCTTGAGATGAAAATTTTAAAAAATTAATGATAATAAAAAATACGAATTAAATCCTAAAATGGTCATAGGAAAAATAGCGTACACAACTCGACAGAAAGTAACTTTCTTACACTCGCGTGTTGTTTCACTCGGCTAGCGCCTCGTTCACAACATTCACGCTCATGTGAAATATGTCACTTTTTTCTCTCGTTATGTAATATACTATTCCTTATCGCCCACCTCTCCTGCAGGACCGAAGAAACGCGCGGTATGAAAATATCGAGATTGAAGTAAGAGCAGATGCATCTTACACACAAGAAACGTACAATTTAATGTTCCCTTTCATAAAACGGGGGTGAATAACGGTGCCCGTAGAAAGATAGATATTTGTCCGGTGACAATCGAAAAACCTTTGAAAACACTGAGGAATGGTGTTCCTCCTTGTGTAAACAAGGCTGTCATCTTTTATGTTGGCAACAAAATGAAAGCATACGCGCCGAGTAGCAGATGCTCCCTTCTCAAAAGATTTTCTCAAAGCTCTGCTATTAATCTCTTGGGGCTTTTCTGTTGTCCGTAATTGACTCTAAGAATTATCCAATCTCCTTGTAAAACATGGCCCGGGATTAATAATGGAGTCTTGCTGAGAAACACGCGCGTCACGGTTATAGATATTAGGGACTTTCGGCAACTAATCATAAATAACGTAATATACAGCGTATCCCAAAAGTCTGGAATAAAGGATGTTTGGGAGAACTATGTTTTTTTTTAAAAAAAAAACAGGCTTCGACAGTGGCTAGTAAATGAGAGCGAAAGAGATAATAAACTTGAGAAACCAATACCCTGTTGCCGGATGTCACCCACAATTAACTAAATATTTTCAAGTAAGATCCCGTCAAATTTAACGATAAATGTTGCCTTCAAAGGGCGTGAAACAGTGATTTTAAGTATTTTCTTATTTGAGTTGGAAATTAGAATCCGCTTAATTAATTAAAATGCCCATTTATCCACAAACTTTTGCTACCGATTGACGTTGCTCTTGCAATAAAGCTGCGAAAAATCTGAGCCTGATCTCCCATAACCAGTTACGCTAAAGTCCCGACTCTACGAGACAATTTATCGTAGCAGTCTCGCGTTCTCCCGTAATATCTTGTATCCCGTAAATAAATTTAAAACAAAATTATACTTTTTTAAAAGAATAAAAAAAATTAAAATAACGTAGCGCAGTCTTTCAATCTGCAACTTTTCACTTAGAACACTATTTCTAACCGGGTTCACGTCTTGTGTAATTTTAAAACGTATTTAAAGCTCAAAAGATCAAAAGATCTTGGGTGGAAATAACGAAAATTCAAACTTGGATGAGTATCCCACAAGGAACAAACAAAAGATCAAAGCGAAAAGAGAAATGATTAAACGATGTTTCACCCTGGGTAACCAGCGTGGGCTCATCAGTAGTTTTACTGGTCACCCTCCACTATACATCATTAAACACCATCATACACTTAGATTTCCAACCTTGAACCACTCACAAATAGGCATCGTTCCGCACTGGTACTTACTTATCCAAGTTACCTGATACGAATTCGTCCTGGCGTGTTAATATTTCCAGCAGGATTATGCTCCTAAGGCTAATTTGAATCAGATATAAGTAAAGAATTTGAATATTTCCCCAGAGTATGGTTTAGGTATGTAGACGATGTGTTTGCAGTATTCAACACTAAAGTAACTAGTGTTGAAATTTTTATGGAAAAGATAAATAACAAATTTCCCACAATTAAATTTACTTATGAAACAGAGAACAACGGTACACTGCCATTTCTAGACACTTTAGTTATAACTATGTTGGGAATTTGGAACCTTTGGTTGCACTAAAACAAAATTATGATTGTTTTCCACAAACCAAAACTACACTTTTTTGCACTCGACGCGCGTTTCGCTAAAAACGTTAGCATCATCAAGAGACGATAAACAATTCATTACCAATAACAATTCAATACCATTGTTTATCGTCTCCTGATGATGCTAACGTTGTTAGCGAAACGCGCGTCGAGTGAAAAAAAGTGTAATTTTGGTTTGTGGAAAACAATCATAATTTTGTTTTTGTTACTTTAGTTATAAGAAATAAAAATAAATTGGACTTTGACCTATACAGAAAAGGAACGGCCACCAACAGGTATATTCCAAATGATTCTTTTCATTGCTTACAACATAAGCTTGCAAGTTTGCACTTTTTAACATATAGATTAGTAAATTTCGCCTTAAACAAAGAAAGATTTGAAGCAGAAAAGAATAGGATTAGGAATATAGCTGGCGAAAACGGTTACGACGAAGGCTTAATAAATAAGCTGATAAATAGACATTCTTTTCAAAAGGCCTTTCGGAATTCCACTTTTTTCAGACAAAAAGATACCTGCAACCCAAAATTTGTATCAATTCCCTATAATCCTAATTATACGAAAGGATTACAAAAAGTATTTAATAACACCGGTCTTAAATTAGTGTATCAATCCGGTAACACAATAAGAAGCTTACTAGGAAATCCCAAGGATAAAACTACAGTTCTAGAAAAAAGTAGAATTTACGAAATTAGTTGCATGGATTGTGACAAAAAATATGTTGGCCAAACGAGACGCTCTATTCAAACACGTTTTAAAGAACACTTAGCACACTTAAAATACGGAAGAACAGAAAAGTCAAGTGTGGCCGAGCATGCTTTTGAAAACAATCATAGATTCACATTAGATAACCTAAAACTTCTAAAAAGTATACCAAACAAAAGACTTTTGAATGCATATGAAAGTATGGAAATCATTAAATTCAGAAATAGTTTAAATAAAGATAGAGGACCCATCCCGTTTAGTACACTTTATTCTTTGGTTGAGGGGAGATAGGATTAAAAATCGTTATCAATCACAAATTATTAGTCTTATCTCCGCCCACTAAAGGATTGTATATAAGATAGAGCGTAGATTAATTTAGTTCATTGTTTATCGTCTCCTGATGATGCTAACGTTGTTAGCCAAACGCGCGTCGAGTGCAAAAAAGTGTAGTTTTGGTTTGTGGAAAACAATCATAACTTTGTTTTACACAAATTTAAACTGGAATATCTTGGAGTGGCATTGAATCTCAGTGGTGGAGAGGAGATTGGGGGAGGTCAATTATGTTGTGCAGATGTTTTGAGAGTTCTAGAGAGAACTATGCTTCAGAAATGTTCAGCAAAAATTAAATTATTAAGTCAGTAAAAAAAAAATTATGCAAATTAGAGTTTTCGCAAATTTGAGGTTACCTATAAGTAAGTAAGTGATCGTTTATTTAGCTCAAAGAACTAATAATAATACAAGGGTTATAATATAACAGTAAATAATTAACATAATATCCATTGATCAAAAATACAAGATAAAATTACTACTTTTACAATTGTCACATACTAATATCTAAATCTAGACAAATTAAGTCCAAGAGCAGGAGAATGCTAACCAAAAAGTAACCTATGGATGGAGGGAGAAGAGTGTATACAGATGAAGAAGGGAGGGTCGATGGTCGCTTGCTCCGAAGGATATTTTTTCTATTCTAAGAATATGCTTGTATTTATTCTGGATTTTGGAAACGAAATCAATAAGCTTTTTGTATATGGCAGCTTAAAGAATAAGCTCACTGATTAGTCAAGGGGGAGGGTAATTTTGTCCGTTTTTTCTTCGTGTATTAGGTATAGAGAGGGTTACCTGATAATTTTAGGATTAATGTTCGAAGTCATCAGGAACGTAACAATTTATTTTCTTTCTTTTGTGATGTTTTCTGTTCATTCCAAATTTCCCGGGCGAATTCCAACATGGCGGCTGATATTTAAACACAGAAAGTCAATTGAAATGTCATTGTTATTGTCAAAAAGTGGTCCTATTGAATTTTGAATGAAGTGGGTCAACACCATTCTCAACTAAAAAGCCTGTTAACTCCTACCGCCTCAGTGCCCTTTAGCCTATTGTGGTTGTCATTTTTATAACCAGATTGACAAGTAAAACATGGATTTTCTATCAGTTTGTTGTCAATATGGCACCGATCATAGGCCAAAGGTTACTAAAACGAAAATGAGTTAACTGGCTTTTTAGTTGAGTACGGTGTTGAGTGGGTACACTTGATTTCAAAAAAAACCTTCCATTAGTGTATACTATTATAAGGCACCACCAGCCAACACCGTTCTTAACTAAAAAGCCTGTTAACTCCTACCGCCTCAGTGCGCTTTAGCCTTATGTGGCTGCCATTTTTATAACCAAATTGACAAGTAAAACATGGATTTTCTGTCAGTTTGGTGTCAATATGGCACCGATCATAGGACAAAGGATACTAAAAAGCCAGTTAACTCTTATCTCTTCAGTGCCCTTTAGCCAAAGATTGCCGCCATTTTTATAACCAAATTGACAGGTAAAACATGGATTTTCTGTCAGTTGGATGTCAATATGACCGCTATAGTAGGCTAAAGAATACTAAATCGAAAAAGAGTTAACTGGCTTTTTAGTTAAGCAGGTGTTGCACCAGCCAACACTGTTCTCAAAAGCCTGTTAACTCCTACCGCCCCAGTGCCCTTGAGCCTATTGTGGCTGCCATTTTTATAACCAAGTTGACAAGTAAAACACGGATTTTCTGTCAGTTTGGTGTCAATATGGCACCGATCATAGGCTAAAAGATACTAAAACGAATATGAGTTAACTGGCTTTTTAGTTGAGAATGGTATTGCACCAGCTTAGTATGCCTGACAGCTTAAAATTCAGTGTGACATCCTTAAAAATGCCACAGATATCAACATTTACAAAAGTTCAAATTATCACTCGAGTTATAGAAGACGGTTGTCCTATAAGAAGAGCGGCCACCCATTTTGGAGTTGATAAAATGACGATAATGCGATGGAAAAAGCACTGGATTGAAAATAATTCTACCGATAGGAAAGATGTATCAGGACGACCAAAAGATAGTTCTGAAGTTCGAGATGAGAGACTTATTGACCATCTCAGACAAAATCTTTTTTCAACGTCGGTTGAAGCAGCTAATGTAACATTATTTCCGGGTTCTTTAGCAACAGTAAATAGAAGAGTAACGAAATCAGAAGTCTCTTGTCGAGTTGCTGCAAAGAATCCTTTTCTAACAGAAGAACAAAAACAGGCCAGAGTGATTTTTGGACTGAACAACGTTCTTCGTCATAATGAATTCTGGGAGAGGGTGGTTTTCACTGACGAAAAAATTTTTCAATCATCTTCAAGCAGCAGGAGAATTTTAGTTTATCGTCCACCAAATTCTAGATTTGAACCCGATTTTACAAACCAAATTAAAAAAGCTGGACATTTTTCTGTAAACATGTGGGGCTGGTTTAGTGCTAGAAGCTTGGGTTTTTTTTGGAGAATCGAAGGAAGATTAAATAGTGAACGATATATGAAAATAATGACTTCGTTTATCAGCAGGACAACTGTCCAGTACACACGGCTAATGTTGGTCGCCAATGGTTTCAGAATAATAATATAGAAACACTTCCTTGGCCAGCCAACAGCCCTGACCTTAACCCAATGGAAAATATATGGGGTCGAATCGTTAAAATAATATACCAAAGGAATTGGAGACCACGAAATGCTGAAGAGTTAAGCGATGCTATTTGTCGCGCATTGGATCAGCTCTCAGAAGACCATCAGTATTTTCAAAATTTAACCTTTTCAATGCCCAGATGTTTACAGCTTGTAAAAGAGAAAAATGGTAATCCTATTAAATACTAAATTATTTATTTTATTTCTTTTTTAAGTTAAAATAATTAGTATTAAGTTTACCATTGTTTTTGTCCTAATCCAAGTTTCCTATTCGTCGAATTGTTTTCAATCCAGCGCTGTTTACCGCCCTCTTTATAGAACAGCAACAACGTCCGTTACTCGAGTGATAATTTGATATTGTTTAATAAAGACTTTACTAAAACATTATTTTTGCTGATTTTTTAGTATTATGCAAAACTTAATATAAAAATAAGGTTCCTTTAATTTAAGTAAAAAAATATTTTCACTTTTAGAGACCTTTTTTAAACAATATGACAAATTGTCGTACTTTTGAACTTTTTAGCCATTTTAGCTAATAGTCCGTATATATTATACACTTTTAGAAAGGTCAATTTTGTGACTGCATGTATGCGTTTTTTTAAATCAAGTGTACATACCTCTTACTATATACCTACTTAAAATAATCTAGCGTTCCCACACATTTTTTCACCGCGCTTCCCTCCCGCAGTTAATCGCATTTAACAACAACATTACCATCATTTCTTTTAAACGCTCCATCGAATTAGCCTTGCTTAGCGCATAAATAAATTAAGATTTACTCCATAACGACCGTAATGACACTATTCATCATCATGGGGGGCTTAGACCAAAGATCTGAAAGAAGGGAAGAACCTAATACGTTCGCTTGAAGGTGCGAGTCTTTTGCCATGTTGCCACTAGCAAAGAACCAAAATACAATGCCATCACCCCCAAAAAAACACAAAAAAAGTGTCATTAACACCATCACTATGCACTGATAGTGATAAAGATAACTTTAGGAACTATCAAAATTCTTTGTTCTCAGGAATTTCTGCACAACTTGACAACTCCAGAAAACCAAAAACAATAAATGTAACCTTAATTTTTTCTGTCAATAGGTGTTAGCTGCTTACACGAATGCTATCGACCCGTGCCCGGAATGTTATTCGTCTCTGCTTTTTTTTCTAGGCCAACTTAATTTAGAGAGAGATGTATGAGCTTAAATATACGACCTTGCAATGCTTTCGGCGTGCACAACTTTGTAAGCAAGATGCCCTATATATATGCCTATACCTTTTTCTTTTATTCTTTTATGACTTTTATTGTCTCTTTCTGGCGTCAAAGCTTAACGGTTCTGCACATGCGCGGCCATCGTCATCGGTTAACCAACCAAAATCCAAAGACAGCTGTGCAGTTGTCAAAATTTTTCTATTTGTCTACGCCGTTTTTAGAAAATCAGTATTTTCTATTTTTAAATAAATATATGAATAGAAATAATTTTTAGGTATTTTCACTTTTTTTTCCTTCAAATTTTAAGAAAAAATAGCTACCAACCTGTGGAACTTCACTTTTGTTGTTTGGCGGCATCCACAAACACAGCACGTCTTTTTATGCGGCGACATCTTAAGCTCCAAGATATAAACAGTTTTTATTATAACTCGTACAAACTTTCGCGTAACCAAAGATTAAAAATATCACAAAAAAAAAATTTGCATAAATGAAAACGCGGAAAACGACTATGTGTGATCAAAACAAATCAACAAAAATGGCGTCTCGACCGAAGGGCGAAGACGAAGGTCGCGTAACCAGCCGCCTTGTAAAATTTTCGCGCATGTGCATAGACGCGGAGCTAAGACGGCTCCATGGCCTGCTAGATTTTAGATCTTTCTTACAAGTTTGGCCTATATTTAACCTAATACATATATGGTTACACTAGAGGCCCTGTGTACGATTTTTGACAGTTATTGTTTTACAAGAGGTGAGCAACTGGATTTGACAGTTGTTAGGAAAATGTTTGAAATTGTGTGTTGGCAATGATAGTGGGTAACCCCTGACAATAAATAACTTTGTCAATGTCACATTTTTGATTAAGACACGTCCGGTTTAAAAATGGAATTTTGCTGTATCAAAAAAGCAAAAAAAATCAATATTTCAAAAACTGTCTGGGGAAATTATAAAAACAGACAACAAACATCATTTCTAGTAAAACAATGACTGTCAAAAATCGTATACAGGGCTTCTAGGTTACACATCCAACAGGATAACGCGTTTTCTTCCTATACTCTCTTATGTCTCTGGATTAGACTGGAAAACGGAATAGAAAATTAAAATTTTCACGAGGTCATCTCAACTGGAAGTAATTTTGTTTTCGTTTAACTCGTTGAAGATAAAGGAGAGATAGATGTCCAAACGGTATTAATCTAAATAATGGAACAGGACATGAACCAGATAATCAAGTTGATGTCATATCTCAGGCTAATCTATGATTCTATCGCTTTCCAACGCGTTCAGAAGACGGAGAGACAATTCGTTTTGGATCAAATTTAGCTAGCCAAACCGAACCCACAGCTAAAATTAATTGGCTAATATGCCTGAATTCATGTTTATGAATTTATAGTGAGTTTGCGAGTCGGCTGACCGTTAATATCCGTTTAGCGTGGGCGTTGCTTATTTTTGCCCTGCATGCCACGGGATAATGAATGCTAATTATTTTGTTAGCGGCAGGGTGTGTATAGATATAAAATGGATATAGGGTTATCCTATTATTACGTAGGCATGACCTGAAAGTAAATACTTACGGTAGGTATAAATACAAACGGTTAAGAACATTTAAGTTTTACTTGCCCAACTTTTTGTAATGTTTGAACTTAGCTACAACTAGTTTTAAGTCTACATTGAGATGGCAACATTGGTTCAGACTGCAATAACTTTGGAAAATAGATATAGCAAAAACTTTTTTATACCCCATCTAATTTTTGCGTTTTGCTGACTTTTGTTCAAACAATATAGCTATGAGGTACTATACTATACTTCTAACATGCCTTTGATGTTCTTTTCCTTCGATATGACCATCCATTTTGTTTTTCCAACATTTAATTTAAGCCCGAATTGCGAACTTTTGGCAGCAATTTGATTCAACAACTCTTCCAGGCCTTCCAGCAGGTTGTTGATTTTTGTGCCGTTTATGGTCAGACCCTTTTCGCAGTTATGAAGTGCATTCTCTATTATTTTGTTACTATAGATATTAAACAACAGCGGAGATAATATACAAAATTGGCGCACAACTCTTCTTATTTGGACTTCTTCGGACCGTTGGACATCAACCTTTATTTAAGAAGTCTGACTCTAGTATAGATTAGCGATTATCTTTCTCGGTCTCGGTCATCTAGACCAACTTCTTTTAGCGATTCTATGAGCTTTTCGTGTTGGACTCGATCAAACGCTTTCTTGTAGTCTATGAAACAGGCATATACTGGCACCGACACATCCCTAGACCGCTCAACTAAAACTTGACTAAAACCCACTACGAAATCCAAACTGCGTGTCGCCCATAAAGGATTCGCATTTTCCATAAATTCTTTTATGAATAATCTTCAAAAATATTTTTAACATATGGCAAATTAGGCTGATTAGGCGGTAATCACTACACTTCTTTGCTGAATGTTTTTTAGGCAGTGTAACAGGTTGATTTTAGCCAGTCATGAGGGATTTTACCGCTGCGATAAATCAAGTTCTAAAGTTTGACCAGCGTATTTACCGAATCTTCGTTTTTTATTAGCTTTAAAACCTCAGTATATACTTCGTCTTGCTGTTAGTTTGCTGTTTTTTGACCTTTAAAGTACATTTTCTAAAACTAACTTCAAAAGTTGGGGTCATTTGTAAATGGTCTTAGAACATTTGGTACTAAGGGACCTAGTGATGATTTGTGCGAAATTTCATGATTCTATCGTTATGCGTTTAGGTGATATTTAATGTTGATTTTTTTTAAACTTCAAGGATTGGGGCCTTCTACATAGAACTTTTTAGTTTTTAATTTAAGCTTATATAGCGAGAAATATTTGTTCTTAATATGATAGTTCCGAGGACAGTTCTGTCAGACCTTGAATAAATAACACACGAAAAAAAAAACTGGGTCAATGACCATTTGTGCCAAGTTTCATCGATCCACCATAATTTCTAAACCTTTAACAATTTTTATGTTATTTTCGGAAATAGGGGCCCTTTTCAGAAAACTCTAGGTTAGCCACATTTATCAAAAATTATCTAAGGATCTACTTATTATGCATGCCAAGTTTCACTGCTTAATTATTATTTTTTCTGAATTAAACTTCTCATCTTCCAGACTAATATGCGATTTTCGAACGAAATTTTGACTAGCATGGGTATAGAAGAACCTCACAGCCCCATATGTAATAGCAGCCCTAAAAGGGAATGAATAGGGCTACAAAAAAAATTTAGCCTTATCAAAATCTCACAAAGTTTCTAGAAATGCCAGCGAGAAATATTGCGTTGTTATTTTTTGAGGAAAATTTTCACAATTTTGAATTAATGGTTTTCAAATTTAACCGTTACTGAGGACGCCACTGAATAAAAAATGAACAAACTGTGACAAGATTAAAAGGCATTTTGAAATGTTATTTGAAAAATATACATAACAACAAAAATGGCAACATATCTATATGCAAAAAAAAAATAAAGTCCCTGATATTATATAAAACCATTATTTCGGTACCCTCTGTGCTAAAAAGGCCACGGGTAGCGTAATCTGTACCAGAAAATATTTTAAAAAGCAGCAAAAGAAAGGTAAAATAATGGGTCAATTTTTAAAGTCAATAAATTTAATTTCGGAATTCAAAACTAAAAACCAGAACAAAGGAGAATAACTTGCAAAGAAGTTGAAAAAGCTAAAATTTTAACATTTCTCCAAAAAGAGCCGCTAATGTTTTCGTACCACTTACTTTTAAACCAATGATTTGGCTTTCTGGAAATGGAAACCGTTCTTCAATGGGTGTCTTAGTTTTTGAGATATTCATGAAAAACTTGAGCAATGCTTAGATTTTCCCCTTTTCTATTAAAAATTCGGTTGTCGCCCCCCCAAGGGACGTAGACCGAAATTATTTCACTTTTGATTATAATATAGTCATGGTGTCATTCCAAGTTTAAACAATCTTACACATTTTTTTAAAATTTTAAGGAAATAAACGGACTAATAGATAGTTACATACTGCATCTGCCTGTTTGTGGTTCTATCTAAAGCTTTCGACACTGTCTGCCATGAGACTCTCTTAACAAAATTAAAAAGCTATGGACTACGTGGGAAAATATTCAATCTGCTAAAAAGTTATTTAACGGAGAGAAAACAATGAGTAAATATTGATGGAACTTATAGTACCGAAAAAACTATAAAGTCTAGAGTACCTCAAGGAACAGTCCTGGGTCCTCTTCTTTTTACAGTTTATATAAATAATATGCTAAAATTCGGGCTAAAAGGTACAATAGTTAGCTTTGCAGATGACACGATACTGCTATGCAGGGCGAAAACTTGGCAAGACGTTAAAAAACAAATTGAGGAAGATTTTGTAAAATTAAAAAACTGGTTTGCCATGCCATTTACGTTCTATAAGACCAATCTTCCAAAACTGGGGAACCTAAAAATTGAGCACTACGGGATACCAGAAACCTCATCGATAAAATACCTTGAAATTAAAATTGATAATTTACTGAGATGGGATGTGCAGATATATATTTAACAGGAAAAATAAGAGGGCTTCTGTCAAAATTTTCATATTTTAAGGACTTCCTTGATAAAGAGCATCTAAAAATATTGTACATGTCATTGGTGCAGAGCCATTTGACTTATGGAATCCTTGGATGGGGTGGTGTTGCTGAAAGTCACATAAAAAAATTGTTAACACTACAAAAATGGTTTATTAAAATAATTTATGGCAGAAATAAAACATTCCCAACTGATAATCTTTTTGCAGAGAGTAAACTGTTGGACATGCGACAGTTATACTGCCTTGAAATCTTAAAAAATATCAAAAAAGAAAAAATAAATATCAATATTAACATCAGATCTACAAGAAGCGACGCCGTCGCATGGTCAACAGTTACCCAAAAAACCCATGGACAGAGAAGCATAAATTATTTTGTACCAAGGCTGTATAATATGCTTCCAAACCAAATTAAATCTTCAAACAGTCATAAAACGTTTAATATTAAAACTAAATTATGGATAAAAAACTAAAGATAAAAAGATCTGGGGTAGAAATAATGAAAATTCAAACTTGGATGAGCATTCCACAAGGAACACACAAAGGACCAAAGCGAAAAGAGAAATGAATAAACGATGTTTCGCCCTGGGTAACCAGCGTTGGCAGTGGTTTCACTGGTCACTCTCCACCATACATCATTAAACACCATATCTTTGATTTCCAACTTTGAATCACCCACAAATAGGCATCGTTCCGCACTGGTACTTATCCAAGTTACCTGATACGAATTCGTCCTGGCGTTTTAATATTTTGAGTGGGATTATGCTCCTAAGGCAATTAAAACAAAAAAGAAGTTAAAAAAAAACCTCCAAATCAGTTACTTCAACCGAAAAGAAACTAAAAAACTAAAGATCAAAAGATCTCTAAGTTAAAAAAAACCTCCAGATTAGTTACTTCAACCGAAAAGAAACTAAAAAACTAAAGATTTGGAGGTTATTTTTTTAACTTCTTTTTTGTTTTATTAAATTATGGATACTCAACAAGGGTAGGAAAGTTTTTAACAAATTAATAGATCTTAATTACTTAAAATTTAAAAAAAAGATCTCAAAAACTTCTCTACTACTAGCGAATTATATAAACCTTACATTGACATTAAACCCGGCTTCGTAATTTTAACTATGACTATAAAAGAACCTAAAACCACACACAAGCACTTCCAGTGCTTCCGTGGTTACTACCAACGTTTATACATATTATTTGTAAAATTTTGTCTTATTCTTTACTTTGATTTTGTAACACATTGCGGGTTAAATAAAAGCTTGTAAAAAATAAACAATTATTATTTAAAATGTTTAAGTACCGTGCATCATTAGGATGCATTGGTAAGGCATGTAGATTTAAGAAAATACGTATGTGGACAAATATATAGGACAAATTAGATTGAAAAAAAAACGATAGCATGATCATTCGCAAATAATCCATACGTAGCTAACTATAGTAATTTTGGTGTCATTATAGTAAACTTACAAGTCTATAAGATTAATGTTCTAAGTACCACTCAAGCACCATTAAGTTACTATAATGTCGCGTGGGTAATGGCTAATCATACGTTGTTAAATGACAGGCCGCCATGTTTAAATGGCGAAGACAATGAAACGTGTTAAAACGTTTAAGAGGCGTTGAACAATGACGTTCCCTATCATTTTGTTATTGTTCTTTATTACACGTTTTAACTCAAGAACGAACATTTTATTATCTGCTCCTTTCTATTTATATTCTTGATTACTATGCAGCAATTCCCCGATTCGCCATTCAAATGAGCAATGTTAGATTTTTTGGTAAATACCAAAAGTTTTGAGGTTTATACGTATTAACAACTAGCATTTCACCCGCGGGGAAAAAAAACAACCTATAGCATTTCACCCGTGGGGAAATTAATTTTAAAAAAAAGATCTATATTTTAGCGGGTCAATATTTTTATCCAATATAGGAGTGAAGGAATTATTCGGGGCTCCATTTTCTTTGATTTGATACCCCACAATCCATATGTTAGTAGGTCAACCAGAATATCAGCGAAATTGCTCAATTTTCTTAATTTTCTTTTTCTGTTAACTTTTGGCATTGTTACTATTTAAATAATTATTACTCTTTAAGTAATATCTCAGGTTTCCTTTTTTTTTGTAATCAAAGTTTTTTTTTCCTTTCCTTAAATTATTTCTGCCTTTCTTCAATTTCTTGTGAAAATGTTATTATTTAACTATTTATTTTTTTTCCCATTTATTTGTAAAACTTAACCTTCTTGTCATATGAATTAATTTTCATGAAAGACAATAAACGAGTAAGTAAGAGTAAGTAGGTCAATATTTTTATCGAATATAGAGGTGGGGGGATAAAAAATTTGCCAAAATAAATAGAAAAAATACTTTTTTCTATTCCGGGCTTTTTTCCTTCAGTTTGATACCCCACAACCCATATTTTAACAGATACAAATTTTTATCAGATATGCGGAATAAGCCCTCCTATTAATAGGGGGTTGGTAGAAAAACGCTGAAACACGTGTCCGTCTATTTTATTAGTAGGGTCTATAATACCAATTTCTAAACCTCTGTGACTTTTTTCTTCTGAGATACAGAAGATCCCTTTACCCCCTTCGAAATCAAATTACCCCTATTTCTCCACCCCCAGTTGAAATTTCAAACGCCAAAATGTGTTTTATAAGTAGAATCTTCACACCAATTTTCAGACATCTGCGGCTTTTCGTTTCCGTGATATAGAAAACCTCTTCAAAACTTTCGACCCCTATATTTTCAAAAATCCTTTCTTTGCGATCAGCTACGTCACAAACTCAATCTATCCTCCAAATTTCATGACTGTAGATCTGACTGTTTGATCTGTGCCTCCCTAGTTAACGATGTTGATTATGTTGACATATATCGTTCTTTTATTATATTCTGGGACGCCATGATTGTTCGCGCAAAAGTGGTGTCAACCTTTTCTAACCAAATTTCACCAACTACGTTGGTAGTAGGAAAATGCCCAGAAAGTTGACTTTTGTTGCCAACCTGCAATAAAAAATGGTAACTTTTTGGGGATTTTTGTACTGCCAACCCGGTGAATTTTGGTTGGAAAAAGTTGACAACACTTTTACGCCAACTATCATGGTCGCTCAGAATATTGTCGGTTTAGACAATTAGATTACTAGCCAAAAGTTCATATCTTCAATATTATCAAGTTTTTTCAATCTCAAATCCGCTAGGAAAAGAATAAAATGGCTTTAAAATTGGTGAGGTCATGTTCTCTTAAATGTAAACATTTTTCAAAGATTGTGGGTCGTCGTAACAACTGTAATAATTTTAAAGAGTAAACTATTGTCTTTATTTTTACTTTTTCACAACGTTTCGAATGCTTATGAATCTGCAATGGTTATCAGGTGAATACAAACAAAAACTAAGACTAACTTATATTATATATAGTTGAGTGAACCATAAAACTAACCTGTGTTCAGTGAACCATGAAGTATACACTTGGTTGGCTCCGCCCTTTCACAATTGAAATCTGTTACCTCCGAGAAGTGTGGGTTTCCAAATATCCTTGATGGCGACGCTTGTTTGAGAAGATATATTCTGGTTCCTCAGGATGAATGCTGTTTCTCTGAATTTTCGCTTGAATAAGTTTTGCTTCTTGGCGACGGATCTTTGCCTCTTTTCATTCCATATGATGTTGATTTTTCCAGCAATGTTGAGCTATGTTCGATCCAGTTGTGTCCGCTTGTCGAGTTTTGCGTTTGTGTTCGGTAAGTCGAACTTCCATAGGTCGGCTGGTTTCTCCGATGTAGATATCCCCACACTCGCATGGTATCTGATAGATGCAGTTCTTGGTGTCGTGGCGTTGTGGTTTAGTTTTTGTCAATTGACTTCTTATTGTTGTGGTCGTTTTGAGGACAGTCTCTTCTCTGAAATTCCTTTGACGTATGGAATTATAAGTGTCGCCTTTCTTTTAGTATTTACGTCTGTAGACTTTGGTGTCGGTGTGGTCTGAAGAGTTTTATTGATCGTGTAGTTGGAGAAACCATTCCTTCGCGGATCGGATTGAATTTTTGACTTTTCTTTATTTAAAGCTTCTTCTGTTTTGCAGATGTAGGTGGCTCGATCTGTGAGAGATTTTGCAATTCCCAGTTTGGTTGATGTGGAGTGGTTTGATTTGAAATTAAGATATTGTCCAGTATGAGTTATGGTTGAATTATTTTTGGTGATATTGGTTGCCTATTCTTCTTATCGTTTCTGAGATTCCTTTGACGTATCGAATTGTAAGTCTCGCCTTTCTTTCAGTATTTACGTCTGTAGGCTTTGGTGTTGGTGTGGTCTGAAGAGTCCTTCGCAGATCGGATCGAATTTTTGACTTTTTTTTATTTAAAGCTTCTTCCGCATTTCAGGTGTAGGTGGCTCGATCTATGAGATATTTTGCAATTCCCAGTTTAGTCGATGTGGAGTGGTTTGATTTGAAATCAAGATATTGTCCAGTATGAGTTGGTTTGCGATATACGGAAGTGATTATAGTTGAATTATTTTTGGTGACTAAAACATCCAGAAAAAGGGGCTGACAACTTTTTTTCCAGAGTGAATTTGATGCAGTTTCTTGTGCTGTTGACATGATTGAAGAATTATTCTAGTGTGTTGTGGTCCTTTTCTCAGATGATGAATATGTCGTCCATGTATCTTGTCTGTTTATAAGAGTAGTAGAGATCCCATGGCTAGACCATCTTCCTGTCGAAATATCTGTCCTTTTTCATGTAATTTTAAACTTATTTTTTTAAATTATCAAATGTTCTTTAAAAGTGGAAGTAGAGCCAAAAAGAGTTTGTTAGTTATTAAAATGTATAAAAAGTCACGCTTTCTAAGCCCCCTTTTTCGGTGTGCCACTGGAGTTAACAATGCTCTGCAGAATAATAGTACTTTTTAGAATGACTTTTGGTCGCACATTTGTCATTGAAGAGGACGCATTTTGTTGATCCTATTAGGTGCATTTATTGCGCGACACATTCGTGCGGAATCCTATTGTATTCAACACAGAATTCAGTAACACTTCGGGTGTTAGGGAAATATAAGCATATCTGCAAACCGTGAGCAATCCATAGATATAGGAGAGGAGATTAGATAACTCATTTTAGCTGCGCGAACGTTGAAATTTGTTGGGCGACCATTTTGATAATAACTACGTCACAGTCGTTTGTTTGAAAGTTTGAAACAATGATGTATTTGAAATTAACTCTGTGTTTCGGACTTCCATTGTCTATATTTTATTTATACACGACGTTTCGATCAGTACAATATCTGATCGTCTTCAGGTGCAAACTACAATCTATTGCTAAGGCTACGTAGTTATATACTATGGGAAATCACTCAGCCGTGAAGTTTAAGAAATTGGCTCCGCCCAAGGAGGGGCTTCCAAATATTTGGAATTTCAACACTTGGTTTACTGAAAATACCGCGATTCTGCCCAATAAAGGCAGCTTCAAGGAATTTTCGTTTCTTCCAGTGTGACTCCTTGTGCAAGACCTTTGCTTCTGTCCACTTCATTCGGTGTTGTTTTGACCATGCGTGTTCGGCGATTCCTGATTTCTTTGTTTCACCTCATTGGGTATTCGTCTGATGTTCTTTAAGCCTAGCAGATAGTGGTCTTTTTGTTTCACCTATGTATGATTCACCACACTCACAAGGAACTTGGTAAATGCATTCCTTATTTTGTTTATTTAGTTTTATAGTTTCCTTTATAGTTTCCTTTGAAGAGGTACTTGCCAAAGGAAGTAAGGTTTATGGAACTTTAAAAAAGTATTCCAGATTTATTCCGGACAACACAAGGTCTCAACTTACACCACATTATAGCAAGCCTCCTCATCTATATGGACTCCCCAAAATTCACAAAGATGGAATGCCCTTACACCCAATCACAAGTTCCAGAAATTCTCCAACAAGCAATCTGTCTAAATTCCTTTTGAAAATTATTCAACCACTTGCAGGCAAGACCGCTTCATTTGTAGAAAATTCCAATCATTTTGTTAATATTCTTAAATTTTCTGTTTTAGGACCCGAGGATAGATTTGTCAGTTTTCATGTCGAAAGTCTATACACCAATGTCCCGATAAAGGAATCGCTAGATATTATTAGACAGAGACTGGTTGATGACGAATCCCTTCGTGAACGTACAAGCCTGCCGCTGGAGGGAGTGATGGAGTTGTTGGAGTGCTGTCTACATAACTTCTATTTTCAGGTAAAAGATAGGTTTTATGCCCAGAATGACGGTCTGCCAATGGGTTCATCTCTTTCGCCAGTGGTGGCCAATATTTACATGGAGTGGTTCGAATCACACGCGGTTGATACCGCAACATATAAACCTAAGATCTGGCTAAGATACGTTAATGATACTTTTATCGTCTGGACCGGGAATGACCAACAACTTTCAGAATTTCTTCACCACCTAAATAACATAAGACCCACCATTAAATTCACATTGGAGTTGGAGCAAAATTGTCAAATTCCTTTTCTTGATGTACTTGTCAAACGAGTAGAAAGCGACATCAGAACAATAGTCTATCGTAAACCCACTCACACAGGACAATATTTAAATCAAGGTTCAAATCATTCTGCTACAACCAAACGAGGCATAATAAGAACTTTGTATAATAGAGCCGTTCAAATTTGTGACAATTCTCATGACTTGGAAATCGAAATAAAAAACATTAAGAATGGTTACAGCCTTAAACTTATAACAGAAATTTCAGCAAACAGGACAGATATTACAAGACCAGGCAAATGCATTCCTTACAATTCCATACATTAAAGGAGTATCAGAGAAAATTCGAAGAGTAGCGAAAAACTTTAATATTAAAACAGCTTTTAAATCTAATAACATAATTCGAAGCCTTCTCAGCAAAACAAAACTGGAGAACAAACAAAATAAGGAATGCATTTACCAAGTTCCTTGTGAGTGTGGTGAATCATACATAGGTGAAACAAAAAGACTACTATCTGTTAGGCTTAAAGAACATCAGACGAATACCCAAAGAGGTGAAACAACGAAATCAGGAATCGCCGAACACGCATGGTCAAAACAACACCGAATGAAGTGGACAAAAGCAAAGGTCTTGCACAAGGAGTCACACTGGAAGAAACGAAAATTCCTTGAAGCTGCCTTTATTGGGCAGAATCAGGGTATTTTCAGTAAGCCAAGTGTTGAAATTCCAAATATTTGGAAGCCCCTCCTTGGGCGGAGCCAATTTCTTAAACTTCACGGCTGAGTGATTTCCTATAGTATATAAGTACGTAGCCTTAGGAAAAGATTGTAGTTTGCACCTGAAGACGATCATAGATTGTACTGATCGAAACGTCGTGTATAAATAAAATATAGACAATGGAAGACACTTTTTTTAAGTGCAAACAGCTGTTAACTTTAGTTTTTGTTTTTTTTTTATTTTCTGTAGTTTGTAAGAAAAAATAACACATCTTACGAAACCTCATCCATCAATAACAGATGTTTTTTGCTCTTGCACCTCTTTAATGAGCAAATCATCGTTTAAAAAAACCTGCCCCCAAATGCAACACAAAGGAACTTAAAGTCTATAAAACTAGAACTTACTAAGGTTTGGTTTGAAGGTTGACATATGTATGCATGGACGAGTTTGTAAATTCAACATTTTTTTGACAGCGGTGGAACATCGGTGCCAACATTCGGTTGACAGATGGGTTTGACATCCATCTGAGATCTAGCAGTGATGAAATGTCGTTGTTCCATCGAATACAAAAAGAACGCGTTGCGGCATTACCTTCTCCACATAGGCCTATCAACTCCTACCGTTTTAGTGTCCTTTTCTCGACCTTCGCCGCCATATTGACAGAAAACTAATGGATTTTCTGTCACTTTTGAGTGAAAATGGCGGCGAAGGTGGATTAAAGGACACTAAATCGGTAGGAGTTGATCGACCTGTATGGAGAGGGTACTGGTTGCAGTGTAAACAGCTGAGTGCCAATAAACACACTCTGGCTCGAGCAAATCGGAAATGTGACTTATAACGGCCGTATTCATAGTCGCTCCCAAGTCTCCCTTCTTCCTTGGGAAATGTAAATTTTCTAGGGGCGAAAGAAGGAAGGAGCCTTGAGGAACGACTATAAATACCATGCCTAAAGGCTTATGCTGTACTCCTGGACAGTTTTTTCAAAATAGTCTTTAATGCAAGTACGTTTTTTTTCAAATTTAGTATGATATCCAGCTCATCATCAGAGTCTTCACTTGAACTGTCTTGCATTAATAGTATGGCTCACCACTTCATTAAGCATCCTGTACTGTACCTTGTATTAACCAAAATGCATAAAAAATATCTTGGTTTGAATAAGTTATAAAAAAACTGGAAAAAATAAAGAACCATAAAGTAGGGTTATGTTTAATCCAACGAAGATTTTTCACCGACTCCCGAAGCCGGTGGCGATCGGTGCCAACATTTGTTGGATTGGTGAAATCCATCGAAAAATTTAGGAACTCTATTGTTGGACTGGTGAAATCCATCTAAAATTTATGAACTCTTTTGTTGGCACTGGTGGACCACCGCTGGATTTTCAAACTCGCCCAATGTATTCAAAACTGGTAGTTAGCTCTCTACCGAAGGCTGAACCATGCACATGCCTCAAATGGGCCTATTCTGCCTAGGTATCTACTGAGATTATAAACATCGCAATATATACACATATGATCCAGGAAACTAAAAAATCCTGCAGACTACAAAACTTGATTTAGGCTTGATACTTTGTCTTCAACTTTGCCAGTTGAAGCTTTAGTGAAGCCAAGCCATCACGCAATTGTTAAGATATTTTACCTGGATGGATGTCAAAATACACTGGAATGAGACCCGTAAGGCAATAACGGACGGTTAAAATTTGCGCTATAAAAAAATTCACATTTTTGCGGTGCACACCACTAATGTTGGGAGATAACTGCCCTCTTAAATCAAGAAAAAGCCTTTTGCATATAAGTTTAAAATTAATTTTAAGTAATAAAATAAATCGCTGTTTATGCTAGCGCGGCAAAAAATTGCGCTATAAAAAATTCACATTTTTGTGGTGCACACCACTAATGTTTGTGCTGCCATTACAACGCAAAGGTGATCATCTCCGCCTAAATAATTTAGAATACCTAAAACTTACAGCGCTGCATATAAAAGAAAAACTCGTGTAAAAAATACGTATAATAAAAGGTCCACGGCTTTAACCGTGCAAGCAAAAAAATGAACTTTTAGGTTGTTAGGAATTCTTTTCGTCCATATTGTTTATACAGTGACGCACCCAGGAATTGACCTGGGGGGGGGGTTGGGTTAAGGATAAATAATAAAAAAAACTTAATTTGAAGTAAAAATGTGACCTTAACCAGGCTTCTCGAGGGGTTTTAGCCACAACCCCCGCCCCCCCCCCCAGCCACGGTGTGCCAGTGGTTTATATATTCGTTACCTAATTTAAAAAGGGGAAAAAGGTTTCGAAAATGTTATAAAGAAAAATTGAGTGTCGAAATTAAAATTTGGCAAAGTTGGTGTAGACTTGTGAGATGTAAAAGGCTTTTTTATTAAAGAAGGTAGCGCTCTCAGCCAAACGTCAGCAAGCAAAACTTCAGTTAAGTTTGCTTTGACATTTTTTAATCATTCTTCGATAAAAATACATTGGTACAGCCACGATATGATAGTATATTATATACCTAGATAAAATGTTTGTAGCCCGACCGGAGGGAGGGCTAAAATTCGCTGAGGGATAAAAAGACACTTTAGTCACATGGTATATATACTATTTTTTGCACTTTTGGGCACCGTTTTATTAAATTTTTATTAATTAAAAAAACAGATCTTCATTATACTGGTCTATAAAAATGTGACAAGTCCCTTGGACTAAAATATTTTAGTCCCGGGGATAAAAAGTACCATTTTAGTCCCTGAAATGAAAGAGTAAAATACGTTTTAGGGTAATTTAAGCGGTATCGTTTTTGTTTATCGGATTTTTTTGTAGGTTTTTCATATTTTTAAGCTGTAATTTTAACCACATTTTATGGTTTTATTTTCAAAATGTTTATTCGGAGAATGAAAAACTCACATTTTTCATGTTTTCACTGTTTTTTTAGCGTTTAAAGAAAGTATTGTGAATAAGTAATTAAAATATTTTTTCTCTGTAAAAATGACAAAAATTTAGAATATTTTTTGATAAAAATTTCGAATTTTCGGTTTCTTCATCTGTCTGTCATGTTGGGTGGTGTCGTGCATATGATTTTTATTTTACCATTTTTACCCAAAAAATGCAAAAATTGTAATTGCTTAAATTGTAAAGTGTGTGAGACGTAAGGCAGTATTAATTTCTTTTAATCAAAGTTCTTTAAAGTCTTTAAAATTACTAAAGAACGTGTCTTACTTAAAGTACTTTTGCACATTTAAAAATATTTTAAGAGGTAATTAACCAAAATATTTTAGGCTTTATCATGGCCGTACCATATGAATTAAAAATTTCAATTTTCGTTTCGTTTCGACCTCCGAAAGTTTAGGAATAAAAAGAGATACAAAAATCGAAGTAAGTGACCTATTTAACAGAGCATTTATAGTTAAAAGGCAAACTATACAGTAACCAACCCTCGAAAAACTGGGAAAACCTGTGTTTTTCGCTTGCGTAAACACTTATATGATTATAGTACGTTCAAAATTTTTCTCTCAAGTTTAAAGAAAAACCCGCATAATTGGATTAAAAACGACATACGTCCCATAGTCCTAAACCTTGGTCCATCTTAATAAATATCGTCCAAAAAGTCCAAAAAAATAGATACTTAAGTAAAAGTCAAAGAAAAACACAAAACAAACAAAACCAGTGAAAAGGTAACAATAGAACCAAAGATAAAGGTTGGTTTGTTTAGTTAATGGTCGTCGAAAGAGAGCTTTAGAGAAAGTTACCATCAAAATGGCGGCGCTAATGGTGTTTGCTAAAATTTGGACGAGCACTCGTCGAACATTTTTCTATTGCCCTCTGTTTTCTCTGAAGCAACCAGAAGTCGTTTGGTGTTTTGTATAAAGGACTATAAAGGAAGATCCCAATGAGATAAAAATGTGGTAGGTAGACATTGCTGTTGGGTGAATGGATATAAATGATGGTAAAGTTCGTGCTTGTCTTATAAAAAAGGCTTGCACATTATTCAATGATAGTAGCATATTTGAAATTTTCTTAAAAAAATAATCGAATACTTAGCGTTTCCAGGCGCGATCTTAATACCAATCTCCAAATTAGTATGATTCACTGTATTTATAAGATTTTATATTACGACGTAGGCACCGGCGATCCCTTGGGGGGGGGAGACTCCCCCCCTCCAATGTTGTTTTCAGTTGCTTATAGTTGGGAAATATGAAGGTTCACTGGGAAATTTAAGTACATTTTACAAAACATTTTGTATTTCTAATTTCTTCAAACAACATAAAATGTAGAAAATTTCCTGCTCTACAATGTTTTTAGAGAAATTTTTTCAATCATAGTAACAGGAAATTAGAAATAGCAAAAAAAGTGACATAATTATGCTCATTTTGTTTAAATAATGGAATTCTGAGTATGAACAAAAAAGTTACTATAATTTTCAAAGACGTGTAGGTATTGTTTTTCCCTACAAAAAGCGTTTCTGATTTTTTTTTAGTGCAAAAATAACAAAACTTATATTGGCGACAAACCCATTTAACCCTTTGATTCAAGATGGCGCGAAGTTAAGGGGTCGAGAACGCTGCAAATCTATAGCTAAGCTTTCCCAGTGGTACTCTAGCTGACTCGCCCCAGGAAAACATGTGGAAAGTACAGTTTTCCTGGACTATCGAGGTATTACCGCATCTAGACACACAAGCATTTAAATACCTTTAAAACAAATGACGCACTTAAACAAAAACACATTGCCATAAAGCCCAATGTTTGTTCAAAGCTTCGAGTTTGAAGCAAAAAAAGAATGGTTTTTAGCGCAAAATGTAAAACCACCCCCCCCCCCGTAAAGTCGCCTTTAGCCAAAAAATACAAAATGGTTTTCTAAAAAATTAACTGTTCAGAAATAATATTAACATTAATTGTTTACCGCAAGCCAAAGCAAAGACATGAGAGAAGAAAAAGAAATAAAAATCGTTGCTTTATTAGTTCATAGCGACTGTTTTCTTGCAGCAACTGCCATCAAGCGGCAACTTCAAAGGTACCACTTTGCTACTATTACACCGACTTTATCAGATCGACCATATAATACAAGAAATATTAACATATCAAGTGACATTACATATCCATCAACGGAGAGAAAACTGTAAGAGTATAAAGAGAAACTACATTCTCATATACAGGAAGATCTTTTTCTTCTTCTTCAATTATCAATCTCTTCGAACGTTGGCCATCATCAGCGCTATTTGTTCGTTTGACCACTGATGCTCTTCGGGAATAAAGTGCTGTTATTAAATTAACATCATATAATAATGTCGAAGCCCGAACCTCTTTACCTTCAATGTTTTTTTTTTATAATTAATTTTGGGATATTTTTCATTTTTTACAATGGTGTATTATTTTTATTACTTTTTATATTTTTTTTATTTCTCAGTTATTTTTTCTATTACTATATTATTGACTTTTTTACTTACTTTTTACAATAATAGAAGTTAAAAAAAATATTAAATAAACAATAAATTATAAAAAAACAAAAAAATAAAACACAAAGTGTGATCATTTTAACGCTGATTTTAAAAATTAAATAAAAAAAGGTCATGCCATAAGAAAAATACAAACTTTGTGTTATACCTCAAAAACTAAAACTGACAAAGAAAATAGAGTTTGATCGAATTCTGCCTTTTAAAACAATGGGTTGACATATCCCAAGCAGCAAAAATCTGACTTACAACCAAATGCGTCTTAATATGACGTCAATTTCGGGTAGAATTAAGATTTTTATTAAGGACGTTTGTGCCCAACGTTGTTTTTGAGGTAAAATCGACGTTCTTAGTTATGCGTTACAAAACCCAACGATATGCCGACGTCGGCAAAAGCGACGTACGTTTTTACTGCAAAGCCGACGTCTTCAGTGCGTAGGGCCGTAGGAAATTTAAACGTGCCGGATACCGATGTCTGCCTGCCATTGAAATTTGAAACCTGTAGCTCGTTGGAACTGGCCTACTAACTAAAATCTAACTTAAAACAACTATTTTTATGTTTCTTGTTCTAACTTTACTTTTTTGAAAATTTTAAACAAACTTTTATTAAAGTCTTCACTTTTTTTCTTTGAATTTTTGGATCCAGGATCTAATTATTGCTAGTTGCAAGTGCTCTTGAAAATGCCAAAACAACCATTCAAACATTCGATTGGATATCTTTCTTTGCTCTAGTGAACCAGCATATCTCATTTTCCTCCCACTTTTGATATAAATAATTTTGAAGTAATCACTCATGTCGAAATAACGTGCACAACCACAAACAAGAATAAATAAAACCAGCAACACTATAAGGTTAGGGCGACATTTGACAGTTTGAGGTGTGATTGACCTACTAAACACGACTTCAGATTCTAATACGTAGATTAGGTTAATGTTACATACTCCGTGAAAGACGTGCGATTCTAATACGAACGCAGGCCGATGGCAATAGTAAATTGGTACATCATAGCGGACCAACACCTGCTTAACTAAAAAGCCAGTTAACTCTTTTTCGATTTAGTATCCTTTAGCCTACTATAGCGGTCATATTGACACCCAACTGACAGGAAACCCATGTTTTACCTGTCAATTTGGTTAGAAAAATGGCGGCAATCTTTGGCTAAAGGGCACTGATAAGAGTTAACTGGCTTTTTAGTTGAGAACGGGACGTAACTTTAGTTATGCTTGACGATTTAACCCAACACCTTCCGTTTTAGTACCCTTTTACACGTATGCAGCCGCCCTTTTTGACACTGTTGACAGTTATTACATTAGTTAATTGTCAAAATGGCCGCCACCTACGTTCAAAGCTCACTAAAACGCGAGTAGATGGAAAGCTAATTAAATATCGGAGGCATCGTTCAAATTAAGTACAACTCGCAATTTTGAACAGGTTGGCGTCTGTCGGTAATTGTAAATTAATTTTTTGTTTTTAGATTTAGTCTAAAATTAGAAGGTGCCATGTAGTATAATTAATAAAATAAAATTTTTGGGGGAATGTAAGATCATTTTTACAACAAAACTAACAACATTATTAAAAAATATATATATTTAGATTTTTCAAATTTTCAGGGCGCCCGGTTTTTTTCGAAGTATCTTAATCACATTTATCAATAAACGGCCTTCAGTTTACAAATTTTTGTGTGTAAAGTGCATTAAAAGTACATAAAAGAGTTATATATTATTGATGTATACCTAAAGACATCAGGATCCGCCTTCTTATCTTATTACAAAGAATTTATATATTTTAGGTAGTCAAAATAAAACCAAACGTAATTAACGTTCTTGTTTAGTAACTAATTTTAGGTGAGGAAAATTGAACGTAAAATAACGTTGGAAATTGGTAAAGCTAGTCAGGATCAATGACGTCTTGGCGGCCCGAATCTGTATTATCCATTTAGGTGCGAATAAAGGTCGTCAAGCAGTCGAAACGACGTTGCTAGCCGACGTCGTGTTTCTCAGGGGCAACGTATGCGCAACATAAAATAACGTCCAAATGCTGCTTGGGATCAAGAAGCGGTGTGGGTCAGTTTTTTTCCATATTCTCTTAACTCAAAACCATCTAATTTTGGACGCACTCTACATGAATTAAACGACTACACAACTTTGATTTGATTTTTATAAGAGATGTTCTAGCATGTTCGATTCTTATACGCTTCAAAATTAATCAAATATTTTTTCACTCATTTCACTACTCCTATTATAGAACGCACGCAAAAAAAATTATCAGTAATTTTAAAGCTCTTGAGGTATATTATCCTGGATAATCTTTAGAAATATTTTCAGAACATGGCTGATTAGGCAGTAATCGGTACACTTCTTTCCTAAATGCTTTTTGGGCAGTGCAGTGTAATAAATGTGGATTTCAGACACACATCTGTGATTTTACGCCCTCTATCAAAATAAATACCTCAACTTCAAAACTTTTTTATCCTAGGAACTTCCAGCTTGCTCATAACGGAAATGCGTAATCGTCTGTCTGATAGCGAAGCTAGAGTTTTAAGAAACATATTGTGCGTCCTAAAGTTTGCAAAATTTTTGTTGTAAGACTGCTAAACATAAGAATCTGCTAGCCCTGCAATTTGCGGCTTCCCAAAACCGACCTTACTCAAAGAAGAAACAAAGAGGCAAGAAGAAAATATATACCTACCGGCATACCGTCGACCTGTATGAAGACAACCGGACATGGCATGTCGCCATCATTGACAAGTAAACAAATGGCTGTTGCGCCAATCATGGCCTTCTTCTTTCGGTCGGCTCTCGCGTTTCTGCATGCACTGATGCGAGTGAAAAACAAGCGAACATCTGTTCGTGCAAATGTCATTATAATGTCATTTATTGGTTGCACCGACCAATGGTTCTGAATAAAAGAGTTTTAATTTGTTATATGCGGGAGGCGGAAGTCCAGGTTATAGTTCGAACTAGGGAAATTTTAGCAACCTTCACGCATTTTGGTAACTACCATGAAACTCCAGTAAAATAATGTAATAGAAACGCTTATATAGAAAGAAACAATTAGCGATTTTCTTTGCTATAGTGCCAGCCCAAGGAACAATTTGTCGACGTTTTAACGTTGCCAAAGGCGACTTAAGGTTGCCTGAACACGGCATATAAACGTTCTAGCAACTCGCGGATATTTTTTGAGTTGTGTTGACGTCGCCTGCGACTAGTGTCGCGAGCACCGTTTCCACATCGTCGCCGAAGCGACTACGACTGAAGTGCCCTCTGGATAATATTTTTATTGAAATAATTGATTTGAAATCAAGACTTGCACATCTCGAATGCCTACAACTTTTTGCACATGACCTGAGTCAGTGTCCATGCTTCCATGCCATAATATAAGATGCTAAAAACATAACACCGAAGCGCACGAATTCGGAGAGTGGTATTAAGATCGCGACTACACAACACTGATTTCATTTTGATAAAAGATAATCTGGCCTGTTCCATTCTTGCACGAACTTCTTGCATGTTGTCCCAGTTCTCATTGAGGAAGCCCGAATTGCTAACTTTTGGCAGCAATTTGATTTAACAACTCTTGCAGGCCTTCCAGCGTGTCTGGTATTATAGTAGTGTCGTCGGCATATCGTATGTAATGTCAGACCCTCTTCGCAGTTATAAAGTGCATTCTCTATTATTTTGCTACTATAGATGTTAAACAACAGCGGAGACAATATACAAACTTGGCGTACTCCTCTTCTTATTTGGACCTCTTCGAATAGTTGGCCATCAACCTTTATTTGAGCAGTCTGATTCCAGTATAGATTAGCGGACATCTAGACCAACTTCTTTTAGCGATTCTATGAGCTTTTCGCGATGGACTCGATCAAACCCTTTCTCATAATCTATGAAACAGGCATATACTGGCACCGACACATCCCTAGACCGCTGAACTAAGACTTGAATTCTAAACAGGGCCTATCATGTCCCGAACCCACCACGAAATCCAAACTGTGTGACGCCCATAAAGGATTCGCACTTACAATATATTGTTTTATAAACACCATTTATTAATAATTCTAAAATACGTAACTAGGTTACTTACAGGTATATTATAACATTAAAGTGGGTTTTTGAAGTTGCCCATCCACTAGGTTTACCAACGCACCTTAGTTTTTCGTTAAAAATGGATATTTTAGCTTTAAAAAACAAGCAGACTTTCAATCCTTCTTATTTTTTGCCAAATTAATTTTTTATTTAATTACTCAAAATTTTAAAACTGCTTAAACCTATTTTGAACTGTAGCCAGTCTGAAAGATTACTTAAAAATTACTAAAACTAACTAGAAAATCATCAAAATCAATCAAAAAAACAGGATTTTTTTTAACGATTTACACAAATGGCGTAGCGGCGCAAATCAGGAAAAGAAATCAGTATAGTTTACTAAAAACCTAACCGTTTTACGACTAAGGCGGTGCCCTCTATAGTTATAGGATACAGTTATATTTTGAAATTGGTCGCAACTACAATGATTATTTGGTAACAATTGTCTCGTAAAGAGAAACGTTGATAGAACGAAAATTCATTAAGTAATAAAAAACAAACAAAAACAATATTACCGCAAAAAACTGGCTGTTTTTTCAGTACCACGCTTCTCAGTCGAGCAATAGCAACAAGACGTGAACTTCATGCCAAAAAAAATTCATTAGTTTTAAATATTATTTATTCGGTTTTTAATAATTGTGATGTTTCTCGTTTGTAAATATTGTGTTTGTTCAACGTTTTTTACAAATTAAAAAAAAAAATTTGGAACTTGATGACGAGTGTCAGTTAAACATTAATCGAGGTAAGAAATATTATTTAATTATTTTATTTTCATAACTGGTTGATTTAGTCTCTCCAAACTATACCTAGTTTCGGTTAAGAAAAATATTCTGTAAGTAATAATTGCTGTTATAAGCATTTGGGTAACATTTTTATTTTTACTAATCAATTTCTCGCAATCAAATAATTCAAAACTTTGATGTATTTTACTCTTCTTCTAAGTATTGTGTATGTCTATTTCAGCCCTGATGAAGATAACAACCATATTACCGAAACGTTGATGAAAATTAAAAATTAGCTGACAATACAAAACTGTGTCCACAAAGCTTGCGATACTTCATTAAAAAATTAATTAACTCTAGTTAATTATCAACGTTTTGGCGTCGTTGATCCGTAGTTCGATGCGAGCGTTGAAAACCTCAAAATATTCCAGTAAAAATAAACATTGTTAGAGTGTTTCTAAATTTACCCTAGTTAATAACAACGGTGTGGCATCGTTTTCTCGTCCATCATAACCGCAGTTGCACAAATGACTAGTTTTTGTACTTTATGCAACGTTAATTTTAGTGTATTTCTTCATTTTGGCAACTAAGGCAACTAAAAATTGTTACTTGGGAGGCTTAAAAAAAAAAAGAAAACCTAGTTTTTTCACCTAAGTAGGAGAATCTAATGATAATTCTCCATTTTTTTTAAAGAATGGGGTTTGTTCCACGCCTTGCTTAGTTTAAAATATTCCAGAAAGATCAACAAAGCTTTTTTCTCGAAAAAAAATCCTTCCTGTTTTGTTAAGAAGTTGATATTGTGACCATAATTAATACAAGGAAACAGATGCTTACGAGCTTGAACCTGGGCTCAAATATAGAAGGGGGGGCGTTTTGGTGTTATTTGATGTTAAAATCATGCTTCAAAGCCAAAATTTTGTTCAGAAAATAACACTTAAAATTTAATTTTTGATTTAAAATTAAATTAAAACCGTAAACATTAATGTAGTTTTGGGAATTTAAGTTGTTTATTTACCCTTAATTTGTTTGCTAAAATTTGCCGCAGGCGAAAATTTTTCCCAAAAAGATACTTAAAATGACATTTTTGACACCAAATCGCAGGCGAAATGTTTTGATAAAATTAAATTTTGACCGGAAAGCACAAAAACAAAAGGCCTTAAAGCGCCGCAGGCGGAAAATTTTGCAATTTATGATTTTTTAAAGATTTTTGTTAAAAATTCTTATATTTATTTCCTCTGTTATTTAATTGTGCCAATTGTAACCAGAATTTTGACCCCAAAACCAAAAAGAATTGTTGGGAAATAATAGCATATTTCTTTCCACAGCTGATTACACTGCACTATATGTGCAAATCATTATCAGATAAATCCCATGCAACCGATCTTCTTTTGGGGTGCAAATTCTTTTATGTCCCGAATTTTGTTTTTTATACGCATAGGACATGAGGACCACCCATGGATCACACAATAGCGCCTAAACGAATGGCATTTGTGAAATATGTTGTGAACTGAGATGATTTAATATCCAAATGGGGATTGTTCTGATATGTGTACACACATTAAGGGTCGTTTGCAATATAAACACTGCCCCAGTTTGTTTTGCTTTGGATATAATACTTATTTAGAACTGAGCCTTTGCATTTCAGTTAACCCGGAAAAAATGCCGAGTAAAAAATCTTCTGGGCGCGAGTATAGACTACCTCAGGTATGCCTAGTAGGTTTTTGGAAGCCTTGCCCAGGCGCAAACCTGATTTTTAAAGTATTTTCTTTGTTTTTAAAAATTATTATTTACTACGTTTATACGCGTCTTAAACCAGTTTTATGCAAGATAGGGTTTTAAATAAATCGTTTTTTCCGAGAGTTTATACTTCATTCATTAAATGTCAGTTAAAAAAAAAAACCAAATAAAACAACTGTTAACAACAGATTTTTCAGTAAAATCAGGGTTGAGTATTTCTTCAGGTTGGAAGCAATCAGCAGTCTTTAAAGTGTTTATACCGACCCTAAAATCGGTTTTACAGCGATAAACCGCTTTCTTAAATCGCTTTAAAATAAAATCGATTTATGGCTTAAAACTATTTTAGTGGTGTTTATAGTACACAATTTTCAAACCGTCCTTTAAGAGGCCCGTATAAACAAAGTAATGGTTACACGTTTTGCGACACTTGGGCCATTATAATATTAGTATCTCAATGGGTGTTATATAATTGCTATGTTTCTATGGGTATTGAGTTTTCGAAACAAACTTAATATCCATAAAAACATAGCAAATATTAAGTTCGACTGCTGTTAATAATAAACATTAACTTGGCAACCTATTTTTGATTCCTTGTTGATAACGTATCTTTGATACGTTTGTAAAAGCGTCCTTAAAAAAAGAGTTAAAGTTGTGCTTACGTACATGTGGTACTAAACCAATTGTTGTTCAGTGCTTGATGCACAGTTTTACTTCATGATGCTCACTTCTATTTCCTTCCTTGTCGAAAAAAGTGAGAGGGCAATAGAATGAAAAATAGAAGAAGTGAAACTGTGGATTAGGCATTTATGAAAACCCACAGATAACAAAATGGTTAGGATACACTAGCTGCGTAGAAATACTTATATTTGCAAAATGAACTGATTATCTGGATATCCTTAATATACAGGGTGGATAATTTAAATGGAATAATGGCCGTAGCGGGTTAAAAAATTGTTTTTTTTTAAATCCAAAAATAAGTCAACTAAGATTTTTAGCAGTTAAAATTTTCGGCAAAAAGTTTTTGTGATCGGACCCTCAGAAAGGGGTCTATTCACATGTAATTTATTTTGACATTTGTCAATCCATGTGTCAAAATCGTCAAAAGAGGATTGTTTCGGACTTCAAATTTAATATTGCCCCTAGCGGGTTGGAAATTTGTTTTTTAGAAAAATATTTTAGCAATCAAAATTTTCGGCATAAAATTTTTGTGAACGAACCTTCAGAAACGGATCTATTCACATACAACTTTTTTTTTCAAATGAGAAGGCCCCGCTTGTGACACCTTGTTGAATAGCTTATTAAAAAAGAAAAATGCTCGTGTACTTTTTTTTTACGTGGTGGTGTGTCAAAAATCCTCAAAAAATAATTGTGTAAGGCTTTAAATGGAACATTGCCCCTAGCGGATTAGCAATTTGTTTTTAGAAAAATCCAAAAACCCATTAACTAATATTTTTAGCAATAAACATTTTCGAATTAAAATTTTTGTTAACCTACCCTCAGAAAGAAATCTATTTACATACAATTTTCTTTTCAAAGGAAAAAACAAATTTCCAACCCCCCTGGGGCTAATTCTATTTGAAGTCCGACACAATCATTTTTTGAGAATTTTTGACACATGGGTTGACAAATGTCAAAAAAAATACACAAGCGTTTTTCTTTTTCGATAAGCTTTCCAACAAAGTGCTACAAACAAAAAAAAAAGTTCTACTTAATAGACCCCTTTCTGAGGGTCCGTTCATAAAAGTTTTATGCCGAAAATTTTGATTGCTAAAAATACTAGTTGACGTGTTCTTGGATTTTCGAAAAAAAAAGAGTGCCTTTTCTGAGGGTCCGTTCACACAGCTGCTAAAAATCTTAGTTGACGGGTTTTTGGATTTTTTGAAAAAACAATTTTTAACCCGCGCCCATATTTCATTTAAAGTCTTCTCCCTGCAAGTTGGCCTGATGCGCAGGTTTACCCTCGAGCAGATTCGAAATATCACCACTAAAACCGTTTTAAGAATGCGGTTTATCGAATTAACCTGCGGTTGCCATATTCATGGAATGCCTTACTGTGCTGACAATAATATTTTTGCCAATCTAACTTATCTGCACTATCACTTCTACTTTATTAAGCAAATTATTTCTATCGGTAAGATCCCACCCCTAATTCCCCCAAACAAAATAATAAATAGACAAGATAGTTAAATCTGTTACCCACCCTGTTCGGCATGAACACGGCTGTCGCAAATCCCATTGTCAAAACTGTATTACGTGCCCCTCCAACATTGACATATAAACAGGCTTCACCATCACAGCGCACAAGTTTTAATTCATATAGAATATCATGACCTAAAAACCACAAATATTGAATTTTAACAAATACTTTAGCCCATCTCTTTCCAGCACGTTTTATATCTGTTGATGAATTGGAAAAAAAAGTCCACAAAATTCACTTTCTCAGACTAATTCCCAACAATATTATATAAAAATGTAACTAAGTATCTACAATTGCTATAATAAATTCAGTTATTTCCCATTTAATCAGGGAGAATAGAACATAACATAGGGAATGGATATCACCAAAGAAAAAGTGGCAAATTTTGAACAAGTAATAAAAATCAACAATAATAATATCAAAAATATTTCTTAAATAATGATAAATAAACAGTAAACCCTGAAGCAGTTAACCCACCGCTTGTTAGAGCTAAAAAATATCATATTTGGGTTCTTTGTCACATTTAGTTTTTTTTGTCACATTTCAGTTTTTTTTGTTACAGTTTGGTTCACATTTTGTCACAATCGGTGTAAAGGCCATAATCAGGTTTTTGTCACTAGTAGGGAGAAAGGATCCTTACATTTTTAACAGAGGTTTTAAAAGCTACTTAAGGAGATTATGGATACTTCTATTAGTGAGAAGAAGCCAATTCTTCAATTCACCCTTAAGTTTTTTTTCAAAAATATTTATTTTTAAATTTTCTGGAAGTTGGTTAAAAAATTTTGGAGCTAGGAAGTTTGGACACTTTTGCCCAATTTCCTTTCGAGCGTAAGGGACCACCACCGAGTCGTTTTTAAACCTTGTATCTCTATTATGTATAACTGCTTGTAAAAGTATTTTTCTTTTATTTATACCCAATAAAATTTAAAAAAAATAAATCTGACGAAGGTCGAACACCTAGCATTCTTTCAAAAGTAGATCGGTGGGATATTTTTTTGGTTTATTAAAAATTACTTTTAATATGCATCTCTGTATTACGTGCAGATTATTTAGATAAAAATCTCTTGCACTACCCCAATCAGCAATTCCATAATTTAAATGCGATTGAACCAACCCGTAATAAAGGCATTTTAATTGGTCGACGCTTAAAAAAGTTCTAAGATAAGAAAATCTACTTATAAGATATCGAGTCTTTTTCACAACATGTTTTAAAAAACAAAGTTATGATTATTTCGACAAACCAAAACTACACTTATTTGCACCCGACGCGCGTTTCGCTAACAACTTTAGCATCATCAGGAGACGATAAAAAAACACGCATTGTTTATCGTCTCCTGATGATGCTAACGTTGTTAGCGAAACGCACGTCGAGTGCAAAAAGTGTAGTTTTGGTTTGTGGAAAACAATCATAACTTTGTTATAGTGCAACCAAAGGTTCCAAATTCCTAACATAGACAACATGTTTTATTTGTTTATTCCATCTTAAATGATTGTCTACAATTATGCCAAGGTATTTGACCTCCTCTGCTTCCAAAATTTCAAGACCTGGAGAAATTTTTAAAGTGTGAAAATTAGGTTTATTTTGGGAGTATGGAGTAAAAGTTAAAAATTTTGTTTTACTTTGGTTAAGTGTAAGCTTGTTAGCTTGAAACGACTTACTTACTTCTTTAAAGTCTCTATCAAATTTGTCTTTAAGATCGAACGACGGTGTCATCACAAAAGCTAATAATTGTTCCTTAATTTTTAGAAGGTTATTAATATAAAGAATAAATAAAAGCGGTCCCAAGACAGTCATTTGCGGTACGTCACAGGTAACTGTCCTGGTATCACTGTTTGCCCCAGAAATGCTAACAAACTGTTCTCTACTTTCCAAATAACTTTTAATAAAATTTAGAGCACTTCTTCTTACTCCAATTTGTTCTGATTTTTTTAGCAACTTTTTGTGACTCACTCACTTCGTAAACTTTTATCGTTACACAATATAGCATCTTCTGTTGATTTCCCCTCCCTAAAACCAAATTGATTTTTTGATAAAATTTTTTGTTTTTCCAGAAATTTACTAATTCGTATCTTCACAATTTTTTCAAATATTAGATAATGGCGATATTGGTCGATAAAACTATTTAAATCGGTTTTTTGTCCGTCCTTAAATAGCGGTTTAATTTCCCCAATTTTTAAGCTATTGGAAAGCTTCCGATTTGAAAAATTCATCAAGTAAGTTAAATGAGGAACAATCTCATCAGCAATCTCTTTTAAAGTTTCTGATCGAATTTTGTCATAACCGGGTGATTTTTTTCTTTTTAAGTCATTAATAATCTTTTTAACCTCATCTTCGGTAGTGGGTCTAAAAAAGTGCATGCTTTGATTAGACCATTCCTTATTTTCATTGTAACTGTCAAGTTCTTCTATTTTTTTTGTCGATTCCTCTCTGATATTACTAAAAAAGTCGTTAAAGTGTTCTGCAATTTGGCTTTTATCAGTAACTTCATTTAAGATTGGTAATACTATTTTATTTATTGTTGTTTTTTTATTTGTTTTGTTGCATATGTCGTTAACGCAACTCCAAAGAGCACTTGTTTTGTTTTTATTTTCTGAAATTATTTTTGTAGCGTATGCCTTTTTAGCTTTCTTAATAATTTTCTGCAGCTCATTTTTATAAGCAAATGTATGTATTTTTCGGTTGAATCTTGTCTTTATTTTGTAAATATTGACGTATAACCCTCCTTTTTTGTTTACTTTTTCTTTTGTGTTGTTTACTTTTTAAAGTTGGAGTGTCTTTTTTTTGCCTTTTCTCTAAAAAATCAAATAAATTGCTCCATTTCAACTTCAAAAGTTGTCCTGCTTCGCGGATTGTATAAAAATTCCACAAAAAGTAAGTATTTTCTGCAAAGAACAGATAAAGTTCTTTCTTTTTAACTCTAAACTCACTGACCAGCGAAACTTTCAAAAAAATGTTTGCTATTAAAACTACAATAAAATACGCCATTTTGAAAGGCCGTTTTCAACCCCTTATGTCAAAGCATAGAAAGAGTGACGTTTCTCCAACCGTTATGCCTCTTTAATTTTTTAGATTGGTCGGTTGGGATATTCCTTCCCTATATGCTCTATTTTCCCTGCATTTAATGGTCGAATTTTTCCATGCTAATTATCATTATTAGCAGGGATCTACAAAACCGGAGCTAACTGAGACTTTACAAGACAGACTGTTAATAAGTATAATAAAATAAAAGTAGAATTTTGCTATTATAGTCACATAGATCACAACCTTTTTAAACCTAGTCTGACCTTGTATCTGCTTTGGTAACCGAGATATGGCGCAAAAGGCGATACATCTGCTATCCTAGAAATATGTCAGTGTCATCGAAACGCCGTATACCATTGTCATCAGGACTAATGACATTATTTTTGAGGTCCTTTGTGTGCGACAAGGGTGGTTCTCTTTATTATAAACACAGAGCCATTTATATTTTTGGTTGATAAAATTATTGAGGTGAGGTCTCTGCATGAACCATGGCGTGATCCGAGGACAGAATGGGAAAACACGAAATAGACATTATTTTTATTTTTTTTTAGTCAAGTTAGGTGGTCCCATCAAAAAACAGAACAAAGATACGTGTATAGTTTTATGGTATAGCCCTGAAGGTATTGACTCAATCCTTTGATTATATAACTGAAATTTATAAGCAAACCTCAATCACAGGAGCTATATAGGTAGTTAACTTACAATAAGGAACAAATTCCAACTTTTGTTATTTTTCTGAACAAAAACTATTTTTTTGGGTTTAACTATACCCAAATAACGAAAAAATACTTATTAAAGATTTAAGTTGCCTCGCAAAAAAACTATATTATTTGTTACAGAATTTATAGGCATACAATGAATATACAAAATACATATAATCCTCAAGTAATTCATATGAGAATTAAGAATATAAGAAGTTTTGGTAACACAAAAGAAGAGATAGAGTACAAGCAGAAGAATTTAGATGGAAGGTCAGAACAGTTTTGGATAAAATATCAAAATTAGAGAGCCACCTCTCTAACAGAACCAATCTACCAATCAATGCCATTATGGATTTGTTGAAATGCTCTCTACAGAAATTCTTATTTCTAGGAGAAGTACAGATATTTTCGACATGAAGATGGTCTACCCATCGGATCTCCACTTTTGCCGGTAATGGCCAATATCTTTATAGAATCCTTTGAAGAAGAAGCTCTGCGAACATCATGTCAGACACTCAAACTATGGCTAAGATACCTGGACGATATATTCATCATCTGGGAAAAGGACCACAACACACTAGAACAATTCTTTAATCATGACAACAGTATAAGAAACTGCATCAAATTCACTCTGGAAAAAGAAGAAAGTTGTCAACTCCCTTTTGTCGATGTTCTAGTCACCAAAGATAATTCAACCATAATCACTTCCATATATCGCAAACCAACTCATACTGGACAATATCTTAATTTCAAATCAAACCACTCCACATTAACCAAACTGGGAATTGCAAAATCTCTTATAGATCGAGCCACCTACATCTGCAATACAGAAGAAGCTTTAAATAAACAAAGGTCAAACATTCGATCCGATCTGCGAAGGAATGGTTTCTCCAATTACACGATCAATAAAACTCTTCAGACCACACCAACACCAAAGCCTACAGACGTAAATACTGAAAGACAGACGATACGTCAAAGGAATCTCAAAAAAGAAGAATAGGCAACCAATACCATTTGCGGACTATCTTCAAAACGACCACAGCAATAAGAAGTCACTTGACAAAAACTAAACCACAACGCCATGACATCAAAAACTGCATCTACCAGGTACCATGCAAACCAGTCGACCTATGGAAGTTCGACTTACCGAACACAAACGCAAAACTCGTCAAGGGGACATAACTGGATTGAAAATAGCCCAACATTGCTGGGAAAATCAACATCATATGGAATGGAAAGAGGCAAAGATCGTCGCCAAGGAGGAAAAACCTATTCAAGCGAAAATTCAGAGAAACAGCATTCAGCCTGAGAAACCAGAATGTATTTTCTCAAACAAGCTTCACCATCAAGGATATTTGGAAACCCACACTTTTCGGAGGTAACAGATTTCAAATGTGAAAGGGCGGAGCCAATGGCATGGTTCGCTGAACACGTGCTAGTATATAAGATTAGGTAGTCTTCGCTTTCGGAAGTTCGGAAGTTCGAAACTCTAGTTTACTCTTAACACAAAAGAAGTTGGGAAACCAGTCTTTATAGTTTTCTGCTCTAGTGTTTTCCAAAAATTTGTTACAACCATTTTAAATGCATTCCAAGCGACTTTTTCCTTGCCTTGAAGCGGTATTTCCTCTATCTACGCTTGAAGTATGGAATCGAATTGCGCATCTCCGAAAGTTTCCTAATCTAGGGACCCACAATTATTCCCTCTTTAATTTTAGCATCCCTGATTCTAAGGAACTTTTCTTTTAAATAACTAAAAGCATGCAAATTTAGTAAAATCAATTTGGCATGCTTGCGGTGACAACACAAGAATATAGTGTGATGAAATTGACAGCTCCCCCTACTCGAAGTAGATGGGGGTACAGTTGAAGTAAGCCCGATTTCGTCGTGTTGGGGCACTTGGGGATGGAGATAACGAATTTCTAATCAGATTTTGAAAATTCAATATGGCGGATTCAAAATGGACGATTTTTGGTCAACTTTTACCAACCAATTTTAACTGACTTATCCACATCCGATTGTGTTCAAATTTGGTAATAATATGGTATTCTCAGTTTTTTAAGAAGGGTTATTAGGAATTTTTGATTAGATGGGATCATGAGTCAAAAAATATTGTTTTGTAGAAGTAAGTAAGTATACTAAGTAAAGCTTTTTTTAATTAGTTTTCAGGTGGTAGAAAAAATCAGGTCTTTTTTATGAGATTTAATGAGTTTTTTATAAAATGTTGTAAGTTTGTCTGACAAAAATCTATTTAAAGACTTATGAAAAAAATTTTTTACCAACCCCCAGAAAATTATAAATGTTCATAGAAATCTGTCAAATTCTATGAGTTGGTCTGATAATAAAATATCCCAAAATCTCATAAAATAACGTTTTTTTACAAACTCTTAAAACATTATAAAAAAACAAGGGTGTAATCATACAAACCCATAAAATGTTATGAGTTGGTTTGACAATAAAATCTGTCAGAAAACTATAAAAACATCGGTTTATATAATCCCATAATATATCATAATAGAAAAAGAATGTAATAATAGAAACCCATAAAAGTTGATGTGTCGGTTGGATTATAAAATCTCTTAGAAAATCGTGCTTTTATAAAACCATAAAATATGTTAAAAGAAATGTCTGCACTTACCAAATTTTATAAACATTTATAAGCCTGACTGATTATAGGATCAGATAAAAAACACACATATGAAACCACATAAATTCTTACCAAAATCAAAGACATACTTCATAAATTCTTACAAACTTTTATAATCCTAAAACTTTGCCTCACAAAAGCACATGGACTTTAAAAACTGATAAAATTCAGGTGTGTTTTTTATGAGGTCTTATGCGGTTTTTTTGGCAGGGAATACCGGCTGCCAAATTGTTTTCCATGTAAAAACATGGTATTAGGTTTTTTTTATAATCTATGATTTATGTTATAAGTATTTCAACACCTTATAAAGTACCATTGATATAATAAATTCAGGTATTTGCCATTCAGAGCAGATAGGTTACCTACCTTTGTAAATTATACAAATTTTTCTTAAGTAGGTTATCCTCTAAATAAATAAATAAATTATCATAATTAGCATGGATAAAACCGGCGCTAACTGAGACTTTTGCAAGACAGATTGTTAATTAGTATAATAAAATAAGTGAGATTTTGCTATTTTTCGTCTTTTTAAAACTACGCACTTTTTGCATTAACTCTTAAAAGTTAAAATTTTGCTTTTGTGTGACATTACCAAGGAAAATAGAACATATAGGGAATGGATATCCCAACCGACCAATCTAAAAAATTAGGGGTAACGATGCGATTGACAGTTTCATAGCTAAAAAGGCATAACGGTTGGAGAAACGTCACGTTTTCTATTCTTTGACACAAGGAGTTGACAACGGCTTTTCAAAATGGCGTATTTTATTGTTGTTTTCATTTTAATGGCAATAATTTTCTTAGTTTTTTTTTTAATTTTAAGTGATTTACGCTAGCCAGTGAGTTTAGAATTAAAAATAGGGACAATATATTACAATTCGTTTATCCTGACACAAAGGCAGGAATTTAAGCTACAAATTAACCTTTACGATACCTCATCTGTTCTTTGCAGAAAATACTTACCTTTTGTGGAATTTTTATACAACACCACAACTCTAGAACTTGAAATGGAGCAATTTATTAGATATTTTAGAAAAAAGACTAAAAAACAAACACGAAATTCCAACTTTAAAAAGTAAGCAACACACAAAAGAAAAAGTAAACAAAAAAGTAGGGTTATACGTCAAGTTGGACCAGAGATCAAATTTACCCAGGAAATATAAATTTCCCTAACCGTAATGGCTTTCAGATTGCTCCATCCGCTTGTTCAAAATTTGCCAATTTTTCTTTGATGATATACATTCCTTATATATGATCTATTTTCCCTGGGGGGTGCCTCGATAATGCACTTTGGTGTACACGCCGATGGCATTTCGTGGCAATTTGAGGCAATTTGAAGCATTATTTCGAGGCATTTCGGGGTCATTTAAAGGCAAAATCTGGTAAAAAATGCCTTTTGGTGCACACAAAATGATGACCGAGCCACCCCTCGATTTTCCCTGGTCATTACCAACTTTAGAATAGGAGGCTAGACAAAATCGTTGCACAACTAGGTTCCTCCTGATCAAGAGTAAAGATTCTTTTTTTCTGTCAGTAATCTTAGCTCAGGAAATGTCGAACTGACGTTGAAAATGGCTCATGTGATATTCATACTTTTTGGAGTCAAATGAACATCAAAATTTTCTGAAGTTTGAACGGAAGACACATTTTGTAAAAACTGAGAAACGGCTGGGAAAACTTTTTTCATTTTTTTCCGAATAAGCTAAAATTTTAAGGCCACCAATTCGAAATATTCAAACATCTGAATCGGTGGCCTTAGAAAGAAATTTTGCTTATTCGGCAAAAAATAAAAAAAGTGCACCGAGTCGTGTCTTAATTTTTACAAAATGTGCCTGCCATTCAGAAATCAGCCAATTCTGATGTTTATTTGACTCCAAACATTATGGATATCACATAACCCGTTGTGAAGGTCACTTTGACATTTCCTGTACTAGGGTCAATGACAGAAAAAAAGAATCTGTAATTTTAAATATGGTTTTTTTTTAAACTTAATTGTTGTTCCGATTTTCCCGCAATTTAAACCATGTTTTAATTTGGTATTGTCACTTTTTTATAGATATTTTCATGGGTGGGGGGGATAAGCCCTGTATACAATTTTTGACAGTAATTGTTTTACCAGGGCCCGTATTCTTGAATTTCGAGGAAGGGAGTGCTCCCGGGAATTAGAACGCACCTGATTGGCCGAATTCTCATTTTTTTGTCAGATCTGTCAGTTTTGGCACTAACGGCATTGCTTGTGAGTGATTTTGCTCTCCTGTCTTATACGAGGAGAACAAACTGAGGTAAACCGCTCACGTACAGGATGATTCAAATTGCGGAGATAGAGAAAAACCAACCCCCCTTTGCGAGGCTCAAATTTCAAGACAAGATTTTTGGTTAAAACCGCATTTTGATATACCCACCCATCTTTGAGATACGGAAGTCTGCGTTTTGGGATAGGGCCTGTAACTTTTTTATTTATGAAAATTTCTTTTTGATGTAAATTGCTTTTTTGTAGATCTTTTAAGGCAAAATCCAGATCTCCAACTGGATTTTATCCGCGATTTTTAGTTTTTAAGATATAACGCAAAGTTAACTTTTTTATAGAACACCCTGTTTTTAATTTTTTTTGTTTTCAGAATTGATTTTGAGAAATTCAACATTTTCTATTCACAACAAGGTGGCCATGGCCGGATATGGTTTTGACAATAAAAATAAAGTAGGTCATGCCCTAAAGAGCTGACGACTGGCCTAATATGATATCATAGCCTAATTCTTTTAAATATTTGGAGCAGGCGAAAATTGCGGCTTATTCATAAGAAACTTTAATGGTTTGAAATTAATTCTTAAAGACTCATAGTTAGTTAGTTAGGCAGGTAGTTAGGTTGGTATCCGGACTTATGGGGCACATTAACGGATAAAACGTTCAGAGATGACAACAAGCAAGACCTGGAAAATCATTTTATGGATTAATGCCGCTATAAGTGCCCCCGCTTATGTATTGAACAAAATGGCGAACATTTTGAGCACCTTTTCTAGTGTTGTTTTTAGTTTTTTTAATTAGATTTTTGAGATTAAGTTGTTTCAAATAGAGTAGGTTAGGGGTACTTTTTGTTATTAATTAGTTATTATTTTGAGATTAATTAGAATCAAGAATTTTTTCATCTCTTTAGTTGTGTTATTAATTAGAATATTAAGTTTAATAGTTGAATAATATAAATATTTAAATTGGTGGAAGCATTGTTCAAAATGAAAAATTTAGTAGGCCATGACATATTTGATTTTATAAGTTCATGTCTTTGGTGCATAGCCGACACAATTTTTATTGTCATATCCATATCCGGCCATGGCTACCTTTTTGTGAAAAGAAAATGTTGAATATCTCAAAAATTACTTAACCACAGTATCACATGTGATACATCATTTTGATTAGAATTTAATTCTAAGCACAAAAATAAAATAAAAATAGGGTGTTCCATAAGAAAAAATGTTACTCCAGTTTGAGATCTGGATTCTGCTTTAAAAGATCTACAAAAAAGCAATTCACACCAAAAAGAAATTTTCATAAATAAAACAGTTACAGGCCCTATCCCAAAATGCAGACTTTTTAAAAAGCCCCCGTAGCTCAAAGATACGTGGACAAAAATCTTTCACCAAAAATCTTGTCTTGAAATTTAAGCCTCGGAAAGAGGGCCCAATTTGAATCACCCTGTACAAAGTCATTAGTGTCAAAACAGAGAATAGTGAATTAGTGACAAAACTGAGATTTCGACCAATCAGGGTGCTTATTCTTGACATTCGGGGAGGTGTAAGGAATAAAATTCTCCTGGGGAGCGAATCAGGGAGTAGTCAAAATCAAGGGATATATCGAGAGAAGTCAGCCAGGGAGTAGCATAAACCTTTCCAATTTGTTATTAATTTTCACTTTAGTACTTTTTTGTAACTCGCGCGGAGCGCCCCTATCTTTCACTTTCAAGAATAAGCACGCAGGTGTGTTTCGTATTGGTCGAAATCTCAGTTTACTGTCACTATTCTGTCTGTTTAGGCACTAATGACTTAGCGAACTGCTCACGAACAAACTCACAACTAATGCCATTAATGCCAAAACTAACAGAAATGTGACAAAAAATGAGAATTCGGCCAATCAGGTCCGTTTCTAATTCCCGAGAGCACTTCCTTCCCCGAAATTGAAGAATACACGCCCTGAGGTAAGCAACTCGATTTGGCAATTGTCAGGGAAATGTTGATATTTTTTTGTGTTGGCAACCATTGGAAATAAATAAGATTAGTTAAATTTAAATAATATTATAGATTGTTATTAAGAAAAAGAGGAATAAAAAGATAGATCAATAATATTTTTTCTTTTTTACCCACTATTCATTTTTAAATCTTCCGTGAACCTTACTGTTTTTTTTTTGTCAAAGCTTGACATAACAGAGACAACATATTGACATAATTTACTAACCAAAAAGTCATCATCATCCAAAACTGTCTCGGGAAATTATAAAAAGAGAAATCAAAACATCAGTCAGTGCAAATATGAAAAAAAGTAGAAAGAGAGTTGTCAAATCAACTGTCAAATGTATAGAGAGCCACTAGGATAACCTGTCAGGAGTTTGTCTTAACTAACTAAATTAACTCAGTTGAGTACGGTGTTGGTCAGTGCATGTTCATTATTGGTGCAGTTTAATTAAATCCCACAAATTTTTATTCGAAGTGATCATCAAAGCTCAGGTTCTCTCAGAGCTCTAATCTTTTTGGGCTCGGGTTCCAGTAAAAAAAAAGTCGCTACTTTTGGCTCCTTACAAACGAGAAAGGCGACAAGGACATTCGATACAATCGGAGAACCTTTTTACGTGCTTGGTTCTTTGAAAGCGTCGGGTTTTTCTAAAAAATGGTAGGTGCTTATAAGAAAAGACTTGCTTGTTTGACACAGATGAAGTGCTCCGGGCCGGTCTGTCTTTCCATCCATTGTGTTTTGAGACAGTTAAGATTTTTTAATTTTTTTGTGGAGTATTATTTCCGAATAAATTTTATCAGAGCCAAGCGCAAAGGATTAGCCATTTATTTCTTCAGATATTATTACTAAAAGCTCAAAAGTGACACCAAGAGTAGCCTTGGAATAAAAGGAGGAACTACATAGACCAGTCATTGAGGAAAAAACTGGAATAATTTTGTCTACTATTATCTTCCACGCATTGCTATATTTATTACCTTAAGTAAAATCCTTTTGGTTACGAGCGTGCGGAAAGTGCCTATTTTTTGCAAAATCACGTTAAACAAGATGTTTTTAATTTTCATCACACTCGTAGGAAAAATGTTGTACTTAATGCGTGCGGAAAGCGTCTTTTCCAAACTTTCCGCTTGCCTCAACAAAAAATTTTTCAACACGCCGTCCAAAAAAAGTTTTTTTTATACCTTTTTTTTTATGCAAAATTAGAGAGAAATAGCGGAAAATAGTAATACTGAAAAAATCTAATTATTCTTGCCTAAACATTAAGCCATATCCGCCAATTTTCACCAAGTATTTACGAAAAAATCATTTAAAAACATCGTCAAAACATCAAACTGTCAACGATTGTCGCAACAATGAACATCACCGAGAAAAAGGTAGATCGCTATGGCAACCATTGTTATTTCATTTACCAGCCGCCTTGATTTATAGTGTAAAGATGGTGTGTTGCGAGAAGTGCTCTTCGTTCGGGATTTTTAAAAGTATTTTCCTGTTTTTCTTGGACTTTTTGATAAAGGTATTTAAAAAAATTGTGTTAACAACTCGCGGCTAAACTGTGCTTTTCTTACTCGCGTTTTTAAATACCTCGCTGCGCTCGTTATTTAAACTAACGCTTGTAAAAAAAAGCACTATTTAAGCCACTAGTTGTTAAAACTACTAGTTTCAGGCAGGAAAAACTTTTTTCGTTGGAATTTTTTTTTATATAAAATCATGTAAAACAAGATGTTTTTAATTTTCCTTACGCGCGCGCGTAATGTCCATAACCTCCTAGATTTCGATGATTTATCTTGCTTACAACATTTTTCACGGGGATGCATTGCAATGCCGTATATATTAAATTTACAAGTATATGAATATAACGGCCCTTCCCTTGCTTTTCTCGAGAAAAATGCTTCGAATCAATTTGGCCTGGAAAAAGCCCCAGAGGCGAGGAGTGTAACACCCAGTTCTCACTCACTTTGTTATTCCTCCAAGGTTCCCACCACATATTTATGAGGTTATATATTGGGAAATCAATTTAACCGTGGCGACCTGATTTTTTTGCAAAACTTTACGTCATTGCATTTGTTTTCCATGGCAACGCGGAGAGTTTATTTATTTTTGTCCACAGTGGGACACCAGAGCTTTTTTTGCACCGGGTCAAAAATTTGGGGATAGTTTACTTATTTTGATTTCGCATTCCGCGCTGCTAAAGCACATAAGTTTTTTTTTACTTTCGCTTCCGTTTAACTCATGATGCGTTGCTGTAGCCCGAACTTGCCTTGCATCATCATTACCGCCGCTGTACGGTACCACCGCGCAAATAAACCTTTAGGTCCATGTGACTGCGTGTTTATTTTTCAGACAACAACAATAGGTTTTTCTATTTGTGCCTCGGTTTTTGCTAATGTAGTACATTATTTGCCTCTTGGTGTGCTTAAAGACTCCGAAAATAGGTAATTATGCAGTATACGGTTTTCTGCCATTTTTGATTTTTTTTGAAAAATTCTTTATGGGGGCACCTTCTAGGGTCCCTAGGACCCCAAATCCGCCTGCGCCCGATTTTTTTTTTTTTTTTTTAACGAGAAAAAAGGGTGCCCAGGGGGGGTTGTAAAGTGTTTTTTTAATTGTTTTGGGTTGGTTTGGATTAGGTTGGGTTGGACTGTGTTGGTTTGGTTTGTTTTAGTGAAAAAAAATTTAAAAAAAACAAAAAAAATAAAAAAAAAACCCAAACGGCGCAGACGGATTTGGGGTCCTAGGGACCCTAGAAAGTGCCCCCATAAAGAATTTTTCAAAAAAAATCAAAAATGGCAGAAAACCGTATACTGCATAATTACCGAATTTTTCATAAAAAATGGCAGAAAACTGTATAGTGCATAATTACCTTCCAAGGAAAAACCAAGGGAAAAACCCTTATAAAGACAACAATACTTATTCAAAAAATGTATAGTCAACCCGAGGTCTTACCTTAAGAATTTGCTTCCTTTTATTTTTTCTTGATCCATTGCATATTTTCGGGTAATTATGCAGTATATGGTTTTCTGCCATTTTTGATTTTTTTTGAAAAATTCTTTATGGGGGCACCTACTAGGGTCCCTAGGGCCCCAAATCCGGCTGCGCCCGATTTTTTTTTAAGAGAAAAAAGGGTGCCTGGAGGGGGGTTGTAATGTGTTTTTTTCATTGTTTTGGGTTGGGTTGAATTAGTTTGGGTTGGACTGTGTTGGATTGGGTTGTTTTGGTGAAAAAAAATTAAAAAAAAAACAAAAAAAAACCAACGGGCGCAGGCGGATTTGGGGTCCTAGGGACCCTAGTAGGTGCCCCCATAAAGAATTTTTCATAAAAAATCAAAAATGGCAGAAAACCGTATACTGCATAATTACCCCTTGAAATAACTACAAGTGACTAGGCAACGTTGTTAGGTACTCATTTTTAGTTTAAGGAAATTTCTTCCTTTTAGATTCTTTTAAGGTGTATTCAGAGTTCCATAACTATAGCAAGCATATGCTGCAGTCCTCAGTTACTAGGTTTACATGCACCTAAAAGCGCTTTTATATATGGATGGTTTTAAATAAAATCGCTTTCTTCGAGGGCTATGTCCTTCATTTAAATTTTAAAGAAAAAACAAATAAAGTTTAAAGAAAAAACAAATAAAACAACATAATTAATAAATTAATTAATTAACAACAGATTTTTTGAAAGACTAGGGTTTAGTATTTTCTTTAGGTTAGAAGAAATGCACTAAAGTGTTTATAACGACCCTAAAATGGGCCAACACTGTTCTTAACTAAAACAACCAGTTAACTTATTTTCATTTTAGTATCCTCTGGCCTTTAATTAATGCCATATTGACACCAAACTGACAGAAAATCTATGTTTCACTTGTCAATTTGGTTATAAAAATGGCAGCCACAGTAGGCTAAAGGGCACTGAGGCAGTAGGATTTAACTGACCTTTTAGTTGAGAATGGTGTTGAATGATAAACTGCTTCCAAATAAAATCGATTTAGTGCTTAAATCAGTTTTAGTGGTGTTTATATAACAACATTTTCAAACCATCCTTATATAAAAGCGCTTTAAGAGGCCTATATAAACAAAGTAAGTGTTCTGTAAGCCACAAGTGGTATGCAGTAAGAGCAGCATGCATTTGTTATTGTTTATTTTCCTTGCATCTTACCTCATACCACTTGCCTTACAGAACTCTAAATACGCCTTTATTCCTCTGCAAAACAAGTTATTTTATGTAGGTACCTATATATAATAAGTATGTTTTTCCTTTTTGAAGGGTGGACTACTCAGTTGACTACCACTAACATATGTGGAATTAGGTACCATGCAAATTAATAGTCCCACAGCCCATAACTTAAACTGTTAAGACCTTGCCGGACTTTGCATAATATTTATTCTTTATGTCCATTCAGATGACATTTTAAACATATATATTCTTAAATTTGTTTTTTTTTAACAAGAAATGGACAAACATTTTGTCAAAAAAATATATTTTGTCATTAAGCCCCTTTTGATAGCATCGAAAAGTTAAATTAAGCTCCTCACAGCTGATTTTTCAAGGATTGCTTTATAAGTATTTAAAACACATGGTCACATTATCTGATTTAAACATTTCCGAGAAATTCTGTTCAAAGGACCTTAACTTAAGGGCTCAGTTAAAGGTTAAGTTTGGAGGGGTCTCTAAAAATACTCCTTAGAACATCTTGAAGAACGCATACAAAGTCTCAACGGTGAGGTAGTCATAAATTTTCATAGGCCTGGGCTCACGGACAATAATGAAAATATTAGGTAAAGAATAAAAACATTATACAAAAAAATAGTGAGGCACATTTTGCTCACTTTGGCTCATTTACTTATTTCTAAGTTTTCTCTACAGTAAAGCTAGAGAAAGTCCAGTTTTTAATACCTACCTCTATGCACTTTTTAACAGTTGAAAATAAAATTAGGACCTGAATATTTTTGTAAATTTAAGGTGTCCAAGATAAAGGACCGAGAGGTGAGGTGAGTGAAATTCCCCTCACGTTTGTTCAAGAATAAGCATACTGGCCTGAGGAAACTCTCTAGGAGGGAGGGTTCCTGAAAATACTAATAAGAAGGCTGCTCCACCTGGCAAAAAAACACCTATGTGAACAAAAATGAGGAATGAGGAATGGAAAATGAGGAATACAATAAGCCTTGCAATAAGCAAACTAGCTGCAGTGTCAGGGATTTCCTAAATCATGCCTTATTGTAGGAAAGAAATCTATCAAGATGGAATCACACTGCTTTTCTTGTCTTCAAGGTATATATATAAAATTCAAAATTAAAATTCTTATTGTAACAATTTTAATCAGTCAGAGTATGTATGGAACTGAAAAACCGAGAAAAGTTGAGAAATTTATTCTTTGCAAAGGTCAGGAAATTTCACAAAAAAATATACAAAAACAAGGAAAATCTGGAAAAAATTGATTTAAAAACAAATTAGAATCATGAAATTTGTCAAACTAAAATTTTGCAGCTGTTTTCTTTTATACAAAATTCTTGAAAAAATTATGATAAGTTTTTTACAAATGTTTAGGAAAAACTGGGAGACATCTGAGAATCCAATTAAAGGTTTTCTGTACAAACTCTGTTATTGACCTTATGTACTGATGCCTTTCTCATTTAAATCCCTTACCCAAAATTATTACTTCTTGTGCAAACTCAAAAATAAATAATTCAAATAAAATCCAAAAACTTAATATTTAATATGCTTGCACACACAGAAATACTACCTATTTATTTTTGTTGGCATATAGGTAGGTACCAAATGTAATGTTACATCTCTTGCTATCTTTTATGTTAACTTGTGTTTTCTGTTAGTGAATCATTTATTGTGTAAAAATTTGAAATGTGTAGCTTCTGAAAGAGATACCTACAGGTCCAAAAATATCTAATTTCCTAATAAAAGATCCTTTAACTAAAACTCTAATTACCAATGCCCAATGTAGTTAAAAGTACATAAGATAAGGTTGCGGCAACGATAGGGTTGCAGAAATACTTCCTTTTTTTTGGAGTTCTGTTTTGGTTGTAAGTGAACATTTATTAAAGCACTCCTCACTAGTACTAAAAAAAGCGTTGTAGCTAAATTATACAAATGTTTACCTCTATTTTTTTTTATTTTCAGATTTTGGAATTTAGGCAAGAAAACTACCAGAATGAACAATACAATTTTTATAAATTTTAGTTATTCACAGAACAATAACAACTATATGGGTAGAATACTTTAGCATTTTTGTGTCGTAGAAATATTTTTAGCAATTTTAATTAACTATATATATAATAAAATTTTAAAAAATTTGCTGAAAAATTACATTTTTATATATACACCTCATTCCAAATTCTCCGGACCCATTTCAATATGGCGGCTGATAATTAAACACAGAAGCTAAATGGAACTGTCATTGTCAGTGTCAAAAAACTGGTCTGCAGCAATTTGGAATGGAGTGTAATAAATATTTCAATGTAAAACATAATTAAATGTATTTGGTGTTTAGAATGTGACACCCTCCTATTAACACATTGCCCATGCCCACATGTGGGCATTTCTGTTTTACGTCTCAGGACCGCGTGCCTAACGATGGTCACAAAACAGCGGAGGATTTGTGTCCACCGGTGAGCATCTGGTTCTTGGAAGTAAAACTAAATGCACACATGGCTCAACTTGTTGAGGCGATTATGGCCACAACATTATAAACACCTATAGATATGCAATTAAATAAATTAATTTAAAAACTTATCTCAAAAATACTTATTAATAATCATTTAAATTAAATCTAACTTAAAAAAGAAAAGAATAACATGTTATTTTTTCCTTCTTTGGAACCGCAAACTAGTAGCTGTAGTTTCAAATATCAAGCTTCACGTGGTTAGGTTCTGAAATTAAAAAAAAAAAAGTATAAGTTATATTTTCTTTAGAGAAAACAACAAAATTGAAGATAGAGCTTGATAACAGATTTTTTTTACTGATTTTGGGGAACTTGAATCCAGATATTCAAGGTGGTGACCATTTTTTAAAAATAATTAATAAAAAAATTAAAACAAAATATAGGCATCTGATACATCAATTCAGGGGTTTTTGGGTTCCCTTAATCCATTTATGTGATTTAAAAATTCTTAGAAGTATCTAAGGGTTCTAATAGCAGTTTTAAAAGTAAACATTTTGCATGCATGGTTGACTAATTTCAGTTTTTTTAGTTGATTTTAATTGGTACAGGTATACATTTTATGAATCCGATTAATGCCACTCTGATACCCTTGTAAAACTCAAAATATTTAAGATGGGACACAAACATTTTAGAAGAAACCAGATCAAATACAGACATATGATATATAAAATTGAGGGTTTTGGGATCCACTGATATCATTCTTTGGATAAAAAAAAAAATTCTGGAGATAATAGAAGGATCTTAGGACAAAATTTTGGGACCTAGCTCAAACTTATATTACCTCTTAACATATATACAACTTTAGAAGACTTAAAAATATCCAAATCGATATATTTCCCTAAAACTACCTCTAAATCCTCGTCTGAATCCCTATTGTAATAATTGGAACACCAAAATTAATTTTGGAAGACCCAAAAAACCCCTAAATCAATATATCACATATCTTTTACACCAATAATTTTTTATGTTGCCCTTTCAGGCTCCTTACATTACCCCTAAAAACTGTTTAACACTCAAAATGAATTTAGTTAACCCTAGAATCTCCAAAGTGATGTTTTTCTATCAATAGTATGTTGTTTTTACCACTTTACCCCTAAAACTCACCCTTAGGCCCCTTAAATTACCCCTAAAAATTTTTTTTTACACCAAAAATGAATTCAATTGATTCAAAAATTTCTTAATTGAGGTCACAAGTTTTTTTGTCATTTACGATTCTTTTTGTCCCTAGGAACCTTAATTATATTATTCCCAAAAAATGTTTATTCTAAAAAATGGAATCAGTGTTTCCAAAAACCCTGAGGTTAATATATTATATGTGTGTACTTGATCTAGTTTCTCATCAAAATTTTGTGTTTTTAAGTCGCCGTCATTGCCATCTGGAATATTTGGGGTGTCAAAAAAATTATATATTCCGACAAAAGTGGATTTATATATGGTCCATTTTTGATGTGTGTATTTAAAAAAATGTTTACTGTTAAATCTGTTCTTAGAACCCTTAGGGTGCCTATATTATGTTTTATTTTTTGGAGTTCTCCCAAAGGAGCCAGAGTTTCATCACTTGGATTTGTAAAATAGACCCCCTTAGCTACCAAAATCCGTCAAAAAACCTTTATTATCAAGCGCTCCCTTCAAACATGGAAAAAAGCCCATTGGCACCTTTATTTATGCTTGAAATAATTCAAATTCATGTTCAACAAAAACAACAGAGGTGTTTTTGAGTATTTGGTGAACACTTGAAAAACATTATACAATTTTAGTAGTCTAGAAATTACTTTTTAATATATTTTTTCCATAAACAGGCTTTTTGGGGGTGACTTGAGGGATATGAGTTTCTCCAGGAGAAATTATATAAAAAAGTGGCTCGAATGACATCTTATTTAGAAGATTGTTTAAATTGCTTTACAAACATGCAAGATATTAAGTTTAAATTTGTCAAGGAGCGACAAATAAACAATTTCTTGCACAAAAGTCAGGAAAAAACGTTGGTTTTAAAGTTACATTTTTCATAATAAAAAAGGGAATAAACATTTCATGATTTTTTTCTGATTGTTTTCTCAAACATACCATCCAAATAAGCCTACTTTTATTCTTTAAATTTTGGTGGTCAAACTGATCCGCTGAAAAGGTTCAAACCTTTTCTTCATTCCATACCAAATTTAAAAGCAAATATCTTAAACACCAGTCATCCTAGCTTTTTGAAATTTTGACATAATTAATAGTAAAGACCTTTCCCCTTTTAAATTCCAGAGATAAAAATTACCCTATGAAATTTCCAACAGAGCCAAAAAGTATCTGTGAGTGTCCCCCTTCAAAATTGTTCGCTGTTTTGTTCTTTGTGTATAGTTTTTCTTTTTTTCCTAATGGAATTGGAATAGATGAGGGGAGGCTCAAAATATGTCCAGAAATAGGTCCCAGAAATTTGCAATAAACAATAAGAGTTAAATTAATTTTGGATATCGGATCTAGACTATAATAAATTTTGTTTATTTAAGGAACTTTTACCAAATATAATTGAAATCAGAAGCAAAAACTTACTTTGAGTTTATAGATTATTATTCTTTGTTTGGTGCTGACTCTATAGAACCATCTTGTTTTGCTATACATTTTAGTTGGCAAAATATCAACTGCTCTGTATGTTTGGGTACAAATTGTAGACTTTTTAATTTATAGATTAATATTCTTCTCTGGGTGGTGGCACTTTAGAATCTTCTTCTTATTCATTTTAGGTAGTTGCCTAAATATCCACCGCTCCATATGTTTTGTTATTATATACAGCTCCTAAAAGAATAATAAAAATAACAAGAAATATTCTATCTCTAAATTTTGTTTCTATATTTTGAACTTTAGGCGAGGACAACCAACTGTTTAAAAGATTTTTTGCATAATAATTGTTTAGTTACAGAAACAGAGGTTTGGACAAAAGTATCAAGCCAAAGTAAATCAAGTTTTGTAATCTGCAGTTTTATTTTCCTCTGTTATGAGTTTCAAAATCTAAGCAAGTTCACAGTGCATGATTCAACTTTGATAGAAGTGTTCACTAACCACCAGTTATGACATACACACATAGTATTTGATCCTGTGTATTTAATTTATTTGAAAGATGAATGAGCAACTAGGATTTATATTTTAAAGAATTTTTCCTGATTAATATTCTCCAATTTTCAAGTCACTAACCTATTTTATTAAAAAAAAAGAGAGACTAAGGGCCGGTTTCTCAAAAGCGAGTTTGTGTTAACTCAAGCAACATAACCTAGTAAAAATCTTTAAAAATCAGGTTAAAATTAACTCCAGGATAACCAGGGCTTCAAGGTGAGGGTAAGTTACATTACCTCAGGGTTAATCTAAAAAAAATATTGGCTTAAAAACAGCAAGAAAACTGGGATTTATAGCTCGCGAGTTACTTTAAGTTTCTGATAATCTTCTATTGAGAAACTGGCCACAGTATTATTATATGCTGCTCACTTTATATATTAAGGCTAAATGGTATTAGTGTAGTAAACAGTTTTCTTTAGATACCTACTTAGCACAAACCTGAGCCCCTAGGAAGTTCAAATTTACCAGTGATGAAACTTTTTTCATTTTTTTAAACTAAAGCGGGAACTAAACCACCCAAATCCTGAACTCAAACCTACCCAGCACTTTTTAGCAATTCCAGCGCTCATAAATTTTAACTCTTTAAGGACCCTAGTCAGTGCCTACATACCTACAAGATTTTTTTCATAAAAAAAACCGAGTAAAATACTAAAATAAAAAAAAAACCATTTACTGCAGAATTACTTGCTAAAAAAACGCTACCCAACTACATATTAAAGTAATTGGGTTTAGTGTTTAAGGTTGCATTTACAAGTGCATTTATAATTGAATTTGAAACACTCCTGCTAGCTGTTACCACTGATTTAAGGACAACAGGTTAACTTAAAAAGCATGCAGATTTAAAAATCGGCTGCTGACGCTAAACGAAATAATCATATTCTATTTTAAACAGGAGCATCAACGACTAGCAAGAGTCTCTTCAACCTCTAAATGGAGCTTTACTGACCTGTTTTGTTAATACTCAAGTATCCGTGTGTTTTTGAAACTGCTGTTGGGATCTAAAATATATCCTTAGGCCTCTAAGATTTCACTGGTAAACTTGCACATAACTTATGCCGCAATAATTTAAATTTAAAAAAAAATTGAATCGAAATAAAAACAAAATTATGTGAAGTTATGGGAATGTTTCTAGGCGAATTCCTAGTAATTCCAGCGAGCCAGTAAAGTTCTCTTGGTTCTTTGATAAACTCGGGGTAATGCTCGTGCAGCGCTAGGCCATTTTCGGCGGGCGACCGCACACGCGGAGTGGTTTCATATTCGTTTTTGAAAAAATATTTTTGAAAGATAAACATAACCTCGAATGGTTGTCTGTCAGAAAACGTAAAAATACCCTTCTGCCTACTGTGGGCCTTGTTGACAAAACACCTGCAGTTTCCATGGTATCGGGGGCTTTAGGATAGTTGGGGGCTTTAGGTTAGAGGGCGCTTTGCTTATTTTGATTTCCCAATAGGCCCAAGCCAAACTTGTAAGCAAGATCTAAAATCTAGCAGTCCATGAAGCCGGCGGCCGGTTTCGTGACCTTGGTCTTCGCTCTTCGGTCGAGAGGCCATTTTTGTTGGTTTGTTTTGATCACACATTGTCATTTTCCGCATTTTCGTTCATGCAAATTTTTTTATTGTGATATTTTAATCTTTGTTTACCTACGCGAAAGTTTTTAGAAGTTATAATAAAAACTGTTTATATCTTGGAGTTTAAGATGTCGCCGCATAAAAAGACGTGCTGTGTTTGTGGATGCCGCCAAACAACAAAAGTGAAGTTCCACAAGTTGGTAGCTATTTTTTCTTAAAATTTGAAGGAAAAAAGTGAAAATACCTCAAAATTATTTCTATTCATATATTTATTTATTTAAAAATAGAAAAGACTGATTTTCTAAAAACGTAAACAAATAGAAAAATGTTGGCAACTGTACAGCTGTCTTTCTGGATTTTGGTTGGTTAACCGATGACAATGGCCACGCATGTGCAGAACCGCTAAGCTTTGACGCCAGAAAGAGACAATAAGAGTCATAAAAGAGTAAAAGAGAAAGGTATAGGCATATATATAGGACATCCTGCTTTCAAAGTTGTGCACGCCGAAAGCATTGCAAGGGCGTATATTTAAGCTCATACATATATGGTTCCCACCTATGACTTTCTCGTCAGTGCTCACTCACGCGTCACATGATGTCAATATGAAATGTTATGATAGTCATGTGACGCGTGACCGGGCACGCACGAAAAAGTCGTAGGTGGGAACCGGGTGTAATGGGCAGGCGCGTCGATTGCGTCGTGAAAGAAACTGACAACCTTCACCTGACGACAATTTAGGTTGACTACTGTAAAAAAATAAAAAAGTGTTGTCCGGTGTTTCCCGTAATTTCGTATCAATAGAAAATTGGGTTTCTCTAGATTTAAACATGGACAAAACAAGAGAGAGCGTAGTTTATTTTACGAGGAGAGGTCTAGGATGCAAAAAGAGGCCATGTGCCTCGCATATTTATTTAAATAACGCACGCAATCACAGAAAATACCGCTACAAAATTTTAAAAAACGAAAACACCACAATAACATAAACAAAATGGCAAAATCACACCTCGTCAAAAATGTAAACTTTTCGGTGATGCCGAGTTTTCTCAGGAAGTGGGTTCGGCACTTGGGTGCCATGTCCTCGTGTAACGGGTTTACCTTGTAGAGTGAAACCCTCGAGTAAGGTTAAACTTGCCGTTGGAGATGTTTTATCCATAATATACTGGTAAAGTCATGATGGTAATTTAAGACTTAAAATATTTTAGCATAATTTAAGGGGTAACGTTTTTGTTTAAGCAATTTTTACTATGTTTTTCACATGTTTATGCCATGATTTTGCTCACGTTTTAAAGCCTTTTTTCCAAACTTTTGATTTCTAGAATAAAACACTCAATTTTTTCAAGTTTTCACTGTTTTTTAGCGTTCAAAAAAATTACTGCCAAAAACATTTTTTCTCTGTTAAAATAAAAAATATTTAGAGAGAGAGGGCAGAATTTTAGAGAAGGATGGAGAGATAATTTAGTGAAGTGCAAAAATATTTAAGGTTGATGAAGAGAGAAAGCAGGCTATAATATAAAAGAGTATTTTAGAGAAAGATTAAAATAATTTATTATTTTGCCATTTTTATACAAAACACAGCAAAAATCGTAGTTTTTCAAAGCATAAAGTGTGTGAGACCTAAGGTGTGGTATTATATCTTTCAATCAAAGTTCTTTAGAGTCTTTAAATTTACCAAAAAACGTGTCCTACTATAAGTGTATTTAAACACATCTAAAAATCATTTAACCGGTATTTAACTAAATTAATTTAACGGTCATCGTGGCTTTACCATTATATGAGAATATGCCTCAGGTAAAAATTAATTCGTTTTGGTGCAAACAACCAATTTTTTTCTTAAATCAGAATGCGTGCGGTGACGTGTTTTACACCGGGATGTTTATCTCAAACCAATTACTTCTCAGCTTTATTTTTATTGTCCCTCTCGAGATAGGAAAATGTCAATGAAGAACGGCCCCCTTAATTAACGGCCCATTTTTGGTGGTTCTCATTGAAATTTGAGAAAAATGAGCCTCTATTAGGGCGCGTTCATGTTTTTTAAATTATAGGCTGTTTTTTATTTCGTTATCTTTTGACGGAATTTTTTAAAAGAATGTTGTTCGAGGTTCATAATAGAAAAATTGGATTGGGGTTTTTTATAGTGGCGCCAATGACTAACGGCACAATTTTAAATGGCCGTTTTTTTTAAATAGAAAATATGTTTAGGTAGGGTGACCATTCGTCCCCCATTAGGGGGGACAGTCCCCCAATTTGGTGTTCCGTCCCCCATTGTAAGTGTCCCCCTAAATGTCCCCCATGCATGCATCGCGAAAAAAGAAATAACTGAAATAATTTTTGTTAGGCATAGATATTTGTTATGTTTTCATGGGTATTGAGTTCGTTTTCAAAACTCATTCTATCTTTTTCTTTTATATAGCGTGTTCTTGGTCTTGATAAAGAACACGCTATATAAAAGAAAAAGATACAATGAGTTTTGAAAACGAACTCAATACCCATGAAAACATAGCAATAATTATTATGAGACTTTCGACGAGTATACATTCGTAAAAAACATATGTTTCTCAAGAAAAGCTTGATAATTGGAATAACAATAAAATTATTCCAGACCAAAGATGGATGGAAATTTTGGAACATTTTAGAAACGAGTCAATTGTTTGCGGAAATTTTGTTAAAATGGCTGAATACTCTTTCAGTCTCCCGAGCACTAACGCTGTACTTCACTGAAAGAGTGTTTAGCAATATGAATAATATGTGGACCACTGAAAAAAGTAGGTAGATTAAATGTAGAAACTGTAGTTAAATATAATATACCCGTTACTTGCGAAAACTTCTATAAAAAAAAAATTTGAAACAATGTAAACTAAAAAAAAAATCATTGTTTAGAAAAATATTCGTAAATTTTGTTAGATTAGTTTGTTAATTTTGGAAAAATCTTTTTTGATTGAAACATATGCATAATATGATATTATTGTATAAGTTCGTCGTGCAGCTACATATATGCAATACAGGGTTCCTAAGATTTTCCTCAGGGATAGGATTTCACTAAATCAAACAGAAATGGCATAGAAAGTTCTGCGCGCACAAAAGAAACAGGTATATTGAGCAATGGTGCCAGTTTGTTATTATCTCCGCACTACTTTCATGAGAAAAAATTGTCGCCACTCTTTCATTGTGAGCATAAGTCATAGTTGCAATAATAACCGTTGACAAGATGTCTGCAAATTCCGCTAGATGGCGGCCACACCATGAGATGATCGAGGAAATCTAATTAAAAATTAGATGTTTTCAGGTCCAAACCACAGCTTTTTCTTGCTTAAAGGAGGCGGCAGGGTCCATTATTTACGATACTGAGCGATAAACTCGTGAGGTTGTTAACATTAGAAAGAAATATCTTCGCTTTTAATTAAATTTCTTTCCATTCTGTTCTACTAGTGACATCTATCCGGAAACGGCCAAACCATGCAGCTAGCACTAGCAGCCAAAGAAATCAATAAACGGCGCTGTTTTTCCTGCAGAGCTTTTTGCTTGCGATATTATTGATTTTAAATAAAGCTCGCCCTACACTACATTTGATATTTTCGAGGTGTTTTATGACATAATCTCGAAACATGTAGCGAATCAATTCTTCAAAACTAGCGGGAGGGTAAAAGCGAAAAATAAGGGGCTGCCAATATTTGTAACACCCAAAAAGGGATGAAAAGATTTATTTTGCTCTGTTTCTTTACAAAAAACTTTCTCGAAATTTTCGTCATATCGTAGAAAAAAATTATTTCCCTCATGGTCATACTCTACTTTTATTCGAAAAAATTTAGAAACAGAGACGGAATCAGTTTTCCTAAAACGGGGGATCTTGGTTTCGAGTGAGAAGATAAAGTGCGCCGCAGGCAAAAATTTTTCAATTAAATTAGCCGAACGCAAGAATGTTAGAAAAACAAAGCACGAAATAAAAATGGCGCCGCTTACAATTTTTTTTTCAAAAATTACGTAATTTCGGGAACGCAAAGAAATAGGTCTAAAGAGTATAATTTTTAAGAAAAAAATATCAATTTTCTCGCCTTCCTCCACTGGGACTACAGGGGCCGTGCACAAATTACGTAATGGTCATAGGGGGAGGGGGGTTACAAAACGTTACGTAGGGGGGAGAGGGGTTTTCGACAGCGTTTGCATTTGTGTGAAACTAAGAAAATTTGGAATGAAAATAAGTGAAAAGTTTTTTTTTTGGGGGGAGGTAGTGGTCTTGAAATCGTTACGTAATATTAGGGGAGTGGCGTGCCAAACCGTTACAAAACATTACATAGGGAGGGGGTCAAAAATTGGTAAAATCACCGTTACGTAATTTGTGCACGGCCCCACATCTGACTGTTCCTCCTTTTTGATTTCGAATCAAAGTGCAAAACCCGGGTTGGACGTTCGAAGGCATCAACCCGTCCTATTTGCTTGATAAAGTTTCTACGGAAATATCTCAGACGATTTCTCCGGCCGTGTATGAACGCTTTAAGTTAGGCATTTGCATGTATCTCAGTCCCCAGCCTGTAAACAGTGCGTAACGACAATGGTTACAAAATGAAAAGCCGAAAAATATTTTTTTACGATATCTTTCATCAGTTTGGTATTAAAGTCGAGCAAAAACAATTTTTATTCCAGTCCTAAAGGTATTAAAATGGAAAACATTAGAAAACAACAACCTGAAATGGATTTACTACGTGTAAGATGTAGTGACAACATCGCCCCATGCCCATCCTTTTCTGCCTAATGTGCTTTTCCGTTTGTCTGCGTCTTATACACGGCTGCTTGGCCCCCTAAGGATTTGCTTAGGAACCCTGTATATAACATACCAAATACTTACTACAAGAATATTGAACATTTTATTAACTAAAATCCTCAAATGTCCCCCATTGCACTGCAAAAAATCTGGTCACCCTAGTTTAGGAGCTACCGGCACGCGGCAGTCAAAATGAACTCAATTTTGGGTCATTTTTTTAGTTTCGATGTTTCAATATTTTGCCTAAACTATAAGCTTAGGACCAAGAAAAGCACCAGTTTATCTATATAGGTTTTCGGGTGTGCTCAACTTAAAAACAATAACAGTTTGAGGCGATCTGCATTAGAAAAAAAATTACAAAATTTTGACAAAAATTAAAAAATTGACATTTTTTATTTACGTTTTCTCGTAAATTAAACAAATTTTAAAGATGGTAAGAAAGAAATTTTGAAAAAATTATAAAAATCCATACTTAAAATTGCATATTTTCAGGTTTTAAAAGTACTTTTCATTGATTTATTAAATCACTTTATAGCTTATTTTATACCTTTTGGAACCTGCTTCATTCCAATGTAAATCATACCCCTTTCCAAATTTGTTTAGGAGCTACCGACTGTCAAAGTGAACTCAGTTTTCGATTTTGGAGCATTTTTTTAGTTTTGATTTTTCAATATTTCGCCTAACCTATTTTATCAAAACCACGATTTTTCAATAACTGTTATCAAATAACACCTACCTTTTGTGAGAGTTCTTTCTACTTAAAAATAATTTCAAAAATACTATAAAATAACAAACTGACAAAAAATAAAATGACCAACAGTGACTGAAAAGAAACGCTATTGAAAAAAAAAAATTATCCCTGCTTCCTCAGTGGCGTACGCAGATGGGCAGGGGCTCAAGCCGAAAAAAAATTCTATAGTATAAAAATGTTGACCTTTCAGTGATTGTTGTATTCGAGTTAGTTCTTTTTTGGACATTTTTGGATAAGAGTTCAACCTTTTTCTCTATGAATGTACAGGGTGTCCCGCTATATTTTGATCCCCCCCCCCCCTAGCGCCGTTATTATTAATGTTAGAAAAAAAGATTAAATGCAAAACTTTTATAACTGTTTGCATACTTTAAGAGTTACCTATTTAAAATAGCTAAATGTCATTTTAAGTGCCAAATTTCGACACCAAATTTGTTATTTTAAATAAACACCCTGCATATTGTTAAATTTTTGAATTGCCCTTTTCTTCCTAATTTCAAAAATACGAAACACTTTACCTCTATCTATATTAGTTTGCAAGACAAATGCAAAAATCCTCACCATTAGATTTTTAGCAGCTAAAATTTTCCTCAGGAAGGGGTCTATTCACATACAACTTTTTTTTATCAAATGAGAAGACCCCGCTTGTGGCACCTTGTTGGAAAGATTATGGAAAAAGAAAAACGCTCGTGTAATTTATTTTGACATTTGTCAATCTATGTGTCAAAATACTCAAAAAAATTATCGTTTCGGTCTTCAAATGTAACATTGCCCCTAGCGGGTTGGAAATTTGTTTTTTAGAAAAATCCAAAAACACATACATCAATTAATATTTTTAGCAATCAAAATTTTCGGCATAAAATTTTTGTGAGCGAACCCTCAAATGAGAAGGCCCGGCTTATGGCACCTTTTTGGAAAGCTTATGGAAAAAGAAAAACGCTCGTGTACTTTTTTTACCATTTGTCAATCCATGTGTCAAAAATCCTCAAAAAATTGCGCCTAGCGGATTAGAAATTGGTTTTTAGAAAAATCCAAAAACCCGTTAATTAATATTCTTAGCAATAAAAATTTTCGGCGTCAAATTTTTGTGAACCTACCCTCAAAAAGGGGTTTATTCACATACAACTTTTCTTTTTTGAGAATTTTTGACACATGGATTGACTCCTACGATAAGCTTTCCAACAAGTTGCCACAAGGGGTCTTGTCATTTGAAAAAAAAAAGTTCTATTTGAATAGACCTCTTTCTGAGGATCCGTTGACAAAAGTTTTATGCCGAAAATTTTGATTGCTAAAAATACTAGTTGACGTGTTTTTGAATTTTCCTAAAAAAGAATTTCTAACTCGCTAAGGGCAATGTTCCATTTGAAGCCCAACACAACGATTTATTGTGGATTTTGACACATATATTGACAATATATGTAAAAAAATACCCGAGCGTTTTTCTTTTTCGTTAAGCTTCCCAACAAAGCGCTACAAACGGGGTCATCTCAAAGACATTCAATGTTTTTTGGGGTCTTCTCATTTGAAAAAAAAAATTATGTGAATAGAACCCTTTTTGAGGGTCCGTTCACAAAAATTGTTGGCCGAAAACTTTAGCTGCTAACAATCTTAGTTGACGTGTTTTTGTATTTAAAAAAAAAAAAATTTTTTAACAAGACAATATTCCATTTAAAGTCTCCACCCTGTATGTAAATCTTGTCCTGTCTGATGCTCGGGGTCTCTTCCTTTCAAGTGGCTGCTATAGAGTAGACACTGGGCAGTCCTCAATTCCTCCCCTAGTTTTTAAAACTTAACCGGAAATTATAAATAAATAAGAACAATTCCGATACTTTTTTATTACAAGAAATAATTATTGGCAAATAAAAGTCTCCCTTAACAAATACCAAAGGCTAATACGATCTAATAATAACCTAATTGCTCCATATAACGTAAACTGCCTTCCGTTTCTATGTCGGGATACTAATAATTTTCCAAACCACCAAAACTACACAAACAAAACAACGCTCATTATATTAACGAGAAGCAAACAATTTTTTAGGCTCTCGCAAAGCTCCACAAACAATTTAAGGAATTAAAATTTGTTAGTACAGTTCACTTCAAGCTAACAAGGAACGGAAAATCACCCCGATACCACCTCATAAGATAGAAGAAGACGGTAGCATAAAGGGTGAGTTTTAAATTATTGTGAACAAAACAAAAATCCAAATGGGTGCACGCAAAAAGCCAATCATACCATTATTAGTAATTACCAACATGGCGGCGTTGTTTCGGCGCAGGCAAAAAATATGGCAATTATATTTATTTCAAAGAAAATGTGAGGGCAATTAGTAAAAACCGCAGTTTAGTAATAATAACCTTTTTTGTATACAAAAAGAAAAAAAGTAACTGTCTACTTCGTTGCTCAAATTGCTGTTGTCAAAAACCAACTGGCTTTTTCAAAAAAAAAATAATTATGTAGATTGCATGCATCTATTTTGACATCAGACTGATACCTTCAGGCACGGATTTATGCATTTACGGCCTACCTACTTACTAAATCACTCAATCAACTTGGTAAGATATCAAAAACATAGTTCATTCCCTATAAAATATATATTTATTGGAATGTAAACTCCATTTTTCGTAACATTTTATACAGAGGCTTTTCGGTTCAATGTAAAAAAAAATACACACCAGTTTTCTTCTTCTTCAAGTGCCATGCTCTCTTCGAACGTTGGCTATCATCAGCGCATTCTGAACCCTGTGAACGGTTTTTTGAAAAGTGTCGTAAGATTTTTAAGCCATGATATCCGTCTACGACCTGGACCTCTTCTGCCTTCAGTTTTGCCTTCTATTATCAATTTTAAGAGTTTATATTTGTCATTTCTCAAAATATGGCCAAAATTTTCAAGTTTTCGTTTTTTGATGGTAAATAAAACTTCAAGCTCTTTATTTATTCTAAGCAGAACATCCACATTAGTTACTCGGCCCATCCAAGATATCCTTAATATTCTACGATAACACCACATCTCCAATGCATCCAACTTTTTGCACATGGCCTCAGTCAGTGTCCATGCTTCCATGCCATAATATAAGATGCTAAAAACATAACACCAAAGCACACGAATTCGGAGAGTGGTATTAAGATCGCGACTACACAACACTGGTTTCATTTTGATAAAAGATGATCTGGCCTGTTCAATTCTTGCACGAACTTCTTGCATGTTGTCCCAGTTCTCATTAAGGAGACAACCTAAGTATTTGTATGAATCCACGCGTTCGACTTGCTGCCCATTTACTTCTAACATGCCCCGGATGTTCTTTTCCTTGGATATGACCATCCATTTTGTTTTTTTAACATTTAAGTTAAGCCCGAATTGCGAACTTTTGGCAGCAATTTCATTCAACAACTCTTGTAGGCCTTCCAGCGTGTCTGCTATTATGACAGTGTCGTCGGCATATCGTATGTTGTTGATTTTTATACCGTTTATGGTCAAACTCTCTTCGCAGTTATGAAGTGCATTCTCTATTATTTTGTTGCTATAGATATTAAACAACAGCGGAGACAATATACAACCTTGGCGTACTCCTCTTTTTATTTGGACCTCTTCGGACAGTTGGCCATCAAACTTTCTTTAAGCAGTCTTATTCCAGTATAGATTAGCGATTATCTTTAGATCTCGGTCATCTAGACCAACTTCTTTTAGCGATTCTATGAGCTTTTCGTGTTGGACTCGATCAAATGCCTTCTCATAATCTATGAAACAAACACATACTGGCAACGACACATCTCTAGACTCCTGAAATAAGACTTGAATGCCAAACAAGGCCTCTCTTGTTCCGAATCCACCACGGAAACCAAACTGCGTGTCACCCATAAAAGATTCGCATTTCCCATAAATTCTTTTGTGGACCAGTTTTGCCGAGATAAATAAAAAATGCTTTTTCCTACGACCACACACGAAAGTAACCAAATCTGCACTCTATAACGCCTCAGAAAGTTTCATATTTCACACGTATATCAATTTTATTTTCGTCTCTAGAGACGAAAATGTTTTCTTCTCTAGTGACGAAAATGAATGACAGCAAACCATCCAAACAATGTAGGTATCTAGTAGGCTATGATTAGTAGAAAGCGTCGTAAATAGACCGAAACCATTTTCGTCCCTAGAGAAGAAAATAATTTCTTCTCTTGAGATGAAAATGACAAAAATTTATTAATAATAAAACATACGGATTAAATGCTAAAGTGGTCGTAGGAAAAATTTTGTTGTGTTGGATTCTTTTCGGTTGAAGTAACTGATTCAGAATAACTTCTTTTTATTTTAGTCGCCTTAGGAGCGTAACCCTATTGGAAATATTAACACGAAACGACGAACCCATTTCAGGTGACTTAGATAAGTATCAGTGCGGAACGACGCCTATTTGTGAGTGATTCGAATTTGGAAATCAAAGTGTATGATGGTGTTGAATGATGTTTGGGGAGGGTGACCAGTGGAACCACTGATGAGCCTATGCTGGTTGCCCAAGGCGAAACATCATTCGATCATTTCTCTTTTTGCTTTGGTCCTTGTGTGTTCCTTGTGGGATACTCATCCAAGTTTGAGTTTTCGTTTTTTCCACCCAAGATCTTTTGATCTTTTGTTTTTAGATTCTTTTCGGTTGAAGTAACTGATTCGGAGGTTTTTTTTTAACTTCTTTTTAATATGGTATTATTAGGCACCCCTCCCACTCCCAACGAGGGGAGTTATTTTAACCAAAATTGGTATACGGGGGTTTTTGGGGATCGAATTTTTAATCAGATTTGGAAAATTCAATATGGCGGATTTAAGATTAATAATTTTTGGTCATGTTTTGCTAAGCAATTTTAACTGCCTTATACACATTCGATTGTGTTCAAATTTGGGATACTTTGGTGACAATAAAATAATATGGTATTATCAGGTACCCACCTCACCATAACGAGGGAAGTGGAGGGGCAAAAAGATTTAGTTTGGGAAGGGGATATCAGTTTTTGATAAGATTTGAAAATTTCAATATGGCGGATTTTATTAATTATACTACATGGCACTCTCCAATTTTAGACTAAATCTAAAAAGCAAAAAATAATTTACAATGGCCGACAGACGCCAAACTGTTCATAATGGCGAATTTTTGTATCCTACTTAATCTGAACTAACATTATACCAAGTCGGACCGGGTCGCAAAGGTATTACGACGTATTAGAACCGTACGACCGCCCTGATTTACCAATTTAATGTTTCAAAAACCCCTCGTGAAATTTGCCGTCGGCCTGCGTACGTATTAGAATCGCACGTCTTGCACCGAATGTGTACCATTAACCTAATCTACGTATTAGAATCTGAAGTCGTTTTTAGTTGGTCAATTACATACCTAACTGTCAAATGTCGCCCTAACCTCACAGTTTTGTGGGTTTTATTTATTCTTGTTTGTGGTCGTGCCTCGTTATCTCGACATGAGTGATAACTTCAAAATTATTTATATCAAAAAATTTAAAGAAATGGAACCCATTCCCCACATGTGGGAGGAAAATGGAATATGCTGGTTGTTTGAACGATCGTTTTGGCATTTTCAAGAGCACTTGCAACTAGAAAATAATTAAAAACTTGAATAAAAGTTGGGTTAAAATTTTTAAAAGAGTTAGGTTAGAAGCAGAGAAATAAAAATAGTTGATTTAAGTTAGAACAAACGCACGAAAATGGACGTGTTCGTTTGGGACGTCGGTTGACGTGGGCCAGTTCCAACGAGCTACGCGTTTTAAATTTCAACGGCAAGAACACGTCGATTTCCTACACACTGAAGACTTTGGTGTAAAAACGTACGTCGCTTTTGCCGACGTCGGCATATCGTTATGTTTTGTAACGGATAACAAAGAACGTAGCTTTTACCTCAAAAACAAAGTTGGACACAAACGTCCGTGATCACAACCTTAATTCTACTCGAAATTGACGTCATATTAAGACGTATTTTGTTGAAAGATTTTTGCTGCTTGGGTACGACACGCGGGCACACTTTCTGCTGTGACTCTGCTTGAGTCAAGGCGCATTTGTTATGGGCCTGATATTTAAAATAATGTTTAGCATTTTTAATAAAATCTAAAGTAATTCTTTCCTATTTCCAAAATTACATTTAAGAAGATGACGTTTTCGTAGGGGAAGCACCGCTTCCTTTGCTTCCATGGACCGCACTCCACTGGTTTGAAAAATTGTGGTTCTGATAAAAAATTGTTCTAAACTTATTAGTTTATTTCTTTTAATTAAACGTAAAACTGGAAAATTTGTTTTTTTATGGAACACCCTATATATTATTACTGTGTCGTAAAACCTCTCAAACATTTCCAAATTTTTAAATTAAAACCATCAAATTGTCTTGTGTAAATTTTCAACCCACCTTCCATATTTCCCGCCCGCTGAGCTCGCACGCAGCGAATACCTTAATTAAAAACCTCGCGAAGGGGGCGGACCCCTAAAACATATTAATCTACCTTTGAAGGCCCCTAGGGGCTCAACGAGGTGTCCGCATCTCAACCGTAACAGTACGAAACAAAAGGTGAGATGAGCTTATTAATGAGTGTTCGTTTTGGCCACCCATAGCTCCCCCCGGTTACATCAAACTGGAATTCCTCCTTTTTTATGTCGCGGGGATGGAACGAGATAGAGATCATTGGGGTGAATGTAGGGGCGAAACGAACAAGGTATTTATAAAAAAATCAAAAAAGGCCATTATTATTATAAGCCCTGTGGTCGGTCTAAATTGTAATTTTCCAACAGTCATTCTAAAGGCACAGCAAACACGATGTGTACCAAATTGGGCGGCCATTTTTTACCTTTTGGGCGTGAGGAAATGAGGTCTGACGTGTAAAGAAGAAGAGGCACATAATGAGTTTTTTTTCAATGTGTTAAATTGCTATATATACTTTTGTTTCCGTGTCCAAAATGTTTAATTTTTTTCGGACGTCCATAAATTGTTACTTGCATTTTTCAACGCAAAACAGGAAACTGACCGATGGATCAATGCCCAAATTTATAAACAACACGCAAATATGCAGCTTTTGGCCCTAAAAACATACGCGCTTTGAATTTAAGATAATTTTTTTAATTTTAACTTTCTTCGAAAAACCTCTAGAGATGTTTGTTTAAGCTTCTTAAGGACAAAATACCAGATTTTACATGCAAAAAGTTCAGAATTTTGTGTAAATGTAAATATTAAAATCATTTTTAAATTTTGTTTACACATTAACGTGTAATGGCGTCTCGTCTAGCAAATACAAATAAATAAATGTTTATTTGCAAAAAAATATTAGCTTTACCGTTATACAATAAAAATTAATCTTGTTTTTTTTGCAAAAAGGACCAGAGAACAATTTAAAAAAAGATCAACGCTCTGAAACGAAAGAGTAAGAGAAAAGTTTATAATTGTATAAAAATAACAATATCAAAATTAGTGCGAGATTCACAGAAAAGGCCTCCAAGATCTAATGGAAACCTACATGCCTGTTTCATCCTTGTTAGGAATCATCAGGGTAGCATAGGACTGTAACTGGCGTATGAAGTATAACATAAACAACCACACCCAGCGAATTTAAACAACATTCGTCGTCAAACATACCCTGATGATTCCTAACAAGGATGAAACAGACCTGTAGGTTTCTAGACTATCCATTAGATCTTGGAGACCTGGTCGTAATGAATTGAAAACCAAAATGTGTGTCCGATATGCCACGAACCTTTCTTTGTATTGCTATTTGGGTTTGAATAGATTTGAATTTGGCCAATACCAATATATATATATATGCCCGACAAAACCTTTTTATTTCCAATGTGCCAAAAAATTAAAGTCATCCTTGCCTATTCAAGCACACTCACATTAAATCTGACCTAGCCACACTTTAGGAAGACCACCAACCTTTGCAAACTTTTACCAAACAAGTCGGTCTCGTTTGACTTTCTTCACAAACCATTCTTCGATTTCTGCCATCAAAGCAGAAAAGAGGATTAATTCGCTTTGACATCTTGCGGTAAACAAGGTCACAACAATTGTAGGACGAAAAGATGTAAACATATATCACCTTTTTGTTGAAGGTATAAAGGTGCGCAGTGGGTGTATCCTAACAGGGTAACTCTAAAGCTGAATCTTTTATTTTAACGGGGTTTAGTGAAGGGGCATGTGTAAGTTCGTGGTGATTTTGAATGAAGGAGTTCTGTGGCTATGTGGGATTAATAGCTCTTTAGTCACGCAATCAAGTGTTACATTTTTTAAGTTTAAGATGGCGGCCAAAATTCATAAAAATACAACTTTTACAACTGGGGCATGATTATACTCGATTCCATATAACTCGACGACGAGGATTCCAAAAAATTTACTTTCAAGGTCATCCCAGCTTAAGTGACCTTGAAAATCGCAAAAAGCAAGATTTTTGCCATTTTTTCTACAAAAATTCTTAATAATTCGATGTTTTGTCAGACTAACTGCAAATATACCTCACATTATTAGGCATATATGCCAAATTCGATCCTTGCAGTTTGATGCAGTTTGAAGCTTCAAGACCGTGAAAAATACCCTAGTAAAATTTACATATTGCAAAAACATCTATTAAAGGGAAGAGGACCAAATTTGGTAAGAAAGATAAGATGGTCAAGTCCAACAATATTGTTAAAAAAAAATTAGTTCAGCTATGACGCGTTTCAATATGGCGGCTGATATATCAAAATGGCGACCTATAACCACATTTTATTTTATCCAATTTCGTAAACAAGCAAAAATCACAAGTTGCAGGCCATCAATTCTTGGATTTATCGCCGCTTACTACTTATATTACTATCATGTAAAAGTGAAAAACCAGCTTTTTGTTGTAATTTTTCTAATTTACCACTACGCAAAAACTTTAAGTGGCGGAAAATAGGTGCTGGAAATTAACATCTCAGCCATAACTAAAAACTTAATTTTGAACCTCCCTACCATTTTTTTTAAATCTGGCGTCCAAGATGTTTATGCTATAGCCCGGTAAAAATACCCGGTGGCACATGAATGTGTTACTAAATAGCTGTAACCTCACACTTGAATGTTATTATGAATATTAATAAACAAGTATAGTGATGCCCTACTGGCATAATTAGAATTTTTTATGCTTTTTTGACCGCCATTTTGGAAAATAGGATCTAAAACTCCTGGTCCAGTATATGGTAAGGTATATCTAACTTCTGCTAACTCTCTTATAGGTAATTTAAATGACTTTGTTGGCTAGACAAGTGAGTAGAACATAAAATTCACAATTCCCAAACTTATATAGGTCATTTTTACCAGGGTATAACATAAACACCTTGGACGCCAGATGAAAAAAAAATGATATGAAGGTTAAATATGATGTGTTTATTTATGGCTAAGATGTTAATTTCATCTCCGACACTTAAAGGTTTTGCGTAGTGGTTAATTGGAAAAAACATTACAAAAACCTGGTTTTTTACTTGTACATATTTAAGGTCAATCAAGGTCATACATCAATTAAACTTTTTTTTCATGGTAAACGGCGGTAAGTCAATAATAATTGATGGCCACATTGTCATTTTTGTTTTTTTATGAAATTGGATAAAATAAAATGTAATAATAATAATGGCCCAAGTATCGCAAAATGCCTAACAATAATAACTTCGAAAAACAAAGAAAACAATTTCAAAATCAGGGTTGGCCATGGGCCTCGCTATGGGCAAGGCTAAAGGCAAAAAATCGACTGCGCAGTCTGCTAATGGTCAGGGGATTTTTTGGAAGAGTTATTAGAGAAATTTTGGAACACTTAAAATTTTGACAATTTTGACAACCGTTATGGTAGCGTTTAACGATCCACCACTCGCCGATTTTACCCGAGTTTTTGAAACACAAAAGTGTCACTTGTAAAAATATTTTGAGATGAGAAAAAACACAAAATTGGGCATTTATTTTACAAAATAAGTGTTTTATAGATTGGAACCTAGTAATATTTTATAATTTTTAAAATTAATTGTGCCAAAATTCTCTAAAATTAATTTTAAAAAAATGATCACAACCGCAAGGAAATGGATTCGTAGCTTACGGCAGTTTTAGTGGTTAATTACCACAACGGAATGACATTGAGTTATGCGCAGACTTAGTAACTACTACAACCGCTACTGGAGCACTATTTTCTCAATCGAATACGCTAATAATTTCTGTCAGTTTACTTTGTTGTTTTTTTGTATTTCCAGACTTATTTTTTGTGAATACTTGAAACACTTTATATTTGGGTAAAGAAGGATGTGAATTTTTTGTGCATCCGTGATACTAAACGTTTTTTTTATACCTTCATCAAAAACATGATTTTAGTAACTGTGTGCAGATAACTAAAATTAAAGAGAAATAGCGGAAAATAGTAATATAGAAAAAATCTAATTATTTTTGCCTAAAAATTAAGCCATTTCCGCCAGTTTTCACCAAGTATTTACGAAAAAGTCATTTAAAAACATGGTCAAAATATTTTAATAAATATTAAACTGTCAAAGATTAAAATGTCGCGACAATGAACGTCACGGAGTAAAAAGGCACATCGCTATGGATACCATATTGTTATTTCATTTACTAGCCGCCTTGATTTATATTGTAAATATGTTGTCTTGCAAGAAATGCTCTTCCTTCGAGATTTTTAATAGTAGTTTTAACAACTAGTGGCTAAAATAGTGCTTTTTTTACAAGCGTATTTAGAAACGCGAGTAAAAAAGCACAATTTAGCCGCGAGTTGTTAACACTATTTTTTTTAATACCTTTATCAAGAAATCCAAGAAAAACAGAAAAATACTTTTAAAAATCTCGAACGGAGAGCACTTCTCGCAACACACCACCTTTACACTATAAATCAAGGCGGCTGGTAAATAAAATAACAATCGCTTTAATAGCGATGTGCTATTTTACTCGACGTTAATTGTTGCGACATTTTAATCTTTGACAGTTTGATATTTTGACGATGTTTTTAAATAATTTTTTCGTAAATACTTGGTGAAAACTGGCGGAAATGGATCAATTTTTAGGCAAGAATAAATAGATTTTTTCAATATTACTCTTTTCCCCTATTTCTCTTTTACAAAAATTGTGTAAAAAACGAACAGAAATCTTTTTTTGCACCCGCATCGGTAACCAAAAAAGCTATGCTTTAGTTATCTGCAGACAGTTAATACTAAAATCATGTTTTAGATGAAGGTATAAAAAAAAGCATTTTCCTGTTTTTCTTGGATTTTTTGATAAAGGTATTTAAAAAAATAGTGTTCACAGCTCGCGGCTAAACTGTGCTTTTTTTACTCGCGTACCTACCTCGCTGCGCTTGTTATTTAAACCAACGCTTGTAAAAAGAATACTATTTTAGCCACTTGTGAAAACTACTATTTTATATTGGTACAAAGTTATGATTGTTTTCCACAAACAAAAACTACACTTTTTTTATACTCGACGCGCGTTTCGCTAACAACGTTAGCATCATCAGGAGACGATAAACAATAAACTAAATTAACCTACGCTCTATCTTATATACAATCTTTTAGTGGGCGAAAATAAGACTAATAATTTGTGATTGATCACGATTTATAATCCTACCTCCCCTCAACTAAAGAATAAAGTGTACTAAACAGGATGGGTCCTCTATCTTTATTTAAACTATTTCTGAATTTAATGATTTCCATACTTTCATATGCATTCAAAAGTCTTTTGTTTGGTACACTTTTTTTGGTAACCAAAAAAGCTATGGTTTGGTCATTTGCAGACAGTTACAAAAATTGTGTTTTTGATGAAGGTATAATTTTTTTTTTAAAAAATGTTTGTCAAAGTATTGACAAACTTTGTTTTTTACCAAAAAGAAATTATTATACTCTACTCCTCCCTGACGTCACTGTTCTACTCGAAATCGATCATAAAATAGAACCTAATCGAAAACGCTATTAAAAAAAAATAAAAACCTGATTAAACCCAAAACCTATATAGGCATGGCGAATGAAATCATTAAAAAAAATAATGCTCGCCATTATAAACCCATTTCGCCATGGTGTACAAGGCCGTAGAAATTGTTAATGAAGAAGTTTCGAAGAAGTTAATGAGGGGATCCATCAAGCTATCATGATGATCAAATCAAACCCTCGAAGTTTGAGAACTTTCCCACAGCAATTCAGAAGCAATTTTGATCTGAGATTAAAAATGGATTATTACGTGGTTTTTCATGGATTTATATTAAAGTACAGCAGCGATAAAGTTGTCGTGACCCGAAAAATATCCACTTTTTCAGGAGGAGTCCCAGCTTTTTTTGGGCGGGAGGTTTAGTAAAAGTTTGGTTGGGTACAACAACAAAAAAATTATTTATATTTAAAAGAAAGGGCAGATTCTTTTGCGGATTTAGTATTATTAATTCTAAATTTGTTTTTCATGTTTTGAAGGCGCCGCAGGCGAAAATTTATGCTAGAAATGCCTTTTTTACACTTTAATACTGTTGATAAAACTTTATTCCTCAAAATTTTTCTACATTCATTGTAGATTTATTGGCATTTGGGATAATTATGCCAAAAATGTCTTAAAATTAAACTATAATTTAGTATGTTTTCACATCGTATTCAATACGTATCGAAAATCAAGCATCTTGTTCTTTCATATATCACGCTCTCTGTCGGAACAGGGAACGTGCTCTATGAAAGAAAAAAGAAATACGTATTGAGTAAGATATGAAAACTTAATAACTGTCAAAATCAATGATCTACAGCGGTTTAAGGAAGAATTTTGGGCAATTTAAGAAAAAAAATGTTCAAAAATTTATACCTCTTACATTTTTTGTGAGACTCTTAAAAAAAAGTTGGTTAACTTGGATGCCAAGTGGGGTTGGGCTGGGATCTTGTCTCAAGTTTAGATTTGCTGTTAAAAGCATGTTTTAATGCGCCGCAGGCGATAACTTGGACAAAATTATACTAAAAATTTCAGTTTTTACACATTTGAATACAGATAACAAAAACTGAACTAATTAATTTAATATTTTTTTTCCTTCTTTGTTGGATATTTTCACAATGTACAGGGTGTCCCATTTTCGATGGGCCCTTATGGAAAACTCCGTTAATATTGAAGATATCAAGATACCGTTTGCACGTTACTGCCCTACTTTTTCGAGACTTGAAAAATGGTGTTATCAGATTTTGGATGGCCCTTGTAGTTTCTGAGGTACGGGGGAAAATCAAAAATTTGGCAATTTTAATAATTTGCCATATCTTTCTTAATATGCAAGATATTTTGATTCTGTAAAATGGCGCACTTAAAATTTTAATGCAACGTTTCGTTTTTACATGACCATCATCAGGACCGAAATCTTAAATACGTACCTGAGTTTTGTTTTGAGTAATTTTGTATAGTTTGTAGTGCTTCTTTAACTGATTTAATTTATATTTTATTTTAACGATGTTTCGACCCCAAAAACATCAATGCTATATTTTGAGTTTAAGTAATAGAGACGACCCTGGAAAATCGAATCTGTTTTTTATTTTAAATTGTTTTGGATGCTTTAAACTCTATGTAATAATCCATCTACCCACCATGGAGATATTTGTTTGTTTAGTTTACATATATGTATATATATATATACAATAATTTAAATGTGAAAAAACAAACAGAAACAAACTTAACCTGCTTACACAAAACTAACAACTAAATTTAATTTTCTTTCTCTTCTTTCTTTCTCATATTTTCTTTGAATTAAATTAAGTTGTTAGTTTTATGTAAGCAGGTTAAGTTTGTTTCTGTTTGTTTCTTCATATTTAAATTATTGTATAGGTATTTTTTATTAATAAAACTAAACAAACAAATATCTCCGTGGGGGGTAGTTGGATTATTACATGGAGCTTAAAGCATCCAAAACAATAAGTTTAAAATAGAAAACAGATTCGATTTTCTTGAGCCGTCCCTATTACTGAAACTCAAAATATAGCACTGATGGTGATTTTTGGGGAAACGTCGTAAAATTAAAATATAGGTTAAACCAGTTAAAAAATCACTACAAACTATACAAATTACGCAAAAAAAAAATTCAGGTCAGTATATAAGTTTTCGGTCCTGATGATGGTCAGGTAAAAACAAAACGTTGCATTAAAATTTTGTTTCCGCTAAAAAGTGCAATTAAAAAGTTTTCTCATATTAAGAAAGATATGGCAAATTATTAAAATTGCCAAATTTTCTCAGAAGCTACAAGGGCCATTCAAAATCTGATAACACCATTTTTCAAGTATCGAAAAAGTAGGGCAGTAATGTGTAAGCGGCATCTTGATATCTTCAATATTAACGGAGTTTTCCATAAGGACCCATCGAAAATGGGACACCCTTTACACCTGTTTTTATACAGAAAACTATTGCAATAAAGTTTATTTTACTTTACTTTACTATAGCTCGATGCATTATTAGTGCAAAATTGCTTAGCAGTTTTGCTCTTTGCGTTTTAAAGGGTAATCAGAACCGGAGTTTATTAAGCCCTAACTTTTAATGATGGCATTTAAAAAGCCTTTAAAAATAATATTCGAAAAATAAATTTTAAAATCGATCTCAGATAACTTTTAGCGCTCCTAGTTATGTAAAGATTTGCTTGCCTAAAAAAATAGTAAAAGAACATTAAGTATGATCCAATAGGGAGACTTTGGTCAGGTTTTTTGTCAGTCTATTACCCTTACCTTTATTCTGGGCAGGCGCAGTAGCGCTCTGTCAGGCTGTTACCTTTATTAAAGGTAACCACTGGCGCTAATTAGCGTCGAATAGCGACTACCTTTACCGTCAAAAAGACAACCAACCAAAGTTGATGTGATTATGTGGTGGAACATTTTTAGGTTATAAAAGTTTGTTTTACAAAAATTTTGTGTATTTGGATTTTATTTTTTGTTAACCGTGTTTATAGTAGTAGTGGGGTGCCTGTTTTACCGTTTTTTTTTTTTTGGTAAACAGGTGAGTAAGTACAAATAAGTTTGCAGAGGCTCGTTTTCTTCTGTTACTCCACCAAATATATCTTGCAAAATCATTTACCTGACTAAATTTATGTTGGGGTGTCCGTCTCCCACTCCTATCATTATCCTCCATGATATGGTTAGAAAAGCAAATAAAAAAAAGACTTGACAAAAGTCAATAAAAAAGTAAGGTTATGTTTACCGCCAAACGATTGACTACGTTCTAAACTCTATTTTTAACCTCTTGAAGTTACCTTTATTTACGGTAACGGTAACCATAAGAGTAACGAAATTTGCCGTTAAACTGCCTGAGCAAAATCTCCCTAATAACTTGGGACGTTTTCCCACGATTTTTAGAAAAACCCTTACGTATTTAGAGTCTGATTTGAAAGAAATCCGCGGACACGTCGATTTTTTGTTCGAGGGGGACCATCGACGTACTAACCGATGAGGGGGACACATTTTGGTTATCTTAAAATTTAACAGTTGTTTTGAAGGTGTATTAAATGTCTTTTTTTTCAAACGACCGGAAAATAGCCACTTTCCGTACGATTTTTAATACGGAAAGTTCTACATTACAAGGCATGTTCTTTCGAAATATTTCCACTCTCCAGAAACGACCTTTTTGTTCAATTTTCCGGTCCCTTGATCCTTTCCCGGTCCCATTTTTGGCCAAGTTGGCTATGACTTCTTGTTGACAGCTTTTAGCTTGTTTTTTTGGGCAATTTTGACACTTCTAAAAAAGCTGTTTTAAGTTTGTTTCAAAAGTTTTGTTTACAAAAATGGACTCGGATCTAGAAAATGAGTTGAATCCGGGGGAAATAATAAAAGCTGCGTCAAGAGTCACATACACCGAAAAATCGACCACATATTTTTAATTCTCAAAGTAAGAGAATACTATAAATATAGATAAATAAAGAACAAACCTAGAAATCTGCCTTTTATGAGCTCTTTTATCATTATTTTGCTTGAAATACAAAAATCATTTCTAACCACAAAACTTTACTTGTTTTTCTTAGTTTTCATCTTAAAAATTACCGGCCTTAGCGGCAATGGCTATCTAGCCAACAAGAAGCAGAAAGTATCAGGGGACTGTTCATAAATTACGCAACACGGCTGGGCGTCGACGAAAGTGATAGATACTAAAATGTTTTTTCTGATCGTTTAAAAAAAAAAGTACGTACGATACACGACCGGAAAGTGTCTTTAAAGACCAATTTTCCGGTCTAGTGACGTAAATACATCAATGCATTTTTGAGATCTTAAACAAAAAATTTGTATTTTTTCCTCGACATATATTTTTAGCTAAAACTGGGTGCTAGAAATTTTTAAATCATATTTAACCTCTCATTTCCTATAACCTCTCTCTATTTCACTCTTTATGTATGTAGGTAGAATACCATTTTGAGAAAGTTAATTTCGTTTTTTATCTTCATCCCTGAACGGTAACATTAAAAATCCCCTAAAAACGGTACAAAAAAGCCGTAATATATCACTACGCTGGGTCCCACCGAGAAAAAAGGGGGCGGTACGTTTGTCGGATCCGTACCTAATGTTTGTCGGTCTGTACCTAAACAAATTTAATGCCCGGTTACCTGGTGATGTTTTGTTGGGACATTTCGGCTGATGATGTGCGCCTTTTTATTTCCTTTGACAGCATGACCTTGAAGTCATTCGAGGTTAATGATGAGAAATTAAAATAAATGCACAAATATTGAATTCTCCCATTTATAATCAATTGTTAAATTCTTGAATTCCAACTACTTAGGGAGGTATATCTTGTGAACTTGTGATCTTCTGTAAGATTGCGTTGCAACCACTGAAAAAATGTCCAACTAATTTTTGCTGATGGGGTGATATTCGTTGCACCTATCCTAAGAAAACACAAAACGGCTCATGGGTTTTCTAATTTACGTTTATTTCTTCAATTTTGAAGGTAAAATGGACCATTACGGAGCTTTGCGGTAAGACCATGTCAAAACACTACATGGGTCTCGGTAATTTATAGGTTGAGATTTGAGAGAGCAATCTTTATTCGAAGAAGATCAATCTTTGGACTTTTCAAGTTTTAGGGATTTTGGCAATTTGTTTTGTTTTTTTGGGAACCCACAAAAAAGCCGAATTTACAAAAACCGAAACACAATTGAACAGAAAATAAAACGTCCGAAACGAAATAAAGTAAAACACCCAGAAAATAATGGATACTAATATACTTTTTTAGAATTTTAATTTACTCGATTCTTAAAGTCATGAATATAATTTAACTGATTATAATTTTCCCGAAACGTAAAATATCAGAATTACAAAAGCATCGCAAATAATTTTGTAGAAACGAAAAACATCCGAACCACAAATTGATAGAAAATAATAGGCCCGATCCTTAAATGAGCCGAACCACGATCCATCCGAATCGCTATTGGACATGCGTCAAATTTAAATCTCTAGAGCGCCGTAGGCCCTGGATTGCCGCGTTGACAAGTTTCTCTATTTGGAAGATGACACGGGGATTTTTTTTTTTATTAAACGATTTTATTTAACTTCACAGTTTCTGGCTGTCCAACTGTCTATCAAATCCCTATATCTCTATTTAATACCTTCTCCACATAGGACAATCAACTCCTACCGTTTTAGTGTCCTTTTCTCGACCTTCGCCGCCATATTGACAGAAAACTAATGGATTTTTTGTCACTTTTGTGTGAAAATGGCGGCGAAGGTGGATTAAAGGACACTTAATCGGTAGGAGTTGATCGGCCTGTATGGAGAGGGTACTGCTCTATCTAATATTATGAAAAAATTTGAGGGTAGGGGGTGGTTGAGGGATTTAAAGGGGGTAAATTAAAAAAATATCACAACTTACTTCGACTCTTTCCTGCCGTAATCCTGGCAACGTAGCAATTGAATTCGTGGCTATCGGTTCAAATCATTTTCGGACAGATTGTAGTCCTTGAATTTTGTGGTTCGGGCATTCTTATGTTTCTATTAAATTATTTTCGTTAAAATATGTTCTGACATTTTGTGTTTCTATAGAAATATGTTTCGTTTAAATTTAATTCTGTGCAAATATTTTCTAACGATTTGATTTTCCGGTCATTTTTTTCTTTTAAATTCTGACAAATTATGTTTCTGCCAAATTTGGTTTCGGGTTTTTTATAGGGATCCGTTTTTTTCAGTTTAGCATAATAAGACAATGAAGTTAGTAGTTTTCTAACAGTACGCAAAGTTGCGTTTTCCAGCACGCGAAAGCTTTAAGTGCGGGAAGTGGATTTGCGCACGTGTTATAACAATATCTATACAGTGTGTTCCAAAAGACTGGAATAATGGATTTTTTGAAAGAACTCTTACATAGGATTATTTTAGGTAAAAATAGCGGTTTCGAACAAGGTATGAATAACCGTCTATACTGTTTCCCATAAGCTCAACTTTTATCCTAATTATTTTTATTTTAATTTTTATTTGCCTGTATCAATCTAACTTAAGAATAAAGGCGCAAAAAAATAAAAAGTAAAAATAAAAAAGTCGTTTTTTTTTGCGCCTATCTCCGGAACTACAAGGATTTTTCAAACTTTTTTTTTAGTTTTCACAAAAGCATCAAAGTGCGCTCCTTTAGCGAGCATCGCATTTGGAACACCCTGTATAAAGTTGATAACTACAACCACACTGTCATATAACTATCAGATACTTTAATGGCCTAAGTCAGTGGCGCACCCAGAAATTGGCTTGAGGGGGGAGATTAAAATAAAAAAATCAAACATTTTTATAGCTTGTAGAATGGTTTAACGATCCTATATTTAATTTTTTTTGTAGATCTAGGTTTATGGGTTGAGGGATCTTGTTAATAAAACGTCTATTTTTGGAAATGCCAACGTTTCGCAAAATTTATTTGCTTCTTCAGGGCTATTCAAGATGGCCGTTCCATGTGTCGATTTTATTGCCAATAGATGTCATCCTTGGGAGAAGAGGCATTATTTTTGTAGAAGTACCGTAACTACGGCGACTACTTCGTTGTTATTTAATTTTTACACTGTAAAGATAAACAAACACATTAAAATAATATTACTACGGCGAGTACTTCGTTCGTATTTAATTTTTACACGGTAAAAGTTAAATACGAACGAAGTAATATTATTTTAATGTGTTTGTTTGTTTTTTTTTAATTTTAACAAAAATTTTACGGTACTTCTACAAAAATAATGCCTCTTTACCCAAGGATGACGTCTATTGGCAATAAAATCGACACATGGAACGGTCGTCTTGAATAGCCCTGAAGAAGAAAATAAATTTTGCGAAACGTTGGCATTTCAAAAAAAGGACGTTTCATTAACAAGATCCCTCAACCCATAAACCTAGACCTTCAAAAAAAATTTTTATAACGGTCATGTCATTTTATTCCTTATATACTTTATTTCTGCTGTTATTTGATTGTGTCAATTGTATATAACCAGACTTCTGGGGGAGGGATGTTTCAACCCCCAACCCCTTCCCCCCATTGGTGCGCCACTGCCTAAGTGTCGCAAAATGTGTAGCAATAATACCTTTGAAAAGCAAAGAAAATAATGTTAATATCAGGGTTGGCCATGGCCAAAAAATCTACTGCGCATGACTGACCCAGTCTGCTCGCGCCCATAGGATTTTTTAGCTTGATTGGGAGTGTTATTATCGCTACCGGTTTTTTTTCGGAAAATGCAAAGGCAGGGCCGTTATATTAGCTCATATTTATGTGCTACAACCACACCCCCAACTGTATCAGGGGTTGAGATAATCTCTGTGAAAGCACTGAAAGCATAAAATGAGTTCGCGAACCGCAATCACCAAATTCAAGAGGGTGCGAAATACGCAATGAAAGGAAGACGAGGTGGGAGACAAGATCATGACAAAGTATCATGTCGCTTACACGTGTTAACGTTCACATATAAGGGAGACAATTTTTTGATTATGTGAAAAACAGATTATAGTAAGTAAGTATTTAAAGGTGGTATAGTCCAATTTTTTGATGAGCGGACTCACGTCATTTTTGCGTCTGAAAAGGTATTTCTTTCTTGTCAAGAGTTCGCACGTCAAATAATTTGTTGTTGTCAATCCGAAGTAACAGTTGAAACAATCAACGACTTTTTTTACATATTTATTGTCGCTGTCTAAAACAATTACAAAAATTACGTCAGTCCGTTCATCAAAAAATTGGACTATATTCAAACTCGTTCCTTGTAGAGGCCCTGTATACGATTTTTGACAGTTATTGTTTTACCAGAGGTGAGCAACTGGATTTGACAGTTTGTTAGGGAAATGTTTGGAATTTTGTGTTGGCAGTGATGGTTGATAAACCCTGACAATAAATAACTTTGTCACTGTCAGATTTTTGATTAGTAAACGTGAGGTTTAAAAATGGAATTTTGCTGTATCAAAAACTGTAAAATACGTGCGTCGACGAATTTGTATTGTTCCTTTGTCCAACGGAGAAAGAAACTCAGGAAAAGTGAAAAGAAAACATGCATTTACCAATATGGAAAATTAATAAAAATAGCCGAATTTGCGAGGTAAATGAGCTACAAGCACATTATGTTTCCATATTTTATTGTAAGAAAAAGATTAACAAAAATATAGATCATAGGAGTCTTTATATTTTACGTATTATTTACATTTTTAATATCTAAAAACATACATAAAAAAACAAAAAAAAATCAATCTTTCAAAAACTTTCTAGGGAAATTATAAAAAGAGGCAACAAAACATCAGTCCATTTCATAAAATCCGTTTGACATGCAAATATGAAAAAAAAATAGAAAGAGAGGGCAATATGAGTTGCCCACCTCTGGTAAAACAATAACTGTCAAATGTATAGAGAGCCTCTAGTTCCTTGCAGGCCCAAGGGATCATTGAGGTGCATGTTCTTGGGTCAAAACGGTATTCATAGTAGTTATGACATAACTATGAGGTGGACCCACAGAAAAGCCGAATTTACAAAAACCGAAACACAACTGAACAGAAAATAAAACGTCCGAAACGAAATATGAACGAAATTAAAACACTCAGAAAATAATGGATACGAATATAATTTTATAGAATTTTATTTTACTCGATCGTTGAAAGACACGAATATAATTTAATCGATTATAATTTTCCCGAACCTTAAAATATCAGAATTACAAAAATATCGAAAATAATTTTCTAGAAACGAAAAACACTCGAACCACAAATTGATAGAAAATAATGGCTAATGGCCATGGGCAAATTTAAATATCTGGAGCGCCGTAGGCCCTTTGTTTGTCTATTTGGAAGATGACACGGGGATTTTTTTTATTAAACGATTTTATTTAACTTCACAGTTTCTGGTTGTCTAACTGTCTATCATATCTTGAGATTAATTTTTGACACACTTTCCGTGAACCGATTTTAATAAAATCTGGAACAGTAATGTAGGTCCGATGACATTAAAATATTATGATAAAATTTGGGGGTAGGGGGTTGTTGAGGGATGGAAAGGGGTTAAATTAATACAATATCACAACTTACTTCGACTCTTCCCTGCCGTAAGTATGGCAACGTAACAATTGAATTTGTAGCTACCGTTTCGGACAGATAGGGGTTTCTTGAATTTTGTGGTTCGGCATTATTATGTTTCTATTAAATTATTTTCGTTAAAAATATTTTCTGACATTTTATGTTTCTATAAAAATACGTTTCACAAAGTCATGATTGTTTTCCACAAACCAAAACTACACTTTTTTTGCACTCGACGCGCGTTTCGCTAACAACGTTATCATCATCAGGAGACGATAAACAATAAATAAATCATTGTTTATCGTCCCCTGATGATGCTAAAGTTGTTAGCGAAACGCGCGTCGAGTGCAGAAAAAGTGAAGTTTTGGTTTGTGGAAAACAATCATGACTTTGTTTTAGTGCAACCAAAGGTTCCAAATTCCCAACATAAAATATGTTTCCTGTAAATTTAATTCTTTGCATATATTTTCTAGCAATTGGATTTTCCCGTCATTTCATTTTCGAGACAATTCTTTTCGGACCAATTACTTTTTTTTTTAATTCTGACAAATTATGTTTCTGCCAAATTTGGTTTCGGGTTTTTTTATAGGGGCGCGTAATCTCACAACCCGTTCTCAACTAAAAAGCCAGTTAACTCTTAACTTTTCAGTGCCCTTTAGCCTACTGTTGCGGCCATTTTTAGAACCAAATTGACAGATAAAACATAGATTTTCTGTCAGTTTGGTGTCAATATAGCCGTTTTAATAGCAGGCTAAAAGATACAGTTGAGAAGGCGTATGTTAACCTCCCCCTCCCAACAGCAGAAATAAAATATATAGGGAATAAAACACAAGAGCCTGGACTTTAGTTTTAACAAAAATCTTTAAAAAATCATAAATACCAGTTTTTCGCCTGCGGCGCTATAACACCTTTAATTTTTGCAATTCCGAGTCAAAATGATCTTTTTAATGTAATTTTATATTTATTTGGTGTAAAAAAGTGTCATTTTCGCAAAAATTTTCGCCTGCGGCGCAATTTTGGATCAATAAACAATTTTAAATTTGGTTAATACCTCCCCTCTACACTTGAGGCAAGGTCCGTTTCCTTCTATCGATTATGGCCACATTTTTACTTCAATTAAGTTTTTTATTATTTATCCTTAAACCCCCATCCCCCCAAAGTCAATTCCTCGGTGCGCCACTGTATAAGTTATGATATAAAAAAGTTATTGGCTTTTTAATTTTAAGTAATATTAGTGGAAAGTGATCGTCTTAAATTTTGTTTTGGTTAGATCTTGGGTGTGCGAATAAAACCGGGAACTGATATAAAGATATCAGTCCCTGATAACACGTTAGAAATCGTCATTGGAGACTTGGTCGCGTTGTAGACCTCGTCTTTGGCTCTGTCCAACAAACGTGCTTGCTAGGATGTGTCCTGTATTAGGACTGACAGTCCTGTATTTGCAAGTTCTGTCCTGCATCATTAAATGTCCTATTTACAGGCCTGGGTTAAGGGGGGGCTAAGGGGGCTATAGCCCCGGGCCCCGTCATTGAAAGAGACCCCAAATCTCAGGATAATTTAAAATTGAGATTGGATAAATTACTTATATGTACACTTGATTTAAGAAAAAAAAACGCATACATGCAGTCACAAAATTGACCTTTCTAAAAGTGTATAATATATACTGACTACCAGCTAAAATGCCTAAAAACTTCAAAAGTACGACAATTTGTCATATTGTTTAAAAAAGGTCTCTAAAACTGAAAATATTTTTTGACTTAAATTAAAGGCAACCTTATTTTTATATTAAATTTTGCATAATACTAAAAAATCAGCAAAAATAATGTTTTAGTAAAGTCTTTATTGAACAATATCAAATTATCACTCGAGTAACGGACGAAGACTGTTCTATAAAGATGGCAGTAACCCATTTTGGAGTTGATAAAATAAAAATAATACGATGGAAACAGCGCTGTATTGAAAACAATTCGACGGAAACTTGGATTAGGATAAAAACGATGGTAAACTTAATATTAATTATTTTAACTTAAAAAAGAACTAAAGTAAATAATTTAGTATTTAATAGGATCACCATTTTTCTCTATTACAAGCTTAAAACGTCTGGGCATTGAAACGGTTAAATTTTGAAAATACTGATGGTCTTCTGAGAGCTGATCCAATGCGCTAGAAATAGCATCGCTTAACTCTTCAGCATTTCGTGGTATCCAATTTCTTTGGTATATTATTTTAACGATTCGACCTCATATATTTTCCATTGGGTTAAGGTCAGGGCTGTTGGCTGAAACCATTGCCGAACAACATTAGGCGTGTGTACTGGACAGTTGTCCTGCTGATAAACGAAGTCATTATTTTCATGTAAAGCCTGTACAGATGGCAGCATAACGTTTTCTAGAATTTCAATATATCGTTCACTATTGAATCTTCCTTCGATTTTCCAAAAAAAAACCCAAACCTCTAGCACTGAAGCAGCCCCACATGTTTACAGAAAAATGTCCAGCTTTTTTAATTTGGTTTGTATATTCGGGTTCAAATCTAGAATTTGGCGGACGATAAACTAAAATTCTCCTGCTGCTTGAAGATGATTGAAAAATTTTTTCGTCAGTGAAAACCACCCTCTCCCAGAAGTCATTATCACGAAGAACGTTGTTCAGTGCAAAAATCACTTTGGCCTGTTGTTGTGCTTCTCTTAGAAAAGGCTTCTTTGCACCAACTCGACAAGAGACTTCTGATTTCTTTACTCTTCTATTTTCTGTTGCTAAAGAACCCGGAAATAATGTTACATTAGCTGCTTCAACCGACGTTGAAAGAGGATTTTGACTGAGATGGTCAATAAGTCTCTGGTCCTGATCCATCTTTCCTTTCCGTAGAATTATTTTCAATCCAGCGCTTTTTCCATCGCTTTATCGTCATTTTATCAACTCCAAAATGGGTGGCCGCTCTTGTTATAGACCAGCCGTCTTCTATAACTCGAGTGATAATTTGAACTTTTGTAAATGTTGATATCTGTGGCATTTTTAAGGATGTCACACTAAATTTTAAGCTGTCAGGTATACTAAGCTGGTGGTGCCTTATAATAGTATACACTAAAGGAAAGCTAAATTTTGTGGCATAGGAAAAAATGCATGTATGAGTTTTTTTTGAAATCCAGTGTACATAGGGCCCTTAACATTATTTTAGCCCCAGGCCCCATTGTATCTTAATCCGGCCCTGCCTATTTATGTCAAAATGTCCATCTTGCACTGCATAAATGGCAACATGTTTTGCCTGCGACGCAATAACATCATTGATATTTACAAGTTTAGTTTAGTTTTTAGTCAAAGATGCATTCTATAAAAAAAATTTACCAGCGGCGCTATAGTACTATTGATATTTACGATTTTGGTTTAACTTTTACTAAGTAATGGCATTTTTAGTAAAATTTTCGCCAGTGGCGCATTTGTATATCTTTATTTCGACAAATTTAAGGTATTGAACTTGAAATCTGATATTCTTTCCTAGATTTGAGACCGTCCACCCTTGAGGAGCAAAATTTGCAGAAAATTGTAGGATATTCATTCAGTCTTCCAGGACAAATATGGGGAAAGAGTATTCAGCTTATTAACATTTTTTGGAGTGACGAGAAAAGTAGATGATTTTTATGAAAAAAATGAAAATAATACACCTCGCAAAAATATTTTTAATATATTTGTAAATAAAAGTTTAAAAATAAATAGGTGCATACATATTTAAAGAAAAAAAAATACTGTTTTGTTTATTTAATAACTTCCAAAAGTGTTCTGTATTGAAGCTTAAAAAATCTGGTCACCCTATAAATGTAACCGCAAAAATTCGCTACAATGATTCACAGGCCAACAAGATAAAAAAAAAATTGTGCCGAAGATCTAAGAACTGATTTTAAAAATACTTAATATGCTGATTCTAAAACTGGCAGCAGATTTTTTCTATCTTCTTCAAGTGCCATGCTCTCTTCGAACGTTGGCTATCATCAGCGCGATCTGCACCCCATCCACGTCCTTTCTGAAAAGTGCCGTAGTACGTTAGTACATCGATACGTAGTACTAACGCCATACCATTGTCTAAGATTTTTAAGCCATGATATACGTCTGCGACCCGGACCTCTTCTGCCCTTAATTTTTCCTTCTATTATTAATTTTAAGAGTTCATATTTGTCACTTCTCAAAATATGGCCAAAATATTCAAATTTACGTCGTTTGATGGTAAATAAAACTTCAAGATTCTTATTCAATCTAAGAAGAACATCCACGTTACGTACTTTGTCCACCCAAGATATCCTGAGCATTCTACGATAGCAATACATCTCGAATGCCTCCAATGCACATGGCATCAGTCAGTGTCCATACCTCTACGCCGTAATACAAAATGCTAAACACATAACAAAGAAGCACGCGAATTAGAGTAGTATTAAGATCGCGACTTCTTGCATGTTGTTCCAGTTTTCATTGAGCTGACAGGCCAGGTATTTATACGATTCTACGCGTTCGAATTGTTGGGCATTTACTTCCAGTATGCCTGTTATGTTTTTTTGCTTGGCTATAACCATCCATTTTGTTTTTCCAACATTCAAGTTAAGCCCAAATTGCGAACTTTCGACTGCGACTTGATTTATCAGCTCTTGCAGGCCTTCCAACGTATCCGCAATTATGACGGTGTCGTCAGCATATCTCAAATTGTTAACTTTTATGCCGTTTATAGTTAGACCCTCCTCGCAGTTGTGAAGTGCATTCTCGACGATTTTATTACTATAGAAATTAAATAGCAGCGGAGACAATATGCCACCTTGGCGAACACCCCTTTTTATTCGGACTTCTCCGGACAGTTGACCATCAACTTTTATTTGAGCTGTCGGGCTTCAGTATAGGTTGGCAATTATTTTTAGATCTCGATCATCTAGACTAACTTTTTTAAGAGATTCCATAAGCTTTTCGTGCTGGACTCGGTCGAAGGCCTTCTCATAATCTATAAAACAGACATATACTGGCACTGACACATATCTAGACCGTTGAACCAAGACTTGAATTCCAAATAACGCCTCTCTTGTCCCGAAGCCCAATTCGCATTTTTTATAAATTCTCTTATGAATAATCTTTAAAAAAATTTTTTGCATATGGCTCATTAGGCTAATTAGACGGTAATCACTACACTTCTTTGCTGAATGTTTTTTAGGCAATGTAAAAAATGTTGATTTTAGCCAATCAGCTGGGATTTTACCACTGATATTGCATGCTGTACTTCTTTCGGTGTTATATCTAAGCCTTGACTTGTCTGGATGTTCGGACCGATCATCGCTAAAGAGATTTTCTATGTAGTTACACCATTGTTTTAGTTTTTCTTTGGTATCAGGTAAGATTTTTCCTTCGCTGTGAACAACTAAACCGGCCGCTTCCTTTATACCTTTGTGTAAATTAAAAGTGTCATGTTTAGTATCTGGATCTTCTATTTATTGACATTGTTGTATTAGCCATTCTTGTTTTGCTGAATTGATTTTGTTTTTTATTTCTCTATGAATTATTTTGTACTGAGCAGTTCCTTTTTTATTGCGCCTTTTATCCATTAAGTCCAGGATTTCATCGGTCATCCAAACTTTCTTTTTTTTCCTTGGTTCACCCTTGCATAGGCGTGCTGTGCTTACGACTATGGCGTTTTTGACATCTGTTCAGACCATTTCTGCATCTGGTTCGGTAGATATATCACTATCTCTAAGTTTTTTGTTCAGTTCGACTCTTAGTTCAGCTGCTTCCATATTGAAGTTTGTCAATCCTGAGTCTGGGTTTGTTATTTGTTGGGCGATTTTTCTTTAGGGTAAATCTAATTTTGGCTACAACTGGATTATGATCTGAATTTACGCCTGCGCCAGAGTAGGTTTTTGCTGATTTAATGCAGTTTTTGTATCGTTTATTAATTAATATGTAGTCTATTTGATTCCTAACGATCCTCTCTGGAGTGTCAGCAGGAGAGGTCCAGGTGTATAGGCGCCTGTTGGGAAGTTTAAAGAAAGTATTCGACACGACAAAATCCCTTTCCTGGCAGAATTGGAAAAGGCGATCTCCACGATCATTTGGTATACCAAGACCGTGCTTTCCAACAATATCTTCTCTTGGAGCGTTTCCAATTTTTGCGTTGAAGTGCCCCATAACAATGGTAATTTCTGATTTTTTAGCAAAATCAAGGGCAGTTTGAACTTCATTGTAGAATGCCTCTACAGCATTATCTGGAGATTCTCTGGTTGGAGCGTACACCTGAATAATATTAACGTTAAAAGGCTTTGAGTTTAGTTGAAGGAAAATGACTCGATCTGACACAGGGACAAAGGAGATTAGGAATTTTTGAGTTTCTTTATTTAAAATGACTGCTACGCCGTTATAGTGATTTGGGTCGTTATTGCCCGCATAATAGATATGGTGTTTGTCTATCTGGCATTCCCCTTAGTTAGGCCATCTTACTTCGCTAACTCCCAAGATCCCTATGTCTAATCTTTTCATTTCTTTGAGAACATTGTCTACTTTTCCTGGCAGAATTTTTCTATCAGCTCTAGTTTTTGAGATAGAGACTAATTGAATTTAGTTCTAATAAAAGGCAAAAATAAATAAATCAACATCTCTTCAAAATTCAAAATAGAAATTTGGTATTCAAAAATAGGATCTAATTAGCCAAATATAACACTGATTTCATTTTGACAAAGGATGATCTAGCCTGTTCAATTCTTGCACAGACTTCTTGCATGTTGTCCCAGTTTTCATTGAGCTGACAGCCCAGGTATTTATACGATTCTACGCGTTCGAATTGTTGGGCATTTACTTCCAGTATGCCTGTTATGTTTTTTTGCTTGGCTATAACCATCCATTTTGTTTTTCCAACATTCAAGTTAAGCCCAAATTGCGAACTTTCGGCTGCTACTCGATTTATCAGCTCTTGCAGGCTTTCCAACGTATCCGCAATTATGACGGTGTCGTCAGCATATCTCAAATTGTTAACTTTTATGCCGTTTATAGTTAGACCTTCCTCGCAGTTGTGAAGTGCATTCTCGACGATTTTATTACTATAGAAATTAAATAGCAGCGGAGACAATATGCAGCCTTGGCGAACACCCCTTTTTATTCAGACTTCTCCGGACAGTTGACCAATATTCCTAGACTTGGTTAACCCGCATTACTTAATCCTATTAATTTTATTAGCTATTTTATATTTGGAATTCCCTATAATCCGATCTCCCATCCTGCTCAACCCCGACTAATTGGTTTTGGAAACATAGTACCTTTTGTCTACCTTTATCGTTCTCCACTTAGTATATTGTCTAGTTTTTGCAATTAAAGTTGTGTCATAATTTTTTATACATTTTCGTCGTTTTATAGTGGCGTAGCTGTGTAAACCATCCAGATGTTTTTTGTTATGTATGTGGCGAATACACTTTGAAAGAAAGTAGAAAAAATATTATCTTAAGGTCTTATCTTGCCTATTTTGGCGTTCATTTGGGAGATCAAGATAAATCTTGGGCTCCACATGTGGTATGTAAAACATGTCTTGAACATTTGCGACAGTGGACAATTGGAAACAGAAAGTGCCTATGTACCAATGGTTTGGAGGGAACCATTAGTACACCAAATTTCATTATGATGACTGCTATTTTTGTCTCGTTAATATTAAAGGCATAAATAGGAACAATCGACATAAATGGACATATCCTGATCTAGATTCTGCAAGAAGACCTGTACCGCACTCTAAGGAAATATCCATTCCAACCTTCAGCAGTCTTCCTGAAATCTCGGAAGATGATACAGAAACATCAACGTCTGATGAAGTTCAAAGAATGCAATCAGAAAACGATAATGATTGATGATGATGATCTCATGAGAGACCTATTATACCTCTCAAAGAAGTGTGCTGAATTACTTGCATCCAAATTAAAAGAAAAAGACCTTCTTTATCCAGGCACGAATGTTACATTTTATCGTAAGGGAGAAAAGGATATGCTGACTTTTTTAAAATGTGTCCTTTTACATAACGGTAACAAATATGCCTCAATTCCTATTGGACATTCTACCACCATGAAAGAGGAGTATAAAACAAAAGCACAAGTTTTGAAACAAATTAAATACGAAGAACATAAGTTGACAATTTGTATTGATTTGAAAATGGTGAACTTTCTCCGTGGACCTCAAAGTGGATATACAAAATACCCCAGTTGTTTTATGTCTTTGGGACAGCAAAGCTAAAGATCAGCACTGGGTTAAGAGAAATTGGTCTTTAAGAGATAAACGTAGTGAATGAACCTTTGGTTACGAGAGAAAAATTCTTACTACCACCCTTGCATATCAAGTTGGGGCTTATGAAGCAGTTTGTGAAAGCGTGATCGAGATGGGTACTTGTTACGTAAGTTTCCTGGGATTAGCACGGAAAAACTAAAAGCTGTATTTGATGGTCCTCAAATAAGGCAACTTATTAAAGATCTACAGTTCACCACATCAATGAATGAGACTGAATCTAACGCTTGGGGTTCATTTGTTCAAGTAGTTGAAAATTTTTTTGGACATCATGCTTTTAAATTTTCATATTCTCGGTTGTAACATGAGTATAAAAGTTCACTACCTCCACAGCCACCTAGATCGCTTTCCAGAAAATTTAAGTGACTTTAGTGAAGAAGAGGGAGAAAGATTCCATCAGAATATTAAAACTATGGAAGATCGATATCAAGGACGATTGGATAGCCACATGATGGCCGACTACTGTTGGAGCCTTCAGCGAGACTACACCAGTAAACTCCATGCAGGAAAGTCGTATAAAAGAAAATTTGTAGGTGATAGTGGCTAATATGAGTATAAATGTATGTTAAGCTACTTTTTATAATAAATATTTAATTATATGTGTTTTTTTTTTTGTTACTGGCAATAGTCATAGTTATAACGTAAAATATATATAGAGGTTAAAAAAAAGTAAATAATTCCTATTTTAAAAACTAGATCTGATAGACAAAATCTGATGGCTATTTCGGATTCTCCACCCAAAAATTACCCAGGAACAGTTAAAAAATCGCCAGCACCAAAATGTGTGTTGGCCTGTGATCTACCTATCTACCTAGAAATAGTTAGAAAAACGAAATAATAATCTTTTTCTTTTCTTCTGAGAGATTACCGATGACTGTACCTAATTCAAAACCAATCGGGCAACTGAAAGAACTTCTGAAAAACCACAAATGTAAAAAATGTGAAGAAACGTTCATTTTAATCTTGCCGCCACCACAAAATTCGCTAGTGAAATGGATTTACTATAAAAATATCGAATCGTAGAAAATTGATTTTCCATGCAGAAGTGATTAAAAAGATGCATTTTGATGTTCCGGCTAGATATATATGTCTTGGATGTATCGTCGAAAATCTTGCTGATTCTTCAAAAATTGACAGATAAACTGGCTTATCAAAATTTTGAAGTGACAATTTATAAATCTTTATTTAAACTTTGACATTATCATCATTGAACAAATGAGCGGGAAAAAACCAAATTACAGAGGTGTCAAAAAATATCCATGTCGCCCTCCACCCCTCTTTTTGTAGGAACTGCACTTTAAACATATACGATGATTATTGTCAAAAATATGACATCAACTTTTTTAGAATTACAAACTTGTTATTTTCAAATTTACAGGAAAAAATACTCCCTAAGTTTTTCCTCTTCGCAACTTAAATCGTAGATAGAAAAGATATTTTTCTATCTCCGCTAAAATTAACAATCAATTTTTGGACATTAAAATAATTATAAAATACACAATAATGACATGAGTTCAAAGCCAATTTCTTACTGCTCAAACCCAGGGCCGGATTATAAGCGGAGCAACCGGGGCAGTTGCCCTGGGGCACCCACACTTTGGGGGTCCAAACAAATCTGACCACAATAACCTATTTAATATTAACTCAAACAACAACAAAAAATCTGACTTCAAAGTTAGCCTATTTTTTTCAGAAAAACCGTTATAACTTTAAAACCAGTAAACCGATTTTAACAAGTGTTAGTGTTTTTTGAAGATATTAGCAAGAGCTACAAGCTTCAGTTTTGGGTTTTTTTCATTTTTGTTTATTTCCATTTGTAAACGCCCAAAAACCAAAATTGCAAAAATTTTTAAAAAAACAAAAACATGAAATCGTTCGTCACGCTAATCTCGAAACCAGTATACGCTAGAGTCCTGTTTATGTGGCACTTTTTGAAGTCGATGAATTAAACGGGTGTCGTTAGGCATTGCCATCTGTCAGTTCTGTTTAGTTTTCGAGATATTAATTTTTAAAGTAATGATTAAACTTTTATAACTCAAAAACAACTTCACCGATTTTAATGCAGTAAAGTGTTTTCTCAATACGAACAACTTTAAGTTGTATTTGCGAAATTTTTATTTTTGAAAAAAGTGGAGAGGGTGGTACCTTAAAAAAATGTTATTAACTTATTTTATTATTTTTATGCATGGCAAAAGTTGAAAAAAAAAAACAGAGCTATAATAGTACTCAAATATCATTAACTTCTGCAAATAGCTAATTACCATCTCAAGGAACAAAACCGTATTTTTGAATCGAGTGCAATTATACAAAAGAATTCAACGCTTATTATTTTTAAATACACAAAAAGAAAATTCGCCTCAGGTTCTTTTCTTTACCAACCCGAAATTAACAGTCAATTTTTGAACATAAAAATCCTTTATAAAATACACATAATGACATATATTCAAGCCCAATTTTTGACTACTTCAAACAAACGGTTTTTTCTGCTTGCAAAAAGAAATATACACAATAACAAAATGACAGACAAAAGACCATATTTTTAATGTTTTAAGTATTTTATTTAATGACCACACGAAAGTACCTATACGGCAGATGGCGTCTGCATTTTTGGCCATCGAGCCATCAGCAGACCACAGTAATAATTTTTTTTTTTTTTCAAGAAAATTTCGAAGGCTCATAAATTGCCGAGGGGTTGGTGGTTTGTTGGTTCTTTCGAGGTTTAATAATGGACGGCCATCAGGCGCAGTTGTGGGTTGCAACTTTAAAGAAAGTGAATACTAACACATTTTTTCAATAAGAGTACGTACATTTTTAAACTATAATGTTTTTTAAAAAAAAACTTACCCTATTTGTAATGTACTCCAATGAGAGCTTTCACGTCCGACAAAAGCACGCGACCGCGACTCGATGCTCGATGCATTCAGCAGGTTCAATGACCTCTCGACGCACGCGAAAGCAGGTATAGTGCTGCAGTGATGCCAACTCTAGGGAATTGTCTCTAGTTCTAGGGATAATTGTGCAAATTTTTTTTTACTAGGGAAATGGGGAAATTCTAAGGATTTTCTCTTCTTTTTTTGTGGGCACTTTTTTGCTAGGAAAATCGAGGTATTATAGGACTTTTTTGTCCTCCTTGTGCAATCTTTCTTCTAAAACCAAACCATAACATAGGTTCAGCTGAACAGTGAATAAAAAAACGTCTACCGAAATGTAGTGACCTTTATTGGGCGGCGCATCGTTCATGTTTTCGGGGAATTACCGAGTATATGTGCGGTAAAATACATTATTGATTTTAATAAAAAAAACAAAAGATCAAAAGATCTTGGGTGGAAATAACGAAAATTCAAACTTGCATGAGCATCCCACAAGGAACACACAAAAGATCAAAGTGAAAATAAAAATGATTAAACGATGTTTTGCCCTGGGTAACCAGCGTGGGCTCATCAGTAGTTTTACTGGTCACCCTCCACTATACATCATTAAACACCATCATACACCTTGAACCACTCACAAATAGGCATCGTTCCGCACTGGCACTTACTTATCAAAGTTACCTGATACGAATTCATCCTGGCGTGTTAATATTTCCAGTAGGATTATGCTCCTAAGGCAATTAAAAAAAACTACTGATGAGCCCACGCTGGAATTCGTATCAGGTAACTTGGATAAGTAAGTGCCAGTGCGGAACGATGCCTATTTGTGAGTGGTTCAAGGTTGGAAATCAAAGTGTATGATGGGGTTTAATGATGTATAGTGGAGGGTGACCAGTAAAACTACTGATGAGCCCACGCTGGTTACCCAGGGCGAAACATCGTTTAATCATTTTTCTTTTCGCTTTGATCTTTTGTGTGTTTCTTGTGGGATGCTCATGCAAGTTTGAATTTTCCTTATTTCCACCCAAGATCTTTTGATCTTTTGTTTTTTAGTTTCGGTTGAAGTAACTGATTTGGAGGTTTCTTAACTTCTTCTTTGATTGATTTTAATGTCACAAATGATCACATAAAATTAATGTCAACCAAACCGTTGTATGCGCCCGATAAATGAAGTTTTGTATTTTTTTAATTAAAATTGTATATAATTATATGTCTTACTTTTTATTTCTCTTCTTACCAATTTTTGTTTTACATATTTTTTTTTAAATTTTAAAGTCTAGGGATTATAGGGAAAAATTTCTTAAAATCTAGGTATTCTTAACTTGGGACAGTTGGCAACACCGGCGTATTATTGCCGCAGCCGCTGTAGGCTAAAGAGAACCTAGCAGCGGAGATAGCTTCTATCACGATGCATGTTGTCTATCGTGCAGCGTTACCACTTGTAACAAAATTATGGAATTGTAGCATAATTTTGCATTAAAATTGAGTTAAGCGATAGTAATAATAATAAATAATAATAAAAAGGTTTATTTTCAAAGCAAGTAGTGTGTAACATAATCGATAATTATAACATTTTTTTTCACTGTAGGACTTTGAATTTTTTAACTTCTTTTCAGGTTCTCTTCTTACTGTAAGAAACTAATTTAAGGAACGGATTAAAATTATTTTATTTTATTTAATCAGTTCTGACTCCTCCTGGCAATTAAAAACCAAACTACATTACAATAAAAGTTAAAGCACCATCTATGCAAATATTACCGTACTTCGAAAACGTCTTTTGTTTTACGGCGCGAAGGATTCCCTCGACTACACGGGATTACCCGTACCCGTGTAATTCGCTGATTTTATCGATTTATATACCGATTGCCCGAATAGATTTAAGTATTTGTGTTATTTTTTGTTGTTGCCGTATTTTTTTTTATCAAAAGATTGTTGTAACATAATTTTCAAGAAAAATCGATAATTTTTGCAGCACTGCACGATAATTTCTTCTTTGGGTGGGGGCAACGCTGGTATCGTGGTTTCTATATATTGAATTTTTCTAAATTAGTGAAAAGCAGCGCGCACAAGACACGCAGGATTTCTGCTGTGACTCGGAGTTAAGGACGCATTTGTTATGAGCTTGATATTTAAAATAATTTTTAGCTTTTTTTTACAATCTAAAGTAATTGTTTCCTATTTCAAAAATTACATGTAAGAATAAAATGATGTTTTCCTAGGGGAAACTTGCTTCCCTTGCTTCCATGGACCGCACGCCGCTAATCAGACAGGTTAATTTTGATCCAGTCATACCCATAAGAACCATTGAATTTTACAGATATTTTCTTGTCTTACGTAACCAAGCATAAACAATAGTGATTTTCCTAACAAGTGCAACATTATAACTTGATCGATATATTTCCTGTGACTAAAATAAGGCGGAGCAAAAAATATAACTATTGTTTGGTTGCCTGGTTCATTTTTTTGTAAATATTCTGTTATTTAATGACTGTTTTAAATATTATTTTATTAAATCCAATCCGCCACTACGAAAATTAGAAGCGAATTTAATTTTTGCTACTAACAACTAGTGGCTAAAGTAGTGCTTTTTTTTACAAGCGTTGGTTTAAATAACGAGCGCAGCGAGGTATTTAAAATCGCGAGTAAAAAATAACACAGTTTAGCCGCGAGTTGTTAACACTATTTTTTTTATTACCTTTATAAAAAAATTCAAGAAAAACAGGAAAATACTTTTAAAAATCTCGAAAGAAGAGCACTTCTCGCAACACACCATTTTTACACTATAAGTCAAGGCGGCTGGTAAATGAAAGTCCATGGCGATGTGGCGTTTTATTCGGTGACGTTCATTGTTGCGACATTTTAAAGGATTTTCGTTTTACAATTGGTCCTGGTTCTGGTTGAACCAGAACCGCAACCGGTCCTTTCGTTTTAAAACAATGACGTCACGGTTGCAACACGGTTATGAAATTTTAGAACCAACCTGGGAGGTTGGTTCGGCCCTTTGGTTGTAAACATAACCCCTAAAATTTTGCAAAAGTATAGATAGTCTTTTTTTGAGTAAAATCAAAGATATCTTCATAATATTTTAAATGCTACATTATTTTAGAACCGCTGTCAAAATTTATGTCAAAATAATGTCAACCAGAAACAGGACCAATTCTTAAATCGAAAATCCTTTTAATCGTTGACAGTTTGATATATAAATAATTGGTGAAAACTGGCAGAAATAGCTTAATTTTTGGGCAAGAATAATTAGATTTATTCAATATTACTATTTTCCGCTATTTCTCTTTAATTTTCGGTAAAAAACGGACCGAAATCTTTTTTTTCACCCGTGATAAAAAAAAAGTTTTTTTGCATCGGTAACCAAAAAAGCCATGGTTTAGTTACCTGCAGACAGTTACTAAAATCATGTTAAAGTATAAAAAAAGCATTTATGACTGACAACTTTGCACCTCTGAGCTTCGAGATATAGGGCGAGTTTGTAAATTCACCGATGAGCTCACCGATGAAAACAGTTGAGTTTGTAAATTCATCTATATGATTTTTGGTGACAATCAACGGGTTCTTAAATTACCCGTTGATTCCACCAATTCATCAATTGATGGCGTCGATGCTCACCGACTCTGAATGTGACTAACGTCATTTAAACAGCTGTTTTTTGTCGTTATTATTTTGTTTTGACATTTTTTGATGTTTTTTTAATAACGATTGCCGACTTTTTAAGAAGTCGCTTCAAACTATACAGACCGCTTCATACTGCGAACATAGGGGGAATCAAGTCCAATTTACTCTCCGTGCCGTACGAGGGAGGTGGATTCGAAGCACGCTGCAGTGTTATCTTTTGGAAATTCATTTTGTTTTTATTATTTTGTTTTATTTCTGCCTTGCTCCAGAAACAGATGGGTAAGTTCTTAATTGAAATAATACATTTTTAAAACCAAAAATGGATGTCTACGAAGTTGCCGAAAAAGTGCAGATGGTCAAATGGTCAAATCGTCATAACCCAACACACGTTCGATATTGGTCGAGGAAAAATTTGCATTTGTATTTTGACGTAAGAACACAGTATCCCCAAAAACTAAATGTTTGGGGATGGGTATTATAGGGGAACACGTAATTGGGCCATATTTAATTAACGGCAATTGCAATTTGAATGGTCCTAGATACTTGGATCTACTGCAGCAGCACATTATTCCAACTGCTAGGCAGTTGTTAGGTGTAAGATTTGGTGAAACATGGTTTCAACAAGATGGTTGTTCCGCTCACAATGTTGGCCTTGTTAGGGAATATCTTGATAATGTATTTCCTAATCGGGTTATAAGTACACGGGGAACTATTTTATGGCCAGCTCGATCTCCCGATCTTGCTCCTAATGACTTCTATCTGTTTTTGAAGAAGCTTTTCAAATTATCACCCCTAACATGCTTGGAAACGTTAGAAGGGGTTTTTATAGTAGGCTCGGATATTGTCTAGCCAAGCAAGGAGGACTTTTCGAACATTTGCTTTAATTTTTTTTTTGACTGGGAGAATCTTTTTGGTTTTTAGAATGTATTATTTTATTTTGAGAACTTGCTTTTATTTTGTTTCTCCTTATTATTTTCATTGTAACACGTCGTCACTGATAAATCTGAGCAGTTGACAATAAAACGCTCTTATTTATCAGTGACAAAAAATAAGAAAATTACGTTATAAAAATTTGCGTATCTATTGACCAAATTCCGCATAGCACCGTGGTTAGAGGCGTACTAAATACCAAAGGAAAGTCATGCAAGTGGTGATCGCAAGCCTGAGTATTGGTTGCTTCACTGATAGGCGTGCGGTGTCTCTGCATGTACGTACACTGGCAAATTAGACTTCTTCCGCCCTATGTTCGCAGTAGCTTGAAGCGGTCTGTATGAAAGACTGTTTTCGAGGACTAATGCTAGGTTTATACAGCAAAATAAAAGAATATAACAATAAGAAAACCCAATAAAAAACATATTTGTGATTGCATAATCACGTTTGACCAATGACAAGGCTGATTCTTATTTCTTGTGTGTATTTTATTTGCTGTATAAACCCAGCATAAGGAGATAAATAAATCTTCAATTTGGGCTAGTATAAGCAAGATAGACATAAGTTTTATCCCCGCCATATCCTCCTAAAGCCCTATGAGTATTTTTCATTCGTCTTTATTGTAATACATACATGACACAAATTTCTCAATTGGAAAAAAATTTAAAAAATTTAGGCTATAGCTAAATTCTGACTGATTTTTATCGCGTTTTTTTAATTTTCGATGACTCATCGAACTCAACGACATGGAATGTCAGATAAACGTCATATTTCATTTGTCAAAAAACCGATGACATCGGTCAAAAAAAATCTGATGAATTTATAAACTCGGCCATATCTACATGCAGCTTGACGCAAGCGCATTATCGGCTTTTGTTTGATATGCGAAATCGATAAGCTATTTTTTAAAGTTTCGGCAGAAATTCGTTTCGGGCTTATTATTTTCGGACAAATTAGAAATCGGGATTTGTTCAGTCGGAATTCTATATATATATATATATATATGGGCGCACAAATTACGTTGGTTATAAATCTGGAACAAATCAAATGTGAGTCGATCGGTAAAGCTGATTGCAAAATTTCTCCCGGATTCAGAGTCAATTATTTTTGCGTAAATAAACATTTAAACGAATCTTTGTCGTGTATAGTGAAGCTTTCCGTGTAAAAAATGCATAGGAAATAGGAATAGGTTGAAAAAAAACGAATGTACAGGGTGGGCTAAATTCTCTGGGACTTGAGATTTTTAGGTACTTCTAGCACAGATTGCCAACAACAGTATGAATGTGCAGGGCTTGATAACGGTGAAAATTGTCAGTATGTCAACACTTTTTTGAGCTACAGGGGCTTTTTGAAAAATATGCGTTTTAGAATGTTGGCCTATAACTTTTTTATTAATGAAAGTTTATTATGGGTGTAAATTGCTTTTCTTTAGATAATTTAAAGTTTACGTTATTTGTCAAATTGGATTTGATCTGTCATATTTGGTTCTTGAGATATAACACAAAGTTTGCATTTGTTCAATTTTTACTTGAGTTTTAAAATTAGTGTAAAATATCCTTTAAAATGATGTATTGTATTTTATTTTCTTAAAATTTGATGTTTTTATTACATTTTATTGTAATTATTCGTCAAAATTATACTAAAAAAAAATTAAAAATTACAAAAATAAAAATAGGTATTAAGAAAACAAAAAATTAAATTTAATATACGATATATCATTTTAAATGAAATTGCATGCTGATTTCAAAAATATTATAGTGTTATATCTCAAAAACTAAACGTTTCAGATAAAATCCAGTTAACTTCCATTTTAAATTATCTATAGAAAAGCACACAAAAAAGTAATTTTCATTAATAAAAAAGTTATAGGCCAACATTCTAAAACCCATATTTTTCAAAATGCTCCCGTAGATCAGAAACGGGTTGCCGTACTCAAAAGCGGTTTTCAACGTTATTAAAATTCACACCCACCCTGTAAAATCAAGTAATCTTAGACACTATCGTCAGACTTCCAAATAAGATAACAATGATCTCTCACTTTTGGTATACGCTGGTAGTTAAAAGCTCATGAAGTGATTCTGGTGTCTGCTAAAAATATATAATTTTTTATACCCATTTTCCTGCAACTTACTTATTTTTATTAGTGCCTTTATTTAAACATGACCCTCTCTTGCACTAATTTGGTGATGGGTTCTAAGTGAGTATTGGAGTGCAATTATTTGTTTAAAAATTATATTTATTACCTAAACTGAAAAAGAAATTATTGAAGTGAAAAACGAACTAAAAAACATGCGCGCTTTCAATTTAAGATGATTTTATGAAATAGAAACATCAATACCTAATTACTTAATTAACGTGCAATGATGTCTCACCTTCTAAGTCAATTTTATCGAATAAATCATGGCGGCACGTGTTAGATTTTATGACAACGAAAACATTCCTGTGTCCTGACGGATTGAACCACTATACTGTCTGCAGTGTCGGTCCCAGCCATTTGAAAAGAGGGGGGCGGTTCCGATACAAAAAAAAAACTAGTATAAAAGCATAGCTTTTATGAGGAACAATGAATATATTATGCAAACAAAACTTAGTAACTACAAGCGCGAATTTGGCCTCAAATTTAGGGGGGGGGGGTTACTCAGATTTTAAGTTGTTTATTTTATACATTTTTTAATTTAAATATGTTACAAATTTTTGAGAAATCTACATTAAAAATGAAATTTTTTAGGAAAATTGCACTAAAAAAGCATTTTTTGATTTAAAATTAAACTAAAATATATCAATGGTTTCAAAGCGCAGCAGGCGAAATTTTTTTAAAAAAATGACACTACAATTGCCACTTTTAACACAACTAATATCGTAAATATCAAAGGTGTTATAGCGCCGCAATTTATGTCCTACTTTTGAAAAATATCGCCAAACTTGTTCAGTGCCTCGAAAATGTTATCAGGTATGTTTTGATTTAAGCTTTTGCCTACTTCTGAACAATATTCTTTCCAAATATTGACTTCTCCCAATAAAAGTTCAAGAATTTGTGTTTTGGATTAATCAAACAGTTTATAGTATTTGCAATTTGGAAACGACTTTAGTTAATTTTGCCTTGATTTTGACTTCACGTTGTGTAAAACTTGGTATGAATATGTTCAGGTGAAAAATCCTTTTTTATATCCGAAATGATTTTGTCTAAAACTTGTTTATAAAAAAAAGAAACTCTATAATACTGTTCTGTATTTCCAATCTCGTGGTTTTCGCGGTAAGTACTTCATGCGTTTTTTTATTCTTGGTGTGACGAAATGAAGGTTAAACTGTCCCAAAATACTGTGGAGGGATTCTAGAATGTCTTTAAAGGATGGTTGGCTACCCAGTGAGTAACCCAACCACATAAAAAAACCCGTAGGGCTTTTTTAAAAGTGGGTTTTTTCATTATTAATAAAATAAATAAACGTAAAAAAGGTATATTTTTACCAGTCGTCTAAATCTGATCGTAAGATTCGATAAACTTTGACCAGTTGCATAGCGTTTTCTGATCCCAAACAATTTCCTATTGTATTATTGTAAATAAGACCGTAAGTTGAAAAATGTTTTTCAATTAAAAAAAAAAGATTCTGGTTCAATATTTGCAAACTCTACATTTATTACTGGATTCTTAAACCTCAATCCATTCTGAAGTACTCTTTCTACCGCTACTTTTAGGCATTTTCCTTTTAAAAAAATGGTTTAGATTTAATAACCTCGAAAAAAACGAAAACTTGAATTGTATAGTATTATGTCATACTAAGTAAGCAGATACTTGCAGTGTAGTAAATACACAAACTCCAAAAATAATTTTATTTAGGTTTGTTTACATTAAGAAAAGATGATACGAACATTGGATCCGCATAAAGCGCTGGTCAAACTAAACCAAAACTGCTTTGATTTATTAACAAACAAACAAACTGTTGATATCTGTATTTTATGTTTGATAAACGATCGCAAGAATAAGTCCTAATTTTAAAGAAGAACTAAAATCTGTATATCACTTAAAAAGAAAACCATAAAAACCCAATAAAACCCATTTATAAAACCCAAAAAAGCCGAGTGGGGTGGGTTTTTATATAAAAAAAAACTCGGGTTTTTTACCAACCCTGCTTTAAAGGAACGGCCTGCAATTTCTCGTTTTTTCTCCAAAGACTTCACCAGCATCTTTGTTGTCGCCCCGATCCCGCCCCCCCCCCCGCCCCCCTGGGACCGCCACTGACTGTCTGTCTGTATTTTGAACGGCTAACAGACCCGAACGCGTCTCAGTTTTACCCAATGGAATTTGACACAGGGCAGTGCTCCGAAGTTAGTTGCCAACATAACATAAAAATTAGTTAAATAAAAAAAAGTCACGCCAGCGTCTCCAACAACCCGGTCAGAAAACGCCGCCTTCACAACTCTGAAACACGGAAGTAAAAATAGTTGGAATGAAAGAAATTCCTCAAAAATGACCACCTTATTTAGGTGACAGTTATGAGCCTAAAAAACGGAGTCACATCAATCGAATCTACTTGACATTACTTTTTTTCCGATGTGTCTTTTCCACAATCACTTAATGGTATTTTTTACCAAGATTTTTCGTAATATATAAAAATTTTGTTTCTTTAAATTTTTGTTAATAGAAAAAGTAAAGTTACATCATTTTTAGATGGGTTTCGAGTCCCCCTATTTTTTATTAGCCACACACTTGTTTGAAACAAACCAAAAGTTACTATAAGATATTCCTGCGTTCTTTTTTTAGTCAAAATAAAGTGTTTCCGGCTCTTTTGCGTGTTTTTGCTAAAAATATAGTGTTTTGATTTGTTCAGTGCTGTTATACAACCTGAGTGACTAGTTTTTTGCCTTTTATAAGTACTTTGCGATAACCCTTTTTATTATTAGCCTCAGAGTTAGAGGAATTTTGTCCATACCAACTGATTTAGGCTCACAAATGTCAGGTATATGTAGCGGACATATTTTTACATGCTTTTATTTAACTGGCATTTGGCATGCTTATATAGTTGCGGTGACACAAGAAAATAGTGTGATGAAATTGACAGCTCCCCTCTACTCGAAGGGGGTGCAGGGGGGTACAGTTGAAGTACGCCCGATTTCGTTGAAATTTGGTGTGTGATTTTGAAAATTCAATATGGCGGATTTTCGGTTATGTTTTACCAACCAATTTAACTTATCCACATTCGATTGTGTTCAAATTTGGTATGCGTTATTTATAAATTTGCTTTTATTAAATGCACTCAAAAGTAGAAAATAATAATAATCTTTCTTATACCATAATAAAAGCGATGGGTGCAAATTAAAAATTTTAACTTTACGGTGACAAAGAGAGAACTACAAAAGAAGAACTAAATTCTTCTTCTATTCGAACGTTAAACATAATGCTTTCATCTAAAGAATGGGTGACATGCCAAGCCTTTGAAAATGTCCTTGGGTTATAGAGTAATACAACTGTTTCTTAGGTGAATCGTCGATATGACCGATATACGATACCTAAAGTTAAAATTTTTAATTTGCGCCCATCGATTTTATTATGGCACTGGCGCACCGAGGGGGAAAAGGTTTTGGGGTCCCCCCCCCCCCCGAGAAGCCTGGTTATAGTCACATTTTTACTTCAAATTAAGTTTTTCTTATTATTTATCCTTAAACCCCCCCCCCCCCCCGAAGTCAAATCCTGGGTGGCCAGGAAAGAAAAAAAATTATTTTCTACTTTTGAGTGCATTTAATAAAAGCTTGTTCTCTCAAAGGTTTTTTTAATAAAAATTTTGACTTTCGGGCTCGGAAATCGCTGAAAAAATGTTAATAGTAATAGTTAATAATTAGTTGTGCCGGTGACTATCAACGTTTAAGCTTAATTTATAAACACGTTCGCAGTTGAAGTTCGCGTTTGACGTTCGTAAGTTCGTAGTTGGGAGTTCAGAAAACAGCATTTATAAACGCAGTTCGTTATGAAACTTGATTGGTCTTTCCAAGGTCAAGTGAATATGATGTAAAACAGATCACATAAAATCATAAACTAACCAAAAATCGGAAAAATGTTTACCCATTTGAAAGTGATTCTTGTTGATAAGCATTTTGGAAAAAAATTGATAGAGAATTCTAAAAACTGTTTGGCTTCTTTGTGGCCACAATTCTTATATACAGACCGCTTCAAGCTACTGCGAACATAGGGGGGAATCAAGTCCAATTTACTCTCCGTGCCGTACGACCGAGGTGGATTCGAAGCACGCTACAGTGTTATCTTTTGGAAATTCATTTTGTTTTTATTATTTTGTTTTATTTCTTCCTTGCTCGAGAAACAGATGGGTAAGTTCTTAATTGAAATAATACATTTTTAAAACTAAAAATGGATGTCTACGAAGTTGCCGAAAAAGTGCAGATGGTCAAATGGTCAAATCGTCATAACCCAACACACGTTCGATATTGGTCGAGGGAAAATTTGCATTTATATTTTGACGTAAGAACACAGTATCCCCAAAAACTAAATGTTTGGGGGGGGGGGTATTGTAGGGGAACAAGTAATTGGGCCATTTTTTATTAACGGCAATTGCAATTTGAATGGTCCTAGATACTTGGATCCACTGCAGCAGCACATTATTCCAACTGCTAGGCAGTTGTTAGGTGTAAGATTTGGTGAAACATGGTTTCAACAAGATGGTTGTTCCGCTCACAATGTTGGCCTTGTTAGGGAATATCTTGATAATGTATTTCCTAATCGGGTTATAAGTACACGGGGAACTATTTTATGGCCAGCTCGATCTCCCGATCTTGCTCCTAATGACTTCTATCTGTTTTTGAAGAAGCTTTTCAAATTATCACCCCTAACATGCTTGGAAACGTTAGAAGGGGTTTTTATAGTAGGCTCGGATATTGTCCAGCCGAGCAAGGAGGACTTTTCGAACATTTGCTTTAATTTTTTTTTTTGACTGGGAGAATCTTTTTGGTTTTTAGAATGTATTATGTTATTTTGAAAACTTGCTTTTATTTTGTTTCTCCTTATTATTTTCATTGTAATACGTCGTCACTGATAAATCTAAGCAGTTGACAATAAAACGCTCTTATTTATCAGTGACAAAAAATAAGAAAATTACGTTATAAAAATTTGCGTATTTATTGACCAAATTCCGGTTTCATTGACTACGCTCCACACAGCACCGTGGTTTGAGGCGTACTAAATACAAGGCGAACGGCGGCGAATGGCAGCGAATGGCGATCGGAAGCCTGAGTGTTGGTTGCTTCACTGATAGGCGTGCGGTGTCTCTGCATGTACGTACACTGGCAAATTAGACTTCTTCCGCCCTATGTTCGCAGTAGCTTGAAGCGGTCTGTATGTAGCCCACAAAGAGAAGCAGAAAAACCTAAAAATTTCTCTTAAAAAAAAACAACAAACAAAAATGGCTGAAGTGACAGTTGATAGATGTATCATCTGATGAAATCCTGCATTTTGATTGGTTGATGCGAACTTCACCAATTACAAACATAAAATTTGGTTATCTCTAAACTGCGAATGCGAACGCGAAAGGCGAACGCGAACTTTTATTATAAATGGAATTACATATTTCAATAAGGTGATCACCAGCGCGCGAACTACGAACTTCAACTGCGGACGCGAATGCGTTTATAAATCCCGTGTTAGTCGTCGTAAACTTGTCGACGCCGACGTCAACTTCAGTTTCCAAGACAATTACTATTTAACTATAAAATAACGTTAAAAGGTGGTGCAATTGTAATTTTAACAACTTACACAACCAAAATTGATACTTGTACCATTCAAGAAATGACTCAAAATTTAACCTTACGTTTGTAGTAAGTTGGTGCTTTTTTTAGTTTCTTTCTCTATTTTTAATAAGTTTTGGGGCTTTTGGGGAAAACGCCCTCTCAAATAAACCACGCACTGATTCAATTTGTGCAAAAGTATATCACAGCCTTATATTAGTGCATCCCTCTCAGGTCCCCCAGACAAGAAAAAATCCATTAGCTGCAGCTGTCTTGTTTTCCATCGACCAATCAGTATTCAGGGCGGAGATAAAAGAATAACAGTGAGCCCCTGAGGGTTGATAATATTTTCGTTTGCTTTTTATTAATGGATTTGCCAATTGCGGTCATTGGGGTTTCGTGGCGCGGTATTTTATAACGTTTTAATCATTCAATATTTTAAAAACTAAAGATTTAGATCTTGCGACGTTTTATACATATAGGTATATAGCAACTAACAAATCTCGAATAAATAAATCCTTGGCATTGTTTGTTAATGCGTTATCTGAGAAACACACCGGGTTCCACAGCATATACAGGGTGGCATATTATACCCGAGGGTATACCTATATTGAACTGCCCAAGGAACAATTTGTCGACGTTTTAACGTTGCCAAAGGCGACTTAACGTTGCGTTAAGTTACGTTGCACCAATTTGGCGGAGTTGTGTTGACGTTGCTTGCGACTAGAAACGCATGCAGCGTTTTCACACCGTCGCTGAAGCGACTACGACTGGAGTGCTCTCTGGATATTATTTTTATTGATATAATTGATTTGAAATCAAGACTTCCATATCTGCAACCAAAAATGGACTAATTTCCAAACACTATTTGGTAATAATTCTAAAATACGAAGCTCGGTAACTTCCCAGCAAACACAAATCGTCGGCATTGAGTCGGGCCAATGTCGACAACGTCGGAAGTGTGTCGGCATCGGCGACTACACTCTGACCCGATGTTGGTCAGATTTCGATTTTCAGTTTTCGGTCAATAATCGGCAACTGACGGATGTCCACATTATATTACTACAGTCGACTTTATGCCGACACCACTTTAGGACCGACGATGGTCCGATTGGAACTTTTTTTAATCGGTCGAAAATCGGCAACTGACGATTGGCCGATTTACTATAGTGGACTTTATGCCGAAGCCCACTTTATTTGCTTTAGGGCCGACGACGGTCCGATTGGAACTTTGTTTAATCGGACGAGAATCGGCAACTGACGATGGCCCGATTTACTATAGTCGACTTTATGCCGACGCCTACTTTATCTGCTTTAGGGCCGACGACGGTCCGATTGGAACTTTGTTTGATTGGTCGAGAATCGGCAACCAACGATAGTCCGATTACGTCACCTTAAAATTTTTAAACTGCTTAATAGTTTCTTCCAAGCATGTAGAGATGGCGCTAATGTCACTATATTCCCTGTAGAGTGGACATATATATATAATAAGCGAAGATATTTCAAAACTAGAATGCGGACTTGACAAGATGGTGGTCCTTCAATACAGGAATCACCTCTTCTGCCACTTAAACCAGCCCGACTGGTTAGGCACCCACATTATCGAAACTTTGTAGTTTGCCAATGTCGGGCCGCTTTAAGCTACCACCGACGGACCTCCGTCAATCGTCGACGTTGGACCGCTTTAGGAAACTAATGTCGGACTTGAATAGTTTACCGATGTCGGGGCAAGACCAGCTTGCCTACGTTAGACCGACCAAATTAAGCAGTTATGGACGGATGGTCGGTACCATGTGTTTAAACCATATCGGACCTTAATCGTACGGCGACGGTGTGCCGATGTCAGCAAAAAGTAAAATTTACCATTGGTCCGACGACGGGCCACAGTCTAACGCTGCATCGGCAAACATACATTGGGCCTACATCGCAAAGCGGACAAAAAATACTCCAGGTCCGATGTCGTAAGTCGACGTCGTGGCGATAACGACAAATTCGGCAATCGACATCAAACCGACGAAGGCCCGAGGGAACCGTGTTTGCTGGGTTACAGTTAATTTATAACATTAACGTAGCTTTTTAAAGTTTTCCATCCACTAAATTCACCACCGCACCTAAATAAGTGAGCCTTCCATCCTTCTTATTTTTTTGCTAAATTATTTTTTTATTTAAATACTGAAAATTTTAAAAATGCCATAAACCTATTTTAAACTGTAGCTATTCTAAAAGAATACTCAAAAATTACTAAAGCTAACTAAAAAATCATCAAAATCCAGACAGGTAAAGAAAACTGTATGGCGGCAATAATCATTTCTTGGTTTACTGAAAATCTAACCGTTTTGCGACTAAGGAGGTACCCTCTTTTTGGCCACAATTGGCCCGTAAAGAGAAACGTTGAAAGAAGGTTAAATAATTAACTCTAGTTAATTATCAACGTTTTGGCGTCGTTTATCCGTCGTTCGTTGCGGTCGTTGAAAACCCCACAATATTCCAGTAAAAATAAACGTTGTTAGAGGGTTGCCAAATTTACCCTAGTTAATAACAACGGTGTGGCGTCGTTTTCTCGTCCATCCCCAGTAAACAGCGTTATGTAAATGTTACGTAAAATTTACATAACAGATTTACTTTGTTATGTAAATTTATGGTCATTCAGAGGTTACAATAAGGTAAAATTTAAGTCACATTAAGGTGCAAAAACTCTGCATAATGCCATGCGCAAAGCCCAACTAATTTTGACATAAATGTGATGTAAATAAAATGACATACCTTTTACATAAATATTACATCCTTGTTACGTAAGAGTTAAGTAAAAACTTCGTATATTTTACATAATAGGTTTACCTTGTTATGTAAATTTAAGGTCACATAGAGGTCACAATTATAATAAGGTAAAATTTAAGTCACATTAAGGTGCGAAAACTCTGCATAATGCCATGCGCAAAGCCCACCCAATTTTTACATAAATGTGATGTAAATAAAATGACTTACCATTTACATAAATATTACATCCATGTTACGTAAGAGTTAAGTAAAAACTACGATACTTTACATAACAGGTTTACCTTGTTATGTAAATTTAAGGTCACATAGAGGTCACAATTATTTATTAATAAGGTGAAATTTAAGTCACATTAATCTGCATGACATGCAGCTTGAGGCGGGCCAACGGAAGGTCCGTTCAGGTCCGTCGGTGGTTGCTAGACACGGTCCGACATTGCCAAACGTGTGGCAAACTACAAAGTTAACCAGACGATCTGGTTTAAGTGGCGGGAGAGGTGATTCTTATAGAGATCTTGTCAATACCTCAAAGCCCGCATCCTAATTTTGAAATATCTTTGCTCTTTATATATATAATATGATTATCAACTGTACAGAGAACATAGTGACATTAGCGCCATCTGTACCTACTAGAAAGAAACTATTAAGCACTGGTAATTTCTTTCATTCATAATAATTTTGTAAATTTTAATGTGACGTAAATCACGTTATATAGCGTTTACCTCATTTAGATGATATAAATATTACATAAAATGTTTTATATAATAGTTATGTAACATTTGAAATGTTCACATTGTTTCATAATATTTACAAAAATGTTTTACATAATAGTTATGTAAAATTTTAAATGTAAACGTAATTACTTTCATTTAACGTAAATAATTTTATGTAACGTTTACGTAAATTAGATGACTTAAATATTACATATAATTTTTTAAATAAAGGTATGTAATATTTTTATGTAAAATTAAGGTCCCGCTATTTAAGTAATATTTACGTAAATTTTAAGAATTTATTTAAAAAGTCATATTATTTACGTAAAATTAACACTGCTTATGATGACTTAAATGTAGAGTCAAAGTTTTGATGTAATGTTTACATAATTTTTTTTTATAAAAATATTTTTATTTAAGATTTACGTAAGTATGATATACCATATTTTACATAAATATGTGAACACTAGATTTACATAAATATTAGATTAAAGTCACAAGTGTGTTTACTGGGTCATAGCGGCCGTTGCACAAATGACTAGTTTTTGTACGTCTCAATTTTTCCACGTCTCAACGTTGTGCACCGCGCACCACATCGTTTCATCGTCAGCGTCACATCGTTTGCTTTTACTTAAAGACAGACAAGAGAAGTTTGCAGAGGTGCAATTCTAATTTTAACAACTTGCACGACTAAAAAGTGCTACTTTCACACGTTAATTGTTTTCCTAATCGAGTGCGAAAATGCTTTTTTTGCACACATTTGCGCATTGATTCCCAAGTTGACAAAGTTCAGATTACTTTAGAAAAATATTTGCTAAACGCACAACACTCAACAACTAATAAAAGCTTTTTTTAAGCTAATGTCCAAGCTAATTTAGCTGTTTGAGACAGTGATGTGTTTGAATTTAACCCTGTGTTTCGGACTTCCATTGTATATATTTTATTTATACAGAACGTTTCGATCAGTACAATCTCTGATCGTCTTTAGGTGCAAACTACAATCTATTCCTAAGGCTACGTACTTATATACTATGGGAAATCACTAAACCGTACAGTTTAAGAAGTTGGCTCCGCTCAAGAAGGGGCTTCCAAATATTTGGAATTTCAACACTTGGTTAACTGAAAACACCCTGATTCTGTCGAATAAAGGCAGCTTCAAGGAATTTTGTTTTCTTCTAGTATGACTCCTTATTCAAAATCTTTGCTTCTGTCCACTTCATTCGGTATTGTTTTGACCATGCATGTGCATGTTCCTTAAACCAACGAGGATATAATCCTCGTTGCTTAAGCCTACCAAATAGTGGTCTTTTGTATGATTCGCCACACTCACATGGAGCTTGGTAAATGCCTTCCTTATTTTGTTTGCTCTCCGCTTTTGTTCTACTAAGAAAGCTTCGAATTGTATTATTAAATTTAAAAGCCGTTTTAATATTAAAGTTGTTCGCTACTCTTCGAATTTTCTCTGATACTCCTTAATGTATCGAATTGTATCGAATGGTAAGGAATGCATTTGACTGGTTTTGGTCTTGTAATCTCTGTCATGTTTGCTGAAATTTAGAAATATTATCTGTTATAAGTTTAAGGTCTTAACCATTCTGCTGCAGATCCTTCTTAATGTTTCTTAATTCGATTTCCAAGTCATGAGAATTGTTACAAATTTGAACGGCTCTGTTATACAAAGTTCTTATTATGCCTCGTTCGGTTGTAGCAGAATGATTTAAACCTTGATTTAAATATTGTCTTGTGTGAGTGACTTTACGATAGACTGTTGTTCTGGTGTTGCTTTCTACTCGTTTGACAAGTACGTTAAGAAAAAATTCGAAGAGTAGCGAACAACTTTAATAGTAAAACAGCTTTTAAATCTAATAATACAATTCGAAACCTTCATAGTAAAACAAAACCGGAGAACAAACAAAATAAGGAATTCATTTACCAAGTTCCTTGTGAGTGTGGTGAATCATACATAGGCGAAACAAAAAGACCATCTGTTACGCTTAAGGAACATCAGACGAATACCCAAAGAGGTGAAACAACGAAATCAGGAATCGCCGAACATGCATGGTCAAAACAACACCGAATGAAGAGGACAGAGGCAAAGGCTTTGCACAAGGAGTCACACTGGAAAAAAACGAAAATTCCTTGAAGCTGCCTTTATTGGACAGAATCAGGGTATTTTTAGTAAACCAAGTGTTGAAATTTCAAATATTTGGAAGCCCCTTCTTGGGCGGAGCCAACTTTTTGAACTTCACGGTTGAGTGATTTTCCATAGTATATAAGTACGTAGCCTTACAAATAGATTGTAGTTTGCACCTGAAGACGATCAGAGATTATACTGATCGAAACGTTGTGTATAAATAGAATATAGACAATGGAAATCTGAAACACAGAGTAAAATTTAATTTAGCTGTGTTTTGTTTTTTCTTTCATGAGTATTAAATGTGTGATATTGATTGGGTTAAAAAAAAGTAGTAGAGATTTGGTAGTGAAAAAAAAAACGATTTCTAAGTCGAATTTTCTTGACAAACAAGTATAGGATAGCAAAAATGTTTTTAACGATTGCTTTTAGACCACAGATTCTGTGAGACGATTAAAAATAACACCCAGTATGGAACCTGCCGGGTTTCTCTCGCATTTAATGATATAATTTACCTTTGATGTAGCGGCCCTGCTCGCAGTACTACACCACTTGGGTGGTCTTCAGCAAATTGGCACAGCGGACCAAATAAGTTTTCTGCAAGATCAGTATAACTAAGTCCTATGTCAAATCGTCGGCTTTATCATTAAGAGACTAATGGAAACGTGTTTTTTCCCCAAACGAAGGGCGGCAGAGGCGGAGAACGGCAATCTTCAAACGCGTTGCTTATGATCAGCGCTATTTTTACCTTGTTTACCGGTCTCCTGAAATAGTATATTAGATAACGACAGAAGAAAGTGACACATTTCACACGAGCATGAATATTGTTAACGAGGCGCTGGATCAGTGAAACAACACGCGAGTATAAGAAAGTTACTTTCGAGTCGTGTACGCTATTTTTCCTACGAACACTGATGAATTGCACTAATTTTTGTAAACATTGGTCTTTAATTTTGCACAAATCAAATGAAACTGCTTTTCCGCACTTGTGTGGAAAAGTACTTTGCACCACATGTGCGAACGCCATCGTACACTTTCCTACACAAATTTCTGCAAACGGTTGAAATTTAACGCAAGGATGCAAATCGTGTGAAATCGATCATTTTCGTATGTGGTCGTAGCAAAAGTATCGTTTTACCATGTACCAACGTCTAAGGTTTTTTAGCCACTTCTAGGGTGCATTCAGATCAGACGTCGGGTGGCGCCTGAGCGCGCGCTGGCCGTTCAGATTGGGCAAGGTTAAAATTTAACCTCGCGTTCAGATCGGAAGTGAATTTTCACCGAGTGCACACTTTTGTGCCCGGCAAAATAGGTAGGTAAAATTTGTCCCGCATGCGCGTTTGATCACAGCCATTATTCCTAATCTTGAAACAGGTTAGTTTTTAAAAACAAAAAAGAAGTTAAAAAACCTCAGTTACATCAACCGAAAAGAATCTAAAAACAGAAGATCAAAAGATCTTGGATGGAAACAACGAAAATTAAAACCTGGATGAGCATCCCACAAGGAACACACAAAGGACCAAAGCGCAAAGATAAATGATTAAACGATGTTTGGCTTTGGGCAACCAGCGTAGGCTCGACAGTGGTTCCACTGGTCACCCTCCCCATACATCATTAAACACCATCATACACTTTGATTTCCAACTTTGAATCACTCACAAATAGGCATAGTTCCGCACTGGTACTTATCCAAGTTACCTGATACGGATCCGTTCTGGCGTGTTAATATTTCCAATAGGATTATGCTCCTAAGGCAATTAAAAACCTCCAAATCAGTTACATCAACCGAAAAGAATCCAAAAACAAAAGATCTTGGATGGAAACAACGAAAATTCAAACCTGGATGAGCATCGTACAAGGAACACACAAAGGACCAAAGCGAAAAGAGAAATGATTAAACGATGTTTCGCTTTGGGCAACCAGCGTAGGCTCGTCAGTGGTTCCACTGGTCACGCTCCCCATACATCATTAAACACCATCATACACTTTGATTAACAACTTTGAATCACTCACAAATAGGCAGCGTTCCGCACTGGTACTTATCCAAGTTACCTGATACGGATTCGTCCTGACGTGTTAATATTTTCAATAGGATTATGCTCCTAAGGCAATTAAAAACAAAAAAGAAGTTAAAAAACCTCCAAATCAGTTACATCAACCGAAAAGAATCCAAAAACAAAAGATCAAAAGATCTTGGATGGAAACAACGAAAATTCAAACCTGGATGAGCATCCCACAAGGAACACACAAAGGACCAAAGCGAAAAGAGAAATGATTAAACGGTGTTTCGCTTTGGGCAACCAGCGTAGGCTCGTCAGTGGTTCCACTGGTCACCCTCCCCATACATCATTAAACACAATCATACACTTTGATTTCCAACTTTGAATCACTCACAAATAGGCATCGTTCCGCACTGGTACTTATCCAAGTTACCTGATACGGATCCGTTTTGGCGTGTTAATATTTCCAATAAGATTATGCTCCTAAGGCAATTAAAAACCTCCAAATCAGTTACATCAACCGAAAAGAATCCAAAAACAAAAGATCAAAAGATCTTGGATGGAAACAACGAAAATTCAAACCTGGATGAGCATCGTACAAGGAACACACAAAGGACCAAAGCGCAAAGATAAATGATTAAACGATGTTTCGCTTTGGGCAACCAGCGTAGGCTCGTCAGTGGTTCCACTGGTCACCCTCCCCATACATCATTAAACACCATCATACACTTTGATTTCCAACTTTGAATCACTCACAAATAGACATCGTTCCGCACTGGTACTTATCCAAGTTACCTGATACGGATTCGTCCTGACGTGTTAATATTTTCAATAGGATTATGCTCCTAAGGCAAATAAAAACAAAAAAGAAGTTAAAAAACCTCCGAATCAGTTATATCAACCGAAAAGAATCTAAAAACAAAAGATCAAAAGATCTTGGGTGGAAACAACGAAAATTCAAACCTGGATGAGCATCCCACAAGGAACACACAAAGGACCAAAGCGAAAAGAGAAATGATTAAACGATGTTTAACTTCTTTTTTGTTTTTAATTGCCTTAGGAGCTTAATCATATTGAAAATATTAACACGCCAGGACGAATCCGTATCAAGTAACTTGTTTCCACCCAAGATCTTTTGATCTTTTGAGGTTAGTTTTTGTTATTTCTTTTTGAGAGAAACTTGTTAATTTTGAAAATAATGGACGAAATAAACAGGGATTTAGTTAGACTTGTGCTTGATGAGATGGGGAAATTGTACTAGATAAACAGATGAAAGTAATTCTATATAGAAGAAGTGGTAAGTAGGTAATATAAAGTCTGTGATATTTATGAGGGACACACAGAAATACAAGGGATAAAACAATAGATAAACGATGTTGGCCTATGAATATTTTTTGTTTTTGTTGTGTACATGTATTTTTATGCCATACGATAAATAAATAAATAACAATATAGTTTTCATATTTAGTGCATATATATTTCGAATTGGGTGAGCGCTTTCGACTATACAATAGTCATCATCAGACCCTCTAAAAAAAGGATAAAGACTAGGAGATAAAGACATAAATTCAGAAAAGAAATTAAGGCAAAATACAAAAAAAAAATAAAATTTAAAAAGTGAGGTTATGATAATGACTCTTGTCTGTTCAGATTTGACGAAATGCCGGGCACACTCGGAGGGCATCTTCTATCGGGTAACGCTCTGCGCCGGACTTCACCCGGATTCTTAAATCTGAACGCACCCCTAGATTTAGATTTCGATGTAGCATGACGTCACGCTACAATTCCGATTACTTGATTTCATTAAATATCTCTAGAATAAATATTGCATCGAAGGGTGATTCTATCAACAACAGCGCTTTGAGCGAAAATTTTAAATTTATTTTGTTTAATTTATAAATAAACACTATTGTTAGTTAAAAAAGTAAAAAAAAACGTGTGAAAGTTTTTTACGATTTCTTAAGTAGCATTTACACAGGCGAATATTCCTTTGATCTTGGAATTGCCGACAAACATGCGCACGAATTATTTATTTAAAGATTGGCGCAAAAGGTTCGGGGTTCGGATAAAAAGGTTCGTGGTGTTCGGACAAAATTTGCTGAAAGAAATGTTTGGAATAAAATAAAAATTTGAAAAATTATTTATGTAAATCATTGAACTGAATTTTAATATAAAAATTAAATTTTAAAACCTTTCCGACGGAAAAACGATTTGACGCACTTGATAAAAAATAATTTCATTTTGTGGGGTTTTGGTGGTGGGGTTGGATAAGTTTTGGTTATGGGGCTTGGTGGTGGAGTTAAGCTTACACTTAATTAAGGAAAACCAAAAAAGTGAAAAAGCATAGCAACAATTAGGTACAAACTTTTAGTAGATATCTACCAATCTCACAACCTACCACCCAGCAAATAATAATTTTTCGCTTTCCGTCGGCTCTTACGAATATAATCGAAAAATAAAATAAAATATTTTTGGTGTTTCAATTTAATTTCAAGAATTGAGGTCAGTGATGTGAGACCAAAAATATTATCTATTCCCACTTTCAAAAATTTATTTCCAAAAAATCTTGCGAAAATTTGCCCGAATGTTCGTGGCAAATGTTCGCTGCAAATGTTCGAGTGTTCGGGCAAACGTTCATCGAAAAAGGTTAGCCAGATTTGGCCCGAATTTTTGGACGAACCTATTCGCTCTGTGTAAATGCGCCTTTATATTGGTTGAAGAAGTTGAAGTCGAACCAGAAAACAGATGTAAACTGTGTAAAGTTGTAGTGTACAGGGTATGCAAAATTCGATGGGCCTCCATGGCTACTATTGTTTCTAGGAGAGATAGCCAAAATAGACAAATTCAATTTTGAAAACCGCATCTTAATATCTCAAGCGGTCTGTGAGTTACAGGGTGTTTTTGAAAAATATGCATTTTCAAAAAGTTGACATAACTTTTTTGTGTGTCAAAATAGGATGTTGGTGCAAAAAGCTTTTTTCATAGGTTTTTAGTCTAGACTTTACCTGTCAAAACAGACTTTTTGTAACTCCTTCAGTTTTTGAGTAGTCACAGAAATTTTGATTTTTTTAATGAGTTTTCCTTTACAACAATGTGCCCCTTGTCGCAATTGGTAAAGTAGTTCTGTAAGATATTTACGATTTTAATATTAACGCTTTTTTGCGCTGCTTGACTGTGGAAAAAAGAAAATTCCAAGAACAGAAATATTAGGATACAGCCTTTATTTAGGTCTTACCGCCACTTGCACCGACTTTTTTTTAATGGCCCTTTAGGCTAAAGAACCTTTAAAGTACCTTTAGCGTATTTTGTGTCTTGCGCCGACTTTAAAAGTCTTTTAAACGTTCTTTAAAGGAACATTAACTAACTGGCCAAATTGGGTCAATTAAACGATCTCTAAAGCTCAGTTAGCTCTTTTGAGGTTAGTTTTGCGACCCGGCCATTTTTCATTGTATAGTTTATTTTTGTTCAAAACGTAAGAAAAAAGAAAATTCATAAAATGTTATTATGAAATATGCAAACATTATTGAAGATGAGCTGGTAGAGGATGCCCTTGAAATATTGGATTTTGTTAATTTTGGCTTCCCTCGAAGGTGCCTCGAAGATTCAGGTTAACACACGTTGAGGATCAATTGGAATATCTAGATGACAGGTAAGTCAATGTTTTACAGGGGGTGAGGGGGGGGTTAAAAGTTGGTTACCAAAATGTTTATAATTGCAATTGTTTTTGATTATACACATTGGATGCATATTTTTGCCCAACACTCTGATCATTTTCCAGGATCAGTTATTATTTTTTATTAAATGATTTTTAGCTAATATTGATCAAAACTATAATAATCCAGTGTTTATAAACAAGCTTCTCCAACAGCTCCCTGAATGAATGAATGATATATCATATAAACTTTGATTGTTTTACCTACTTTTTTTCTTATTTCCCGGAAACAGTGGATATGGTTTTTCAAATTACCTCCTGGCACCTTTAGCAAATCCAATTACACCAGGTGAACAACTGTATAATGAAACCTTAATTCTAACAAAAACTTCAATATAGGCTGAACCTAATTTGGGATCTGGAAACGTCGGTTTCCAGTTATGGCTTATGGGCTTTGCCTTATACTGGACACAGTTCTGACAATAATAGTAGCTGCTTCTGTGCTTCATAATATTGCCAAAGAAATGAACGAGCCAGAGCCCCCAATACCAGAAGATATAAACAATCTTATGCAAACTCAACAAATTGAAATGTATGGTCAAGACCACCATGACGTTGGGGCAGAATGAAAATTATTTATTATGTACTAAAGAAAATTAAAAAATAAATTTAATTTCTTTGGCAAAATTATGACGTACAAAAAAGCAGCTGTGCATTTTAGGGTTTTACAATTGCTATTTTTTTTAAATTGTTGATTATGATTATTTTTTTGGTGGTTTTTTAATATAGGTATGTCATTAAAATAAACAACATGTTTTAAATTTTCTTTATTTTAATAAACTGTATTGTTTTTTCTGTACACAAGGCGATTTTTTTCACTCTGTACCTGTAACTAAAAAACGACAAAAAATAAGTGCTAGCCAACGCACTTCCTACTCAAAATAAACAAATTATAATACCGCTCGATTTCAAAAGGCCAAAGAGGCCTGAGATAAAATAACTTGTAACAAAATGTACATAAGTACAACTCTTAAACTTATACTACTACTTATAGTAAAACCCTTTGAAAAACAGTCAAATTTTTCTTATCTAGCAAAATAACCGCTTTCAGTAACAACAAATCTCCTTTAAGGCGCAAAAAAAATTATAAGTTACCTATTTTAAAAAACTAATAAAATGCAAAAAAGGCAGGTACCTTTCATGTAATATGTAACACATTCAAGAGAGATTGGTTTCTCCTAAAGCTTCATATAGATGAATATATTTAATTGAATTGTGAAATGTGACCAAATCCACTCTCGCAGTCAATTGAATGTATTGCATACCCTAGTAAAAAAACCCATAGGCTCTCATGAAATTTGATGAGATTTTATGCTGTTTCATAAGATTCTACGAGTCAGGCTGTTTTGCTCGTAAAAACTCATAGAAAAAATCTGTACTTTATGAGATTTGCCTTGGTTTTTACAAGTTTGTTTCACATACCGCATAGAAAACATATCAAATCTGATAAAACATGATAAAATCTCGTCAAACTTTTCTAAGAGATTTGATGCGGTTTTTTTGGCAGGGTAGTGTTAAAAAAAATCAGCGAGTACTAGAAGTACTTTTATCTCCAGGTTTTTCTTCCGGAGTCGATGCTCTTTGTCAGTATGTAATGCTTCTCTTTCCAACTTTTTTAGGGTGATGTCAGCAATCATATTCTTTTTGTCCGCTAGGAAGTCATATTTCTCTGCTAAGGTACTTGATGCCATGATTCTAACTACGGTGGCAGATGGCCTCCTTTGATCGGTACCATACAATAAATTAAAAACCAAACTAGGTATTTGCCAAATAAAGGATTTAATAATAATAATAATAATTATAATAAAAGATTATAAAATATTTTAATTGGAATGGCAAGGATTGAAGCGATTAATTAAGTGCATCAAATATTTTTCATATATATAAATATATATCTTCTGTTAAACTGGAGTCTATAATTAAGTAGGCCGAGAACTACTTTTAAAGAAAATGTTGTTTAGCATTAAATTGCTTAAATAAATTGCTATATTTCGTTATTAAAATACTTACTCTTTTGACTTGCCTCTTTGTCCTGTCCCTTGACCTCTAGCTGTTTCTCTGCTAGCATGTGCAGCATCCATGGATGTTTTGGAGTAATATTGAATAGATGGGCAACGGCTTTTTCTCTTTTTAGCCTCCATTGAAATTGAAGCACTGCACAATAGCCTATATTATGTTCATAGTCCATGTAACAACTAGCTACCTCGCCTAGATGAACAATTCATCATTAAAAAATATCAAATGAAAACAACAGAACCATAAAAAATAAAATAAAAAAAATATATGAAAGTTTTAGGTTATTGAAGACAGAGATGCCAACAAAAAAACCCCAGAAATCCCTAAATTCATGCGACGTTGCCTTACTGTGAAAAAAATAAAGAGCCTTTAGTAAAAGTTCAAAAAAATTGAGCCTGTGCAAGTCATTTAAAATTAAATGTTCTTTTGTTAAAGAAACATTAGAAAAACGTCGGTGCAAGTGGCTGTTAGTCTCAAATACTAATAAATAATTAGATATTATATATATAAGAACAAATAAATAAAAACCTGTAAGAAGAGCTTCTTCTAATTCTTCCCTGGTATTCTGTCTATTTCTGATAAAGTTCTGGAACACTAAATCCTTGATTTTTCAGGGCCTTTATTCCCAATCCATTGGTCTCCAAAAGTTTCATTAAGCAAGTCACTAACTTGACGCGCATTGTGGGGTGGTTCGCCGTCCTGCTGAAAGTAGCATTCAGTATTTTCTCGAACTGATAGTTCATCCATAAATGGAACTATAGATTCTTCTAAAATCTGGCGATAGCGTTCAGCATTTAAATTACCGTCAAAAATATAGGGTCCGATAAAACGGCCTCTATAAATTCCAACCCAAACTTTGATAGCATAACAGCAATTATATCCTATAGAAATCCCATCATTTGATAATCAGAATCAGAATATATTTATTTCCTAAATGATTGTACAGGTTACAATATGGACATCGTCAAAAAATGCACCTAACTAAAAAAAAAATGGTGGCAAGATTTTAATACCCTGAGGGTAGGTTCGTCAATTTATAAATACAGTTGGTCATGATAAAATAAATGAATAGATAAAATCATATAAATTAACAAATAAAAATAATACATAAAAAAACCTATAAACTAGGTATAGTTAAAAATTAATAAAGAAATAAAAAAAAAACAAGTGCATAAAATACAAATTTACGACAAACAACAAACACTAATAGTTATTTTAAGGGTTAAAGTCTTCTACATGATAGGGGCACATTTCTAAAAGAATTTTTTTAATTGTGAGAGTAAATCTTTTAACATTACTGATATCTCTCTTATAAGAGGGAGATCTCTGATAAAGTGCAGTATTATGATGATTAGTTCTTAATAAGCTGCCATGTCTTGTGTTATAATGATTGTTATTTTCCTCAAACAATGGGATATTATTTTTGACAAAAACCAATGATTTAAAAATGAAAATTACAGGGAAAGTAAGTATTTTTTGCTGTTTAAAGACAGTTTTACACGTGGTGCTTTTATTCTCGACAACCTTTATTTATTTACGTACCAGCGGCAAAACATTCTTCCTGGTGCAAAATCTAATTGCCTAGGATGATGCACTCGACGTGATCTATAAGGTCTATATTTATACTTTTTTTAAATTCTTCTTGCACTAGTGCATGGAATACCTGTTCTTCTTTCCTTGGACCGTGTAGAGGTATTATCGTTCATGTGAATTTCTCCCAAAAGCCTTAATTCCTCCAGCTCTTTATCCCTGGCTAAAGATTGGTAGGTCTTTGGTCTAGATGGCTGTGTTCTTTCGGAATACCGCTCCAAATAAGTATTGTTGCCAATCGACGATTTTCCAAATTTTCAATATAGCACTTAAGCATATCATATTTTTCATTATTTTCAAAACTGTTTGGCATTTTGACGACCACGACGCGTATAGGATTTGATGGAAGTGTCATATATTTATTTATTTTTTTTTAAATTTATTTTACTATTGATGTTAATACAATATAAATTGTTTACATAAGTCAAAATACAAAAATTTAATGAAAAAGAATTTAAAGCTAAACCTTAAAATTTAGTTACCACATTTTTAAAATAAGATACAAAGTTGTATCCTACAAAAAAACAAACAACGAATAAACACAATTTACACAGTCAAAAGTATACAACAATTTAAAGATCAACAAGTTCCTAACAATCTATTTATAAAATAAAGGTAAAGGTATACATTTATACGTTATCAAAATATAAACTAAAAATCGTCAAATTTATTTTGGTTGTACTCTTGAATATTATAAAATGCCTTCCCCTGCAAATACTTTTTTAGGATTTTTTTACAGTTTATTAGAGGTAAAGTTTTGATATGGTTTGGAAGATAGTTAAACAATTTAGGGCCTAAAAATTGATTCCATTTCTTGCCCTTAAAACACGGGAAAAAGCTGGACAAAGATCGGAGGCATGACGTGTCAGATATGTATGTATCTGTGAGTATGTTTTATAGTTTTCAAGGTGTTGGTTTACATACACTAGACAGTTAAACATGTATACTGTCGTCGGGTTAGGTCAGTTTCTGATGGGGTGAAACCTAACAGGGAACTGCTGGAACGACGTCTTATGAAAGTCCTAGCCGACGGAGTCGTGTTATTCATATTTATATATATATATATATATATATAATTAAATAAAAATTAAGTTAATTAACGATTGATGTATCGAACTGTCGCAAGACTGTCAATCAAAATCCAATCAAAATAAACGCAGGTCACCAGTCCTGCGACATTCTCCCCCCAAAAATTTTTATTTAAAAGAAATGAAACGTTAGCTACAGTTTCAATTAACGTAAGTATTTTTGGCCCTTGTTCTTGTAGTAGGTCCCACATAAACAAATTCTCCGTCCTCTTCTTCATTCTGGTGATCGGGTTGTTCTGCAGCTTCTATGGGCCTCAACTGTCCTCTAATTGGCCTTAAATCATCGACATGTATTTTAACTTGAATATTATCAGGCAAAACTTTATACATATTTTCCCCAGAAACATCTAAAATACGATGAGGTCCAGTCCATGTTTTACCCAGAGATCTTTGCTTAGTTTTTCTAAATTCTTGAACCTTAACTTGATTTCCAATTTTGAACTTAGGAATTACTGAATTTTCCATTCACCTGGTCGTGCAAGGGAGTGTCCAAACAACAATACACTTGGTACATATCCCGTTGCTTGGTTTTTCCGATTATTTATGGCAAATAAAATTTGATCTATGTGTGTATCCCAATTAGTACATCCTAGAGTCATGGCTTGAACAAGTAATGCTTTTTTTATTTCTAGATTTTCCTCGTTCCACAGGGTTTGCTCGTTGGTGATGTGTAATGATCAATGTCCAAATTAGAAGTGAATTGGCTCCATTCCAGATTTCTGAATTAAGAGCCGCAATCAGTAATTACAGATTCCGGATTACCATATCTACCAAAAACCGATTCTAGAAATCGAATTATAATTGATGTTGTAGCTTCGAAAACTGACCATGCATCCACCTATTTAGTGCATAAATCATTGATGACTATTAGGTACTTCTTTCCTCGCTGAGATCTTTCGTAGGGACCCATAATATCCAGACTACCAGCTTGAAATAGTCGTGTAGGTTGTCTGGGTTTTAATGGAGCTTGTTGTTGTGGTATACCAGTTTTTGTAGAATTACATATTAAACAAAGTCTGTATATCTTTCCAAATTCCCTTCCAGTAGTAATGTTGTGAAAGTGCTCTAAAGGTTTCATCGCGTCCGGGATGACATGCTGTTGGACAATCGTGATACTCGTACATTAATTTTTTTTGCATACTTGAGGGAACCAAAATGTTTTTCGTCTCATATTGATCAATTTTAAATAGCAGGTTATTTTCTACAGTATAATTTTTTTAAATAATTCAAATCAGATTTTTGTAATTTTGCATAAAGTTGATTTGCTTTTAGACTAACCCATTTGACAATGCGGATCATTATAGAGCCTTTGCTTAAAAAATGAGCCGGGGTATCACCAGGTATCAACCAAAAAACTTTTACTAGCAAAGTGTGGCCCAACCATCCCCCGAAGTGTCCTTCACTGGGCCGGACTTTTCCCGTAGCAAGCATGTTTACTGGGACAGTTAAAACTTGATTGCTAAATAAGGCCTCTCTTACAAAAAAAAAAAGGTAAAAAAACCTCCAAATCAGTTACTTCAACCGAAAAGAAACTAAAAAACAAAAGATCAAGACATCTTGGGTGGAAATAACGAAAATTCAAACTTGGATGAGCATCCCACAATGGAACACACAAAAGACCAAAGGGAAAAGAGAAATGATTAAACAATGTTTCGCCCTGAGTAACCAGCGTGGGCTCATCAGTGGTTTCACTGATCACCCTCTACCATATATTGGATTGGATTGGATTGGATGAGCATCCCACAAGGAACACACAAAAGACCAAAGCGAAAAGAGAAATGATTAAACGATGTTTCACCCTGGTTAACCAGTACAATTTTATTTCCAACTTTGATTCACAACTTTGAAACACTCACAAATAGGCATCGTTCCGCACTGGTACTTTTCCAAGTTACCTGATATGGATTGTCATCGTTTAATTATTTCTCTTTTCGCTTTGGCCTTTTGTGTGTTCCTTGTGGGATGCTGATCAAATTTTTATTTTCGTAATTTCCACCCAAGATCTCTTGATCTTTTGTTTTTTACTTTCTTCTCGATTGAAGTAACTGATTTGGAGGTTTTTTAACTTCTTTTTTTGTTTTAATTGCCTTAGGAGCATAATCCTACTGGAAATATTAACACGCCAGGACGAATCCGTATCAGGTAACTTTGATAAGTACCATGCCTATTTGTGAGTGATTCAAAGTTGGAAATCAAAGTGTATGATGGTGTCTAATGATTTATGGTAGAGGGTGACCAGTGAAACCACTGATGAGCCCACGCTGGTTACCCAGGGCGAAACATCGTTAAATCATTTTTCTTTTCGCTTTGGTCTTTTGTTTGTTCCTTGTGGGATGCTTATCCAAGTTTGAATTTTCGTTATTTTCACCTAAGATCTCTTGATCTTTTGTTTTTTAAGGCCTCTTCGTTATTTTCACCTAAGATCTCTTGATCTTTTGTTTTTTAAGGCCTCTCTTGTCCCGCTCCTGCACTACTAAGTAAAATTGGCAATATTTTATTTAGAAACACGTTATCGCCAAACCGCACCGAAACTGCGAACATTTTTCCCGAGAAATTTATGTGAATCCATTCCCCACACTTGCGACCCAAATGACAAGATAGGGCGAATGGGACTGGGCCAATATTTTAGCCACTAAAAAGCATCATTTGGCCAATTTCTGGCAAACTTATTGGAAATTTTTTCCCTTTATATTGCGTGTGACATCTGCAAGTCATGGCGAAACATAAAACAGACTCAGGAGAATCAGAGATAAAGGAAAGTTTTATTAAAGATCAAAAAAAAATAATTGCAAATGAAAGACTTATAATTCGTATTGAATTTTTATAGAAACATGTTTCGAAAACATGACGTTGTTGACGACCGAGGCCGTGCCTGTACGCAAACAGATTTGGTTAATTATTCTATAACATTAGTTTCTGGTATAGGCGAAGCACCAGTCTTACACTCAGCAAACACAGTGGACCCGGGCCGATGTCGGTATACGTCAGTCGCCGCAGCCCTCGACATCGGTATACGATTTCAGTAACCGCGACATCGAACCATCAGCATTAGTGCTAGTAATATAATTAATATGGATTTTTAGTCCCAAACTAAATTAAACCACACCTCAGTATCCTAAAGTTAACCTAAATTAAACTATGACCTAATAAGACTCGCACGAGCCATACACCTATCTAATAAACAATTATATTGGTATAAGTAGATATAGGGTGGCCCATAAAAACCGCATATCTTTTAGGTATGAAATCGACTCTGGGGGGGGGGGTTTCATCATTTAATAAAAATTTACAGAATTAACCCTTAAATGCGGCGCATGCAAAAATTTTAAAAAAATTACATTAAATGCTATTTTTTACGCGTCTCAAATGTTCTTGACCAAAAAAATTGCTTAAAATGAAACAAAATTGTAACAATATTTCATATTGGTGCAGCGCCACAGCCGCAAATTTACAAAAAAAAATTCTTCAAAAATTTTAATATCTTAGGTTTTTTGTAAAATATTTTGGAAAAAGTAGATTGGGATAGATGGGTTCCGGTGTTATATATAGATTTGTTGCCAAATTATAAATACGCCGCAGATGAAAATTTTAAGAAAAATTATACTAAGAATACCATTTATTACAGGTTTTTAATGCTGATAAAAATTCATCAGTTTAAACTAAAATTATAACAATTAATAACGTTATAGCGCCGCAGTCAAAATTTTTTAAATTTAAGAGATCACACACATTAAGACACTCTCCCGGTTTTAACCCCCAACCCCCCCCCTGGCTACGCCACTGTCATTGACGTATTCAAAAAGGTATCACTTGTTAAAATGCGTCATGAAATACGAAAGATGTAATAAAATTAACATGGTGAGTTTTTGGTCTCTAAAAAATGAATTTTGTGTCTCTACTATACTTTGGAAAAATATTTTTGTCAGTGAATCTTTGGTTTTGCTATAACGTGGATTTGGATCTATTGTCAATGTAATGTCAAAAACACCCAACAACTTTTAATAAGAGGCCAAAAACTCATTCTGCCGACCTAATGCCGACATTGACGACGTCGGTCCGATTATTACCGAACTCTTGTTTGCTGGGATCTTTTCGAAGGGTCCCTATAAAAAACCAGAAACCAAATTTGTCAGAAACATAATTTGTTGAATTTAAAGAAGAGAAAATAATAATTGGTCGGAAAAAAATTGTCTCAGGAATATATGCATAGAATTAAATTTACACGAAACATATTTTTATAGGAACACAAAATATCATAAAATATTTTTAACAAAATTACATCCCTCAAACACCCCCTACCCTCAATTTTTTTCATAATATTGTATTGTCATCGGACCTACATGACTACACAGGAAGTGTGACAAAAATGAATCGCAAGATTTGATAGGCAGTTAGACAGCCAGAAACTGTGAAGTTAAATAAAATCGCTTATTAAAAAAAAATCCTCGTGTCATCTTCCAAATAGAGAAACTTGTCGCCCGCAATCCAGGGCCTACGGCGCTCTAGATTATTTTCGATACTTTTTCGGGAAAATTATAACCAGTTAAATTATATTCGTATCTTTTAAGGATCCAGTAAATTAAAATTCTATAAAATTATATTCGTATCCATTATTTTCCGTGTGTTTTACTTTCGTTCATATTTGGCTTCGGACGTTTTATTTTCCCTTTTCGAATGCCAAATTTTTGTTCCGTGCCCATACATTTTGCTTTGTTCGATAACCCCAGCCCTTGCCTTCTAATAAAAGAATTCACTAGTTTTTAGGCAATTTTGGTAAAGTAAAATTGTTTGCTGATATATAGGATTCTTTAAACGTCAACTGAGATTTTTAATTTTCTTTAATCGTACTATCTTGGATTTTTTTTATGTCATTTTGTTTACGAGGTATGGCAAAAAAAGATTTTTTAATAATAGAACACCCTGCCCAGTAAACACACTTGTGACTTTAACCTAATATTTATATAAATGTAAGGTTCACATATTTATGTAAATATGTTATTTTTATAAAAAAATTATGTAAACATTACGTCAAAACTTTGACTGTACATTTAAGTCATCATAAGCAATGTTAATTTTACGTAAATAATGTGACTTTATAAATAAATTCTTAAAATTTACCTAAATATTACGTAAATAGTGGGACCTTAATTTTACATAAAAAATACTACATACCTATTATATATATTATATTTATATCATCTAAATTACCAGTGCTTAATAGTTTCTTCCTAGTAGGTAGAGATGGCGCTAATGTCACTATGTTCCCTATACAGTGGATGATCATATTATATATATAAAGAGCAAAGATATTTCAAAATTAGGATGCGGACTTTGAGGTATTGACAAGATCTCTATAAGAATCACCTCTTCCGTCACTTAAACCAGCCCGTCTGGTTAACCTTGTAGTTCGCCACATGTTTGCCAATGTCGGACCGAGTCAAGCAACCACCGACGGACCTGAACGGACCTTCCGTTGGCCCGCCTCAAGCTGTATGATCATATCGGTCTTAGATACTTGCCGCTTTGCGCATGTCATGCAGATTAATGTGACCTAAATTTTACCTTATTAATAAATAATTGTGACCTTTATGTAACCTTAAATTTACATAATAAGGTAAACCTGTTATGTAAAATATACGTAGTTTTTACTTAACTCTTACGTAACATAGATGTAATATTTATGTAAAAGATATGTCATTTTATTTACATCACATTTATGTAAAAATTAGATGGGCTTTGCGCATGGCATTGTGCAGAGTTTTCGCACCTTAATGTGACTTAAATTTTACCTTATTGTGATTTCTGAATGACCTTAAATATACATAACAAAGTAAATCTGTTATGTAAATTTTACTTAATATTTACATAACGGTGTTTACTTTCCGCTTTGCGCATGTCATGCAGATTAATGTGACCTAAATTTTACCTTATTATTAAATAATTGTGACCTCTATGTAACCTTAAATTTACATAATAAGGTAAACCTGTTATGTAAAATATATGTAGTTTTTACTTAACTCTTACGTAACATGGATGTAATATTTATGTAAAAGATATTTCATTTTATTTACATCACATTTATGTAAAAATTAGATGGGCTTTGCGCATGGCATTGTGCAGAGTTTTCGCACCTTAATGTGACTTAAATTTTACCTTATTGTGACCTCTGACTGACCTTAAATATACATAACAAGGTAAATCTGTTATATAAATTTTACGTAATATTTACATAACGGTGTTTACTTGTTTGACCTTTTTGAATTCTAAAAAAAAATATCTTTTTGACAATACCACACACTAATAATCTATCTCTTATGGTTATCAAGATAGAGGTATTTAAACTTGCATGGAATTGTTGTCTATGCCCTGTTTTACAGGGGATATTTGAATAATTATCAAAGTTTTCCTACATCTTGATTATCATAAAAGATAGATCCTACTGTGTAGTGTTGCTGAAGATATTTGCAGATTTCAAAAATTGCAAAATATAGAGGGTGTCCTATTTTTTTTTTTTTTTAATTTTTTGCCATACCTCGTAAACAAAATGACATAAAAAAAATCCATGATAGCACGATTAAAGGAAATTAAAAATCTCAGTTGACGTATTTTTGGATTTTTTTATTCGACCAAATTCTAAACCGCTAGAAGTACCGTTCCATTTAAAGAATCCACGCTGTATATGTATGTATATATTGAAGAATAACATTTCTTAACTTACAAAATAGGCAAAACAAAAATCCTTATAATAAACAAAAATCTAAATAAATTTATTATGAAAATTCGTGATTTTCGGTAAACTCGCAAACGTTTTCTTGTCTATTTCTACACTTCAAATATGGATTTTCATTTGGAATTTTCACGCCAATCGGACTACCCGGGTCGGCGAAATATTTGTAATTCACGCTTTCTGACTTGCCTCGGCACATGGTTCTAAAACCGCTTACACTTGTCAACAACACTAACCCCTCGTGGTCTTGGGCGTGGCATTGGATAACGTTGTTAATGACAGAGACCGAAACAGTGCCTGTACTCAAACAGATTTGGTCGTTTGCTCGAACATAGTTTCCGGGTTGGGCAAAGCACCAATCTTCCCGTTTTCGAATGCCGAATCTTTCTTCGGTGCCTAGACATTTTGCTTTGTTCCAGTCGACGTTGCCGTTGCAAGAAAACATTTCGTGGTTTCTTATAAAGAAGATTCGACCTGTTGAAAAACACAAAATTATGCATCTTTTTTTGACGAGGGGGGGGGTTGTGTGTCACGAAAAAAAAACTTATTTAAAAGCAATAAGGGAGAATCCTCGAGCGGTCTCGTCAAAGTTCTAGAGGGGGGTATCAGATTTTAAGTTGTTTGTTTACCTTAAAATGTTATTTAAGGTATAAAAATTGCCTTTTTTACACTTTTTAAATGCAGTTGGCAAAAATTACTTTCAATTTACATAAAATCTTACCAATCGGTATCAGATACTTTTTTTGCAATTTAAGCAGAAAATTCTTTGTTTGAGACAATGATGTATTTGAAATTAACTCTGTGTGAAACATTGTCTATATTTTATTTATATACGACGTTTCGATCAGTACAACCTCTGATCGTCTTCAGGTGCAAACTAAAATCTATTTCTAAAGCTACGTACTTCCAAAGGGGCTTCCAAATATTTGGAATTTCAACACTTTGCTTACCGAAAATACCCTATTCTGCCCAATAGAGGCAGCTTCAAGGAATTTTCGTTTCTTTCAGTGTGACTCCTTGTGCAAAACCTTTGTTTCTATGTCCACTTCATTCGGTGTTGTTTTGACCATGCGTGTTCGTCGATTACTGATTTCGGTATTTCACCTGTTTGGGTATAACAGATAGTGTTTCACCTATGTATGATTCACCACACTGACAAGAAACTTGGTAAATGCATTCCTTATTTTATTTGTTTTCCGGTTTTGTTTTACTAAGAAGGCTTCGAATTGTATTATTAGATTTAAAAGCTGTTTTTAATTAAACTGGTTCGCTACTCTTCGAATTTTCTCTGATACTCCTTTAATTTATGGAATTGTAAGGAATGCATTTGCATGGTTTTGGTCTTGTGATATCTGTCCTGTTTACTGAAATTTAGAAATAGTATCTGTAATAAGTTTAAGGCTGTAACCATTCTGCTGCAGATTCTTCTTAATGTTTCTTATTTCGATTTCCAAGTCATGAGAATTGTTACAAATTTCAACGGCTTTATTATACAAAGTTCCTATAATGCCTCGTTTTCTTATAGCAGAATGATTTGAAATTTGATTTAAATATTACCATTTGTGAGTGGGTTTTCTATAGACTGTTGTTCTGATGTTGCTTTCTACTCGTTTGACCAGTACATCAAGAAAAGTAATTTGACAATTTTGCTCCAACTTCATTGTGAATTTAATGGTGGGTCTTATGTTATTTAGATGGTGAAGAAATTTTGAAAGTTGGTGGTCATTCCCGGTCCAGTGTCATCAACATATTTAGCTAGAGCTTAGGTTTATATGTTGCGGTATCAACCGCGTGTGATTCAAACCACTCCATGTAAATATTGGCCACCACTGGCGAAAGCGATGAACCCATTAGTAGACCGTCATCCTGAGCATAAAACCTATCTTTCACCTGAAAATAAGAGTTATGTAGACCGCACTCCAAGAACTCCATCACTTCCTCCAGCGGCAGGCTGGTACGTTCATAAAGGGATTCGTTATAGACCAGTCTCTGTCTAATAATATCTAGCGATTCTCGAGTCCTAAATTAAAAGATTTAAGAATATTAACAAAATGGTTGGCATTTTCTACAAATGAAGCGGTCTTGCTTGCAAGAGGTTGAATAATTTTCAAAAGGAATTTAAACAGATTGCTTGTTGGAGAATTTCTGGAACTTGTGATTGGGCATAAGGGCATTGCATGTTTGTGAATTTTGGGAAGTCCGTATAGATAAGGAGGCTTGCTATAATGTTGTGTAAGTTGAGTTCTATAAACCTTACTTTCGATTGCTTTTGATTGCATCGGGTCTTTTGAGAGAAGTTTATAGTTTCCTTTGGCCAAGGGCGTCGATAAGGGGGGGTAACGGGGGTAATTACCCCCCCAAGATAGACTTTTGACAAAAAAAAAGATTTTATAATTTGATCAGTATTAAGATGTTCGTATGTTATTGTTTGGTTGTTCAACTTATTTATATGAGCCGTTCAGAGGAAAAGTGGTATAACTGAAAAAAATTGTATTACCAAGTTATTATCGTATTTTCGTTCCTAGGTGTATGATATATTCACCTCGATATTCACTAAATAAGTGATGTAAGTTAAATTTTAATAACAATTTTACTTGCTATTAAAATTTGACTCATACAACTTATTTAATGAATAATATTATACACCTAGGAAGGAAGATACTGATACAAATCAGTAGCGCAAAATGTATGTGCTATATCACTTTTCCTCATATATAAAAATATGCATTTTATCCTCATGTAAAAATATATATTATTTTCTAATTCAAAGCTTTTTTAAAAAAGGTTACTTTAGGGAGAATACAACAATTATATTTATTTTCATTAAATATTACCTAAGTTTTGTTACCTTATAATTATTTTCCTCAATATGTCAAGGAGCAAAGGCATACAAACAATAAAAGTGTTTTGAAAATTTATCTTTTTAATTTGTTAGCCCCCCCCCCAAAAAAAAGAAAAAATTATCGACGCCCTTGCCTTTGGCAAAATAAGCAATGCATTTACCAAGTTTCTTGTCAGTGTGATGAATCATACATAGGTGACACAAAAAGACCACTATCTGTTAGGCTTAAGGAACATCAGACGAATACCCAAAAAGGTGAAACCACGAAATCAGGAATCGCCGAACATGCATGGTCAAAACAACACCGAATGAAGTGGGCAGAAGCAAAGGTTTTGCACAAGGAGTCACACTGGAAAAAACGAACATTTCTTGAAGCTGCCTTTATTGGGGAGAATCAAGGTATTTTCAGTAAACCAAGTGTTGAAATTCCAAATATTTGGAAGCTCTCCTTGGGCGGAGCCAACTTCTTCAACTTCACGGTTGAGTGATTTCCCATAGTATATAAGCGTTAGGAATAGATTGTAGTTTGCACTTGAAGACAATCAGAGATTGTACTGATCGAAACGTCGTGTATAAATAAAATATAGACAAGGAAAGTTACTTTCAGAAAATTTTTCTAAAATTTTGTGTTTTTTTTTCATGTTGTCAAATTTCACACGAGCATGAATGTTGTGAACGAGGCGCTAACCGAGTGAAACAAACACGCGAGTGTAAGAAAGTTCTATCAGGATACTGATGAATTGTACTAATTTTCGTAAAAACTGCTCTTTAATTTTGCACCAATCAAATGAAACTGCTTTTCCGCACATGTGTGGAAAAGTACTTTGAAAAACATGTGCGAAAAAGTATGGTGACAGTTCGAAATTTAACGTTTTAGGATGCAAATCGTGTGAAATCCATTTTTTTCATAGAGGGTGGGTTCTTTAAACGGAACGGAACTAGCGGATTAGAATTTGGTTTTATAAAAAAATCCAAAAACACGTCCACTGAGATTTTTAATTTTCTTTAATCGTGCTGTCTTGGATTTTTTTTGTGTCGTTTTGTTTACGAGGTATGGCCAAAACATATATTTTTTTAAATAGGACACCCTGTATAGTTTGACATTTTTGAATTAAATTATCTTTATGACAATACCACACACTAGTCCGTTATTGTATATAATTTATACAAATGATATCACCTCAGCTACAGAACAATTTATGGCTCAATTCTGTGACGACGGGACTGTAGTCGTGCAGGATAATACTATTGACTTATGCAGTACTCGCGTAACTCATTCAATAAGCAACCTAAGGAATTATTTTAAAGAGAACCTTACTTCTGAACACAAATAAGACTCAAGTGAATTTTCGCAACAATGAGGCGAAAATCAAAATTGACGATATTGAGCTTGCAAGTCTTGACTCTGTCGTCTTCCTGGGCCTGCATATTGATAAAAATCTAAATTGAAAAACTCATATTGAAAATCTGGCTAAAAATATATGTAAATATTGGTATGCATTGAAACTTATTAGAGACAATATAGGAGTTACCGCATCTCTGTCAGCGTTCCACGCCTATATTCAATCCAGGGTTAGATATGGAATTATATTTTGGGGTAATTCCATAGAGGCTAACAGAATCTTCATTCTACAAAAAAGAGGCTTAAGAATAATTTTTGAAATGAAGAGAAGAGATAGTTGCAAACAGGTTTTTATTGATAGAAAAATATTGACAATGATCTCTATGTATGTAATGGAATCTGTAAATTTCATTCTTTCAAACCCAGATCTTTTTATTAAGTTAAAACAACAATATAAGTACGATACAAGGAACAAAAATAATCTCAAAGATGAAATTGCACACTGCACGTATATACAGAGAAATGCAATCCATGCTGTATTAAAAATTTGGAATAATTTACCTCAGGCTTTAAGAAGTTTGCCGCCAATAATCCTTAAAATTAAACTGAAAGTTTTCCTGATAAAAAAAGCGTTTTATACGCTAAATGATTTTTTTCATGACAGTTTACTTGATCTGCATTAGTTTTAAAATGTATTTTGTGGTGTCCTTTTACTAAACTTTTAAATGTAAATTGTATTTTATTTCTTGTATGTATATTTCGTATACTATATACAAAATTGACAATGTAACACGTAAAATGTTATTTAGATTACTATAAGGCTTATATTTAATTATTATATATTTTATGTATTGTATTTACTTTACTTTAGGCATGAACCAATCTATAATTGTAATATTTGACTGGATCCACGCCCATTTGGGTTCTAAGGATTTAATAAAGAATTTACTTACTTACTTACTAATACTCTATCTCTTATGGTTTCCAAGATAGAGGCATTTAAACTTGCATGGAATTTTTGTCCATGCCCTGTTTTACGGCGGATTTTTCCATATAGATTTAGATAAAAATATCTTGATTATCGCAACAGATAGATCCTACTGTGTGGCATTACTGAAGAGAGAATTTTTTGCAGATTTCAAAAATTGCAAAATATACAGGGTGTCCTATTTAAAAAAAAATTGCCATACCTTGTAAACTAAATCACCTAGACAAAATCCAAGATAGGACGATTAAAGGAAAAATCTCAGTTGACATGTTTTTGGATTTTTTTATTCAACCAAATTCTAACCCGCTAGAAGCACCGTTCCGTTTAAAGAATCCACCCTGTATATATGGTCATAGGGTGAAATTTCTAAAATACCATTGAAAATCGAACTTTTGGAGCCATACAACGACATTTTTTTAAATTTTGAGCACATTATTATATTTTCTTACCACTGGGAAAGTGTTCAGCAATGGTAACTCCACCGACGCCATTTTTCATTTTTACGTGCATTTCCAGTGCTCGAACCGGTTCTAAACCTAGAATCACAAAGCTCTTGTTAATTTCTATTTTTCTAGAATTTTTGCTTCCACTTCATTCATTAGTTTGATGCATAGTGAGACCAGGGCTTAAAAGTTTTCTGACTGCGTTGCCATTTCTTTAGAGCTCACACCTTTTATCTTTTTCTGACACATCGTGATTTAAGTAATGTTGGGATCACCGCAATTATATTATTCCGTCTTTACTTCGTTCTTTAAATTTAAAAACATGATTTTAGTAACTGTCTCCAGATAACTAAAGCATGGCTTTTTTGGTTACCGATGCAGAAAAAGATTTCTGTTCGTTTTTTACTCAAAGTTAAAGAGAAATAGCGAAAAATAGTAAAAACCTAATCATTCTTGCCTAAGAATTAAGCCATTTCCGCCAGTTTTCACCAAGTATTTACCAAAAAATCATTTAAAAAAAAACGTCACCGAGTAAAAAGACACATCGCTATGGAAACGATTGTTACCAGCCGCCTTGATTTATAGTGTAAAGATGCTGTGTTGCGAGAAGTGCTCTTCGTTCGAGATTTTTAAAAGTATTTTTCTTGGATTTTTTGGTAAAGGTATTTAAAAAAATAGTGTTAACAACTCGCGGCTAAACTGCGGTTTTTTTACTCGCGTTTTTAAATACCTCGCTACGCTCGTTATTTAAACCAACGCTTATAAAAAAAAGCACTATTTTAGCCACTAGTTGTTAAAACTACTATTTAGGCACACCTTAAAGAACAAAAATAACTACCTACTTTTTTGCACCTGCGCATTGATCCTATCCCCCAAATTATGCAAGGGTGCCATTTGCTCTTCTACTTGCTGTGAGATTCTGGAACCCATATTGGACAGAGCTGTAACAACAAGAGAATTTTTTCAACGTTGGAGATATTTATATTTTTCGAGAAGATAAACAAAATTCTAGACAGTAAAAATCTGAAATACCAAAGTGTTCCATTTCTATATTGGATTTTTTTTAAAGAGTGAGGCGGGATTTTTAGTACCATAATTTAAATAGGGAAAGTGGATCAAGTGATGCCTTGTTTTGGAGGTATTTTAAATTCTTGTACAAGGTGATCCATAGACTGCTCAAATAAAAGTTGATTTCCAACTGTCCGAAGCAAAGGTCCAAATAAGAAGAGGAGTACGCCAAAGTTGCATATTGTCTCCGCTGTTGTTTAATATCTATAGTAACAAATTAATAGAGAACGCACTTCGTAACTACGAAGAGGGTCTGACCATAAACGGCATAAAAATCAATAACATACCATAACACACGCTGGAAGGCCTGCAAGAGATGTTGAATCAAATTGCTGCCAAAAGTTTGCAATTCGAGCTTAACTTAAATGTTGGAAAAAAAAGTGGATGGTCATATACAAGGAAAAGGACATCTGAGGCATGTTAGAAGTAAATGGGCAGCAAGTCGAACGCGTGGATTCATACCAGTACTTAAGTTGTCTCCTCAATGAAAACTGCGAAAACATGCAAGAAGTTCGTGCAAGAATTGAACAGGCCAGATTATCTTTTATCAAAATGAAATCAGTGTTGTTTAGTCGCGATATTAATACCACCCTCCGAATTCGTGTGCTTCGGTGTTATGTTTTCAGCATCTTATATTATGGCATGGAAGCATGGACACTGACTAAAGCAATGTCCAAAAAGTTGGAGGCATTCGAGATGTGGTGTTATCGTAGAATACTAAGGATATTTTGGATGGATCGAGTAACTAATGTGGATGTTCTGCTTAGAATAAATAAAGATCTTGAAGTTTATTTTGAGAAATGACAAATATAAACTTTTGAAATTGATAATAGAAGTCAAAATTGAAAGCAGGAGAGGTCCGGGGCGTAGACGGATATCATGGCTTAAAAATCTTAGACAATGGTATGGTGTTAGTACTAAGACACTTTTCCCAAAAGCAGTGGACAGGGTACAGATCGTGCTGATGATAGCCAACGTTTGACATGACACTTGAAGAAGAAGTACACCGTTTATAAGGTTCCACTTGTAAAACCTTTTTTTATTATAGTCACAGGAAGATAAATCAAAAAGTGAATTACTAATGAAATTAAATAGATTTTTCTCACATTTTTAGTTTTTTCTCTAAACGCATGGTGGCCATGAGATTTTATTCTAATAGATCTTTTCTTTCTGATTCCAAAAATATATAATATGTATCTTTGACGGTGTTTTGGTAAAATAAAAAATAACACTTGGTAACAAATTCCAACTTTTCTTTTGTTTCCTGAACATTTTTTTTGTTTAACTAAGTTCCTGTTTCCTTGTATCAATTATGGTCACATTTTTACCTCAAATTAAGTTTTTTTATTTTTTATCCTTAAACCACACCCCCCCCCCCCCCGAAGTCAATTCCTAGATGCGCCACGGCCTACGGCTAGTTTATTCTAATTATTCAATATTTCATAAGAAAAAGACTTCATGTAAGAGTTTATCCAGGGGCGAATACAGCTCTTCCAAAAAAAAAATTTTCGCTGAACTTTACATATGTATAATTTTCCCCCTGTATTCGCCACTAGTTGATTCCATCCAAAAACCCCGCATATATCTAATAATTTGTATAATTTTTTTAAAGTATACGTAAATTTTTCTGAAAAAGAATCTTATAGACCCTGTAAAACATCATGACTTTTTTGGCAGGATTTACTTTTTTATACATATACATACTATAAGTTTTGTGATCGTCTTGGTAAGTTCTGCCATTGTTTTCTACTCCAGGTTGCACCCCCACTCTTCCAAAAGCCTGGTCCAAGTCTAGAAAAAAAGTTGGATAATTCCAATTTTAACTTTATATTTAAAATAATGGTAAAGCCATGATGGTAATTTAAGACTTAAAATATTTTAGCATAATTTAAGGGGTAACGTTTTTGCTTAAGCAATTTTTACTATGCTTTTCACATTTTTATGCCATGATTTTGCTCACATTGTAAAGCTTTAATTCCAAACTTTCGATTTCTAGAATAAAACACTCACATTTTTCAAGTTTTCATTGTTTTTTAAGAGTTAAAAAAAAGTACTGCCAAAAAACATTTTTTCTTTGTTGAAAATGAAAAATATTTAAGGCTATAAAAAAGTATTTTAGAGAAAGATGGATATAATTTAAGGCAATTGTTTAATAAAAATTTGTGTTTTGTCATCTATTTGTCATTTTTAGTGGCGTCGTGCATATGATTTTTATTTTGCCATTTTTATCCAAAAAACAGCAAATATTGTAATTGTTCAAAGCATAAAGTGTATAAGACATAAGGTGATTTGATTTATTTCAATCCAAGATCTTTACAATCTTTAAATTTACTAAAAAACGTGTCCTACTACAAGTGTACATAAAACGTTAATCATGGCTCTATAGTCCAATTTGATTGAGTGGACTGACGTCATTTTTGCCTCTGAAAACATATTTCTTTGTCTATGTTGGGAATTTGGAACCTTTGGTTGCACTAAAACAAAATTATGATTGTTTTCCACAAACCCAAACTACACTTTTTTGCACTCGACGCGCGTTTCGCTAACAACGTTAGCAAAAAAGTGTAGTTTGGGTTTGTGGAAAACAATCATAATTTTGTTTTAGTGCAACCAAAGGTTCCAAATTCCTAACAATTTGTTTATCGTCTCCTGATGATGCTAACGTTGTTAGCGAAACGGGCGTCGAGTGCAAAAAAGTGTAGTTTGGGTTTGTGGAAAACAATCATAATTTTGTTTTATATTTCTTTGTCGTCAAAAGTTCGCATGTCAAATAATTTTTTGTTGTCAATTTGAAGTAACAGTTAAAACAATCAACGACATGTATTTTTTTACATATTTATTGTCGCTGTCTAAATCAATGTATCCAAAAAAATGACGTCAGTCCGCTCATGAAAAAATTGGACTATATCATCATTATGGTTTATTTTTATTTGAAATTGACAGTAAAAAATTAACAAAATCTACAATATCCGTGGCTTCTATTCTGACTGGTTTTATGGTTTATCATGTACTTACTTTATTTATACGGGCCTCTTAAAGAGCTTTTGTGTAAGAACGGTTTGAAAATGTTGTCATATAAACACCACTAAAACCATTTTAATCACTAAATCGACTTTATTTTAAAATGATTTAAGAAAGCGAGTTTAAAACCCATTTTAGGGTCGTTAAAAGCACTTTAGCGCATTTTTTCAACCTAAAGAAATACTACCCCTTGATTTTCCGAAAAATCCGTTGTTAACTAAGTTGTTTTATTTGTTCTTTCTTTAAACTGTCATATTTAATGACGTGAAGGACATCCTTATACAAAAGCGCTTTTAGGTGCGTATAAACGTAGTAAATGTACAGTACGAATATATTTTCCATGCAATTTTACCCGTTTTTCTTGCTTTAAATGTTTGTTCCCGTGAACCGATTTTGATGAAATAACTCAAAAAGTACTGGGCAGGACCCAGTACTCCAAGGAATCCAGTAGCGAATTTGATTCCCAATAAAACCCGTTGAGTAGTTTTTGTGTGATCCCAGAACAATAGACAAACAGGCAGACAGATAGACAAAAATTTTAAAAATTGGATTGTTGGTATCTACAGGGTGTCTTAATTGCCATGGGCCACTATTGCTATCTCGGTACCCAAGCAGCATTTTTCTGACTTCCGACTAATTATAACCTAACATGACGTCGGTTTTGGCGCAAATTTAGGTCGGCAGTTGGTTTGTCCATCAAACAAAGTATTTTTTACTAATACCTGACGTCGCCAACAACTAGTGCATCAGTTGTGACGTCGATACTTACCAAAACTGACGTAGCCAAATGCTGGTGATACTCGCTACTTATCAGCGACGTAAATTAACGTTAATTTCGGCGACGTAATTTTTAGAATAAAATTTAAGGTCAGGCCAAAGTGAAAACGGACGTCAATAAATGTAGTTGTTGCCAAGATTTTCTGTAAATGCCAACACTGCAAATACGAAAGTATTTTATAAATATACTTTACATGGATTTATGTTAGAATAGAAAGTTTCTAAGTTTCTATTGTATAGTTTACAAAATAATCTTATAGGCCAGTCACCTCGGGATACCCGGTATAACGTCCAATTCATGAGACGTTATATTTAGTATGAGTTTTAAAGTAAAATTGTAATAAAATTGACGTTGCCAAACTTTTATTTATTAAATGTTACCATTCCGAGGTCCACCGACGTGGGTGCGTGACCTACAATTATACTACAATATTCTAGGTCGGGTCGTTCTACAAGGCAACGTCGCAGGAGGTGTTCTTGCCCGAATAGGTAAATAATCATTAGAAATTTGGTCGGCGCCCAAAACGCCATTTTAAACGTTTAGCATCGATGCGCCATTACAACAGTAAATTTAATTTTTTAATTTTAAAGGCTTTTTTTAAATGCTTATAATGTTTTCCTATAAGAAACGGGCTTCCTTATAAAGATTTTATTTTTAGGTTAATTTTTTTCAAAATTAATTTCTTAATATTTTTGAACTATTTTTGTGGGTTTCTGTTTTTTTTATCAGTAAACTGACCTTCGTTGGAAGATTTGCATCCCTAGAATGTGTAAAACTAACTTTTTTCAGTTACCTACAATAACTAAGATAATAATTATTGTCATCCACAGTTCATTGGGATGTGTTTGTTTAAACATATAAAAGTTTTTACCTAATAAGTTTAAACTTGGTGTGCACAGTAATACTTTGGGTCGTGGGTCTACGTAATTTGACGTAATATTTGACCAAAACATTGTGCAGCACCCGACGTCGAAACTCCACTTAGGTGCTAAATCGAGCCCTCAGGAAGACTGATGGACGTCGGAGCCGACGTCAGGTATTTCTTGCCCTACGTGACCATAACGTAATATAACGTCCAAATGCTTGTTGGGTAACTATAAGAACTACAAGTTTCGTTCGTCAAATTAGACAAAATGTGCAGTTTTTGGGGGACATTGAAAATCTGGTTTCAGATTAAAAAAATAAATATTCTATCCCGAGGTACGGGGGTTTTTCGAAAAATTGCAGAAAACTATTTTATCACATACCTCAAAAAGTATAATTTTTTTGACGTTCTTCAATTTGTACGTCCAGTTTTCGAGATATTAACATCAACTTACTTTTTTTAAATACGGACATGTATTTTTTATTCCATTTCTTTTAATCTCCCTTTTTTTATGATGTTAACGATTATCACATGTCCATATTTATTTGCATTTTAATGGTAAAAAATGGTTATTTATGTTTTTTCGCACTTTTGCCGTTTTATCAAAGAAATAATTGCTTATAAAAGCGTTTTCAAAAGGTTTAAAAAATTAGATTTAATTTTTTGTTATGCAAAAGCATTTCAAAATGCTGAAAGAGCGCTCCAAATGTATCAAAATTCGTACCCGAGAGATTTACTACTACACGGATTGAGTACGGTGTAGATCATTTGAAAATCCTTCCAAACGGGGAGGACGGGGAAGATGAAACAAATATCAATAGAGATTTTGCGAGAAATTGAAAAAGAAAGTTTAGTTTTAAAAAACGTGTTAAAATAATAATAAATACTGTTAAATAAGTTTAATTTAATTAAATGGTAAAAAGTTTAAATATTTAAAAAGTTAGTAAATATTTTTTTTCATTAGACGCTGCATCAGTCTGTTTATGTTATTAAAAGAGGCAATTGTTTTATCGGTCGTCTAAGCCACCTCTGACGTTCAATTTTTTTTTAAACCCAATAAAACTTAAATTTTATTTTTTTATCATTAAACCTCAAACAAATATGGACATGTGATACATCGCTAAAATCAGAAAATAAAAGTTTTTTTAAAAAAATGGAATAAAAAATACAGGTCCGTATTTAAAAAAAGTAAGTTTATGTTAATATCTCGAAAACTAGACGTAGAAAATGTTCTACAAAACTATCAAATTGAAGAACGTTAAAAATTCAAAAAAATTTCCTTTACAAATTTTTTGTAAAAATTATACTTTTTGAGATATTTGATCAAATAGATTTCACCAATTTTTCGAAAAACCCCTGTATCTCGGGATAGAATATAGTTTTTTTAAATCTGAGACCAGATTTTCAATGTCTCCCAAAAACTGCACATTTTGTCTAATTTGACCAACCTTGTAGTTCTTATAGTTACTGAGATAGCAATAGTGGCCCATGACAATTAAGACACCCTGTATGTTGGAAATATTTAATGTACAGAAATCGTTTTTCTAGAGATTTATTATAGGTATGTGAGTTTAACATAAACCCGATTCTGACGGTGCAAGTTGTCGCCGCGATTGCAAAAAGTTGCTAGGATTTGTGGAGTTGCATTAGTTAGAAAATGTTTCATTTCATGCGAGAAGTATTGATTTTTTTAATATTTTCGGTTTTGCCACGATATTATGACTTGTTTATAGATTATTCATTTTTCTAATAAAAAATATATTTTGAAATATTGTGAGTGTACAATAAGTTACAGCGATTTCTCGCCGCGACAAATTGCGGCGACAAAGTTGCACTGTCAATATTAGGCTTTAGTCAGTCTCTAAAATGCCTATAGTACATACTTCTTTGAACTTGCGCATTAATACGATCACCCAGTCCGTCCAAATGAGCCAATTGCCTCTGAACACGTGCTGAGATTCGATATCCTAAATTATCCAAATCTGTAAAAAAATTATTCGAAGGGTACTCTCTAGGTGAAATTTCAAGGATAGTGGCCCTGTTAATGGTATCAATACCGTTGTTGGACGTTTGAGGATAGTATATCATAGTTTTTAAAGCACAAAAATATATTTTGTATTTTATTGTTGTTAACATTACAAGGGAACGTTACTCTGGTGAACATTTTACGTCCTGGGGCTCGATTCTGGGCGTAATAGAACGATCATGCGAACAACGCACTTAGGTCGATTTTCAGAAAAATGCGGACATAACTTGAAAAATTAAAAAATTCAAAATGTGTCTAAATTTGCCCTTATATGGTTGTCAAGATACTAGGCGAATAGTTGGCCAAAGAATAAAGTATGCTTTTTACGAGTTTGATATTATATATCAGTATTCAACATCAAATTTCAAATAGAAGACCCAGAGTATGACAGTATTTAACTGTTGATATCTCGAAAACAGGTGAAGATCGACATAGGGTATGTTATATAAAAATGCTTAGAATTTCAAAACAGAATGCAAAAATGCAATAATATACTTAGGTGTTTCATTTGAAAGTTTCGGTTGGCATTATTTTTAATATACCCTATATACATAAAAATATACTAGTATACTGTAACACTTATATATTGTGTCAATTACTTTTAAGTAAATCTGATTGTTCTAAACTAACATTTTTAGTTTAATTTAGCCAATTAATTAATATGTATATTTTACCTTCTTAAAAATGTCGTAAGATAAATGTGAAAATTCATACGATCATCCTGTGTATCAGCTAAAAAAGAATAAATGCTTACTTATTTAAATATTGTAAACTATTTATTTTTTTATTAAAACTAAGTATTTTGTACGATTAAATTACAATGTGGAAGTTTTTTTTAATGTCCGCGTTTTTACTAAAATCGACCACTGTGCGACGTCGTACTTTACGAGACGGTCAAGTTGGCCGTAGCATGCGCATTATCGAGTAAAATATCAATCGGTCAAGTGATGGTTTCATCCAATGGCGTGCTCTGAAATCATACGAGTGACGTTTTCCACACGGCTTCGCTCAAAAATTGTTGTTCGAGGCAGCACCTCGCGTGCCCATAATAGATTAGTGATTCTTCGATCGTCTCGTCACTGCTTTTAAGCGCGTTTATTGGTTGAAACTGCTTCCATTCTCTCAGGCGAACGATCACTTCCTATGACTTCCAGAATCGGTACCTTGATGGTTTCGTTTCGAGAACATTTTGTAACCTTTCATGTTCTGAGATTCTGTGGAAACCATATATGTATGAGCTGAAATATACGCCCTTGCAATGCTTTCGGCGTGCACAACTTTGTAAGCAGGATGTCCTATATATATATGCCTATACCTTTCCCTTTTACTCTTTTATGACTCTTATTGTCTCTTTCTGGCGTCAAAGCTTAGCGGTTCTGCACATGCGCGGCCATCGTCATCGGTTAACAAACCAAAATCGAGAAAGATAGCTGTGCAGTTGTCAAAATTTTTCTATTTGTTTACGTTTTTAGAAAATCAGTATTTTCTATTTTTAAATAAATAAATATATGAATAGAAATAATTTTTAGGTATTTTCACTTTTTTTCCTTCAAATTTTAAGAAAAAATAGCTACCAACCTGTGGAACTTCACTTTTATTTTTTGGCGGCATCCACAAACACATCACGTCTTTTTATGCGGCGACATCTTAAGCTCCAAGATATAAACAGTTTTTATTATAACTCCTAAAAACGTAACCAAAGATTAAAAATATCACAAAAAAAAATTTGCATAAACGAAAACGCGGAAAACGACTATGTGTGATGAAAACAAATCAACCAAAATGGCGTCTCGACCAAAGGACGAAGACGAAGGTCGCGAAACCGGCCGCCTCGTAAAATTTTCGCGCATGTGCATAGGCGCGGAGCTAAGACGGCTCCATGGCCTGCTAGATTTTAGATCTTGCTTACAAGTTTGGCCTGTGAAAGGCCTATATTTAACCTCATACATATATGGTGGTAACCCTCGAGTTTAAACGTTCCCAAAAAGTCTTTCCGTTGTTAGAGAGGTGAGTTTTTATACTGTTTGATAGGGTTTTAGAACGATTCTACGAGGTAAGGTGTGTTTCTCGTCACAATAGAAAAAATTGGCACTTCATGAGATTTGTTTAGGTTTTTACAAGCTTCTTTCACATACCTCATAGAAAATATATAAAACCTGATAAAACATTACATAGGGAGTTCCAAAAGAAACTATGGAGTTCTCCTAAACGGTAGGAGATACGAAAAGGTTTAAATGATGGCAAAGTTGCGCAATTTCATGCTTTTCACAAAACTAAAAAAAAGTTTACAAATTCTGGATAGTTCCGGAGATAGGCGGAAAAAACCGAAATCTTAATTTTCAGTTTTTATTTTTCTGCGCCCTTACTCTTAAAGCTGTCAAAAAACACTTAAAACTTTCTACAGGCACTTTTTTAAGATCTATCTAGTGAGAGGTTCGTTTTTGAAACTTGAAATTTCAATGTGACAGGAGCACTGTCAAGTTCATTTTTGGTTCATAATGGATGACAGATAACATTTTGCAACCTTATTTTGACAAGTCACCTGACGTTTGGGGTTTATTGACCATCATCAGCCCAAATTTAAGTTTTGCTTTTAACTTACTCAAAATATTTTGGAAACGATTGCAGTAGTTTTTTTAACATTTTCAAAATTTAACTAATATTTTTAAAATACGTTTTTTCTTTGTTTTCTAATCTTTGAATTTGGGCTGATGATAGTCAATTAACTCAAAACGTCAGGTACTTGTCAAAATGAGATTGTAAAATATCTGTCATTCTTTATGAACCAAACGACAGGAGAAAAAAAAAGCATGTGTCCATAAGAAAAAATGAACTTGACAGTGCTCCTGTCACCTGAAATGTCAAATCTCGAAAACGGACCTCTCATTAGGTAGATCCTAAAAAAGTGCCCGTAGAAAGTTTTAAGCATTTTTTGACATCTTTAAGAATAAGGGCGCAGAAAAATAAAAAGGAAAAATAAAGATTTCGGTTTTTTTTCGCCTATCTCCGGAACTACCCGAAATTTGTAAGATTTTTTTTGGTTTTGAGCAAAGCGTCAAATTGCGCAACTTTGCCCTAATTTAAACCTTTTCGTATCTCCTACCGTTTAGGAGATCCCCATGGTGAGATTGGGGTGTGCGATACACCGACGAACTTGAAAGGGTCCAGGTTGGTTTTTTCAAAAGGTTATCATCGCTACCAAAAAGCACACCGGATGTTTGCGTCCGCCTTGAAACAGGCAGTGTCAAACTGCTTTAGGTTGGTTGGAAAATTTATTTAAAATGAATCCAGATAGGTACCCAAAAATGTGTTTTTTACGTATTATGGAACTCCACCAAGATGCCGATTCAAGGTATAACTGGGTTACCCAACTGAAATCGATGTTTGCAAACATTAACTCTTTGGATATATGGAATTCGTTAAACCTTCATGTATTAAAAAATAACAGAGAAAGACTGATAACTCAATACCAATCATTTCTTTACGAGAAAGACGTTCAAGAGTTAAACGAATCCAGATACTCTGACTATTACAAATTCTTAGAAATCAACCCTGTTTTAACTCCAAGCTGCTACCTGCGATAGTCATTACCCATATACGCCACCAAAATTTTTGTTCAATTTCGACTTTCATCTAAACTTTCTATTAGAATAATTTACAATAGTATTATTTATAAAATAAATCAAAAAGAGCTATGTACTGTCTGCAATATGCAAACCAATGAAACATTGTACCATATTTCTTCGCTACCCTGCAATTAGCGCCTTTCAAACGGAACCGGATAGACTCCTTAACTTAATGGAGGGTAACACTGAGCACCAAAATATCTCTCTCCTTGTTAATTTTTTAATAATGTTAATTAAAACACGTTCATACCTCTTAGGTGATTTTTGAAATATGAATTAAGATTTTAATTTATACCCCCACCAAAAACACAAACTCCTATATTGGCTATGTATATTTAAATATAAATTTGGCTTTTTTTTGTCACTTATTTTTTTCTTTACCTATTATTTTTCTCTTTGAAATCTCGTACATAGTTATTTAACCAACTTATTATTATTTTTTTGTTATAGAAATTTTGGAATTTTAGGCTATTGTACTAACCAAATTTTGTTTTTGTTACTAACTATTTAGCTGTACCTACTTACTTTTATAATATGTTATTAAGTACAACTGAACCCTTGTTATATGTATTTTATACATTAGAAACAATAAATTAAATTTAAAAAAAATGTCCCCATCGTGAGCATCGAATTTGAAACACCCTGTATAGACCAAAGTTTGCCTGCAAAATCAAGAAATTTTTTCTTAATAATCTTGTCTATATAAAGATGTAAAACTTCTTTATTGCTTGTACGAATTTTTTAAATATTACACTGATGTGCTTGGAAAGAATGTGGCTTTATAACCGATGTTATGAGATTGAATACAGTGTCGCAGAAAAAGTTTTTTCTGAGGGAGTTAAATATGCCTATTTTTTAAATAGGTCCGCCATCTTGGATTTTTAGTAAATGTCAGTTTTATTATTAGTTCTATAAATTTTGAAGCTTCTGCCTTTTAAAAAGTTTAAACTTATTAAAATCGATTCATTTTTTAAAAAATTATTGCTATTTAAACAAATAGATTTTTTCTTAATAAGCTTGATTTTGCAGGTAAACCCTGGTCTATTTAAAAATATGTTACATCGATGTGCTTCGAAAGAATGTGGTTTCGTAACCGATGTTTCAGATTTATTACAGTGTCACACACAAAAAAATATCTAGGGGGTTAAAAATGCCTATTTGTCAAATAGGTCTGCCATCTTGGATTTTTAGGAAATGTCAAGTTTGACATTGGTCTTTTGGCACACCCTATAAAATCTCGTAAATCTTTTGTAAGAGATTTAACACGTTTTTTTGGCAGGGCTATTTCACTCGAACTTTTTAGAATATCTACTCTTCAGGCTACTACGACCATAGGCCGGAAGAAGTCCAATTTGCCAGTGTACGTACACGCAGGGACACCGCACACCTATCAGTGGAGCAAACAACACTCAGGCTTGCGATCACCGTTCATGGCTTGCGTTTAGTACGCCTCTAACCACGGTGCAATATGGAGCGTAGTCAATGAAACCGGAATTTGGTCAATAAATACGCAAATTTTTATAACGTAATTTTCTTGTTTTTTGTCATTGACAAATTATAGCGTTTTATTTTCAACTGTTCAGATTTATCACTAACAACGTGTTACAATGAAAATAATAAGGAGAAACAAAATAAAAGCAAGTTTTCAAAATAACATAATACATTCTAAAAACCAAAAAGATTCTCCCAGTCAAAAAAATTTAGAGCAAATGTTCGAAAAGTCCTCCTTGCTCGGCTAGACAATATCCGAGCCTATTATAAAAACCCCTTCTAACGTTTCCAAGAGGTGATAGTTTGAAAAGCTTCTTCAATTTTAATCCGAAGTTCTTCCAAATTATTAGCCCTTTCATGCCCATAAACTTCATTTTTGATATAACTCCACAGATGGAAGTCATTAGGAGCAAGATCGGGTGATCGAGCTGGCCATAAAATAGTTCCCCGTGTACTTATAACCCGATTAGGAAATACATTATCAAGATATTCCCTAACAAGGCCAACATTGTGAGCGGGACAACCATATTGTTGAAACCATGTTTCACCAAATCTCACACCTAACAACTGCCTAGCAGTTGGAATAATATGCTGTTGCAGTAGATCCAAGTATCTAGGACCATTCAAATTGCCGTCAATACAAAATGGCCCAATTACGTGTTCCCCTACAATACCCCCCCAAATATATAGTTTTTGGGGATACTGTGTTCTTACGTCAAAATACAAATGCAAATTTTCCCTCGACCAATATCGAACGTGTGTTGGGTTATGACGATTCAATAATGGAAAAGAAATAGATCTCAGAAAGTTTTCATCACGATTAGCCCGATGCGTTTTCGACGCTTTGTAAAGAATGATAACCATTCTTTTTGAGAACACGTACGACAGTGGCTGAAGACGTATCAACTGCTTCGGCAATTTAACTAGGCTAGTTAACTTTCGATTTTCCTTCAGTGCAGCGCAAATCATCACATCTCGTAATCCTGCTCGTCGGGTTTTATATTGTTTCTTGGCGCTACACAACCAAGCTTTTCCAAATTCTGCACAAACCTATGAATCCTTGATAAACTAGGTTCTGGGCGATTTACAAAATGCTCCAAAAAAAGTTCTTGAATAAGTCTCAATGGTCTGCCTTGATAGTACCATTTGACCATCCGCACTTTTTCGGCAAGTTCGTAGACATCCATTTATAGTTTTAAAAATGTATTATTTCACTTAAGAACTTACCAATCTGTTTCTTGAGCAAATAAAACAAAATAATAAAAAAAAAAATTCCAAAAGATAACACCTTCGAATCCACCTCGGTCGTACCGCACAGAGAGTTAATTGGACTTGATTCCCCCTAAGTTCGCAGTATGGCAAATATGGCAAACAAGAATAATGTTACCACGCAAATTTTCAAAAAAACGCAGAAAAATCTTTGGTGGCATTATTTTTTTCCACTATGTAGGTACCGCCTATGGTTTATCAAACCATGAATTTATCAGACCGTATTTAATAAAAATAATCATCATAAGAACGATTCACTATAGAAACTGCAATTCGTCTAACCAATTTTTTATCCGAACCTTATGTCATCAAAAACCCGTAATTTATTAGAAAATGTTTACTATGTTGGGAGAGTTTTGGTTTGTGGTTTGCTAAATTGATTGCGCATTCGCCAATAACACATGAATGCAAGTGACATCTATACACAAACTATTGAACGCAACCTCCGGTTCATGTGGTATTGGCGAATGCGCATTCAATTTAGCAAAAATGTTCTGATAAATTACGGGTTTTACGAACTCCGGGTTTGATACTAAATGAGTTTTATGAACAATGCTTTGATTAAAAACGGGTCTTATAAATTTCGAATTTGTTATTGAATGGGTTTGAAGAAATAATGTTCGGATAAAAAATTGCTCTAACAAATTGCTGGTCCTATAGTGAATGATTTTATAATTGAACTATCTTTTATTTCAATTCAATTCAATTCAAAAAGTACTTTATTGTCAATACGGTTTTCGACAAAGCGGGCTATATACTAAAAATAATATAGTCAAAGAAACCCTACTAGATTATAAAAAAATTAGATTATTAGATTAATTTATTATTAATTTAACAGAATTAAAAAAAAATAAGATATAACCAAAGTGATAAAAAAAAGTCAGACAATCATTAAAAACAAAAAGAAAAACATTACACCACAGTGATAAAAAACGTCAGACAATTATTAATAACAAAAAGGTAAACACTTATAAAAATATTATCAGTCATACATATCACACAGAAGTTTTCAAAGCACCTATTATTTACCTGTATAAAACATTTAACAATTAAACAACTTGGTCATCAAAGTACTCAGAAAGTGCATAATATGGCCTTTGTAATAGGACATTTCTAAGTTTTTTTCTAAATACTCTGATATTAGCATCCTGTCTAATGGTTAGTAGCCGATGATTGAAAATCTTTCGACCTTCATAAATAAAAGACCTCTCAGTTAAGGCACTGGTGTGGAATTGGCAATGGCAAGTTACCTGTCTGCCTTGTGAGCCCTTGATTTCTGGAATTCATTATAGTACTGGCATTCTTAAATACCAAATTAGAGGTATCTAATATAAAGAGAGATGTGAAAGTCAGGATCTTATGTTTAATGAAGAGAGGTCTACAGGATTCCTTTTGGTTTACGTTACTTATAAACCTAACTGCTTTTTTTTGAAGGACGAAAATTATTTTCAACAAATATAGACAGGTTGCACCCCAGAACGATACTCCATACCTCAAATGACTCACAAATAGTGAAAAAAAAAGTTGTCCTTGCTACATCCTCGCCCAGCTCAGACCTTATTGCAAAACACCTGGAAGACAGTTTTTTGCTCAATTTAAAAATGTGGTCCTCAAATTTAAGTTCATTGTCTATGTGCATTCTTAGAAATTTGTTAACTGTAAGAACTTGCACTGGATCATCTGCAAGATTTATATTTTGTAAGTCTCATTTAAAGCACAAAATATTCGTTTTAGTGACATTAAAGCAGAGGCGATTTGCATTACACCAGCTTTTTATTTTGGCAAGATTTTCATATATTATGTTAGCATGTTGACGTTTTTATGATGCCATAAAACAGAAGTGTCATCTGCAAATAACGTAAACAAACCTGTGATTTTAAGGCGTGCAATATCATTAATATAGATTAAGAACAGTAATGGCCCGAGCACAGATCCCTGAGGTACACCACAACTTATCCCTAGGGAGGAGGAGCGCATTTTTGAGAGTATAACCGATTGACTACGATAACATAGATATGATTTAAACCAAGAGATAACTTTTCCTCTAAACCCATAACGTTCCAGCTTTCTCAGCAGTATACCGTGATCAACGCAGTCAAATGCTTTTGACAGATCACAGAATACCGCTGCGACAGCCTCACTGTCGTTAAGATTAGAATAGACTTTATCAAGGAATGGAAACATTGCATCATGAGTGCTCTTGGAAGCCTGAAAGCCGTATTGTTTCGAAGTTATTAGTTTATATTTGGTAAGATAGCTCCACATTCTTTTTTTAACAATTTTTCCAATGACCTTTGACAAAGTTGAAAGGAGGGAAATTGGACGGAAGTTAAAAGGAATAGTTTTCTTACCTCCCGTGTAAATTGGAATAACAACTGAGGATTTTAAGCAACCTGGGAAAGATCCTCTGTCGAAAGAGTCATTTATGGCACAGCAGAGAGCTGCAAGAGCACTTCTTCACTAGATTTTTTATTTGAAATGTCCCTACAGGCGTCAATCAACTCTTCGGGGACAACAGGATAAAATTCAAATGAACTAGATACACATATATCGGACAGATACTTAATGATGTTCCAACTTTCTTTCTGTTTATTTTTTGCGTTTTTTATTTTATTTTTATAATATTTTTGTTTTGCTATTTTGTTTAATTTTTTATTTAATTTTTGGTAGTTATTGTAGTAAGCAATGAACCACTCTTCCCTAAAACATTTCCTTAGATAATTTAAGCAACGCAGGTTTTTATTTAACGGGTTTGATTTTGCACATTCTGAGCGTCCCCATTAATGTATGGGTGAAATTAGTTTTATTTAACATATTACACCGGGACGCCCACAGTTTATCAGAATGTGCAAAATTAAACCCGTTAAATAAAAGAAAATTGAATTATAAAACCATTCACTATAAAAACAGTAATTCGTTAAACCAATTTTTTATCCGAACCTTATTTCTTGGAACCCGTTCAATAACAAATTCGAAATTTATAAGACCCGTTTTTAATCAAACCATTGTTCATCAAACTCACACCCGGAATTCGTAAAACCCGTAGTTTAGCGTTTTGATGCATTTGTCGCTGTTACGCGCGCATACTTGTACAGGTTGCGTTCAATAGTTTGTGTATAGATGTCACTAGCATTCAGCCGTCTTGCATTCATGTGTTATTGGCGAATGCGCAATCAATTTAGCAAAAATTTTCTGATAAATTACGGGTTTTACGAATTTCGGGTTTGATATTAAACGAGTTTGATGAGCAATGGTTCCATTAAAAACGGGTCTGTTAAATTTTGTTTCATGAAATAAGGTTCGGATAAAAAATTGGTTTGACGAATTGCAGTTTCTATGTTAAATCGTTCTTACGATTAATTTTTTTATTAAATACGACCTGATAAATTCCTTGGTTTGATAAACCATATGCATTCTTGAGTATAATTACATTCCTAGACCAAACATTTGTTCGCTGATTATTTGCAAACCAAAATTTCGCAAAGGTCCTAGTTCTTGGAAAACTTTTAGATCAATTAGGTTTTGTACTGAAAATCAATTTGTTATAAGGATCTATTTAGCCCTAACAGTAGCTAGAAAGTAGTCATAAAATTAAAAAGCACTGATCTCTTTTGACCTAAGTAAGGCGTGTGGTTACAATTATATATATTACCAAAAAATATGTATATTTTTTGATATTACATAATTATAATAATTATAATACCAAAACTTGTTGAAACTGGATCCAATAACCAATAATAATTGTAAGTAATTTTGAATGTGGATTCTGCCAACAACTGTATTCATTAAAATTCCAGGTGATCCAAGTTTTTCAAATTTTGCACACAGTTTTGTTTTAGGTATATTATTATATTAATTCAAAAACTTTTTACCACTTCCCTTCACGAACATTTGTTTATACACGCGTTTCGCTAACTAAATTATCATCTTCAGGAGAAGATTTTAAAGCAGTTTTAGTCTTCCCCTAAAGATGCTCATTTAATAGTTAGCGAAGTGGTATGAAACATTTTGTTTAACATATTTAGGGCTCATTCGTGCATGATCAATAAAATTAACTATTTCTTAGACTTACGATCAAAATCTTCATCCAAATCTTCTTCAGTGTCGAATGCATGGACGTCAAATGACTAGAAAAGTAAGAGCACAAAAATCAATCATTAAAGGAAAAATGGCAAATGTATGGGGTGATTTTTATCCCAAAACACCCCCATTGGGAAATTTCAGATTAGCCCATTTTGTAGTATTTTAACTATAGCAGGTTTTTCTTAAAAACCACTGTAGAGTAGAGCGGGGGAGTGTGGAGGATTACTGGCCGGTGAGGTAATACCGGCCATCAAATATCTCCCACCTTTGTAGCCTAGACCCTAGTGAAAATTATAAAGCGACAGAAATTAGTCGGTCTAAAGCTCAGTTTTGTTGAAGAGAAGATTCTGTAAATTTTATAGAACATTTTTCAAAAATACATGTTTTACTGTAAGAAAGTTGCATGTTTTACAAAATAAGTAAGATGTTGTTTTTCTATGTTGTTTTTTGTTCGAGAAGAAGAAGAGAAGAGTCCGTAAATTTAATAGAAGATTTTTCAAAAATACATGTTTGACTGTAAAAAAGTTGCATGTTTTACTATAGTAATAACTGATCTAGATATTTAGATATTTCGAAGAGGCTAATATTTCCCCACTTACCCCTATTTTTCTTAGGTTTCCGTAGTAATTTTTTAAAATTTTGGGGAAAATTTTCTGAACCTAGTGGTGAAAAACCGTATCCGTATCCGTCAAAACATAGATTTTAGTTTTCAACAAATTACAAAAAATCTGGGTAATGTTCGTAACTACACCCAAATTAGCAATAACCTACACCAATGTGAAAACAATATTATAATTACTACGCAAGAGTAATATTAATGCAATTATTTTTTATTGAATCACATATATTACTATTGGAATAGCAATAATAAACAATGTTTTTCAATTAAAATTCACGGTGTTTTACCTGTATTATTGAACTGGTTAAAAATGTATTACTTTTTCAATTTGTCAAAAAACACAAATATGTCAACTAAATTTCAAAAGTAAAACGCATTGAAACTGATAATCCCTTAATATTTTAAAAACCACTGGCATAATGAATACTATTCTATTACCAATATCCCACAATACATATTTTACTTACCAAAAATTCCAGCAATAAACAGAGGAAAATCCCCAACAGCTTCATTTTGATCCTGCACTTGGTAAACTGATTCACACGAAACACCTAACAGTTAAAAATCAAGTTTTGGTACCGGGTGTCCCAAGATTTTATAATATATAACTAATAAATAACTTTAAGAACAAATAAGTGTGAAATCGTGAAAATTTTCCGATAACGCTTTAAACATGATTAGCACTAATCGGAGTTTGAAATGGGTCTTGGCAAACAAAGTTTCAATGTAAAACTATGATTAAAACCTAATCAGGAAATTTTTGCGTTAGTGGATACGAGCATAAATGCAATTTGTAATTTTATTTTTAACCGCCAAAAAACTGACCTACATTTTTTTTAAAATTTTAGTATTGCCTGAAAGAATTCAAATAAAGGTTTGCATTCGTTTCCTAATCGTATAGTAAAAAAATCTACTAGTGCAAACATTTATTAAATTGTTTATTTTTTGAAAACCTACTTACTTTATTAGCCATCAATATCGCTATGTCTCTTTGGAGGCTATGGGAATTGGCAAAGAAAATAGTAGTTTTAACCATTAGTGTCTAAATAGTGCTTTTTTTAAAGCGTTGGTTTAAATAACGAGCGCAGCGAGGTATTTAAGAACGCGAGTAACAAAAAGCACAGTTTAGACGCGAGTTGTTAACAATATTTTTTTTAATACCTTTATCAAAAAATCCAAGAAAACAGGAAAATACTTTTAAAAATCTCGAACGAAGAGCACTTCTCGCAACACACCATCTTTGCACTATAAATCAAGGCGCATGGTAAATGAAATAACAATGGTTTCCATAGCGATGTGACTTTTTAACCGGTGATGTTCATTGCTGCGACATTTTAGTCTTTGACAGTTTGATATTTTGACGATGTTTTTAAACAATTTTTTCGTAAATACTTGGTGAAAACTGGCGGAAATGGCTTAATTTTTAGACAAGGATAATTAGATTTTTTCAATATTATTATTTTCTTTAATTATGGGTAAAAAACGGACATAAATCTTTTTTGGCACCCGTGATCAAAAAAAAAAAAGTTTTTTTGCATCGGTAACCAAATGCTTTGGTTATCTGCAGACAGTTACTAAAATCATGTTTTTGATGAAGGTATAAAAAAAACTACTATTTTTTATTTCCAGAGTTATTTAAATCAATAAAGACCCAAATACAAAATTTTGAGATGGTATCTGTCTGTCTGGGAGACGATAACTCAAAAGCAGAAAAAGTTGCGCAGCTAAACTGATTTTTATAAAATTCTTTGGCAATAGAGGCAATGAGGTGATTCATTTTTAATGGAAGTGGGAGGTTGGAAAATTGGTCGGAAGGTTGCACATAAAAAGGATGTCAATAGGATATAATTTATTTTAATTTTGACGAAACAACTCTCACTTTAAACTCGAGGAATATTAAACTTACAGTTGGTTAAATAGTATATCCGTGTGTGTTGCGAACTTGGCACACTCTGTATGTATGTGTGTTATTTGTATTTAACCTTTTATTTTAAAATTTACTATTTATTCTTACACATTTTTAGCCATTAAACTGAATTACAACATCAACCTTTCAACGATAAATATCAGGTTTATTAAAATGATTACTAAAAGTGTGTGATCCTGCTTCAAAAAAACTGCAGTTACAATAACAATGTACTGTTTATAATTCTGACTAACTTATATATAAATAAAAAGGAGCCGTCACACTTTTTATGAACATTAGCCTGCATTTTTTGAAACCAACAAAAAAAATAGAATTTTTGGTAGAATTTTTAGTAACTTTTTGGCTGCATATGTACTGTTTGTAATACTATTGTCATTGTATGAACAGCTTATAGTAGATCAACCTTATGGGGCATTTTTGGACCAAAAGGATCTCTCACATAGAGGGCGTGGATGCCCCAAGTTCCCATTTTATTTGCAATTCATTTGTTGGCAACGTCGCATCTTATATTTCATTATTCCGCGTCGACCTCTCCCCGTTTTTTTTTTCGAATAAAAGCCGCGTTTGTTCGTTGTTCGTTGTATGTATGTATTATAGTTCCTATGAATGTAATTTTTTATTTTTTCGGTGGTTTTTTTATTTTTAGTGTGTTTTCTAAAGGATTATATTACTTTCTGAATCCTTATTCTTGAAAGTGAGAAAAGGGAGCGCTCCCGGGGACCATACTAGGGAGTGTGGAGAAGTATTATTCTACTCCCTGGCTGAGTTCTCTTATATTGAACTAGGAGAACGCAGCATTCCCTCGATATATCGCACTTGATTTTGACATCTCCCTAATTCGCTCCCCCGGGAGAATAAGCACCCTTACTAAACAGGGAAGTTCAAATCCTTTTCCCAGACAGCACAAATTGTCCATCGGACAGCCATTTTTTGTCCAAAACCACCCGCATTGTCCATGGACAATTTATGGACATCCATTGGACAAAGGTTTTTCCTGATACAGTGGATAACAAAGCACTACCAATTTTGATCCATAAAGAACTGCTTTGTTTTAGTTAGTTTTTAGATATCCAATGGATCACGATTTTTCTTGGTTCATCGGACGTTCATTTTGTGTCCAGCAAAAGTAATGTACTTAATTTATATACATTGACTCAACATTGAATATTTATCAAAAAATCTATGTCAATTGGCCTTGGCCTAGTTGGCACATTAATAAATATAGTCATTTATCCGAACTGTATTGGATATCCAACGGATCATGTTTTTTTTTATTCATTACCAACACTAACATTTCTCTCATATCTAGCCAAATCGTTTAAGTAAGTATTTTTGATTATTTTGGATTCATTGGTATTTTAGTATTTTAATACCCATCCTTTGCTAAGAACTCCATCCGCAAGGATCGACAATCAGACTTATGATGTTGGAGTGGTTCAAATATATAGGTACATATATACTTATGAATTGAAAATATCGCCGTTTTTGACAAAACTGTCCACTGGATATCCATTGGAATAAATAAGTATATCCAGTGTACTAAGAAAATTAGACCAACGGATATACATTGTAATTATTAATTTTTTCCAACAGTGAATCATAAAGATACTTTTTGGATAGCCAGAATTTCATTTTACTGGATAACCAATGGACTTAGTGGTACAATAGTCAAAATATTGAAACTTTTGGACTTTTTTGGGATGTCCAAGAGCCGTCCAAAGTTTTGACAATTGTATATATCCGATGGATATTCCTTGGACAAAATTTCCTACAGATTTGGTTGTCCAATGGACTGCTGAATTATCCAGAAAACTATCTCCACTGGACATCCTTGGAACAGAGTTGTGCTTTCTGGGTTATTGTTTGTCTAGAATACCTATCACTTTTATGTCAGGTTAAATTTATTATTTTATGTTCATTTATTTGGGAAATTCTGTTCTAAAATCTCATCTCTGTTTAATGCATATGAGAAAGATATTTGCCCTTGGTCTCCAATAAAATAAATCCTAAGTAGGTTCCTAGTATAATCGTAATACTTTTGCATATTTTTCTAAAAATGAGATACCTCTGTGTGCTAATGAGGTTTTTAATTCCTTTGTTATTTATGCGAATTATAATAATTCTTAGACAAATTTGTTGATTGCCAAATTGCACGGAAATAAAAAATTGCCAATTTTGAATGCATGTTGCCAAACATCACATCTGCTTTTTAAAATTTTATTATTTTTAATATTACTTGGCAAATAGAGAGAGATAGATGGTTCTCTCTGTAGCTCATGGAGTTGATCTACTAATATATGCTGTTCATACAACGCTATTGTCAAAGAAGTAGTTTAGAATTTCGTATATTTTTATGTTCAACCCAATTCCCTTGTAAAGTGTGCCATTAAAATTATAGTTATGAGTAAATAGGTCTACAGTCGGGGTTGAAAATAGTGTTGTTGTCACAAATTCAGGTACTTTTATTTTATTTAAACTGATACTTGTTCTGGTTCTAATAAAATGACGGGAAAATCAAATCGCTAGAAAATATATGCATAGAATTAAATTTAAACCAAACATATTTTGATAGAACGAATTCAATTGCTACGTTGCCAGGTTTACGGCAGGGAAGACTTGAAGTAAGTTGTGATATTGTATTAATTTACCCCCTTTACATTCTTTAACCACCCCTTACCCCAAAATTTCTTAATAATATTGTATTCTCATCGGACCTACATTACAAAAATGAGCCGTAAGATTTGATAGACAACCGGAAACTGTGAAGTTAAATTAAATCTTTCAATAAAAAAAAATCCCCGTGTCATCTTCCAATTAGAGAAACATGTCAACGCAGTAATCCAGGGCCTACGCATCGCAAGATCGGGCATATTATTTTCTATCAATTTGTTGGTCGGGTGTTTTTCGTTTCTAGACAACTATTTTCGATACTTTTGTAATTCTGACATTTTAACGTTCGGGAAAATTATAATCGCTTAAATATATTGTCTTTTAAGGATCAAGTAAAATAAAATTCTATAAAATTATAGTCGTATCCATTATGGGTTTTACTTTCGTTCATATTTCGTTTCGGACGTTTTAATTTCTGTCCAATTTTTTTAATTTCGGCTTTTACATTTAATAAAAGCTTGTTTCTTTGAAAGGTTTTAATTTTTAAAAATACGTCTCAAGTAAAGCAAGTATCAAGTTTAATTAATATATATTTTAGGCCTTACTTACCTTCCACGCCAAATATTAATCTGTAAAAATGTAGTTTAGTACTTTCGGTAATTCTCCTGTAACTAAAAATTACGAACAGAATGTTCTTGATAACCTGCCTGATGTCAACAGTCAACAGTTTTAATGACGAATCTTTGATTAAAAGACATAAAAATATGCAAAAAACAAATACGCATAAATTCTATGTCCCTGGTACAATACAATAAAATATAACCTCTAATTAAAAACGGTTGTGCGCATACATATTGATGGCAAGACTCAATTGAATCTTGTTGGAAAACTCACAAACATCTTATTAATAAAACATGACCATTTTTCACTTGCGTTAGTAACTATTTTAGAAATCCCCCTGTATCTTTGAAACTAATCATACGATTTGATAAAGTGTGATCAGTAAGTCGAGATCTACAACATACCAAAATTTCATTAAATTCTGCAATCAACCAAAATGTCATGTATTCCGTGCGGGGTTCTTTCCCAACTGAACCTTCATATTTCCCAACTAGAAGCAACAGTGTGGGGGGAGGCTCTCCTCTCCCCAAGGGATAACCGCTGCTCAAGTGCTGAGTTTACAAACCCACCCTATTAAAAAGAAAATATACACATTCAAACAATAAACTAACGCATAAAAAGTTAAAATTGACCAACTTCAATCAGTTTTGTCACCGTGAAAAGTGCGTGAATTTATTCCCTTGAAGTTCATTAGTTAGGATTGATCACGCGCCTTAGATCGCCTTGAACATTTTTTGAATTTATGTCCATTGCGAGGGTTCTGGTGATCCTTATTTTTTTTTCAAATATAATAAAACGAATAAAAACATTTATTTTGCAAATCTAATTTTTAAAAAAATTATATTTTCGAAATTCTGACGACAAATATTTCCCCATCTACGTCCTAGACTTTACCTACTTTTCAGTAAATATTGATGTGGCTTATTACTCATAAGCAAATAATAATTTGTTTTATGTTTACTTTTCATTGTTAAAAATGTCCATGCGCAAATTACGCTGTCAGAGCTCGAGTTCAAAATGTTAAAAATAAAGTACCGATTTTATTTATAAATTTAAAAATAATCTCTATTTTGTATTTAACAAAAACATAATTTGTACTGCAGACCACGTATAATAGTATATTACATAACGAGAGAAGAAAGTGAAATATTTCACACGAGCGTGAATGTTGTGAACGAGGCGCTAGCCGAGTGAAACAACACGCGAGTGTAAGAAAGTTACTTTCTATCAAGTCGTGTACGCTATTTTTCCTACGACCACTTTTTTCATTTTCATCTCAAGAAAAGAAAGTATTTTCTTCTCTAGGGACGAAAATGGTTTCGGTCTATTTCTGACGCTTCTACAAATCATAGCCTACTAGATACCTACATTGTTTGGATGGTTTGCTGTCATTCATTTTCGTCACTAGAGAAGAAAACATTTTCGTCTCTAATTAATATGTATTCCTTTGGAGTACTATAAAATGGATTTAAAAGGATAAAAAGTTTGTGGGTAAAAATTAAAAATACGAACCCCTAAAGGTATAGAGTTGGATTGATTTTGTACGCCTCAATATGTATTGAAATATATAGGAACTTTGTATCCTTTTCTATATAATTAAATCCGTATTTGAAATATTTATTGGTATTGGATTAGGAGGTATTAATATGTATTCCTTAGGAATACTATAAAATGGATATAAAAGGATAAAAAGTTTATGGATAAAAATAATTGAAAATACGAACCCCTGGAGGTATAGAATTGGATTGATTTTGTATGCCTAAATAAGTATTGATATTATTCCGAAGTTTGTATCTTTTCCTATATAATTGAACCCGTTTTTTGAAATCTTTTTTTTTATAAAAAAAGTATTGGATTAAGATATGTATTCCTTTGAAATCCATTTTATAAATAGATATAAAAGGATAAAGAGTATATGGATTGATTTTGTATGCCTAATGGTGTATTGAAATAGATAGGGAGTTTTATCTCTTTCTATATAATTGAATCCGGTTTTTGAAATCATTTTTTTTATAAAATAGTATTGGCTTAAGGGGTATTAAAATGTATTCATTTTGTATATAAAGTGGATTGCAACTGATTAAAAGTATATGAATAGAAAAGAGTTGAAAATATGAACTCTTGAATATATAGAAATGGTTAATCCATTTCTATATATTCCAAACGGTGTATTGAAACGGATAGAAAATTTCAATCATTTTCTATTCTAGTTGAATCCTCTTTTTGAAATCCTTTTTTTGGATTAAAATGGATTAAATGAAGAAGTTATTAACAGGTATTCCTTTTGTATAATATGAAGTGAACAGAAAGAGATAAAAAGTATATGGATCGGAAAGAATTGGAAATATGAACCCTTGAAGTTATAGAAATGGATCAATTTTGTATCTCAAAAGGAGTATTGAAACAGATAGAAAGTTTGTATCTTTTTCTACTCCATTGCATACTTAACGTTTTCTATCCCACAAAAGGGATTTCAAAAAGAGGATAAAAAAGTGATTATTTTTTTTAATTCTTTTCTATCTATTTTTTTCAAAGGGTAGAGACGAAAATAAAATTGATATGCTTGTAAAATATAAAACTTTCTAAGGCGTAATAGGGTGTAGATTTGGTTACTTTCGTGTGTGGTCGTAGGAAAAAAGGATTTCCGCTAGTAGATAGAGAATCTACGTTATAGCACTGGCAATAAGTTTTAAAAAGAAAAAAAAATTAACAGCTATTTTTTTGCGCCAATATGTTCAGAAGACCTATTTTAAAAAACTGTCAGTACTCAAAAACTAAGGATTTAAGTGAAAAAAGCAAAGGCAGACATTTAAAAGCAGATAAAATTATCTTTCAAATGAGTTAGAGGTATTGTGCTATAAAATCGGATTGAAATTAAGGCAAGCTAAAAATTTTGGCAAAGTAGGAAAGGAAACTGATTTATAAGGATTATAGGATTCGCCATGAAAAAACGTAAACTTGAATATTTTGGCACAATTTAAGAAATTGCTTGAAATTAATATATAGGGTGGGCCAAAAAATAAATGACTCTCTAGATTGTCTATATAATTTTGGAACCAATGGTCCGATTAAAAAAAAAAACCATGTATTTCAGAATAAGTGTCAAAAATTACGTTTTCTGAAAATTCAAGATGGTGAACAATTTTAAAAGTTGCAGTTTTTCCCCTCCCACAAAACTTTTTGTCTGTGCGCCACTGGTCAAAAAATATAATTTTAAAGCTCTATCCAATACGAACATAAAAATGTGTCTCTTTTAAAAACCGGTGATGATCTAAAATCGTTAAACTAAAAAAAATCAACTTTATTGTGCGCCTTAAAATTTTTTAAAATGTCACATTTGACGTTGAATTTTTAATGTCTACCCTGCCAAAAAAAAAACCACTTCAAAACTGATCTGAAGTCTTGATCAGATTTTAAGAGATTTTATAGGTTTGAAGAGACTTCTCTGCCAAAAAAACCATTTCAAACCTCTTAAAAACTGATCAAGTCTTGATGAGATTTTAGTGGTTTGAAGAGACTTGCCCCGGCAAAAATGTATGCCACAGGAAAACTGACAAATTCTTATGATGTTTTATGAGATTCATTTTCAAATAATTTCTGACTATTGAAAACTTACCAGATTTCAAAAGATACTAAAGATAATAAATAAAATTTCATGTTTAGATGTTTTACAAAATTTCACTGTTACACCAGAGACATGAGATTTCGTGAGGTTTAGTAAGCAAGATTTTTATGAGATTTTACAAGATTTCACAAGTCTTAAAGAAGGGACGTTTTTAAAATATTTTACAAGACTATGAAATATAGGGTAAAGGCGGGTAAAGGGTGGTGAAGATTTGACAAGATTATATAAGTATTAAAGTGTAGAATATGGACATGCAAGCACAACCATGCAGATTTGACAAGCAAGATGAGAATTTAAAATATTTTATGAGCCCCATAAAAATTAATTAAAAAGAATATATTATAAAGATTTATAATTAATGAAATTTTACTATAGCAAGAGATTTTTTGGAGATTTCGTAAGTTTATATCAGATCACAGATGAGGTTTAGGAAGCAAAAACATGTAAACTTTCACAACCAGTGAAATCTTATCAACTTGTTTCTCTTAAAATCTGCCTAAAATTGCTAAAAACATGTGGATTTTCCCATGTAATCTTGTGAAATCTGTGAAATTTGATTAACTTTATTTTATATTTCCGTTAAAATCTGCTAAAAATATGTGGATTTTCTCATGTAATCTTGTAAAATCTGATGGAGGGTGGATCTTTTAAAAACTGCTGAAAATATGTGTATATTGTCATAAAACCTTGTGAAATCTTATTAACTTTGATTTATATTTTTGTTAAAATCTGCTCAAAACTTAACAAAACCAGTGGAAGCAGAGCCTTTAAAATACTGGTGAAATATTATCAACTCTTTTATCATAAATTATTTTAAAAACTTTTCAAAATTCCTAAAAACGGATATGACAGTACCTATGCAATACTTATGATGTTTAAAGAGTTTTGAATCCCTTTGCAATATTGAAAGTTCATGAGAATGGTGTTTCATAAACCGCATGAAATACCGACCAGAAATCGTGAACTTTCACTAGTTTTTTTTACGAATTTTGACGAGGAATTTTTGGCAGGGTAATGTATTGACTTTTTTAAATGCTTTAGTTCATTCAAATCGGTTTAGTATGTGTTAAGTTACAGACATACTAAAGATTCATTTTACTTAACTTGAACAATACCTCTTGCATTCTTAATTCTTTACCGATTTTCCCAAGTGATTTGGAAAAATACATCTTTCAGAGAAAGAAATTATTTTTGTGCCAGTGGTAAACAGAAAAAAGTTTCATAGGGGCTAAAAAATTGCTATTTTTTAGAGATCATTGTACTTATTGAAGAAGATTATTTTATAAAGTACCTAATCCTTTCTGAATTAAAGCGGATTTTTCTATATGATCTGGTGTTTAAATATCGTCGGTTTAAAGGCAAAATCGACTAAGTCAAAAAAGTTAAATAAAAGGCGATTTTAAATTCTTACTAATTTAAAGTGTTGCTTATACTTGGTTATTTTATTTTGAGGATTTTCAATTTTGTAAAATCAGTGCTGGTATGAAAATTATATTTGTCTCTATTGTTTGAACGAATAAAATAAAAAAAAAAACAAAAAAAAGTGACTTACTCGATTTTGCCTTTAAACCGAAGGTATAATCTGGTGCTTAGAAGATTGATAGTTCAATCTTCTAAGATCTGGTGTGTAAATATAATAATAAAAACTGGTGGTGTTCTATATTTCTTTATTTTTCACGCATTTTCCAGCCACAAACACCTTCTGTATATTTCTGTCGTCACCACAATAAACAAACTTCTGCAACAGTTCCAAAGGATCGCAACTAATCAGGTGATCAGTTACGCCATCTTGAGAATCCATGTCGAGCAGGAGGGCATCGAAATCTTTGCCCACTTTGAAATTGCCAATTTTTTCTTCAAGCGCTAAAGCTAAAATAGGACAAAAGGTCTAAAATAGGACAAAATGTCTAAAATAGGACAAGAAGTCTAAAATAGGACAAAATGTCTGAAATAGGACAATTTGTCTAAAATAGGACAAAAAGTATAACTAGGGATTTTTGAGTGCGCTATATTCTTTATAGGGAAACAACAAGAAAATTGGCCTGGTTGTCAAATTTATAAAACAAAAAAGCTTGCAAACCAAAAGAGATTATACAGAAAGCTGGAAAATCGCTTTTTTTTCATTCAGTGACCTGCAATGTTGGCCATTTTATTTTTTGACAGTTTGTAACCCACAGTTTGCAAAAGTATTGATTTTTGAATGTCGATGGTCCCCCAAAAAAATAAAGTGAATACAGAATCCCAAACGTACGTTTTATTGTACAGTCGGCGAAACAATAATTTTTAGCTAGAAAAGTTATTTCGTCCATTTTTTCTCCCAAAAAACTCATATTTTATGAAAGTATTGGTATACTTGATTGAATATTATTTAAATTCGATTTCTGCCCTGCTTTTTGTACAGTCAACTAATCAATAAATTACCCTCAGAATCAATTTGACTGTTTTTTAATATTAAACGTTTGCACTAATAATAATTCTAAGTAACAAGCTTTTTTGTCAGTGGTACAATATCTATTTCTATTTTATAGGTGTTTTACAAAAGTCTTAATTTGATTAAAACGACTTAGGTTAAATATGATTACTGTTATAAGAAGAAATACAACGTTTTAAATTATTTATATACCGATTTGAGTTTTTGTTCAAGTTAAAATTCTTGCAGAATATTTTTATTATATTTTGTGACTTCGATAAATTCGGGGATATGGTGTATTTTGGGGGTAAATTTTCCAAGAAATTTAAATAAAATAGAAACGGCATAAAAATCTTGAGGCAAATTCCACATCTCGGCGCAAATTCCGAATATGTAGACAGCGGTTTATTTCCTGTAATTAATGTAATATAGCAATAAATAGCATAAATACAAGACATTATTCTGATAAAGTAGGTATAGTGCTAAAGAAGTTCAGTTTAAAACGCGTGAGAAAGTTTACTTAATTATAATGTTGTGTTTTAACTTCTAGAAATCATTATTGAAATCAGAGTTTGGACAATTTGACAACAGGGAAAAAAAGATATTGAATTATTGTGGCATGGTTTGCTATCTTAGATCCGACGGGTTTTTGTTTGTTTTTTGAGTTTTATGCAATTATTGTTATTTACTATCCTCATATATGTTTCTTATAAGACTTATCAAAATGCATAAGTGTGTGTTAGGTAAAAAAAGTGCTGAAAGTCGGCGGATATATCTATTTACAGCAGCGGCGGCTCGCCAGGTGAAGTAGGTGAAGGGGCTCTTCACTGAAAAAAAAAATAAAATCAGGAAGAAATTTTACCAATACACCTTCCATTTTAGCCCTTAAAATATATTTATATATAACTGACACTTGCGAAAGCTTCTATAAAAAATATTTAAATAATGAAAGTTAAAAAAAAAATCATTCTTCAGAGAATTCATAAATTTTGTTAGATTAGTTTGTTAATTTTTAAAAAAAATTTTTTGATTTAAACATATGCATAATATGCACTGGCGCACCGAGGGGGGGTTCGGGGTTACCCCCCCTCCTCGCCGAGAATCCTGGCAATGGTCACGTTTTTACTTCAAATTATTTCCCCCCCCCCCCCGAAGTCAAAAATCTCGTCACCCTAATTAATGTAGTAGCGTTGATTGTGTGTAGGTAAAAAAAATATATAAATTAGTCAATGTTTGTTTGAGTAAGCACTAGCTCTTCACCATTTTTTAAGGCCGCGAGCCGCCGCTGATTTACAGTAAACAACACATCACAATTTCCTTAGATTTGGCTACTGATTTGGAAAATTTGCTTTTCATATATGGAGTGCGCCTTGGAGTCTATTTTAATTTCTTTGTAAATTTTAGCTTCGCCTTTTTTATTTCTGCTTCAAACTGCAGTACATAAATGGAATAGTTTGCATCCAAACAATTTCCAAAACAGCTAGTCATCACTCTGTTGAAGCTTTCTAATACTGGTATATATTTTGGGTAGTAGTAACTAGTATTGTACTATATTTTGGGTAGTAACATACCACATTTTTGAAGGTTTTTTGGGTTTAATTTGTATTAATCTGACTTTCGAAATAGATTTTTTTTAAGGAAGTTTATTATCTTGTTGACTGTACGAAAATAATTAATGACATCTTAATATATAAATCCATATTTTTTCAAAAAAAAAAGATCAAGCAAGAAGGAAAATTTATTGTTTGGTCGACTGTACAAAAAATCGTACGTTTACGATTTTGCATTCTACTTCTTTTTGATTAGGAGACCATTTACATTCAAAAATGAGGAGTTGCAAAGTTTATATATTTTTTGTTTTGAAAATAATACTTTTGCTAACTGTGTACCCCTTTTTAGCATTCAAAAAGATTTAAGCATGTGACATTTTACTTCTCTGGTTTTTGAAATACTAGGGGAATATTGGGACACCCTGTGTGTATAGTTTACCTTCGGCTCCTCCCAGTGTTGCCAAATAAAACACGTCCTTATAATTTAGAGGAGTGTAATTTTGCTTCTGGAATGACAGATGTATGGACACGTCCAGGGCTGACTTCATAGCTCTTACTATTGAAGGTACTGGGCCTCCTGATACATCTATCCACAACAAAAAGAGTCCAATAAAAATTACATTAAAAGAGTCTCAATAATAATAGCTTAATTATATGGAATATGGCCATCCCACCAATGCTTCAACTGAATAAGCCCAAATCAAATTTTGTAATCTGCAGAAGTTTTATTTTTCTAGGTCGTCCGTTGTCGTCTTTTAATAACGTTCTCCAAAATCCAGTAACAAAAAACCTATGTTCTTATCATATAACTATGAGATACTAAAAAGGCCCTGCCCTTGCATTAGCCTGGAAAAATCCAAGAGTCAAACACTCTTCTGGGCGCGAACAGACTGCGTCAGTTTCGCCTTTGGTCTGGCCCAGGGCCAATCCTGACTTTTACATTATTTTCTTTGTTTCTCAAAGTTATTATTGTTACACATTTTGCGATTCTTGGGCTATTATAGTATCTCATAGTTATATGGTTCTTGAAATTAACTCTGTGTTTCGGACTTCCATTGCCTATATTTTATTTATACACGACGCGACGTTTCGATCAGTAAAACCCCTGATCGTCTTCAGGTGCAAACTATTCCTAAGGCTACGTACTTAAATACTATGGGAAATCACTCAACCGTGAAGTTTAAGAAGTTGGCTCCGCTCAAGAAAGGGCTTCCAAATATTTTGAATTTCCACACTTGGTTTACTGAAAATACCCTGATTCTACCCAATAAAGGCACCCTCAAGGAATTTTCGTTTCTTCCAGTGTGACTTTTTGTGCAAAACCTTTGCTTCTGTCCACTTCATTCGGTGTTGTTTTGACCATGCATGTTCGGCGATTCCTGATTTCGTTGTTTCACCTCTTTGGGTATTCGTCTGATGTTCCTTAAGCCTAACAGAAAGTGGTCTTTTTGTTTCGCCCATGTATGATTCACCACACTCACAAGGAACTTGGTAAATGCATTCCTTATTTTGTTTCCTCTTCGGTTTTGTTTTACTAAGAAGGTTTCGAATTAGATTTAAAAGCTGTTTTAATATTAAAGTTGTTCGCTACTCTTCGAATTTTCTCTGATACTCCTTTAATGTATGGAATTATAAGGAATGAATTTGCCTGGTTTTGGTCTTGTAATCTCTGTCCTGTTTGCTGAAATTTAGAAATAGTATCTATTTTAAGTTTAAGGCAATTCCATTTTTTTCATCATCTACCAATACCTACTAGGGCTTAAAAGAATCTTTAAAATATAGAAGATTAATAGCTAAAGGTTTAATTTACATTTTTTTACTTCAAGACGAATGAAAGCCCTTTGGTATAACTACTTTTTCTGAAGCGGCATTTTCTTACACATCAGATTCAGTTTTTAATTTAAGTTACAATAAAAATTGCTTAAGTTATAAAAGGTGAAATATGTAAACTTATTTAATTTGCGGCGTTTGCACTGCCGCCAATCAAAAAATATTAGAAAAAACTGTAAAATGTAAAAAAAATAAATTTTTTCAAACTTGTTAAAATGACATATGGATGTTAACCTCGTTCGAGTGGTTCATCCCTATGAAAAAATTCAAAAAATTTATCGGGATATTTTTTACAAATTATTATTTTATTTTGTCCTAATACCTAAAAAAGCTTCTTAAGTCATAAGGAATACTAATTTACCAGGCTAGTAAACGTGACAAAAACAATAAATGTTGGGATTATGTTTCTTTAATGTCTAAATCTCCATTTTTTTGGACATGTTCGTGTACTCATTAAAGAAGACTTTTTCAGCTTGTCAATTTTTGGATATGAAAATTCACAATGTATGAGGATAGCCTTTATAAGTAATATATTCAGTTTAATAAAAGTATAACCTGTTGCGTTAATCAATTAAAAAAGAGAACGTTTGTAAGATTTATTGTTTTTTATGTAATAATATTAAACTGTACTAAAGTTTTAGAAAGGAAGTCCTCTCAAGTCCTTTCTTATATATACAGAAAAATAAAGCTTAGTCTTTCTACTTTTAATCCCTGTAAGAATATCGTCCTACTTTATCCAACTTTTTTAAATATAATTATTTAAAGAACTTCTTAATATGAAGGTTGTGCCATAAGAAAAGACTGTAAGAAATATTTTTTTTTAACATTATTGCTAATCTAATTATTTGTTTGTACTTAAAATTAGCCCCACAATTAGCAGAAACAAGAGCTTTATGCTGTTTGCATTATTTGTAACAATCTACTTATTATATTAAATTTCTTAAAATTTGTGGTTTTATCAGTTCTGTGAAATTCCATATTTTCAGAATTCTATTCTTAAAAATAAAGACGCCAAGTCGCCGTACCCTTGTTACACCGGGTATATAGTAGCCTTAGGAATAGATTGTAGTTTGCACCTGAAGATGATCAGAAATTGTACTGTCGTATATAAATAAAATATAGACAATGGAAGTTCGAAACACAGAGTTAATTTCAAACACATCATTGTCTCAAACTGTCAAACCAATATGTTCTTAACATATTACTAATATTTCTTATAGACTGAGAGAGTAACAATAAGTACACTTCTCTCCACATAAAACTGGTACAGCCGAAGGTAGCTGCAAATACGATTTTTTATATTTTCCTATGTGCAACACTGACTTTTTGATGTTGTCATTTTAGGTTATATTTTTGACATATATAAACTTTTTATCAGGAAACGGCTTGTTTATTTCTTACTAATTCAAAATATAAGGCCACTAAAAATAAAACCCACATTTCCAAAAAGCAAAAATCTATGTTTTATTAGACACTTAAAGTAAATATTTCAACGCATCGGTATCGGTATACGAATCGCGTTCGAAATAAAGCCAAAATAAACTACAATTTTGACTTGTTTATACGATGTTTCGAACAATGCCCGTTTTTTTGAAAGGTGCGATGACAGAACTGCTAACAGCAATCGATGCATGCGTTGGGATGGACCATATATGTATGAGCTTAAATATACGCCCTTGCAATGCTTTCGGCGTGCACTACTTTGTAAGCAGGATGTCCTATATATGCCTATACCTTTCTCTTTTACTCTTTTATGACTCTTATTGTCTCTTTCTGGCGTCAAAGCTTAGCGGTTCTGCACATGCGCGGCCATCGTCATCGGTTAACCAACCGAAATCCAGAAAGACAGCTGTGTGTGCAGTTGTCAACATTTTTCTATTTGTTTACGTTTTTAGAAAATGAGTATTTTCTATTTTTAAATAAATAAATATATGAATAGAAATAATGTTTAGGTATTTTCACTTTTTTTCCTTCCAATTTTAAGAAAAAATAGCTACCAACCTCTGGAACTTCACTCTTATTGTTTGGCGGCATCCACAAACACAGCACATCTTTTTATGCGGCGACATCTTAAGCTCCAAGATATATATATAACTCCTAAAAACTTAAAAATATCACAATAACGAAATTGCATAAACGAAAACGCGGAAAACGACTATGTGTGATCAAAACAAATCAACAAAAATGGCGTCCCGACTGAAAGGCGAAGAAGGTCGCGAAACCGGCCGCCTCGTAAATTTTTCGCACATGTGCATAGGCGCGGAGCTAAGACAGCTCCATGGCCTGCTAGATTTTAAATCTTGCTTACAAGTTTGGCCTGGGAAAGGGCTATATTTAACCTCATACATATAAGAGATGGACGTAACGATACGTTCATCACTCCGTACGCATCGATTTTGCTGTCAGCTTTTGTGTCATCGCAAAAAAGTAGTATTTTGGCTTTATTTCGAACGCGATACGTATACCGATACCGATGCGTTGAAATATTTACTTTAAGTGTCTATTACCTAAACAAAGCTATACAGTAATTGGTCTATTCGACTAGCTGAATATGAAAGAAGTAGTAAAATAGTAGTAACCATAATAAGTCGATTTCAAGAAGAAGGAAAAAAACAATAACAAAATTAAAAACATATAAAAAAATACTTATTTTTAATAGCGCGTCATTGCACCGTTAGCTGCAATAATGTTTCGAAATCTTCTGGGCATTGAATTGGCTAAATTTTCGAATAAGTTTGGATTTTCAGCAATAATTTCCCTATATGGCCTTACGATGAGTTCCATTAGATGTTCTGAATTCCTGGGAATGATATTAAAACTTGCTAATTTCATTGTGATAAGTCCCCAAACATTCTCTATTGGATTCGCATCAGTAGTTTTTGCAGGCTAAGGCAAGACTTCGATATTATTATCCTCCCAATGAGCATTTTTGTCTATATAGAAGTTACAGCAAATAATATAAAACCTTCATAAAATAACCAAAAGTTATATTATTTAGTGTTGGTGATAATTTTATAACTCTAATATATCTGTTAAATGAGTAAAAAAGACTTGAAAAACAACTGACCAACACCAGCTTATAAAAATTTATGGTACATAGTAATGGATAGAAAAACAACATATAGATGTTATAAAAATTCCTTATGAACCCTCAAGTCTAGATATTATTATAAAAAGGTTTTACAACTGTTTTAACAACACTACATAACAAATTAAAGGTTTTTATCGATTTAGAAATATAAATTTTCCATCTTTCTTCCCTTTGCGTGTTATGTATTATTCTTTTTCTTTTTAAAGTAAAAAATTTATAAAATGGTGTTTATCAATCTTCTAAAATAAATTAAAATGGAAGTGAGATAAGTTGAAGCAGGAATATGAATATTTATATACCATAGGTTAAATAAAAGCTGTTTTCCCAGTCATCCTACTCTGATAATCAGCTGCGGTCCCGTGTGTACTGTATAGTTTTCGAATACACTCACAAAATTTTCATGGGCTCCAAAAATATTTGAGAAAACGGGGAAAAAAATATTCATTTAAATAATACTTTTTTTTCACATGTTTTTGGCTTTCTGGGAGAAATATTGAATTTTGTATTTTGTTTTTAACCCTAAACAAGCCATATTTCGATTAAAACACATGTTGAAACCCCATAAATAACGTTTTTATTTTGGTCAAAAACCTATTGTTGGAATCCAAAATGGCGAAAATTTACGACAATTCTATAAAAAAAACAATACAATTATACCACTGTTTACCTCTTTCAACACTATTTTATCAACGTTTTAAAACATGATACTAGTTGGAACAAAAGGCTGCAGATGGCGCAGTGTTGAACACTGAAGGTCCGTTTCTGCGAACTTAACATAGTTACCATTGTTCTCTTTTCCTAAATGTATTCGTCTGAGAGAGATCCAGCATACTACACATACCAGGAAAAATACCCGCCTGCACACCCTTCAACCCCGCAAAACTGTCAGAGGTAACTATCTCAAGAAGATAGTTAGATTGCGGGGTCGAAGGGTGTACAGGCAGGTATTTCCCTGGTATACTGGATCTCTCTCAGACGAATGCATTTAGAAAAAGAGGATAATAGTAACTATGTCAAACTCGCAGAAACGGACCTTGAGGCTGCGTTCCGTCGCGTCGTAAGGTGATGTATTCACAATTGCCGCCGACCAGCCGTACGCACTGTATTCACTCGAAGTTTCACGGTGCATTTTTGCGAACTTAACACGGTTACTATATTGTTCTCTTTTTCTAAAACCCGGTTCCCATCTATGGGTTTCTTATGCGTGGGCTCTCCGAATCAAAACACGGATCACGTAGTCTAAGCCAGATTTGCCTATACAAGTTCATGTCGGTCCACGTGATGAGTTTTTTGAGTCAGGGTGGCCGCTCATGGGAAACGCTGGTCGGAATCGGGTGTAGAATGCATTCGATCCCGATATCTGTCATCGAAAACTATCTCAAGATTTGGATCTCTTATCTCTCTCAGATTGATGTAATGGTATCTCGCAAAAATGCGCCTTTTTATGTCGCAAAAACGCACCTTTTAAAGTCGCAAAAACGAGCCTTTTGATATCACAAAATTAACCTAAAAAATCTTGTTTGCTTTGTTATAAATTAAAATTGTTTTTTTGTTTTAAAAACAGTGGTATTATAACCACTATACAAAGAAATTAATAAAAACATTATAGAAAGAATGGGCAAAAAAGGTTTATGAATAAGTTCATAAGAATATTACAGGCACCAATTTATATAATTACCTATTGTGTGTGAGTTCCCAAGTTTTTATAAGTGTCTCTTTGTTGTTGGTAAATTAAGTTTTTATAAGTGAGTTGATAGCATCATTTTAAAAACCAATTTATATAACTTTTGTCACTGATGATTTATATTTTTATAAATATGTTGGTGGAAACATTGTTAACACCAATTTATATAACATTTATTACAGATGACTTTAATTTTTATAAAGATGTCCGTGGAAATATTGTTAACACCAGTTTTATGTTACCTTAGGGTACCATCAATTTAGAACCTTTAATAAAACAAATATACAAACTCAATTCCTGTAGGAAACCTCTAAATATCCTAGGGCATTAATGGAACCCTCTTTATAATAATTATATAAATTTTTGTCACCAGAGGTTTCTGATAATGCTCATTGGGCTAGAACTATCACTGCGCAATTCTGACCTTATGAACTGAACAGTTATCTTATTGGAATACAAAATGATTTGGATAAGGGACTCCCACCTCTGGAAGCATTACATTTTCCAGCATAATAACGAAAACTTCGGGTGTAAATCGCCCATTAATTCTAAATAATCTAGACGATATCCAACTCCAAACATTTACCGAAAACCTTCCGGCACGATCTTCGTTTCCAGCAATATATCGTTCTTCGTATCGGGTTCGTGACGGTCGATAAACCCGAATTTGTTTTTTATCGCTGTCGGACTTAAAGATCTTCTCATCTATGAAAACCACCTGCTGCCAAAATTCTTCGTCCGTCAGAGAATAATTCAAGGCAAAAATTAATCGAGACTGCTTCTTTTCCTCACTTAGTTAAAAAAAAATTTGCCACAATGCGACACCTTAGCCTCGATCGTTTAATCCTTCTGCCTAGTGTTCTTATGGATCCTGGAAAATTTTATTAAATTTTTACTTCTTTAGCTTTGGCAAACGGATCATTTTCCAGAAAATTGCTTCTTGGTCTTCCTCTGGGCTAGTAACTTTCGTCAAACCGGTGCCATCGTTCCGGTGAGTAGTTCCCTTCTCTTTAGACCAACCACCGTCTAGTTTTGCTAAAATTTGAGCTTTATCAAATTCGGAAAAATGCGGCGGCATTTTTTAAAATTTGGATGACACTGACATGCAAAACATGGTGTTGCCATGAGTCTGTGACATTGTCACTTATAGGAAGTGTACATATAATAGAAGTCGCTTATAACGACGTATCGCTGATTACGACTAAATCGCCCCGTCTACATTCTGCACCATATCGTAACTTGTAGGTCTGAAGATGCTAATGCAAAACACGTGTAACCTAGATAAATTTTGATGGAATAAACTATATATTCGAGACTAAGACTTTTAGTTTACCAATTTGAAGTATTTCAAATTCAGGTCTCTTTGAGAAAATAAACGAACTGCCGTGATTTTACTTTGTTATTTGCCCTATTTTTTTGGGACCGGCACATGCATTTTTCATATATTTTATACAGGATTGTTGTGCGGAAAATAAAGCCCTTTATTCATTCCAAATTGCTAGTCTGTACGTGTTTCATTCCTGCTGACAAAAACGAAAATATTAGCTTAAATATACTCTAAAATGACCCTCTACTTTCTCTCCTATTTATCTCCCTCTCTCTTTATTATTTCGTTTGGCTTGGTAACGCAGTTCTGCACATGCGCCGTGCCAGCGTCATCGTATGACCCGAAGCCATGAAGGGAGCTGATCGATGTTATTATATTTGTTTACTTTTCTGAAAAATCTGAATTTTTGTATTTTTTTCTAAGAAAAAATATAAATGTGTGCCACTGAAGAAAGAACATAATCCCGTTGATATTTAACTGTAGCTTTCCAAAGCAAAAAATCTACCAACATCTGGACCTTCTCCACTCGATGCCTCCGAGGGTATTATCGCTCCTCTTTCGTTGTCTCATGTTCTCCATAAACACAGCATGTCAGCCCAAAAGAAAACAGGGAATCTAAACAAATAACGAATGATGTAGGCCGCGAAGTACGCCGAAAACTGACTAAAATCCCTCGGATCGATAAATTTTCGCGCATGTTCAAAAGGCCCGAGCCAAGTCAATGTCTTTTGTTTTGGTATTTCCATGGCTGACTAGTTCTTACAAGTTTTGCCTGGGTAAAGCGTATACTTAAGATAATCTTTGAGTTTTTATCAACTTTCCCCTCCACACATTCAAACTCCCAGACTTTTCCAGGTATTTCCTAATCGCTTTAAAAGTATTTTGCTAACCTGTTCCCAATCCAACCTTGACGCCGAACTGCCACAACCTTCTGACGTCACACAACCCCGACTTTAGACAAGTGTTGGAATCGGGACAGTGAGCAACCGAGGTTCCTCTTTCGGTGATTAACTTCAACTCTGCGTCTTCTAAGTAGATGCCGTGGGCTAATACTGTCTAAAAAAAACAGGATAAAAAGACTAGGAGCTAGTAATTCATACAACTAGTAGCTATAGTAGTTCATTTAAGCAGTAGCCAGTAGTAGTTTATACAACTAGTAACTACTAGTTGTTTGAAGTTGGTAGACAGTGTTAAACTTGAGAGTAAAGTAGAGTTTCGAACTTCCATTTTCTTTATTTTTACGTTTTCACAACGTTTCGAAAGCTTATGTATCTGCAATCGTTATCAGGTGAATACTAACAAAAACTAAGACTGTTATGGTTTCGTCCACTGGATTAAGTTGAAATTAAAAAGGTTTCAGCTTTTTTGGACAATTATTTTTATTTAAACTTTTACATCAAGTGCCGACGTTTCGATCCTAATCCGGATCATCTTCGGGGCTGAAAAGAACCCAAAGAAAACATTTTTTATTTTTTACTTTGCAGAAAAGCTCGCAGAAAAGTAAGAAGAAACATTATTTTTCATTATTATAATTGTAAAATAATTCACTTACCAAGATGCTTCGAGATTTAAAAGAGTGAAAATGGTTTTTACGAACTAATAACATTATAAAATAAACAAAAACGTACGGATTGTCACAGCAAGGTGTCTACAGACAGACTGCTTGGCGGTACAGAGAATCCTTATTATTGATAAAGTAAAATATTACACTAACACAGACGCACACACATCATGTCGCAGCCTCCAACACATATCAGCTTTAAAAAAATGTATTAATTTTGAACAATTAAAAAATTCTATAAAAAGCGAACATTATATGTTACTTGTTAACAAAATACATTTAAAAATACATCAAGTCAAATAACCACAAACAAAAAATATAAAAAAAAATTAAATGAATATGGATGGTGAAAAGAATAAAAGTAGGTATCATTTGGCATTTGGCATTTTTGATCAGGTTGCAGTATATTGCGCTTAAACCATCTGTGTCCTTATTAAGGTTAACATTTGGTTGGGATTTTTCTTTGTCACACATTTCTAGGAAAAGTATTTTTTTATAACAGTTGTGACTATCCATAATGGCCAACACGTCATACGCCAAGCAGTCTGTCTGTAGACACCTTCCTGTGACAATACGTACGTTTTTGTTGATTTTATAATGTTATTAGTTTGTAAAAACCATTTTTACCCTTGTAAATCTCGAAGCATCTTGGTAAGTGAATTATTTTAAATGTGAATTTGAAGTAAATATAAAAAATAAAAAATGTTTTCTTTGGGTTCTTTTCAGCCCTGAAGAAACGTCGGCACTTTCCATTCCACATGATGTTGATTTTCCCAGCAATATTGAACTATTTTCGATTCAGCTGTGTCCCCTTGTCTAGTTTTGTGTTTGTGTTCGGTAAGGAACTTCCATGGGTCGGCTTGTTTCTCCGATGTATATATCCCAACACTCGCATGGTACCTGGTAGATGCAGTTCTTGGTGTCGTGGCGTTGTGGTTTAGTTTCTGTCAATTGACTTCTTATTGTTGTGGTCGTTTTGAACACAGTCCGAAGATGGTATTGGTTGCCTCTTCTTCTTTTCTTTTCTGAGATTCCTTTGATGTATGGAATTATAAATGTCCCCTTTCTTTCAGTATTTACGTTTGTCGTGTTTTGTGTTGGTGTAGTCTGAAGAGTTGTATTCATCGTGTAGTTGGACAAACCATTCCTTCGCAGATCAAATCGAATTTTTGACTTTTCTTTATTTAAAGCTTCTTCTGTATTGCAGATGTAGGTGGTTCGATCTATGAGAGATTTTGCTATTCCCAGTTTAGTTGATGTGGAGTTGGTTTGATTCAAAATGGCTTTATTGTCTTAAGAAGTTTCTCATTGACAAAGCAAACTTAAATATATATAAGTAACCATATAAATTTAACTGTCATTAAAGCTAGAAAGCTACAAGGTATGAATTTAAGTTAATAAGGTCACTAGTTTTTAATAACTAAAACAGTGATACACCAAAATAGGCAGTAACAGATATTTAAAAAGTTTGGTACACTTAAAAATGTAAAAATAAGTTGTTACTGTTTTTCTGAATTTACTGTAGTCTTTTATGGTTCTTGTATCTGAAAGTAGATGGTTGTAAAGCTTTACACTTTCACAAATGACTGATTCTTTTATAAGGGTAAGCTTGAGAATAGGAAGGGGAATAAGCTGGTTTGCTGTTTGTCTGGTTGTTCTTTGTGAGATAGGAGCATTCGGTGATTTCTGAGCAGTATGTTTTTTGTGAATCAAACAGACTGATTCTAAAATAAAAAGAGAAACTAAAGTAAGAATTCTTAAATTTACAAACAAGGGTTTGCAATGATCTCTAGGACTAGCGTTGCATAGAGTTCTAATTGCACGCTTTTGAATTAGAAACATTGACTCAAAGAGAGTTTTTGAAGAAAAACCCCAAAATGCTATTCTATACCTAGCTCTTGATTCAAATAGTGAATAGTACACCATTTAAGCTGAGTGAAGTCCGAGTTCAGAGTTTACTACTCTAATAGCAAAGTAAGCTGATGAGAGTTTAGATTTAAGTGAATTAATGTGTTCTTTGAAATCTAAGTTTTGATCCAACTATAAAAGCAATATCTATACTTTTTGATAAGATGGCATTCCAGTTTCTCTTTGACTTTTGTGAACAATTTAACAAAAGCTGGAGAGTTTAAAAGTTGATTGTTAGAATAGAGGGAATTCAAGTTAAATTTAAAAGATAGTATGTTAGTTTTTTTAAAATTGAAGCAGAGATAATTTGTGTCACACCTGAGATCATTTGAGATGACTCCTTCCAAGTCTGCTTGGGTCCCTGGCGAAACTATTGTCTTGTCGTCAGCAAATACAACAAAAGCTCAGTACAGTACAGAGCCCTGAAAAACGCCTCGGGTAGTCTCCAGTTGGTCGGAAAGGGAGTTGTTGTGAGTAACTCTTTGAAATCTTTTAGAGTTATAGGATGAAGCCCATTTCAGTGAAGAACCTCTAAAGCCATATCTTTCCAATTTGCTAAGCAGTATCCTGTGATCCACACAGTCGAAGGCTTTCGAGAAATCCCAAAACACTGCCGCAACTGAGTTTCCCCGTTAATACTCAAATACGCCTGCTCCCAAAAAAGACAAATATTGTGTCATGATATTGTCCAGTACGAGTTGGTTTGCGATATACGGAAGTGATGGTTAAATTATTTTTGGTGACTAGAACATCGAGCTGACAACTTTCTTCTTTTTCCAGACTAAATTTGATGCAATTTCTTATGCTGTTGGCATGATTGAAGAATTGTTCTAGTGTGTTCTTATCCTTTTTGCAGATCATGAATAGGTCGACTATATATCTTAGCTATAGTTTGGGTTTCTGCCTTGATGTTGGCAGAGCTTCGTCTTCACAGGATTCCATAACGATGTTGACCACTAACGGTGAAAGTATGTCGAAAATATCTGTCGATAATGGCATTGATTGGTATATTCGTTCTCTCAGAGAGGTGGTTGTCCTTAAGTAGCTTTTGTTCAATAATTTGGTGTGATTTTTCCAGTGGTACGTTCGAATACAAACTTTCGGCGTCAAAACTAACAAATTGATCGTCAAGTTGTAGGTTGATATCTCTAAGGAGGTCCACGAAGTGATGGTGACTTTCCTTGAAGAGGCTAGATGATAAGTAAAAGATATTTAGCAAGGTTATAAGTCGGAGAATTGCGAGAACTGGTTATTGGTCGGAAAGGCATGTTTTCTTTGTGAATTTTCGGCAGTCCATACATTGCTTTGCTATAGTGCGTTGTGTGTTTGTAGTGTTAAAGTACTTACTTTTGGGGTTAGAAGTGAAGCACTATCATAAACATCTGAATACTGCATATTGAAGACTTCATTTACAATCCTCACTTCATCTTTGTTTTCTGAGATATGAGTCTACAAAAAATATACAAAAAAATTTAAAAAACTTGGATATTCACACATTTGAGACTAACATCCCCGCTCAAAAACTCATTATATTATGTCCGCCGCCGTATACAAGGGAGGCGGGTAATGGGAGTAATTACTCCCCCCACCACCCAAGATCTCAGGTATTTTTTTAAATAAAAAATCACACAGGCAAATCAAAAATTTACACCCAAAACTACTTTACTTTTCGTCCGTAAACCAACAACTGATAACAAGTAATTTTTCAGATGAAGTTAAATTTTGTTTTCAAATATATATTATCTAGTATAGTTTATATTCTGTTAGCTGATCCAACTATAAAAGCCATATCTACAGGGTTCCTAAGATTTTCCTCAGGGATAGGATTTCAATAAATCAAACAGAAATGGCATAGAAACTTCTGCGCGCACAAAAGAAACAGGTATATTGAGCAATGGTGTCAGTTTGTTATTATCTCCGGACTGCTTTCATGAGAAAAAAATTGTCGCCACTCTTTCATTGTGAGCATAAATCATAGTTGCAATAATAACCGTTGACAAGATGTCTGCAAATTCCGCTAGATGGCGGCCACACCATGAGATGATCGAGGAAAAAATTAGATGTTTTCAGGTCCAAACCACAGCTTTTTCTTGCTTAAAGGAGGCGGTAGGGTCCATTATTTACGATACTGAGCGATAAACTCGTGAGGTTGTTAACATTAGAAAGAAATATCTTCGCTTTTAATTAAATTTCTTTCCATTCTGTTCTACTAGTGACATCTATCCGGAAACGGCCAAACCATGCAGCTAGCACTAGCAGCCAAAGAAATCAATAAACGGCGCTGACCCTACACTACATTTGATATTTTCGAGGTGTTTTATGACATGATCTCGAAACATGTTTCTTCAAAACTAGCGGGAGGGTAAAAGTGAAAAATAAGGGGCTGCCAATATTTGTAACACCCAAAAAGGGGTGAAAAGATTTATTTTGCTCTGTTTCTTTACAAAAAAAGTTTTTTTTACGAAAAACTTGAGCTCTGCCACTTTTTTTATTTTTTTCTTCAACTTTCTCGAAATTTTCGTCATACCGTAGAAAAAAATTATTTCCCCCATGGTCATACTCTACTTTTATTCGAAAAAATTTAGAAACAGAGACGGGATCAGTTTTCCTAAAACGGGGGATCTTGGTTTCGAGTGAGAAGATAAAGGGCGCCGCAGGCAAAAATTTTTCAATTAAATTAGCCGAACGCAAAAATGTTAGAAAAACAAAGCACGAAATAAAAATGGCGCCGCTTACAATTTTTTTTCAAAAATTACGTAATTTCGGGAACGCAAAGAAATAGGTCTAAAGAGTATAATTTTTAAGAAAAAAATATCAATTTTCTCGCCCTCCTCCACTAGGACTACAGGGGCCGTGCACAAATTACGTAATAGGGGGGAGGGGGGTTACAAAACGTTACGTAGGGGGGAGCGGGGTTTTCGACAGCGTTTGCATTTGTGTGAAACTAAGAAAATTTGGAATGAAAATAAGTGAAGTTTTTTTTTTTGGGGGGGGTAGTGGTCTTGAAATCGTTACATAATATTAGGGAAGTGGCGTGCCAAACCGTTACAAAACATTACATAGGGAGGGGGTCAAAAATTGGTAAAATCACCGTTACGTAATTTGTGCACGGCCCCACATCTGACTGTTCCTCCTTTTTGATTTCGAATCAAAGTGCGAAACCCGGGTTGGACGTTCGAAGGCGTCAACCCGTCCTAATTGCTTGATAAAGTTTCTACGGAAATATCTCAGTCGATTTCTCCGGCCGTGTATGAACGCTTTAGGTTAGGCATTTGCATGTATCTTAGTCCCCAGCCTGTAAACAGTGCGTAAGGACAATGGTTACAAAATGAAAAGCGGAAAAATATTTTTTTTACGATATCTTTCATCAGTTTGGTATTAAAGTCGAGCAAAAACAATTTTTATTCCAGTCCTAAAGGTATGAAAATGGAAAACATTAGAAAACAACAACCTGGAATGGATTTAATAAGTGTAAGATGTAGTGACAACGTCGCCTCATGCCCATCCTTTTCTGCCTAATGTGCTTTTCCGTTTGTCTGCGTCTTATACACGGCTGCTTGGCCCCCTAAGGATTTGCTTAGGAACCCTGTATATTTTTTTAAAAGAAGATGGCATGCCAGTTCCACTTTGACTTTTTACGGAAATCGCAGCAAAAACATTTGTTGTTTTTTAGTTGGAACAGCCAATAAAATGTGAGCTATACCCCGGTCAATAAAAGACGCCACCCCCAGGATACGCCGCTAATTATGTCTCGATATCTTGTAGATTAAAATGGATTTCTTTACCAACAACCCACTTACTTGAATATGTAAACCATTCTTGTTGGCAATTTGTCCCAAATCTTTCATATCGCTCATGTCTAAACTTAACGCAAATCTTGGGCTAATTACTGGCTTAACTAAATCACACTAAAATATAAAAAAATGTTTCTTGTATTTCTTTTAAGCAATCAATGGAACCTTAGAATAATATAGTAATGGTAGAGCAATGATGAACCTTAAAATAATTTAGTTAAATACCTGTTAAAATGTTTTTAGAGGCGTTAAAAAGTTTAAGGTATGGGCATGTTTTTCGTTAATTTTAAAGAGTTTAAAAACTTGATACTTTAGAAAAAAAGAAGTCAATATACTAGTTTAAGTTTAATATACACTTTGAGCATTGAAAAATATAAAATTAAACGATTTTTTGAAGAAAAATGGAAAATAAAAATATAATGCACTGTGGGAAAACTATTTTACGCTGTTTCCATAACACTAAACCAATTTTTCCTGGAATTCCTTATTTACCTTATTATCATAAAATATATCATTAATAAATGCATATTTATTTAGTTCAGCATTTTCTATTAAAATTATAAAGTAACTAGTGCTGAAACTAGTGACTGTGTTGAAAATTTTATAGAAAAAATAAATAACAAATTGTGAAACATAGAACAACGGTACACTGCCATTTCTAGACACTTTAGTTATAAGAAATAAAAATAAATTAGAGTTTGACCTATACAGGAAAGGACCGGCCACCAACAGGTATATTCCAAATGACTCTTTTCATTGCTTACAACATAAGCTTGCAAGTTTGCACTTTTTAACATATAGATTAGTAAATTTCCCCTTAAACAAAGAAAGATTTGAAGCAGAAAAGAATAGGATTAGGAATATAGCTGGCAAAAACGGTTACGACGAAGGATTAATACATTCTTTTCAAAAGACTTTTCGGAATTCCACTTTTTTCAGACAAAAAGATAGCTCCGACTCTAAATTTGTATCAATTCCTTATAATCCTAATTATACCAAAGGATTACAAAAAGTATTTAATAACACCGGTCTTAAATTAGTATATCAATCCGGAAACACAATAAGAAGTATACTAGGAAATCTCAAGGATAAAACTACAGTTCTAGAAAAAAGTGGAATTTACGAAATTAGCTGCATGGATTGTGAGAAAAAATACGTTGGCCAAATAAGACGCTCTATTCAAACACAATTGAAAGAACACTTAGCACACTTAAAATACGGAAGAACAGAAAAGTCAAGTGTGGCCGAGCATGCTTTTGAAAACAATCATAGATTCACATTAGATAACCTAAAACTTCTGAAAAGTGTACCAAACAAAAGACTTTTGAATGCATATGAAAGTATGGAAATCATTTAATCCAGAAATAGTTTAAATAAAGTTAGACGCCCCATTCCATTTAGTACACTTTATTCTTTAGTTGAGGGAAGAGGATTATAAAGCGTGACCAATCACAAATTATTAGTCTTCTCTGCGCCAACTAAAAGATAGTATATAAGATAGAGTGTAGGTTAATTTAGTTCATTGTTTATCGTCTCCTGATGATGCTAACATTGTTAGCGAAACGCGCGTCGAGTGCAAAAAAGTGTAGTTTTGGTTTGTGGAAAACAATCATAACTTTTTCTTTTTATATATTTTATAATTTATTTAAAACAAAATGTCCCTAAATTAATTCGATTTGGCAACGCTAATTTTTTTATTCTAGGCAACCAATTACAACAGATCTCCATCCTTCTCTAAAATACTTTGCACTTCACTAAATTATCTCCATCTACCTCTAAAATTCTGCCCTCTCTCCCCGAATATTTTTCATTCTAAAAGAGAAAAAACTTTTTTTCGGCAGTACTTTTTTTGAACGCTAAAAAAACAGTGAATACTTCAAAAAAGTCAGTGGCGGTCCCAGGGGGAGGGCGGCGATCGCCCCTCCCCCTTTGCTTCAGAAAAAAGTAGGCAACAAAGATGCTGGTGGTAACCCTGAAGTCTTGCACTTCACTAAATTATCTCCATCTACCTCTAAAATTCTGCCCTCTCTCCCCGAATATTTTTCATTTTAAAAGAGAAAAAACTTTTTTTTGGCAGTACTTTTTTTGAACGCTAAAAAACAGTGAATACTTCAAAAAAGTCAGTGGCGGTCCCAGGGGGGGCGGCGATCGCCCCTCCCCCTTTGCTTCAGAAAAAAGTAGGCAACAAAGATGCTGGTGGTAACCCTGAAGTCTTGCACTTCACTAAATTATCTCCATCTACCTCTAAAATTCTGCCCTCTCTCCCCGAATATTTTTCATTTTAAAAGAGAAAAAACTTTTTTTTGGCAGTACTTTTTTTGAACGCTAAAAAACCAGTGAATACTTGAAAAAAGTCAGTGGCGGTTCCAGGGGGGGGGGCGATCGCCCCCCCCCTTTACTTCAGAAAAAAGTAGGCAACAAAGATGTTGGTGGTAACCCTGAAGTCTTTGGAGAAAAAACAAGAAATTGCAGAACGTTTCTTTAAAAACATTCTAGAATCCCTTCACAGTATTTTGGGACAGTTTGAAACAGACAAAAACCAGGATATTAGGAATACAGAATGGTTTTATAGAGTTTCAATTTATAAAAAAGACAAAGTCATTTCGTACATAAAATCTAGGTTCCAAAACGAGACTTAAACATATTCATACCAAGTTTTATACAACGTGAGGTCAAAATCAGGGCAAAATTAACTAATGTCGTTTCCAAATACTATTAACTGTTTGATTAATACAAAACACAAATTCTTGAACTTTTATTGGGAGAAGCCAGTATTTGGAAACAATATTGGTTAGAAGTATGCAAAAGCTAAAATCAAAACATATATGATGACGTTTTCGAGGCAATGAACAAGTGCGCCGATATTTTTCCGTTGATAAAAACATTCTTAGATGTTTGTCAGTAAGTAATGCTTCGTCATAAAGAAGCTTCTTCTGTCTCAGAAGATTGAAAATATAAGTACTTAAAAACACTATGAAAGAAATTCGTCTGACCGGCTGAGCGTTGCTGCATATCAATAGACATAATATTGAAATTAACATTGAGCGAGTTATTGACCGGTTTGACCAAAAAAACTGGAAACGAACTTTTTTTTGAGATAGGCATCTTATACAATGAGCTTCAGGCTACTGCGAACATAGGGGGAATCAAGTCCAATTTACTCTCCGTGTCGTACGACCGAGGTGGATTCGAAGCACGCTGCAGTGTTATCTTTTGGAAATTTATTTTGTTTTATTTCTGTCTTGCTCGGAAAACAGATTGGTAAGTTCTTAATTGAAATAATACATTTTTAAAACTAAAAATGGATGTCTACGAAGTTGCCGAAAAAGTGCAGATGGTCAAATGGTACTATCAAGGCAGACCATTGAGACTTATTTTTTGGAGAATTTTGTAAATCGCCCAGAACCTAGAACCAGTATTTTGAAAAGTTTGGTTGTGTAGCGCAAAGAAACCATAAAAAACCCACTGTTTTGAATGACGAGCAAGAAGTACGAGATGTGATGATTTGCGCTGCAGTGAAGGAAAATCGAAAGTTAACTAGCCACCAAATTGCCGAAGCAGTTGATACGTCTTCAGCCACTGTCTTACGTGTTCTCAAAAAGAATGGTTATCATTCTTACAAAGCGTCAAAAACGCATCAAATTTTTCCGGAGGACAACTATCGTCGTATGGAATTTTGCGAAACAATGATGGAAAGGGCTAATCGTGATGAAAACTTTCTGAAATCTATTCTTTTGACAGATGAAAGCACGTTTCCATTATTGAATCATCATAACCCGTCAAACACACGTTCGATATTGGTCGAGGGAAAATTTGCATTTGTATTTTGACGTAAGAACACAGTAACAGGGTATTGTAGGGGAACACGTAATTGGGCCATTTTTTATTAACGGCAATTTGAATGGTCCTAGATATGGTGAGATTTGGTGAAACATGGTTTCAACAAGATGGTTGTCCCGCTCACAATGTTGGCCTTGTTAGGGAATATCTTGATAATGTATTTCCTAATCGGGTTATAAGTACACGGGGAACTATTTTATGGCCAGCTCGATTACCCGATCTTGCTCCTAATGACTTCTATTTGTGGAGTTATATCAAAAATAAAGTTTACGGGCATGAAAGGGCTACTAATTTGGAAGAACTTCGGATCAAAATTGAAGAAGCTTTTCAAACAATCAACCGTTAGAAGGGGTTTTTATAATAGGCTCGGATATTGTCTAGCCGAGCAAGGAGGACTTTTCGAAAGGAGGACTTTTCGAAAGGAGGACTTTTCGAAAGGAGGACTTTTCGAACATTTGCTCTAATTTTTTTTTAACTGGGAGAATCTTTTTGGTTTTTAGAGTGTATTATTTTATGTTGAGAACTTGCTTTTATTTTGTTTCTCCTTATTGTTTTCATTGTAACACGTTGTCAGTGATAAATCTGAGCAGTTGACAATAAAACGCTCTTATTTATCAGTGACAAAAATAAGAAAATTACGTTATAAAAATTTGCGTATTTATTGACCAAATTCCGGTTTCATTGACTACGCTCCACACAGCACCGTGGTTAGAGATGAGCGTACTAAATACCAAAGGCAGGTCACGCAAGTGGTGATCGCAAGCCTGAGTATTGGTTGCTTCACTGATAGGTGTGCGGTGTCCCTGCATGTACGTACACTGACAAATTGGACTTCTTCCGGCCTATGTTCGCAGTAGCTTGAAGCGGTCTGTATTTGAGATATGCAATATAAAAGGTAATGTTTCAACTTAAAAGCTTTTTAGATCTCAAAAAAAGTATTTAGCTTTCAGGTTTTTTTGTGGTTTGTTTGTTATCTATGTTCTTTATAACTAAAAAAATTATACGTAGTTACTCAAGCGCGGATTTCAGGAAGGTAGGTACGAAAATATTTAGAAAATCAAAAGTAGGGCATAAATTGCGGCACTATAACACCTTTGATATTTACGGTATTAGTTTAATTTTTTGTTAACAATGGCATTTGTAGTGCCACTGTCTTAAAAGTTTTCGCCTGCGGCACTTTGAATCCATTAATATATTCACAATTTTATTTTAATTTTAAATTAAAAAGTGCATTTTGCACTGCAATTTTCTTAAAATGATATGTTGCTATTTACGATTTTAATTTATTTTGATTCAAAAATTGCATTTTTAATGGAATTTTCTCAAATTTTCGGAGCATTTAAATATGTTTTAAAATTAAAAATGTATAAAATAAACCCGAGTTCAAATCTGAGTACCTCTCCCCTAGATTTGAGCTCAAATCCGCCCTTGTAGTTACTGAGTTTTGTTTATATATATATATTGATATGTTCGTCATAAAAGCTATGCTTTTATTCTAGTTATTTTTCATATTAAAACCGCCCCCCCTTTTCAAATGGCTGGGACCGCCACTGAAAAAAATGAGTGTTTTCTTCCAGAAATCTAAAGTTTGGAAAGAAAGCTTTAAAATGTGAGCAAAATCATAGCATAAAAATGTAAAAAACATAGAAAAAAATGGCTAAACAAAAACGTTACCCCTTAAATTATGCTAAAATATTTTAAGCCCTAAATTACCATCATGGCTCTACTATACTAATCGTTAACAGAAAAAAAAACATTTTGTTTAAATCCCAATACCAATATTAAAAACTATTTAGGATTCAGTTTTTTATAACACATTTAAAAAAGAGACGCCAAAAAATGTTCGTCTTACTTACTTTTTTTGCTAATACTTCCTCGATAAACTCGACAGTTTTTTTGACATTCTCTTCCGAACTCTCTAAATAATCATCAAAGCTCGATTTTGTCATGTTCACTTTACCAACTAGGGCCCTTTGACCGTAGGCTAAAAAAGATTGAACATTTTAAAAAATGACCACCAGAGGGCAAACCATTGAAACAATAATGAGCAACACCTAGTTTAGTGGAGTTTTATTATAACATTTTTATTTTTAACTTCGCCGTTGCCAATTGACCGGCAAATATTACAGACATGCTTTAAAAAAAATGACGAAGCAAGCAAAATCAAACAAATTCAATCGTATATTAAATTAAATTTAAACCTAATTTATGCGTGAAATTGAGCAAGAATATGTAAGTATAATAAAAAAAAAGTACTTTTTTTAATAGAAGGTTAGAAAACGAGTAGTTAAATCCAAGTTGAAAATTAAAAAAAAAATCTTTCAAATTTATATGGAACTTAGTAACAGGAACGCAAATGATAATTCTGGTTCCTGGGAAAAACACAACTATCAGCTCTCAAAAGACAGTTATAATTCCTTTCACAAAAAGAAGGAAATTAGAGGAATTGGACCTCTCTTCTGGGAAATGAGGAAATCAAGATGTCGAGGGAAGTTAAGTACTTGGGAGCAATACTAGACTCTCAGTTAACTTAGACTCAACACATCAGAAACGTGATAAAGAAAGCAGAAAAATCGGACCACTCTTGCAGCGATTAGACGCCTACAGATGAAACAGTGGGGACTTAGGCCACACATGGTACAATGGCTGTACAAGACCGTGGTGATACCATCTATCACATACGCATCTGATTTGATGCCAAAAGTAAGTCAGCATACTGTGATGGTCAAATTAAGCAAGGTGCAAAGACTCGCTTACCTCAGCATTACAGGAGCGATGAAATACACTCAAACAACAGCGATGGAGGTGATCCTAGACCTTTCCCCACTTCACCTAGTGATGAAAGGAGAGGTGAAAATCGATAGTATAGTCCACAGAGTTTTATGCATCTAACATCAAAAATGCATAATAAAGAGGAGAGACTTCTGGACAGATGTCCCCAAAATACCTATATGGACCATTTTTTGAGTTAATCATACCGGAAAGAGCAGCATGGTCAAGACCAAATAATCCGCTGCCACAGGAGAGATTGATCTGGTATACAGACGGATCAATGACTGACGAAGGCAGTGGAGCAGGAATATTTAGGGAAAGGCCCAGGAAAGATATATACTTTTCACTGGGATCATACCCGACGGTCTTCCAAACGGAAATCCTTGCCATTCTAGAATGCGCAACAGAGAACAATAGAATGGGTCACTTCGGTCAAACCATATCTATATAATCAGATAGCCAGGCGGCCCTCAAGGCACTTATATGACAGGACGTGTAATCTTGAACAGGGAGCGGCATAGATCTATGGCGAATGATCACATGGGATGAAAACGTTATATTCTTGAGTGATGATCCGATCTTACGGATATTATGAAAATCAAAAGTTCCCGATTGCATGGTCCGAAACCGCGGACGTGACGCTTACGCAATAAAGAGCTTTTTTTTGGAATGTATTGCTTCCTAAACTGCTTTTCGATCGTGGGAGGTGATAGATCCCATCGCACGAGAGAAAGACCGGATCGTATGACTTTCAAAAATACAAGTCCAGAAGGTAACCTCAAAGCTAGTGTGGGAATGCTTTAATGAACTAGTGAATCTGGCGAAACATAATAGAGTGAAATTATCATGGAGGTTTTCAAGGCAATGAAAAAGCAGACGAACTAGCAAGACAAGGACAAGGGGCTAACACATAGCAGAGCCTTTATCAAAGGCCTGGATTCCAAACTCACAAAAGACCTGTTAAAGTGCAACAGGAAGCCAGTGAGAACTATAACAGCAATACTGACCGGCCACATGACGGTTAAAGTTCACCTAAACAGAATGGGCCTGTATCAAGTGGAACATGTTATATGCCAATGCAAGGCACTCCACCTTAATTTTTGGGGAAGTTGAACTAGACCTAATAAACACTAGGAACTGCTCCAAACTCGTACAGGGCATAAATCTAATGGTTAAACTGGAATCAAAGGGTGCACAATAAGTCAAAAATGGCTGCAGTGCAGTGACTCTGGCCAGCCACCAGGCTGGTCGGAGCCACAATCGGGGGTTTTTAGTCGGTAAGAATCCGACACTATCCAGGCTGTCCTGACAAAGGCATGAGGACGGTTGTACCGGACGTCTTATGCAAGATTTTCTCTCGATACCCTTGAAAAAAAAAAACTTACCAATGCAAGAATCAACTAACTGAAGAGTAGAATCCACAAATAAAGATCCAAAGTAACAAGCTGTTGTTGTTCCGTGGTCCAGAGTTTTTCTCTTAAAAAAAACAAGACCATCTAGACAATAAGAAACTATATAGAAAAAATTAATTTAACTATGTTGGGAATTTTGAACCTTCGGTTGCACTATAACAAAGGTATGATTGTTTTCCACAAACCAAAACTACACTTTTTTGCACTCGACGCGCGTTTCGCTAACAACGTTAGCATCATCAGGAGACGATAAACAATAAACTAAATTAACCTACACTCTATCTTATATACTATTTTTTAGTGGGCGCAGATAAGACTAATAATTTGTGATTGGTCACGCTTTATAATACTATCTCCCCTCAACTAAAGAATAAAGTGTACTAAACGGAATGGGGCCTCTATCTTTATTTAAACTATTTCTCGATTTAATGATTTCCATACTTTCATATGAATTCAAAAGCCTTTTGTTTGGTACACTTTTTAGAAGTTTTAGGTTATCTAATGTGAATCTATGATTGTTTTCAAAAGCATGCTCGGCCACACTTGACTTTTCTGTTCTTCCGTATTTTAAATATTCTTTGAATCGTGTTTGAATAGAGCGTCTCATTTGGCCAACATATTTTTTGTCACAATCCATGCAACTAATTTCGTAAATTCCACTTTTTTCTAGAACTGTAGTTTTATCCTTGGGATTTCCTAGTAAACTTCTTATTGTGTTTCCGGATTGATATACTAATTTAATACCGGTGTTATTATTAGGATTATAAGGAATTGATACAAATTTAGAGTCGGAGGTATCATTAAATCCAGAAATAGTTTAAATAAAGATAGAGGCCCCATTCCGTTTAGTACACTTTATTCTTTAGTTGAGGAGAGATAGGATTATAAAGCGTAACCAATCACAAATTATTAGTTTTATCTCCGCCCACTAAAAGATAGTATATAAGATAGAGTGTAGGTTAATTTAGTTTATTGTTTATCGTCTCCTGATGATGCTAACGTTTTTAGAGAAACGCGCTTCGAGTGCAAAAAAGTGTAGTTTTGGTTTGTGGAAAACAATCATGACTTTGTTAAAAATTAATTTGATAAATCGTATTCCCACACAACGATTTTCTTACATTATTTCGCAATTAACTCACATTTATCTGCATTTTTTATGGTATTTTGCATGTTTCGGATTGTTTTTAACTTACTATTATCAGATGTCAGGTGGCTCATTTCAATTGAGACTAAAAGCATATTTAGCCCAATTTCCTTTAGCTCACCTTATAAAGAAGAGAAATTTTTCAGATATTTTAACATAACACAACTCACCACAATGGCGTCATAGACTTGTTTGCCAAACTTCAAATCCCTGTACTGTCTCTCGAGCTTAAAAGTGTAGCAATCCAACCAGTCCAGCAAAGTCTTGTCGTAGCCCAAACCTAAATTATTTAAAGAGTTGACAAACCTGTATAACAGTTCTACTTTAAGAGTAAATTCTTAACTGACGTGTCGAATGTTACACCTTGGTATTTTAAGTTTATTCGGGAAGCAAGTGCAGAGCGATAAAATGATCAATAAATGTATTTTTTTTTGTTAAGGTTTGCGATCCGAAAATTATATTTTTTGGTGCGTTTTAGTGGCATAAAGTCAAACAAAAAGAACCAAATTTATTATTTTTCGACATATTGTGCCAACTTCAGAGCTCTTGGGGCTTTCAATTTATTCCAAACCGACCCAGACGTGCAAAATGTTTTATTTAAATTTTTTTTTGTTAGAACTCTTTCTTTGTCATGTAGAGCCCTGAAGATGGCACAATAAAGTGTCTAAACGTCGGCGAAGAATCAATTTTGTTTTTTTTTTCATTTGACCTTATTCCACTAAAACGCACCAAAAAATGTATTTTTTTATTTAAATTTTGCTCACCTGCATTAGGGTATTGAGTCGCATGTATATGAGCGTCTATCAGGCCGGGAATCAAAATTTGGCTGGTTTTAAGGGTGGTTTTAAAAACTTCTGCGATTTTCCGGTTGAGTTTGAGGTTTGTCAGGGCATTTTCCAAGTTTTGTGCATCGCCAATGGCTGCAATCTATATTTTGATTTAAACAGAAAACTGTATTAGAAAAAATATTATAAACTTTGACTTGGAATAGTATAATTGAATTGACTTTGCCTTTACTTGGTGGAACTCCATAATCTATACGGAAAATTAGACAACTGTTTACTAAATTCCACTATATGAAAATAAAAAATAAAAATTAACAATTTTTCGACATGTTTCGTTAATATAATATTCTGTAACAAATTTGTTGTACTGGAGCAAATAGTAAACAACCGCTGTATACTTTCTTTTCTTAAGCGGTCGTCAGAGTATCTCTAAACACGAGACTGTTTGGACCCCAACCTTTTGAAAGATTCCGAATCCCAGAGGATAACCGATAGTCCAACCAAATTAAAATATAAGACAAAAAAAAACAGCAGTTTGATGAGTGGAAATGGTAAAGGGGCCTCTGATAAACGTTTTAAAAAAAATACGTGAGTGGGGCTCTTGCGGGGTGGATTTGGTGGGGGGAAAGGGGGGAAAAATCGTTTAATTCCAATTTCCGGCAAAACTAAACGTCATATGGTAATAATTTCAATCAAAAAGTTATAGACCGTGCAAAGATCTACAACTTTTGTAAATGTCACTTTTTAACATAACCTCAAAATTTTCGAGAAAAATGCGAAAAATCGTAATAATTTTTTTGTATTTTTCATTTTCCCAAAAATAATTGTGTATACACTAAATTTGGTCAAAATATACCTCTCTATGTCCTTAATCCCTACAATTTTACTCGATAGATAAAAATGTTAAAAATTTTCTAGGATAATTAATTTTTTTCGGTCCAAATCACTTTTCTTTCAATCACAAATTCTCGTAGTATTTTTTTGACATGGCTCATTTTTTTTGTTTTAACATATACTTTTTGGTGAGATAATAAAAAAATTATATTGAAAGAAATTAATACTACCTTATCTCACACACTTTATGCTTTGAAAAATTACAATTTTTGCTGTTTTTTGTATAAAAATGCTAAAATAAAAATCTTATGCACGACACCACTCAAGATGACAGACAGATGCCATAACAGAAATTTTTATTAAACAATTGCCTTAAATTATATTTTCATCTTTCTCTAAAATACTTTTTTATAGCCTGCTGTCTCTCTTCAAAAACCTTAAATATCTTTGCACTTCGCTAAATCATCTCTCTATCTTCCTCTAAAATTATGCCCTCTCTCTCTCTAAATATTTTTCATTTTAACAGAGAAAAAGTGATTTTTGGCAGTACTTTTTTTGAACGCTAAAAAAAACTGTAAAAACTTCAAAAAAGTGAGTGTTTTATTCTAAAAATCAAAAGTTAAAAATGTGAAAAACATAGTAAAAATTGCTTAGACAAAAACGTTACCAAAATCAATGAATAGCGAGCTTTCCCTCAAAAAGGTATGGTAACCGTAGATCTAGATTTCGCACAGTACGGTGCTAGGAATTAGGAGATGAAATGATGATGAAAAAATGTGACACAGGATTCATGTAAAAGACACCCATCTGTCAAATTGCAGAATCGTCAGATGTACCTTCAATTTGAAGGAAAATTAAGCGCAGACAGATAATTATCTTTACAAAACGTTACCCCTTAAATTGTGCTAAAATATTTTAAGCCTTAAATTACCATCATGGCTTTACCATTAGTTCGTTAGTTAGTTTAACTTAGACTGTATCCCCACTAACTCATGAGGTCAATATAAAAATATTCGTACCTTTTTGTCCACTACAACAACAAATCCATTTTTCAAAACCTCCAGATTTTTCCGGTTTTGACAGTGCAAAATATTGCCCACAAAAATTTTCACTTTTTCATCTTCGTAACTATCGTGTTGTCCATTTAGACCATTTGCATTGCAGGTATGTTCGTTGACTTTATGCCCATTGGTCAATTCCATTATGAGGGTACACTAAAATTTTATAGGTTTTACAGCACTGAAACAAAAGGATTTTATCAAAGTCATAAAATAAAAAAAAAATAAGGTACACAAATTAAAATTTATCTATAAAAACACAAAGGCAAAAGTGTTATAACAGTTTTACAGGACGCTAAAAAACTATTATTATCTTCAAAAACAAATTGTAAAGTACATCGAACTAAGCTGAAATCATAAATATACTCGCACAATAAATAAAATTTTACATGGTATGTATTTAACTGAAAGTGATTATCAAATTATAGTTACATTATCATACAGATTTAGTTGAGCTGAATGAGATAAATGTAATGTTAAATTTTTTGTGCGAGTGTTTGTACAGGGTGGTCCAAATTCGAGGGGCCTCTATAGCTTTGGGCTTTTGCAGCATAGTTAGCCCAAAACTAATATACATGTTACGGGCTCGATTTTCAAGAGAAGTCGAAAACTAAAAACCGCATTGCGATATGTCAAAGCGTTTCTGAGCTACAGGGTGATTCTCAAAAATGTGCGATTTTAAAGGCCTTCTAAAACTTTTTTATTTATAAAGATAGAGATTTTCATTAAAAACATTTTTTGAAGATTTTTTAAAGACAAATCTACCTGTTTCACCGATTTTCTCTTAAAGCCTTTAGTTCCCGAGATATCACACAAAGTTATATTTCTTTAAATAGAATACCCCCAATTTTTCTAAAAAATCAGTTTTCTAATAAAATTTCCTGCGAACGATGTGATATTTATCATAGCAGGCGCTGTGCGCGCCCTAAATGTGTAAATAAAATGTTATTGTTTTTTTTTTCATACAAAATCAAGTTGGCTACGCCATGAGGGGACACAGCAACCTCGAACCAACACCGTTCTTAACTAAAAAGCCAGTTAACTCATTTTCGTTTTAGTATCCTTTGGCCTATGATCGGTGCCATATTGATACCAAACTGACAGAAAATCCATGTTTTACTTGTCAATTTGGTTAAAAAAATGGCAGCCACAATAGGCTAAAGGGCACTGAGGCGGTAGGGGTTAACAGGCTTTTTAGTTGAGAACGGTGTTGCTCGAACTTTAACTTCTAGTTTACTATAATTACCAACCTAAAATAATAAACAAAAATCAAATTATTAAAAGTTTTTATTTAAAATTTTTATTAATTAAACTATGTAACACCTAAAATCTACATCTAACAATTTTCTTTAATTCTAAAACAAATGCTCAAATTGACGGCCGTTTTCTTGTAAACATATCCTACATCTTCTCTTCACGCTATTTTCTGCATTAAGAAGTTCTACCGCACGAAGCTGCCTGAATGCAGTACGAAGTGTCTCTTCCAATTCCCCTCTAGTAGTTGGGCGATTTCGAAATACAAGGTCTTTGACTCTCCCCCACAAAAAGAAGTCGCAAGGGGTCAGGTCTGGAAACCTGGGGAGCCAATATATAGGACCTTTATTTCCGATCCAGTTTCGGGTTAATTTCTATTTCTCCTAGAACCGTTAGTTCTTCCAACTCTCTATCTCTGGCTAGGCTTCTATACGTCCTAGGCCGCGGTTTTGTAAAGGATCCGTATTATTGTAGATGAAATTTTAACTTCAAAAATATTTTTGAGCTAGGTTGCCTTCTTTCCGGATATCTCTGGAAATATAGATTTAACGCCGTCCGTCGATTTTCGTTACTTTCAATATAAAATTTTATCGTGTCATACTTTTCAAAGTTTTTAAATATTCTTATATCTTGACAAAGACGCCACTTTTGATACTTGGGCTCGTTTATCATGGCAATTGTTTTTATTTGATCATAGCTACCTAGATACATACCCTAAAACTGTATAGGTCAGAGTTAAACACAGCCTACTATGGTAATTATTAAAAATTGCAGATATCTGTTTAACTACTTAATAAAAATAGGTGTATGACACATCGTTTAACAGGAAATTTTATTACAAAACTAATTTTTTTTAAAAAGTTGGGGTATTCCATTTAAAAAATGTAAATTTGTGTTATATCTCGTGAACTAGAGGCTTTAAGACAAAATCGGTGAAACAGGTAGATTTGTCCCTAAAAAATCTTCAAAAAATGTTTTTAATGAAAATCTCTATCTGTACAAATAAAAAAGTTGCAGAGGGTTTTTAGAAACGCACATTTTTGAGAATCACCCTGTAGCTCAGAAACGCTTTGACATATCGCAATGCGGTTTTTAGTTTTCGACTTCTCTTGAAAATCGAGCCCGTAACATGTATATTAGTTTTGGGCTAACTATGCTGTAAAAGCCCAAAGCTATAGAGGCCCCTCGAATTTGGACCAACCTGTACAATATCTTTCTAATGATTAGTCAGTAGCTGAATTATTTCCGAAAAAGATAAGGCATGGTTCCCACTTCAATTTTCAATTTAGACTGCCTGACATTCGCTGACTTTCCAGCTACTTTTATTATAATATTTTTCCCTAAATAATGTTTTTATGTTATGATTTTTTTATTTTCATTTTTGTGTTGGACAAATAAACACACAGACCTGGGCAACATAGAAAATAACATTTACAAAACTAATTAGCATTTTCGAATTATGGCATTGAAAGACTGCCATCTTGCTAAAAAACCCGCGTTAAATCTAAAAAAAAACTAATTTTTATCAGTTTTTATAAGGTTTTTTAACATTTTGTGTGGTTTAAAATATCTGTTTTTTACCAGAACCTATGTTTATGAAAGCACCTCTTTATAAGAGATTTTATGATCAAAAAAACTCAAACTCTATAGGTTTCTATGGTTAAACACTTTCTAATTTATAATGTATTATGGGTTTTTATAAGAACTTTTTTATGAGACTTGGGAGATTTTATGATCACCCAGACTCGTCAAATTTTAAAGGTTTCTATGAATATCTCGTTTTAATAATAGTTTGCTATGGGTTGGTAAAAACATAAGTTTTATAAGTCTTCCTATAGATTTTATAGTGAGACAAACTCACAAAATTTTATAAGGTTTTATGTGTCCATCTTTAAAAAAATAAATATTATGGGGCAGTTTACGATCTGACGGGCTCATATGGTTAAGGCCTTTGAAACAGAAAACTCTCATAAAAATTCTGGTTTTTTTCTCAAACACCTGAAAAGTAATTAAAAATCTATACTTAGTATACTTACTCACTATATTATATACTGTCGTAAATAATGCAAATATTTTTTTGACTCATGAAATCTTATAAAATTTTATATAAACAATGCCTCACAAAATCTTATAGAACGTTATTAGAGTAATACTTTAACAAAAATAAATTTTTGGTTTATAAAAATCTTATATAAACTTATCAAAGTAATAAGATCTTACCTGCCCTAACCTATATGGCTTTGAAACAGATATCAAGACGTAAAAAAATTGTCGCTCACCTGAACTTATAAAATCTTATAAAAAAAAACTATAATCTCATCATATGTCGTAAAAAAAATATTTTTTGGCTTATAAAATCTTGTAGGTAGCCTTTTATAAACTATGCCTTAAAAAATCTCCTAAAAACTTATCATCATCTCCCCCACAGCTTCTGGCGACAAATAAGTACTTATCCAAGAACAGTTCTCTATTAGATATGTGAAAGCCCAAGGTGTATTATAGTGGTTTTAGGATGTCGTAGTTTATAGTTTAAGTTAGGTTATAGTTTAGTTCTCCTATATTAATCAATATTTTATTACTTCTACCACTATTACTACTACTAGAACTTGTGCCCTAATTCTTTATTTTAGAAGATTGCAGGTAGACCTTATCGAATCTTTCAAACCTTTATGATTTTTCATATTAAAAATCATAAAATATTGTAAACTTTTATAAACCAACTGGCTTTTACCAGTTAAAAATTATAAAATAGCATAAATTTGACAACTGACAATACTTACCAATGTTTTATGTGTTATTTTTTATAATCTTTTAGGAGTTTTTTTTGACAGGGTAAGCAAAGAAAAATTCGGATTTTAAAAATTTGCCATAGGCTTATTTTTTTTTTGCTTGATTGCTCAAAAAGGAGAAAAGGACTACATTTAAATGGCTAAATGGAGGAGAGTTCTTTGGCATACCTTTCTCAGTTAGTTATATACTTTTGGGATAAGAGTCCCAGCAAACCCATCCATTACATTACCATAGTATTTACGTAAATCTAAAGTAAAAAAAATACATAAAAAAAAGTTTTCATAAAATTTACATAACATAACTTGTGTTTCTTTCATTACATCATATTTACGTAATAAGAAGAAAAACTTTGAGCATGGCATTATGCAGAACATGGAAGTCACTTTTTACCTTGTTGTAGCATTAGAAGTATATAAATTTTATATACACAATATTACTGTAATTTTACATAAATGTTACATTACAATACGTATGTTTATATACCATATATCTTATAAATTTATATAGTAGTTACATAAAGAGTACGTTATTTACGTGACTTCAAGTTTATCTTGATGTTACTTGTAAGAGATAAATAAATATTATGTAAAAATATTTACCTCAATTTTACCTTTTGATTTACTTTATAGTTACTAGGTAATCGATATCTGCCGTTTTCCAATTTTTTGTTGCCATGTATTATTTACATTATTTTAATTACATATTATTTACGTAAAAAGTAGGGAACTTTGTGCATGGCATAATGCAGAACATGGAAGTTACTTTTTAACTTGTTGTGACTTCCAGTTTACATAGAATTTATGTAACAAAGTAATCATGTGATGTAACTTTTACGTAATATTTACGTAACGGTGTTTGCTGGGAGTTTTGATTTATTATTTTCAGGAGTGTGATAACAAAACCTTTAGCCCACATGTATATAACCTCTTAGACAGCTAATAACCCTTATGAAACTAAAATGATACTCGTGTTCGCAATAGTGGACATACTAGGAAGAATGAGACGACCCGGTCTAAAAAAAAATAATGAAGAGACGCGAAGCGCAAACAAATTATCTAAGATGTTAATTTTTTTTACATTCAGTTTAAAAATCTGGTTTTGTCTGGATAGTGACCTCAAACGATAAATCTTGAATTTATTTAAAAAAAATTCCACGTTATTTCTTGATAACGATATTATAAACATGAAAGAAAACTAATTTTAGACTAGACTGTCGGAACATCGTGATATGATCTTACGAATAAACAACAAAAACAACATACTCACTTACGGAAACCAAAAAGTTTTACTATAAGCTAATTTATGTGAATTTTGACGATTTTTCAGCAAAAAACCTACAGGGTTCCCACCAAATTCTGATTTCCACATTCCCTGACTTCTCCAGGTTTTCCCTGACCATTTTTTAAAAAATTATAGGTATTTTTGAATATAAATTGCTTGTCTACGTATATACCAAGTATGAAAAGGATGAGAAACTTTGTTCGACACTTTATTTGAAGACAAAAATTACAGTGGAATACAGAAAAACTCAAGACAGAACAAACACAGGAAATATACTAGAAACCAATTACTGAAGAAATAAAAGAACCGCAATGGGGCTACAATGTGAACGAGCTCTGGAAGAACATCCAAGAAACAGTAACTAAGGTGGCTAGTGCTAGTGCTCGACAAAAAGAGAAAACAAAGAAGAAAGTAGTTTGATGACGACTGTAGTAGAGCGACGGAAAGACGAAATATGACCAGGAAAAAATGTTTTCACATCCAACAGCATCTAATGTAGAAGAGTATAAACAACACAGATCTGAAGCACGCAGAATGATATAAAGGAAAAAGAGAGACCACCATCTAAATATAATAGGAGAAATGGAGGAAAACACACAAAACAACAGAATAAAAGAATACTTTTAGGAAATAACAAAGCAAAAAACAGGATACTAACCCAGAACCGAAAACTTTCTCTCAACAAACAACGGACAACTGATAACCAATGAAAGAGAGATCCTATCCATATGGAATAACTACTTTTGCGAACTACTCAACGCAGAGGTAAATACTGATACTATACCCATAAGCATATTGACAGCTGAAATAGAGATTAAAAACCCCAACCAACACCGTTCTCAACTAAAAAGCCAGTTAACTCGTTTTAGTATCCTTTGGCCTACTATCGGTGCCATGTTGACACCTAACTGACAGTAAGTCCATGTTTTACCTGTCAATTTGGTTATAAAAATGGTTAAAGGGCATTGAGACGGTAGGAGTTAACTGGCTTTTTAGTTGAGACGGTGTTGCCCTAACATATGAAGAAACAGTAAAAGTAATAAAAAAGCTAAAAAACAACACATCTGCTGGTAGTGACAGCATATACCTGCCATATGTATAAATGCAGGAACTGGGGCTTTTCAAAAAAGCTGATATCCCTGGTAAAAATGTGTACGGAGGATATAAGATAAGGATGGGATAGAGCTACTCTGATTTCTTTGGTATCAACAATGGGCTGGGTGACACTCTTTCACCCCAACTCTTCCACATAGCATTAAAATTTGCAATTAGAAAAGCCAAGATTGAGACACCAACGGCTATATTTCACCAGGAAGGACACAACCTACTACTGGCCTTCGCAGATGATGTGAACATAATTGGCAACAGCAGGTTTAATCTTAAAGACTCCTTGCATCCATAACTTTTTCTAAGAACACTGGATAAGTCCTTCCATAAGTCCCTGAGTTGCAGTGTCTACAGGCTCTGAAATATTGCAAGCTTTGTTTAAAAAATATTTAATTAAGCAATATGGGGCGTCAGGCCATCTTGAGCCATTTTAAGAGCAGTGGTCATGTAAAGTATGTGGAGGCTGAAAAAAATTCCAGGAAATTGCCTTTGTTAATAAAGAAAACTGATACACTATCAGTCTTGGCCCAAAATCTACATCATCACCAACTACTGGAAGTGAAGGAACCTCCGCAGCAACTGCTTCCACGGCCAAAAAGGGTTCTACTCCTTTTTTGTAATCTTTAATTATTATTAATTAATTAATTAATTTAATTATTATTAATTATTACTTTATTGTAATCTTTAATTAATAATAATTAAATTAATTAATTAACTACGCAGTATCAAATAAGCATTCCAAAATATCCCTATTATCTTTTCTTTCAATTTATCTTAAAAATTAATTATTTGCATATTATAAGGATCAAGAAAAACCTCTCTCAAATTCTGCAAGACCTTTAGTTAAGTTCGCTATAATAATTATTTTACGTTTACTTCAACCCGAAAATCGTAGTGCCAAAACTCTCTATTAGTCTATTAAATTGGTTGTAACTAAAAACTTTATGTATTCAGTTTCTAGTAGGAGATCGGATCACCAAGCATAGAAAATATCGCAATTATTATATTTAAATTTAAAACCGGTTTATTTTAACTGCAAGTCATAAGGCGAAGTGGTTTTGCAATAATAAATAATATATCGTTCTTATTTATCTAACAGGGTGTCCAGCAAAAATTCATTACCAAATTTCCGGTTTTTTTCCCGGTTTTTCGCGGTAATTTTATACTATATTTCACGCTCCTTTAGCATTTTTTCCAGCATTATTCTATTTTAGACCTAGTTTCAAATCTAGGGAGGGGGGCGATAATGAGATTTCGAGGTATTGATTTACCTTAATTTTTTTACCGAAGGGAGAGCCTCTCAAAAAAGTTGAAAAAATGGGCATTCCAAAGAGTAATTCAATAAAAAGTAATTACAAAAAAGTGTGGAAGAACAGGTATAGAGTATGTCACAAAGTTATTTTTTTTTATCAAATATAATTATATTGTAAAGTCCCGTTGAATTAGCTATAAAAGTATTTTATGATCGAAACCACCGAATTTGGGACAAACTGACATCCAAAAAATTAAAAACTTTTTACTTACCGAACGAATCAATCAATCAATGCAAAGAACACACAACCATATATAGACACAATGATTTTATCTGAAAAGATAAGAATATTATAAAACAATTATTTAAAAAGGTATAAAACACATTTATAGGAAATATGAGAGTCGATTTAACATTTTACACAAAAAAAAAGTGAATCCTTCCAACCCAGTGAGTGATATATTAACATTTTTCTAAAAAAAAATCGTCAAAATTTCGTGTTTTACTTGGTTTAATTACGTTCGCACCAAGTTACTATACATAACGGCCCTGGCTAGATCATAACTGGCGCAATAGATCAATAAAGATACTCTCCGACAGTCAAGCGGCCCGTAACGCTCTTGAATCCTATAATTGATCATCGAGAACGGTTAAGAGCTGCCAACAACACACTGAATAACCTTGGGCGAATAAACACTGTCGCTGGGTATGGCTTTCGAGTCATTCTGCATGGGCCTAATTCTTGAATCTCGAGAGAAGGAACGGTCCCTCAAGAGAAGGGATCAATCCCGGGGAATGATCCCATCCCTCGAAAACAAGATGCTTTTCCTTGAAGCCTTGAATTTTAGATTGAAAAATATACATTTTACGCGCATGCTTGCCTGAGAAATGGGACCGATCCCTGGCTTTGGAGTCGGGGAGCGCGAACACCCATTTTTTGATAGTATGGAATTAGCAATCCCCGCTCAAGAATGCGAAATATTTTCTGCTCAAGAATTAGGGTCCTGGGCATCGGGGAAATGAGACCAGCCCTGCAGCCGACCAGCTGGCGCGTGCAGCGGCGCACGGTGGTTGAGGCCTATGAAAAAATACCTAAATTCAATTGCAATAAAGAAATAAAATTATGTGCCGTTTTAGCAAACTGTTCCCTGAGGTTGGAACATAAACAATTTTTTTCTAAATTTTTCATCACTATTGGAGAGATGGAAAGGCAAACTGAAAATGTATTATTTTTTTCTAATTTTCTGTCAATAAACGGACTATATTTTCAAGTGTGTTTGCTCCGGAACGCTTTAACATATTGGAAAATAGTGCGTGTTTGTGAAAAATAGAAGAATTGTACTTTTTGATTAAAACAAAAGAATTGAAAAGTTGTCAGAAATTAGGGCAGAAATGATCATCAAATCAAAAAAAAGACCCGCTTTTTTGTTTAAAATATTTTTTATTGGAGTAAAAACTATCTTGTTCCAACTTGCCCCAAACAGTTACTGATATTTTTGTGTTCGTCAGGATCTTCCCTTTTTGTTCATACCAAATATAGCTGTCCCTTTTTGCCCCTTTGGCTTTAATTACGACTAAAGTGGGAGGATGTATGCAAAATTTTAAAAATTCATAGTATACTTTTAATGATAATTCAACTTGATATTTGAAGCCTAAATTATAGTGTCACAGTTGTAGTTAGTAAAAAGATTTAAACGTTCCCCCCCCCCTTATCAACCGCCACTGTGTCTATTTTAGGTTCTCTTTTGTGCAAAAAATGGTAGATAAGCGTAAAGTTTTGCATCCCATCAGATTTTTGATAATTCTCACTACCCTCAATTCGAATAAGTCGATCGATGCGGAAAAGTTTGTACCGTACTGTTTCCTTACAGCCGAACTTTTTGTTTCCTTATATGGGTGGTATTATATGCCCAATACAATCCACAAGGTTTTAGTTCATGGCAAAGACTTAATTTCGGCTGCCACGTTGCCTATTGGATTCTTAACTGAGGAGGCCCAGGAGGCAAGAAATAAAGATTATCGGAAATTTAGATTGGACCATTCTAGAAAGTTTCCCAGAACATCTACAAATGAAGATGTATTCAACATGTTGTGTGCTTCTTCAGATCCATATATATATTGACTTAGGACTGAGCCAAGTCTCAAAGTTCAGGATTAACCGGAAGATGTGAAATTATTATTATTAGATGAATAAAAACTTATTTCTGTTATAAAACTATATAAGGAATTTCTAATTGTTAGAGTATATTCAAATTCTGTTTCCTTATGAATAAGTACAAGTTTTTTAGTTACTTTTATTGTTTAACGTGCTCAATTTTTTAATTAAATTTTTTAATTATTATGATTATTTTATTTTGAAAACAACTTATTCCTTATCTACAGTCTAGAATTTTCATTCACAATAAAAAAAACAGACAATAAATGTCCAAAATTATGAGAAAAGAAATTTTTAAACAGATACTAATTTGTGCTGAAATAAATAAGTTTTGTAAATAAAAGCTCCTAAAAAGACAGATTAGGGGTGGGGGTTTAAACTATTATAATCAAATATTGTCTTATACTTTACAGAAATTATGTGCAAAGTTTCAGGAAATTCAGTATATTATCTTCAGAGATACATATTATTTTCCGAAAATGGACCAGTTTCAACCACTGTGCGGCGTCCGCCGCACAGTGGAGCGAGGTATAGGAACATTTTAAAATAAAATTCAGTAATGAAAATTTTTTATCCGATTTTAATGTTTTATACTTTTTTGGAAAGCTTAAGCAACAGTATTTACTGTATTTTATTCAAATATTTGATATTTTGGATTATAAGATGGCGAGTCCTTGCTAAATATAATATGTCTTACCGGCGAGAATTAATTAAAAAACAAATTATAAATTAAGATGACGACAATCGGTATACCGGGTGGTCCATAAAAACCGTACAAAATAATTCCTTAAATAAGGTTTGAAATTCTAAACCAATTTTAGTAAAATAAACCGCGTTGTGTGGGTAATCGATGAGGCTTTTATATTTATGTATTTTTTTGACCGGCCATTATGAAATCCAAGATATCGGACAAAATCAAAAACCATCCAGCTTTCATGTTTGTTGCTTTAATTTTACAAAATTTCACAATCAAATAATTACTGGAAAAAAGCGTTGTTCCTTTTTGATAAAAAAGTTATTAATCACCCAAATCGGTTTAGTAGATTTTAAGATATACCGATTTTAATAAACACCGATTTTTTAAAATTTAGTAACTTTTACTGGCTGCATAAAATATAACAAATAATAAGCCTAGTTGATTTTAAACCTAACAAAGTTTGTTTTTTTAGAAAAGTTCATTAAAAAATAAACTATTTTTGGTGCTAGCGTTACGTAATTTTTGAGGGTGATCTAAGGTTTCGTTACATACGTAAGGAGGTAACCAAGATCAAAAAAGTTCTAAGAAAATCAATAAACACTTCATTTCTGACAAAATTGGTTACCCACATTACATTATACGCTACTTAGGGACAAAACTTAATACGTTTCTAAATTGCGTTACAAGATATAAACGTGCCTAGTTTTATTGCTCTACTATAAATAATAAACAGACTACGTCGCATTATCTGCACATCTATCCGTTGGTTGCACCCTACAAAAAAAGCGGTACATACAGACCGCTTCAAGCTACTGCGAACATAGGGGGAATCAAGTCCAATTTACTCTCCGTGCCGTACGACCGAGGTGGATTCGAAGCACGCAGCAGTGTTATCTTTTGTTTGGAAATTCATTTTGTTTTTATTATTTCGTTTTATTTCTGCCTTGCTCGAGAAACAGATGGGTAAGTTCTTAATTGAAATAATACATTTTTAAAACCAAAAATGGATGTCTACGAAGTTGCCGAAAAAGTGCAGATGGTCAAATGGTCAAATCGTCATAACCCAACACACGTTCGATATTGGTCGAGGGAAAATTTGCATTTGTATTTTGACGTAAGAACACAGTATCCCCAAAAACTAAATGTTTTGGGGGGGGGGGGTATTATAGGGGAACACGTAATTGGGACATTTTTTATTAACGGCAATTGCAATTTGAATGGTCCTAGATACTTGGATATACTGCAGCAGCACATTATTCCAACTGCTAGGCAGTTGTTAGGTGTAAGATTTGGTGAAACATGGTTTCAACAAGATGGTTGTTCCGCTCACAATGTTGGCCTTGTTAGGGAATATCTTGATAATGTATTTCCTAATCGGGTTATAAGTACACGGGGAACTATTTTATGGCCAGCTCGATCTCCCGATCTTGCTCCTAATGACTTCTATCTGTTTTTGAAGAAGCTTTTCAAATTATCACCCCTAACATGCTTGGAAACGTTGGAAGGGGTTTTTATAGTAGGCTCGGATATTGTCTAGCCGAGCAAGGAGGACTTTTCGAACATTTGCTTTAATTTTTTTTTGACTGGGAGAATCTTTTTGGTTTTTAGAATGTATTATTTTATTTTGAGAACTTGCTTTTATTTTGTTTCTCCTTATTATTTTCATTGTAACACGTCGTCACTGATAAATCTGAGCAGTTGACTATAAAACGCTCTTATTTATCAGTGACAAAAAATAAGAAAATTACGTTATAAAAATTTGCGTATTTATTGACCAAATTCCGGTTTCATTGACTACGCTCCACACAGCACCGTGGTTAGAGGCGTACTAAATACAAGGCGAACGGCGGCGAACGGCAGCGAAAGGCGATCGGAAGCCTGAGTGTTGGTTGCTTCACTGATAGGCGTGCGGTGTCTCTGCATGTACGTACACTGGCAAATTAGACTTCTTTCGCCCTATGTTCGCAGTAGCTTGAAGCGGTCTGTGTATATGTATGACGGTTTATCTCTCGCGGCGCGGGAGGAAGGGGATGTCTTTACATTAGACATGATCACTATGAACTAAGCAATATGTTAATACATGACTTTTTTTACTACTACTACTACTATGCCTTATGCTTATTTGAAATAAAATGACTACTAGAAAGACTGTGATAAAAAATTCGACCAAAATTCAAAGAAGCTTATTTAACAAGAATCATGGCAGACTAGATATTGGGAGAAAAAAAATGAACAGAGGTGATATATATTTTTAAAATAATTGTGTTTTTTAGGTAAAAAATTTCAATTTCTACATAATATCATTTGTTAGCCATTTTAACTATTAAAAAAAAATAAAAATATAGTGGAGTGGACTTTACTGAATACTATTCAATGGTTTTTGTTTTAAGATTACAATATTTTGTTTATTCCGAATGTGTGGGCTTTACATGGGGTCGTTCCACAGTGCGCCGCCGCCGTCTTCGTTGGCCCCGAACCAGCCCTTGGAATAGCATACAACATATTATAAGTTCCACCAATACTGGAGAGAATTGCCGGGACCGGGATATTCCAGAGTTCATTACAGAACCCTGCAGGAAGAGAGCCGGGAAGCTCATTGAGCTTACCAGGCAGAAGATCCGGACAATGATAGAAAGTACCATTACACAGAATAGGTCTAACTGAGTACACCGAATGTAGGCTCTGTATGGAGGAAGACGAGACGGCCAGGCATGTGCTTCAACTTATTTTCGACAAACCACAGATCGACCGGCTGGATCTGAAACATGCTTCACCAAAGCAAGTTGCGAGCCTCTTTAAGGGACTGAATATTCTGTACCCTGCCAAAAAAACCACTTCATCACTCTTAAAAACTGATCAAGATTTTATTGGTTTGAAGAGACTTGACCAGATTTGACAAGCAAGATGAGAATTTAAAAGATTTTATGAGTACCTATAAACATAAATTAAAAAGAATACATATAAAGATTTAACTATCAAGATATTTTAAGAGATTTCGTAAGTTTATATCAGACACAGGAGATTTCATGAGATTTAGCAAGCACGATTTTGATGAGATATTTAAAGTACAAATGAAGGGATATTTTTAAAAGATTTTAGAAGATTTCATGAGAACTAAAGTGAAAAGTTGTGTCAAGTGTAGAAAATAGACACGCACATCACTTTTTTGACAACCAAGTTTTTCAATGAGAATAGAAAAGATTTTATGAGTACAAGTAAATTAAACAAAACATATTATAGATTTAAGCCGATTTGACTAGCAAGGAATTTTAAGAGATTTGATAAGTTATAAAAGAAGGGATAGAGACAATTTTACCAAAACTGCTAAAAACAATTCTCATGTAATCTTGTGAAATCTGATGGATCGAGGGTGGGACTTTTAAAAACTAACTGCTGAAAACATGGGCAATCTTATGAAATCTTATTAACTTTATTTTATATTTCTGTTAAAATCTGCTAAAAACTGCTGAAAACTGTAAACTTTTCAAAACCATTTTGAAACCTTATCAACTTGTTTCTCTTAACATCTGCTAAAAACTGCTGATGAAAACATGTGGAGGGTCGGTTTTTCAAAAACTGTTTTGACGAGTTTTGAATCTCTTTCCAACATAGAAAGTTCATGAGATTTCACCCGAAAGTGGTGTTTCATAAACCGCATGATCCTATTTTCGAAACCATACGAAATTATTCGCATGCGACTACTTCGTCTCTTCCTATACCGTAAAGAATAGGAGGCAAAAGATATGCCGACATGCTGATTCTTGGGTAGTACGTGCATAGGTTAAGGTAGTTCCTTAATCTATGAGTACGTGCAAGAATAACTGGTTTTTCATGCGAAACAACACGAATACCCTCCACCCACTCGTGCAATTTTGATTTAAACCAGTCGAATTCGAACGCAGTCCACACATACCAGCTTATCTTTCGCCTCTCATTTCACACCATGTTAAGTGCGCCTGTACCAGAAAGTTTTTCGAAAAAAAATGTATTCGATTCCACTCACCTAAAACAAGCGCCAATCCCCGAGAAAGACAGAACAAAATCAGAATAAGAAAAACTAATTTTGTATTTTTTCATCCACCTTTATCGTTTTTTTGTTATTTTTTAAAAAATTCTACTAAATCTAGGCCTTTGCTTGTGTCGGCCGTGTGTCGGCATCGGCGACTACACTCTAGCCCGATGTTGGTCAGATTGCGATTTTCAGTTTTCGGTCAATAATTGGCAACTGACGGAGGTCCACATTACTAGAGTCGAGACTTTATGCACTTTAGGACCAACGATGGTCCAATAGGAACTTTCTTTAATCGATCGAGAATCAGCAACTGACGTTGGCCCGATTTACTATAGTCGACTTTATGCCGAAGCCCACTTTATTTGCTTTAGGGCCGACGACGGTCCGATTGGAACTTTGTTTAATTGGACGAGAATCGGCAACTGACGATGTCTCGATTTACTATAGTCGACATTATGCCAATGCAAACCTTATCTGCTTTAGGGCCGATGATGATCCGATAGGAACATTCTTTAATCGGTCGAGAATCGGCAACTGACGATGGCCCGATTTACTATAGTCGACTTTATGTCGAAGCCTACTTTATCTGCTTTAAAGCCGACGACGGTCCGATTCGAACTTTGTTTAATCGGACGAGAATCGGCAACTGACGATGGACCGATTTACTATAGTCGACATTATGTCAATGCAAACCTTATCTGCTTTAGGGGCGATGATGATCCGATAGGAACTTTCTTTAATCGGTCGAGAATCGGCAACTGACGATGGCTCGATTTACTATAGTCGACATTATACCAACGCAAACCTTATCTGCTTTGGGGCCGATGATGGTCCTATTGGAACTTTCTTTAATCGGTCGAGAATCGGCAACTGACGATTGTCCGATTTACTATAGTCGACTTTATGCCGACGCCCACTTTATCTGCTTTAGGGCCGACGACGGTCCGATTGGAACTTTGTTTAATCGGACGAGAATCGGCAATTGACGATGGCCCGATTTACTATAGACGACTTTATGGCGACGAACACTATCTGCTTTAGGGCCGAGGATGGTCCGATTGGAACTTTGTTTGATTGGTCGAGAATCGGCAACCGACGATGGTCCGAATACGTCACCTTAAAATTTTTAAACTGCTTAATAGTTTCTTCCTAGTATGTAGAGATGGCGTTATGTCACTATGTTCCCTGTACAGTGAAAGATAATATTATATATATAATGATCAAAGATATTTCAAAACTAGAATGCGGACTTGACAAGATGGTGGTACTTCTCTACAAGAATCACCTCTTCTGCCACTTAAACCAGCGCGACTGGTTAAGCACCCGCATTATCGAAACTTTGTAGTTTGCCAATGTCGGGCCGCTTTAAGCTACCACCGACGGACCTCCGTCAATCGCTGACGTTGGACCGCTTTAGGAAGCCAATGTCGGACTTGAATAGTTTACCGATGTCGGCCGAGACCAGATTGGGCGGATGGTCGGTACCATGTGATTAAACCATATCGGACCTTAATCGTACGGCGACGGTATGCCGATTTTAGCAAAAAATAAAATTTATCATTTGTCCGACGGCGGGCTACAGTCTAACGCTGCGTCGGCAAACATACATTGGGCCAACATCGCAAAGCGGACAAAAAATACTGCTGGTCCAATGTCGTAAATTGACGTCGTGCTGATGACGACAAATTCGGCAATCGACATCGGACCGACGAAGGCTCGAGGGAACCGTGTTTGCTGGGCTGGCAAGATAGAAGCATTAACCCGTTCCAAGGGGACCCAAAGCTCCCTTCTCTGAATCCCCCTTGGGTAATTCTCAACAGGTGCGTCCAAATCGCGGGGGTGGACCCGACTGAATAAGTCGGTGACTAAATTCTGTTGGGGAACGTTATACCGCACCCCCTACCTGGAACGTAGCTTTTTTGGGGTCGGTGAGCCAGAGATCGGGAGTGCTTAGGTAAACCTAACTCTGGCTCGGAGGGAACTCTAGGACCCTCCTACAACCTGGAGGTAACACAGGGACGGTTCCCTGTTCGGTAGCAGGTACCCAGTGGAACCTCTAAAGATAAGGATTAACAAGGATTAAAACAAAAAAGAAGTTAAAAAACCTCCAAATCAGTTACTTCAACCGAAAAGAAACTAAAAAACAAAAGATCAAAAGATCTTGGGTGGAAATAACGAAAATTCAAACTTGGATGAGCATCCCACAAGGAACAAACAAAAGATCAAAGCGAAAAGAGAAATTATTAAACGATGTTTCACCCTGGGTAACCAGCGTGGGCTCATGCATGCACGAATTCGTCCTGGCGTGTTAATATTTCCAGTACGATTATGCTCCTAAGGCAATTAAAACAAAAAAGAAGTTAAAAAACCTCCAATCAGTTCAGAGCATAATCCTACTGGAAATATTAACACGCCAGGACGAATTCGTATCAGGTAACTTGGATAAGTACCAGTGCGGAACGATGCCTATTTGTGAGTGGTTCAAGGTTAGAAATCGAAGTGTATGATGGTGTTGGATGATGTATAGTAGAGGGTGACCAGTGAAACTACTGATGAGACCACGCTGGTTACCCAGGGCGAAACATCGTTTAATCATTTCTCTTTGATCTTTTGTGTGTTCCTTGTGGGATGCTCATCCAAGTTTGAATTTTCGTTATTTCCATCCAAGATCTTTTGATCTTCTGTTTTTTTTTTAAATCATAGTCAGCATGGACGGTCCAACCGAAACAGAGCTGACTGAAGAGCCACCTGCTCGAAGTCCTTACTGCACCTAGGTGGGAAGGATGTGAGAATAGCAACAGGACTCCTAAAAAGACACTGTCGCCTTAAGGAACACTTAGAGATGCTGAGAATCGCCGAAGACTGAGTCGATGGTGCATGAAAGACGAAGAATCGTCCTTACACGACCTGCTGGAATGTCCGGCTATGGCCAGGTTAAGAGAGTCGCACCTTGGGAACTATCTTTGGCCCCAGGCGATGTAAGAAAGTTGCAGCCCAGAAAAATCTGTTATTTTGCGAAAGAGGCAGACTTTCAGGGCTAAACCATGGATAGTGGGCGTGCAACGAGCCCAGCAAGGTGGCCTACGTACATGAGAATCGTCCCGCACGCATTTATACATTAATTCATTCATAACTAAATCTAGATGAAATAGATCGAAATTGTAGGGTGAAAATATAGAAAAATGTCGGAGTTTTTCAAAAAAGAAGGTAGGTGAAAAAATATAAAATTCTAAAGATTCATAATTTATTTTTTTTTTTTCAATGAAACCTGATAAAATAATGCAAACAAACATTTTATTTACGCAAAATTAAATTTAGGTGCAATATCTCAATTCAACATGCAACTAATCAGCAACTGATACAGATTATATCAATTTCAGTTATCTAAAACTGTGAGAATAATGTAAAAGAACATTTTAGAACAAATTAAGTCAAGAATCTTCTTTTTTTAAGTTTAGGTTTCTGTGATGTCTAAATGGTTCAAAAATCAACTGATACAGATTATATCAATTTCAGTTATCTGAAACTGTGAGAATAATGTAAAAGAACATTGTAGAACAAATTAAGTCAAGAATCTTCTTTTTTTAAGTGGTGTAATGGTTCAAAAATCAAAATATTAAAACTTTAAAAACAAAAACATTTTCAATTCTCACTCAGATTAACTACGCCAGAATTTTCAGTGGCACGGGGATTCTTGAAATAAGAATACCCGCGTTGGCATCTTTGTTTTTCGTCATCGTGAGAAAAAAAAACTTACCAATACACAGACTTTTGTTTTAGTGACGCTAAGCATGGCCAACTTTTTACTGTTGCCTAGTTGCCGAAAAAAACCAACCTAAAAGCAAGTGACCCGATGTTCAGTAGTTTTTTTTGGCCACAACTAAATGTGACGACAGAGACAGAGCGATTGCTTCGTTTTTTTTTTAATTTGAGCTTGTAACGGTTTCGTTTTGCAGTTCATAAAATGTTATAATCACACACCTACACCATTAGACTCTGAATGCTATGCTAATGCCCTGGCTCCTACAATAACAATGTATCTCGCAAAACGTATCGCCGGAATTCGGCGTTCTCTTTCTATAAATTCAAAAAAATATTTGTAGTCATCCTAACTCGCACTTTATACTATATCTTTGCCTCAAAGAGCAGGAGAAAAAAAGATACATTGTGTCCGAGCCAATATGCGATGTGAAAATTATTACATATATGTAGTATATAAGCTCGTGTTCCCCAAATGATTAAAGCATAGTAGGATGAAGCCTTGTTGCCAACTTGAGGTTACTTTCTTGTTGGTTCTGAAATTTCATGAAAATCTTGGTGCTTTTTTACTACTATAAGCAGCTATATTTAAAAATATCATGAAAACAATGTTTATTTATTTAAAAACTATAATTACAACACAAAAGATAAAAAATAAACTCATAAAAAATAAAAAGCCCATATTTTTTCCAATACTCCCAACGATCCCTAAACAAGAACTGGCAAGTCGCAATACCTTGCTGTCTTCTGCGCACTACCTGGGGGTTTGCATTCATTATATATGTTTTGCAGTGTTGCTTACCGACCGTGTTCAAATATTTCTGATTTCGAAACGTTTTGTGTGGTGTTTGTGTTTTTTTAAACTTGTGAAGTTAAAAACTATAGGATGGTGCGGGAGTGCATCGTGTGTAAACGATTGTAACACCCAAATCAAGGGATTTCGTTTCAAAGGTAAATGTCAAAATCAGCTGTAGTTTTGTTGTGATAATTACTGGTCAGTGTCGTCCTTTACCTATTTTCAATTATTGGTGTTATTGTTTTTGGTAATTATGCAGTATACGATTTTCTACCATTTTTGATTTTTTATGAAAAATTCTTTATAGAGGCACCTACTAGGGTCCCTAGAACCCCAAATCCGCCAGCGCCGGTTTTTTTTAAAGAGATTGTTTTGTGTTGGGTTAGGTTAGGTTGAGTTGGGCTGTGTTGGATTGGGTTATTTTAGTAAAAAAAATTAAAAAATACAAAAAAAAAACCGGCGCCGGCGGATTTGGGGTCCTAGGTGCCTCCATAAAGAATTTTTGATAAAAAATCAAAAATGGCAGAAAACCGTATACTGCATAATTACGCTGTTTTTTTTAATATGCTTTGTTGCTAGGACCAGCACCCTGTTTATATACCCTATAATTCTTAACAAAAGCAAAAATAATATATCAAGATATTATTATGTTTTATTGCCTGTTTATTCTGGTATTTTGTTATTTTAGTCCTAAATTTAGAAAAGCAGGTACCTGACCACAAACCTGCTACACAGAATTTGTTGTACCTCACCTATGTAAAATAACAATGGCTAAAACGAAATTGTTAAGTATAGTAAAATATTTTAATTCTCAAAGCTTTAATTGAATATTAGTTTAAAAAAAAGAGTAGGTATTTTATTATATTTTTACTTTTATCTTAACATATTTAATATGACATATTTTAAACTTATAATTATGCAAGTGATTTAGTATATTTCATCAGGGGTTTAATTTAAACATCAGGTTTTGCCTTTTTCCTTTAGTTGATAGAAAATACTATTAAACAGCTGTTGCCCTCAACCTTGTATTAAAGTTATCTTGTAATTTTAATTTTTTTTCTTATTGCACCAGCAAATTTTACAAGAATTATTAAAATTATCAACCATTAGCAGTTAAAAAAATATTTAACAACATAACACAATTAAATTGGTGGCGGGTTTCTGAGGGTGACAAGAAAGGGGGTGGGTTTTTATAACTTCATCCAAAAGACGTGTGTGAAGTAAGTGTCAGTAAATTACAAAAGCATGGTTACCGATGCAAAAAAAAACGCTCGTAAAAAAACGCTCTTTTAACCGCTAGTTGTGAAAACTACAAATTACTGCTTTTGTGCAATTAACCCATTTTTTTACATATTTACTAATTTTTCGCCGCTACTGGTAGAGTATGTAAAACAAATGGATGTATCTAGGACATACGTCTACAAACATACAAATGTTTTACCGCAGTGTTGCCGAGCAACGTTCTGAAAATCATTCTGTCCTTTTTTGGCACACAGGCTAGCTTGGGGGCAAAACAAATAAGAATTTATGAATGGGATTCAGGTTCTATGATTTTTAGGTCTGTGGTTATAATTTATTGTTAGCTTTTGATGTGTAAAATAAATTTAGTGTCCTATGTGTTATGACTTTATTCTAATGGTTGACATTGGGCAGTAAAATTGCCTTGTTAGTAATTGGGAAATCAATTTAACCGTGGCGACCTGATTTTTTTGCAAAACTTTACGTCATTGCATTTGTTTTCCATGGGAACGCAGAGAGTTTATTTATTTTTGTCCACAGTGGGACACCAGCGCTTTTTTTGCACCGGGTCAGTTTATTTATTTTGATTTCGCATTCCGCGCCGCTAAAGCACATAAGTTTTTTTTACTTTCGCTTCCGTGTAACTCATGATGCGTTGCTGTAGGCCGAAGTTGCCTTATCATTACCGCAGCTGTACGGTACCACCGCACAAATAAACCTTTAGGTCCATGTGACTGGGTGTTTATTTTTCAGACAAAAACAATAAGTTTTTCTATTTGTGGATTGGTTTTTGCTAATGTAGTACATTATTTGCCTCTTGGTGTGCTTAAAGACTCCGAAAATATGCAATGGATCAAGAAAAAATAAAAGAAAGCAGATTCTTAAGGTAAGACCTCGGGTTGACTATACATTTTTTGAATAAGTATTGTTGTCTTTATAAGGGTTTTTCCTTGAAAGGTAATTATGCACTATACGGTTTTCTGGCATTTTGATTTTTTATGAAAAATTCTTTATGGGGGCACCTACTAGAGTCCTTAGGGCCCCAAATCCGGCTGCGCCCGATTTTTTTTTTTTAAAGAGAAAAAAGGGTGCCCGGAGGGGGGATGTAATGTGTTTTTTTCATTGTTTTGGGTTGGGTTGGACTGTGTTGGATTGGGTTGTTTTGGTGAAAAAAAATTATTAAAAAAAACCAACGGGCGCATGCGAATTTGGGGTCCTGGGGACCATAGTAGGTGCCCCCATAAAGAATTTTTCATAAAAAATCAAAAATGGCAGAAAATTGTATACTGCATAATTACCCCTTGAAATAACTACAAGTGACTAGGCAATGTTGTTAGTTTAAGGAAATTTCTTCCTTTTAGATTCTTTTAAGGTGTATTCAGAGTTCTATAACTATAGCATGCATATGCTGCTTTCCTCAGTTACTACATTTACACGCACCTAAAAACGCTTTTATATAAGGATGGTTTTAAATAAAATCGCTTTCTTCGAGGGTTATGTCCTTCATTAAATGTCAGTTTAAAGAAAAAACAAATAAAACAACATAATTAATTAATTAATTAATTAACAACAGATTTTTTGAAAGACTAGGGTTTAGTATTTTCTTTAGGTTAGAAGAAATGCACTAAAGTGTTTATAACGACCGTAAAATAGGCCAACACTGTTCTTAACTAAAACAACCAGTTAACTCATTTTCATTTTAGTATCCTTTGGCCTATGATCAATGCCATATTGACACCAAACTGACAGAAAACCTATGTTTTACTTGTCAATTTGGTTATAAAAATGGCAGCCACAGTCGGCTAAAGGGCACTGAGGCAGTAGGATTTAACTGACCTTTTAGTTGAGAAAGGTGTTGAATGGGCTTTTGAGTGATAAACCGCTTCCAAATGATATCGATTTAGTGCTTAAAAATTGGTTGTAGTGGTGTTTAAATGACAACATTTTCAAACCATCCTTATATAAAAGCGCTTTAAGAGACCTATATAAACAAAGTAAGTGTTCTGTAAGCCACAAGCGGTATGCAGTAAGAGCAGCATGCATTTGTTATTGTTTATTTTCTTTGCATCTTACCTCATACCACTTGCCTTACAGAACTCTAAATACGCATTTATTCCTCTGGAAAACAAGTTATTTTATGTAGGTACCTATATATAATAAGTATGTTTTTCCTTTTTGAAGGGTGGACTACTCAGTTGACTACCACTAACATATGTGGAATTAGGTAGCATACAAATTAATAGTCCCACAGCCCATAACTTAAATTGTTAAGACCTTTCCGGACTTTGCATAATATTTATTCTTTATGTCCACTCAGATGACATTTTAAACATATATATTCTTAAATTTTTAACTTTTTTAACAAGAAATGGACAAACATTTTGTCAAAAAAATATATTTTGTCATTAAGCCCCTCTTGATAGCATCGAAAAGTTAAATTAAGCTCCTCACAGCTGATTTTTCAAGGATTGCTTTATAAGTATTTAAAACACATGTTCAAATTCTGTTGAAAGGACCTTAACTTAAGTTAAGGGTTAAGTTTGGAGGGGTCTCTACAAATACCCCTTAGAACATCTTGAAGAACACATACAAAGTCTCAACGGTGAGGTAGTCATAAATTTTCATAGGCCTGGGCTCACGGACTATAATGAAAATATTAGGTAAAGAATAAAAACATTATACAAAAAATAGTGAGGCACATTTTGCTCACTTTGGCTCATTTACTTATTTCTCTAAGTTTTCTCTACAGTAAAGCTAGAGAAAGTCCAGTTTTTAATACCTACCTCTATGCACTTTTTAAGAGTTGAAAATAAAATTAGGACCTGAATATTTTTGTAAATTTAAGGTGTCCAAGATTCCCCTCACGTTTGTTCAAGAATAAGCATACTGGCCTGAGGAAACTGTCTAGGAGGGAGGGTTCCTGAAAATACTATTAAGAAGGCTGCTCCACCTGGCAAAAAAAAACCTATGTGAACAGTAGAAAAGAATATGCAATGAGGAATACAATAAGCCTTGCAATAAGCAAACTAGCTGCAGTGTCAGGGATTTCTTAAATCATGCCTTATTGTAGGAAAGAAATCTATCAAGATGGAATGACACTGCTTTTCTTGTCTTCAAGGTATATATATAAAATTCAGAATTAAAATTCTTATTGTAACAATTTTAATCAGTCAGAGTATGTATGGAATTGAAAAACCGAGAAAAGTTGAGAAATTTATTCTTTGAAAAGGTCAGGAAATTTGACAAAAAAATATACAAAAACAAGGAAAATCTGGAAGCCCATCTGGAAAAAATTGATTTAAAAACAAATTAGAATCATGAAATTTGTCAAAATAAAATTTTGCAGCTGTTTTCTTTTAAAACAAAATTCTTGAAAAAATTATGATAAGTTTTTTACAAATGGTTAGGAAAAACTGGGAGACATCAGAGAATCCGATTAAAGGTTTTCTGTACAAACTCTGTTATTGACCTTATGTACTGATGCCTTTCTCATTTAAATCCCTTACCCAAAATTATTACTTCTTGGGCAAACTCAAAAATAAATAATTCAAATAAAATCCAAAAACTTAATATTTAATATGCTTGCACACACAGAAATACTATCTATTTATTTTTGTTGGCATATAGGTAGGTACCAAATGTAATGTTACATCTCTTGCTATCTTTTATGTAAACTTGTGTTTTCTGTTAGTGAATCATTTATTGTGTAAAAATTTGAAATGTGTAGCTTCTGAAAGAGATACCTACAGGTATCTCTATAATTTCCTAATAAAAGATCCTTGAACTAAAACTCTAATTACCAATGCCCAATGTAGTAAAAAATGCATAAGATAAGGTTGCGGCAAAGATAGGGTTGCAGAAATACTTTCTCTTTTTTGGAGTTCTGTTTTTGTTGTAAGTGAACATTTATTAAAGCACTCCTTACTAGTACTAAAAAAGCGTTGTAGCTAAATTAGACAAATGTTTACCTCTATTTTTTTTTATTTTCAGATTTTGGAATTTAGGCAAGAAAACTACCAGAATGAACAATACAATTTTTATATATTTTAGTTATTCACAAAACAATAACAACTATATGGGTAGAATACTTTAGCATTTTTGTGTCGTAGAAATATTTTTAGCAATTTTAATTAACTATATATAATAAAATTTTAAAAAATATGCTGAAAAATTACATTTTTACATATACACCTCATTCCAAATTCTCCGGACCCATTTCAATATGGCGGCTGATAATTAAACACAGAAGCTAAATGGAACTGTCATTGTCAGTGTCAAAAAACTGGTCTGCAGCAATTTGGAATGGAGTGTAATAAATATTTCAATTTAAAACATAATTAAATGTATTTGGTGTTTAGAATGTGACACCCTCCTATTAACACATTGCCCATGCTCACATGTGGGCATTTCTGTTTTACGTCTCAGGACCGCGTGCCTACCGATGGTCACAAAACAGTGGAGGATTTGTGTCCACCGGTGGGCATCTGGTCCTTGGAAGTAAAACTAAATGCACACATGGCTCAACTTGTTGAGGTGATTATGGCCACAACATAATAAACACCTATAGATATGCAATTAAATAAATTAATTTAAAAACTTATCTCAAAAATACTTATTAACAATCATTTAAATTAAATCTAACTTAAAAAAGAAAAGAATAACATGTTATTTTTTCCTTCTTTGGAACCGTCAATTAGTAGCTGTAGTTTCAAATATCAGGCTTCACGTGGTTAGGTTCTGAAATTAAAAAAAAAACAAAAGTATAAGTGTATGAACTGAAAAAATATTTTCTTTAGAGAAAACAACAAAAATGAAGAAAGAGCTTGATAACAGATATTTTTTTACTGATTTTGGGGAACTTGAACCCAGATATTTAAGGTAGTGACCATTTTTTAAAAATAACTAATAAAAAAATAAAACAAAATATAGGCATCTGATACATCAATTTAGGGTTTTTTGGGTTCCTGTAATCCATTTATGTGATTTAAAAATTCTTAGAAGTATCTAAGGGTTCTAGTAGCAGTAAACATTTTGCATGCATGGTTGATTAATTTCAGTTTTTTTAGTTGATTTTAATTGGTACAGGTGTACATTTTATGAATCCGATTAATGCCACTCTGATACCCTTGTAAAACTCAAAATATTTAAGATGGGACACAAACATTTTAGAAGAAACCAGATCAAATACAGACATATGATATCATTCTTTGGATAAAAAAAAATTCTGGAGATAATAGAAGGATCTTAGGACAAAATTTTGGGACCCAGCCCAAACTTATATTACCTCTTAACATATATACAACTTTAGAAGACTTAAAAATATCCAAATCGATATATTTCCCTAAAACTACCTCTAAATCCTCGTCTGAATCCCTATTGTAATAATTGGAACACCAAAATTAATTTTGGAAGACCTAAAAAACCCCTAAATCAATATAACACATATCTTTTACACCAATAATTTTTTTATGTTGCCCATTCAGGCCCCTTACATTACCCCTAAAAACTGTTTAACCCCCAAAATGAATTTGGTTAACCCCAGAATTTCCAAAGTGATGTCTTTCTATCAATAGTATGTTGTTTTTACCACTTTAACCCTAAAACTCACCCTTAGGCCCCTTAAATTACCCCTATTTTTTTTACACCAAAAATGAATTCAGTTGATCCAAAAATTTCTTAATTGAGGTCACAAGTTTTCTTGTCATTTACGATTCTTTTTGCCCCTAGGAACCTTAATTATATTATTCCCAAAAAATGTTTATTCTAAAAAATGGAATCAGTGTTTCCAAAAACCCTGAGGTTAATGTATTATACGTGTGTACTTGATCTAGTTTCTCATCAAAATTTTGTGCTTTTAAGTTGCCATCATCCCCATCTGGAATATTTGGGGTGTCAAAAAAAGTATATATTCCGACAAAAATGGATTTATATATAGTCCATTTTTGATGTGTTTATTTAAAAAAATGTTTACTGTTAAATCTGTTCTTAGAACCCTTATGGTGCCTATATTATTTTTTATTTTTTGGAGTTCTCCCAAAGGAGCCAGAGTTTCATCACTTGGATTTGTTAGCTTAGCTATCAAAATCCGTCAAAAAACCTTTATTATCAAGCGCTTCCTTCAAACATTGGCATCTTGACTTATTCTTGAAATAATTCAAATTCATGTTCAACAAAAACATAACAGAGGTGTTCTTGAGTATTTGGTGAACACTTGAAAAACATTATACTATTACTTTTTTATATATTTTTTTCCATAAACAGGCTTTTTGGGGGTGACTTGAGGGATATGAGTTTTTCCAGGAGAAATTATATAAAAAAAGTGTCTCGAATGACATCTTATTTAGAAGATCGTTTAAATTGCTTTACAAACATGCAAGATATTAAGTTTAAATTTGTCAAGGAGTGACAAATAAACAATTTCTTGCACAAAAGTCAGGAAAAAATCGTTGGTTTTAAAGTTACATTTTTCATAATAAAAAAGGGAATAAACATTTCATGATTTTTTTCTGATTGTTTTCTCAAACATACCATCCAAATAACCCTACTTTTATTCTTTAAATTTTGGTGGTCAAACTGATCCGCTGAAAAGGTTTAAACCTTTTCTTCATTCCATACAAAATTTAAAAGCAAATATCTTAAACACCAGTCATCCTAGCTTTTTAAAATTTTGACATAATTAATAGTAAAGACGTTTAAAAGACCTTTCCCTTTTTAAATTCCAGAGATAAAAATTACCCTATGAAATTTCCAACAGAGCCAAAAAGTATCTGTAAGTGTCCCCCTTCAAAATTTTTCTCTGTTTTGTTCTTTGTGTATAGTTTTTCTGTTTTTCCTAATGGAATTGAAATAGATGAGGAGAGGCTCAAAACATGTCCAGAAATAGGTCGAGAAAATTTGCAATAAACAATAAGAGTTAAATTAATTTTTGATATCGGATCTAGACTATAATAAATTTTGTATATTTAAGGAAGTTTTACCAAATATAATTGAAATCAGAAGCAAAAACTTACTTTGAGTTTATAGATTATTATTCTTTGTTTGGTGCTGACTCTATAGAACCATCTTGTTTTGCTATACATTTTAGATGGCAAAATATCCACTGCTCTGTATGTTTGGGTACAAATTGTAGACTTTTTAATTTATAGATTATTATTCTTCTCTGGGTGGTGGCACTTTAGAATCTTCTTCTTTTTCATTTTAGGTAGTTTCCTAAATATCCACTGCTCCATATGTTTTGTTATTATATACAGCTCCTAAAAGAATAATAAAAATAACAAGAAATATTCCATCTCTAAATTTTGTTTCTATATTTTGCACTTTAGGCGAGGAAAACCAATATTTCTTAAAAATTTTCTTTTGAGTGGCACATGTATATAAACTGTTTAAAAGATTTTTTGCATAATAATTTTTTAGTTACAGAAGCAGATGTTTGGTTTTGTTATCTAAGTTATAAGTTAGAGACAAAAGTATCAAGCCAAAGTAAATCAAGTTTTGTAATCTGCTGTTTTATTTTCCTGTGTTATATGAGTTTTAAAATCTAAGCAGGTTCACAGTGCATGATTCAACTTTCATAGAAGTGTTCACTAACCACCAGTTATGACATACACACATAGTATTTCATCCTGTGTATTTAATTTATTTGAAAGATGAATGAGCAACTATTTATATTTTAAAGAATTTTTCCTGATTAATGTTTTTTGTGATAAATTTTCAATTCACTAACCTATTTTATTCAAAAAACAAGAGAGACTAAGGGCCGGTTTCTCAAAAGCGAGCTTGTGTTAACTCAAGCAACATAACCTAGTAAAAATCTTTAAAAATCAGGTTAAAATTAACTCTAGGATAACCAGAGCTTCAAGGTGAGGGTAAGTTACCTTACCTCAGGGTTAACCTAAAAAAAATATTGGCTTAAAAACAGCAATAAAACTAGGATTTATAGCTCGCGAGTTACTTTAAGTTTTTGATAATCCGCTATTGAGAAACTGGCCCTAAGAATAACTTTTTATCAGTAAAATTTTCCACAGTATTATTTCATGCTGCTCACTTAATATATTAAGGCTAAACGGTATTAGTGTAGTAAACAGTTTTCTTTAGATACCTGTAACTCTTTAAGGACCCTAGTCAGTGCCTACATACAAGATTTTTTTCATAAAAAAAACCAAGTAAAATACTAAAATTAAAAAAAACCCATTTACTACAGTACTTGCTAAAAAAACGCTATCCAACTACATATTAAAGTAACTGGGTGTAGTGTTTAAGGTTGCATTTACAAGTGCATTTATAATTGAATTTGAAACACTCCTGCTAGCTGTTACCACTGATTTAAGGACAACAGGTTAACTTAAAAAGCATGCAGATTTAAAAATCGGCTGCTAAAGCTAAACGAAATAATCATATTTTATTTTAAACAGGAGCATCAACGACTAGCAAGAGTCTCTTCAACCTCTAAATGGAGCTTTACTGTTTTGTTAATGCTCAAGTATCCGTGTGTTTTTGAAACTGCTGTTGGGATCTAAAATATATCCTTAGGCCTCTAAGATTTCACTAGTAAACTTGCACATAACTTATGCCGCAATAATTTAAATTAAAAAAAAAATTGAATCAAAATAAAAACAAAATTATGTGAAGTTATGGGAATGTTTCTAGGCGAATTCCTAGTAATTCCAGCGAGCCAGTAAAGTTCTCTTGGTTCTTTGATAAACTCGGGGTAATGCTCGCGCAGCGCTAGACCATTTTCGGCGGGCGACCGCACACGCTGAGTGGTTTCATATTCGTTTTTGAAAAAATATTTTTGAAAGATAAACATAACCTCGAATGGTTTTCTGTCAGAAAACGTAAAAATACCCTTCTGCCTACTGTGGGCCTTGTTGACAAAACACCTGCAGTTGCCATGGTATCGGGGGCTTTAGGATAGTTGGGGGCTTTAGGTTAGGGGGCGCTTTGCTTATTTTGATTTCCCAATAGGTCAAATAGAAACATAATTTTAATTTGGTGACCGCCACTTTTTTGGATGATTGACATTTGAAAGCTACTAGTTAGTAATTGATCAAGTAGGATTTTGTTGTCGATTTTCTCTTGTTTAAAAACGATTTCGTATGTTTAAACAATTAGTCCTGATTTTGATACACATTTAGACCTAATAAGAACCGTATTTGATCGAATAGCAAAAGCTGGTCTTACAGTCAGTGTAGAAAAGTGTAAATTTTGTCTAACATCTTTAAAATATCTGGGATACGTGGTTGATTCTGCAGGTTTGCGTGTTGATGGAGGTTGTAGAAGCTATACTAAATTTTCCTGATCCAAATTCAGTTAAGAAAGTAAGATCTTTTATTGGTATGTCAAGTTGGTATCGAAGATTTATAAAAGATTTTTCTTTAGTTATTGAACCACTTACTCGACTCGTAAAGGTGTCAGGTTTAATTAGACTTCAGAATGTGACCCGGCATTTCAAAATTTAAAAAATCAATTAGTGACAGCTCCTATTCTAACTTGTCCTGATTTTTCAAAACCATTTATACTCCAAACTGATGCATCTGCGTATGGAATTGGAGCAGTTTTAACTCAAAAGTGTGAAGAGGGGGAAAAGGTTATTTGTTATTTGTCTAAAACGTTAACGAAACAAGAAAAGAGTTATAGTACAACAGAGAGAGAATGTTTGGGTGTTATTTGGTCAGTAGAAAAGCTTAAACGATATTTGGAAGGTACACATTTCACAATAATTACTGATCATTCATCTTTAGTTTGGCTCAATAATTTAAAGGATCCGACAGGACGCCTAGCGCGTTGGGCACTTCGCTTACAACCTTTTGATTATACAATTATACATAGTAAGGGATGTGATCATGTAGTGCCTGATTTTCTTTCAAGATCTTTCCTGAAGATGTTATAGATGTGGTAGACGTTGAACAGAACAAATATACCTTCTTTGAATCTACAGATAATTTATATAATACTTTAAAAACAAAAATTGTAGATAATCCACTCAAATACCCTCAATGGAGAATAGAAAACGATTTGTTGTATAAATATGTACGTGTTGAGTTTCCTGAATTGTCTAGTACATCAGATTATTGGAAAATAGTCGTACCTAAGTATCATCGTCGTACTATTTTACATGATAATCATGATGATGTAAGAGCTTGTCATGTAAGAATTTTTAAAACGTATAATAAACTGAAAAATCGTTATTGTCCAAAAATGCGGGCAGACGTCAGACGTTATGTAAGAAATTTTGTGCAAAATGCAAGGTTTTGCAAAATATAAACCTAAATAAAAATCTCCTGCTGGACTTATGGGGAAAATACCTCAATCAGTTTTTCGCCACTAAGTTAAGGAAATTTTTTAAAAAATATGTCAAAACCCACTGCGTATATTCCTAAAGAAAAAAATTTGTTCGTTTGTCAGTGGTTTTTAAATAAGATAAAAATTTGCCTACACACACGCAAATCCTAACTAGAATCTAAGTACTTATCTGACGTTTCGGCTGAAATTCTACTTACCAAAGGAGTTTGTTTATTCTTTTCGAAATTTTTTTCGGTTCTTTTTTTTAAATATCTGTCTGTTGTCATACAACTTGTATGAAAATTGTGAAATTCTACTACCGTTATCATACAAGTTGTATGACAACAGACAGATATTTTAAAAAAAGAATCGAAAAAAATGTTGAAAAGAATAAACTCCTTTGATAACGGCAGTAGAATTTCTGCCGAAACTAAAATATCTGCCCGTTGACATACAAGTTGTATGACAACAGACAGATATTTTAAAAAAAGAATCGAAAAATATTTTCAAAAGAATAAACTCCTTTGATAACGGCAGTAGAACTTCTGCCGAAACGTCAGATAAGTACACTTGATTTCAAAAAAAACTCATACATGCATCTTTTCCTATACCACAAAATTTAGCTTTCCATTAGTGTTTACTATTATAAGGTACCACCAGCTTAGTATGCCTGACAGTTTAAAATTCAGTGTGACATTTGGCATTTTTAAGGCCACAGATATCATCATTTACAAAAGTTCAAATTATCACTCGAGTTATAGAAGACGGCTGGTCTATAAGGAGAGCGGCCACCCATTTTGAAGTTGATAAAATGACGATAATGCGATGGAAAAAACGCTGGATTGAAAATAATTCTACGGATAGGAAAGATGGATCAGGACGACCAAAAGTAAGTTCTGAAGTGCAAGATGAGGGACTTCTTGATAATCTCAGACAAAATCCTTTTTCAACATTATTTTTGGGATCTTTAGCAACAGTAAATAGAAGAGTAACGAAATCAGAAGTCTCTTGTCGAGTTACTTCAAAGACGCCTTTTCTAACAAAAGAACAAAAACAGGCCAGAGTGATTTTTGCACTGAACAACGGTCTTCGTGATAATGACCTCTGGGAGAGGGTGGTTTTCACTGACGAAAAATTTTTTCAATTATCTTCAAGCAGCAGGAGAATTTTAGTTTATCGTCCACCAAAATTCTACATTTGAACCCGAATATACAAACCAAATTAAAAAAGAAACTACTTTTTTTGGGTTTTTCGCCACTAAGTTAAGGAATTTTTTTTTTTTTTTTCAAAAATATGTTAAAACCCACTGCGTAAATTCCTAAAGAAAAAAATTTGTTCGTTTGTCAGTGGTTTTTAAATAAGATAAAAAATTTGCCTACACACACGCAAATCCTAACTAGATTCTAAGTACTTATCTGACGTTTCGGCAGAAATTCTACTGCCGTTATCAAAGAATTTTATCCTTTTCAAAAACTTTTCGATTCTTTTTTTAAAATATCTGTCTGCTGTCATACAACTGACTGACTTTGACTGATATATATTTCAAATATTGATCAGAAATTGAAATATATATCAGTCAAAGTCAGTCAGTTGTATGACAGCAGACAGATATTTTAAAAAAAGAATCGAAAAGTTTTTGAAAAGGATAAAATTCTTTGATAACGGCAGTAGAATTTCTGCCGAAACGTCAGATAAGTACTTAGAATCTAGTTAGGATTTGCGTGTGTGTAGGCAAATTTTTTATCTTATTTAAAAACCACTGACAAACGAACAAATTTTTTTCTTTAGGAGTACTTAGAATCTAGTTAGGATTTGCGTGTGTGTAGGCAAATTTTTTATCTTATTTAAAAACCACTGACAAACGAACAAATTTTTTTCTTTAGGAATTTACGCAGTGGGTTTTAACATATTTTTGAAAAAATTTCCTTAACTTAGTGGCGAAAAACCCAAAAAAAGTAGTTTCGACATTATGAATCCGCCACAAACATATAGATTTTATTTACAAATTAAAAAAGCTGGACATTTTTCTGTAAACATGTGGGGCTGGTTTAGTGCTAGAGGTTTGGGTTTTTTTTTGGAGAATCGAAGGAAGATTCAATAGTGAACGATATATTGAAATCCTTGAAAACGTTATGCTGCCATCTGTACAGGCTTTACATGAAAATAATGACTTCTTTTATCAGCAGGACAACTGTCCAATACACACGGCTAATGTTGTTCGCCAATGGTTTCAGAATAATAATATAGAAACACTTCCTTGGCCAGCCAACAGCTCTGACCTTAACCAAATGGAAAATATATGGGGTCGAATCGTTAAAATAATATACCAAAGGAATTGGAGACCACGAAATGCTGAAGAGTTAAGCGATGCTATTTATCGCGCATTGGATCAGCTCTCAGAAGACCATCAGTATTTTCAAAATTTAACCTTTTCAATGCCCAGACATTTGCAGCTTGTAATAGAGAAAAATGGTGATCCTATTAAATACTAAATTATTTATTTTAGTTCTTTTTTTAGTTAAAATAATTAGTATTAAGTTTACCATCGTTTTTGTCCTAATCCAAGTTTCCTATTCGTCGAATTGTTTTCAATCCAGCCCTGTTTCCATCGTATTATTGTTATTTTATCAACTCCAAAATGAGTTACCGCCCTCTTTATAGAACAGTCTTCGTCCGTTACACGAGTGATAATTTGATATTGTTCAATAAAGACTTTACTAAAACATTATTTTTGCTGATTTTTTAGTATTATGCAAAATTTAATATAAAAATAAGGGTTACCTTTAATTTAAGTAAAAACATATTTTTAGTTTTAAGAGACCTTTTTTAAACAATATGACAAATTGTCGTACTTTTGAAGCTTTTAGGCATTTTAGCTGGTAGTCCGTATACAGACCGCTTCAAGCTACTGCGAACATAGGGGGAATCAAGTCCAATTTACTCTCCGTGCCGTACGACCGAGGTGGATTTGAAGCACGCTGCAATGTTATCTTTTGGAAATTCATTTTGTTTTTATTATTTTGTTTTATTTCTGCCTTGCTCGAGAAACAGATGGGTAAGTTCTTAATTGAAATAATACATTTTTAAAACCAAAAATGGATGTCTACGAAGTTGCCGAAAAAGTGCAGATGGTCAAATGGTCAAATCGTCATAACCCAACACACGTTCGATATTGGTCGAGGGAAAATTTGCATTTGTATTTTGACGTAAGAACACAGTATCCCCAAAAACTAAATGTTTAGGGGGGGGTATTATAGGGGAACACGTAATTGGGCCATTTTTTATTAACGGCAATTGCAATTTGAATGGTCCTAGATACTTGGATCTACTGCAGCAGCACATTATTCCTTTGGTGAAACATGGTTTCAACAAGATGGTTGTTCCGCTCACAATGTTGGCCTTGTTAGGGAATATCTTGATAATGTATTTCCTAATCGGGTTATAAGTACACGGGGAACTATTTTATGGCCAGCTCGATCTCCCGATCTTGCTCCTAATGACTTCTATCTGTTTTTGAAGAAGCTTTTCAAATTATCACCCCTAACATGCTTGGAAACGTTAGAAGGGGTTTTTATAGTAGGCTCGGATATTATCTAGCCGAGCAAAAAGGACTTTTCGAACATTTGCTTTAATTTTTTTTTGACTGGGAGAATCTTTTTGGTTTTTAGAATGTCTTATTTTATTTTGAGAACTTGCTTTTATTTTGTTTCTCCTTATTATTTTCATTGTAACACGTCGTCACTGATAAATCTGAGCAGTTGACAATAAAACGCTCTTATTTATCAGTGACAAAAAATAAGAAAATTACGTTATAAAAATTTGCGTATTTATTGACCAAATTCCTTTCATTCACTTCATTCATTGACTACGCTCCACACAGCACCGTGGTTAGAGGCGTACTAAATACCAAAGGAAAGTCATGCAAGTGGTGATCGCAAGCCTGAGTATTGGTTGCTTCACTGATAGGCGTGCGGTGTCTCTGCATGTACGTACACTGGCAAATTAGACTTCTTCCGCCCTATGTTCGCAGTAGCTTGAAGCGGTCTGTATATTATACACATTTAGAAAGATCAATTTTGTGACTGCATGTATGCGTTTTTTTTTTAAATCAAGTGTACTTAGATTCTAGTTAGGATTTGCGTGTGTGTAGTCAAATTTTTTATCTTATTTAAAAACCACCGAAAACGAATAAATTCTTTTCTTTAGGAATTTACGCAGTGGGTTTTAACATATTTTTGAAAAAATTTCCTTAACTTAGTGGCGAAAAACCCAAAAAAAGTAGTTTCGACATTATGAATCCGCCACAAACATATAGATTTTATTTACCTTAATCAGATCAACCATGGCAACAAATAAGTTTAGATTTTGTTGGACCTTTGCCTCATTTAAAAAATTGTAATATGTATCTTTTGGTAGTCTATGAATACTTTACCAAATATGTTACTTTATTTCCTGTTCGTTCGGAAACTGCTAAAGTAGTTTGTAAACACATTGAAAATGGTATTTTCTTAACGTTTGGAGTTCCGGAACGTATTATATGTGATAATGGACCACAATTTCAATCACGTCTTTTCAAAGAATTAGTTGGAAAATATCATTCTAAGATTCATTACACAGCAGTTTATCATCCTGCAGCTGATCCGTGTAAAAGAGCGAATCGTAGTATTTTAGCGATCATCTTTAGGTCTCGGGCATCTAGACCAACTTCTTTTCGTGTTGGAATTTATACTGGCACCGACACATCCTTAGACCGCTGAACTAAGCCTTGAATGCCAAACAAATTTCAGCAAACAGGACAGAGATTACAAGACCAAAACCAGGAAAATGCAGTATCAGAGAAAATTCGAAGAGTAGCGAACAACTTTAATATTAAAAGAGCTTTTAAATCTAATAATATAATAATACTACCGAAAATAAGGAATCCATTGACTAAGTTCCTTGTGAGTGTGGTGAATCATACATAGGTGAAACAAAAAGACCACTATCTGTTAGGCTTAAAGAACATCAGACGAATACCCAAGGAGGTGAAACAACGAAATCAGGAATCGCCGAATACGCATGGTCAAAACAACACCGAATAGTATATAAGTACGTAGCCTTAGGAATAGATTGTAGTTTGCGCCTGAAGACGATTAGAGATTGTACTGATCGAAACGTCGTGTATAAATAAAATATAGACAATACTCCAAGCCAATATTTTAAAAATATCGATCAATGTGAAAACCTGCAACACGAGGAGGTGGAAGCACAGAGTACCGAACAGGTCGCTGCTACTTCATCCACTGTACACAAAAGCGAAACTAAAATCAAAACAGTATTGCAAAATACAATAAAAACTAAAAGAACTAACAGTTCCAGTAGCACCAATAATTCTCCATTAAATAGAGAGCCCACACTGGTCCGGGCTTCTTCCAGAATCCAGGATAAGACTGAGAAGAAGAAAACTTTCCTGTGTTTTAAAATAATTTTATTTTTTTAAAAGTACTTTTTTATTTTAAATCATCATACTTTACTTGCTTTTACTCTCGTTTTCTTTAAACACTAAATACTAGTTTTAATTTCAGTAAAAAAATCAAAAAAATAAACAAAAACTGGTTTTAAATTTATATATATTATTTGCTTTTTAGTTTTTTTTTAAATTGTAGTTGATTTTTATTTTCTATCTTTTATTGTTTTGTGCACCTATATTTTACATATTAGACACTTCTTCTAAACTTGCCCTTATAGAATCGATTAAAAAATAAAAATTAAATCTGTCATTTTTATAACAAAATATGAATTTATACATACAAGACTGCGAACACCAATTAATCAAAACATACGAGATACCTAGCATTGATAATTACAATGAAAAGTTTCTAGAACATGAACAAAAAGTTAATTGCAAATGTTTTTCATTATTTCATTTGAACATATGCAGCGTTGCCAAAAATCTTGACGAATTTCAAATTCTACTTGATCAAATAGGGAATTCCTTTGATTGCATTATACTAACGGAAACATTTAAAGTACCTGACGTATCTATCTACTCTCTGTGTGGCTATAATACAATATACAGTGAAGGTAATATAAACAGGAATAATGGCACGATAATGTATGTTAAACAAAACTTAAATTTTAACCATAAAATAATAAAAATTGGACAGTACAATGCTATCCAGACCACAATATACAATCAAAACAATAAACCTATTATAGTTACTGCAGTTTATAGACCACCATCAACCGACGAAAACATATTCATTAACAGCTTAGAGACTTACCTCCAGGGAATAACACAAGTTAGTGAGTATAATTTTCTCGTGGGGGACATTAATTTTCATTTATTGAAAAGGAATGACGACCAAGCTTTAAATTATCAAAATATTTTGTCCGAATATAATTTTTTATCCGCCATTAATAAAGTAACAAGGCCGCGATGTTTAGACCACATTTTTGTTAATAGTTTAAATAATGAAAATTATAGAACACAATATTTTTCAGCCATTTTACAAGTACAAATAACGGACCATTATGGTATTTCCATTAAAGTTCCCTGCGAATTTAAAAATAATTGTGGTAACACAGTAAAAAAAAATCGAAAAGATTGATCTAAATAAACTAAAAACTAACTTAAACACTACAAACTGGACTAATTTCTATCAATCCTCGAATGTAGAGGAAAAGGCACACTTCTTTATGGATACATTAAAAACTAAAATATCTGAATGCACCTACTATATAACAATAAAAAATAACGAAAAAAAGAGAAAACCCTGGATTACTAACTGTCTAATAAAATCTGTAAATAAAAAAAATTCACTATATAAGCAACAAAAAGAACAACCACGGAATATAGACCTTAAAAATCAATTTTTACGTTACAGAAATATTCTTAATACAACTATAAAAACAGCAAAAATAAAATATTATGAAAAAATTTATGGAATTTTGTCAAATCAATAAGCGCCAAAACCGCAGAAAATCCAAATTTACAAATTTTAAAAGAAGACCACACTTTAATCACAAATGAAAAACAAGTAGCAAATGAGTTTAACTATTACTTTTCAAATGTTGGCAAAAATCTGGCCAACAAAATAAAAAAACCAGAAGGTGCATTGCCGCAGAGAAAACGGATAAATCGGAACTTTATATTGTATCAAACAAACGAGTTTGAGGTTAGAAAAGCGGTAAAGGAATTAAAATCAGGCAAAGTGCCTGGCATTGACGGCATAAGAGCTGAAACCTTAAAGGATATTATCGAACAAATCATTTCACCCCTGACTAATTTAATTAATCACACTTTTAGAAAAGGTATTTGTCCATCTGAATTTAAAGTTTCCGTTATAAAACCAATTTTTAAGAATGGAGATAAACAAGAAATGTCGAACTATAGACCAATTTCACTGATTTCCACCATCGCTAAAGTCTTTGAAAAAGTACTCAAAAATAAGCTTTCAAAATACTTAGAAAAATTTAAAATAATTTCTGATCGACAATATGGATTTCGTGAAAACAGAAGTACACAAGATGCAGTAACTTTCTTGACATCAAAAATATATGATAATTTGGATCAAAGCAAACCATCATTCTGTATTTTCCTTGATCTTGCTAAGGCTTTCGATACTGTGAGTCACCCACAGCTGTTGGGGGCCTTGGAGGATATTGGAGTGCATAAAGTTTCCCAGAAACTATTCAAGAGCTACATTACGGATCGGGAACAGTACATGATGATTGGGCACCAGATAAGCAAGGCGGAAACAGTGAAATTTGGTGTCCCACAGGAAACTGTCTTCGGCCCTTTGTTGTTTATAATTTATCTAAACAGTATACTTTTAAAAGAACTTCCGGGCTACATAATAAGTTTCGCCGACGATACGGTCATTTACCTCCAAGCAGAGAATTGGCTTACTCTTAAAATAATTGCAGAGCAAACATTAAGAGATGTAATTGAACTATTTAATCACAAGTTACTAACAATAAATTACAAAAAAACCAAGTTTATTAATTTTAGCAGCTCCACTAGAACATTACCACACTACGACACACTAACAGTTATTGACAGTACAGATCAGATAAAAATAGAATCAACAAACAAAATAAAATATCTAGGAGTTTGGATAGACAAACATCTCAAGTGGGACCACCATGCCAACAACGTGATAAAAAATCTTAGAGGCATACTATACAAATTTAAATATTTATCAAAATTCTTGTCTGAAAAACACTTAAAAACGATATATTTTGCCCTAGTACAATCAAGGTTACAATATGGCATATTGGCATGGAGTGGAATTCTAAATGCACATCTTCAAAAACTGGAGACTTTACAAAGGTTTTTCCTTAAGATTATGTTAAGAAAGAATAGACTATATTCAACCAACTTGTTATATCAAGAATCACAGATATTTGATGTTAAACAAATGTACTTTTTCCAGATAATGCTATACACTTTTAAAAATAAAAATAGTTTACAATTTATTAACCATAACCACGGAACAAGATGGCAACAAAACTTGAATGTAATTGTTAATAGAGCACATAAGCAAAAATCTCAAAAAAACTGTTTTTCTTTCACAAAAATTATTTAATTTTTTACCATTACAAGAAAAAACTTTTTTAATTGAAATTGACAAAATTTATATATTTAGAAAGAAAATGAAAAACTTTTTACTAAACAGCAACCGGGTCATGATAAGAAGTTTAATTTAATAATATTTTTTAGTTAAACCTAAAAAAAAACACAAAAAAAAAATCTAATCTTATTAAAAATAGACACAAGAGCTAGTGAAAAAACAGGAACATGTTATTTAGTGTTAAGGCTAGAGGTAGTTATTAGGCTTACATTTCTTAAAATATTTTTTTTACTAGAATATATTAGATTAAATAATGGATCTACATTGCTGCAAGTATTTAAAAACATACCACGCGCGACTTTGTGGTCTTTTCTTTGTTTGCACAATATAAATTCATTTTGCATTATGTAATTATTATCTGTACGTTGCAAATAAATAAATAAATAAAATAAATAAATGGAAGTCCGAAACACAGAGTTAATTTCAAGATCTCTCTTGTCCTGAACCCACCACGAAATCCAAACTGCGTGTCGCTTATAAAGGATTCGCATTTTCCATAAATTCTTTTATAGATAATATTTAGAAATCTTTTGCTAAATGTTTTTTAGGTAATATAACAAAGGTTGAGTCAGCAGAGATTTTACCGCTGCGCATTTGAAATATCGAAATCTAGAATATTTTGTTTATGTTTATTCAGCAAATTCTTGCGCATTGAGAACTTCAAAACATGAGTCGACAGGTTATTCACCATTTTTCGTAAATTTTGGTCGTGAATACATTGGTGATGGTCGTGAATATTACTCATTTGAAGTTAAGGGAATAAGCCCTACTGTAGAAACTCGTGTAGAAGGATTTCAGAAACTTTTTAAGGAAGTTCAGAAAGCACTTCAAGTATCTGATGAGAGACGACGTCATTACTATAATCTCAGACGTAGAGATGTTCAATTTGAAGTCGGAGATTTAGTGAGGCGTAAAAACAAGGTTCAATCTAGTGCTGCTGAGGCACTTACTGCTAAATTATGTTGCAAATATTTAGGATCTTTTAAAATTTTTAGAAAGGTTGGTTCTGTTTGTTATGAATTATGGTAAAGTTCAATAGGGAACATGGCATGTTCAAGATTTGAAATCTGTTATTTCTGACAATGATTGTGGGGACTAATTTATAGTTGTTTAAAGATGTAGAAGAAAAATTTGAGTTTTTTTTTGATCGGTGTTCACCTCTATTTAAGAAGGGGGGGGGGAATGTAACGGTTTCGTTTTGCAATTTATAAAATGTTATGATTTATTGTTTGCTTTTGATGTGTAAAATAAATTTAGTGTCCTATGTGTTATGACTTTATTCTAATGTACTATGTTGGGAATTTGGAACCTTTGGTTGCACTAAAACAAAGTTATGATTGTTTTCCACAAACCAAAACTACACTTTTTTTGCACTAGGCGCGCGTTTCGCTAACAACGTTAGCATCATCAGGAGACCATAAACAATGAACTAAATTAATCTACGCTCTATCTTACATACAATCCTTTAGTGGGCGGAGATAAGACTAATAATTTGTGATTGATCACGATTTTTAATCCTATCTCCCCTCAACCAAAGAGTAAAGTGTACTAAACGGGTCCTCTATCTTTATTTAAACTATTTCTAGATTTAATGATTTCCATACTTTCATATGCTTTCAAAAGTCTTTTGTTTGGTACACTTTTTAGAAATTTGAGGTTATCTAATGTGAATCTATGATTGTTTTCAAAAGCATGCTCGGCCACACTTGACTTTTCTGTTCTTCCGTATTTTAAGTGTGCTAAGTGTTCTTTAAAACGTGTTTAAATAGAGCGTCTCGTTTGTCCAACATTTTTTTTGTCACAATCCATGCAATTTCGTAAATTCCACTTTTTTTTAGAACTGTAGTTTTATCCTTGGGATTTCCTAGTAAGCTTCTTATTGTGTTACCGGATTGATATACTAATTTAAGACCGGTGTTATTAAATACTTTTTGTAATCCTTTCGTATAATTAGGATTATAAGGAATTGATACAGATTTTGAGTTGCCGGTATCTTTTTGTCTGAAAAAAGTGGAATTCCAAAAGGTCTTTTGAAAAGAATGTCTATTTATCAGCTTATTTATTAAGCCTTCGTCGTAACCGTTTTCGCCAGCTATATTCCTAATCCTATTCTTTTCTGCTTCAAATCTTTCTTTGTTTAAGGGGAAATTTACTAATCTATATGTTAAAAAGTGCAAACTTGCAAGCTTATGTTGTTAGCAATGAAAAGAGTCATTTTCAATATACCTGTTGGTGGCCGTTTCTTTTCTGTATAGGTCAAAGTCAAATTTATTCTTATTTCTTATAACTAAAGTGTCTAGAAATGGCAGTGTACCGTTGTTCTCTGTTTCAGAAGTAAATTTAATTGTGGGAAATTTGTTATTTATTTTTTCCATAATATTTTCAACACTAGTTACTTTAGTGTTGAATACTGGAAACACATCGTCTACATACCTGAACCATTCTCTGGGGAAATACTCAAATTCTTTACTAATATCTGATTGAAATTTGCTCATAAAGAGGTTTGCGATGAAAGGTGATAAACTATTACCCATTGTGGTTCCTTCTAATTGCTGGTAGTAGTTATTTTTATATTGAAAGTAATTCTAAAGTCTGTTTGTCTTCTAGATGTTTGTTCTTAGTAGTTCCTCCAGGTATTGTAAGGTATTGGGGATCGGCACACTAGGGAACAACGAACTAACATCAAACGAGAGTAAAATTTCACCCATCCCGTTTAGTACATTTTACTCTTTGGTTGAGGGGAGATAGGATTAAAAATCGTGATCAATCACAAATTATTAGTCTTATCTCCGCCCACTAAAGGATTGTATATAAGATAGAGCGTAGATTAATTTAGTTCATTGTTTATCGTCTCCTGATGATGCTAACGTTGTTAGCGAAACGCGCGTCGAGTGCCAAAAAAGTGTAGTTTTGGTTTGTGGAAAACAATCATACCTTTGTTTTAGTGCAACCAAAGGTTCCAAATTCCCAACATAGTTGAGATGGCTTCACGGTCAACGGAACTAAATCTCTATCGTAAGTTTAGTACTAAGATTAGGCTAGTTGGTGCAGATATTTGGTTTCTAAAATCTTGCAAAAAATTCAAAGTTTTCCCAAACTTTGTTCAAGTAAATTTGCCGAAATCTACAGTTTCTTCAAAAGTAGCCCTGTTTGCAAAACAGAAATGGTTAGATTTAGAAATCAAAAATTTGTACGCAAAACGAAGTATGTTTGAGCTTGAAGCATACCGACTGTTTAAAAAGTTGACATTTAGACTTAGTGAAAAGAACTTTGAAGAATGGTGCGATTTCCAAAGACATATGTTTGTAGTAATTGAGAAAAAATTTACGAACGAAAATATTGTTTAAAACAAAAAAGGAAGTTAAAAAACCTCCAAATCAATTACTTCAACCGAAAAGAAACTAAAAAACAAAAGATCAAGAGATCTTGGGTGGAAATAACGAAAATTCAAACTTGGATGAGCATCCCACAAGGAACACACAAAAGACCAAAGCGAAAAGAGAAATTATTAAACGATGTTTCGCCCTGGGTAACCAGCGTGGGCTCATTAGTGGTTTCACTGGTCACCCTCTATTGTTTACTTGGTTGCAAACAAAAGATTAAAATATTTATTTTGGAAAATTCTTCGGTACAAACAACAACTTTCAGCAAAATTTAAATTTATAAGAAGTGGTCAAAAGCAAAGTTCAAAGAAAAGGAACTCTCTTTGAACGAAAAGAAACCCTCTGTATTGAGGTAATTATGAATTGATATAAAGCCTAAATCATATCATACCAAGGTTGTTTCTATAATTTTTCTTTTAAATTGTTCAGTGTGTAATTCATGGTATTTCTTTCTAGGGTGTTTGGAGTTGTTGGAGCCGTTTGAGATTACGTTTAGTTATGTTTGAGTTTGGTTATCCTGCAAGAAATTGAATTCTCCGTGCTTTGGATAAACCGGACTTGGCCAGATGTCTTACGCGTGTTCTCCATAATAAGTGAGAGTTCAACGTGGAATCTTAGACATGGAGACATGCAAGTCCAGTTGAGGATCCGACGAGGCTGAACACGAGGGTGAGACCGATCCATCTATTTGTCTTACGAAATTTAAAAAGAAATTTGTAGTAAAATGTTTAACCGAAGATACTTACGTCAATTCAGAAGCGTAAACTGTCAGTAAAATAGGTTATCTTGTCAGGATAATTTCGGGGCACTAGCTTGTGAGGTTAATTTCAGGGCACTAGCTTCTGAGGATAATTTCAGGGCACTAGCTTGTGAGGTTAATTTCAGGGCACTAGTTTGTGAGGTTATTCAGGGCACTAGTTTGTGAGGTTATTCAGGGCACTAGCTTGTGAGGATAATTTCAGGGCACTAGTTTGTGAGGTTAATTTCAGGGCACTAGCTTGTGAGGTTAATTTCAGGGCACTAGTTTGTGAGGTTAATTTCAGGACACTAGGTCTGTTTGATGGCGATAAAAATCTTAAATATTCAAAAGCCATAGTCTCATTTAACCTAATTAAAAAAAAGAACCCAGAGATTTTGTTACAAGCTCACTGATTGACTTCCGCTAAAATTGAAATTCTACGGTTAGCTGACCAATCGAAGAGCTCAAATTAAACAAATAATGAGACAATCGCTCTGTCGCTGCACAAAGTCGCTCCATAAAAAGGAATAACGGTTGGGGAAACGTCACTTTTTCTATGCTTTGACACAAGCTTTTTCGTATTTTATAGTTGTTTTCATGGCAATAATTTTCTTAAATTTTTTTTAATTTTGAGTGATATGCTAGCCATTCTGACACAAATACAGGAATTTAAGGTACAAATGAACTTGTAAGATACCTCATCTGCTCTTTGCAGAAAATACTTAGTTTTTGTGGAATTTTCATATAATCCGCGAAGCAGGACAAGTTGAAACGAATGAGTGAATGAATACTTTATTCAAAATCCAAACTAAAAAGTATACATACAAATATTTTTGAAGTAATTTATTTATATATTAATACATTAGGATGCTCTTAGTAATTGATTACATTTCCAAGAAGATTCCTCCATGATAATCAACAAAAAATTAATAATGAGTGGCTCCTCCATGGTTATTTATGCACTCGTTTGTTTTATTGTGTATTGACAAAATAACATGCTCTATATCATATTGCGGCATGTCAGAGTTCATCTAAGTTTCCTGGGGGACGTGGTAATCGACTAAGATTGCGCCCTATCATATCCCATACGTGTTCGATAGGCGACAAGTCTGGAGATCTTGATGGCCATTGCAAAGTCTCTATGCCAAGCTCATGTAATATATAAGTCCATTGTTTCACGAGCAATATGCGGTCTGACATAATCTTGTTGAAAGATCGCATTTGGGATAGTTTGTAGGAAGAGATGTAAAACTGGCTGCAGAGCACTTCATCGATATATCGCCGAGCAGTCAGATTGCCGTTGATCAGGACTAGAGGTGATCTGCTTCCTAAACATATATAGCACTCCATACCATGATACTTTGCTGTCTTGCTGTATCACGTTCAACACCAATGTCTACATTTCGTCTCTCACCTCGAAATCGCCTAACCCCCATGCGTCCATCATGACCGCCTAAACAAAACCTGGATTCGTCGCTGAAGCTTATGGTATTCCATTCGTCATTCCAGTTTTGCCGAGCTCTGCACCACTCCAAGCGGCCAGCCTTATGTTGTGGGGTCAAAGATAGCACCAAAAGCGGACGGTAAGCCCTCAGCCTCATACCAAGCAATCTTCGATTAACTGTCATCCTTGAAAACACTCATCCTGTAGCTGCAACTAGAACATCTCTTACTTGGCGTAGACTGTCCCGTCGATTTCTGAGAGCAAGAAGTCTGAGATGCCGTAAATCACGACCTTGTAATAATCTAGGGCGTCCAAAATCCGCCTGACGTCTCATCATTAGACAACCTTCTCCAAACTCTTAACACTGTTGATGGATTGGCATTAACCCTTCTTGCAATTTCCCGTAAATCAAAACCAGCCTCTTTCATGCCCACGAAGTCGTTTAAATGATGAAATTGTTGGCTCTTGGCATTTTTATTTTTTAAGTGAACTGTAAGCAATCCAAAAAGATCAAAAACTACGAGAAAAATTATTTAAAATTTTCAGAAAAGGTCTTTTGTTTTTGAAAATGAATAGAAACAACCCGCGAAGAAAGGGAAGATTAGAAGACAAAGAATTTATCAAATTTCCTTTGAGATAAGGTATACACGCAAATAATTTTCATTCAACGAATTATCCACATACATGGTGTTGCATTTTTTTTGTTCTCCAGTATAAAAATAAATCTGATTAAATAAAAATAAAATGAGGTATTTCTGCCAGCGCGTAGCTTTTCCCAATATATACTCTTATCGCACTATAAATATGTTATTTATGCTTAATAACTACTTACTACTAATAGTTAGTGTACCTAGGGGTATAGAAGGCGATCTGACGACTTAGGGCCCTGTTATAAGTTTTTGCTACCGTTGCGCCTCTAGTGACTCAAGCTTGAATTAGGGTGGTGGCGCCGGCGCCGGGAAATTTGAATTCGGGTATTTTTTAAAATATTTCAGTTCATTAGAAACAACATTATTTTGAAAAATCTAATTCATCAATAATTAATTTTATTTTCCAAAATATTGTTGATTCTAATGACTATAAATTTAAAGGCGCATTTACACAGACAAACTTTCCTTTGATGTTGAAATGCCGACAAACATTTACACGAGCCTCTTGAGCAAAATGTTCAAAGAAATGTTCGAGCAAAATCTCGTACAAAAAAACACACGTAAATTTTGGAGAGAATGTTTAGCAAAATTTGTTTAAAGAATTGGGGGTATAAAAATTTCTTTACAAATTCAAAATATATATTGTTATCGGAATTCATTGAACTTAACTGAAAATATTTTTAATCAAGTGCTTTCCGACGGAAAAACGATTTAATGCCGAAATTCACATTTTACCTCATAAGCAACTTCGATTGATCTGATTTTTATAGGGGATATGCCAGTATACTTGTAACTTTTTTGGGGTTGTAAAAAAAGCGAGAATAAAAAAAATAATAATTGGCACTTATTTATTGTTGTTGCCTGTAAAATATGATAAAAATTTACGTTTAAAAGAATATCCCTTTATTTTACTTCCTAGTTTAGTCTTTTACATAATAATTAAGTCAAATTAAAAAACCTATATACATTTTATTAAATCTCAAATATATGAACAAAAGCACGTTCGGTTTAAATAATACCCGTTTATTACCCACTTTTACAACCCTACGAACCCGAGCCTTGTCTAAAAAATATAATTTAGCAGTAATTTAGTAGACTGTGTCGCCGATCTATCATCCCGCGTTTTGGATTTCGCAGGTAGTAGGCCGGTCACCCTTTTGGATCACAATGTTGCCCTTTGCATATTGTTGGTTCAGTGTCAGTAATCGACCTTGATGATTACATTAAATTGACAGTAAATATCTATATCTTCAGCATTTTCATGAACCTTTTGCTTTTTTAAGCAACCCTTAGGACCTTAAACTAACCAGGTAAATCTGGTGTGAGGAATTAAAAAATAACAATAAAAGCTAAAGGTAAAGTTACAAAAATATGTTTAAAAAAAATCCCCCTCCCCACTACTCCTCATAGTTGTGAGGCGCGGATTACCGCTTAAAAGTGCAATTTTTGAGTTTTTTTACGATATTTGAAAAACTCAAAATTTTTTTGGAAAAGAAATATTTTCGTGGGTTTTTTTATGACTTAAGGAAAAAAACCCTTGGAAATAAAACTCGCAAGAAAATCCCAAAAAAGCCCCGGGCAAAAAAATCCGGAAAAAACCCTAAGAAAAAAATATTATAAGTACCCCTAATCCATGTGACAAAACTGATAGTAGAGCCAATAATAATGTTTCGCTTGCCGTCGGCTTTCTTTCACAAAAATTTTAAATAAAAGTTGGTGTTCCATTTTTTTAAAGAATTGAGATCACTGATCACTAATGTGAAATTTTATTTATTCTCATCTTTAAAAATATGTTTCCAAAATAGATAGCAATAATTTGCTTAAAAATTTACTCGAACAAAATGTTCAAAGAAGAGCTCACAAAAATGTACACGCAAAAAATTTTAGATCTTTTGCACCAGCTTTTATTTGAGCATGTTCGTCTGTGTAATTGCGTCTTAAGAAATAAACCAAATGCGTCGAATTTAATATATTATATTATTCTTTTAAGAAGATATACATATCGAAACTATTCTATTTATTACCAAACTATTTATTATGCTTCCCATGTTGGACTCAATAGCAGCAGTTCTTTTAAGACTTGCGAGTTTTCTTCATTTTCAAAAAATTCGGTGTAACTGGTTACTCATCAGCATTTTTGAACGGAATGGACTAAAACAAAATGTAAATAACAAATAAGCTAAATAAGTGCCCTATTAGAGCGTTAATACACCATCATAATTGGTGATACCGTAGGAAAAATCGGTTATTTTTCTCCCGTATCCAAAAATAACCGAACCGAAATACGTTACTTACCGAGGCTTAACGGGACCCGCTCGGTTACTTTTTGCAACCAACCAGATTTATTTCTGAGCAAAAGCTGCAGCTGGTAGGTGATAATTCGCTTTTTTGTTTAGTTAGGTTTTTAATTTTTTTGTGAAAGTGAATTTGCAAAAACAGGAATTGTTGTTTTCTTTTATATTCTATTTACATTGGTAGTTTGTATGTTGGCAAAAGAATACGGTTACTGTAACTTGTGTTTGTGGTTTAAAAACTCTTTTTAGTATCTCAGTTACGATAAGACGGTAAGCCACTGACGGTAAGCAAATAAAGTGACGATAAATTAGTGGTCTATTAACTCTCTATTAAATAGGCTGTTTTTCCTCTGGTATGTAGAAACCTTGTCCACTACTTACCATTAAAGTCAGTTTCAGACTCTGGCGGTAAATGCAAGGATGGAATTACATGCCGCATTAGAAAGCTTCGTTTTTTGAATAGTTTTCTGGTTTAAAATGTCGGGTTCATACTCTAAACCTATAAAGCGTTTCAGATGGCAAACCATGGAAAGTGATGAAGCAGAGGATCACTGGGACATTCTGAGACACAACACTTGAGCATAGTTTTTCAATTGTACTTATTACAAAAATCCAAGAAATTACTGTAACAGTTCAAAAAAAGGTCAAAAACACACAAAAAGACCTCGTGAAAAGAACGAATAGATGATGACATTGATTAAGATGTGAAATCTTTTTGGTGATGTTTTAATATTTAAAATAGCTGATGTATTTTTATTAGCTACTTTTAATATTAGCAACAAAAAGCTTAAGTAAAAAAGCAACATTTCTCGAATAAACCATTCAGTTTATTTGAGTTATTTAAAAATTAAAAATACATTTTTGTACAATCTTAGTTAAATCCTATATAGTAGTCTATTAGAAAAAAAACTGATCTACTATAAAATCAATAAACCAGCAGCCCAACCAAATATTGAACGAAAAAGTACAACAAATTTATTTGGTTCTGTTTTTACCGGTCTTTACAATAAGATAGGATAATTAGCTGAAATTTACTGAAGTGTTTACTATATTTTTCCTTATTTTCGCTATTAATCCTATCCCACGAACCAAAACAAAACAAGCTAGGTACTCAAAACGTATAATCAAAACACACAATTAAACATAAACTCTTCTGCGTTGACAAAAATAAAATAAAATTCGCACCCCGTGGACAAAAATAAAAACTCAACAAAATCGAAATACCGACGATATTTGAGTATTATATTTTTGTTGGGCGAAAATTAAATAACAATTTCAAAAAATTCCTTTACTTTTTTAAGCATGATTTATGTACAAGAAATTGAATGAAAAAAAAAAACAATCAAATTTTCAAGTCGATTTTCAATATCATTAAAAAATAATAAATAATAAGAAACATTGTAAACAGTAATAATAAGTTTTTTTTAGGTTTAGCTCACTTCAAAACATTCTACAGGGTGTCCCACTCGAAATTAGGCAAATTTTAATCAAGCAGAAAATTTAAGATAGTGTATTAAATTGTTCCCGGCATTCTATGGGACGCCCTGTGAAAGTCACAATACAGGGTGTAACAATATTTGGTAAATAAAACTTACACATCCCATACGTAGTTACGCGTCGTCATCTAGAACTACCTCAACTAAAAGCCAGCATTTTATAGTTTTAGCACCCTTTGGCCATATTGGCAGTAAAGAAAAAACTAATGCGAGTTTTTGTTATGTTTTGGATATGTATGTATGTTTAAACTCATAGATACACTGGTTTAACCTATCAATTTTCCTATTAGAATGGTGGCGAAATAAGACCAAAGGACCCCAAAGCAATAAAATAAGCAAAAATTGACACAAAAAACCCCCTTGCTTATCACAAAATTTAGCTTGTCCAGCCGTATTTTATTACGTATACAAAAATAACTTTCTGCCAATACCGTCTTATCTAAAAGCTTGGAATTCAAAATTTTTACAACTTTGCTTCAAAGAGAACAGCATTTTTTATTTAAATATTCATGCACTCAAGTTCCTTTAGAACCATCAAAAAAGCAGAAGGAATGGCTGAACAAAAATTTTGCTTAGCCACCTTTGCTTTAATTTTTTCTTGTTCTTTTTAGTTTTTAAAAATTGTATGTCATAGTTATAAATGACAACAATAAAAAAATAAATATGCAAAACCATAACAAAGATACCATTTGATAATAATTTACAATTTTGTTTACTTTTGACTTGACTGTTTTTCGAAATCATTATTCACTAGTGAGTTTCAATAGGGACATTTGTTATTTTGTTTTGAATGCTATTCTCTTGTATTAAACATAGTTTTGTAGTAACTATTCTACCATGTTCCAATAATTTATAAAAAACATAAAAAACGAAAAATGGAATTAAAAAACAAACGAAATTCTATGTACACAAGAAAGGTATAAAAATAAGACAACATATTATTATTCCATATTTGTCTTTAAGTTCAGTTATTATCTACTAGAATTAATCGAAAATTTTGTATATTATACTAATTATACATCTCAACAAGATAAAAAAAAACTCAAATATTTTAACCAAAAGAACTTCAAAAACGACGGACCATTTCCAAAAATCTTTATAACTTTTTTCTACTGGATTAACTTATTATGAAATTTCACAAATACGGGGAATGAACGGTTTTGGACAGTCAGTAATGCGCGCAAGAACTATGTTCCCTTGATGATGCCATACACTCAAGTTAAATAAAATATCAAATGGTGCAGCCTATATTCTTAAGAAGGAGGATTTTTAGATGGTTATATTTTTTCCCTTTTCCGTCGAGACATAATATAGTCTTTAAGACAGTGAGGCTATAAGAGACTGGTCCTAGGAGCAGTCTTATCATTTAGAAAATAAGTCTCGCAATCCAAAGAGGTAATGCTGCCTTATTTAAAGGATTGATTAGTTGTCCGCCTTTAGTAGGTCTATTATATTCGATCTATCTCTAAAAATATGATTTTTATTATAAAATTTAAACAAATAATGGTTATACTGGCAAATGTGAACACTGTCTCATCCCCTGTTTCTTCTTTCTTAGCTTTAGGCAATTTTCCAGCACTGTTTGATACACGCCAAGGTGGTCTGACTTTTCGTCACTTGGTAACTCTTCTTTTTTTCCTCCTGTTCGTTTATTGTTTCTTCCTTCACTTTATTGTTTTATTATTTAACCCCCACATTCACCGAAAAAATACTTGGATTAGTTTAGCTAATCCATGCTCCCTCTTTGTTCATTTCCATGTGATCGACAGAGAAAAAAAAATTAATTATATAGCTAACGGGGTATACATTAATTTTTATAAACATTAAAACAAAAGGCATCACATAAAGGGAATATAGGTACAGGGATTTGGAATTTCTGGAACCGCTATCTGTATGTATCACAGTCAGTCAAAAATCGTCCATTGGCAGCGTAATTGTTGCCTTCAACGTAAAGAGCGTCCAAAAACTTGTGCACCACCAAAAACTCTCGTAATTTTGCCTAAATACTTTCATTTACCTTGTATACCGACACATTTTAGTCAATGTTTCCTAAAGCCTAGTTTATAATTGGAATAGTCATTGCAATAGTCGTAAAGACAGTCACAGAGCGTGCATTATAACAAAAATTACGACTATTACAATGACTATTCCAACTATGAACGATACTTAACAGGCTACCACTTGAAATAATTCTTAAAGCAATAATTTTACGACAAATAGGTCAATAAAAAAGCTAATAAAAAAATGGTGGGCTTACCCAACCATTAAATTTATATTTAAAATGTGCAAACAAATGGGACGGCCCTTGGAATAGCATAGTGCTGAAGAGAATTGCCACATTCCAAAAAGTTCATTACAGAACGCCGCAGAAAGAGGACCGACTCATTTAGCAGGCAAGAGCGTCAGCTTGTATTCGGCAAGCCGCAGATCGACGCAATGGATATGAATGATGCTTCATCAAAATAAGTTGCAAATCTCTTTGAGGGGTTAAATATACTTTACTGAAGAGATAAGCAACAATAGATCCGCTGGTGCCCCTGATAAAAATTCTTCGCCAGGTTTAAACCTTTACTGATCGCAGCCTGTTAATTCGCTAACCATCAGCCTATTGTCAATTCAATTATTAACAGTTCCCGGCGAGGCGCAAATTTTTGGACACCCTACAGATCGAACCGCGTTTTATTTTCATCTGGAATCCATAATATGCTTGTAGTAGCTCTCTCCTTCGCTTCGTACAACTTAGAGACCCTGTATATAGGATATACTTTGAGGAAAGAGATGAGCGACAACCCGATCAAAGTCAATTTTATCAAAAAGAATCGAAATATTGGTCCTCTATATTCTAGAATTGTTTAGAGACAGAGAGAGGCATATTGTGTGTGCCCTTGTGTATTCATAAGCATCGAAAAATTTAAAAACAAAACGAATTGTATCCTCTTTTGAAAAATGTGTTTAATTGTTGATGTTCGATGTCACTTGGATTCAGAATCGAGGTAAGCCTGTTTTAGTGTAACACCAATGCACATTTGACATTTTGACAATAGGCCAGTCAAATTAAGATATTTTGAGAAATTAATTCCCAGCGAGCTGGAAATCATTTTAATACCTTTATTCGATCCTACATGCGTGTAATCTGAGTTTGTACCATCCCAGGTGGTGAGCTTAACTTTTGATAGCCAAAAAACCGCCAAACTTTTGCACGCTGCGTCAGATGGAAAATGCCATTTTATACAATTTTAGGCTTGTTTGACGGAATCACATATAAAAAGTTTTCAAAATAATTCTAGATTTTTTTTTATTAATTAATATTGCAGCCGTTTTCCAGAAAACGTCTGCATCTGCAATATTAATTTAACCGTAACAAAATAGCTACAAAAAGGCTACAAAATGTAGCGTTGAAAATATTTGGGCTCCTTATGATGGTCCCCCCCAGGTTCACCGACGTCATTTTGCGGCTTTCTAAGACATATTTTTTAAACTTGAAAAAATCCAGAAAACTAATTAATAAAAAAAAATCTAGAATTATTTTGAAAACTTTTCCTTCCTTAAACAAGCCTAGCTACAACATGTAGTGTTTATTTGATCTTTTTAGCTTTGATAGAACTAAAGTTATAGGGTGGCCCCTCAGATTAACGGTTAAGCAAGGGGGTTCACATTTTCTCGAAAAAGGCTGCTGCTACAAAAATAATTTAACCGTAACAAAATAGCTACAAAATGTATCGTTGAAAATATTTGGGCACCTTATGATGGTCCCCCAGGTTAACCGACGACGTCGCAAAATGTAATTTTTCACCGAAATGAAAAATTCGTTTTCAACATTAGATTTCAGCTATACCACTAAACCGAATTTAACGTTTTTGATGTCATTTGACGCACAATTTATTCCTCTGCATTATTGAACAGAATTTCGACGCACAATTTAATCCTCTGCATTATTGAACAGAATGACATTTTCCCTCGCATTTTCCGGCCGACGCACTTTGGTCTAAAAAGTCATTAAATTGGCCAAAAATACATATGATCGAAGTTACAATATCCAATAACGTCATTTTCAAGATGGTGGTCGGTCTTAAAGTATCAACTTGGACTAGGCTTATCTTTGTGGTTGCTTTTAAAATGTTAATAATAATTGTTTATTCAACCGAAATTTTTGAAGGATCTTTTTCAACGTGATATCTATTTTCGTGAACATATAATATAGTTATTATTACTCTCCTAATAAAATATATGTTTTTATTTATTTTTGTATATAATATATTTATTTATTATTTTAGAGATGGGGGTGAGGGGGGGAGCGAAACATTTTTTTTCCCTGTCTACTTACTCGTTTATATCCACTTTGACCTTTTTTCCTTCAATTCTACGTAAAACACTATTTTTTAGGAGTTTCGGGGGGTGGGCAAGAATATTTTTTTTCTGTTAACACAGAGAGCATATAAATCTAAATAGAGAGGACACAGCGAGTTTTTGATTATTAGCTGAATGCGCCAGGATGAACCGGGATAATATTTTTTTTAAATTAAAACGGCAATAATCCCGCGCGTTGAATGAATATTGATTTATCAATGGCGTACATACTTATATTTAATGCAATTTTAAAAGAACTTGTTGCAAAGGGAGCTGGCAGAAAGTTTTTATTGTATATATTTTTCAGGCCTTTATTACTTGAAATAATTTAGGAAAAACCAGAGCATATAATTTAGGGTTTCTCCGGTAAAAAATAAGTGTTTTTTGCTATCCAAGGTTACTTCAATTTTGCTATAGAAAACAAACATTTGCAGCAAACCATCCAAACTATGCTTCTGTACCAAATTTTAATAACCCCGTCATTTCCGAATCTTAATATATAATACATGATTAGAAGATCAGAATGGGTGAGGAGGTATGTGAAAACTGATGGTCTCATATGATAAATTTCCTTGGATATTCCTTCAATGGTTCTGTTCTCCTAATCCAAAAGAGGCGGTTGTGACACAACCTTGTCAATTCCCATCATGGGAAGTCTTCTCCAAAAGGGAGAGACAAAGAATTTTTTTTCAGAAACTTAACACCTCATTATGTTTTTTTTTTAAATTTGACCGCCGAAGACGAAACCTTGCAAAAGAGTAATGTTTAATTTAAAATAAAAGAAAAAGACTGGCGTCGCAGGGCAACATTTTTGGGGAAGTTGGCACGGGTCTGTTGTCTGCAGCGCAACCCGGGCGATCGATATTATAGATAGTTCCCAACGCGGAACTCGTTCAAAAGAATACGATTTTTCTGTGCGCCGCCACTGCTTTGGATCGATAGAAATAAGCAAGATCGAAAGCGAAAGTGGCGCACCAAGTTTTCAAGCCAAGAACTAAAAAAAAAACGATAGCTGCGCCACTTGGTTTTCAAGTCAGTTGAGCGGGGTCGCAAATTTACCCTTAGGTGTCCTCTCTATTTAGATTTATATACTCTCTGGTTAACATTAGTTTCTATCCGCTAATTTTCAAGTGATTACTTCATTAGACAAATTTTGAAACACTTAAAATTTTGACAACTTTGACAGCCGCTGTGGTGATGTTTAACAACCACTACCACGCATCGATTTTATCAGAGTTTTTGGAACACATTAGAAAATGTCACTCGTAAAAAAATTTAAAGATGAGAAAAAACACAAAATGGGGCTTTATTTTAGAAAATAAGTGTTTTATAGGTTGGAACCTGGTAATATTTTATTATTTTTAAAATTAATTGTGCCAAAATTTTCTAAAATTAACCAGAAAAATAACCACAACCACAACAAAATGGATTCGTAGCTTACGGCGGTGGTAGTGGCTAATTACCACAATGGAATGACGTTTAACTATTGCGCAGACGCAGTAATTACAACCACTACGAAGTGTCAAATAAGCGCTCCAAAATATCCCTATTTCTAAAAAAACACAATTTTTGGTATTTTTTTTTGGGTGGGGGGTGTGGGGGGTCGGTAAAATTCATATAATTTTTTCCTCATTTCTATGTACAACACTATTTTTGACCAAAATAAGAACCTTCTATATGGCGCACCGTTTTCCAGCCACAAGCAAAAACAAAAAAAAGTGTAAAAATTTGGTGCTTTCTGGGCTACCAAAAGTTAAGCTTACCACCTGGGAATTAAAATGTTTTTTTTTTCTACCTAATTTGACTGGTCTACAAGAAAATGACTATAACAAAAATGTCAGTTTCAGTGGCTTTGAAGGGGTGGTCGCGTCGTCTTCCTCAAAAAGTGTCATACATTCAGGGTCTCTAAAACAACTTGGTTAAGTATAAAACTACTGTTAAATAAAAAGCAAACTTATCTGTAAACATATGTACATCACTTGCTGTCGTCATCGTCCTGTTTTATCCGTTCGCGCAGTCGTTTTGCGGGGGGTTCGTCCTCCGCTACGTCTTCTAAGGCGGGCACGTGGATTTTCGTCTCGGACGCTTCCGACGGCTGAAAGACAAAGATTTTTCCGAATAAATTGGAATGTAACACATTTTTTTGTACACTACGCAGCGATTTTTTTAAGCCACAATCTTTGGGCCACCCCCATTTTAGATGGGATAACATCTATATTACTAAAACTTCTGATAAAGCTCTTCTTTTTTATTCCAAAGTAATCAAACTTATTTTGTCTTTAACATAACCATTCTCATTAAAACAGTCAACTTGACTAGCCCATTATTTTTATGAAAAACAGTTAAAATTAAAAGCATTTTGAATATAAATAGCCTAGCACATGCAATGTTTTTACTTTGAGTTTCCTTTCATCCATTTTTGTTCAACCCCAAAAAGTCATTTTTTCACACGATTTTTATTACTTTTTTTTAAATATAAAGAATAAAAAGACCTCCATAAAATTAGCGAGTCCACCTCATAAAATTAAAATTTTAATTTCGTGCCCTTTTAAAAAATTTTGTGCTCTTTCGAGTTTTTGAGAAAATTTAAAAAAAGGTGGGCTAGCGCCCAACCAATAAAGGTTAAAAATATCCGTTTAATACCTCAGAATTATGTGCTCCATGAAAATATTAAAAAAGAAAAGAACTTTTTTACTTATTTTTTTTTAATGTTGTGGGCTCGCTAGCTTTATATAAACCTAGCAGGCCCACTTAAAGAAAGCTTAAAAATATTCGTTAAATATCTCAGAATTATGTGCTCCACAAAAATAGAAAAAAACTATATATTTTTTACTTTTTAAATATAATCTTATGGACAAGCCCAGTCTTAAATAAAGGTTAAAAATATCCGTTAAATATCTTAGAATTATGTGCTTTTTATGTGCTCCATGGAAATATAAAAAATACAAAATATTAACTTTTTTAGTTATTTAAAAAAAAAAATTGTGGGCTCGCTAGTTTTATACAATCCTAGCAGGCCCAGCCTTAAATAAAGGTTATGTGCTTTTTATGTGCCTCATAAAAATAGGAAAAAACTAAAGATTTTTTTAGCTTTTTAGTGTTAAAAAAAAGTAAAAAATCTTTACTTTTTACATAAAAATTCTGAGACATTTAAGGGATATTGTCAACCTTTAATTAAGGTTGGGCCTGCTAGGTTTATATAAAGCTAGCGAGCCAATACCATTAAAAAAAAAACACTGAAAAGTTAAAAATCTTTAGTTTTTTTCTATTTCTATGGAGTACATAATTATGAGATATTTAAGGGATATTGTCAACATTTATTTAAGGTTGGGGTTGCTAGGTTTATGTAAAGTCAGCGAGCCCATAATATTTTTTTTAAAAGTCACTAAAAAAGTTAAAAATCTTTAGTTTTTTCTATTTCCATGGAGCACATAAAAAGCACATAATTATGAGATATTTAAGGGATATTGTCAACCTTTATTTAAGGTTGGGCCGGCTAGGTTTATATAAAGCGAGCGAGCCCATAACATTAAAAAAAATCACTAAAAAAGTAAAAAATCTTGAGTTTTTTTGTATTTACATGGAGCACATAAAAAGCATATAATTCTGAGACATTTAAGGGATATTGTCAACCTTTATTTAAGGTTGAACCTGCTAGGTTTATATAATATATTTTGTTATCTTTTTTTATATTTTCATAGAGCACATAAAAAGCACATAATTTAATTTAAGGTTGGGCTTGCTAGGTTTATATAAAGCTAGCGAGCCCATCTTTTTTTTTTAATTTTCGCAAAAACTCAAACAGCACAAAATTTTATAATTCTGGAATAATTAAATTTTGGATTTTGTGAGGTGGGCTCGCTAGGTTTATGGAGGTATTAAAAAGAGTTGAGGTATTCATGTGGTAAGATGGTTAAGCAAACCATTAACACTGGCCAACATGATTTTTTCTATAATGGTACCGCTGAGACCCCCCCCCCCTATTATGCTACGGAATTCATGTGGTTAGTTTAATCCATCGATATACTATACTTAGTTAGTACGTCGATGCTCTATAATCTACCAAAAAAAAAAGTTAATAGTATGAAAGCGTAGAAGGGCTTCAAAGCAATTTTTATTTTAATTCCTACTTAGAACTCATAATTCCGACTTAGAACTCATAATTCCGACTTAGAACTTATAATTCCGACTTAGAACTCATAATTCCGACTTAAAACTCGGAATTCCGACTTTAAACTGTGGATCAAGCATTTTTGAAAACTCATAGAAAACAAAATGGTTAAGATACGCTAGCTGCCTACGAATACTGCAAGGTTGGTCATATAGGTGAGACGTAGTCGTTTTTGTACGACGCATCCGTTCTGAGCATGCGCACTGAGATACGATTACAATTAAGCATATTTATGGTAACCTGAATATAAATGGCCTAGCACATGAACTGTTTTTATGTTGAGTTTCCCGTTATCCATTTTTTTTAACACTAAAGTCACCAATATGAACTGTCTATAATTCAGATTTTAATATAGAAACATATTTTCCAAACAGAATCGCAACTTTAATTACGTTTTTTTTTTTTAATATAAACTTTATAAAATAAATTAGGGTTGCCAACTTTTCATATTGATTTATCTGGACATTTGTTCTAAATTATCAGGACATTTGATGCAAAATCGAGACATTTTCAAAAACGCTTAGAAATGAAATAGAACAATAAATATTGATGGTTTTTTAATTTTAATTTACAACCTAGCTAAGAAATTTCAATAGAGACAAAACAAAGTAATAGTATATTATATAACAAGAAAAGAAAGTGACAAATTTCACACGAGTGTGAATATTGTGAACGAGGCGTTAGCCGAGTAAAATAACACGCGCTACTTTTCCTACGAACACTGTTGAATTGCACTAATTTTTGTAAAAATTGGTCTTTAATTTCGTACAAATCAAATGAAATTGCTTTTCCGCACATGTGCGCAAAAAATTTCTGCACACGGGTGAAATTTAACGTTTCCCAAGGATGCAAATCGTGTAAAATCCATTATTTTGATATGTGGTCGTAGGAAAAAATAGTTAAACTACACAAAAACCTGTGGCCCAGATGGTTTACCAGTAATTTTCCTAAAAAACTGTAAATTTTTCTTGTCCAGTATTTTGGCTAAAATTTTTAATAGATCATTTTCTACAGGAGATTTTCCGACAGCTTGGAAGGAAGTTATGTTACCCCAATATTCAAAAGCGGAGATAAGTCAAACATTAAAAACTACAGTTATTTAAAAAATTTCTTGATTTCGTAAATTGTTTGAATCAATACTCACAGATAAAATTGCACCATATTTTCAAAACACAATTATAAACCAACAACACGTGTTTTCAAAAGGTAAATCATCAATTACTAATCTTCTGATATATGAAGAAACTTTGATGGAAGCCTTGGAAAGTGGGTATCAGGTAGGATGTCATCTATACCGATTTCTCCAAGGCTTTCGACAGGGTCGATCATAACCTAATACTTGATAAACTTAAAGTCATGGGTATCCATGGCTCAACTTTCAACTGGTTTCGGATTAATAACTGAAAGACGCCAGGCATAACAATAGAGAATTGTCTCCATTGTTATTTAAAGCATTTATAAATGATATATCTTCCGCTTTAGAAAACTAACTTTACACTTCTTGCTGATGATCTAAAATTCTTTAGAATTATAAGTTCGGAGGATTGCCAAAAATTAAACCATACAGATTTTACCTATCAGCTGGATAACTCCAATTTGGAAAAACATTGCAATTATCATGCGTGACTTGGGTGTCTTTTTTGATAGAAAACTCAGTTTTGTTGAACACATAGATATTATTGCAAATAAAGCTATGAAATTGCTAGAATTTTTGTTTAGATCATTGAAACGCGGCTAAGAAAAAAGAAAGGATTTAATCAAGGGTCTTGTCAGTACATAGGACATTTTGCTCCAAATTGGGACAGTCCCAACAAATCGGGACGGGTTGGCAACCCATTAAAGAGAGTTGCAATAATCATGTGGTATACTACCGCTGACCACTCCCCCCCCCTAGAATTTTACGGAATTCATATGGTTAGTTTAACCTAACACAAAAACCTGATATAGATGATTCATTCTACTACATTATTCACCACCACCCCATAGATTTAGGGAAAACCAAAAATATTTGGGAACTGTGTTCCAGTTGGGCGCTTCATGTGAGATTTGCAGTGGCTAGAAATTTCTGAAATTCGTAATGGTCGAATTTTTTTATTTTTTTAAAAAAGAAAACTTCAATCAAACAAGACTTTCACAACTGATTGTTACGTTTTTGAAAACACACAGGCCAATTTATTATTTTAGAGTACTAGTTGTTGAAAAATGTGCAAGAAAAACTATTTCAAAAACAAGCCTTAAAAATAGATGAAAAACCATTTTTACCTGTGCATCCAGCTCCGAAAAAATGGAATGCTTGTAAAAAAAGGTGAAATTTAATCTTATGATTAAAAAAAAAATAATGCGGCGACAGAGCCGTTTGTTCAATGTAATTATCCAATTATTAAAATGTCCGTATTTTTGGCTTTTCCTTGTAAACGAAATTCCAGGATATTTTATCATTTCTTCGTCACGGCAATAAATAACCCCTCTTTTTTAGATATCTAGCGATTTCCCGATTTGTAGACACCACCACAGAAATTAAAATAAACTAGAAGGCGCACTCGCAAATGTTTTAAATCAGTAATCAAATCTAAGGAAATTGCGTCGGACCGACCATGGCAACATTGTAGACCCGCGTTCTGATTGGTTCTAAACATCGATTTACTAACTTTTGATAGGGAACGTCCAAAATATGTTGACTTACACAAAGCTATCTCACGAAACATATGTCTTGGGAAAAAAATCCGTCCTTGTCAAGCAGTGGTCTTTGTCTAATTTAAAATTATACAAGCGCGTTTGTCACGTTTTTCAAAAAATATTTTTTATATTTTGATATATATTCTTGCAATTTTAAAATTATCGCCCAATTACCATATTTCTAAAAAATATGTTATTTATTTAAAAAACTCGAACTTTTTATATTAACAACAACAGAATTAACAACAATAACACGGTAAAATGATTATTAGCCTTTATTTACAAGTTAAAAGAGCCAAGAAATTTTTAAAAATTGGTGCAATTGTAAAGTACGGTATGGTGATCTTAGTTCTGAAATTAGTTTTACGATAACCTAAAAATTTCCACCGATATCCGAAAAATTGTGTTTCTTATCGGCGAAAAATTCAAAAAACACAGCGAGGCTCGTAAGTAGCGCACAGCTCGTAACACTGCGGTGTGCGGCCGTGCAATAAAGACTGGAGTACGATTTGCCCGTCCATGATCTTTGTGGGTGACATACGAGGTACTCTTTGATCCCGGTATAAGTGTTTATATAGAGTGCCTATAATGCGACAGCTAAAGTTGAACTAGTGATACTAAGAAGTACGTACTCTTTTAAATAAATTTGTTGAAAAAAAAAACACAGAACTAAGCAGAACATAAATTCACATTTTTAACTTGTTAGACTCTATAAATGTATTTTAATTGTGACTTGTATATTTATTTATTAATGGTTGTGACTGTTTTAAAATAATTAAATAATACTCTTTACAAAAAATCTTCTTTCTCTTTTTAAACGTTCAAAAGTTGAAATGGCTCCAGTGACTAGGCGAAATGCTATCAAAGAGCTTTTACAGAAGTTTCAAAACATAAACGGTGACAACAGTCCAAAAACACTAAACAATAGTTACGTCGAGGTAGTTTCTCCGACAATGTATATAGAAAATAAAATGACCGCCTCAAAACCACAATTTATATAATGATGGACTTACGCAACAAATTAGCAGACAGAAGTTAACGATTTAAGATTGAGAAACGAGATATTATGTAAAGCTATAGAACGATTGGAAGATGAAACAAGATATACAAGTTAACTATTGACAAATTAACAAAGTCAAAAAAGACGCATGTAGCTGATGGTAGCACACAAACCAGTAATTTAAATAACTTGATCTGGGTGAAACAAAATCCCATGAATTACACGGGATATATCGACGCTAATGATGTTAAAAATTCAAACAAAAGCAAAAAGAAAATTAAGAAGCAACGACAGAAAATGAAAAAGCTAGAAGTCCAGTTAAAGAATGCCGGAAAGAAGAAAAACAAAAAAATATAAACCAATCAGATGAAAATTCCAGTGGAGACGTTCGAAGCGGAAACGGATTCAACTGTCTGCAATGAAGAAATTCAGAGTATCAAACGCGACCTAATCCATTTAGAAGAATTCTTGTTCATGGGTAACAACACTTGTTCAGCGGACCAACAGGATTTAAATCATAAGGAAAGAATTAAAAAACTGGAAAGACGATGTTATCTACAACACAAACCGTAACGGGATTATAAGCAGTCTCAAAAAGAACTATTTGAGCTAAAAAATAGTCTCTTTAACCAACCGCAAGTGTTAAATAAAGAAACTCAGTGCGACCTAAACTATACAGTAACTACAACCAAAAAGGAACAACAAAACCAACAAACAAAGCATACAACACCAGGTTCTCATTTTAGGCGACAGCTTTATTACGGATCTGTATAAATTCATGAAGTTCTACCAAGATGAAAACTACAGCATATTGACAGTTGCGAAACATAACGTAAATATGGTAAAAAAATTTACGAAGAAAGACTTTGTTATCATATCCGGTGGTCTACAAGATGCCATAGAAGGTCGTCGAATAGGAGAACAGTTTCCTGACTTACTGCCAGCAGACAAACTTAATCTATTTATCAGTTCCTCTCTGGGGTAATAGAACAGTTCTTAATAAATTTATAGACCAGATAAATATTTCAATCTACGAAAAGCTTAAGGGTATTTGAACTCATTTCTTCAATCATCGTGTTTTATTCTCGGCAAATCCCTGGCTTTAAAGATTGAAAAAAAGCAGTTGGCTCAACGTATATATAACATTATAAGCAACGTAAGTACCAATATTGACGAATGTAACATAGTTCCGAACTCTTTTTTAGATTAAGCAACTTCGAAAATATTAAAACAACACTAAAATCAAATTTCAAACTTTCTTTCATATTACTGAATGTGCAATCGTTACGAAATAAACTAGATGAACTCTTTATTCTAGTCGAAAACTTTAAATGTCCGCATTTTATTCTTTTAACAGAACATTGGCTTACCGAAAGTGAACTGTGTTACATTCCAGGGTATAGTTCAATTTCGAAATACTGCAGGGAAAAAGGATACGGAAGCACAATAATTATGGGACATGAAGATATTTTTGGTCATTTTGAAGTGCAATGTATTGATACACACGATTACTTAATAATTAAAAATAATTTAGAATTTTCTATTGTCCATATAAAAAAACATAACATCTACGTGATATGTGTTTATAGGCCTCCGTCCGGAAGACCAGCAGTATTTTTAGAAGTCTTGAGGTTCTGCTGCAAAAGTTTCCCTTATCCTCAAAAATAATCCTTGCAGATTTATAGATAGATAGATTTAAACATCAATTTTGATGATGTGGATTCAAGCGACACTAAATGTTTAATTAATCTGTCAAATTCCTTTGACTTAAAAGTATTTGTTAACGAACCAACAAGAATTACCAACCATTCTGCAACAACAACGATTGATTACTTTTGTAGCAACTGTGACGTAAATCAACTAAATTGCCAAGTAGTACCCTCAGGACTTTCGGACCATGAAGCTTTGACAGCAGAGTTGGTTATCTTTAACCAGTTAACAAAAAAATCTCAAATAACACGGAGAATATATAGCAAGAAAAACTACGAAATATTTAAAAGATTAGCTACACAAGTTGATTGGCAACGCTGCTTAAATTTTCAAAACCCTTTTCAAAGTTTTCAGGAAAAAATAAGGTGCATTTTTGACGATAGTTTTCCATTACGAAAAATTAAAACAAAAGGTAACAAATCTTGGGTAACAAAAGGGATACAAATTTCTGGTAAAAACTTAAGAAACCTTTTTACTATCAGAAAGTTCACAAACTGTCAAAGGTTTATCCAGTACTTTAATAAATATAGCTCCATCTATAGAAAGGTCATAAAAAAGGCAAAACAACTATATTATAATAAGCGTATAAGTAGGGCTGATAACAAGAGTAAAGCATACTGGGATATTATTAATGAGTTTAGGGGTAAAGCGCCAAAATCGGTTCTCAATAGTTTTTATACGTCAATAGCAGCAAAGTTATCAGAAAGACTTGATTCCACTATTGATCCACTATCCTACCTTCCGAGTATTAATTACAAAGATAAGTTTAAATTTAAAATGACAAATATAACGGAACTAAAATCGACTCTTAGAGACATAAAGAAACAAAATTCAACAGGCACAGATAACATATCTGTGAGAATTCTTAAAAATCTACCAGAAAATGCGTTGCAAGTACTAACAAGCTGCATAAACTTATCTCTAAACTCAGGTATATTGCCTTCTTGTCTAAAGTTCAGCAATGGTAATTCCTATATTCAAGGGGGGCGAAACCACAAATCCTTCGAACTATAGACCCATTTCTCTCTTAAGCACTCTCTCAAAAATCACAGAAAAAATTGTAAAAGTGCAGCTTTTAGAATTTTTTAAAAAACATAATATTCTAAGTCAAAACCAGTTTGGATTTCAGAGGTCCAAAGGTACGAACGATGCTCTCTTTTCATTATTGGAAGAACTCTATTTAAAACTAAATGAACATGAGTACGCCGCGGCAGTATTTTGTGATTTCTCAAAAGCATTTGATTGCGTGAATCATGAAATACTGTTGCGGAAGCTACTTCATTACGGCATCGAGTCGACGGAACTGAACTGGTTCAACTCCATGCTTACTGAGAGAGATCAGTTTGTGAGAGCAAATGGTATTGACTCTGGGTCTGGGATCTGTCTTGGGTCCTATTTTATTCCTTGTTTATGTCAACGACCTATTATCTTTACCAATATCAGGGAAAATAAAAGCTTTCGTAGATGATGCAAACTCTCTTTGGACTGCAAAGACACTAGATAGTTTTAAAACAATCATAGAGCAAGACCTTTTTCAAATCAAGAAATGGTGTGACACAAACAAACTTTCTTTTAACATCAAAAAAAACAAACATATTAACATTTAAGTGCTTAATACCCGATGTTCAACTAGAAGAAAAATGTATACAAAATATATCAACTGTAAAACTTTTAGGGCTTCACATCGATTCCCAATTAAAGTTTGAGTTACACATAGATAACTTAAATAAAAAACTGTCTAGTGCTTGTTTTGTAGTCAGGAATATTGTACATGAGCTGGGGAAAAAGGCTGCCAGAAACGCATATTTCGCTTTGCTTTTTGGGGATATTCGACACAAAAATCGATCCAGGCAGTCTTTGTACTACAAAAGAGAGCTCTTCGCTATATTTGCAAAAAAACTGCAGAGAGAGTTTTAGGTCGTTGTTTATACAGGAGGAAATTTTAGTTGTACCTTGCATTTTTATTTTGGAATCTGTTAATTTGTTCTTTAAGAAGTTCTCAGGGTTTGTTAACAGTCGGCATTATAGTCTCCGTAACAATAATTTACCTTTACCAATACCAAAATTTACACTAACCAAAAACTCGATAATATGCGAGAGTGTTAAACTGTATAATCACCTGCCTGACCAAATAAAGACTATTGATGATTACAATTGTTTCCGAAGTAGTGTAAAAAAATTTTTGGTTACCAAACGGTATATACCTTAAGGGAGTTTTATCAAATTTAATAGTGTGTATATAATGTTAAAATTATGTTTAATGTGACTGATATTATTGTGTTCATTATTTTAAATTCTGCACTCCTTACAGGTACATATTTTTTTCTTTAACTGTATATCTCTAGATGTGTATTTTAAAACTCTCTTTCATGTTGTTGATATTTACACTTCAACAAAATTTATTTAATATTATTTAGACAACTAGATTAATATTACTTGATTAGTTTAAGATTATTTGCTTTGTCAATGAAATTTTGAATTTTACGACAATATTTATAAGCTTATTTGAAATTGAAATGTATCTAATCTATAGAAAATATGTAAAAGGTATACAGTATTTTTAATTTTCACGGTTATATCATGGAATGAGTATTGTTATACGTGTATTATAATATAGTTTACCACTATTGGTATGGTTCTATATTAAAAAAGTATTCTTACTGATTTTTCTTTAGTTAATATCGGTATTCGTCAACGACCCTCATTGAATCGGTTTTCCGAACGTCCGTTCATATAGTTGCTCGCGTAGTGGTGCATAATTTTTATCTACAGTGTTGCTGTCAATTAATATGAATATTTTAAAGCGTTTTTGATAAACACTGCCGTAGATTTATATAATTTAATTGTAATTTTTTTTTGAAGTGGTTTTTAGGCATTAAGCAATAAAGCCTAAGTTATACTTCTGTCGTTACCTTCTAATTTCGTTATTGTTGAGTTGATTTTATTATATTTTTGTGTCAGGGGCCATCCACACAAATAAAACATTTACTTTTACATTTATATATATTATATATAAAAAGAAAAAAAAACTAAATTCTTAGTGAACGCAATCGTCAACGGCAGGTTTAAATAAGTTATTTATATTTTTTTACTTTCGATGCGGGATATATTAGGAGTGAGGGTTAAATTAATTGAGAAAACCCAAAAGTAGTTATATTCTTCTTTTTTTATTTAATCGTTATTACAATTTTGTGGGAAGATAAGGAATTATTGGAGATTTCTTACAACACTGTTGACATATACGCTTGCGTAGAAATCATCAGATTTACGCCGGTTGTACTAGTGTTACATACTTAGTTAAAATCGAATAAAGTCTATCCTTATTTTTAAATATAGAAAAATATAACTTAAAACCCAACAGTAATCAGGGCTGAATTAATTTATACTCAATAAAGTCAAAAAACTCAAGTGATTACCCAAATATTTACAGAATTAAATTTTTGTTTGTTAAATTTGTTGTAAAAAAGTAAAGTAAAATAAAAAACTAAATAACGAAAAACCGCAAAGGTACAAAATTTTAGGTAAGAAATAATGCCGCCGGTCACAGATCCGTTATAACTGTCATGTTGCAAATTACTAATTTAAGTCTGTATTGTGCTGCGCTCAAAATGTCAGAAAATCTACATAAAATAAATCTCTTGTTGGTCTGTTTGTTCGAGCATCAAGCAAAAACTGAAATTAACGGATTTTGTTGCGATTTTCACTGTTGGATTCCTTGGAGTCCTCGGCAGGCTTTATTTTATCAAAATCGGTTTACGGGAACAAAAGTATATATAGTATATGAATAAGTGTGTAAAATACGTAATATTCTGATAAAAAATCTTACAAGTCAAAATTTTAAAAATATAAGAAAAATTTCTAGGCTTGAAATTTTATTTGAATATTTTTTATAAAGATATGCACATGATACCCAACCTAGTTCTTCTTCCCAAGAAGAATGGGGTACATTTCGCAGAACAATTTTTTCGTGAGACTAAAATCCTCAAAAGTAATGTGAAACAAATAATAAAACTAATGCTTTTTACCAGGTGCAGTACTAAAATAATGCTTTTTAAAAGGGCGAAATTCATAACTATGGTTATATACATTATGTGCACAGGTTTTGTATTAATATTTTTTTTTTAATTTAAATTAAGTCCATATTATAAGATATACCCCGCTTTGCGCTACACCACAACTACACCTACGTTTTCGGGCGCGCCCGCTGTATTTTTCGGTGTTGCCACAGATACCATGAAACTCTCTCTTTCTTTGTCTGACTCTGTGGGAGCTGTTGGGGTCAAAACAAATAGTGATTTATGAATGGACTGCCGGATCTATAGTTAATACGTCGATGGTTCTAAAGTAATATTTGAAATATGGCGGTTTATTAACGATGTGTTACATACCGGTGAAAAGATAGTTCCGACGGCTCTTCAGCATTTTTTTACGTAACACGCACTTTTTTTGGGCATTTTTATAAGGAACAAAAAAAACAAAAAATTAGAAAAACCCTTACGATTTAGTAAAGCAACAGGCATAAGATTTTTGGTAGAAAATTTTTCCTTAATATGCCTACTTATACTACCTATTGCAATATTTTATAATTATAGGAAATAAAATACGGGATAGTCGCAGATTGCCGTTTCTAGTTTATTTTAATTTCTTTGGTCGACGCCATTTTTTATTAGTTTTTTTAAAAAATATCTACAAACCTGTACATCAGTCCCCAACGGCCCGCACCCTTCCTGCTGCTGTTTCCCTTTTTTCCTGTTTGGCTTTTGATTTTCATTGTTTATCATTGACATAGTTATACAGGGCTTTTTGTTGGGCTGGTATTGCAATTCGGGTGGTAAAAATACCTGTAAAACAACAAAAGTAAAAACACAGCCAAAAACTCTTTTCTTTGCAATGAATTTGTCATTTTGAATTAAAAATGCCAATCTGGGGGGAGGGGAAATTCGCTGCCCCAAAAAACTACAGTGATTTCCATTTTTCAAGGTATATTTTCCAATGATTCCCAGATGAATCTCATGTGATTCCCATGAGTTTTCTAGAAAAAATGTACGGTGATTACTACCCCGCGAATTCCCCCTCGCTGCCAACACACAAAAAAATCGAGCCCAATAATAACCCTCAAAAATTGTATACAAGGCCTCTAGATCAACCATTGAAGGGTTCTGTAATGAACTCTTTGCAATGTGTCAGTCCTAGCAATTCTCTCTAGTATTGATGGAACTTATTAGCCATCCAGTTTATCAGTACAGTGCTGACCAGGACCGCTATTCTCGTAACTAAATACGCTCGACGTTTCGTACTCTCTCAAAGTAACAAAAATATTATTATTGAACGCAAAGGCGTAGAGAGAGAAACACGTACCATTGGTAGCTGTTTTGCCCTCCGTGCGTATAATTTTTCTACCCTACAATAGTTTGTATAATGTTACGGAAAATATAATAGTTTTTCGTTGAGTATTCAGTGTGTTTAAAAATTAAGGTCTGTTATTAGCATGAATATTTTTGAAATCGTCGGTTTTTTTACGACCGAGCGGGAAACACACTTTTCCTAACTGACTGCGGGAATGAATTTAACCCGAGATATTTCCGCACTGAGTGCAGGATTTTTTTTTAAGTGTGAGGTTAAGTGGCGGGATAAATTTTTTCCCGCACACCTTGAGGGAACGTGCTACTTAATTTATATAAAGGGGTTAAAGGGGCGGGTTTAACAGGCTTAAACCAAACTATCAAGTAAAAATGCAATTTTTTAAAGGATCAACACTTGTGCAAGTAAAAGAAAACTTAATTCATCGAAAATCAGCATGTTTGCCTATTAGTTTAATCATCATTTGCCTTACCCTTTCTGAACTCTGGATCAAAATCGATCGTAAGGACCTCTTTCTTACACATAAAAAAAGAAAAGAAACAACAAAACTAGCAAGAAATAAAAATGCTGCCTTAAATTCTAGTAAGTAGGTTCGTTTTAACGTAAAGTTAATGAAAAACGCCAACTCTGTATTTTTACTTTTAATTTGTAAAATCTTAAGTGAAAATATCTCGAAAACAATTAATGACAGATCTAAAGTGTTTGGTATTGTTCGAAAGGTGCAGTTTTTTGCAAAACTTAAAAAATATAGTATGTAGTGTTCTATTTTTAAAAAATCGTTCGTATTGCCAAGGGCGCAGCCACGGGGAGGGTTTGACAATAAATTAATCCTGCAAGGGCGTTCCGTCGGGTGCGCACGCTTTACTCCGGTTTGTGACGTGTGATGCCAAGAAGTGCTAAGCGAATTTAATTCTGTCAGCTCGCAGGACAGCGCGTTCGGCAAAACGAATACGAGAAGTCGTCGGTCGGCGTGCTGCTTATGCCCGTGTGCACGGGTTCGGCTTGACATGTAAGCCGAGCTTTAGTTTAGTTTTGCAAGGGTGTGGAATATCATGTAAGTGGCACTTAAGCTGTAGTTAAGATAAGCCGTAGAATTACTTCGGCTTAAGGGCATTTTTAGGTTATGTGAGGTATTTTTTTGATTATGTTTTTAAACAAAAGCCATTAATTTATTCAGATTATAAAACTGTTCCATTGCCTTAAAATTTTTCTGTGATTGTAATAGCGGTCTGTGCTTAAAATAGAACTTCTTTGGGATTACGAAGAAGATGAAGAATTAGACTTTGTAATTAATGTAATACCTACCAAGAAGGATTTTTCAAAAAATGAGATGAAGATACCTTTTACAAAAGGTTTAGAATGTCCAAAAAAAATCATGTTTTTTCTCTAAGCGAATAATTCACCTTTTTTTTGCAAATTCGTTGTAAAGAAACTGAAAAATGGGTTGGATTGGTTTGGTGGTGTAATAATCAGTATGTTTTCACATCGTATTTAATACGTATCGAAAATCAAGCATCTTGTTCTTCATATGTCACGCTCTTTTTCGGAACAGAGAACATGCTCTATGAAAGAAAAAGAAGACAATCTTTTCAATGCGTATTGATTACGATGTGAAAACATATACTAAATAAATAGTCAGGTTTTATACTTAACCAATTATAGTAGTTTTATTTGCCTTTTCCTCCATACAATCATAAATCATCAATAAAATTTATTTTTTTAAAACAACCTCAAATTTTACGTGTTTTTTTTGACAGCTGACAGGTAATAATAATGATCACCACACAAAAAAATGCAGATAACTGCCACATTGCCAATAATTTCCTTACTTTTTCCAAGTGGAACATATTCGGAACCTTTGCAAACCAAGTAAATCTCAAGGGTCAAGTGGAAGGAACAAGTGGAAGAAGTAAGGGGAAGTGGTGCACACGGGCATTAGCGACTTCAAAACGTTACATATTACGAGAATAGCGGTCCAGGTTGTTAGCTATTTCAAGGGCTGGTTCGGGGCCAATGAAGACAGTAGAAACTGCTTCATATATATTTTGAACATTACATGTAAAAAAAGTTATTTGGCACTTACCTTAGTATTTATAAAGTTTCTCTGCGGACAGAACAGCATGGTGGGTATACGTATTTCGCTAGGGAAGTCTTTTAAGTCGTAATTTGTTGTTTTGGCTAGGAGGAGACCCATCGTTAAGTCGCAGAGAGCCCAAAGTTTCTACAAGCAAAAAAGATCATTTATAGTCAGACAGATAATATGAGCCAGTCATACAAAATTGTCGTCATACTGGTTGGTGATGAAAATGATTCATCACTAAATCAACAAAAAGAGCCGAACAGCTCCTGTCATACTTCAGGACTGAGACAGGCAAAATGTTTCATCGCATCAACAAAAACGGCTGAACAGCTTTTATATATAAACGTTGGACTGCTTACCAATATCAACTAAAGTCATATATATCTTAAAGGGAATAGGCAGAGAAGAAGACAGAGATTTTGCAAGGGGCTCTATAATGGTGTAGGTAACTTTAAAATCTTCTAAACAGGGTGATTTAACTATATTTAAAACTTTTTAAAGTGGTGATTTGGGTTATAGGACGAGGGAATGAAAACTATTTTATTGTTGCAACGTTTCGACTCTAATCAGGTCTTTTTCAAGCCTTAATGACTTTGTCTCCACTGTTAGTTGGATCGTGGAAACAAACTCATTAGATACAGGCAATTTTTTTAAGCAGAAAATGCTGTGTTGGCGTGGGATTTGGTCTCAATTCTAGATTTGTTGCTAAAATCCTGTCATTAAGTATGCTTAAAATTAAAGTAAAATTGTAACAATCAATGTTATAGAGCCACAGACCAAAATTTTTGCAGTACCTATCTATAAGCAGAACATTTTTCAAACCTTTAGATTTCTTGAAATTTTTTTTTACATGTTTTGAATGTGATGCTGATAAAAACTGTTAACTAAAATTGTCAAAATTAATCACATCATAACGAGCGCCAAAAGAAAATTTTGTTGAAACTTTTGGGTTTGGTGAGCTACAAGGGGGGGGGGGCGATTACCCACTGAAAATTGTGATCAAAACAAATACCGCACAGTGTAAAATTTTACAAAAAATAGTGTGTAACATTTTATATTTAAAACTAAAAAAAAACCGTTAAATTTTAAATATTTTATAAAAATATATTTTCTATTATTTATAAATCGAAAGGTACCGGGATTCGAACCCGGGGATTTCCGTGCGGCAGGAAAATACGCTACCCACTGCGCTGCGGAGGACGGCAAAAAAAGTTAAATGTAAATTTTATATAGGTACAAGAGAATCTCAACCAGGTCAAAAATATCTGAAAAATTCAAGGATTCTTAGCAAATTTCCCGACTTTTTCCCGGATATTTCCCGACCCCACCAAATTCCCAGATTTCCCGGTTTTCAAGAATTGTGGCAACCCGTATGAGCATCCGTATCGAAATGCGCATGTGGAAACACAATACGTCTGCTTCGATACCTTACATGAAACTTATAGATCCGTTAGACGTATCGTATGGCGACTCTTGACGTATCCAAACCAATTTACCTCATTCTTTGGTCCCAATTTGTGATCTATAGTCTCATTCAACCAGAAAGAAAAATATTTGGTCGGTTGAATAAAGTAGATACGTTACGTACGCGTTTAGGCTGTGCTTTATCTTTTTTGATAGGTCATTTATCCTCTCCCGATATGTATACGGATAGGAATAAGTGTTAAAATTTATGATGTTTTTTATGTCTCTATTAAGGCTTGAAAAAGACTTAACTCTTAAAGTCGAAATGTTGTCACAATAAAACAGTTTAATTCCCTCGTCCTATAACTCACAAAATCACCACTTTAAAAAAAAGGTGTGTATAATATTTTTTGACAATACTAAAGTACGTTCCTACGTCATTTCTAAATAAGCGCCTGGGATAACATTGTGGCTGTTGTCGGTCGTGTTAAACTAAGTTTATTATTTAATATTATAGTTTTATAAGACCCGTTTTTAATCGAACCAAGTTTTCAAGGTTTGTGGCAACCCGTATGAGCATCCGTATCGAAATGCGCATGTGGAAACACAATACGTCTACTTCGATATCTTACATGAAACTTATAGATCCGTTAGACGTATCGTATGGCGATCCTTGACGTATCCAAACCAATTTACCTCATTCTTTGGTCCCAATTTGTGATCTATAGTCTCATTCAACCAGAAAGAAAAATATTTGGTCGGTTGAATAAAGTAGATACGTTACGTACGCGTTTAGGCTGTGCTTTATCTTTTTTGATAGGTCATTTATCCTCTCCCGATATGTATACGGATAGGAATAAGTGTTAAAATTTATGATGTTTTTTATGTCTCTATTAAGGCTTGAAAAAGACTTAACTCTTAAAGTCGAAATGTTGTCACAATAAAACAGTTTAATTCCCTCGTCCTATAACTCACAAAATCACCACTTTAAAAAAAAGGTGTGTATAATATTTTTTGACAATACTAAAGTACGTTCCTACGTCATTTCTAAATAAGCGCCTGGGATAACATTGTGGCTGTTGTCGGTCGTGTTGAACTAAGTTTATTATTTAATATTATAGTTTTATAAGACCCGTTTTTAATCGAACCAAGTTTTCAAGGTTTGTGGCAACCCGTATGAGCATCCGTATCGAAATGCGCATGTGGAAACACAATACGTCTACTTCGATATCTTACATGAAACTTATAGATCCGTTAGACGTATCGTATGGCGATCCTTGACGTATCCAAACCAATTTACCTCATTCTTTGGTCCCAATTTGTGATCTATAGTCTCATTCAACCAGAAAGAAAAATATTTGGTCGGTTGAATAAAGTAGATACGTTACGTACGCGTTTAGGCTGTGCTTTATCTTTTTTGATAGGTCATTTATCCTCTCCCGATATGTATACGGATAGGAATAAATGTTAAAATTTCTCTATTAAGGCTTGAAAAAGACTTAACTCTTAAAGTCGAAATGTTGCCACAACAAAACAGTTTTATTCCCTCGTCCTATAATTCACAAAATCACCACTTTAAAAAAAAAGGTGTGTATAATATTTTTTGACAATACTAAAGTACGTTCCTACGTCATTTCTAAATAAGCGCCTGGGATAACATTGTGGCTGTTGTCGGTCGTGTTGAACTAAGTTTATTATTTAATGTTATAGTTTTATAAGACCCGTTTTTAATCGAACCAAGTTTTCAAGGTTTGTGGCAACCCGTATGAGCATCCGTATCGAAATGCGCATGTGGAAACACAATACGTCTACTTCGATATCTTACATGAAACTTATAGATCCGTTAGACGTATCGTATGGCGATCCTTGACGTATCCAAACCAATTTACCTCATTCTTTGGTCCCAATTTGTGATCTATAGTCTCATTCAACCAGAAAGAAAAATATTTGGTCGGTTGAATAAAGTAGATACGTTACGTACGCGTTTAGGCTGTGCTTTATCTTTTTTGATAGGTCATTTATCCTCTCCCGATATGTATACGGATAGGAATAAGTGTTAAAATTTATGATGTTTTTTATGTCTCTATTAAGGCTTGAAAAAGACTTAACTGGAAACAGGAAATGTTGTCACAATAAAACAGTTTAATTCCCTCGTCCTATAACTCACAAAATCACCACTTTAAAAAAAAGGTGTGTATAATATTTTTTGACAATACTAAAGTACGTTCCTACGTCATTTCTAAATAAGCGCCTGGGATAACATTGTGGCTGTTGTCGGTCGTGTTGAACTAAGTTTATTATTTAATATTATAGTTTTATAAGAACCGTTTTTAATCGAACCAAGTTTTCAAGGTTTGTGGCAACCCGTATGAGCATCCGTATCGAAATGCGCATGTGGAAACACAATACGTCTACTTCGATATCTTACATGAAACTTATAGATCCGTTAGACGTATCGTATGGCGATCCTTGACGTATCCAAACCATTTTACCTCATTCTTTGGTCCCAATTTGTGATCTATAGTCTCATTCAACCAGAAAGAAAAATATTTGGTCGGTTGAATAAAGTAGATACGTTACGTACGCGTTTAGGCTGTGCTTTATCTTTTTTGATAGGTCATTTATCCTCTCCCGATATGTATACGGATAGGAATAAATGTTAAAATTTCTCTATTAAGGCTTGAAAAAGACTTAACTCTTAAAGTCGAAATGTTGCCACAACAAAACAGTTTTATTCCCTCGTCCTATAATTCACAAAATCACCACTTTAAAAAAAAAGGTGTGTATAATATTTTTTGACAATACTAAAGTACGTTCCTACGTCATTTCTAAAGCGCCTGGGATAACATTGTGGCTGTTGTCGGTCGTGTTGAACTAAGTTTATTATTTAATGTTAATGTTATAGTTTTATAAGACCCGTTTTTAATCGAACCATTGTTCATCAAACTTATTTAATATCAAACTCGTAATTTGCAAAACCCATTTTTAATAAAACCCGGAATTTGTCAAACCATTATTTGTTAAAATCGGAATTCGTAAGACCCGTTGTTAATCAGAAATGTCGATTCATTTTTCGCTGCTACGCGCGCATACTTGTACAGGTAGCGTTCAATAGTTTGTGTATACATGTCACTTGCATTCCAGTTCAGAACAAATTTCTGATAAACAAGAGGTCTTACGAATTCCGGTTTTGAAAAATAATGGTTTGACAAACTGGGTTTGATTAAAAATGGGTTTTACAAATTACGAGTTTGGTATTGAACGAGTTTGATGAACAATGTTTCGATTAAAAACGGGTCTTATAAAATTCAATTTTTTTATTGAGTGGGTTTGAAGAAATAAGGTTCGGATACAAAAAAAATCGGTTTAACAAATTGCAGTTTTTATGGTGAATCGTTCTTACGATAGGCGTTCGACTAAGTAACATCGAGCGGCAAAAACAATTGCTTGTTTTATTCTTCGTTATTGACGTATCCTATTTTTTTTTTTAAATTTGCGTTTAAATAAAACTCTTTCAAACATTATTTCGTGTCTTCCTTAATGACCTTAATCACTTTTTTAGGGCCCCCCTGACTTACATAATTAATATTGTCGTCGTCCGGATTCACAGCGTCCTTATGATTCTTCATTTTTTCGATTAACGTTTTATAAAAACCGAAACTAAAGTAGTCGTTTTTGGTTACCAGAGGCTCCAGGATGAACCAAAGGCACTGTTGGGTGGTGGTCAGTTCCGCTACGTTGTCCCACCTATCAAGAAACGACACATATTAAAAAATTGTAAAATACAAGAAAATTCGGGTCTTTTTTTAATAAAACTTACAACATAAAAAGTAAGCAAAATCTAATGCCTGAAGTGACAGAACATGGATTACTTTGTCTGCCGCTCGAAAATCAATTGTTAGCAATTGGAAGTCCTCCGAGACCTAACAAACGAAAAAGAAGTTAAATGGGGATGGGGATCCCGGGCACCGAGATGGTATTAGTAATGTGCCACCCTTAAGATGCCCTTGATTGGTACAGTATCAGAGACTACACAAGACTAAATCAGGAGTTGAGAGAAGACTAGAGTTTCGAACTTCCATTGTCGTTATTTTTTACTTTTTCACAACGTTTCGAATGTTTATGCATCTACAATCGTCATCAAGTGAATACTAACAACAACTAAGACTACCTAGTCTTATATATTAGCAAAGTATGGGTTTCCAAATATCCTTGATGATGACGCTCTGTTGAGAAAATACATTCTGGTTCCTCTGTATGAATTCTGTTTCTTTAAACTTCCGCTTGAATAGATTTTCCTCCTTGACGAAGATCTTTGCCGCTTTTCCCAGCAATGCCGAGTTATTTTTAATCCAGTTGTGTTCCCTTATCGAGTTTTACGTTTGTGTTCTGTAAGGCGAACTTCCATGGGTCGGCTGGTTTCTCCAATGTAGATATCCCCACGCTCGCTTGATACCTGGTAGATGAAGTTCTTGATGTTGTGGCGATATGGTTTAGTTTTTGTTAACTGATTGTAAAGTCGTTTTGAAGACAGTCCGAAGATGGTATTGGTTGCCTATTCTTCTTATCTTTTCTGAGATTCCTTTGATGTATGGAATTATAAGTGTCGCCTTCGAAAGGGCGGAGCCAACCATGTGTAAACTTCCATGAACACAGGTTGGTTTTATGGTTCACTGAACACATGCTAATTTATAAGAGTAGGTAGTCTTAGTTTTTGTTAGTATTCCCTGATGACGATTGCAGAAGCATAAACATTCGAAACGTTGTGAAAAAGTAAAAAATAACGACAATGGAAGTTCGAAACTCTAGTTTGCTCTAAAGTTTAACATTGATTCAATTCAAAGTTGGAACACACAAAGGACCAAAGAGAAATGATGTTTCGCCCTGGGCAACCAGCGTGGGCTCATCAGTGGTTCTACTGGTCACCTTCCCCAAACATCACTCAACACCATCAAACTTTGATTTCCAACCTTGAATCACTCACAAATAGGCATCCTTCCGCACTACACCTCTGCACCGTGCGCTCCAAGGATGAAGGTAGAGCAGGTCTCAACTTGCAGAGAATGCTGGAAGGAGGACGAATTATCAAGACTACCTTGTGTGGCCATTTTCAAAAAAAATCTTACCTAGATAATTTTGGATCGTGCGCCAGCACAGGAATGGCAAACACTACCATATAGTCAGGTAAAATGTGCGGCAACTGTAACATCGCTCTGTCAGCTTGTGTGGCGCCCATCGTCAGCGTTTTCACGTAGTCTCTGAAAATGGACAAAATACATTTATAGGAAAAAGTTAAAAAAGTAGGAAAAATATCCATATTCAAAACAAAATTGAAAACTACAACACTAAGGCCCATTTTTACCAAATATTTTGGGGGATAACTTTTTAAGGTTTATTTTGATACTGATCCCATAAATAGTTACGGGATGCATAAAATAATTTAGGAATTATTCAAGCCCTAAAGCTAGGGAACCCCCAAAAAAAAGTTGGTGCAAATCGGTGTACTAGAAAAATTAAGCTCACTCAAATTCAATCAAATGTCTACCTTCTCCTATTAATGTCATTTATCATATAATTTTTAATCATGGTCCTAAGTCTGTTCTCGGACTCCTTGCCCGCTAACGCGTAGTAACCCATGAAGTCTAGTGGAAGGCACTTGCTTGGCAAACCTTAAACAGAAACATAAAAAAAACTGTGAATTAAGACGGCGCTTGACATACTGAGCACAACAAAGCAAGGTGGAAAGAGAGGACTTGCATTCAATTCACGTTTTATTGCTCCATGACAAGCTGGCTTTAAAAAAAAAAAAGATTTTATTGAAGATTGCAGCAACTGCTCAATATTTACTTTGCACTTGTTTACTCTCACCTGCCATACTCAGTTGCCCAAGTAGCATTTATCCGTCTTCCAACCTAATCTGTCATAAAGCGACGTCGTATTAGGTACAAAATAAATTTGTCTACTGGTAAGTCAAACGACCAACGTCTTTTGTACGTTTTGTTTACGTAGTCAGGTACGCATATGCGAACCTTAAACGACGTCAAAATAGGCAACGTAATTTGTACAAATATTTGCCTAGACGGATTCACGTCAGTTTACGTTTCAAAGCCGACTGTTTTAACTCCTGTATCCTAAATCGATCACGAAACGATAATCGATATCGCATTTCAGGGCCCTTATTCGGATACCTACCAAAAAAGGAGCGAAGGATACTTAACCTACATTTGCATCTGGGACATCAAATTGCACAATTTGTTGGCTTGCCAAAAATCTGATGGACCTTCAGCTCGCACTTATATTTCCAGTCCAGTTTATCTGGAGCATTAGTGGGGTTATACTGATATTGTTTAATGTCGCTTTTTTTGATGGGGAAACAACAATTGTTATCCTCCTCCCACATCTGCGGGACAGGTTCGAGCTCATTCAGTGCTTTAATAAATACAATTTTAAAATAATCCATGTTGTTAAGGTAAAAACGGAAAATATTTTTGTCATTTTTCTTTTAAGTCAGTTTTGGTTACATGTCCAATGAAGAATGGAGGCGGATTCCGAACGTTTGCACATATTACGTAGTTTAACATTGGCTGGTTAGATGGATAGCTGGATAGAAATTCGGCCATTTTGGAGTTGCAAGCTTGGGCAGCCATTACTGACAACAAACAAGAGACTTAATAATGCTTTAAAGATGCGTTTAGTATTATTCTCGAGTGATTTTGGTATTAATTGCAACCGAATAGTGCTTTAAAAAAAAATTTTTAAATATTTTTTCTTTTTTGTGCTAATTTGGAAGGGGGGGGGGGTTATTGTTCGCCCCATCTTGACCAACTTTGTCAGTAAAGTGGCCCTCGCAGAAATATTTCGCTCTAGATTACTCGGTAAAGTGCCCTTTTTAATAACATAACTTTTTTTGAAATAAAAAGGTGGCCATTTATTTTTTGTGAGTTATAATTCGTTAATACAGCGTGAATTCTTTAAACGGAACGGTGCTTCTAGCGGGTTAGAATTTGGTTGAATAAAAGAATCGAAAAACACATCAACTGAGATTTTTAATTTCCTTTAATCGTGCTATCTTACATTTTTTTTATGTCATTTTGTTTACAAGGTATGGCAAAAAAATATATTTTTTAAATAGGACACCCTGTGTATTTTGCAATTTTTGAAATCTGCAAACCATTCTTTCTTCAGCAATACTAAACAGTAGGATCTATCTTGTACGATAATACGACAATCAAGATATTTTTATCTAAATCTATACAGGGTGTCCTATTTAAAAAACAAAATCTCAGTTGACGTGTTTTTGAATTTTTTTTGTAAAATCAAATTCTAACCCGCTAGAAGCACCGTTCCGTTTAAAGAATCCACCCTGTATATATTTCACCTAAAATTTAGTACCGCATTAAGTAATCAATTAAATAATATAAAATTACGTAAGCTGGCGGACATATTATTACGCCGTCATAGGTGAACTACTATACCATTGAAGTACAATTAGCGACGTCGAGCCGACCCGAATTTGTATTCCCCATTTAGGTCGGATTGGGGTCGTATGGAATGAGATTTGATTTGTCCGCTAGTTTGACGTCCAAATGCTACTTGGGTGGTCTTTGGGGTGATAGTACAAATGCAATAGCTGTATTCAGGAAGCAAAAGAATGTTTTGCGTTTGATATTTAATTTGCACTACAGAGAAATCTGCCGTCCAATATTTGTTAAACACAAAATTGTCACCTTTCCATCTATATACATTTTTAAAACTCTACTACAGATTAGAGCAGTGAGGTGGTGAGACATAGATTGGCAAATTTCGAAAAGAGTCCTAGTGTTGCGGGTATTCGATTGCTTAATAAACTACCAAAAGAAATTATGTAAATGTCAACTAAAAGGTTTAAAGTTGTAAATAAAGAGTTCCTAGAGGTTATAATTTCTTTGAATGACCTTAAAGGACGCCCACCGTTTATTCTAATGTGCAAAATCAAAGAAAATAAAAGAAAGTTCAATTATAAAATCAATCACTATAGAAACAGCAATTCGTTAAACCAATTTTTTATCCGAACCTTATTTCTTCAAACCCATTCAATAACAAGTTAGAAATTTATAAGACCCGTTTTTAATCAAACCATTGTCCATCAAACTCATTCAATATCAAACCCGGAATTCGCAAAACTCGTAATTTATCAGAAAAGTTTTGCTAAATTTATTGCGCATTCGCCCATACCACATGAACCGGAGGCGTACACGCAGGTGCATAATTGAAGACTGGAGTCCCTTAAAATCGATTTTAAGTTATTCAATTTTTTTACCTTGCACTTAGCCCGCTTTTTGGGTTGTTGGGCGGCACGGTCCCTTGAATAAACACGGTCTAGTAATTTTTTTACCCCGCCCATTTAATGACGACACAAAGATATCAGCCTACTCTCTTTATTGACTTTTGTTGTTGACATTTGGGGTTATGTTATTTTTACAGTTTTTTTAATAAAAATTGTATTTCTTCATAATTTATTTTCTTTATTTGGTCCAAAAAAATCAAAAAAACAAGGTACCTTATACTTTTAAATTTGCTATCACATTTTTTGCTTATAGTATTCACAACAAGTCTGGCCTCTGGAATAATACAATAATCACTCTCCCAAAAATCCCTGGCAAAACACAAATACAAGACAATAGCTTTCAAAACAGGAAAAATAACAACTACATAACCTAAATTCTGAACGACGAGTTCGAACTAACCCCAACTGATTCGATGGGTTTCTTGACGGAATCGATTACCAACTATTGATCCTAATTTCGATTTACTGCAAGATCAACTCATGCATGCCAAACATAAATGTTGTTTACTTGTACACAAAAAGTTATAATAAAAGATAAAAGCAAAAAAAAAGAAAAATCCGAAAATTTAAATTAGTTTGTCAAGCCTTCTTAGTTTTTAAATGGTGGACAAAAATCAGCTGCTATCTTTGTGTCGTCATCAGGTCGAAGAGTGGGGCAAAATTACTAGACCGTATTTATTCTACGGACCGTGGTTGGGCGGCACTTAGCTTGTTTTTTCGTATCGAATCGATTTTATTTTAATTTGGCACTTACCCTGGATTTCCAGTCTTCAATTGTTGTTGTTGTTTAAGGATACTCATTTTACAATTTACCTTTATTAAGTCCTTTATGTAATTTCGTAGCGAAAGCTTCCCGAACCTGTTTCACCTCGTCGCACATCAACCGCGATAAATTGTAAAACTGCTCGGCCGTGTATTGATCTCCTACGCCTTTTTGTTCACAAACCTACAAGGCAAAAACATATGTACAGGGCGTTTCAAATTCGGCACTTTTGGGGGGGTTTAAGGTACTTCCAGGGGATAGAAAAAAACTGACCCCCACTTGCGAGGCTTAAGAGAAGATTAAAGGTGAAAACTGCATCTTGATGTCAAGCCATTTCCGACCTACTTTTTGAAGTCTGTATTTTGGAATGGGGGTCTATAACTTTTTGGCAAAAGGTCAAATCATGTTCAAAACGCTTTCAAATCGCTTAATGAAGACCGAAAAGTGAATCGTATTAAGCTCCACGTAGAAACGTAGTGAATATAAACCATCACCCTGCACTTTACCACTAGTAGTAGTAGTGGTAGTACCAGAACAGGGATTGTACTTAAAAACGTTCGTTGTTACAAAATGTATTCAATAGCTGAAAAAATCACTTACTTTTAACATGGCGCAGCCCGCCGCCAGCCTTAGCCACGACATTTCGGCCTTGGACAGTCTGCCGGACTGCAACAGGTCTCCTTTGTGTAAAATGAACGCGTTCAACATCCTAAACGTCTTCTGCGCCGATGCGGTGTCTTGTTTCAGTCCTAGAAGCCACCTAAAGCAAAAGAAAATTTCAGTTTTTACGTTAAAAAGTTTAGACTCGTTTTTATCCAAACCGATTCTTAATTTACTCCGCCTTTTGGAAATTTGCTCAGATTAAAAAATAATAAGAAATATAACAGTAAACAATACTACCCCGAGCAACCATCCATAAGGTTCATTTTCCCATAAAATGCACGGTTGCCAATTTTCCGCGGGATTTTGTAAGAACAAAACTAAATACAGTTTTTGAATCGCTTTTTTAATTATATTTACTATGTTACGCATTTTTATAAAAAGTAATTAGCCTCAGATTAATAACTAAATTTTCTAATTTGAGTAATTACTATAATTAAATTTTTAATTAATGTAAAAAAATACAAACCGGCAACGTTGGATCAAAGATAAACGGCGAATAAATTATGACAAGTCTTTTTCGTTCACAGCTGACTCGGCAGTGTTTTTAACGGGTTTGGTTTTTTGTGATTTTTGACTTTTATTTTGATTATTAAAAAAAAAAGAATCACATAAAGTTTTTTTGAGGACCAGCACAATGCGTGATATGAAAAAAAAACAGAATATTTCTACCTAGAATTATTATTTTGAAGGTAAGAGATTGTGTCATTTTAGCTTGGTCATTGGCGTAGTTTTGTAGCTTATTTATATATTTTAAATCTAAAATTATAATCTCTTAGTACAAAGTGTATTTTAAAACAACTTTTGTGCTGCCGAGAACTCAGTTAATATCTAAAGAATTAATTAAATTCGTACCTACTGGCCATGGTGTTTCGTCGAAATACACCCATAATTTACTATTTATTTTTAAATGTCACGATGGTATGATGGGTAGTGTGCTTGCCTTACGAGCGGGAGGTCGTGGGTTCAATTCCCACCAGTGGAAAGTTTTTAAATATACTACTTAAAATTTTCCCACTTGTTTTCAAAATATGCTCGCAATTATTTCATAGGTATTCAAAAGTTGTTGGTGAAAGGTTAATTGCAAAAAAAAACAGAAAAATATCCAAATTTTCGACTCATTAGTAATGGGAGCAGTTTTAGGTATCTTTTAATCTAAGGCCAAGAACTTCAAACTGTTTTAAATCAAATTGTTTTAAATCACAACACCACTACCTATATTAGAGTTCTGGCGAATGCCTTGGGTAAACTCAAGATCACAAGTAGAGTAGGTAATTAAGCAGATACAAGGAACAACTCCCGACAGTTGACACCTCGGCGAATACCTTGAGTTTTGAACTATTTAAGAAAACGAATTTTAAACTATTGCAGTGAAGCACTGTTAGTATTCGTCTGGAAAGCTGTTAGTATTCGTCGCAGTTTAGGGGCCTTTTAGTGCTGTCCATGCAAGGCTTCCTTCTTCCGTGAGTAACGAAGTAGGAAGCCTTGGACACCACTATAAATTTAAGCGAAGTGGGTTGACGCACGCAAAAGTCGCCGCCACTGGTGATAGCAAAAGCAACTTTAAACAGTGTTGCCGTTTTATTCGTCTCTCTTTTCTCCTCATGTATTCGTCTAGAAGGGTGTTGGATTGTAAACATTAGAGAATTTCCAAAGGGAATGTTTAGTCTCTTCTTTAGTTATTAGTCTAAAGAAATTGACATTTGACGTGTATTGTTAATAAATAATAAATCTATAGTACAGAATATTTTTTTTAAAATAATTACTTTCTCTTCTGTAATTTTTGTGCAATATTGGTGTAAATATGACAAATTTTTCCCGTTTTTAGCACAAGATTAATAAAATAACAATAAAGATAGCCTACCAAATAAAACGATATTACATTTTTTTGACAAAAAGAAGGGCACAGCTTATGGGCAACTTTCACCCTGTGTGATTTTCTTATAAATAAACCGATTTGGATGAGTTATATATGTTATTGTCACGTAGAATATTATCAGTTTTCACAGCTTATTAAAAAAACAGTTTGGTGAAAAAAGTTTTCAGCTGATTTTTTACCAACCTAATTTGTAATTGGCTATGCCATGCCCATCTTGACTTTTTAACTTTGAACATTTTTCTAGAGAAATAAGAAGTAAAAATAATCCCAACCATAAGTAATGCAAAATAAAATACTAATAGCCTACCTTGCCATAGCTTTCAACCCCTCCACTTTACACCGGGTATCTTCGGGCAGTTCGTCTTCGGGACACCAAGGTTCCGTGTCCGACAGACCTCTGTACTCGCCCTCGTTATTGTCTTGATTTTCTTTCGCGTCTTTTACCAATAACTCTTTCACAATCTGCAAAGAAAATTACATTTTTAGTTATCTTTTTCAGAGGTCGCAGACAAAAAATGACCTAACACACTCGTTTACAGCGTCGTTCTAGCGGGTAGAGCGTTAATAAACCATCAAAATTGGTGATACCGTAGGCAAAATCGGTTTTTTTTTAAATACGTTACTTACAGAGGCTTAACGGGACCCGCTAGGTTATTTTTTGCAACCAACCAGATTTATTTCTGTGCAAAAGCTGCAGCTGGTAGGTGTTAAATCGTTTTTTTGTTTAGTTAGGTTTTTAATTTTTTTCTGAAAGTGAATTTGCAAAAACAGGAATTGTTGTTTTGTTTGGGGGGCAAAATATTACGGTTCCGGCAATTTGTGTTTGTGGTTCAAAAACTTTTTAACATCTCAATTAGGGTAATACCGTAAGCAAATAAGGTGACGATAAATTAGTGGTCTATTAACTCTCTACTGTCTAGTAGATGTCTACCAATTGCAAAGCTGTACTCCATTCTACTCCTCGACTGTCAAAGATAGGCAACCAGATGCATTTTGTTAGTTAGTTTTAAATTAGATTTTTATTATTAACCTTAAGGACATTTTACAATGTATAGGATATTGTCAAATTAATATAACAGAAGAAATCCTAAAAGTGAATATTCATCATATTATCAATCTTATCCATGGCATATTGAACAAGCTCAGCACAGCCTGTATCTGTTAAGTGTTCCAAAAATTATTCTTTGTTTGGTTCCAAATTTTGAGATTTAGTTTTAGGACCTTCACATGCTTAGTAAACAATCTCTCACTTAGTAAGAGACTGCTAGTTATGTAATGAAAAGTATTTGATAAAAGTTTTAAATATTCAAGATTTGTTCCGCGAGTAATCATGGAATGGAATGGTGCATGGAGGACAAGAAATCGTCCTTGCGTGTCCTGCTGGAGTGTCCGTCTCTGGCCAAGTCAAGAGAGTCGCACCTTGGGAACTATCTGCTGTAAGGACACTAATCCTAGAGCAAGCTCTAAAGGAAGCGAAGACTGCCATTTATTTTGACACTTGCGTTGTCATTTTTGATTTGTTTGCCTCGCTTTTGTCATCGGCGGTTCGTTATTATAGTAAATAGTTTTTTATCAAACGATTTAATTTTATTATTTATTCCTGTTGTGTGCCAGGCTGCAAAAAATAGTCCTGCGACGTAGTTCAGCTCTTTCAAGTACCTATTAAAGGTAAGTTATAATGAGTGAAGAAGTATTTTTATTAAGAAAATCAAACAGCAATAGAAGGAGAGCTTGGTTGGAAGCCTTCGGACAAGACTTTAAGCAGCACGAAAATTTAAGGATTTGTGAGGCAAGTTTTATAACAGTACCTATTTTTGCCCCGACGATAGTGCTTAATAAAGTGGAAGTATAAATTCGATTCCTTGTGTATTTGCGTGCCTGGTGTGTGAACTTGTGTGTCCCATTTTATATCCGAAATTATAAGTAAAAAAATTATTACGGCGTTGTGAAAGTTGATCTTTAGTCGAGTTTAGCTATTCTTGGTAAAAAAAATCATTTTTTAAAGATATAGGTATATAGTAATTTAGCTTATGGTAAGAATTTAAGTACTTCTTTTGGGGCAAGTATTCGCCTGTATATATGTTACCGTAAAACCCCGATTTCAGTTACAACCTGGTTTTCCTAGGAAAAACTAGTTTAGATTAGGTCAGTTGGATTAGGTCAGATTAAAATATAATCTAAACTTATATAATTTAGTCTAATCTAATCTAATATAGAGTTAACAGTTATAACTAGTTTTTACTAGAAAAAACCGGGTTTTAACGTTAACATATAGGTACTGTGATAAGAATGAAGATTTTAAACATTATAAATCTAATGTAGTTTTAAGTTCATTTGAATAATTTAGATAACTTTAATCAGTTTTCAGTAATTATTACGGAATAAAATAAGTATAAATATAATATTCAAAAGAAAGAAAAAAACTGTTTTAATTCTTACTTGAAACACAGTGACACAAAATGCGTTATTAGTACACCATCATCATACCAACATATGGTACGGTAGTTCATCAAAAATTTAGTTGCTATTTGGGTCCTAAAACACCTAAATCTACAAAAAAAAAGGATTTTCTGTCGGTCTGTACACATGACAGAGAAGGCATTATGTATTATGATTCTAACCAATATTTGGTACCAAAGCGTTTTTTTGGCCACCCACCAAGGAAGAGAAAAGTGTGAAATAGTTGAAAAAGTTGTAACTTTGAAATAAACATTTTTCTGCAGTTTGGTTCAAATTACTAAGAGCTTTAATTAGTTTTTGAAATATTTTAACACATATTTTTTTTTAAAACATAATTTTTGAAACAAAGAAGCATATATCAATATACGTTTCCAGATTTTAGTTCCCGTGAATAGTACTTACCTGAAAGTTTTGCTATCCTCTGTAAGTTTATCCAACTTTCGTATTGATAATTTATTCATAACTTTAGTAATTCTGAATGCCTGTCGTTTTACTTTATCAAAATACAGAGAACCCGGACTAAGAGTAAAATCTGTTAGATTTATAATTTTTGCGTATATTTTTTACTTTAGTAACTCGCGACTGTATGATAATGGACCAGTCGTGCTTTCGAGAAATACTTTATTGTTTTTATCATTCATTAAAATATTTAAAATAAGAACAAGCCGTCCATGACAAAAGCGAGGCAAACAAACTTTCAAAGTAATGTCATGCTTCGCTTTCTTTAGAGCTTGCTCTAGGATTAGTGCCCTTAATCTGCTGGCCCCGGGCGATTTAAGAAGGTTGCAGTCCAGAAAAATCGGTTCTTTTGCGAAAGAGCCAAGCTTACAGGGCTAAACCATGGATAGTGGGCGTGCAACTGGCCCAGCAAGGTACCTTTTTCTCAAATCGTTTAAAAAATACAAAAATTGTGACTTTACATTTTATTTGGCTAACAGGCTATTCGGATTCTGGTATGAAGTTATTATTTTTGACGTTTATTAGCACTTTTCGCTTCTTTGAATGCAAAAAGGTTTAATTTGTGTTTTGAAGAGTTATTTTAGTGACTGTCAAGGCTTTAAGTTCGGGATCAGCTTGGTAAAATAGGGATAAGTAAAATATTACCTATGTTGGTTAAGGAGGCGTTAAACACCAAAACGGATTTGCCCATCGAATGTTTGGAAATTTAATATAAAGTTGGGTTCACAAAGCAAATAAAATGAGAATTGACTGTAGTAGATTTTGGTTATAAAATAAACACTGTCAGATGTTTACCGATGAAACCCACGTATAATATATTTTTAAAACGATATAAACAATGAACTGTATGATATTGACTAAAAAAATACAGATTTAAAACTTTATAAGGTCCTTTATAAGGTAACAACGTCTTACTTGAACGACCCTTCATTGGTTACCGAGCGGTAATCAGCTGCAGACAGTAGGTGTACAAATCGTTTACAATACTTTAACAATACCTGACAATACTGGACAACACTTCACAATACTGGACAATACTTGAGAATACTGGAGACAATACTGGAGATAATAGTGGAGGCAATACTGGAGACAATACTGGACAATACTAGACAATACTTAACAATACTGGACAATACTTGACAATACTGGAGATAATAGTGGAGACAATACTGGACAATACTAGACAATAATTAACAATACTGGACAATACTTAACAATCCCGGACAATACTTAACAATCCCGGACAATACTTGACAATATTTCAGTTCTTGACAGTATGTGTACAAATTTTTGGTCAGGTGTTGACCCCGAGGGATCATCAACTGCAGACAATACTTGACAATACTTCAGTTCTTGACAGTATGTGTACAAATTTTTGGTCAGATGTTGACCCCGAGGGATCATCAACTGCAGACAGTAGGTGTACAAATCGTTGACAATACTTTAACAATACATGGAAATACTGGTCAATACTTGAAAATACTGGTGACAATACTGGAGACAATACCAGACAATACTTAACAATACTGGACAATACTATACAATATTTCAGTTCTTGACAGTATGGGTACAAATTTTTGTCCAGCTGTTGACCCCGAGGGGTCATCAGCTGCAGACAGTAGGTGTACAAATCGTTGACAATACTTTAACAATACCTGAAAATACTGGACAATACTGGTGACAATACTGAACAATACTAGACAATCCTTAAAAATACTGGACAATACTTTAACAGTACTTGCACAGGGCCATAAACATTATAGGCCCATATAGGAATTTGGCAGCTTTCACGGGCCTTAATGCGTTTATCCAATCGGCCAACCAACATTGACGTCACCCGCTTCACTTTGAGTTTGAAAAAAAGGGGGGGTGATATAGGGATGTATGTATTTATGTATTCAAAACTGGTGGTTAGCTCTCTACCGAGCGCTAAACCATGCTCTGCGGTCGCAAATGGGCCTATTGTAACACGCACGACTCAGGAAACTAAAAAATGCCAATGCCAATTGAAGCTTTAGTGAAAGCCACACGATATACGGATACAATTTAGCCTAAAACTGCTTTTAGGGTAACATTCGAACGTACCAATGTCCAAGAAGAAAAAATTGAGCAGTTTTTTTTGCAAGAACCCGAAATCCCATTGAGAAGTGACAAAAAGAGAACGCCCTAGAGTCCCTCCAATAATAAAAAAGTTTAAAATCTCACCTTTCTCGAAATGATATTCTTAATCTGGACCTTGTACTTTTCCGGCACGTTGAAAGCGATGTGTCCCAAGGCTACGATAGACGTCCTGTAATGTTGCGTATCTGGTTCCAGGTTATTTTTGACTATTTCCAAGATTTCAGTGAACAGCTGATCGTGCAACGGGGGCATGTTTTTGTAGATACAGTGAATGGCACCTTTCGCTTGTTTCGGGCTGCCGCTGCAGGCTAGCTCTTTGCAAATCGGAGCTAGGGCTAACATCAGTTCTGGAAACTCGTCATCTGTAGGAAAAAATGGTTAAAATATATCAGGGTTCGAACAGAAAAAAACCTTCGAAATTTCCCAACTTTTACCAGTTTTTCCAGACATTTTTTATAACAAAAACAGACCGCAAAATTTATTCTGACAAATATATTATTTTATTAAAAAATATCCACTTCTTTCTGATTTTGCATAGTTTTTAATTTTTTTTTGTCAAATATAATATAATATAACATATATTTATTTGCAACAACAATCAATATAACAAAACTTAGCATATCTCTTAAAACTACAAAGAAGTGCAAAAAGGAGCTGGAAACAACTCAAGAAAGAGTGCAGCCCCTTGAAGTAGGAGTGATATTAAAACTAATTAAATAACGCAATTTACAAATTTTAGTAAGAATTAGGTAAATGGTGTAATAGAGATAATACAATATCAACAAATAGAATTTAAAAAAATATAATATGTTTTTTTTCTCGGGTTTTTATACCTGCACACCTGATGTATTATATATTTTTTTTAATTATTACAGAAAGTCGAGTTGAAGTGAAGAAAACTTAATTAAGTTTAGTTTTATTCATTGAAGGTATGATAAAGAATAAAGTTTAACAGAATCATAATTCGCTTAATGAAGGTACAAATTATTTTAAAATATATTTCTATAAAAGACAAGGAGACTAGAGAAAATTGACGGACTTTTCCCAAACTTTTTTCAACAATAACAAATCTGACTTTTCTACGTATCCTGTATATATATGTACAGGGTAATCCATTAAAAATCTTCCCCAAAGAAAAGTTTTTTACCACTAGTCCCAGCAAGTCGAAACAAAAAGTATTCAAATAGAGATCACTTTTCATACTTTTGACATCTTTTAAAATGTGACATCCAAAGGTTGCATAGAAATAAGTAATAATTTAAATGTATAGTGTCAATCTTTGGTAAAAGGCCACAATACCCCACACTAATACTTTACAGTTTTTAAATTATTACTGAATGTCCAAAATGGTGAAAATACAACTAGATTACAAAACTAGATCCTTTAATTCATCTTATATTTAGGATAATATACAGGGTGTTCCAAATTCGATGCTCACCATGGGGATCTCCTAAACGGTAGGAGATACGAAAAGGTTTAAATTAGGGCAAAGTTGCGCAATTTGACGCTTTGCTCAAAACCAAAAATCCTTTATGAACCAAATGGCAAAAAAGGATGTGTCCATAAGAAAAAATGAACTTGACAGTGCTCCTGTCACACTGAAATGTCAATTCTCAAAAACGGACCTCTGACTAGATAGATCCTAAAAGTGTCTGTAGAAAGTTTTAAGCGTTTTTTGACAGCTTTAAGAATAAGGGCGCAGAAAAATAAAAACTAAAAATGAAAGTTTCGGTTTTTTCCGCCTATCTCCGGAACTATTCAGAATTTGTAAACTCTTTTTTTAGTTTGGAGCAAAGCATAAAATTGCGCAACTTTGCCCTAATTTAAACCTTTTCGTATCTCCTACCGTTTAGGAGATCCCCATGGTGAGCATCGAATCTGAAACACCCTGTATATTAGCGAGGGAAGTAAAAAAGTGTGTTTTCTGATGTTTTATGAGAACATGTGGAACCGGGTGCGCATAACTTATCAAAAAATTCATGACAAAAGACGAAAATTATAATAAAGTATGCGGAAAAATGCGAATGCGAAAAAATCCGAAAAAATGCTAAATAATAAAATAAAGAAGTTTTGAGCTTATTGTATTCGGGCAGTGTAAAAAGGGTTAAAAGAAAAGGGTATTTTTCCGTAGTTTTTAAAAAGGTATTTTATTAATAAGTAAAATACTGTATCATAAAACTTTTAATGTGAAAATATACATATATCGTCAGAGGTAAGTTCCTCAAAATCTTCTTCTTCTATCTCACTTTCACTGATGTACTCATCTGTTTCACTTTCCGTATCAGTTTCAGTCTCGCTTTTTTCCATGCAGTGTCTTCTCAGAAATAAATAAATCAATTTATGCTTAAAAGTCAATAAATGAAGAGTTTTTTTAATACAATTTTAATAACTCGATTAATGATACCCATAAACCGCAGTGGCGTATGCAGCACTTTTCCTGAAGGGGCATATAATTTCGTAAACATTTTTTTAAAAATATTTTGGAGAAAGTCGTAATGGGTATTTATTCCACAAACGTAATTAATTTTTTTAATAAATTCCAAGTAAAAAAAAATAATGATCGACTAAAATGTTGTAGATTGATATGTACAAAAAGGTAAATAGCTTAGTAACAGTAATTCTATAAAATAAAATAAAAACGGTTTTTTAAATCTGTCTTTCTTTAAAAAGATGATTTTTTGGTCATAATCTTGCATTTATATTTGCGACGTCACTGTACGACAAAATTTGAAGCTTTTTATACAGTGTATCTCATTTAAAAGGATGCACCCTCGGATGCACTTGATTTTTCTCGAAAACTGCTCAAAATTGTGAGCTTCATCCCCCAAATTTAAATAGTGGTTCAAATGGCCTTATTTTGAAGGTATTTTGATTCGCTTTATAAGCCTTTTATTGTTTCTTATACCGATCGATTCGTTTTTAAGATATTTGCATTCAAAATTACCATGATTCGATTTAAAAACACCTTTATGCACTTTAGGGATTAAATAGGTACTTTTAATCCTTCCTTTCAGGGGCTAAAGTGGTAATTTTAATCCCCAGGGATTAAAATCACTAGAGATTAAAAGTAAATACCATAGCAACACTTGTCAAAAACAATATATGCCAACTATTAGTAATATATGGGTTGACATCCTAAAACCATAGAGTAGCAAAGTGTAGCCCTCCCTTCGGCCGGGCTACAAACTTCGCCGCGGGATTAAAAGTGGCACGTTAGTCCCTAGGTTTATAATGTACTATTTTTTACAACTTTTCGTAAAATTTTAATTTTTTTCAACACGTCGATTTTGCTTTTCAGTAAAATATTTTTTTCAAAAACAGTAATTTCCTTAGAACATTTCAATGTTGTAAGGTAATTTCAGTAGGGACGCGTATTACCCTCAGAATGCTTTTTTCCAAAACTACCATTTTTGTATAACACAGAGGTGCGTGTTATCCGCCGCTTAAAAAAAATAAATGAAAAGCCATATACGTGAAAAAATGTAAAAAAAATTGAATATGTATGTATGTATCTGAACCAAAAGCTATACAAGAATGTTTTGGTAGTTAAACGATTTGCTGCGAATTATTTTAACCCAATATAACTAAAAAAATCAATCATTGTTATTCACAAAATGGTTTTATTACAGGTGGAATCAAATGTTCTAAGAAAGAAGAAGCTATTAAAAAACCAAACTAATTTTCTTCTTTAATAATGGGTTCAAACTATTATTTTCTTCACTTCATAATGGGGTTTGTCTACAAACTTTTACCATTTTAATTTTATGTTAACTTACTTTTTTGGATAAGTGTTCCGAGTTTTTATTGATAAATGTAGCCAAAAACAGCGTTTTTTCCCACTTTGCTTGTTTGTATCTCAGGAACTAGACATAGAAAAACTTTTATAATTTCACATTTTTTTTTAGTTACACATCACTCTACAACATATCATCAATTATATCAACATTATAGCACAGAATTCCACCGATGAAAAACTTCCCATATAATCATGTATAACCGGGTGTGGGGACCTTTAAGCTTAAAAAATGGGTAAACCAACCATAAGAAAAAATAAAAGGCTTATAAAGAGAATCAAAACACCTTTAAAATGAGGTACCACTTGACCCACTTTTCCTATTTAAATTTGGGGGGTGAACTCGGGTGAAGTTCACCCCTTAAAGGGGGAACATACTACAAAAATTCCAATATAGTCAAAATCTGTCGCCCTTGCAAACAAAATCGACGTGTTTTGAGATTTTGGTAATTATTTCATATACGGGTTTCTGCCGTTTTTGATTTTTTTTTGAAAAAATCTTTATGGGGGCACCTTCTAGGGTCCCTAGGACCCCGAATCCGCGTCCGGCGCTTTTTTTTATGCAGAAATTGGTTAAGGGGGGGGGCGGTTGAAGCATGTTTTTTTGGGTTGGCTTGGGTTGGAAAATTTCGATGAAAATAAAACGGGCAAGTGACGGAATACCATGGAAAACACATCGTTTAGTGTTCCAAAAAAGAACTGCAAGTCATAACATGTTCTAATATTGTACTCTACTATATTAGTAAAAAAAAATGGATAAAAAAGAAACAACTAACCATGTGATTTTGGCACGTACTCCGAAAGTCGTGTAAACAAAAATCAACCTTATATGTAAGCACATAAGAGTTTACACTTCCTCGTTAGTAACCACGGTCCCTTGAATAAATAGGGATATTTTGGAATGCTTATTTGACACTTCGTAGTGGTTGTGGTAATTACTGCGTCTGCGCAATAGCTAAACGTCATTCTGTTGTGGTAATTAACCACTAGCACTACCGTAAGTTACGAATCCATTTCGTTGTGGTTATTTTTCTGATTAATTTTAGAGAATTTTAGATAAATTATTACCAGGTTCAAACATATAAAACGCTTATTTTGTAAAATTAAGCCAAATTTTTTATTTTTTCTCATCTAATTTTTTTACAAGTGACAGTTTTTAAGGTGTTCCAAAAACTCTAGTAAAATCGATGCGTGGTAGTGGTTGTTAAACACTACCACAAAGTTGTCAAAATTTTAAGTGTCCCAAAATTTCCCTAATAATTCTACGAATCGCGGTTAGTAACAACCAAATTCGCGGAAGAATCGATAGGAAACAGGGTTGCCACGCGTTGCGGACAAAGAGATCGAACCAAAGATTGAAGATTACTGGGTTTTTCGATTCATTATCGATTTTTGTATTTTGTTGAGGAATTGTGAATAAAAAAGTTTATTTTTTGAAAGGCAATATTTAGGCAGAACGGCAACAAATTTCAAGGGCGTCTTTCCGAATTGCGAATCGGATCTTACCTCACTGTCGCCTGCAGCAAACTTTTTGTCGACTCGTTCTTTGTAGAGAGATGTAGACTAGATATATAAAGCGATAAGTGGACTTTTTGGAGATTTTTTTTACCTTTATTAATGGCAGTTTTAAAATCGGATTTAGCCTGTCCTTATTTTAGCATTTAGAAAAATGTAACTTGGAAATAACAGAAATCAGGGCCAATTTAATTTTCATTTAAAAAGGTAAAATAAAAATGAGTAATTACTAAAATATTTACGTCACACTGATTCCGTTTGTTTCTTTACTGTATGAATATAAATCTGACTTAGATGCTTTGAATATACTGCAGAATAATCGCCTTTTCTTGAAACATCTTTAAAATTTTGTATTACCTAAATTATATTTTTACGGTGCACGAGTGTCTGTGAAATGAGCGCGATCCCCGGGTTTGAACTCGGGGAGCGCAATCACTTGATTTTTATATATAAGGAGAAAATTATAATAAAGACACAATGTAAAAAAATGCAGAAAAATGTGAGAAAATGCAAAAAAATGTGAAAAAATGGGAAATAATGTGAAACAATGTGAAAAAATACGAAAAAATGTGAAAGCATGCAGAAAAATGCGAAAAAAATGTGAAATAATACGAAAGTTTGAAATAATGCGAAAAAATGTGAAAAAATGCGAAATAATGCCGCAATATTTCATCAACATTTGTACATATATTGCGGCTAGTGAAATCCCCCTCGGGTAGTACCTAAACAGAAGGCGCTGTCAGGCTAACAAATCAAACGGTGTCCCGTCACTCCACAGCGCCATCTAGCGGCAATATGTTACACTATTTTACGTTGTTTATGTTATTGAATGTAGGAAAAGTGATCTCTTGTTTAATACTTTTTGTCTGAACTGACAAATTACAAAAAAATATTTAGGGAAAACTTACACCCTGTTCGGGTGTCCCATTTTTGATGGAATTAAATGGCACGCTTTAATGTTATTGATATAAAACATATTTAGTTTGTACTTCTTGAATTACGAGCAAAAGCCGAAAACGCCAATTACTTTTTTTTAGGTTTAAACGGGTAAGTGGGTCAACTAAAATGAAACGTCCTTTTTTCGAAATGCCAACATTTCGCAAAATGTATTTGCATTCTCAAGGCTACTCAAGCACGGTCGTTACAAGTGTCACACATACCATTAAGTATGGTGAAATGGTATGGACATGGTGAGATGGTATGGACCAAATTTTTAAAAAAGTACCTTGACTATGCGATTCGCATAGTCTAGGTACTAAAAAAAAATGTGTATTGTTTTTGTTGTTTTTTTTTTATGTTACGTTTGTTTTTAAAAATTTGGTCCATACCGAAAAATGTATGTTTTTCCTTCGAAATATGTTATATTGTGACACTTGGAACGACCGTGCTTGAATAGCCTTGAGAATGCAAATACATTTTGCAAAACGTTGACATTTAGAAAAAAGGACGTTTCATTTTAGTTGATCTTACTTACCCGTTTAAACCTACAAAAAATAATTAATTAGGATCGTCAACCATTCTAAATCACACCAATTACTGACCCTAATCTTCGTTATAAGGAGATAATCCAATCAAACAGGAATCGGATTAAATTTTTAAAAACACCATTTTATTGCGCAAAAATGCATTTTTCTGAAATACTTACACAGACACTTGTACTTTCCCAAAAAAGTAAACAACGATAAAACCAAAGGCGCCACAGTATCGTCGTCTAGCCTTAAAAATTCCATGAGTTCCTCTAAAATGTCCGCGTGGTGGAAATGACAGGGAAAGACCACACTTAACATTACCAGTAATTTAAGACCTCTGTCTCCGGCCGTGGCCGGATTGAGGCCGATTTCTTCTATTGAGTTGCCGCCCCTGAGACAGTCTTCTACATAGCTGTAGAAAAAAAATTACCCAATAAAAGTTTTGATAACCCTACGGAACCCATAATTTGTCAGAATCAGAACATTTTTTTAAGAACAATTTACCATAAAAAACGTACAATCTTCAAATAATCATTAATATCCATCATCAGCATCCAAAACCCATTTTCCACCATCCAATTTGTAGAAATCATTCTTTGTAAGACCGAAGATGTATAAAAGTACATTTCATACATTTTCGGCAAGACCGTTTTCTATATTATATATATTAAAGTTCCTTTATTTAGAAAAGTCAAGCTAGTACAATTGAAAATACAATATAAAACATAAAAATACACTTAGTACACAATAATATTAGTGTCAAGAAATTATTAATATTAAGGACTCGGACAAAATAACTGACGGGACATCAAAAACGGGCAGAGAAAAATCATGGACTTTAAAAGTGCTTTTCCTCTTAATCTAAAAGTAGTCTTAAATAAGTAGTTTCAAAATATACTTTTGTACCCTAGATATAATAAAATGGTATGATATTATTTTTCATTGCTTGCCTTGATTTGAAGTTAAATGTAACTTTGTGATAACTGACGGGGCCATTTATATAAAACGTTAATATTTTGTTTGCTTATATTTTGGCTAGCGGCTATTATTTTATGATTTGGAGAAAAGTTATTACGTTATAATGATTGTACACTTGATTTCAAAAAAAAACTCATACATGCATTTTTTCCTATGCCACAAAATTTAGCATTAGTGTATACTATTATAAGGCACCACCAGCTTTACAAAAAGATACGATGGAAAAAGCATGGATTGAAAATAATTCTACGGATAGGAAAGATGGATCAGGTTGACCAAAAGTAAGTTCTGAAGTGCAAGATAAGAGTCTTATTGACCATCTCAGACAAAATCCTTTTTCAACGTCGGTTGAAGCAGCTAATGTAACATTATTTCCGGGATCTTTAGCAACAGTAAATAGAAGTCTCTTGTCGAGTTGCTGCAAAGAAGCCTTTTCTAACAGAAGAACAAAAACAGGCCAGATTGATTTTTGCACTGAACAACGTTCTTCGTGATAATGACTTCTGGGAGAAGGTGGTTTTCACTGACGAAAAAAGTTTTCAATCATCTTCAAGCAGCAGGAGAATTTTAGTTTATCGTCCAAATTCTAGATTTGAACGCGAATATACAAACCAAATTAAAAAAGCTGGACATTTTTCTGTAAATATGTGGGGCTGGTTTAGTGCTAGAAGTTTGGGTTTTTTTTTGGAGAATCAAAGGAAGATTCAATAGTGAACGATATATTGAAATCCTTGAAAACGTTATGCTGCCATCTGTACAGGCTTTACATGAAAATAATGACTTCGTTTATCAGCAGGACAACTGTCCAGTACACACGGCTAATGTTGTTCGCCAATGGTTTCAGAATAATAATATAGAAACACTTCCTTGGCCAGCCAACAGCCCTGACCTTAACCCAATGGAAAATATATGGGGTCGAATCGTTAAAATAATATACCAAAGGAATTGGATCACCTCTGAGAAGACCATCAGTATTTTCAAAATTTAATATTTTCAATGCCCAGACGTTTGCAGCTTTTAATAGAGAAAAATGGTCATCCTACTAAATACTAAATTATTTATTTTAGTTCTTTTTTAAATCAAAATAATTAGTATTAAGTTTAACATCGTTTTTGTCCTAATCCAAGTTTCCTATTCGTCAAATTGTTTTCAATCCAGCCCTGTTTCCATCGAATTATTGTTATTTTATCAACTCCAAAATAGGTTACCGCCCTCTTTATAGAACAGCCTTCTTCCGTTACTCGAGTGATAATTTGATATTGTTCAATAAAGACTTTACTAAAACATTATTTTTGCTGATTTTTTAGTATTACGCAAAATTTAATATAAAAATAAGGTTGCCTTTAATTTAAGTAAAAAAATATTTTCAGTTTTACAGACCTTTTTTAAACAATATGACAAACTGTCGTACGTTTGAAGGTTTTAGGCATTTTAGCTGGTAGTCCGTATATATTATACACTTTTAGAAAGGTCAATTTTGTGACTGCATGTATGCGTTTTTTTCTGGAATCAAGTGTCCATGTTTAATGATACCCCAGACACTTCTTTGGTGGTTATAGTTAGTTAAAAATATAAAAATCGAAAAAAGCCCAAAAACCTTTATCGCGCGTGGAATTGACCTTAAGGGAAATAATTTTTTTATTACAAATTGCTATTCTGATGCAAAATCGGTTAGAGAAATTACGTTTTTTAAAGCGAATTGTTCTTAACATGAAAATTTCTATTAAAAAAAAAACAGAAAATGGGGACCCTTACCCTATAAGAATTCCGAGCGACTCGTGATCGATCATCACAGAACTAATCCTTTCCAGCAGCATTTTGATGAGATTATAATATAGGTTCGTCATCACAGGAGATCCGAGTTTTTTCAACACTGCCGCCGTCGCCTCTGAACATTCTTTACAGCTGACCGAGGGCCGGGCTACCGTTTCGAATTTTTCCAAGAGATCCGGGTCTTTCCTGTGAACATAATGGAGTTTTTGCACATTTTTTGAAAATATTAAAATAACCTAAACTGTGTTCTTTCTTTTTGCGCCAATTTAAAGAACCCTGCACAAATTACATTGGAAATGACTTTCGGCTAAATGTAATAATGTTTTTATATAATGTGTTTGTGGGTTGGGGGTAAGTGATCCTGCTCCCTATACCTTTATTTCAATTTTACTTTGGTGATCAAATACTACACATAAAAAAATTATGACATTTAGCCGAAAGCTATATACGCAATAAATAGAGAAAAAAGTATTGGGCTCAAAATTTCGCCCTGCAAAACTCCTTCCTGTAAAGGAAATCCTTTAGTAAAGCTCTGACCTGATTTTCCTTTGAAGGAGGCTTTTGAATAAAGATTTTTTAGTAACCTGATAAATTTAGAACTTATGCCAATAAAATAGATCTTACGCCACATTAAATTGTGACCAAGCAAAAAATATAGTGGGTATTCTTTGGATCAAGTGAGTCAAAAGCGCGTTTGAAATCAACAAATACAGCGTAAACCCTACCCCCGCCCGTAGCGAAGTTGAAGGTGGATTAAAGAAGTAAGTATGAAGACGTTATCTGCGCAAACCGTGTTTTTTTCCAAAATCCAACCCTGTATATATAGAATTTATAAATTTTGGGAAAGTGTGAAGTTTATCATTTTCATTTTTATTCTTTATGCTTTGTAAAACTACACTTTTTTCTACTCGACGCGCATTTCGCTAACAACGTTAGCATCATCAGGAGATGATAAACAATAAACTAAATTAACCTACAGTCTATCTTATATACTATCTTTTAGTGGGCGCAGATAAGACTAATAATTTGTGATTGATCACGCTTTATAATCCTATCTCCGCTCAACTAAAGAAAAAAGTGTACTAAACGGGATGGGTCCTCTATCTTTATTTAAACTATTTCTGGATTTAATGATTTCCATACTTTCATATGCATTCAAAAGTCTTTTGTTTGGTACACTTTTTAGAAGTTTCAGGTTATCTAATGTGAATCTATGATTGTTTTCAAAAGCATGCTCGTCCACACTTGACTTTTCTGTTCTTCCGTATTTTAAGTGTGCGAAGTGTTCTTTGAATCGTGTTTGAATAGAGCGTCTCGTTTAGCCAACATAGTTTTTGTCACAATCCATGCAACTAATTTAGTAAATTCCACTTTTTTTTAGAACTGTAGTTTTGTCCTTGGGATTTCCTAGTAAACTTCTTATTGTGTTTCGGGATTGATATACTAATTTAAGACCGGTGTTATTAAATACTTTTTGTAATCCTTTCATAAAATTTGTATCAATTCCTTATAATCCTAATTATGCGAAAGGATTACAAAAAGTATTTAATAACACCGGTCTTAAATTAGTATATCAATCCGGAAACATAATAAGAAATTTACTAGGAAATCCCAAGGACAAAACTACAGTTCTAGAAAAAAGTCGAATTTACGAAATTAGTTGCATGGATTGTGACAAAAAATATGTTGGCCAAACGAGACGCTCTATTCAAACACGATTTAAAGAACACTTAGCATAAAGTCAAGTGTGGCCGAGCATGCTTTTGAAAACAATCATAGATTCACATTAGATAACCTAAAACTTCTAAAAAGTGTACCAAACAAAAGACTTTTGAATGCATATGAAAGTATGGAAATCATTAAATCCAGAAATAGTTTAAATAAAGATAGAGGACCCATCCCGTTTAGTACACTTTATTCTTTAGTTGAGGGGAGATAGGATTATAAAGCGTGATCAATCACAAATTATTAGTCTTATCTCCGCCCACTAAAAGATAGTATATTTTAGTTTATTGTTTATCGTCTCCTGATGATGCTAACGTTGTTATCGAAACGCGCGTCGAGTGCAAAAAAGTGTAGTTTTGGTTTCTGGAAAACAATCATAACTTTGATTCTTTATGCTTGTCGTGCAAAAGAACTTACCTCAAATGATTGCTAAACTTGGTCAAGAATTCGTGCGCCTTAACGGGTTCTGGCAAACACCTGGACAAGGCTTGTATTTTATTTGCCATTTCTTTTTGAACTTCTATACTAGCTACGGCTATTTTTCTGTGAAGATCTGTAAAAAAAATTACGATTATGCAACTTTAAATTACAATACCTAAGCGTACGATTTTTAAAATCTAGACACAAAAAAAATTAACCCCTATTTTTTCTTTTTGCATAAAATATCTCAACTCGTTTAAAGAATCCAAAAGTGCAAACTATAGGACGCTCTATTACTACGTTTTCACGTGGCACTGAAAACGTTTTCAATACGATTTACTTTTCGGTTTTAATGAAGCGATTTCAACGCGTTTTGAATTTTTGACATTTGCCTCATGTATTTTGAGGTTAGTTTTTTGCCAATTTTACTTCTTTGTTTGATTTTTTAAAGCCAGTACGTTTAAAGTACAATAATATAATTAAAATAGAGTTTTTGACTTTGCATTTTTTCTAGCTTAACTTAATTAGGAGAGTTATTATCGCTACAGGGGCCGTCGTAGACCAGTGAACAGCGTCTTAGGCTGCAGAACAGAGATCGCAGGATCGGATCTCGGCAAGTACACATTGCTTCACACAACACCGAATGCGACTCGAGATGACGACGGGCGGCCCCACTTCTCAGCAGCTCCGCAGTTAACGTTGTGCATAGAGTAACAACAAACAAGGTAGAAGTAGGCGGCACGCTTGACACTGCACCGAAAACTTTGCGGAACTCAAAGGTGGACGGCCGAGGACCCCGCCAAACTGGGTAGAGGAGACTACCCAATGAGCATTATCAGAAACCTCTGGTTACAAAAATTTATATAATTATTATAAAGAGGGTTCCATTAATGCCCTAGGATATTTAGAGGTTTCCTACAGGAATTGAGTTTGTATATTTGTTTTATTAAAGGTTCTAAATTGATGGTACCCTAAGGTAACATAAAACTGGTGTTAACAATATTTCCACGGATATCTTTATAAAAATTAAAGTCACCTGTAACAAATGTTATATAAATTGGTGTTAACAATGTTTCCACCAACATATTTATAAAAATATAAGTCATCAGTGACAAAAGTTATATAAATTGGTTTTTGAAATCTTTCTGTTAACCCATCTATAAAACCGTAAGTAACTATCAATTAAAGATATATAGATTGGTTTTTAAAATGTTGCTATCAACTCACTTATAAAAACTTAATTTACCAACAACAAAGAGACACTTATAAAAACTTGGGAACTCACACACAATAGGTAAGTATATAAATTGGTGCCTGTAATATTCTTATGAACTCATTCATAAACCTTTTTTGCCCATTCTTTCTATAATGTTTTTATTAATTTCTTTGTATAGTGTCTATAATACCACTGTTTTTACAACAAAAAAACAATTTTAATTTATAACAAAACAAACAAGATTTTTTAGGTTAATTTTGTGACATCAAAAGGCTCGTTTTTGCGACTTTTAAAAGGTGCGTTTTTGCGACATCAAAAGGCGCATTTTTGCGAGATACCATTCCATCATTATCTGGTTTTAATTACATCAATCTGAGAGAGATAAGAGATCCAAATCTTGAGATAGTTTTCGATGACAGATATCGGGATCGAATGCATTCTACACCCCATTCCGACCAGCGTTTCCCATGCGCGGCCACCCTGACTCAAAAAACTCATCACGTGGACCGACATGAACTTGTATAGGCAAATCTCGCTTAGACTAGGTGATCCGTGTTTTGATTCGGAGAGCCCACGCATAAGAAACCCATAGATGGGAACCGGGTTTTAGAAAAAGAGAACAATATAGTAACCGTGTTAAGTTCGCAAAAATGCACCGTGAAACTTCGAGTGAATACAGTGCGTACGGCTGGTCGGCGGCAATTGTGAATACATCACCTTACGACGCGACGGAACGCAGCCTCAAGGTCCGTTTCTGCGAGTTTGACATAGTTACTATTATCCTCTTTTTCTAAATGCATTCGTCTGAGAGAGATCCAGCATACCAGGGAAATACCTGCCTGTACACCCTTCGACCCCGCAATCTAACTATCTTCTTGAGATAGTTACCTCTGACAGTTATGCGGGGTTGAAGGGTGTGCAGGCGGGTATTTTTCCTGGTATGTGTAGTATGCTGGATCTCTCTCAGACGAATACATTTAGGAAAAGAGAACAATGGTAACGTTATGCTCGCAGAAACGGACCTTCAGTGTTCAACACTGCGCCATCTGCAGCCTTTTGTTCCAACTAGTATCATGTTTTAAAACGTTGATAAAATAGTGTTGAAAGAGGTAAACAGTGGTATAATTGTATTGTTTTTTTTATAGAATTGTCGTAAGTTTTCGCCATTTTGGATTCCAACAATAGGTTTTTGACCAAAATAAAAACGTTATTTATGGGGTTTCAACATGTGTTTTAATCGAAATAAAATGGCTTGTTTAGGTTTAAAAAAAAAATACAAAATTCAATATTTCTCCCAGAAAGCCAAAAACATATGTGAAAAAAAAAGTATTATTTAAATGAATATTTTTTTCCCCGTTTTCTCAAATATTTTTGGAGCCCATGAAAATTTTGTGAGTGTATTCGAAAACTATACAGTACACACGGGACCGCAGCTGATTATCAGAGTAGGATGACTGGGAAAACAGCTTTTATTTAACCTATGGTATATAAATATTCATATTCCTGCTTCAACTTATCTCACTTCCATTTTAATTTATTTTAGAAGATTGATAAACACCATTTTATAAATTTTTTATTTTAAAAAGAAAAAGAATAATACATAACACGCAAAGGGAAGAAAGATGGAAAATTTATATTTCTAAATCGATAAAAACCTTTAATTTTTTATGTAGTGTTGTTAAAACAGTTGTAAAACCTTTTTATAATAATATCTAGACTTGAGGGTTCATAAGGAATTTTTATAAAATCTATATGTTGTTTTTTTATCCATTAATATGTACCATAAATTTTTATAAGCTGGTGTTGGTCAGTTGTTTTTCAAGTCTTTTTTACTCATTTAAGAGATATATTAGAGTTATAAAATTATCACCAACACTAAATAATATAACCTTTGGTTATTTTATGAAGGTTTTATATTATTTGCTGTAACTTCTATATAGACAAAAATGCTCATTGGGTAGCCGGTGACCTAAAAAAAAAGACGACCTGGACTTCTCCGAGATCGGGACTCCATGGGACGCGGCTGGACTCCGACAAATTTGGTAGCGGGAGTCGACAGAAGGTAACTTGGAAGAGGCGGTACCAACTTCGGGTAGCAGGACCACTCCCAAAGAGATGCAACTGAAGACTCCGACGGCGACCTCGACCAGTGAAACCGGGACCTCAATTTTCGGGTCAACCTATATGACGGCGGGCTGCTGGGGAGAAAAGTCGACCGTCAACCAAGTTCTGCTGGGACGGTAGCGATGTTAGCTAGATGCAAGTCTAACATGCAGGAGGACCCCCTTCGGAGGGGTTGTAAAGCCGGCGGTCCACTGTGTATACTTGCTACGCAGTCTAAAGATCCCTGCCCTCGACAAAGAGGTGTCAGGCAAAATTAAGTCCTCTTGGAGAAAGAATCCTAAGGGGCACGTGCATCAGTCCGTGGTGCACGGGGGGTATGGCAAAAAGGGTCCATTATGCGGCCTAATTGCCACGCCTACGGCCGCCCATCTACTACTACTACTATTATCGCTACAGCTTTTTATTTACTACAGTAAAAGGACGAAAAAAATCCGAGGAGGCTGAATTTTCGGTATGTTCTTTCGGGGGTTCTGAAAGTAAACCTCCCAAGTTTGTGTTTCCCCCACTCCTCGCGAACCATCCGCCATTTTGAAAAATGTTTGTAACCGACTTTTCTCCATTTCTACTAGTCAGAGGCGAAAAAGTCTATAAATATAGTCATAAACCGATATAGTAATATGACAGCTCTCACGGGATTTTCCGAGTGACGTCACCCGCTTTACTTTAGGTTTTTAAATCAACCTTCCGATTTGACTATTTTAAGAGTAGATATTCTTTTCTTTCTGTCAGTCACCTTAGCTCAGCAAATGTCGAAGTGACCTTCGAAACGGCTCATGTTTTGCTAATAAAAATACTTTGTAGAGTCAAATAAATATCAGAATTGGCCAGGGAAAATAGAACATATGGAGAATGGATATCCCAACCGACCAATCTAAAAAATTAGGGGTAACGATGCGATTGACAGTTTCATAGCTAAAAAGGCACAACGGTTGGGGAAACGTCACTTTTTCTATGCTTTGACACAAGGAGTTGACAACGGCTTTTCAAAATGGCGTAGATGGCAATAATTACACAGGGAATATAAATTTAACTAACCATTATGCCTCTCAGATGCCTTTGCTTGGATTGGAGATTGCCAGATACAAGCATTAACCCGGTCCAAGGGGACCCAGAGCTCCCTTCTCTGAATCCCACTTGGGTAATTCTCAACAGGTGCGTCCAAGTCGCGGGGGTGGACCCGACTGAATAAGTCGGTGACTAAATCCTGTTGGGGAGCGTTATACCGCACTCCCTTGGAACGAAGCTTTTTGGTGTGCCGGAGATAGGGAGCGCTTATGTGAACCCAACTCTGGCCCACTCTAGACTTCTCTGAGTGGTGGATCTGGGACGGGTGTGGGGGCCTTGGCTTGAACGCCCGGGCCGCGTGGATGAGGCACCACAATAAAAACCTTCCTCAGGAAACCAGGCGCACCCTGTTGTATATAGCCCCCTCCCCGAAGTGCTGGGGAGGTGATTCTAGCCAGTTTACTCGTGTGAGAGGGAACTCCAGGAGGACCCTCCGACGACCAGGAGGTAACACAGGGAACAGAATAGGTACCAAGTAGAACCTCGAAAGATAAGGATTAACAAGGAACTGTTCAAGGACCCAGTAGATCTTCTTCAACTCAAGAGGTCCAACAGAGAACTGCTCAAGTACCCATTGAACACTCTACAAACGCATCAGGGGCGCCTACGGACGCCGCTGATGTAAACAAATTTTCCAAGCTCAGGAAGCTCCAGGTCAAAATCGTGGTCAGCATGAACGGTCCAACCGAAACAGAGCTGACTGAATCGTGTGTGAGGAAATTCCAGAAGGACCCTCCGATGACCAGGAGGTAACACAGGGAACCGAACAGGTACACAGTGGAGCCTCTAAAGAACCTCTCAAGGACCCAGTAGATCTTCTTTAACAAGAAGCCCGACAGAGAACTGCACCAGTACCCGTTGGACACTACAAACCCATCAGGGGCGCTGAGAATCTCCGGAAACTCAGAGAGTCGATGATGCAAGGCTGACGAAGAATCGCATATGCATGCATATCCTGCTGGAGTGTCCGGCTCTGGCCAGGTCAAGAGAGTCGCACCTTGGGAACCATCTGTTTGGCCCCAGGCGATGTACACTTCCGGCCACATAAAATGCGTACAGCAGAAGTTAGCTGCAGGTCTGTTGAATTTAAAATTTGCTAATTGCGTTGCTTATTGTAACTGACTTTGACGTTTTCGAATTACAGGTTAGATCTTTTGACATTGTAACCACAAAAATAAGGAGACTTTACTATAAGACTAATATACTAAAGAATAAAATAATTTTTATAAATTGTTCAACATTTTATTATAAAAACTTATTCTTAAAGCTAATGAAACAAGACCCCAATTGTGCGAATAAGAAAAAAGTATCAAGAAGAAACTATTTGGCGTAAGGAAAGCAATAACTTAATTAGAGTCAGCGCACCTCTGCAGGATCGGTAAGTTGGATCAACCTAAGTCTTTGCAGACAACCAAAAATGCTCAAAATCAAAAATAAATTATTAAAGAAACACTACGTAAATTAAAAAAAAAAAACAAGAAAACGTTTCTACAGTAGCATGTCATTGCCCCTTCAGCGTCGATAATGTTTGCCAGTCTTTGTAACATGAAATCTGCAAAATTTTGAAATAAATCTGGATTTGAAATAATGACTTCGTCGTACCCTCTGACTATGAGCTCCATTAAGTGGTTGGAATTTCTGGGAACAATATTCATTCTTGTTAACTTTTTTGCTATAAGGCCCCACACATTTTTCATGGGATTGGCGTCAGGAGTTTTTTCCGGCAGTGGCATGTTGTTTTGCTGGAACCACTGTGTAGAAATGCGTGCGGTATGGATAGGACAGTTATCCTGTTGATACACAAAACCTTCTAGATAAAATAGATAAAGAAGCATAACATTTCTCATCATATCAACATAAACCTCAACCGCCTATATCCAACTCCACACATTCACGGAAAATCTTCCAGCCCGGTCTTCGTTACCATCTGGGGCCATCGCAAATGGGCGGTCTTCAAGAAAGTCGATCAGTTGCTGATCCTGCTGAGGCGTACTGACTTGGGTCAAGCCAGTGACTCGCCTTCATTAAACAGTTCCTTCTTCTTGATAGTTTGTTCTTATTCTTACAATTATAGCCTTGTTTCATCCATAATGGGCCGCTACTCTTGAATTCGTTTACTTATGGCATTTTTAAATATATGACATAAACAAAATCTGAGGGTGACATTTTTTGTCAATTTTAATACCTAAAAGGTTACTGAGTTGTGAGGCCCGTAATACCAACACCGTACTTAACTAAAAAGCCTGTTAACTCCTACCGCTTCAGTGCCCTTTAGCCTATTTTGGCTGCCATTTTTATAACCAAATTGACAAGTAAAACATGGATTTTCTGTCAGTTTGGTGTCAATATGGCGCCGATCATAGGCCAAAGGATACTAAAACGAAAATTAGTTAACTGGCTTTTTAGTTGAGAACGGTGTTAGTAATACACTATATAAAATCGGCGTACGCATTTTATGTGGCCGGAAGTGTAAGAAGGTTGCAGCCCAGAAAAACCTGTTATTTTGTGAAAGAGGCAGGCTTCCTGGGCTAAACCATGGAAAGTGGGCGTGCAACGGGCCCAGCAAGGTGGCCTACATACATGGGAATTGTCCCGCCCGCACTTCTACATTCATTCATTCATGCCTCTTGATTGCTCCATCCGCTCTTTCAAAATTTGCCACTTTTTCTTTGGTGATATCCATTCCCTATATGTTCAATTTTCTCTGGATTTGCCTAAACTTTGAATGGAAGGCATATTTTGCAAAAACTAAGGCCACGGATTCACATGTTTGAGTATTTCGAATTAGTGGCCTTAGAAAGAAATTTTAGGTTATTCGGCAAAAAATTAAAAAAGTGCTGTGAGCCGTGTTTTAGTTTTTACAAAATATGCCTACCATTCAAAGTTTAGCCAATTCTGATTTTTATTTGACTTTTATATGTAAAGTGTTTTGTTTGTTTCTCAACAAACCTTAAGGATTCTTACAGGGAAATAACAAAAAAGATTAAAAATACAGTAAACAAGCAAACCAAGTGGTTAATTTAATTATATCAACATAACAAAAAATAAATAAATAGTTAAGTCAAGATAAATGTATTTTGTTTTTTTTTATAAAATATGTTTTTGCATGTTTTTTATATACATTTAAATGGTGTATTTGTTTCAATGATATGGCTAGCTTATATATGTTCATGCCATCATATAATAAAGATTTTTTCCTAGTATTACTATTAAACTGTATTGGTTATTTTGTTGAATTTTGATATTTGAATATTATTGATCAGAGAATATTGTGTGAATAAATATACTTATTTTAAGTTTATATAAGTCAGTCAAGTTCAGAAAACCAAGGGGACGGTATAAATTAATAGTTTATGAATACATTTTATAATTTTGTTTTTTTGTTATCATTTTTGAATAAAAAAATGCATAGAAAATGTTTTTTTTTAAATACTTTAGAGGAATATAATATCTTAGTTTATACATGATTCCTATTAAAGGTGATGATTGATATGTTCTTTCCAACTTAAATTTTCGGGAACCCACAAAAAAGCCAAATTTACAAAAACCGACACACAATTGAACAGAAAATAAAACGTCCGAAACGAAATATGAACGAAAGTAGACACCCAGAAAATCATGGATATGAATAGAATTTTAATTTACTCGATCCTTAAAAGACACGAATATAAGAACCTTCAAACATCAGAATTACAAAAGTATCGAAAATAATTTTCTAGAAACGAGAAACACCCGAACCACAAATTGATAGGAAATAATATGCCCGATCCTTAAATCAGCACAACCACAATCCATCCGAATCGCTATTGGATATGCGTCAAATTTAAATCTCTAGAGCGCCGTAGGCCCTGAATTTTTTATTACATGGTTCATGATTTTAATTTTGAATGTTGCTTTTTTTATAAACATGTATGATGATTTATCAAAATTAAAAATAAATATTATTATTAATATTAATTCAAAAAAATATCTACTCTTTAAACAAATAAAAACGGGGGTGACATAGGGGCACAATTCAGCTTAAAACCGCTTTTAGGGTATTATTCGAACCTTGAGAACCGAATAAGAAAAAATGGAGCAGTTTTTTTGGCAAAACCCCCATTTCAGGAATATTAGCTAGTGACAAAACAGTACCAACCTAACCACTCGAGCACCAACTTCCTCACGCAAAGCTGGTTCCTCTGAAGTTCCATGAAGGCTTTGGTGGCGTGTTCGTCTACTGTGCCCATCAGATGGTACAGCTTTTTCATCCTCTCTGCCGGCGGAAGCTGGTAGGGGACCAGGCAAGTGTTTAGAAGTCTGAAAACGAAATACAGTAATATGTTTACTCAAGTGTCTTTAACTATTGTTATTCTCATATATTGACTTACTCATTTTTCTTTTTAATTTTAATTCGTTTATTATTAGCTATTTAAAAGTGTAGTTGTAACATCTACTACTACTATCTACTAAAACTAGTCTTAAATAGTTTTAGAATAGTAATAAAACTCAGTAATTTTATCTCGGGGTCAACAGCTGGCCAAAAATTTGTACACTACTGTCAAGAACTGAAATATTGTCAAGTATTGTCCAGGATTGTTAAGTATTGTCTAGTATTGTCCAGTATTGTCTAGTAATGTCAAGTATTGTCAGGTATTGTTAAAGTATTGTCAACGATTTGTACACCTACTGCCTGCAGCTGATGACCCCTCAAATTTTATTTTTAAATCAACTCCTTTTTTCAACCGAGTGCTCACTAAAATTTGAAAATCGAAAATCCTGTTCTTTCCTGCAAAGCAGCTTTGTTTTAGGAGGGCACTATTTCTTAAAAGAAAATAGAGTCACTGCGAAAGAAGACGCAGTTTTCGTCATGCAGTGACCCTAAAACAAAATGTTAAAAAGCCCACCATAAAAAACGACTTTTGTTTCTCTACGCTCTCAATGGAGACGCCAGCATCGAGCCAAAGTTGTTGCCAGATTCCTACCATTGAATCGAACCCTCTTCTTATTATTGTTTTCTTTATGGCTCTATAAATACCGTATATTATTTGAGGCAAATGGATAATTCTATAGAAGTTGGTAAACTTCATGTTCCCTAACTTTTCAAGGTTTTTCCAGACCATTTAAAAAAAAAAATCCTGACATTTTTGTCCATGTTACACTTTTTCAAATTTAGTCTCAAAGTCTCAGTATTTTTTCCCTTATTAGTTAAACTATAAAATATTACAAGCAAATTTACTTTTTTCCAACGCATTCGCCAAACCTTTAACATTGTTGTAATACCTTAATAATTACGTGAACATGAAGATATAGGCAAATAACGTCTCCACCAAACTATAAAACCCAAGCAAATTTACTTTTTTAGGTAGCCATAAACTTCACCAAACATAAAATATAAGCAAGTTTTTTTTTCTGACGCATACGCCAAACTGTAAACCTTGCTTAGCACAAAATAATTTTGTTTAATAACAATCTCTACAGTATTTAGGCATTTTTCTCGGTATCTACGTCTTGTTTTGGAATAAAATCTGCCATAAATACATTTTTCGGAGTATGACAAATATTATTAGAATTTTTTGAGGTACTAGCTTCATTATTTTTGTTTGTCATCACACTCTGTTCATGATTTTGGTGCTCATTTGTTGTCATATTTTTAACAAGCCCTTTTAGTTTTTGTGATTTTTGAAAAAGTTTGGATCCTTCAAAGTGGGATTATTTTATTTCTAAAAAAATCATAAACAGTAGAATAATATGGGTATCTTATGCCTTGACTTTTTCCTGACTTTTAGGTCATTTCTGGGTTTTTACCGACTTTTCCCTGATAGCATACAAATTCCCTGACTTTTCCAGGTTTTCTCTGACCATTTTGAACCCTGTAAAAAAATGAAATGATATATGAATTATTAATTACCTCTCAACCAGAAGCCTATCCTCCATCCCTGCCATATAATAACCGTGCAGGATTTTGTCCTTGATCCACGTAACGGCTTTCTTAGTCGCGTTAGGCACGTCGGGGTCGCTCAGATGTTTTTTGTAGATCAGAGCCAGGCCGGCCATCGCTTCTTTCCGAATTTTGTATTTTTTGTCCAGTGTTCGTTCTTTGACGAACTCGAGCAAGTCTTCCGAGTCGGAGACCACTTGGAAGTCGTTGCGGGCGGTCGTTACAATGGACATAACAACCTAAAAAAAAGGTAAAAAAGTTAAAACATGTGAGAGGAACCCTGAGGGAAAAGCATAGAAATTTTAGCAAACATCATAAGTGAAAAAAAATTTAATCAACCAACCTTTATCTGGCTCGCGCCCATTTCGGTTGGTTTTAGTTTTGACTACAAAAACGACTCTAATATCACTCTTATCACCAATCACGTTCACCCAAAAACCCTGCGAACTTGATCGCTTGACCGGCAGCAGGCGAACGGCTTCATTTCGAGATTAAGTCGTGGAAATAAGGCTAGTCCTTTTATTTGACCACACTGTAACCCTGGTTACAAAACGCAGGTGTATTCTTTATTCAGTTTTGAAGTGTCAGTAGCTTTCAAATGTTTGAGTTTGAAGGACAAAAACAAATATAATTTTACACTGTTTACTAATTATTTTTATTTGAAAAATTTAAAAAAAAAATATTTTAGTCATGTGTAGTTTGTACCATTTAATATATTGTTTAAGTATATTGTGAATGCCGGGCGCGGAACATTAAGTCGCATCGCCCAACTTTAGTTGTTAGTGCAATTAAGTTTGATATTTTGGAGGTGTTGAAATTCCCAAAGTTTCTGCAGTTAATTCATGCGTCTAGGCTAGGCTTTTTAGAAGATCTTTGTTTTGGTCGAAGAAAGCACTGGCGTTTAAGATAAACATTTTTCCTTGATCAGAAATCCTCCTCACCATGTTGCTATAAATTTTTTGACCAGTTGTCAAAATTTGTTCTTTTTTGAGACTTTCTTGTCAATTTGATATACAGGCATGTAACTAAAATCAGTTTTTTGCTTTCTCCATAATCATAAAATAAAAAATTGGTGCTAGAAAGTACGGATAGTCCACCATAAAATCAATTATTTTATTTTGAAAGGAAACGAAAATATCACGAAAATTGTAGCTTTGAAAGATTTGAACCTTACAACAACATTTTTGGGTTTTATTTACGAAAACCAAAATCTGAAAATCGCATATCAATAGCTGCTTTACTTCTAAAGTTATGATTTTTAAAAATATATTTTAACGTTTTTTCAAATAACTCGGAAACTAAAGCTCCCACGAATTTGGACTTTATAACAAAATTTGTAGTCCATATTCATGGAAACTTAAATCTGAAAACCGTATATCGCTACTTGCTTTTGTTCCAAAGTTAATTTTTTTTTAAATATTTTATCCCCCTTTTCCCCCTTCAACCACTCACGACCCTACCCAAAAGTTAACCAGTTTATGGTTAGCCGATACAGGATTTTTGTACCAAATTTCGTTAAAATCGATTAAGGCGTTCTTGAGTTATCGTGTATAAAGACAGACAACAGACCGACACACAACTTTTTTTTGGTGTTTTTTGAAGTTTTTAGGCATTTTAGCTGGTAGTCCGTATATATTATACACTTTTAGAAAGGTCAATTTTGTATGAGGGACTATAAAAAATCGTGAAATTTTGACTTTTCTTAATTTTATCAAAAATGAGTTACTATTTTTGATAAAATTAAGAAAAGTCAAAATTTCACGATTTTTTATAGTCCCTCATACAAAATTGACCTTTCTAAAAGTGTATAATATATACGGACTACCAGCTAAAATGCCTAAAAACTTCAAAAATACGACAATTTGTCATATTGTCTAAAAAAAGTCTCTAAAACTGAAAATATTTGTTTACTTAAATTAAAGGCAACCTTATTTTTATATTAAATTTGGCATAATACTAAAAGATCCACAAATCCAAAAATAATGTTTTAGTAAAGTCTTTATTGAACAATATGAAATTATCACTCGAGTAACGGACGAAGGCTGTTCTATAAAGAGGGCGGTAACCCATTTTGGAGTTGATAAAATAACAATAATACGATGGAAACAGCGCTGGATTGAAAACAATTCGACGAATAGGAAACTTGGATTAGGACAAAAGCGATGGTAAACTAATTATTTTAACTTAAAAAAGAACTAAAATAAATAATTTAGTATTTAATAGGATCAACATTTTTCTCTATTACAAGCTGCAAACGTCTGGGCATTGAAAAGGTTAAATTTTGAAAATACTAATGGTCTTCTGAGAGCTGATCCAAAACTCTTCAGCATTTCGTGGTCTCCAATTCTTTGGTATATTATTTTAACGATTCGATCCCATATATTTTCCATTGGGTTAAGGTCAGGGCTGTTGGCTGGCCAAGGAAGTGTTTCTATATTATTATTCTGAAACCATTGGCGAACAACATTAGCCGTGTGTACTGGACAGTTGTCCTGCTGATAAACGAAGTCATTATTTTCATGTAAAGCCTGTACAGATGGCAGCATAACGTTTTCAAGGATTTCATATCGTTCACTATTGAATTTTCCTTCGATTCTCCAAAAGAAACCCAAATCTCTAGCACTAAACCAGCCCCACATGTTTACAGAAAAATGTCCAGCTTTTTTAATTTGGTTTGTATATTAGGGTCCAAATCTAGAATTTTGTGGACGATAAACTAAAATTCTCCTGCTGCTTGAAGATGATTGAAAAATTTTTTCGTCGGTGAAAACCACCCTCTCCCAGAAGTCATTATCACGAAGAACGTTGTTCAGTGCAAAACTCACTCTGGCCTGTTTTTGTTCTTCTATTAGAAAAGGCTTCTTTGCAGCAACTCGAAAAGAGTATTCTGATTTCGTTACTCTTCTATTTACTGTTGCTAAAGAACCCGGAAATAATGTTACATTAGCTGCTTCAACCGACGTTGAAAAAGGATTTTGTCTGAGATGGTCAATAAGTCTCTCATCTTGCACTTCAGAACTTACTTTTTGTCGTCCTGATCCATCTTTCCTATCCGTAAAATTTTTTCCATCGCATTATCGTCATTTTATCAACATCAGAATGGGTGGCCGCTCTTCTTATAGACCAGCCGTCTTCTATAACTCAAGTGATAATTTGAACTTTTGTAAATGTTGATATATGTGGCATTTTTAAGGATGTCACACTGAATTTTAAGCTGTAAGGCATACTAAGCTGGTGGTGCCTTATAATAGTATACACTAACAGAAAGCTAAATTTTGTGGCATAGGAAAAAATGTATGCATGAGTTTTTTTTTTAAATCAAGTGTACGTGCGCTTGAGATTCAAAAATTCAGCCCCAGGTAGGAAGAGTTATCTCTCTCACCTCTCCTGTATCTATGGTATTTGCCAATATTTTTATATCACCCTGTATAAAAACTATGTGTAAACAAATATTTGTTACGCAATTTACAGTTTTGTCATAAACTCAAGTTGAGTAGTGTATGAAGAGTCATTTTTTGAATCTTACCCTTAATTTCTACTTACATAAAAAAAATGTTTGTTGACTTCTCCTCATTTATATATTAAAATATTTGAAAAATTAGCGTTTAAATCATGGTTAAACATTCCCGATAAGAAAATGGCTCTTTATAGTCAGTCAGTAAATACAGTTCACTTACAATGATCCCTGTCAAAAAATAAGACTTACCTGGTACCTAACATTCTCGTCCGAATCGTGCTGCCTCATTTTCAAAGCCTCGGTGATGTCTTTCCTCAAATCGGGATGGTTCAACAAAAAGTGCATCGAGTACTGGACGCATTTAGTTCTAATGGCTACGGATATGTCATTGAATCTGTCAAAAATAAATCACCTTAATTTGCAATATGGCTGAGTTTGTTTTCTCTTGAAAAAAAAAACAGTTCACAGAAAAAAAATTGAGGTCGAGTTAATTTGATCAGCTGACATTTGAAGTTAGAAATCCTTGTCGTAAAAAAATTGAAACAATAATAAATAAACAAATAAATAAAATCGTATTTATTAATAAATTGTACGGATTGAATATACATTATATAAGAATCTAAAATCCATGCTTTTTATGGCGAAGTCTAGCCGCTAGAGCTACTCATACTTAACCACAAAAAGCATCCAGAAAGTGATAATTAGTAGTAGTAATTAGTAGTAATAAGGGGCGGCCCGCAGGCCTGACAATTAGGCCTCTTCATGGGCCCTTTCTGCCATACCCCGTCTCGCACCCTTATCGCCCCACACCCTCTACTCGTACTGCCTCTCTCTCTCTCTCTCTCTCTCCGGGTCTTCCTGCCTTCCTTACGAACGTCAAACCATCTTTGAGAGTGTAGCTCCTCCTCTTCTGTCACACCCTCCTATCAGATGCACCGCTGATTCCTCCGCCCACCCACATGCTGGGCAGGCGGAGTCATCCAACACATGTGCATGTGCAGCCGATTATGCCCTGTCAGCATTCCTACTAACAGTCCAATGTCCTTGCGAGTTTTTCCCAGGAGCCATTTAGTTCTAGCTGCGTCCGGTCCATTCACGAACAGTTTGGACTGTCTGCACTCTCTTTCTTTTCTCCAGGACGACTTCAGTTGATCGCTCACCCATTTCTTGAGCTCGCTCTGCACCTGTTTTCTCGCGGCTCCGTTCCAATATATTGGCTTTTGGCCCCAGCTGTGACAAGTTCGTCCGCCTTCTCATTCCCTGATATCCCTCGTGGCCTGGGACCCACATCAGTGTCGCCCTCTTGTCTTCAGCTAATGTCTGTAGCGCGTTAACGCACTCCTCCACCAAGCTACTGACAATTTTTGATTAACTAAGAGCCTTGAGGGCAACCTGGCTGTCGGAACATACGCAAATGTCCCTCCTGCCATTTCTGACCTCTGGTAGAGTTGCCGTCATGATAATGGCGTATACCTCCGCCTGAAAGACCGTAGCGCCAAGCGAGTAGCTTTCTTAAACTTCTAGGTCTTTCACATACACTCCTCCGCCTGTTGTCTACCTGGCTGACAGTTTTGATCCATAAGTGTAGCAGACCGTCGCATCTCTGCTTAATTCATTTCCAAGTTCTTCTCTCTGCCACCCATCCTGTTCGTTCAGGTATTGTGACTTTGTACTGTTTGTCAAACCTTCATGGCTTCGAAGGAGTACCTACTGGCATCTTTAGAAGAGGCAACTCTTTTGTTACCAGTTCCTCGATTGCCAGATGACCAACTTTTTCCCCTCTGCCCTTCCATAGACCCTTGTCCCTCAGTCGTAGGTGCGTCGCCATCGCTTCCTTCTTGATCTAAGTTGGAAGCGAGGGCCAACCTAAGATGGTTTCTAGGGCTTTAATGGGGGTAGTCCTCATTGCGCCTGTTATTCCCCTGCAGAAGAGCCCCTGCAGGCTCATGAGCTTTCTGGTGGTCAGTTTTTCTACTACAGGCCACTAGGCCACTGACCCATATTGGATTCTCGGTCTTATGATGGTCGTGTATAACCAGTATAGGTCCCTGAGGGTGATCCCCCAGGTTCGACCGACCACTCGGCGCAACTGCCACATTGTTGCCTGAACTTTTTCGGTCATTTCGGCAACATGCTGCCTCCACGTAAGTGATAACTAAAACATAAAGTAATAAAATTAAAATTTTAAAAAAATATACCGAAATTTGTACCTGCAAATTTCTTTTCCAACAAAAAAAAAACAAAATAGATAAATAAGAAAATAATATTAATGGAACACATGTAAAAGAAATATTATTATTAAGAAAATAAAATAATATGAAAAATAACAGGACTGTAAATAAAAACAATAAGATAGGTAGGTATCTACAAAAATAAACTACAAGATCTACTGATTTAACAAGTATTTTTTGAATTGTGTTTTGAATTGGTTAACATTGAGATTTTTTTATCGGAAGGGTAATGAGTTATAGTTTTATACATGTATATATGAAACGTATCTTGTACATTTCTGTCCGATAACGAGGAATGGTATACGTAATTACATCGCGAAATCTACGTGAATCTACATGGTTACGTGACAAGAACTTTTGCTTTAGTGGAGAAGTGACATCGGTGCTTTTGTCTACGTTTGGACATTCTAAGCGATTTCAACTCTCGAATTTTTAAGGAAATGTGGTCATACTTATGCAAATTAAAAATCAGTCTAACACAGTTATTCCGGATTTTTTTAATTCTATACTGAGCCTTAACGTACAAGCATGGCCCATAAATAAAATCACAATAGTTGAGTTGTAACAAAACAAGGGGTTCGTAATGTTTGTTAGAGTACAAGAGTTTAAGGGACATATAAGCTTTCTGGGTAACTTTCTTAGTGTGCTCTCAAAACCGAAGATTAGTATCCAGATCCACTCCTAGATTTTTTTCTGAATTAATAACTGGTATTAATTATATAAATTGTGCTGAATAGAAAGATTGTGAATGAGATTCAGGTCTTCATTGATCAAATTACTAGAAATTACCGCGTTATCAGCTTTAAAACTGTAATAGCATTGTTTTTCGTCCGCTTAGTCGGCTATTTTACAATGTTTTGCCGGCCTAATGATGCTAGAGGTGTAGATTAAAAACAAAAGAGGACTCAAAACGCTGCCTTGTAGTACCCCTGACAAAATATCAACAGAAATAGATTTTTATTATTATGGACAACAGACACTGTAATGAAACCGTAATACTTGAGCTTTGACACCATTAATCACCTTTGTCATAGGCAATATCACCTTTGTCATAGGCGTCGAGAAAACAAGAAAGTTGTCAGTCAAAGAATGTCCTGTCTGTAATCATGAAATGCATACCGTACCTTCCCAAAAAGGCCCTCCACAAAGGCCCGTGACGCCTCGGCAACTCGGAATCCTTCTCGCTGAACATCTTGGCGAGCAGCGCCACCGCCGCCAGTCGTTCCGCTTCTTGCGCGCTCTTCAACTTGCACTCGAGTTGGGGCAAGACGGACACCAGAATCTGGGGGCAGATGTGGTTCAACTCGTAGATCAGGTCGTATACTTTGGTCGAGATTTGTAGGCTTTTGTCTTCTTTTCCTGTCAAATAAAATTTCTATGACGCATTTGCACGAAAAGGTACTCTACCATGACAAAAGGCAGTATTTTTTTTAGGGAAAAAACACGCTCCTTTGACAGAGAGCATATAAATGTAAATAGAGAGGACATGTAATGGTAATATCCGACCAGCAAGCCAATTCGATTCACCGCGAGTTTTTGATTATTAGCTGAATGCGACAGGATGAACCGGGGTAATATTTATTTAACATTCAAACGGTAATAATTCCGCACGTTGAATGAACATCGATTTATCTTGTTGCTAAGGGAGCTGGCAATGGTATATATTTTTCAAGCCTTTATTACTTGTAATAATTTAGGAAAAAACAGAGAGTATATAATTTATGCTATCTAAGGTTACTTCAATTTTGCTATAAAAAACAAACATTTGCAGCAAACTACCCAAACTATGCTTGTGTACCAAATTTTAATAACCCCGTCATTTTCGAATATTTGAAAAATAAATGATTAGCAGATCAGAGTGGGTGAGAAGGTATGTGAAAACTGATGGTCTCATATGATAAATTTCCTTGGATATTTCTTCAATGATTCTGTTCTCTTAATCACGTAACCGTGTCAATTCCCGTCATGGGAAGTCTTCTCCAAAAGGGAGAGACAAAGAAATTTTTTCAGAAACTTAACACCTGATTATGATGATTTTTTTTTTTTGACCGCCGAAGACGAAACGTTGCAAAAGAGTAATGTTTAATTTAAAATAAAAGAAAAAAAACTGGCGCCGCAGGGCAACATTTTTGGGGAAGTTGGTACGTAATTTCGTCGGAGAGGGGGTGCCCTCTGTAATCGCCACCTGTGACTGTACCGGCACGGGTCTGTTGTCTGTAGCTCTGTAGCGCAACGCGGGCGATAGCTGCGCCACTTGATTTTCAAGTCAGTTGAACGGGGGCGCAAATTTACCATTAGGTGTCCTCTCTATTTAGATTTATATGCTCTCTGCCTATGGACACAAATACCAGTTAAAGATAACATTGCAAAAGATTGTTTCCCTCCTCTCAGGATAAAATAATTGTGCTACCCTCAATACATACTGGAAAAATAAGCCAAGGTAAATAAAAAAATATTGATTAAGTAAAAAGATTTAACAATTGTTCATGTAGTCCACATAATGCCGGCCAAAGAGAATTTTGTCTTTTAGCCATAATTTATCATATTTTTGAACCAAGGAAAACTATTTCGGCCTCCAAGATTTGGGTCTGTAATCTTGACACCCGTGCCCGTGAATGTGAACAAATTTTGCACTTCTCACTTGCTTTGAACCATGTGAAAAGTGAGAGAGGCAAATACTCACCGGTGACTACTCACCTCACAGGCCGTCAAGAATACGGGCCCTGGTCGTAATGAATAAAAACGAACATTTCTTCTATTTATTTTTCACGGACAAGAAACTACTTTTCTTAAATTTTACTTGGCTAAAATATTTTTAAAAAATCGTAACTATGGAACAAAAGCAAGTAGCGATATACGGTTTTCAGATTTAAGTTTCCATGAATATGGACTACAAATTTTGTTATAAAATCCAAATTCGTGGGAGCTTGACTTTCCGAGTTATTTGAAAAAACTTTAAAATATATTTTAAAAAATCATAACTCTAGAAGTAAAGCATCTATTGATATGGGGTTTTCAGATTTTGGTTTTCGTAAATATCACCCAAAAATGTTGTTATAAGATTCAAATCTTATAAAGCTACAGTTTTCGAGATATTTTCATTTACTTTCAACATAAAATAATTGATTGTATGGTGGACTATCTGTGCTTTCTAGCACCAATTTTTTCACTAATTGTTACATGCTAAAAACCGAATGTAGGTCGAGACGTAAAGTTACTGTGAGAGAAACAATGACACAGAGCGCAGAGTCAAGAATTTGACCCCAGAAAGGCGAAAATATTAGCCAGATCTCTGTTAGTGACAGTTTCTAGAATATAACCATACCATTATGCTACATACTTTTTGTTCAATCTCTGAAATATCGGTACATGTTTTTACATTTCCGCATGTTTTGGCTTTTGAAAAAAAGAAAAACTAATTTTTTTTAATCATTAGAAGAGTTATATAAAGCTAGTAAACTTTATCCAGAGGATTTATGTTCGAATTTATTTATAAAACCAAAAATATTTCTAAATTAATTTTACACATTTTTTTAACACAATATATCTGCACAAATTTTCTTAAACACCATAAAAGATGGACCTTTTTTACGAAAAATTAACAAAATTTTAAAAAAGTATTCAATAAACTTTTGCAAAATTTCAGCGTATTCCGAATTTCCGTTTTCCAGAAACATACCGAAATAGTTATTTACGTCACTAGACCGGAAAATTGGTCTTTACAGGTCGACGCAGAAAATTTACAGGGCGAGCCGCAAGCGATCCTGTAAACCTGCGGAGGTCTGTAAAGACACTTTCCGGTCGTGTATCGTACATTCTTTTTTTTCAAACGATCAGAAAAAAAGATTTTCGTACCTACCACTTTCAACGCCTAGCCGAGTTACATCCCAATGAGCATTTTTGTCTATATAAAAGTTACAGCAAATAATATAAAACCTTCATAAAATAACCAAAAGTTATATTATTTACTGTTGGTGATAATTTTATAACTCTAATATATCTCGTAAATGAGTAATAATAATGGATAGTAATAATAGTAATAGTAATGGATAGAAAAACAACATATAGATTTTATAAAACTTCCTTATGAGCTCTCAAGTATAGAGATTATTATGAAAAGGTTTTACAACTGTTCCAACAACACTACATAACAAATTAAAGGTTTTTATGGATTTAGAAATACAAATTTTCCATCTTTCTTCCCTTTGCTTGTTATGTATTATTCTTTTTCTTTTTACAATAAAAAAATTTATAAAATGGTGTTTAGCAATCTTCTAAAATAAATAAAAATGAAAGTGAGATAAGCTGAAGCAGGAATATGAATATTTATATACTATAGTCAAATAAAAGCTGTTTTTCAAGTCATCCTACTCCGAAAATCAGCTGCGGTCCCGTGTGTACTGTATAGTTTTCGAATACACTCACGTAAATTTCTTGGGCTCCAAAAATACTTGAGAAAATGGAAAAAAAAATATTCATTTAAACATCAGTTTTTTTTCATACACGTTTTTTTCTTTCTGGGACAAACATTGAATTTTGTATGTTGTTCTTAACCCTAACAAGCAATATTTCGATTGAAACACATGTTGAAACGTTTTTATTTAGGCCAAAAACCTATTTTTGTATTTCAAAATGGCCAAAATTTCCGACAATTCTATAAAAAAAACAATACAATTATACCACTGTTTACCTCGTCAACACTATTTTATGACCCTTTTAAAAAATGATGCTACTTGGAACAAAGGGCTGCAGATGGCGCAGTGTTAAACACTGATGGTCTGTTTCTGCGAGCTTAACATAGTTACCATTGTTCGCTTTTCCTAAATGCATTCCTCGAGAGATCCAGCATACTATACATACCAGGAAAAAATACCCGCCTGCACACACTTCAAGCCCGCATAACTGTCAGAGGTAACTATCTCAAGAATATAGTTAGATTGCGGGGTCGAAGGGTGTACAGGCGAGTATTTTCCGGGGTGTTCACATTTGCCGTCGACCAGCAGTATCAACGTATGCGCTCGACGTTTCACGGTGCGTTTTTGCGACCTTAACACGGTTACTATATTGTTCTCTTTTTCTAAAACACGGTTCCCATCTATACGTTTCTGATTCGTGGGTCCCCCGAATCAAAACACGTATCACGTGGTCTAAGATAGATTTGCCTATACAAGTTCATGTCGGACCACGTGATGAGTTTTTTGAGTCAGGGTGACTGCGCATGGGAAACGCTGCTGAGAATCGGGTGCAAAATGCATTCGATCCCGATATCTGTCATCGGCAACTATCTCAAGAAGATTTGGATCTGTTATCTCTCTCAGATTGATGTAATTAAAACAAGATAATAATGGTATGGTATCTCGCAAAAACACGCCTTTTGATGTCGCAAAAACGCTCCTTTTCATTTCGCAAAAACGCGCCTTTTAATGTCACAAAATTAACCTTAAAAAATCTTGTTTGTTTTGTTATTATAATTGCCAAAATAAATTAAAATTGTTTTTTTTTTGTTCTAAAAACAGTTGTATTATAATCACTATATAAAGAAATTAATACCAACATTATAGAAAACACCTTATGGGCAAAAAAGGTTTATGAATGAGTTCATAAGAATATTACCGACACCAATTTATATAACTATTGTGTGTGAGTTCCCAAGTTTTTATAAGTGTCTCTCGAAATATTTTCAATCTTATCTTATATAAATTTGTTGTTGGTTAATTAAGTTTTATAAGTGGGTTGATAGCAACATTTTAAAAACCAATCTATTATATATCTTTAATTGATAGTTACTTACGGTTTTATAGGTGGGTTGACAGAAAGATTTCAAACACCAATTTATATAACTTTTGTCACTGATGACTTTTATTTTTATAAATATGTTGGTGGAAACATTGTTAACACCAATTTATATAACATTTGTTACCGATGACTTTAATTTTTATAAGGATGTCCGTGGAAATATTGTTAACGCCAGTTTTATGTTACTTTAGGGTACCATCAATTTCAATTCTTCCTTCCGCCTTAAAAGCCTTCAATAAAACAAACATACAAACTCAATCCTTGTCGGAAACTTCTAAATACCCTAGGGTATCAATGGAACCCTCTTTATAATAATTATATGGTATTGGTATTGTTTGTTGGGGTGCAGCTTCAGAATCTGCTCTTGAATCCTTGATCATTGCTCAAAAATATGTGCTAAAAGTCATGTTTTGTAAACCTAAGAGGTACCCAACTGATCAACTTTTTCAGGTATCTAAGCAACTTACTCTCAGGGAACTGTTTTGCTATCGTCTTGTAATTTTTGCTGTAAAAAATCAACTCTTTCAAAGAATGGTTAAGCATTCGATAATAACTAGAGCAGTAAGTCGTACTGATTTTTACATACCATTTCAAAATTTTAGCGTTACTCAAAGACATATAAACTACATAGGTCCTATTCTAATTAATACTATTCCTAATAACTTGTATAAACAAAAAGTTAAACAATTGCCTAAACTTAAAATCAAACTATGGATAAGAGACAATTTTCATACTATATCCAAAAAAATTTCCTGGCTATAAAACAAATTCAATATTTAATATATTTTTTTTTGTTACATATACTTTAAGTAATTGTGTTATATTTTAGTCTACTATTGCTGAGCTAATGTCGCTAGTATAAGGATTAAATTTAGTTTTTTTTTTGTATAATTTAAGAGACACACACATATCTCTGGATACATGCTGTTTTCTTAAATGACATACATTGTAAATTACGTTTTATTAATACTTAAATTAAATAAATAAAGAAATAAAATAAATAAAATATAAATATCTGTCACCAGAAGTTTCTGAAAATGCTCATTGGGATAATTTATGAACAGTCCCCTAATAAGAAAATGTTAGCTTTCTGCTTCTTGTTGGCTAGATAGCCATTGCCCCTAAAGCCAGTAGTTTTTAAGATCAAAACTAAAGAAAACCAATAAACTTTTGTGGTTAGAAATGATTTTTGTACTTTTAACTTGTGCAAAATTGCAAAAAAACATTAGAAAAATTATGGTGTAGTGCCTATAAGCTTTACACTGCTAATTCAGTGATGACTGACGACCAGAGTAGTGATAAAACAACTCATGAAAGGCAGATTTCTAGGTTTTCTAGGTATATATTCCACAAGCTTGATGACTTTAATGTGGTCGATTTTTCCGAAAAATATGCCACCATTACATCTTCATTAATTTTCTTAACATTTTTTAATTCGCACCAGTTTATAAACGCTTTAATGTTCAAATTCAAATATTCTTTATGTATACAAAATTGTAAAGAACTATACAAAGAGAAGTATTACAATTGAATAAAAAACCATCAAAAAAAGTAAGTCGGTCACTTAAACTCAGGAAAGTAGGAGTAGGTTTTGTGTATGGCCATCTCTCTACTCTACCATCCAAATCGTAAGTACCTATATTTTACACAATATTATAGAAATAAAACAGTAAAATAGAAATAAAACAATAAAATGTTTACAGTATTAAATTTAAACAATTAATAAAAAATATAAGACATTAAATTAAATTAGCCAATCACAAAACAGGCAAAGAATAAAATACAATTAAGTAGTCAATATGGTATAGTCTAAAAACTCTTGTACTGTATAAGGCTCTAGTTCTACCAAGAGACTTTTTACTAATTTCTTGAAGGAATTAAAATTTTGTTCCAACTGAATAATTATTGGTATTTTATTAAAGAACTTAATACATGAGTAGGAAGGACCTTTCTCTGTGGCTGTAAGCCTGTGTAGGGGAAAATTGAGCTCTGTTGCCTACCTTGTTGCAGTGTTACATTGTGGCTCAAACTCAGAAAATCTATCTCTAATTTAGAACAAAAACAACAGACGCTCATATATGTATAAACCAAAAAGTGTTAGAAACCCAAGCTGTTTAAATTTTCCTCGGCATGTGTGTTTCGCAAGTTGAGTATAGTCCTTACTAGAGGCCCTGTATACGATTTTTGACAGTTATAGTTTAACCAGAGGTAAGCAACTGAATTTGACAGTTGCTAGGGAAATGTTTGAAATTGTGTGTTGGCAATGATAGTTGGTAACCCCTGACAATACATAGCTTTGTCACTGTCAGATTTTTGATTAAGAAACGTCAGATTTAAAAATGGAATTTTGATGTATCAAAAACTGTAAAAATACGTGCCTCGACGAATTTGTATTGTTCCGTTGTCCATCGGAGAAAGAAACTCAGGAAAAGTGAAAACATGCATTTACCAAGCTGGAAAATTAATAAAAATAGCCGAATTTGCGAGGTAAGTGAGCTACAAGCAGTAGTTACAAACATACGCATTTAGCATGTACTTCGTTAATAAATAACACATTATGTTTCCATGTTTTATTGTAAGAAAAAGAGTAGCAAAAATATAGATCATAGGAATCTTTATATTTTACCAATTATTTACATTTTTAATATCTATCGTGTGTATTCACTGTTTGTTGTTTTTTTTTTTGAAAGCTTGACATATTTTACTAACCAAAAAAAATCAATCTTTCAAAAACTGTCTGGGGAAATTATAAAAAGAGACAAAACATCAGTCCATTATCCGTTTTACATGCAAATATGAAAAAAAAAACTAGAAAGAGAGGGCAATATAAGTTGCCCACCCCTGGTAAAACAACAACTGTCAAATGTATAGAGGGCATCTAGTCCTTACTGCCTTTTTTTGATTTTTTGAGCAATAAAAGATCTACCAGCATCTATGCTTCCTCCCCAAAAGATGATTCCGTCTTTAAAGATGGAGTAAATGTTGGCATAATACACTGTTTTTAAATGGTCTAGAGTAAGATAATCAGACAACATTCTTAGAGAGTAACATTCAAAGTCGTTTAAAGTTATACCTTTATGGTAACATTCAACTAATTCTCCAGTCCATTTTTGTAATCAAAACTTTTGAAACAAATTTAAAAGGGCTTTTTAGAAATGTCAAAATTGCGAAATAAAAACAAAAGCTAAAAGCTGTCAACAAGAAGTCATGGCCAACTTGGCCAAAAATGGGAACTGAAAAGGATCAAGGGACCGGAAAATTGAACAAAAAGGTCCTTTATTGAGAGTGGAAATACTTCGAAAGAACATGACTTTCCGTACGTAAAATCGTACGGAAAGTGGCTATTTTCCGGTCGTTTGAAAAAAAGATTTTACACTGACAACTAATCCATGGATTTCTTCATGCTCAAAAAGTTTGAGGTTCAGTTTAATACAGAAATTGAAGTCAAATAAACTCGTAAATTTCTTCAGGATCACCCACCAAGCTCTAATTTTGACCAAGTTTAAAGTCAAATTTTTAAAGAGCAGAGTGTTAAACCGGTTTATTAGAATGTGCAAAATCAAACTCGTTAAATAAAAGAAATTTTAATTATAAAATCATTCACTATAGGAACAGCAATTCGTTAAATCAATTATTTATTATTAAAGACCCATTTTTAATCAAACCATTGTTCATCAAACTCATTCAATATCAAACCCGGAATTCGTAAAACCCGTAATTTATCAGAAAATTTTTGCTAAATTAATTGCGCATTCGCCAATACCACATGAACCGGGTTTGATATTGAATGAGTTTGATGAACAATGGTTTTATTAAAAACGGGTCTTATAAATTTCGAATTTGTTATTGAATGGGTTTGATGAAATAAGGTTCGGATAAAGAATTGGTTTGACGAATTGCAGTTTCAATGGTGAATCGTTCTTACGATGAATATTTTTATCAAAGACGGTGTGTTAAATTCCTGGTTTGATAAACCATAGGCGTTCCTAAACCGTTTTCATTTCTGTGGTGGTTTTGTGAGGTTTACTCTGAGGGTTAGTTATTTTTGTTTGGTTAAAACCAGAGCTGTATTACACTGCAGCATCATGCAAATGGCCTTGAAAAAAATCATAAATTAATTTATGAAGAAATCCAACGACTCAGTGTTGCCCGTTTAAAAAGAAAACATGAAATCTAATGACAAAATTGTCGCTGTGAACGTGTGAATTAGAAAGCGAAATTTTGCCAGATTATTTTTTTTTCTCCTTACCCAGTATTAGAACCTGATTGAAAAACGCTTGGATGTAGGGTTCCAAAGTCTCCGAGGTTTTGATAATCAGCTCCTTGGCCAAAAAGTAGGCGTTTTTGTGCAAGGTCTTGTTGGGCTCGACAATGTTCATCAGAATGATGTCCAGCAGCTCGTTGCCCACTATGTCGCTTTCTGTGATCAAGGGACAGAGAACGTCTAGCATAAAGCTTTTGACGCGACCTGTAAAACATATAAAAATTAAAAATTTTAAAACACCCATTCACCATGCAAATTTTTCTAAAAACTACCCGCCCCTTAGGTAATTTTTTTTATCTGACAGAACTGACAGAACCCCTGCATTTTTTATTTAATCTATCCTTATTAACTGGTGTTATCCCTGATTATTGGAAAGTAATTTGTTACCGTCAATACATAAAAGTATTCAGTCAGGAAATTATTTGATAAGCTTTTTTGTGATCACTTCTCCTGACACTGTAAAAAAAATTCTAGGTGAATTCAGCATGAGTTTGCTTGATGTAGATCAACAGTTACGAATCTTCTCACCTATCAGCAAGATCTGTTGAGTGCCTTTGGGAGGTCTAAGCAAGTTGACAGTCGGTGTCTATACTGACTTCTCAAGGGCGTTTGATAGAGTAAGTTATATACATATGGTGAGTAAGCTTAAGGCTATGGGATTGGGTGAGACTGAGTGAATTTTTCCCAAAGTCTTTTACCTGGACGGACTCAGTTGGTTCGGGTCGGCAATTATGTCTCTAATGAAATTGAGGTTCTTTCTGGTGTTCCACAAGGATCGCATATTGGTTCTGTTCTTATTTAAAATAATTTATAAGAGCTAGATCTAAGTGATGTGATTGTGGACTCGTCCCACCTGGTATTTGCCGATGATTTCAAATTTTATAGAATTATTGAGTCTTACCTTGATAGCCTAATGTTGCAGGGAGATCTTGACAATGTTAGTTTATGGTGTGTTGGTAATGGTCTCGAGTTAAATATAAATAAATGTATGTGTATATCTTTTGGTAGATTAAGCAGCTTGATAGAAAGCCACCACTTTAAAAAGTAACCACTGTTAGGGACCTGGGTGTTCTATTTGATAGTAAACTAACTTTTGTACCTCATTTTAATCACATTATAAACAGGAACCCTGGTTTTATCACTCGTAATAGTGATCCATTGTCACCTTATTGTTTAAACCTACTTTATTGTTCTCTAGTTCAATCCTTGTTGGAATATGCCTCGGTTATATGTTCTTCATACTGTTTATGTCATATAGATAGATTGGAATCTATTCAGAAAGTTTCTGGGAGAGCAAATATAATAAGTTTCATAAAATCTTAAAAGTAAGACAACATTTTGCGAATTACAAAACAACTTTATTTTGATTCAGTTTCAATATATGGTTATATTATGTTATTATGCTTAAAAATCGTTTTTAGGGTTTTTGGGTTTTTTTTTTGTATCATAGAATAAGAATGTCATAATACATAGTAAAAAATAACACCAGAGGATTGTTTTTAACTTTAAATCAATTGATTCAAATCCATATCAATCTTAAAATTTTTTAGGGAATAAACGTATGACATAAATCCAAATATTTCTCCGAAACTACCTACGCGTCGATTAATTCTGTCAATATAGGTCGATGTAACAATGATATTTTGTCATTTGTATCTCAGAAATCGAGATATTGTTTAATATACTCGTAATATTGGCATTATATATTTACAATCACATCAGAATAAAATTTTGGTAAAATGCCCCCAACATTAAGCATAAGGGTAATGCAACGTTTGGTTTTCAAAATCAGCATTTTTCAGCTCCAACTTTTTTACTTTTGTTTTTAAATAAAACAAACCGCACACTTTGTTTTTATTTGCACCTTTTTTAAATCTTGTCCTAATTTTATGGTTGATAGCTTTTTGGAAAGCTAAGACATTAGGCTTTGTCAAAATAAAGATGGTTTATAATTTCAAGGACGTTTTAACCTCATTACGATAGATCAAAATAAACTTGTTTGGTAATTCGCAAAATGTTATGCTTTCTTTAAAATAATTTTCTTACTTTTAAGATTTTATGAAACTTATTAATTTTTAATACTTCTGATATTTTTATGGTTTGACAATATTGTAAATAACTGATATTTTTTGATAGCTTGGAGAACAGGACTTGGGCTGATGCCTTAACATTCTATAAAGTCCTTAATGGGGTAGATTTTGGCTACTATATCCTTCTGACATATGATTTTAATACCATTTGTAATTTTTGTGATTAATTTTGGTAATTTTTTATGAACTTTTGTTGTTCATAGGTTAGGGGTTTATCGGTAATACTTGTACTATTTTGTTAGTTTAGTTAACTAGTTATAATTTAATTCTTCCAGCTTGTTAAATTTTTAAACCATTTTATTGTAACTTATTTTGTAAAGTGACTCTGCTGTAGAAATATGTAAGATAAAGTAAAATAAATAAGCCAGTGCCTAATCTACATTTACACAATTATATGTGTGTAGAAAGCGCATTATCTCTGGAACTACTTAGCTTATTTCTATCGAACATAGCTAAGAACACTCCCAGAAGGATAGACTCCAAACAATAAACAGAAAAAAAAGCGCATGCAAATCAGGTCCCCGGTTCGAGACCTACATGCTCAGGCACACACTCTTTTTTGCAATGGCGTCGGGGGTTAAAGCAAAAGGGCAATTCCACGCGCGATAAAGGTATTTAAATAACTACAACCACCAAAGAAGTGTCTGGGGTATCAATAAACGTTTTCAATAAATATAACGTAAGGGTCAGTCCATATCAAGTCAACCAGGGTATTTTACCACACCATCTCCGATGTTGATGATTTTTAGTATACATGTTTTTCCTACCAAAAAACTGGAAAATCCAAAATTTCAGACTTTTTTGACCAGTTGTTTATTTTGAATTAATTTTTGAAAATCGAAAAAGTCACTTATTTGTCCTTAACATGTGCGCACAAAATTAGGAATATCCAAAGAACCACTTATAATAGAAAAGTAGGTGAAGGTTCATTTTAAAGCTCTTATAAAGACCTTTCATATGAGAATATTGCATAACATATATTGAAAAAAAAAATAAAAAAAAAAATTTTTGATTTTTTTTTTTGAAAAATTTCAAAAAGGCCATTTTTAATTTTTTTCAAAAAATTATATTATTTTCTTTAAAGTGTTATTAAACTATTCACAAAATTTTGAGATGGACAAATCATGGGTTCAATGTGAAAAAATTTATTAAAAATGTCACATGCATGAAAAATCGCCTATGAATAGACAATGCATTTTGGTAATTAGAAGAATATAATGGGGTTTAAAGCGATATTATAAAAATATTTAACAATATTTTATTTAATAAAAAATTATATCCTACGTTTCATTCTGTATCAGTAATCAGATTAACATTGCCCCCCATTGTAATATTTACTTACAAAACCTCTTTTCCACCGGGGACGTACTATTGGATGTTCCAATTCTTAGGAAAATATGCCTGTATAAACCTGCCAATACTTTTGTGAAATACTGCCTGTTTATTCCTGTTTAACATTAAGGACACACCTCCTTCATTTTATTGGTCTGTTTAGGTACATTGTGGGGATTTGCTGACATGAAAATTCCTGCATAAATTGATTTTAAATTTTTGGCAAGTATCTTCCTGATACAGCTCCAAATAATCGATACATAATAGTTCGACTGAAGGTTTATCAGAAGTCATCTCTGTGTAATTTTAAAAGTTTCAACTATGGGTGAGGCAAGTGGATGGACTAAATATAAAGTAAAGTGCTGTGATCCACTAGAGTTAAAAATCAAGCATTTTGGGAAATTAAGAAATGTGACCAAGTGGATGTGCAGTTACAAAAATGTCAAAATGGGAATGAAAATCTGTGATGGTTGTAGACTAAAGCTTTCAAAGGAGTTTAAGGCATCTGAAGAAGATGAGGCAGGGTAAGTAACAAATAGTATTTTTTAATATAAAATTAATAAACTAAACCAATTGCGTCAAGTACGGAGTGGAAAAATCTCATGGCATTATTTTGCATGGCATTATTTTGCATGGCATTTTGAGAATACAGACATTATGTACAAATTTCTTGGCATTATGTACACATTTTGGGTCAGCTGTTACCCCCTTTTTAAGTTCTTATAAAAAACTAACTTTTTAAATTTTTTTAGACCCAGTCAAGTTCCAGAAAATGATCCAGATTTTCAAGATCCTGCTGAATCATTTACTCTTTTAAACAAGTCATTGGAGCTTCTTGGTGTGTCGCCGATTAAAACAAAAAATGTATACAAAGAAAAAATTGATATTGTACAGCATACAATTGCGAAAGCATTTACAAAGGAATCAGATTCAACGCTAGTAAAGGAATGCCAGAGTGACGAAAGTGAAATGATTAAGCAGTTAAAGGACAAATTTTTAAAAACCGAAAAGAGGAGTGAGAAAATACTAGTTTTATCATGTTTACCTCAAAGTTGGAGTAGAAAGAAGATTGAAGAAGAATTTGGAGTTTCTCAATATTTGGCCAGAGCTGTAAAACAGTTAGTTAAGGACAATGGGATATTATGTTCTCCTAACCCCAAACCGGGAAAGACCCTTAGTGATAGAGTGGCCCAAATTTAAGGTATATAGTTAGTCTTAGTGTTTTCTGTCTAATTTTTATCAACGAAGTAGAAAAGTTTGTTTATTTCTTTTGCGAGTTTAAAATAAACTAATTTGTAGATAAAGCCTCTGGGTATTTTTTAAAACCTGTATCCATCCAACAAATTTATTTATTTTAATATCCAGTGCACTATTGGTGCTCCTAAAATATGTTTATTTTTTTTAAATGCATGATTTTTAATGTACTTAATATTTTTGATATTTTTTTTGACATTGAACCCATCATTTCTCCATCATAAAATTTTGTGGATAATTAAGTAACACTTTGACCAAAATTATATATTTTTTTCAAAAAAATTAAAAATGGCCTTTTTGAATTTTTAAATTTTTTTTTTTCAATTTTTTATTTTCAATTTTTTTTTTGTTAAAATTATGTTGTGATATTTCATAAAAAAGAGCTTCAAAATGACTTTAAAATGAGCCATTTATTACTTTCCTAGTGTAAGTGGTTCTCGAGATATTGCTAGTTTTGTACATTCTTGTTAAGGTCAAAATGCTGACTTTTTTATTTTGAAAAATTTAAAAAAAAAACTACGAATCAAAAAAATCTAAAAATTTGCATTTTCAACTTTTACGGTAAGAAGAAAATATATACCAAAAATCATCAAAATTGGAATTGGTCGCGTAAAATTTTTGTGATTTTTTGGTTGATTTGATATGGAATGACCCGTAATAGCTGTTCTCCAAATCATAAAATGATTGCCACTAGCCAAAATATAGGCAAACAAAATGTTACAGTTTTATAAGAAATGTCCCATTAGTCATCAAAAAAATTACATTTAACTTAAAATCAAGGCAAGCTGAGAAAAATAGTATCATAACATTTTATTATATCTAAGGGACAAAAGTATATTTTGAAACAACTAAGTTAAAACTAGTTTTATATTAAGAGGAAAAGCACTTTAAAGTCCATGATCTGCCTGTTTTTGCCTCGTCAGTTATCACCAATTGTTTGTTATATCTTGGATCCTAGATAAAAAATTAATTGGGCCTTACTTTTAAATTATTCTGACAAGCCCTTTCCATAATGCATTAAGATATGGTCGTTCTGGAATATTTTTAAAAGAGATAAAAATGAGATCAAAAAATTAATGACTTAAGATTTGTCCTGTCAGTTATCATGGAATTGCCCAAAAGTGTATAGTAATCAAAAAATCTTAACAAAGGCGTTTGTTGATAACAACAACAAGGCCATTACCTTTCTACTGAATCACACTCAATTTTCAAAGACTATACTCTTAATCAGTGGACTTGAACACATTATATTATTTCGGACAATCCAATAAACCAAATCATACCTGAATGTTCATCATTGACAATCTTAAACATCAAATGAAACAGGGCGCAGAAAATTTCTTGACAGTCTTGCAGATCAAAGCACATGTTGAAAGATTTTACGTAGGCCAGGTTTTCTAGTAGATAAAAATATCTGAAAAAAAAATTGTAATTTGTCTCCTGTCTAATTAATTAATAATCTAATTTAAGGCCACAAAAACGGCATAGATTTGACAACACTGTTTTGCTGTTTTTTTGAAAGATCAACAATAGGTGGCACCACCAATGCCATTTCGAGTGTGACCGTGCAGTGTTCAGAACAGTAACTAAATATAGGTAGGTATTCATAATATTATGAAGTATAATTGCTTATGCCATCTAGTTTAGCAGGTCTTAATTTCAGGTTCTAAGACTGGAACCCAACTGTAGGCTAATTATAATAAGGCTACGACCCACTCGATGCTCGAAACAAGTACCCAGCGACGCGACGGCCTAAAAAAACGCAAATAAATTTCCACGTTTTTCTTATCACAATCCAATACTCCAATCGAACTCGCTCAGTTTCCCTGGGCCAATACCGGCTTAACTAACAACGCCTGCTTAGTTGAGAACGGTGTTGCCTGGGCCTACCAAATTACGTGACCTTGGCGTTTCAGAATTCGGGCAGAATTTCGCTTATAAAGAAAAAAACCATAACTTTTTTGTTATCAGATAATAGAATTTATAAAAATCTACAACCGTATCCAAAGGATTTTTCAAAATTCGGTGTATTTTTTTCAAAAAATAAAAAAATCCAAAAATTGTCGTTACAGATTTCTGTATTATCGACGAGGCTAAATAAAAAGCCAGTTAAGGTTTTTTACTATTATTAGCCGTCTTTATTTTATTTCGGGAATGAGAGAGTCCAGCAAAAACCTGTCTGGATACGGTGGTGAGGAATTCAAAAATAAACATTCCTGCCAAATTTCAACAGATTCCGTTTTCTCGTTTCCGATCGGTAAACATTGGCCCAAAAACAGCAACACTGCCAAATCTATACCGTTTTTGTGGCCTTAAGTGTTTAAGGGTTTAAATCAAGGAAATTAAAATAAACTAGAAACCGCATAAAAATCCTGAGGCCAATCACACATGTAGAATAGAGTAGAGTAGAGCTCTTAGATGAACTACCTAAAGATACCCGATGCTTATGGAGACTTTGGTTATATTATTATCTGACAAATCTTGGGATCTAATTTTCGAAGCCGCGAGAAGAATCGATCACTCAACAGTCAAAGCACAACAAAGGCATGCTCACAGTTCAAGAATAACCCCGGCAAAACAGACGCTCGCTCTGTCATTCACCTGTTCATTTAGGTTTGTTTTCGCCACTGCATCACACCCTACATATCTCCGTCGCTTTCCCTCTCTAACTTTTAGAATGATACGGAATTTATTCCAACCCATTGTTTTGGTTTTGTCGGGTGATGGAAAATTTTCTAAATAACCAGTCGTTATTATACTGGAGAACAAAAAAATGCAACACCATGTATATGGACAATTATTTGAATGAAAATTATTTGTGTGTATATCTTATCTCAAAAGAAATATTTGATAAATTTTTTTGTCTTCAAATTTTTCCTTTTTTCACAGATTTTTTCTATTTATTTTCAAAAACAACCAACACATAAAAAACCTTTTCTGAAAATTTTAAATCATTTTTCTCGTAGTTTTTGGTCTTTTTGGATTACTTACAGTTTACTTAAAAAATAAAAATTTCAAGAGTTCGCGCTCGCCAAAAATTTCATCATTTAAACAACTTCGAGAAAGGACGCATCGTGGGCATGAAAGAGGCTGGTTTTGGTTTACGGGAAACTGCAAGAAGGGTTAAGGCCAATCCATCAACAGTATTAAGAGTTTGGAAAAGGTGGTCCAATGATGAGACTTATAGACGTCGTGCGGGTTGTGGCCGCCCTAGATTCATTCTATTCGTCATTTACGGCATCTCAGACTTCTTGCTCTCAGAAATCGACGGGACAGTATACGCCAACTAAGAGATGTTCTAGTTGCAGCTACAGGACGAGTGTTTTCAAGGATGACAGTTAATCGAAGATTGCTTGGTATGGGGCTGAGGGCTTACCGTCTGCTTTTGGTGCTACCTTTGACCCCACAACAGAAGGCTCGCTGCTTGGAGTGGTGCAGAGCTCGGCAAAACTGGGATGACGGACGCATGAGGGTTAGGTGATTTCGAGGTGAGAGACGAAATGTAGACTTTGCTGTTGAACGTGATACAGCAAGACAGCAAAGTATCATGGTATGGGGTGCTATATATCATAAACCTTGTTCTAGAAAAAGGCATCTACCCTAGTGTTTTAAAGAATTCAATAATTACCCCAGTTTTTAAAGCAGGAAACAGACAGCAAGTGGAAAATTATCGTCCCATAGCAGTCACATCCGTAAGAAATAAACTTCTAGAAAAATGCATAAAGATTCGGTTAGAAAGGCACTTGGAAAGAAACAACATACTATCAAATACACAGTTTGGATTTCGAAGCAAGGTAAGCACACAGGATGCTATACAACTTCTTACAGAGAATGTAACACAAAACTTCAATAATGGTTACAAAACCATAGGCATATTCATTGAATTAGCTAATGACACTGTGGCACACCAAGTTCTATTAAAGAAACTAGATCACATAGGTATAGAGGAATCGAGTGGAAACTTTTTGACTCTTAACTTAATCATCGCACGCAACAGGTGAAAGTAGACAATCACCTGAGTGAAAAAAAAAACAAATAGAACTTGGTGTGCCGCAGGGCACAGTCCTTGGATCCATACTTTTCTCCATTTACTTAGATTATTTAACTAAAATATTGCCTCAAAATGAAAGTATTATTATCTGTTATGCTGATGACTCAGTCATACTTATAAAAGCTAAAACCTGGCCAGAGCTTCAAAAACTAGCTGAAAAATATCTCACTGTTATAAAACTATGGTTCGACCAAAACCTATTAACACTAAACGAGAACAAATCAAATTTTATAAACTTTTCCATGAATAATAAATCCACAACACAATATCCAAACTAAAAATACATAGCTATAACTGTTTCCTAAATGATATAAAAGACAACTGCGACTGCAAAATGAAAATTAATTCTGTAACAAATACGAAATATCTTGGAGTGCATATAGACAAAAACTTAAAATATGATATACACATTGATTACATAAGTAACAAAATCAGAAAAACAATATATAAATTTTATCAACTAAGAGAGTTTATGCCCTACAAATTACTAAAAACACTATATGAAGCCCTTGTAGAATCAGTGTTAAACTATGGAATCAGAATCTGGGGTAGTGCCTGCTCTAGTAATCTAACAAACCTAATTACAACACAAAAATACATTCTAAAAATAATAAATAAAAAAACCTAAACGGTATCCAACCACTAACCTATTCAATGAAACGAAAATGCTTACTATACGACAAATCTATATTAAAAATGTTCTAAAATATATGAAATATAACAATAAATACATAAACTAACCACAACATAGTATAAATACTAGATCTGTTACTCAACATCATTTATATATACAAGGAGTAGACTACACCGCTTGTCAAAGGCATATTTCATTTCTGGGGCCACGGTTATTTAACATGATCCCAAATCAAATTAAATCAACAATAAACAAAAAGAAGTACTGCTCACAGCTTTCTACTTGGGTTAGAAACAACATTGATGAGATTCGAAGTCGGTTGCCTTTACTTGGTTAAATGGGTTGACTCCCTGTGGGGGCCCTGTCATTCGGGTGGGCGTAGATTATGGTTTGCTGTTCTTTCTCGTCCATATTTATGTCATTCTATAGATAGATAGATGAGTAGATTTTATTAAGATTTATAGAATCAAATTAAAAATTATAAATAAGTGAATATAATGTAATATTTTAAGTACTCAACTTCTGACTAAAGATCAACATCCCGACAAGCCTTTTGGCTCAGGAAAGTGGATCTTATATTAAGTACCTGTAATTTTAAACTGTGATATGTAATAAATTGAATTGAATTGAATTGAATATGTTTAGGACGCAGATGATCTCTAGTCATCATCAACGGCAATCTGACAAACTATCCCAAATGTGATCTTTCAACAAGATAATGCCAGACCGCATATTGCTCGTGAAACAATGGACTTCTTACATGAACTTCAAGGCAAAGACTTTGGAATGGCCAGCAAGATCGCCTGACTTGTCGCCTATCGAACACGTATGGGATATTATAGGGCGGAATCTTAGTCGATTATCACGTCCCCCTGGAAACTTTGATAAACTCTGGCATACCGTAAGGGGGATTTGGATGAAACCATCTTATTTTTTCAATGCTCAATAGAACAAACGCGTGCATAAATAACCATGGAGGAGCCACTCATTATTAATTTTTTAAAGATTATCATCCCAACAATACTCAATAAAATATTTAAATAGATAGACTATGAGATAAAGAAAGTTCAAATAAAATAATATAAAAAATAGACAATTTTAAAACTTCAAAAAAAAATCGATAAAATATTACACACAAAAGTTACAAAATATAAAACGGGTTTAAATGATGCGTTTTATAAGTATTCTGAAACAGTATATGGTTCTAAATTGACTAGATGTGAAAAAAACATTCTTTTAAACATTTTATTATTTTGTTCTAACAGCACTTCTTTTGGAAGTTTATTACAAAATTTTACACACACATAGAGGGGGCTGCGGTTTTTTTTTATACTGGGATTTTCCATCCATTACAGGATCAACGCCCAGTGTTAGAGAAGTTTTTTTGGAAAGTTAAAGACAAACACAAAATATCCATGCACCTAGCCGGGATTCAAACCCGGGACCTTCCGTGCGGCAGGCAGAAAAAACAAGCCAGGTATAATTATCTTTACAGATATCCTAAGCTCTGGAGTTGATAAATTTAAAAAGGGATTTAGCTAGGGTGAATAAATAACAAAATCAATGAATATCAATCAAAAAACCACCACCACAAGTGCGAAATCCGGATCTACGGTTACCATTACCTTTTTTGAGTGAAAGCTTGCTATTAATTGATTTTTTTATTTATTCACCCTCACTAAATCCCTTTTTAAATTTATCAACTCCAGAGCTTAGGATATCTGTAAAGATAATTATATCTGTCTCCGTAGACACTTAATTTTCCTTCAAATTGAAAGCTCGCTGTTCATTGATTTTAGGAATATTAAGGTTTGAACTTCTGCTGTTATGTTCATGACATAGCATGGCTCAAATTCCAGAAATTTGAACATCTAGGCATCTGCGGAGCTGCCGGCTTTCCAAAATTATCCCGTATTTTATTTCCTATTATTATTTAATATTGCAATACATTATTCTTATAAAGTAGATATAGCGTGGAAAAAGTTCAATTTAAAATGCATTATAAGGAAATTTATTTAATATAATCTTTTGATTTAATAAAATAAATAATAATAAAAGATGTTTATTATCATATTGCAAAGAATTATATAAAAAATTAAGTAAAAAGAAGAAACTTTAATACAATAATGAAAATAAACAGCTCAAAATTGGTACTACCACTGGTTCTACCTTCTGAAAGCAATTATTGATATCAGGATTAGGACATTTTCTTCAAAAAAGTTGCATATTGAGAACTGGACTTAACACAACTATATTTAACCGCCATATTTTAAATATTGCTTATAGAGCTTATATAGAGCGGTATTTTTTATCTACGATAGAGCCAATTAGAACGCGGGTCTAATGTTAACCTGAAGGGTCGGACGAAATTTCCTCAAATTCGTTTACTGATTTGAAAAACTTGCCTTTAATATATGGAGTGGGTCTTCTAGTTTATTCTAATTTCTTCAAACAACGTTTTGAGAAATGCTAAAAAACCTGGGAATACCCAATAAGAATAACCTGCTTTTGATCAAAATCTAATAAAAAATCAGTTTTGCAGCTGCTAGACAGAATTTAAAGATATGAAACTAAAACATTAGAGACATACATTTCCAGTATTATGAATTACCTTTTAAAAGCGGGATCTTTGGGATCCTTAAGACCGGACAACTGCGTGATCAAGAACAAGAATATGGTCTTCACTTGCTCGGTATCTTGATAGGGAGCCTCCGGGGCGTAGACTCTTAGGACGTCGGCTATGCAACAGGCTATAAGAAGCTGAACGTCCCTGGACGGATGGGACAGGAACTGTTCTTGGGCCATTTGGAGGGCGAGGGGAATGTACCTAAAAATTGAAAAGTTACAATACTAACTTATCATGCCTACTAAAACTCAACAAAATTTCAAAATAAAAAATCCTGACTTTGGTTTGGATAAAAGACCCTGCAAAAATAACTGATAGTTCTGTAAAACCTGTCTAATTCAACAGCACCCCACTGTATTCCGAATTTAATAGACCAATACTGAACGCCAGACCTATTGGATCCTGCAAAAAATTACTGATAGTTCTGACTCCAGTACGCAAATTCGACAGCACCACACTACATTCCTAAATTAATAAGTAGACCAATAGTGAACGTCAGACCTATTAGATCCTGCAAAAATAACCGATAGTTCTGTAAAACCTGTCTACTTCAACAGCACCCTACTGTATTCCGAAATTAATAGACCAATACTGAATTCCAGACCTATAAGATATAGCAAAATTCACCCAAAGTTCTGGCTTCAGTACACTTAAGATTTGTGTTGTTATTAAAGCATTTAATTCTTGAGGCCTTTACATCCCAAAACCCACAAAAATTCCAACTTTTTTCCAGAACATTTCACAAAAATTCAAGAACGTTTTATTTCCCACCAACCTAAGTGATCGGTTATATATTCAAAGACAAAACTTACTTTCAACCTAATAATTGTAGCAATGTAATCCTTAATTAATAAGTAGACCAACAGTGAACGCCAGACCTATAGGATTCAGCACATATGACTGATAGTTCAGCTCCAGTACGCGAATACAGAGTTCATTCCAGTAAAACTTGCCTAATTCGAAAGCACCCCACTCCACAGCTCAAAATTTGTGTTGGAAATAAAGTATTTAATTCTTAGGGCTTTTACATCTCAACACCCAAACCCATCCAACACCCACAAAAATTCAAGAACACACCAACCCAACTGATCGGTCATATAATCAAAGAAAAAACTTAGTATCACTCTAACTCACATCACTAACATCACTCTAATTGTCTGCCAAAATTTTTATAGGTTTGGGTTTATCTATTTTTTGGTAAAAAAGTCAATTTCTCCGGCTCTGCCTAAATAAACCTAAAATATAATATGCCGAAAAAAGAGAAACAAGAAAATGGAAATATTACAATGTAAAAATGCGTTGTCTAAATTTTTTAACTAAAATTGAAAAAATTTGGTTTCCCACATTGTTTCCACATTCATGAATCAGTCCTCTGTCAGAATTTCAAGCTTATTTGCTAAAATAGGTTGTGGAGGTATGATTTAGATTAAAACCAAACCACATTTGATCTGTGCCACAGTTTCGACTTAATTGAGCTGCATTTTTTTAATTGTGCTGCATTTTTCCAAAAAAGTTGGCTTTTTTGCCAATATCAAAACAATTTATTATTATGCATATCATATTCTGCTTTAAATAATTTAAAGTTAGGTTAAGAAATGTCACTATCTGCTTGTTTTAGGAAAAAAGTACAAAATTCATCATTCCTTGGGCATCACTCCTCTGACAATAAATAGATTAGAGGACTGGCACTTTACAAAGGAATAATTTTTAAGATAAAAGTTGGTGCCAGATACACTGTTCAACAAGTATTTAATAAACGAATGGGTAGTGGTTGCGTGCACTTTAAATCTAACGAAAAAACAGGAGGTTTTTTTAAAGTATTTAGAGCTTTAAAAAAACGTAAATCATGTCCTTAAAGCTAGCAATGCAAAATGAGCAGTGCAAGGGTTTTTTATCTCATCATTAAAGGCTAACTATAGTCTAATTAAGGACTCCATTCCCAAATTTAGGGCTGTCGTGGTTTCCAAGATGTGGTTAAGTTTTTAGTAATTGTATCATATTCTAAACATTATAGGCTAATTAAAGGCCCTATTTTCAAAACAAAATTTTTAGGATTTTTCCTTTTTAGCCCACCATACCAATATTAATCGTGAAATTTTCACTTTTCTTAATTTTATCAAAAATGAGTTACTAAGGTTCCAAAACACCTTAATCGACGAAAACAAAAAGTTGTCTGTCGGTATGTTGTCTGTCTGTGTACACGATAACTCAAGAACGCCTTTATCGATTTTAACAAAATTTGGTACACAGATCCTCTATCGGCTGACCATGAACTGATTAACTTTTGGGTAGGTTGGTAGAGGATTAAAGGGGGGAAAAGAGAGATAAAATATTTTAAAAAATTGTAACTTTGGAACAAAAGCAAGTAGCGATATACGGTTTTCAGATTTAAGTTTCCATGAATATGGACTACAAATTTTGTTATAAAGTCCAAATTCATGGGAGCTTTAGTTTCGGATTTATTTGAAAAAACGTTAAAACATATTAAAAAAAATCATAACTTTAGGATTAAAGCAGCTATTGATATGCGGTTTTCAGATTGGTTTTCGTAAATATTTCCCAAAAATTTACTTATAAAGTTCAAATCTTTCAAAGCTACAGTTTTCGAGATATTTTCATTTCCTTTCAACATAAAATCATTGATTGTATGGTGGACTATCCGTACTTTCTAGCACCAATTTTTTCTAAACTTATTACACTGCTAGCTTTAGCAGTGCTTATGAGAGAAAATTGACAAAAAACATATTTTAAAGAGAATTTATTAATCTAGAAATTATGGGCTAATTAAATGCCCCATTTCTAAATTTGTGGTTCTTGTGGTTTTTTTAAGATATGGTCTGCTACCTAAAAAAGTTAGCAGTCCAAATGGTTTACATTAACAAAATCAAGTTTTTAGTAATTCTATCATATTATAAACATTATAGGCTAATTAAATCCACTATTTTCAAAACAAGTTTTTAAGATTTTTCCTTTTTCTAAAAAAAGAACCTTTTTGCACAGCTTTAGCAGTGCTTATGACAAACTAAAACAAGACATAGGGAATTTCTTTATATAGGAATTATGAGCTAATTAAAAGCCCTATTCCCAAATTTACGGCTCTTGTGGTTTTTTAGATATGGTCTGCAATGCTAGCTACATAAAAAAGTTAGCTGTGCAAATGATTTACATTAACAAAATCAAGTTTTTAGTAATTCTATCATATTCTAAACAATATAGGCCAATTTTTCCCTTTTTAAAAAAAAAACTATACGGCTAGCTTTTATATAACTATATGGTTTGTAGAAAAATTAGCTGTGCAAATGATTTACATTGACAAAATCAAGTTTTTAGTAATTCTATCATATTATAAACAATACAGGCCAATTTTTCCCTTTTCTAAAAAAACTACTGCTACCTTTAGCAGTGCTTATGACAAAAAATTTAAAAAAAAAACATATTTTAAAGGGAATTTCTTTACTTAAGTTATGAGCTAATTAAAGGCCCCATTTCCTACATTTGTAAATGCTAAATTAATGTAAAGCATTTCCACTGCTATCTAGCAGTGCAGACCATATCTCAAAAACCACAAATTTCGAAATGGAGCCTTTAGTTAGCCTATAATTTCTAAGTAAAGAAATTCCCTTTAAAATATGTTTTTTTTTTAAATTTTCTGTCATAAGCACTGCTAAAGGTAGCAGTAGTTTTTTTAGAAAAGGGAAAAATTGGCCTGTATTGTTTATAATATGATAGAATTACTAAAAACTTGATTTTGTCAATGTAAATCATTTGCACAGCTAATTTTTCTACAAACCATATAGTTATATATATATGTGTATAAAAGGTCATTTAAGGTCGGATGACCTTGAAAGTAAATTTTTTGGAATCCCCGTTCTCGAATTATATCGAATCGAATATAATCATGCCCTGGTTGCGAATCTTGTATTTTTCAACCTCTTCTACATGAAAACACCCGGTAACACTTAATGGAGTGACTAAAAACTCCTTCATTCAAAATTCAAATTCAAGTCTAACTCAAACTATTAGTCATGTATGCCAAATTCAATCCTTAGAGTTTGATGCAGTTTGAAACTTCATGACCCTGAAAAAAACCCCAGCAAAATTAACTTATTGCAAAAACAATTACTAAGAAGGTCAAGTCCAACAATATTGTTAAAAAAAAAATTGGTTCAGCTATGACGCGTTTCAATATGGCAGCTGATATATAAAAATGGTCACCTATAAACACATTTTATTATATTCAATTTCGTAAAAAAGCAAAGGCCATTAATTCTTGTTGACTTATCGTCGCTTCCTATGAAATGCATGACTTTGATTGACTTTGAAAATAACATGTACAAGTGAAAAAGCAGCTTTTTGTGATGTTTTTTTCCAATTTACCACTACGCAAAAGGGGCCGGAGACGAAATTAACATCTTAGCCATAAACAAACATTTCATTTTAAACCTCCCTACCATTTTTTTGTATATGGCGTCCCAGATGTTTATACTATACCCCGGTAAAAATGACCTATATGCCTGTCGTTTTTATTAAGTTTTGGAACAGTGAATTTTATGGTCTAGTCACTTGTCTAGATATAAGAGATAACAGAGTTAGAAGAAGTTAGATAGGTATTACCATATACTAGACCAGTCGTTTTAGATGCCATTTTCGAAAATGGCGGCCCAAAATCATAAAAAATTCCAATTATGCCAGTAGGGCATGACTACACTTGTTTATTAACATTCATTATACTTTCAAGGATGAGGATTTAACAGCTACTTAGTCACACATTTATGTGCCACCGCATCCCTGTAGAAGTTTCGAAATTTAATAAAAACGACAGGCATATAGGTCATTTTTACCGGGGTATAGCATAAACATCTGGGACGCCAGCGCTAGCGCTTAAAGTTTTTGCGTAGTGGTAAATTGGAAAAAACATCACCAAAAGCTGTTTTTTTACTTGTACATGGTATTTTTCATGCATCATGCATCAACTAAACTTTTTTTTCATAGTAAGCGGCAACAATTCAACAAGAACTGATGGCCACCTTGTCATTTTTGCTTTTTGACGAAACGCGTCATAGCTGAACCAAATTTTTTTTAACAATAATGTTGGACTTTCCCTTTTTTTATGTCTTATCAAATTTGGTTCTCTTCGCTTTAATAGTTGATGAATAGCGCCCTTTAGTATGTCATTTTTGCAATGTCTTAATTTTACTGGAGTATTGTACACGGAGTTAGGGGGATTCCGCGGAATTTGTTTGCTTCTTACCTTACGGATAGAAAACAAAAAATAATAATTAAAGGCACGGAAGGTACCACTAGTGAGTCAAACCTTACTACCATTCTAACCGGCGTACCTCAAGGAAGCATTCTAGGGCCACTGTTTTTTGTAATTTATCTGAATGATCTTGGTATGCTATACAGTGATCCAGATCGAGCGGCAAATTTTGCGGATGACACCAATGTCGTAGTACCTGTTACTAAAAATGAAAACGTCCAAGAAAGGTGTGTTGACGTTTTGGATAAAACTAAAGACTGGCTAAATAAAAATCAACTACTATTAAATGAGGAGAAAACAAAAATGTTGATCTAAACTAAATCTAAACTTTAACGATACAAAAAAGCTTACATTTAATAATAAAGAAATAGAATTTGTAACACATGCTAGAATGTTAGGAATTGTTATTGATGACAAGCTAAATTACTCTCAACATGTTAAAAATCTATGCAGTAAATTAGGCAGAGTAAGTTATGCAATGAGAGTTATGTCAAAATTAATGAAAGATACCAAGAAATTAAGAGTTATCTACTATGGCATGTTTTACTCACATCTAAAATATGGCATTCTACTATGGGGTGGCAGTAGTCAAGCGCAAAGTGTTTTTATCCAGCAAAAAAAAGTACTGCGCATCATACTTGGACTTAAATCTGGGGAGAGTTGTAGAAACCTATTTAGATCAAACAAATATTTGACTGTTCTGGGTATTTATATATTTGAATGTATTATGTACTTAAAAATAATCATCCAACAATTTCAAGATCTCAGGCCAAGCCATGGTCATAATACTAGAAACAAAAATCAAACCGATTTCTTTAACTATCCTAAACATAAACTTACATCAACGGAGAAAGATCCAAAATACTCAGCTGTAAGATATTTTAATAAACTACCAATTAGTATTAAAAATATAGGTAGTCTGAAAGTGTTTAAAAAGGAATGTTTTAATTTTATCTGTGATATTGAGCCATACACTATAGAGGAGTATTTAGGATGTAAAACTTAGTCAAAATTTCTAGTCAAAAAAGTGATAGTTACGTAACTCATTTTTGTAATCAATTTTTTGCTTTTGTTTTGTATACGATACATATTCCATTAGTGTGTTTTAAAATGCCAGATTCGTAATCATATTGTACTGTTATTCTGTTCTTTGTCGATTTTCTTAATGTGTTAAGGCATAAGGCAGGTGTACATAAAATAAATAACAAAAATCTTTTATTAGATTGCTATATTTTTTTAGTTTTAGTTTTAGTGTTTGTCTTTATTCTTAACATTATTTTTGTTTTTTATGTTTTGAAATAATGTGTTTGACCGTACATTTATACATTTATTGTGACATACCATATTTATATAATGTTATTATTGTATTTCTAATATGGCAAATAAAAATCTATCTATCTAACTATCTATCTATCTATCTATCTATCTATCTATCTATCTATCTATCTACAAGCTCATGAAGCTTCAAACTGCATCAAACTCGAAGGATCGAATTTGGCATATATACCTAATAGTTTGAGGTACATTTGAAGTTGGACTGACAAAACCTCGAATTATTAAGATTTTTTGAAGAGAAAATGGCAAAAATCTTGTTTTTTGCGAGTTTCAACGTCATTTACGTTCGGATGACCTTGAAAGTGAATTTTTTGGAATCTCCGTTCTCGAATTATATGGAATCGAGTATAATCATGCCCCGGTTGCGAAAGTTGTATTTTTTATGATTTTTGGCCGCCATCTTGAAAGATGTTGTCATGTCACCCCTTCTACACGAACGCGAACAAAACACCCGGTAATACTTGATTGTGTGGCTAAAAACTCCTTCATTCAAAATCCCACGAGATAGAAATTATCGGCATACCACCACAAGAGCCATAAATTTAGGAATAGGGCCCTTAATTAGCCTGTAATGATATGATAAAAAAACCTTGCAGTGATCATTTTGTACTGCTAGCTCTAAAGACATCTCTAAATCAATATTTAAATAAATTATTATTTTAATAGACAACATTGGTGATAAGGCATAATATTTTATTTATTTTGTCAATAAAATATTTTACAAATAAAGATAAACAAGCTGGAATTAAAAAGATATGGTACCTGAAAAAATGAGCAAGTGGTAGTTGAAAGTTTTAATGTGGGTCAAACCATATCAAATCAACCAAAAAAAAGGCACTTTTCGTTTTGACCATCTCCGATTTTGATGATTTTTGGTACACTTATTCTTCTGATCCAAAAACTTAAAAATTTAAAAAATTAAATTTTTTGGATAAGCGGTTTTTGTTTTATTGATTTTTGAAAATAAAGAAATTGACCAATATGCCCTTGACAGGCACTTATAAAAATAGCAATATCTCAAAAACTATTGGTCCTATAGAAGCGAGTTATAGCTTATTTTGAAGGTTTTTTAAAGACCTTTTTAACGATGTGTATCACCATGTAATTTTTTGTTTTTATTTTTTTTAAATTTTTTTAATATTTTTTTTTTGAAAAATCTTGAAAACACCATTTTGAATTTTTTTCAAAGAAATACTATTTTTTTTCAGTTTTTTTTTAATATTTTTGGAAAATTTCAGGATGGAGAAGTTCTTGGTTCTATTTTTAAAACAATAATATAAAAAACCTTGCAGGAAAAAACCATACATTTTTTGATAAATAAATATATATATATACTCTTTATATCTAAAAACTTGTCAATTGCTCCCAGTCTTGTAAATAAGATACATAAAAGGTTTTTCCAAACTTGTTTATTCCTGCAAAATTTTGAGTATTTCTTCAATTGTCCTCCCCTCCACCCAAGATCTTTTCACCCACCTATTATACATTTAAACATGTTAATTCCTGCAAAATGTTTAGCTCCTCCCATTACTTTTTATTGGCCCTTACCCCTATTTGTATTATTTCTGGTTCAGACAGGAAAAGTTTTGACAATAACTAATTGCAAACCTGGGGTTTATGTGATAAATTGCTATTTTTTAATTTAAAACATTTATCGGAGTCGTGTGTTGTAAAATGGCACAAAATAAGCCAAAACAATGGACAAAATTTTTTGTGATGTGTTGTGATCCATTAAGTCAGGAGAAACATTCCGGAAAGTTACGGAATGTCACAAATTGGATGACTTCCTTTAAAGGGGTGAAGACTGGCATGAAAATTTGTGACAATTGTCGAATGAAACTTTCCAAGAAACACAAGGAACAGGATGAACAACCATCTCCTGTAGCAGGGTAAGTAATAGTAACGAATACCTACCTACATTTTTACTTGTTTTTTTTTGTGTGTTGTGGCTCTGCTAATAATTTTAGGGTAATTATTTAGTATCCGGTTTTCTGCCATTTTTGGTTTTAAGTGAAAAATTCTTTATGGGGGCACCTACAGGCCTATAAGTCTGATTTCATCCTTTGCAAAAATTTATGAGTTATTAATACAGAGAGAGGCTGTTAGATTTTTTTCTGACAAATTCACTTTTAAACGATTTTCAACATGGCTTTCTCCCGAAAAGGTCTACAGAATCGGCTCTTTTAGAGTTGAACAAGTCAATAATTTCGACTCTTGAATCTAGGGGAGCGGCCTGTGGACTTTTTTTGGATTTATCAAAAGCATTTGACACAATAAATCATGAAATTCTTTTGGAAAAATTAGAAGCGTACGGGGTTAAAGGAAGTGCTTTGGATTTATTTTGCTCCTATCTGACCGAAAGACCACAAAAAGTTACAATAAATTTGAACAACAATAAAATAACGTCAGAATGAAACGTCATAATGACAGGAATTCCGTAGGGAAGTATTCTTGGTCCTCTGCTCTTTGTTATTTATCTTAATGATCTAAACCATGTCATCAAAAATCCAAACCTTCTGGCCAATTACGCAGATGATGCCAACGTAGTGATGCCGGTTTATCGGGAGGGGAACATCCATGAGGAATATTTTGACGTACTAGGTAAAGTGTCTGAATACTGTGTTAACAACCAACTCATTATGAACACAGAAAAAACAAAGGCAGTTGTTATCTCTAACATGGACATATATGTCCCTAAAAACCTTACTTATGAAGGAGACACTTTAACTTTTGAAAGTCACACGAAGGTATTGGGAGTAACTATTGATAAAGACCTAAATTTTTTTTCACACATCAGAGATCTATGTAAAAAACTATCAGCGGCAAGCTATGCTATTAGAGTTTTAAGTAAAATTTTTAGAGGTCACAGTTCATTAAAATCAATTTATTATGGTATGTTTTACTCTCAATTAAAATATGGTATATTACTTTGGGGCCATAGGAGTCACATAAATGATGTTTTTATTTTACAAAAACGTGTTATTAGAATCTTGGTAGGAATCAAGCCATATGCTTAGAGAAAATAAGTTGTTAACGGTCCCGGGTATTTATATCTTGGAATGTTTACTGTATTTGGGGAAAAATCCATTACTTTTTGCTAAATATCCCGGTACTAGAACCTGTAACACAAGAAACAAAAACAACATGTATATATATCCAAAACATAGACTAAGTATTACTGAAAAAAGCCCGGATTATACTGCAATTAAATTCTTTAATAAACTTCCAAACAAAATACAAAATATCCAAAGCTACAAACTTTACAAAAAAGAATGCTTTAATCTAATTTGTAAGATAGAACCCTACAGCATTAGTGAGTTCCTAAATTTTAATGAATTTTAATGTCTTTTATTTTGGTAATGTATATATGTGTGTCTTTTAAGTAATGTTCGCCACATCTGGTTTCTGTCTGGGGGGGGTTGTGAGGGTTTTTTTTGGTTGTTTTGGGTTGGGTTGGGTTGGTTTGAGTATTTTTAAGTGGGGTTGGGTTTGGTTGGTTTTAAAAATTAAAAAAAACAAAAAATAAAAAAAAATAAAATTCGGCGGTTGCGGATTTGGGGTCCTAGGGACCCTAGTAGGTGCCTCCATAAAGAATTTTTCAAAAAAAATCAAAAATGGCAGAAAACCGGATACTAAATAATTACCAATTTTAGTAAATGTTTTCCTATTAAAAATTGTTTTTTTTATTGTTACAGACCTTCCGCTCAAACTCCAGATTCTCCTTTTAAAGAATGTGATGGATCTATGGACCTTCTAAACCAGTCGTTGTAAATTATTGGGGAATCGCCTCTCAAAAAAGAAGAGTGTCCAAAGAAAAGGCTGAAAAAGTGAAAGCAGGAAAAAAGATTAGGTCAGGAACAATACTCAATAGTAGAAAAGACCAAAGAAAAAAACATGGACGAGTGCGAAATAATACAACAATTAAAAGAAAAATTTCAGCTAGTTCAAAAAAGAAGCGAAAGAATATTAATTCTATCTTGTCTTCCTACGAGTTGGAATCGGGCAAAAATTCAGCAAGAATTTGGAGTTTCCCAATACATGACCAGGATGGTAAAAAAAATGGTCAAAGAAAAAGGAATTTTATCCACACCTAATCCAAAGCCTGGGAAAACTCTTGACCAAAACGTTGTAGAAATGGTAACATCATTTTACCTTAGAGATGATGTGAGTAGACCCATGACTGGAAAAAAAGATTTTGTTGTTGTAAGAAAAGAAGGAACTAAGGAGCCTCATCAGAAAAGGTTAGTTTTGGCTAATATCAAAGAAATATATTTGCATTTTAAGAAAGAGCATCCAGACCTAAAAATTGGTTTGTCTAAATTTAGTGAATTGAGACCAAAAAGTTGCATTGTAGCAGGAAAGAGCGGTACACATACAATGTGTGTGTGCACAATACATCAAAATATGAAGTTAATGATAGAGTGTTCTAAAATAAACAAGTTTATCTTAAATGATAAGGATAATCCTGCTTTACCAGACTACCATGCTTGCCTCTCAAAAATGATGTGTAACCCACCAGGAGTTCACTGCTTTTTGGACAAATGTGAGATATGCCCAGGAACTGAGAATTTAAAAAACTTTTTGAATGAAAAGTTCGAAGAAGCAATGATTGACATTTATTTTGCAGGATGAAGTGCAGTCCTATCACTGGACAAATAGCCAGGCAACCCTACATCCTTTTGTAATATATTACAAAACTCATGAGGGAAAACTGGGTCGTTTAAATTATATATTTATTTCAGACTGTTTGGTACACAACATTGTGGCATTTCATATTTTTTTAAGCCACCTTATGCCTGAACTAAAGAGGCAAATTGATAATTTAGACAAAATTATCTATTTTTCAGACGGCTGTGCCGCACAGTATAAAAATAAAAAAATGTTTGTTAATATTGCGTACCATCTCGAGAAATTTAAAATTAAAGCAGAATGGAATTTTTTTGCCACCTCCCACGGGAAAAAGGTTGGCTGCTAAAGCAAGTCTGCAGAGACCATATAATGAACAGATTATGAGCCCCGAAGATCTTTTTAAATTTGCAACAGAAAACATTCCTGGTATAACATTTAAATATTGTTCATTAAATGACTACCAGCAACATGAAAAGTTTTTGGAAAAAAGATACCTGGAAGCACAATCGATACCTGGGACTCAAAAATTGCACTCGATTATCCCCCTCAGTAATGAAAAAATTATTACAAAACCATTTTCACTAAGTAAAGAGGAAAATATTCAATGTCTTTTTGCAACCTGTGGTTTGTCAAACACAGAAATTGAAAACATCGACTCCGGTTTTGTAACCATAAACTATGACTGTCTTTGGTGGATGGAATGTATCATTGGCAAAAATATAGAAAGCGGGGAATTAAAAGTTAGTTTTTTTACACCCTCATGGTCCCTCTCCATCTTTTGACTTTCCAAAGCCAAAAGCTGATCCCAATACATGTGTTATTTGGCCCATGTTGTTTTGTAGATAGTGACCTAAGATAAAAGAATATGTGGGTGTATCCACAATAACCCTTTGTAAGTAGGGTGAAAATCTTTATCGAATGGATACTTCAACAATATTAATAATAACATGATTAAAACATCATAAAAAAAATTTAAAATACAATAAATTTATTCACTTAAACTTATTTTAGCAAAAAAAATCATTCCCTAAACAGTCAAATTATATGTAGGTACTGTTCATTCCAAATTCTTCAGACCAATTTCAATATGGCTGCTGATATTTAAGTAATCATAGAAAGTAAATGAAAATTCAGTGACAAAAAGTTGGTCCAATTCAATTTGGAATTAATAGGTAGGTACAGCTTCAATCATAAATTTCCATAAATTTTTTCAAGAATTTTTTTGAAAACATAAAATTGTATAACAATAAAGTGGTAAGTCTAATGCATTGCTTTGGCTTTTACAATTAGTTTTTTTTGAATTATTGAAGTTGACAATTTCTTAGAAACAAAGAGGGGACAACCAAAATAAAATACCTCATATACTAATCCTTCCTTGTCTCTCCATATTAGAAACCGTCTGCCTAATACACAAACACCTTCCACACCTTCAAACTAACAGTATTATTTCTCATAGTATGCAACATTCAAATGACCTCAGGTTACCTATACCTCACTCTACCCTTGTGAAGAACTCTTTGTTCTATAACGGAATAAAAATGTATAATCATTTCCCTTTAGAAATAAGAAATTTAAAACTTAAACAATTTAGAAATAAATGGAAGGCTAAACTAATTGAACTGGCTTTTTACTCAATTGACTAATTTTTTGAATATAGGTTTTCGCAGCTACAGTACAACTTACAATCTATGTGTTTTATTGTTCCTTTATATTTGTCTCTTTTGGTTTTGTCTTTTTGTCATTCAATCAAGACCTTTGGTTGTGATTTTAGTAACCATTAAAAAAATAAAAAAACATATTTTTAGTGATAATATTAGATAATTATTGCTACTTATGGTTTTATTGAATTTTTTATATTTTACCTATTTTCTTTTTTAATGCACTATGCTGCTTGTCTATGATTGTAAACATTAAGTTAAAAATAGGGTTATTAATACCTAGTTATTTATTCCTATTTCACATGCCTGCAAGTACCTGACTATAAAAATACTTAAGTACCTACCTATTTTAAATTGACTTACTATTATATACTATTTTGATACCTTAGTGCTTAGCTTATCTAGTTTAAGTCCTTTTCTGTTAGTTTTTTAAGTAAGCTTTGTCAATAAGGAATAATTGTATTGTACAATTTTTTTACTTGGACAATAAAGCATGTTTAATATTAATAATAATAATAACATTTAATACTTACTGTTTATAAGCTCCATCATCTTGTCCCATGGCTTGTAGGGTGTGAGCAAGTGTTTTGAGGCGACGGATGAGTTCATCCGGCCCAAGGTCATCACTTATAGGGCGACACCCAGGAGGGTACACTATGCTGTCAGTCATGATCTAAAACATTGATTAAAAAAGCCGAATAAAGTCAGACAAAGCTATTCTAGTTTAGAATAAAATTAAAGTAATATAGAATGTAGGTACCATTAGGTACATACAATAAAACTTCAATTTTTTTCTGCTGGTTTGTCAAGCAAAAACTATTTACTCCTGCATTTTTTGTATTTCTGGGCAGTACATAGGCTTTATCTCAGCTCAGTCAAGCTACAACCCCCCCCCCTCAACGAAACATAATTTGGATATTGTAAAAATTATGTACTAATTTAGTCCCCTTTTAAAAAATTTTGTACTTAATGAGTAACAGAGTTATTCGCACTTAAAAGGGGGGGGTGGCTTCATGCTAAGCTGCACCCCCCTTCCATGCTTAGGAGACAGATTTAATGAAAGTTAATATGTCATAATCTTATAATTATGTACTCTTAAAGAAGGCTACTTTTAGTTTACAAAAACCATCAGTTCCTAAGATTTTTAATTGTTTGTTATGGGGTGTGTAGCTTCATATCAAGGCATGCCCCCCTCTGCCTAGGAAAGAAATTTGAAAAAAAAATAATTATGCCATAATTTGCTACTAATTATGTACTAATTTTGTTCCTTTCTAAAAAATTGCCTACTCTCAAGATAACTTCATCTTATTTTGTTTATATGAGGTGTGTAGCTTGATATCAAGACGCACCCCCCTTTGCCTAGGAAGGAGATTTCAAAAAAGTAATTATACCCTCTACGTTGGGAATTTGGAACCTTTGGTTGCACTAAAAGAAAGTTATGATTGTTTTCCACAAACAAAAACTACACTATTTTGCACTCGACGCGCGTTTTGCTAACAACGTTAGCATCATCAGGAGACGATAAACAATGAACTAAATTAATCTACGCTCTATCTTATATACAATCCTTTAGTGGGCAGAGATAAGACTAATAATTTCTGATTGATCACGATTTTTAATCCTATCTCCCCTCAACCAAAGAATAAAGTGTCAAAAGTCTTTTGTTTGGTACACTTTTTAGAAGTTTTGGGTTATCTAATGTGAATCTATGATTGTTTTCAAAAGCATGCTCGGCCACACTTGACTTTTCTGTTCTTCCGTATTTTAAGTGTGCTAAGTGTTCTTTAAAATGTGTTTGAATAGAGCGTCTCATTTGGCCAACATATTTTTTGTCACAATCCATGCAACTAATTTCGTAAATTCCACTTTTTTCTAGAACTGTAGTTTTATCCTTGGGATTTCCTAGTAAGTTTCTTATTGTGTTACCGGATTGATATACTAATTTAAGACTGGTGTTATTAAATACTTTTTGTAATCCTTTCGTATAATTAGGATTATAAGGAATTGATACAAATTTTGAGTTGCAGGTATCCTTTTGTCTGAAAAAAGTGGAATTCCGAAAGGTCTTTTGAAAAGAATGTCTATTTATCAGCTTATTTATTAAGCCTTCGTCATAACCGTTTTCGCCAGCTATATTCCTAATCCTATTCTTTTCTGCTTCAAATCTTTCTTTGTTTAAGGGGAAACTTGCAAGCTGATGTTGTAAGCAATTCATTCATTGCTTACAACATAAGCTTCCAAGTTTGCACTTTTTAACATATAGATTAGTAAATCAATCAAATCAATTCCTTATAATCCTAATTATACAAAAGGATTACAAAAAGTATTTAATAACACCGGTCTTAAATTAGTATATCAATCCGGTAACACGATAAGAAGCTTACTAGGAAATCCCAAGGATAAAACTACAATTCTAGAAAAAAGTGGAATTTATGAAATTAGTTGCATAGATTGTGACAAAAAATATGTTGGCCAAACGAGACACTCTATTCAAACACGTTTTAAAGAACACTTAGCACACTTAAAATACGGAAGAACAGAAAAGTCAAGTGTGGCTGAGCATGCTTTTGAAAACAATCATAGATTCACATTAGATAACCTAAAACTTCTAAAAAGTGTACCAAACAAAAGACTTTTGAATGCATATGAAAGTATGGAAATCATTAAATCCAGAAATAGAAATAGTTTAAATAAAGATAGAGGACCCATCCCGTTTAGTACACTTTATTCTTTGGTTGAGGGGAGATAGGATTAAAAATCATGATCAATCACAAATTATTAGTCTTATCTCCGCCCACTAAAGGATTGTATATAAGATAGAGCGTAGATTAATTTAGTTCATTGTTTATCGTCTCCTGATGATGCTAATGTTGTTAGCGAAACGCGCGTCGAGTGCAAAAAAGTGTAGTTTTGGTTTGTGGAAAACAATCATAACTTTGTTTTAATTATACCATAATTGGCTACTAATTATGTGCAAATTTCATCCCCTTCTAGAAAATTACTTACTCTCAAGATAACTATATTTTTTTTGTTTTTAAGGGGTGTGTAGCTTGATACCAAGGCATACCCCATATAAACAAAAAAAAATCAAGTTATCTTGAGAGTAGGCATTTTTTTAGAAGGAGACCAAATTAGTACATAATTAATAGCAATTGAGAGGTCATCAGCTGCAGACAGTAGGTGTACAAATCATTCACAATACTTTAACAATACTGGACAATACTTGACAATACAGGTGACAATACTAGACAATACTTAACAATACTGGACAATAATTAACAATCTCGGACAATACTTGACAATATTTCAGTTCGTGACAGTAGGTGTACAAATTTTTGGCCAGCTGTTGACCCCTTGGTAGCAAATTATGGCATAATTATTTTGTTTCAAATCTCGTTCCTAGGCTGCTGCCTTGCTGTTTTTATACAAAAAACAGCAAAAATTATTTTTCAAAGCATAAATTGTGTGAGACATTTGTATTAATTTCTTTCAATTAAAGTTCTTTACAGTCTTTAAATTTACCAAAACTCATGTCCTACTATAAGTGTATTTAAGCACATCTAAAAATGATTTAACAGGTGTTTTGGTAAAGCCATGATGACCCTTAAAATAATTTAGTTAAATACCTGTTAAATGATTTTTAGATGTGCTTAAATAAACTTATAGTATGACACGTTTTTCAGTAAATTTAAAGACTGTAAGGGGATGCACATAATTTATCAAAAAGTACTTTACAAAAAAAGGTATATTATAAAAAAATACAGGTGCATAACAGTACTACGTAAAAACAATAAATACGCAAAACTATACTATCGCAAAATCGGAATAGATCATAACGGACTGGCCTAAAATGTTACAAGGGCAAAAGTGTACAAAAGCAAAATAGTGTAACATATTCCCACAAGATGGTGACACACTACACAGCCAGCCAAAAATACTTGGATAGCAAAACCTGTGTAATATATTGCCATTAGATGGCTGTACATAGCCCACAAATAAGAAATGCCATTGGCTATAGGGGTCAGGGGTCATTTTTTTTTTTCGAATTTCATCAAAATAAGCCAATAAAACTAGAAAATTGCATTGGTGTTAGCAAGGTAAGAATTCCCTCATTGTTTTAAGCTTCTTTAATTGTCTTAAAATAGCATACTTTTCAAGAAAATTTAAAAAAAGGGTTTAGGTTGGCACACCTGTTTGCTTGCTTGCTTGCTTAATTGTAAATCTGGCTTAACAAATCAAATGGTGTCCATCACACAGCAGTGCCATCTAGCGGAAATGTTACACTATTTTAGGTTTGTAAGGATTTGCCCTTGTAACATTTTAGTATTGTAAGGTTTTAGGCCAATACGTTCTGACCAATTACTGTTTGGCCGCTAGACAGTTTCATCATTTTAAAATTTTTGCACAGTAATGATTTCTTATTGTAAATTTTAAAAAAGTACGTTTTTACATTGTATTGTTTTGCTAAATTATAGGCATTCCTGTAAAGAATTTTCCATTTATTTAGCAAAAAAAGCTAATTCAGTTTACAAAAAAAATAAATTACATACAAGAAACTCTAAAAATAGTCAAGCTAGATATAAGAATAATCTCAACAATGAAAGTTAATAAAATAAAATAAAATACACACATCCAACAAACAAGTCAAAAATTTAAAATTATTCTAAAAAAAAGTTTAAAAAAAGATTTAAATATTTATAAACAGTGAAATATAATACAAGATAAAATGACACAACAAGAAAAAATAAAAAACCTTACAAAACCAACAAACAGTAAAAAGCAAATAAATTATGAAATGGTTTAAATTGAATCATTTATGAAAAATATCACATTTTTTTAATAAGAATATTTGTAGTTTTTTTTTATTTAGCAAAGTCAGCTAATACAATCTAAAATACAATGCAAAACACAAAAATACACTTTATCCCTACTTATTTCATCTTAATATAAATTTTTTTCTGTGTGCAATTCCTAACCTTACAAGAAATAACTGAATAAATATTAAGTCAATACAATAAAACACATTCTATACCTTATCATACATAAAATGAAAATTTGAAAACTTTGAACTATAATAATTATTCAACTATTGTATAAAAGTTGACTTGGTTTAAAATTTACCCACACAAAAAAGTAAAAAGGTTTGACCAAAAATAAATAAAAGTACCTACATAAATAAACAAAAAGAAAATATTGTACAAAACCAAAGGATTAATATACTGGATATAATTTAATACTAAATGGCAGGTCATACATAGAATATAAGTTTTTTTTTCTAAAAATTATCAAAATATAATATACATATCAGAGTTTATTTTTCTTTCTCTAATTTATACTTTAAAAAATTAAAATTTTTGCTGTTTTTTGTATAAAAATGGCAAAATAAAAATCATATGCATACACTGAAGATGACAGACAGATGATATAACAGAAACTTTGGTAATTATGCAGTATACCGTTTTTTGCCATTTTTGATTTTTTCAGAAAAATTCTTTATGGGGGCACCTACTAGGGTCCCTTTTTTTTAAAGAGCAAAAAGGGTGCGAGGGGGGGGTTGTAATGTGTTTTTTTGATTCTTTTGGGTTGGGTTGGGCTGTGTTTGATTGGGTTGTTTTAGTGAAAATTTTTTTTTTAAATGCAAAAAATTTTTTAATATTTCTCTAAACTACTTTTTTATTATTATTATTATTATCCAACAACCTTAAATATTTTTGCACTTCACTAAATTATCTCTCCATCGACCTCTCAAATTCTGCCCTCTCTCTCTAAATATTTTTCATTTTAACAGAGAAAAAAATGTTTTTTAATAGTACTTTTTTTGAACCCTAAAAAAACAGTGAAACTGAAAAATTTGAGGGTTTTATTCTAGGAATCGAAAGTTTGGAAAGAAAGCTTTAAAATGTGAACAAAATCATGGCATAAAAATGTGAAACACATAGAAAAAATTGATTAAACAAAAATGTCAACCCTAAAATTATGACAAAATATTTTAAGCCTTAAATTAACATCATGGCTTTACCATTTAACTAAATTATTTTAAGGGTCATCATGGCTTTACCATTAGGGACAGGTTAAAGAGATAAATTAAGATTGGAGTAATGTATGAGTTAAGAAATTTTATTACTTTGGGCTTTATGGTATCACTTCCTGCAGCTTTATTTACATTAAATATTCTGAAACTTCTTGAACTGTAATTGGATTCCATAAGAGAGAATTTGATATTGTCTAATTTTATATTATTATTTTAATTACAAGTTGGTTTTTGGATAATTTTTCATATGCCATTCAAAATTGAGAGTAGTGAATTATAGATAACACAAAGTTAGGAAATCACTAGTTCAAGGTGGATGGAAACTGAATTCAAGCATTGCATGCATGGCAAGGTGTCAGATAAACAAAACATTAAACAAAGGGCCCAAATGGAAAACATATAGCAAATAAAGGCCATTTTATTTTAAAAAACAGCCCATCCTACACTCTTCATAATAAGAAAAGTATATACATATTTTACCCATAAAAATTGCACAAAATAGAAAGATTTCTACCTTAGCATCAAATGCGAAAAGAGTGCCAAAACGATGTTGGGGTAGTCTTTATTCAAGTTTTTCGCTCTGAAACGAGCACAAATCATGCACAGTTTTGTTCGGACACTCTGCTAAAATCTTCTTTTTTCACTTTTTTCAAGTATTTTGCCAAATTTTGGCTATTTTTTTGTCATTTTTCGTGTAAAAACAGGGACGCGCACTGTCCGCAGACGTCAAAAATCAACAAATGATGAGATTAGGGGAATTTGGCAATTTTTTGTTTTTAAGTTGGCAGTGATCCCTTGAGAGGGAGTGACAATACAAGTCTACCAGTTAAATTGATATCACCATATAGGCCGGAATCCAAAAGTTAGGACAGGAAAAAGTGTCCTGTTCCTGTTCCAGGGATGTTTAAATTCCTGAAAGCGGAGGAGCAAAAAGCAATAGATAAAGAGAATATAAAATACCATAAAGGAGTTTTTAGACAGATAGAAAAGAAAAAAAACACAGATTGTGCCGAAAATTTAGTAACAAATCGAAAATCCCCCACTTCTCTGTTGCAAACTTCTTTGTCCGAATATGTGAGTTTGTGTTGGCACCCTGAGCGCCCCAGGGTCGCTCTGTCTCTCTCTTACTAACGTAAAGAAACGCAGAGGTTGATTGTTGGGGCGCCCGGAGTGTCCAACTGCCTCACGTAACTTCAACTTCAAGTTAAAAAATGGCGACAGTGTCAAAATCAGATGTAAAAGATGTTATTGTTTGGTAAAATAAAATTAATTCTTAAAATATTCATTAAAGGCTAATGAAATTTTTAAAAATTGATTCAGAAGAGTGTTGTGCAATACGAAAAGATCATAGACCACTTGGTAAGTGCTTTAAAATAGCTCTAAATTATTTATTTAAAGGCATTCCTTTGTCTTCTTTTTTAATACAGACCATTTAAATTTAATAAACAATCATAAGTTATAAGATTTGTGTGCATAGTAAGAATTCATCAACCTAATAATTGGTGATTAAATTTTTTAAAAATTATCCTTAGTTTAATTTGGTTTTAACATATTTAAGGCAAGATTCAATTCAATTCAAAAATAGCTTTATTGTCTTAAGAAAGAATATCTCATTGACAAAGCAGTCCTAAATCTAATAAGGTTAATTAACAGTCAAGATAAATTAGTAAAATAATAGAGTAAAATAATAAAATAAGTGTAAAAAATTTGAAAGGCCAAACAGACGAACAATTAAAACTTAAATGCACTTGTTACAGTTATATAATAATTAATATGACACTGACTAAACATAATTAATAAAACGAGTTAAAAAAAGTCAGATATAGTTAAACCTAAAATAGCATTAAAATATAACTGACAGTTAATTAAAAATGGACAACTTAGATGACAGTTAAGAACATAATACAAACATTACTATATATGGGTAAACAAACAACAAATATTACAATAAATGTCTACAATCTGATAGTTTCTCTATAATATTCAACACAGTCATAATATGGTCTAGTTGCAAGACAGTGACTAACCGTTTTTCTAAATTTCTTATAATCCCCAATATTTCTAATTTCTAGTGGTAGGTGGTTAAAGAGTTTAAGACTCTTGTATATGATCGAGTCTTTAGTTAATGTGAGCCTGGGTATTGGTAAGGGTAAAAGCATGTTGGAGGACTGTCTTGTGGTGCGTTGCAGAGTAGCGTTTTCATGTGAATTTTGAACGCTTTGTTTTTTGTGAATAAGGCAAACAGATTCTAAAATAAAAAGTGACGTGAGAGTTAGAACGTTGGATTTTATAAACAAGGGTTTACAGTGTTCTCTGGGCCCCACCTTGTTGAGTATTCGAAGAGCACGCTTTTGGATTCTGAACACTGACTCAAAGAGAGTTCCGGAACAAAACCCCCAAAACGCTATACCATATCTTGCTCGAGATTCGAACAGGGCATAATAAACCACTTTCGCCGAGTGAAATCCGAGCTCTTTGCTTACAACTTTGATGGCAAAACAAGCTGAAGATAATTTGGACTTAAGCTGATTTATATGCTCCTTAAAATCTAAGTTTGTGTCCAGAGTTAGGCCAAGGAATTTAACGAGTGGTTGAGAGTCGATGGTTTGATTATTAAGACTAATAGATTTTTGAGAGAATCTAAAGGACAAAATGTTTGTTTTTTTAACATTAAAACAAAGGCAGTTGGAGTCACACCATTCTTTTACTAATTTTAGGTCATTTATCATGATATTTTCTAGTTCTGATCTGTTGCCAGGCCAGACAATGGTGTTGTCATCTGCAAAAACAAAAAATTTACCCTTAATGTTCAAAGATGTCAAGTCGTTAATATAGACAAGGAAAAAGATTGGGCCAAGGACCGAGCCTTGGAAAACGCCCCTGGAAGTTTCTAGGGACCCGGAAGTCGAGTTGTTGTAAGCTACTTTTTGAGATCTTCCAGAATTATAGGAAATAGCCCATTTCAACGAGTTGTCTCTGAATCCATATCGTTCCAGCTTGCTCAGCAGTATTCCGTGATTTACGCAATCAAATGCTTTGGAGAAATCACAGAATACCGCCGCTACCGAATCCCCATTATTAATACTGAGATATACATTCTCTAATAAGGCAAATATTGCATCGTTTGTCCCTTTGTTTTGTTGAAAACCAAATTGAGAGTTTGATATTACATTAAATTTGTTGAAATGTTCCATTATTCTAACTTTCGCAATTTTTTCAATTAACTTAGACAATGTTGATAATAAGGCGATAGGGCGATAATTAGAGGGATCGTCTACATCTCCTCCTTTATGAATTGGGATAATAATGGCAGCCTTTAGGCAATCAGGAAAGTAGCCCTCAGAAAAGGAATGATTTATTAAGTCAACCAAAATACATAAGGTGATGTCTGGAAGTTGTTGTAAAATTTTTGATGAAAGTCCATCACATCCCGAACTTGTTTTGTTTTTAATCTTACTTAGAACAGTCTTTACTTCAGTTAGGGTTGTCGGTTTAAGAACGAGTTTGTCAGGAATGTTTACATTATCTAAGTAACTCAATGGGTTTATGGAGGGTTTTAAATTTTTTGTCAATTTTTCGGCAATAGTACAATAGAATTTATTTAGCAAATTGGTCTCGATTACAGAATCGGCAGATTTGGTGTTGTTTTTACCGCGGAGAGAATTGATTATTTTCCAATTTTCCTTTGATTTATTATCAGCCTGTTTTAGTCGGTCTTGGTAATAATTTTCCTTGCAACGTTTTACAACCCTTCTGTAAATGTTTCTATATTTATTAACATATATAAAGAAAAAATGGTTGTTGTGAAGATGCTTACGAATAGCGTATAATGACCTCAGATTTTTTGCAGATACTCTTACACCTTTGGTTATCCAAGGCTTTTTATTTTTTTGTGTAATTCTAGTTTTTGGAAATGATATATTGAAATTTTTTGTTAAAAGTGTGTGGAAAAAACAAAAGGGATCATGATGTTTAAAAACTTCAGTCCAGTATGTGTTTAAGCAAAGATTTTTAAAAGTGTTAAAATTATTTTTACTGTATATTTTACCCCATTTGACATTCTTTTGTTGCGTAACTTGGTGTGAAATAGTTAAAAGTATCGCCTCATGATCGGACATTCCTGGGTTTATGGTTTGAGTTGTTAAATCGTGTTCAAGATTAGTGCAGGCGTAGTCTATCATTTTTTCTGTTGATGAGGTAATCCTGGTATAATTATTATTATGTACTTGAATGTTGTATGACGTAAATAATGATAATAGTTCCTGCGTTTCATTGAGGTTTTTGTTTTTAAAATCTACGTTAAGGTCACCCCCAAGAACTATTTTTGCCGAAAGAGGTAAGTTAGATAATAAAAGTTCCAGTTTTTTAAAGAATAGTCGGCTGTTTGATGCTATTGTACATGGGGAAGTATAAATGCAGATTATAAATACATTTTCTTTTTTACTTTGTATCATGGAAAACTCAAAGATTTTCTCTTCAATAAGATGATCGTAATCTTTTTTGACTGTTAGTTGGAGTTTAGTAACAAAGTCTGATCTTAACATAATCAGAGTACCTCCGCGTTTGTAGTTTTTTCGACAAAATTTTGCTACTGTCGTATACTGTTCAAGAATGTCCGGTTCTCCCTCCCGAAGCCAGTGTTCAGAAAGAAGCAAGATTTCTGGAAAGTTAAGTTCAGATAAGAGTATGTAAAATTCATTTATTTTATTCATTAATCCTTGAAGGTTGAAAATCAAAATATTTAGAAATGAATGATATTTATCTTTAGAAAGGCTATTTTTAGTTTTTGATCTAATAGGGCTAGGTACTATACTAATGGGTTTATTTGTGACTGAAGACCTAAAAAAGTATTTTGTTCCATCAAAATACCAGAATTATTGCCTCTTGTGTTGTCTGCAACACAGTCGTAAACATCATGCTCCCCCTGTAGCTCAGTATTGGCCACACTCACATTATTTTCATTAATGGGGCGATCGTGGTGTGTAATGTAAATTAAATTCTGCAGATTTGTGTCAAGAAAATTTGACACTATTTTATGTAATGCTTGAGTTAGTATATGTAAGCCAAATCGATTTAAATATGGCGAGTTTATCTTAAAGCATCTAGTATTAAGGATAGTATTGGATAAGATTAGTTTAATGTTGTTGTTTAAGTTTGAGATATGTAATAACAAGTCATATATTTTATTGTTTTTATAAGGGTCACACTGTGTTGAATGGAAACTATTATTTGGAGACGTGCAAAAAACTAAATTTGTAAAAAAACATTTATTTGCCAGAGAAAGAACTGCTTTTTTTGTAAATTTTCTAATATCTGGCCCTACCAGAGAAATAACATAATCATTCGTGGTAAATTCACTAATATAACTGTCAATTTCATTCACCAAAATGTCAAAGCTAGCGTTTGGTTTAGACAGAACTAGAATTGAATAGCTGGTACCAAAGTATTGGCTCAGGTATTCGTACATGAATTTCCCATAACCATCTGTCAAGAGCAAAATTCTTCTGTTCTTAAGTTGAGCAGGTCCTTTTGACTTCGCTACCACTTTAGATAGGGTGTTTGCTTTTTCGGTGTGTTTGTCAGGAGCAGTAATGTGGTTTTTATGAACGTTCTTTGGGCCCTTCAATGAATTAAGTTCTGCTAAGACTTTACTATATTCATTTTTTAAGTCAAGTAACTCCGCTTCGTAATTTTTATTTTCTGTTTCAAAAATTCTTACTGTTTCAATCATATTTTTGTTATCAGCCTCAAGATCATTAATTCTTTCCTTAAAATTAAAAAGAGTTTTATCTTTGTTTTGAAAGCTTTTTAAATATTCTGCAATAATGCGTTCACCTGTTACAATTTTTGTTTGCAATTCTTCTATTTCTAATTGGTTTGTTTTCCGTATGTTTTCGTTTTCAACTATTTTATCCTTTAATTCTTGACACTCTTTTCCCACGTATACAAGCTCCTCTTTGTACTTTGCATTATGAGTTTCTAGGTTTATAAGTTTTCTTTCATCCTGTTTTATAAGTTCCTCGAGCTTTTTAGTTTTTTGTTTTAGTTCATCGATTATGTTTTTATTGTTTTGTTCATCTTGTTTTTTGTTGGAGATGCAAGCAGATTTTAGTTTTTTATTTAACTTTAAAATTTCTTTTTCACTCTTTTCTATTTTTGAAATAAGTTCACCTTTATTTGTTTGTTCACCTAAGAGTTCTTGTTTTACATGTTTCAGTTCTTTTTCAAGACTTTTTATATGCCCCTTTTGTTCTTGGATTTTGTGTTCGGTGGATTGTTCAGTAGCAAAAACTTCATCTTGAAAATCAATTGTTTTCCTCTTCATCCTTGCAATAATGTACTCTTTTCCCTCTATTACTTTATGAAGATTGTCAATTTTTTCTTGTAATTTTGTTTTTTCTTCTTCAAATTCATGTTCTAAAAGTGTTGTTAGCTCGCTGAGTCTTTTGTTTTCTTTGTGAAAATTTTCCAGTGTTTCCTCATTAAGAATGTGTCTTAATTTGTCTTTGCATTCACAGCAGTAGAAGAGCAGGTTTCTTTCAACTAAAGCTAGGGTTTGTGCTTCGGATGTGTTTATTCCAGCACATCTTTTGCAATATACTAATTTGCATGAGTCACAGTTAGAGCCAAACAGTTCATGTTTACCTGGCCTGTCTTTAAAAATGCAGTTTTCCAGACATTTTGAGCACACTAACTCAACAACCCGATCAGACATTGTTTATAATAACACCTTGTATATCTACTTTCTTTAAAATCAACACCTTATATGTTTAAAAAACTTTTAATAAATGAAACTGATAAGAGTTTATACTTATCTGGTATCACCTGGGAACACTTATTTTAACTCATCTTCATGCGAATTGAACCATCTTAATTAACCAAAATCGTTGATTATCATTAGTTTTAAAGTGTTTTTTAAAATTTTCACACATTTTGTAGAACAGCATAGGATCAGTAATAGGTATCACCACAACTTATTATTTATTTCTTTATTATTTTGACAATTAAACCACAGTTTTCTTAAAAATCTCGATCTGTATCACAATATGAATTGAATTTCTAGATTACCCAGCAAGGTAATGCACAATTCTTAAATTTAGTGCTTAAACAAACAGACTTTATTTTTAGATATCTTCTGTAGGAACAGATTTAATGTCAAGTTATAGATTGGAAACACTGCTGCCAGCTGCTGATGATCCTGGTTGACCATTTGTCCTGTATATTAGACAGGACAGTCCTGTATTTGCAAGTTCTGGTTCATGGTTAAATTCCTTTTCCTTTACTGTAACTTGCTGTAAATTTACCCTTTTCTTTTTCCTTAAGTAAAAAACTGGTTCATGCTAAAATTCCTTTTCCTTAACTTTAGTCACTAAGGTTGACAATAATGATAAGTGCACTCGGGATTTTGGCTTTTGTTTACAAAATTTGGGGTTCTTTTTCTGTTACAAATGTGGAAACTCTTTCACCACAATCAATATCCATTTCTGTAATAACTGCTGCTTCAAATAATTAAATAAAATCAATTAATTTTGAGGCTGCACTTGCGCATCATGATTTTTCCGCTTCTTTTTTCGTAAAAGTTAAATATTAGCCAACTTTCAAGGTCATTCCTTAAGGCTAAAGAAAAAGATACGGAAAATGAACAAGCATAAACACCCTAATCTGAATACATGAGATTTAATAATTGCTAAAGGAAAAAGTTAAAGTAAAAGTTACAGTAAAGGAAAAGGAATTTAACGATGAACCAGCCTTTACCCTTTTGTGCATAAATGGCAACAAGTTTTGCCTGCAGTGCTATTAATTTTGAGTCAAACATGCATTTTTAATGTCATTTTCTAAAAAATGTATCCATGTTTTTGCCAACAAGTTTAATGTATGGGAATAAACAACTTGAAATCTGATATTCATCCCTAAATCCTTATTTAAAAATTTGCAGAAAATTGTGGGATCCTCTTTCAGTCTTCCAGGGCAAATGACTGAAAGAGCATTCAGTTGCATTACCATTTTTTGGAGTGAAGAAAAAGCAGATATGGTGTACCTAGATAGTTTAAAATCATCAGATATGGTTACAAAAATGAATATAAAAGGAAATTGAAAAACTGGAAATAATACAATTTTAATAATAAAAAAAAAGTACACACCTCAGAAAATATTTATAATTTTTTTGTAAATACATGCAATTAGAGGTTTCAAAATAAATAGGTATAGACCTATTTAAACAAAAAAAATATATATATTTTGCTTATTTCTTCTAAAAGTGTCCCATATTGAAACTTAAAAAATCTGGTCACCCTCCCAAGCTAAAACTGGGTTATCTTGGTTAATAAACAAACAATAGAAAAAAAAACAAAAATGGTCAAAAAAGTGACAAGTAACAGTTCATGCACACGCATTTGTTATTTTGACTAAATTTAATGCACAAAGTTAAAAGTTGCCCAAATTTATCAATTATGCATTTTAAATTTAGGAATAATGCATTAAACATTGAGTAAACAGCACCATTGGTTGGCATATATTTAACTTTTAAATCCATTGTGTTTATCAATTACCCATAAGGCATTAAAAGTTGAGTTCACAGGCCTTAGGACTTATAGAATATAGAATAGAAATGTGCTTTATTGTCTAAAAATGCAAACATTTCAATGACAAAGCCAAACCTAATAAATATAAAAGAAACAATTTTACCTAATTCTAATTAATGGTATCCCGCAACTTTGGTTAAGACCTTAACAGATTTTACAAAATATTTTTTTTTTTTTATAATTAGAACTGTAAAAGTGTAAACATTATTATTATTATTTTTTAATATTAGAATTAAACAATCAAACAAGTTAAAAAAAAACTAAAACAAACTAAAGAATTAAAATGTAGCTTAGTATTAAAAAAAAACAAATTATGGCTAAATTATAAATATCAGTCAATATGGGTAAAGTTTACACATATACATAAATATATATAGACATATACACACAGACACATATAAAAAACTTAGATTAAAATCAATCATTAAAACCGCCTATTTCTAATATAGAATAAAAAATTTAAAAAAAGCATAACAAAACAATACAAAAAAAAATACAAGAAGAAAGTTATAGAAAAAATAAAATATTAAAAGTTATCATTAAAATTCTCATTTAGATTATAATAAGCCTTATTTACAAGCAACTCCTTGACTTTTCTTCTAAAAGTTTTATAAATATCTACATTTTTTAATTCTGTTGGCAGCTTGTTAAAAATTTTAATGCTACGATAAATGATAGAGTTTTTTGTGTATGTGAATCTAGGGATAGGCAAAGGTATGTTATAGCCATTTCTTGTTCGATGTGGGTGGTTAATAGATTCTTTGTATTTTTGATGAATGAGACATACTGTCTCAAGAATGAAAAGAGACACTAAGGTTAAAATCTTTTCCCTTTGAAAAAGAGGTTTACAATGATCTCTAAGTTTTGCCTTACAAATATATCTTAGGCATCGTTTCTGGATAGTGAAAACAGACCTAAACAAGAATTGACTGCAATTTCCCCAGAAAGCAATTCCATAGCGTAAGTGAGACTCGATTAAAGCAAAATAAGTGATTTTTGCCATATCCAAACCTAATTTTGCAGCAGTTTGTTTTACCGCAAAACCACCTGTTGCAATTTTTTTATTCAACTGCATGATATGTGCATCAAATTTTAATCTGTCATCAATAAGTAGACCAAGGAACTTTGTGTTTTGACTTTGGTTAATTATTTTATCTGACACCATTAGGTCTTCAAAGTTACATTTAAAACTTAAAATTTTTGTTTTTGTGAAATTAAAACATAAAAAGTTTAAGTCGCACCAGTCTTTTATTTTTAAGATGTCATCTTCCACTGTTTTTTTAAGAATTTGTTCATTTTTGTGATGCCAGAGGATTGTTGTATCATCAGCAAAAATGGTAAAAAGGCCCCGAATATCAAGAAAACTAAGATCATTTACGTATAAAAGAAATAAAATAGGTCCCAGAACGGATCCCTGTGGAACGCCAGTATCAATTGGACATAAAGAAGACAATTTATTTTCATTTTTTACTTTTTGAAATCTACCTGTTAAAAAAGATTTAAAAAATAAGTTTGATATTCCACGAAATCCATAAATTTGCAGTTTTTTAAGCAACAAATCATGGATAACACAATCGAATGCTGTCGAAAAATCACAAAAAATGGCAGCTGCACATTCTTTGTCATTTAATTTTAAGTATAATTGTTCTAAAAACGAAAACATGGCGTCGGTTGTGCCCTTTGAATTTTGAAAACCAAATTGATTTGCACTCAATATATTATGTTTTTCTAAAAAATCTAACATTCGATTTTTTACTAATTTTTCAATTATTTTAGACAGAGTGTTTAGAAGCGAGATTGGCCTGAAATTAGCAGGTTCATTTAAAGAGCCAGCTTTGTGTAGTGGAATCACCAAGGCTGTTTTTAAAAGATCAGGAAATTCCCCTTTTGAGAAACAGTCATTTATGACGTACGCTAACATTTCCAAAACAACATCATTTAAATTTTTAAAAACTTTAATAGACATTTCATCTGTTCCTGTTGAATTTTTGTTTTCAAATCCTCCTATAACATTTTTTAACTCTAAACTTAAGCTAAGTACATTCCAAACTAAAGAGCAACTGGTAGCAGTGTAGGCCACCCTTATTTATTAATATTTTTTACCTAATTAAAAGCATAATTAAAATATGACTTAAAAACATTAAGTAGGAAGCAAGGTACTTTCGAAATGTTCTTAAGTCAGAAATATTTTCAAGCAGAATGACACATAGCATTTTTTGGTAAAGGTAAAATAGACTAGAGTTATTTTATTTATTTATTTATTTATCAACGAGCAATTGCCCAATTAAAAGACAAATTAAAAATAACAAAAAATAAACTAAACCTAACCTATCACATAAAAATAGTAATCACATTAAAATTTATGTAACATAAAATCAACAACAAGGCAACAACTGCAATTAGTGTAAAATAGTTAAATAAAACTAAAATTATAATTATAATTACTAGGAACATCAAAATATCACATGGTACAGGATTTAAGCTGAGATTTAAAAATTTTTTGATTATCAAAATAGTCCAACAGAATACTGATTAGCAAACCTAGCTGACCTTGACAAAAAGGAATTATAACCGTAGTTAGTATGATGGTGTCTAATTTGGAAAGGCTGATTAAGCCTTATTTGTCTAGAAGGGACATGAATATTGATTTTTGCCAGCAGCTCCAGACTAAAGCTATATGAGTACAGTAGATTATAGAATATGGTAAGATCTCTTTGCATGTGTCTGATCTGGAGATTATTAATATTAAGAGAACTTTCGACCAGTGAGTAATTGATATCTCCAACTTCATGGTGTTCCTTGAATTAAATAAATCTTAAGAATTTATGTTGAACTCTCTCAATAGCCTGGATATGGACATTGTAGTGGGGGGACCATAAACAAGAACAGTAATCTCTCGAGTAATCTAAATGAAGCCTCACAAGTGAACAGGACAATTAATATTTTGATAGATGCTATATTAAGGAAATCTTTAGCACATAGCTTTATAAAACCTAGCATTTGAGTGATTTTGATATTGCCATTGATATAAGGGGTACATATGATAAGTTAGAATCAAGGACTACCCCTAGATCTTTAATATGACATACAGATTCCAAAGGGCAACCATTTATAGTGTAGACTTGTCCTGTGGAATTTCTGTTATGACTAAAGACCATTAGATGACACTTTTTAACATTAATTTCCTCATTAGTTTCCATTCCATTAATTTCACACCAGTTGCTGAGACGATCTAAGTCATGCAATCTGAATAATTCTTAATTCTCATATATAATTTTAAGTTGTCTGCAAACATTAGGAAGAAGGCAAAGACAAAATATGATGCAATATCATTCACATATAAATTAAAAAGAAGAGGGTCCAGGTGTGAACTCTGGGGTACACCGAATGGTACTTGAATTCCTATTGATTGGAAGCCCTGAATACGAACTATCTGTATTCTTTCATTTAGGTAAGATAAAAGCCATTCTAGAAGCACCCCCTGAATTCGCAGATTCTGCAATTTACTAATTAAAACTCTATGGTTAACCCGATCAAACACCTCCTCCAAGGATTCAAAGAGATAATCAGTAAATGTTAAAAGGTTAAGCTCTGTGGAGCGATGAGAAATGAATCCAAATTGCTGATCGATAAAACAGCCTTTCAAACTAGCAGACAAGTGATCACGAACAAGGTTCCCAAGTACTTTAGGGATACAACTTAAAATACTGATGGGCCTGTAAATTATCTCCAGATTTCAATATGGGAGTAATAAGGCTTGTTTTCCAATAGAATGGGAATGTCCCGATTTTTAAAGAGAAGTTAAAGATAAGGAAAAGAGGTCTAGAGAACAGTGTGTGGGGTATGCCAGATTGAGGCAGCAGACATGGGGTGCCCCCACAATAGAAGAAAAGGAGCTACACTCTCTAAGATGGGCTAACGTGCTGACCTTCGTAAGGAAGGCAGGAAGGCCTGGCGAGAGAGAAGCAGGATATGTAGAGGGAGTGGGAGTATAAGGGTGCGAGACAGGGTATGGTAGAAAGGGCCCATAAAGAGGCCTAATTGCCAGGCCTGCATGCCGCCCCTTACTACTACTACTACTGCAATGCTTTATAACTGATGGTGCTAGACCATCAGGGCCTGGTTCCTTGTTGATATCCATTTTGATGAAACAAGAAAATCACCTACAAAACGTTAAATGACATCAACAAAATTAAAGCAAGAAAAACTAAATTAGAGGGAAAATAATCATTTTTATATAGGCTACACAGTTGGTCTAGAGATGGGTTTTAAGAAAATAAATATACCATCTTTAAAATATATATCATATCATTAGGTTTACTTTACTAGTTTTTTACGAGGAATTAAAAAGTGACAACAGTTTGGCGATGGCACATTTCTATTTACAGTTTATTGATTTTCAGTGATTTTAGGGTTATTATTCAAAAAATAAGAAGTACAAGGTCAAATCGTCAATTTATTGTCATTTTTTAATTCCACTTAAAATCGATATCAAACACAAAAGAGATATTTTATTTAGTTTCTAAGATATGGGCTTTTGAAAATTGCATTTTTGAAAGCTAATATCTCGAAAACTATTAAAGTAAACTTTATGATATGGTACCATTGGAATGAGAATTTCAGCAAGAATTCAAATACAAAGTCAAAATAGGAAGTTGCTATTTAAAGTTTTCAGAATATTTTCCAAAAATAGCCTCCCAGAAAAGGGCTACATAGGGTATTTTACTTTTTATGATAAATGGTAGTTGGCGACATATCGAAAACAAAAATTTATATTGCAAAGATGGTATATTTTTTTCAAATACAAAGTCAAAATAGGAAGTTGCTATTTAAAGTTTTCAGAATATTTTCCAAAAATAGCCTCCCAGAAAAGGGCTACATAGGGTATTTTACTTTTTATGATAAATGGTAGTTGGCGACATATCGAAAACAAAAATTTATATTGCAAAGATGGTATATTTTTTTTCTTAAAAGCCCTCTCTAGACCAACTGTGGCTAGGAAATAAGCCTGCTGTGTGCTCAATATCGGACAATCATGTGGTTCAACTCTGGCGGAAATATTTGCTAATCTGCTACAGAACAGATATTTCTACTTGTTTCCGTACAGAGCTGTTTTAAAAAAAAAACGATTTTTTGGGAATTGTTGGATTTGATTTTGAGAAAAAAGTGCACATAATAGGTTAACGACGATTTGCAGAATCAGCAAGAAGAGGAAACTGAAGAGGATGTGTGCCTAATAAATAAAAACCACAATATTTATCTTTTGATTTTTTTTATCTTGATTTTTGATAGGTACTGTTTTGGTATAAAAAAGCTTTTTTGTGTACAGGGTGATCCCAAAAAGTGTTGATTTTAATTTGGAATTTTCATTAATAATGATTTTTTGATTTGAAACTATTACAATTCGATAACCAGAGCCGCCAAGCAAAGATTTTAAGTACTGTTTTCCAAACTTTAAGTAATGTTTCTGGCTCACCCTGTACTACATCAAAAGTCATGCAACAACATCTTAAAATTTTATTAAAGTAGGTATCCCAAACTAATTCTTTTTATAAAACTGTTCAAAATTTTTAAAAAAGGATCAGCTAACAAGACAGGTCTATTCCTGGAACATCCTTGCGACGTCCCGCCATAACTTACAGGGCGTTCCGGGAAGGACCTGTTTGGTCGCAGTACATTGCGGGAACGTTCTGGAAACTAGCGAGGTGTCAAAAAAGATCTTCCGGAAACGTTCCCCGACCTACAGGACCTATAGGGGACGTCCCACAAACAAAGTGTGTTGTTAGGGAGTTTTCTTTCAGGTACTATACATCCATTCCAGAATAAAGGAGGGGACACTTTGCACAATTTTTTTTTTAATTAAAATTAAGTATTGTCATTAGCTGCTGCAAATATGTTAACGCTGTTAGCAAAAAATAGATACATTAATTGTACTCAAACAATTCAAATAACGGACGGACCAGCAAAAAGAAGCATACCTTCATTCATTTTTGTATTATTGATGTAACCTCCTCAAATGCTTACAGTAAAAACAACTTTAAAACTGAGCCACAGTCATAATCTATGAGATGCTTACATTTTTCTAAAAAAAAAAACTAGCAATAATTAGTATGTTTTTATATCAAAATTATGATTGTTTTCCACAAACCAAAACTACACTTTTTTGCACTCGACGCGCGTTTCGCTAACAACGTTAGCATCATCAGGAGACGATAAACAATGAACTAAATTAATCTACGCTCTATCTTATATACAATCCTTTAGTGGGCGGAGATAAGACTAATAATTTGTGATTGATCACGATTTTTGATCCTATCTCCCCTCAACCAAAGAATAAAGTGTACTAAACGGGATGGGTCCTCTATCTTTATTTAAACTATTTCTGGATTTAATGATTTCCATACTTTCATATGCATTCAAAAGTCTTTTGTTTGGTACACTTTTTTGGAAGTTTTAGGTTACCTAATGTGAATCTATGATTGTTTTCAAAAGCATGCTCGGCCACACTTGACTTTTCTGTTCTTCCGTATTTTAAGTGTGCTAAGTGTTCTTTAAAACGTGTTTGAATAGAGCGTCTCGTTTGGCCAACATATTTTTTGTCACAATCCATGCAACTAATTTCGTAAATTCCACTTTTTTCTAGAACTGTAGTTTTATCCTTGGGATTTCCTAGTAAGCTTCTTATTGTGTTACCGGATTGATATACTAATTTAAGACCGGTGTTATTAAATACTTTGTGTAATCCTTTCGTATAATTAGGATTATAAGGAATTGATACAAATTTTGAGTCGCAGGTATCTTTTTGTCTGAAAAACGTAGAATTCCGAAAGGTCTTTTGAAAAGAATGTCTATTTATCAGCTTATTTATTAAGCCTTCGTCGTAACCGTTTTCGCCAGCTATATTCCTAATCCTATTCTTTTCTGCTTCAAATCTTTCTTTGTTTAAGGGGAAATTTACTAATCTATATGTTAAAAAGTGCAAACTTGCAAGCTTATGTTGTAAGCAATGAAAAGAGTCATTTGGAATATACCTGTTGGTGGCCGTGCCTTTTCTGTATAGGTCAAAGTCCAATTTATTTTTATTTCTTATAACTAAAGTGTCTAGAAATGGCAGTGTACCGTTGTTCTCTGTTTCATAAGTAAATTTAATAGTGGGAAATTTGTTATTTATTTTTTCCATAAAATTTTCAACACTAGTTACTTTAGTGCTGAATACTGCAAACACATCGTCTACATACCTGAACCATACTCTGGGGAAATACTCAAATTCTTTACTTATATCTGATTCAAATTTGCTCATAAATAGGTTTGCGATAAAAGGTGATAAACTATTACCCATTGTGGTTCCTTCTAATTGCTGGTAGTAGTTATTTTTATATTGAAAGTAATTTTGATTCATGCAGAGTTTTGTTAAAGATAGGTATTCTAAAGTCTGTTTGTCTTCTAGATTGTTTTTTCTTAGTAGTTCCTCCAGGTATTGTAAGGTATTGGGGATCGGCACACTAGGGAACAACGAACTAACCCAATACCTTACAATACCTGGAGGAACTACTAGGAAAAAACAATCTAGAAGACAAACAGACTTTAGAATACCTATCTTTAACAAAACTCTGCATGAATCAAAATTACTTTCAATATAAAAATAACTACTACCAGCAATTAGAAGGAACCACAATGGGTAATAGTTTATCACCTTTTATCGCAAACCTATTTATGAGCAAATTTGAATCAGATATAAGTAAAGAATTTGAGTATTTCCCCAGAGTATGGTTCAGGTATGTAGACGATGTGTTTGCAGTATTCAACACTAAAGTAACTAGTGTTGAAAATTTTATGGAAAAAATAAATAACAAATTTCCCACTATTAAATTTACTTATGAAACAGAGAACAACGGTACACTGCCATTTCTAGACACTTTAGTTATAAGAAATAAAAATAAATTGGATTTTGACCTATACAGAAAAGGCACGGCCACCAACAGGTATATTCCAAATGACTCTTTTCATTGCTTACAACATAAGCTTGCAAGTTTGCACTTTTTAACATATAGATTAGTAAATTTCCCCTTAAACAAAGAAAGATTTGAAGCAGAAAAGAATAGGATTAGGAATATAGCTGGCGAAAACGGTTACGACGAAGGCTTAATAAATAAGCTGATAAATAGACATTCTTTTCAAAAGACCTTTCGGAATTCTACCTTTTTCAGACAAAAAGATACCTGCGACTCAAAATTTGTATCAATTCCTTATAATCCTAATTATACGAAAGGAGTACACAAAGTATTTAATAACACCGGTCTTAAATTAGTATATCAATCCGGTAACACAATAAGAAGCTTACTAGGAAATCCCAAGGATAAAACTACAGTTCTAGAAAAAAGTGGAATTTACGAAATTAGTTGCATGGATTGTGACAAAAAATATGTTGGCCAAACGAGACGCTCTATTCAAACACGTTTTAAAGAACACTTAGCACACTTAAAATACGGAAGAACAGAAAAGTCAAGTGTGGCCGAGCATGCTTTTGAAAACAATCATAGATTCACATTAGATAACCTAAAACTTCTAAAAAATGTACCAAACAAAAGACTTTTGAATGCATATGAAAGTATGGAAATCATTAAATCCAGAAATAGTTTAAATAAAGATAGAGGACCCATCCCGTTTAGTACACTTTATTCTTTGGTTGAGGGGAGATAGGATTAAAAAACGTGATCAATCACAAATTATTAGTCTTATCTCCGCCCACTAAAGGATTGTATATAAGATAGAGCGTAGATTAATTTAGTTTATTGTTTATCGTCTCCTGATGATGCTAACGTTGTTAGCGAAACGCGCGTCGAGTGCAAAAAAGTGTAGTTTTGGTTTGTGGAAAACAATCATAATTTTGTTTTAGTGCAACCAAAGGTTCCAAATTTCCAACATAGATGTTTTTATATGGCACTCAATATGTATCGAAAATCAAGCATCTCTTGTTCTTTCATATATCACACTCTTTATCAAAAAGCGAAGATAATCTTTTCAATTTGTATTGCCCCAAATTTCTCATAATTTTCTTAAGTTGAGTATATATCACAAATTTTCCTGAGGAGTATTTGTACAGTACGCTAAGAGAAAGATGTAGTAAATCAAAAAACAAGACAATTTTAGATAATTTGTAAAGATGTGATGAAAAATATTTCTTTTGGTGACATTATTTTTAATTAATTAAAAAAAAAAACAAGTTTTCGTATTATTGACCCACCCGGTGTAAGAACGTCAGCTGAGAAAATTAAAAACAGATTATTTTTGAAAATTATTTTTATTAATATGCAACATATATTTCCATGACTTTTTAAAAAAATTATGCAGCTCTCAAAGTTCCTGTTATTGGTTAATTTTTATTTTTAAAAAAAATAAAACATGTTTGGCCGCGAGTTTTTTTATCGGAAATGTGATAAGTAAAATGCGTATAATGTACAAAATGTAGTTTCATACATTTTAATTCTTTATTAGTGTTATGTGATAATTTTATTGTGTTTAGTAATTCAGATGTAAAAAATGTAATTGACATTTTATTCCATTTCATATTTATAACGTAGTTTTGTTAAATTTTCGCGGTCTAAGCCTACTTGCATGATTGCAGTGTTGGCAAATTGATTGCGCGGCACGATATATAAATAATTTGCGACCACCAGGCAGGTTTTTATAGTGGTCCTTATGGGTAAAAATGAAATGAAGTATCTAAATCTAGACGGCGAAAATTATTGTGGCGTGTGTTAGATATATTTTTTGAGAATCGTAGTGTGCCGTGAGCTTACAAATAAACAATTCCATGAATGCTGTCAGCTTTCAAAGCCTACCTAATAGTGCAGACTTTTGGAAATATCTAGTCGGTTTAAAAAGTCATAATAGTAGGTAGGCTTTGATTTCAAGGACTTCAAAGCCTACCCAAGGAAGCAGAGTTTTGTAAATAACCATATAACTATGAGATAGTTATATGGAAATAGCTAGAGGCCCTGGTATACGATTTTTGACAGTTATTGTTTTACTAGAGGTTAGCAACTCATATTTCCCTTTCTTTCTATTTTTTTTCATATTTGCATGTAAAACGGATTTTATGAAATGGACTGATATTTTGTTGTCTCTTTTTATAATTTCCCCAGACAGTTTTTGAAAGATTGTTTTTTTTTCTTTTCACTTTTCCTGATCTTTCTCCGTTGGCCAACCGAACAATACAAATTCGTCGAGGCATTTTTTGATACATCAAAGTTCCATTTTTAAACCGGACATTTCTTAATCAAAAATGTGACAGTGACAAAGTTATTTATTGTCAGGGGTTACCAACTATCATTGCCAACACACAATTTCAAACATTTTCCTAACAACTGTCAAATCCAGTGGCTCACTTCTGGTAAAACAATAACTGTCAAAAATCGTATACAGGGCCTCTAGAAATAGCTAATCAGTTCAAAAAGTTATAGTAGGACTTGATTTGAATGGTGAGTGAGCTTTGTTTTTAACATTATATTTTTTTTGTCTCCCAGGTCTGAAAATTCTTCTGTAATGTTCCGTCAGATACTTTTTATGTCCGGCCTAACCTCAAGCTGCACCAGAGACTGTTCGGGGCGGGGCGAGTGCTACAATGGCACGTGCATGTGCGACATCAAGTTTACCGGGGAGCTGTGCGACGACCCTAACATGCCCTACCACGCGGGGATCGGGGGGGTTTTTATGTTCATCGGGGTAAGTTAGCGCCAGCCACTATGGTAATAAGGGCCAACCTTGTGTAACAAGTGTACAGAAGTAAGAGCGAAAATAAATAAGTGAAACAGAAAAGACATAGCAAATTAAACCTTTTACCGATTTTGTTGTCATTATGGACATTTTGGAACGCTTAAAACTTTGTAAGCCGTTATTGTTACAGACAAAATCATACTCATACAAAATAGTAGTTTTCACAACTAGTGGCTAAGCGTTGGTTTAAATAAAGACGAGTAAATTCCAAAACTGATAGAAGAATGTGGTTTTTAGATTATTATTAAAAACTTTAGCTACGTTTAAAAAAAGTATTGCCTTTTGTCTAGTGTGATTCTGTAATTTTTTAAAAGCAAAAAACCGATAAAAGCCTATTCGCTAATTATTATTAGTTTTTGCAAATTCCAAAACTGATAGAAGAATGTAGTTTTTAGATCATTATCAAAAAGCATTAGCTAGCTAGCGTGTTTCTGCAATTTTTTTAAAAGCAAAAAACCGATAAAAATATGTGTTTCTGTAATTTTTTAAAAGCAAAAAACCGATAAAAATATGTGGTTTTTAGCCTATTCGCTAATTATTATTATTTTTTGCAAATCCCAAAACTGATAGAAGAATGTGGTTTTTAGATTATTATCAAAAAGCGTTAGCTGCGTTAAAAAAAGTATCGCCTTTTGTGTTTCTGTAATTTTTTTAAAGAAAAAACCGATAAAAATATGTGGTTTTTAGCCTATTCGCTAATTATTATTATTTTTTGCAAATTCCTAAACTGATAGAAGAATGCGGTGTTTAGATTATTATCAAAAACCGTATCGCCTTTTGTCTAGCGTGTTCCTGTATAGATAGAAGAATGTGGTTTTTAGATTATTATCAAAAAGCGTTAGCTGCGTTAAAAAAAGTATCGCCTTTTGTCTAGTGTGTTTCTGTAATTTTTTAAAAGCAAGAAACCGATAAAAATATGTGTTTCTGTAATTTTTTAAAAGAAAAAACCGATAAAAATATGGTTTTTAGCCTATTCGCTAATTATTATTATTTTTTGCAAATCCCAAAAATGATAGAAGAATGTGGTGTTTAGATTATTATTAAAAAACGTTAGCTGCATTTAAAAAAAGTATCGCCTTTTGTCTAGCGTATTTCTGTAATTTTTTATAAACCGATAAAACTATGTGGTTTTTAGCCTATTTGCTAATTATTATTATTTTTTACAAATCCCAAAACTGATAGAAGAATGTGGTTTTTAGATTATTATCAAAAAGCGTTAGCTGCGTTAAAAAAGTATCTAGCGTGTTTCTATAATTTTTTAAAAGCAAAAAAACCGAATAAAAATATGTGGTTTTTAGCCTATTCGCTAATTATTATTATTTTTTGCAAATCCCAAAACTGATAGTGGAATGTGGTTTTTAGATTATTATAAAAAACTTTAGCTGCTTTCAAAAAAAGTATTGCCTTTTGTCTAGCTTGATTCTGTAATTTTTTAAAAGCAAAAAACCGATAAAAATATGTGGTTTTTAGTCTATTCGCTAATTATTATTATTTTTTGCAAATCCCAAAACTGATAGAAGAATGTGGTTTTTAGATTATTATCAAAAAGCGTTAGCTGCGTTAAAAAAAGTATCGCCTTTTGTGTTTCTGCAATTTTTTTAAAAGCAAAAAACCGATAAAAATATGTGGTGTTTAGCCTATTCGGTAATTAGTATTATTTTTTGCAAATCCCAAAACTGATAGAAGAATGTGGTTTTTAGATTATTATTAAAAAACGTTAGCTGCGTTCAAAAAAAGTATCGCCTTTTGTCTAGCGTGTTTCTGTAATTTTTTTCAAAGCAAAAAACTATAAAACTATGTGGTTTTTAGCCTGTTCGCTAATTATTATTATTTTTTGCAAATCCCAAAACTGATAGAAGAATGTGATTTTTAGATTATTATCAAAAAGCGTTAGCTGCATTACAAAAAGTGTCTCCTTTTGTCTAGCGTGTTTCTGTAATTTTTTAAAAGCAAAAAACCGATAAAAATATGTTGTTTTTAGCCTATTCGCTAATTATTATTATTTTTCGCAAATCCCAAAACTAATAGAAGAATGTGGTTTTTAGATTATTATCAAAAAACTTTAGCTGCTTTCAAAAAAAAAGTATTGCCTTTTGTCTAGCGTGATTCTGTAATTTTTTAAAAGCAAAAAACTGATAAAAATATGTGGTGTTTAGCCTATTCGGTAATTAGTATTATTTTTTGCAAATCCCAAAACTGATAGAAGAATGTGGTTTTTAGATTATTATTAAAAAACGTTAGCTGCGTTCAAAAAAAGTATCGCCTTCTGTCTAGCGTGTTTCTGTAATTTTTTAAAAGCAAAAAAACGATAAAAATATGTGTTTTTTAACCTATTCGCTAATTATTATTATTTTCCCAAAACTCATAAAAGACTGGTTTTTAAATTTTATCAAAAAACGTTAGCTACGTTTAAGAAAAATATCGCCTTTTGTCTAGCGTGTTTCTGTAATTTTTTCAAAGCAAAAAACCGATAAAACTATGTGGTTTTTAGCCTGTTCGCTAATTATTATTATTTTTTGCAAATCCCAAAACTGCTACAAGAATATGGTTTTTAGATTATTATCAAAACGCGTTAGCCGCGTTAAAAAAAGTATCGCTTTTTGTCTAGCGTATTTCTGTAATTTTTTAAAAGCAAAAAACCGATAAAAATATGTGATTTTTAGTCTATTCGCTAATTATTATTATTTTTTGCAAATCCCAATGCAAGGCAAGAATGTGATTTTGGATTATTATCAAAAAGCGTTAGCTGCGTTACAAAAAGGGTCGCCTTTTGTCTAGTGTGTTTCTGTAATTGTTTAAAAGCAAAAAACCGATAAAACTATGTGGTTTTTAGCCTATTCGCTAATTATTATTATTTTTTGCAAATCCCAAAACTGATAGAAGAATGTGGTTTTTAGATTATTATCAAAAAGCGTTAGCTGCGTTACAAAAAGTGTCCCCTTTTGTCTAGCGTGTTTCTGTAATTGTTTAAAAGCAAAAAACCGATAAAAATATGTGGTTTTTAGCCTATTCGCTAATTATTATTATTTTTTGCAAATCCCAAAACTGATAGAAGAATGTGGTGTTTAGATTATTATCAAAAAACGTTAGCTGCCTTACAAAAAGGGTCGCCTTTTGTCTAGCGTGTTTCTGTAATTGTTTAAAAGCAAAAAACCGATAAAACTATGTGGTTTTTAGCCTATTCGCTAATTATTATTATTTTTTGCAAATCCCAAAACTGATAGAAGAATGTGGTTTTTAGATTATTATCAAAAAGCGTTAGCTGCGTTACAAAAAGTGTCCCCTTTTGTCTAGCGTGTTTCTGTAATTGTATAAAAGCAAAAAACCGATCAAAATATGTGGTTTTTCGCCTATTCGCTAATTATTATTATTTTTTGCAAATCCCAAAACTGATAGAAGAATGTGGTTTTTGATTATTATCAAAAAGCGTTAGCTGCGTTACAAAAAGTGTCCCCTTTTGTCTAGCGTGTTTCTGTAATTTTTTAAAAGCAAAAAAACCGATAAAAATATGTGGTTTTTAGCCTATTCGCTAATCATTTTTTGCAAATCCCAAAACTGATAGAAGAATATGGTTTTTAGATTATTATCAAAAAGCGTTAGCTGCGTTAAAAAAGTATCGCCTTTTGTCTAGCGTGTTTCTGTAATTTTTTAAAAGCAAAAAACCGATAGAAGAGTATGGTGTAAAAAAAAGTATCGCCTTTTGTCTAGCGAGTTTCTGTAATTTTTTAAAAGCAAAAAACCCAATAAAAATATTTGGTTTTTAGCCTATTCGTTAATTATTATTATTTTTTGCAAATCCCAAAACCAATAGAAGAATGTGGTTTCTAGATTATTCACAAAAAGCGTTAGCTGCGTTAAAAAAAAGTATCGCCTTCTGTCTAGCGAGTTTCTGCAATTTTTTAAAAGCAAAAAACCGATAAAAATATGTGGTTTTTAACCTATTCGCCAATTATTATTATTTTTTGCAAATCCCAAAACTGATAGAAGAATGTGGTTTTTAGATTATTATCAAGAAACTTTATCTGCGTTTAAAAAAAGTATAGCCTTTTGTCTAGCGTGTTTCTGTAATTTTTAAAAGCAAAAAAACCGATAAAATATTCGGTTTTTAGCCTATTCGCGAATTATTATTATTTTTTGCAAATCCTTTTTTGTCTTAAGTCTTTCCGTAATTTTTAAAAAGCAAAACACCGATAAAAATATGTGGTTTTTAGCCTATTTGTTAATTATTATTTTTTGCAAATCCTAAAATTGATAAAAGAATGTCGTTTTTAGATTATTATAAAAAAAATCTTAGCTGCGTTTAAAAAAGTATCCCTTTTTGTCTAGCGTGTTTCTGTAATTTTTTAAAAGCAAAAAACCGATAAAAATATATGGTGTTTAGCTTATTCGGTAATTAGTATTATTTTTTGCAAATCCCAAAACTGATAGAAGAATGTGGTTTTTAGATTATTATTAAAAAACGTTAGCTGCGTTCAAAAAAAGTATCGCCTTCTGTCTAGCGTGGTCTGTAATTTTTTAAAAGCAAAAAACCGATAAAAATATGTGTTTTTTAACCTATTCGCTAATTATTATTATTTTTTGCAAATCCCAAAACTGATAAAAGAATGTGGTTTTTAGATTATTATCAAGGAACGTTAGCTGCGTTCAAAAAAGTATCGCATTTTGTCTTACGTCTCTTTGTAATTTTTTAAAAGCAAAAAACCGATAAAAATATGTGTTTTTTAGCCTATTCGCTTATTATTATTATTTTTTGCTAATCGCAAAACTGATGGAAGAATGGGGTTTTTAGATTATTATCAAAAAGCGTTAAAAAAGTATCTAGCGTATTTCTATAATTTTTTAAAAGCAAAAAAACTGATAAAAATATGTGGTTTTTAGCCTATTCGCTAATTATTATTATTTTTTGCAAATCCCAAAACTCATAAAAGAATGTGGTGTTTAGATTATTATCAAAAAAACGTTAGCTGCGTTAAAAAAAAGTATCGCCTGTTGTCTAGCGTGTTTCTGTAATTTTTTAAAAGCAAAAAAACCGATAAAAATATGTGGTTTTTAGCCTATTCGCTAATTATTATCATTTTTTGCAAATCCCAAAACTGATAGAAGAATATGGTTTTTAGATTGTTATCAAAAAACGTTAGCTGCGTTATAAAAAGTATTGCCTTTTGTCTAGCGTGTTTCTGTAATTTTTTAAAAGCAAAACACGGATAAATATATGTGGTTTTTAGCCTATTCGCTAATTATTATTATTTTTTGCAAACCCCAAAACTCATAAAAAATGTGGTTTTTAAATTTTATCAAAAAACGTTAGCTGCGTTTAAAAAAAAATCGCCTTTTGTCTAGCGTGTTTCTGTAATTTTTTAAAAGCAAAAAACCGATAAAAATATGTGATTTTTAGCCTATTCGCTAATTATTATTATTTTTTGCAAATCCCAATGCAAGGCAAGAATGTGGTTTTAGATTATTATCAAAAAACGTTAGATGCGTTCAAAAAAATTGTCGCCTTTTGTCTAGCGTGTTCTATAAGTTTTTAAAAGCAAAAAACCGATAGAAGAATGTGGTGTTTAGATTATTATCAAAAAACGTTAGCTGCGTTTAAAAAAATCGCCTTTTGTCTAGCATTTTTCTATAATTTTTTAAAAGCAAAAAAACCGATAAAAATATGTGGTTTTTAGCCTATTCGCTAATTATTATTATTTTTTGCAAATCCCAAAACTCATAAAAGAATGTGGTTTTAAAATTTTATCAAAAAACGTTAGCTGCGTTTAAAAAAATATCGCCTTTTGTCTAGCGTGTTTCTGCAATTTTTTAAAAGCAGAAAAACCGATAAAAATATGTGGTTTTTAGCCTATTCGTTAATTATTATAATTTTTTGCAAATCCCAAAACTGATAGAAGAATGTGGTTTCTAGATTACTCACAAAAAGCGTTAGCTGCGTTAAAAAAAAGTATCGCCTTTTGTCTAGCGAGTTTCTGTAATTTTTTAAAAGCAAAAAACCGATAAAAATATGTGGTTTTTAACCTATTCGCCAATTATTATTATTTTTTGCAAATCCCAAAACAGATAGAAGAATGTGGTTTTTAGATTATTATCAAAAGACTTTAGCTGCGTTTAAAAAAAGTATCGCCTTTTGTCTAGCGTGTTTCTGTAATTTTTAAAAGCAAAAAAACCGATAAAATATTCGGTTTTTAGCCTATTCGCGAATTATTATTATTTTTTGCAAATCCTTTTTTGTCTTAAGTCTTTCCGTAAATTTTTAAAAGCAAAAAAACCGATAAAAATATGTGGTTTTTAGCCTATTTGCTAATTATTATTATTTTTTGCAAATACCAAAATTGATAAAAGAATGTAGTTTTTAGATTATTATCAAAAAACGTTAGCTGCGTTTATAAAGAAAGAAAAACGCTAATTTTAACGAAAACGACTATTCTTATACTTTTCTACTACTTAACCGAATTTTATCAGTGATATCTCGTTAAACGTGCTATGTTCATTATCTTGGGTTTTTGACATTTGACGTTTTGATGGTTTATTTATCTTTCCAGAAATAATATAAATTTCTAAAAATCCCATAAGAAATAAGAAAGTTCTTGGGAAACAATAAGGGACATTATTTTGGGGTGGTTAGAATATGCAAAATTTTGGGCCAATGCAACTTTTGTACTACCTGACCGCATTTTATCTGTGCTACCGCGTTAGACGTGAAAAGTCATAAGGTTTCGTATTTTGGTAATAAAGAATTACAGGGAGGTCGAAAAAAAGTTTCAGGTCTTTTTTTCCCGACTAAATTTTTGACTACGTTCGCCATTTTGAATTTTTGACATTTTACATCTTTTATACAAAAATAGTAAACTTTGTTCTTATAACTTTCTAAAATGCCAAACTTTATAAAATTCGGTTAAGGAACAAAAAAGTAATTAGTTGTTATTTTTATGTACGTATTGGCTATGGTGAAGAAGTCCAAGATTCAAGTTTGGTGTTTCTAAAAGAATAATTCATTAACTGAAAAAATTTGTAAATACACGACAGAATATAAAGCGTGACATAATTTTTGTTATTTTTGAAGTTTTTAGCAAAAAGCTTTTTTATGTACGTTGTTTAACTTTATTAAAATTTGGGGGCCCATCGAGACTTGTTACATTTAATATTCTAGCGTGTTATATAGCCTTTTAGAAAACATATATTGGCAGGTCTGTAAAGGGAATATGAATTAAAAAATTTGAAGTTAAGTAGCCGGGGTCAAAAAATTGAGATTTTGTAAATTTTCTGAACATGCGTCAATTTCCGATTTTTTTGTGATTTTTCCGTGGCATAAATTTGCATTTTTTTGGTGTCGGCGAACAGCTAGGACCTTCTTACAGTCACTTCAAAATGAATTTGCACAATCTCGTTCATAAATAGAGAATATAATTTTATTTTGTAAATTTTTAGAAAAAAAACAATTTTTTTTAAAATTTCAAATTGATTATTTTTTTATGCAATCAACCGGAAATAAAATATTATGTTTTACATACTATATTAAAGGCCATTTTATAGCCTTTTAAGAGGTTTAACCAAAATTTTAAAATGTTTCACTTGACCGAGATAACGCTGTCAAAATAACCCTAAGTCCTAAAAAACGTTTAAGCGTCGCGACGCCTAACGTACGCCGTCGCCGAAAAAACTAATATTCATTTGGTGGTCCTCGAAGTCATACCTAAGTGTGTACGAGTTGAAACAAAGTCACCAACAATATTCCTATACATTGGAAAAAAGATAAAAAACCCCCGACTAATTATTTTTTGCAAATCCCAAAACTGATAGAAGAATGTGGTTTTTAGATTATTATCAAAAAAGGTTAGCTGCGTGTTTCTGTAATTTTTTAAAAGCAAAAAGCTGATAAAAATATGTAGTTTTTAGCCTATTCGCTAATTATTATTCTTTTTGCAAATCCCAAAACTGACAGAAGAATGTGAGTTTTACATTATTATCAGCTATTATTAGCTGTGTTCAAAAAAAGTATCGTCTTTTGTCTAGCGTGATTCTGTAATTTTTTAGAAGCAAAAAACCGATAAAAATATGTTGTTTTTAGTCTATTCGCTAATTATTATTATTCTTTGCAAATCCCAAAACTGATAGAAGAATGTGGTTTTTAGATTATTATTAAAAAATGTTAGCTGCGTTCAAAAAAAGTATCGCCTTTTGTCTAGCGTGTTTCTGTCATTTTTTAAAAGCAAGAAACCGATAAAAATATGTGGGTTTTAGCCTATTCGCTAATTATTATTATTTTTTGGAAATCCCAAAACTGATAGAAGTGATTTTTAGATTATTATCTAAAAACATTAGCTGCGTTCAAAAAAAGTATCGCTTTTTGTCTTACATCTTTCTGTAATTTTTTAAAAACAAAAAACCGATAAAAATATGTGGTTTTTAGCCTATTTAGATTATTATCAAAAAACGTTAGCTGCGTTCAAAAAAAGTATCTCCTTTTGTCTAGCGTGATTTTGTAATTTTTTTAAAAGCAAAAAGCCGATAAAAATATGTGGTTTTTAGCCTATTCGCTAATTATTATTAATTGTGTTTTTGAAAAGGCAAATATGAGATACCATTAAGGCAAATATTTACCACGCTGATATTTAAGTTATTAAAAGTTTATGATTTTGGAAAGGTAATAGTAAGACAGAGCGTTTCAAAATGAAGACATTGTATTGTATTTTAACTCGGAACTGTACCAAAAATAAATTTAAAAATGATCACCCCCTGCAAAATTTCAGCTAATTCTGATGTTTAGTTTTCCCTGTGCACTCTAGCAAAAGATTAAAAAATTAAAGAACAAGGCGTTGCCAGTTGTACTTTTTTTTACTTAAAATCTGGGGAGAAACTATACCCTTAAAGCAACTCCAAGCCTATTACCGAGAGATGGAGTTACAAAAGTGTAAGAAAGAAAACGAAAAGTTTTTCACCATTTTTATACAGTGTTTTAAATAATTATTACAAAATAATAGAGGAGCAAGTAGTTAAAAATTATAAAGCAGAGTAAGATATTGTTAATAAATAATATTGCGGTCAAATATTTCTTAAAAATATAAAAATAAGAATTTTATAGAGGTTTCTTATTTTTGCCTCATTTTTTTGGACTGACCCTAGGCTTGTAATAGTATTTTATTTTTACAGGTGGTATGCGCCATCCAACTAATAATGTGCATTCTCTCAGAATACCACCGAATGAAGGCGCCCACATTTTTCAGAGCCTGTAAGATTACCAATCAAAAAATGATCTACCTGGTTATGTGTTTTGCCAGCTTGATTCGGGGAGCATACTTTATTTTTCCTGTAAGTATTTTTTAACTAATAGTGAAGGGGCATGTGTAAGTCCGTGGGATTTTTTATAAAGGAGTTTTGTGACTATGTGGGATTGATAGCTCCTTAGTCACACAATCAAGTGTTACTGGGTGTTTTGTTCGCATTCGAGTAGAAGGGGTTGATATGACGACATATTTCAAGATGGCGGCCAAAAATCATAAAAAATACAACTTTCGCAACCGGGGCATGATTATACTCGATTCCATATAATTCGAGGACAAAGATTCCAAAAAAAATACTTTCAAGGTCATCCGACCTTAAATGACCTTAAAAATCGCAAAAAAAAACAAGATTTTTGCCATTTTCTCTTCAAAAAATCTTAATAATTCGACATTTTGTCAGACCAACTTCAAATGTACCTCAGACTATTATGCATGTATGCCAAATTCGACCCTTAGAGTTTGATGCCGTTTGAAACTTCACGACCTTGAAAAATACCCCAGTAAAATTAAGATATTGAAAAAATAACATACTAAAGGGCGCTATTCATCAACTATTAAAGCGAAGAGGACCAAATTTGGTAAGAAAGATTTGGAGGTCAAGGCCAATAATATATTTTTTTTAAATTGGTTTAGCCATGACACGTTTTAATATGGCGGCTGATATATCAAAATGGTGACCTATAACCAAATTTTATTTTATCCTATTTCGTAAAAAAGCAAAAATGACAAGATAGTCATATTTTTTTAAAAAAATTGGTTTAGCCATGACAAGTTTCAATATGGCGGCTGATATATCAAAATGGTGACCTATATCCACATTTTATTTTATCCTATTTCGTAAAAAAGTAAAAAGATTGACCTTGAAAATACCATGTACTCACGAAAAACCAGCTTTTTGTAGTGTCAATCTCAATTTACCACTACGCAAAAACTTTAAGTTCCGGAGATGAAATTAATATGCAAGCGTTAGATAAACACTTCATTTTATACCTCCCTACCATTTTTTTTTTACTGGCGTCCCAGATGTTTCTGTTATCCTCCGTTAAAAATGACCTATATATATATTTTTTTTCGTAACTGAATTTTATGTTCTACTCACTTGTCTAGCCAACAAAGTAATTTAAATTACCTATAAGAGAATTAACAGAAGTTAGATATACATTGCGATATTCTGGACCAGCTGTTAATCATAAAAAATACAATTTTTGCAACCGGTGCATGATTATACTCGATTTCATACAACTCGAGGACGAGAATTCCATCATCCGACCTCAAATTACCTTGAAAATCGCAAAAAACACAATTTTTCCATTTTCTCTTTAAAAAAATCTCAATAATTTAACTTTTTGTCACACCAACATCTAGGCCGCCAGATCAAAAAAAAGGGTAGGAAGGTTTAACATGAAGGGTTTATGTATGGCTAAGATTTTAATTTCATCTCCGGCACTTAAAGTTTTTGCGTAGTCGCAAATTGAAAAAAAACAGCACAAAAAGCTGGTTTTTCACTTGTACACGGTATTTTCAAGGTCAATTGAGGTCATGCATCAACTAAACTTTTTTTCATAGTAAGCGCCGACAAGTCAAAAAGAATTGATAGCCATCTTGTCATTTTTGCTTTTTTACGAAATTGGATAAAATAAAATGTGGTTATAGGTCACCATTTTGATATATCGGCCGCCATATTGAAACGTGTCATAGCTGAACCAAATTGTTTTCAACAATATTATTGGACTTGACTTTCTTATCTCTCCTATCAAATTTGCTCCTCTTCGCTTTAATAGTTAATAAATAGCGCCCTTTGGTATGTTATTTTTGCAATATCTTAATTTTATTTGGATATTTTTCAAGGTCATGAAGCTTCAAACTTCATCGAACTCTAAGGATCGAATTTGGCATACATGCCTAATAGTTTGAGGTACATTTGAACTTGGTCTGACATAACGTCGAATTATTAAATTTTTTTTGAAGTGAAAATGGCAATAATCTTGTTGAGTTGAGTTTTAAAGTCATTTAAGGTCCTTGAAGGTGATTTTTTTGAAATCCCCGTTCTCGAATTATATGGAATCGAGTATAATCATGCTCCGGTTGCGAAAGTTGTATTTTTTATGATTTTTGGCCGCCATCTTGAAAGATGTCGTCATATCACACACGGTTACACTTGATTGTATGACACGGGATAGAAATTATCGACATATGCCCCTACACTATAATATAATAGTAAGACCATAACTTTTTTCCGAAAAGTTTTTACCAAACTGCTTAAACTTTTACGCTTTTGCTGTCCAAAGAATATTGTTTTTTTTTCTTGTATTATTTTTTTAGTACCCTAAGATTACTGAAAGGTTTTCTTACAACAATTTTCTAAGCTAGATCAAATCCTAAAAAAAATATTTTGATTTAATATTGTTTAAATTTTTATGAATAAAATCAGGGAGATAATCTATATCAGTCCCTGATAAAATATTCTATTTTTTTAAATAAATAGTTTTCTGCAGTTATTGTAATATGCCAGTGGCGGTCCCAGACATTTGAAAAGGGGGGGGGATAAAAGCATAGCTTTTATGAGGAACATATCAATATATGCAAACTAAACTTAGTGATTTTAAGTTGTTTGTGTGTTTTAAATGCGCCGAAAATGTTTGAGAAAATTACATTAAAAATGCAATTTTTGAGTTAAATTAAAGTAAAATCGTGAGTATCAATGGTATCATAGCGCCGCAGGCGAAATTTTTTAAGAAAATTGCACTAAAAATGCATTTTTTGATTTAAAATTAAACTCAAATTGTAAATATATCAATGGTTTCAAAGCGCAGCAGGCGAAAATTTTTTTAAGAAAATGACACTACAAATGCCACTTTTAACACAAAATTAAACTCTAATTTATGACCTACTTTGGAAAAATATCGCCACACTTGTTCATTGCCTCGAAAATGTTATCAGGTATGTTTTGATTTAAGCTTTTGCCTACTTCTGAACAATATTGTTTCCCTCCCAATAAAAGTTCAAAAATTTGTGTTTTGAATTAATCAAACAGTTTATCGTATTTAGAAACGACTTTAGTTAATTTTGCCTTGATTTTGGCTTCACGTTGTACAAAACTTGGTATGAATAAGTTCCGGTCAAAAATACTTTTTTATGTCCGAAACGATTTTTTCTAAAACTTGTTTATAAATTAAATAGACACTCTATAATACTGTTCTGTATTTCCAATATCGTGGTTTTCGCGTAAGTACTTCATGCGTCTGTGTATTCTTGGTGTGACGAATTAAAGGTCAAACCGTCCCAAAATACTGTGGAGGAATTATAAAATGTCTTTAAAGCAGAGTTGGCTGCCCAGTGGATAACCGAAAAAGTGTTTTTTTTTTGGGTAAAACCCACTAAAAAAACACGTAGACCTAAATAAATGTAAAAAAAAGGTATATTATTACCAGTCGTTTGAATCTGATCGTAAGATTCGATAAACTTGACCAGTTGAAAATCTTTTTCTAATCCCAAACAATTTCTTATTTTATTATTCCAAATAAGACCATGTCTTTCAATGGATGCTGCACTAAATGGGCAACAATGCAAATTATTTAAAAAAAACGATTCTGGTTCAGTATTTGCAGACTCTACTTTTATTACTGGATTCTAAAACCCCAGTCCATTCTGAAGCACTCTCTCTAGCGCTACTCTTAGGCATTTTCCTTTCAAAAAATGGTTTAGAGTTAATATCTTCGAAAAAAACGATAACTTGAATCGTATACTATCATGTCATACTGAGTAAGCAGGTACTTGCAGTGTAGCAAATACACAAACTCCAACAATAATTTTTTTTAAGGTTTGTTGATATTAAGTATATAAAAAAAGCGCTGGTCAAACTAAACCAAAACTGCTTTGATTTATTAACAAACAAACAAACTGTTAATTTCTGTATGCCACCTATTTTTATGTCGTATTTTATAGTTGATAAACGATCGCGAGAATAAGTCCTAATTTTAAAGAACAACTACAATCTGTGTATAATTTAAAAAGAAAATCATAAAAACCCAATAAAACCCATTTGTAAAACCTAAAAAAGCCCAGTGGATTGGGTTTTATATAAAAAAAACCCGGGTTTTTTTCCAACCCTACTTTAAAGGAACTTTCTACAATTCCTCGTTTTTTCTCCAAAGACTTCAAGGTTACCAGCAGTTGTTGTCTACTTTTTTCTGGAGCAAAGGGGGGGGGCGATCGCCACTGAATATGCAAGGTAAGTCAATAATAGACAGTCCTTAATCGTATCTCAGTGCGCATGCTCAGAATGGATAAGCGCAAAAGCGACTACTTCTCACCTATTTCTACAACCACCCTTGCAGTATTCGTACGCAGCTAGCATATCCTAACCATTTTGTTATCTGTGGGTTTTCATAAATGCCTGGTCCACAGTTTCAGTCGTTCTATTTTCCATCCTATCGCCCTCTCATTTTTTTCGACAAGAAAGGAAATTGAAGTGAGCGGCATGAAGTAAAACTGTGCATCAAGCAGTGAACAAGAATTGGTTTGATTAAGTCGTAAGTTGTAAGCACAACTTTAACTCTTTTTTTTTTAATAGTAGAGCCTCATAGGGATTTCGCGTGCCAAATGATGAAGAATAGGTTGGCTACTGGTTATTAAAACCCATCTTGCCACCCCCGCCCCCGCGTCTTTGCCCCCCCACCCCCCTCCAAAGGGTTAAATTTATAATTAACGGTATCTCAAGAACCGTTGGCGATAGCGCAATTTTTTCACTGATGTATTTATCATTGTGTTTAAAACAAAAAATATAAAAACAACCATTTTGATATCTCAAAAACTAAACGAGATAAATCACGAAACGTACGTTTTTTACAAAGTTTTTTCAACGTTTCTTTAAATATTTTAAAAACCAGAGACTTGAGAAAAAAGAGCTTGAAATGTATTATTTTGTACATTTCATCAGCTTTTTAAAAAAGTATATATGACTCAGGTTTTTGTACCCCTTCCCCTAAAAAAGTCTAATATTCCTTTACGTTGCCTTAGGATATGCGTCGTTCGCAAATATTTCTTTTACATTAAAATAAATATTTTTAATAATTAACATTTAGCTATTAAAAGTATATATTATTTTCTAACTGCTGATCACAAAAAACTATCTTTTCACCCCCCCCCCACCGAGGTTAATATTATCACCCCATAGGGGTAACATTTTAAATTAGCAGTATCCCAAGAACCGTTAGCGATAGCTAACTGGTGTTTCTATAATTTTGTAGAAAACTGAACATATCCCAGCAACTATTTTGATAACTTAAAAACTAAACGAGCTGGATCACGAAATGGATGTTTTTCTCCTTTAAAGGGGAATATATTTAATTAGTTGTACCTCAAGGACCGTTAGAGATAGCACGATACTTTTTTCAGTGTTCAATTTACAATTATCTAAAAAGCAAAAAATTATTTTGTAACTATTTTGGTATCTCATTAATTTTTTTTTTTTAATATTTGGTATAAATGTTTTAAATCATTGACCTGACCCTTCTCATCCAATAGAGTTATAGTTTTTTAGCGGTTAAAGGTAAAAGGCTAGTAATTTCTCTACTCTATACATAATTTAAAACGATTACAAACTAGATTTTTTTTCAGGTGCACGCTGTAAATAATTGTTTTTTTAAAATAACTTATAGGTGCTTAATGTGATTGTCCACCTCGATAATAGTTATTTATGGTACTAGTGTGTTATGTGAAAAATAAGTCACGCGAGAAAAATTTATACGGCGCTGCCGTCAGGCCGAGTGATATAGTTTCTTAAGTGACTTATAAAACATAACACGTAAGGGGCATACAACATTTTATCCAACAACTGCCAAAAATATCAAAAATGGAATTTTTGTCCAATATAAACACTAAAGTGTCAGACTGACTTTTGATAATATTTTAGTCTAGGTTGTTGTTGGTTGCTATAGACAGCGTGAGTTATAAACCATAATACACTAGTGACTTATTTGATACTGTATTAGTTCCAAGCGGCATGAATAATGACACTGTAACTCTCAGATGTTGGATAAAATGCTTTTTGTCATAACTTATAAACGGTTAAATGCAAATATTTACCATGCGAAAATAAATACTGCTGTACTGTTAATTTTAAGTTCTACGGACCACATTCAAGATGGATGGCGGCTTGACATTTAATCACAGTGCGATTTAACTGGAAATGAACTGTAGGTGTGTCTAAGAACTTGTAGAATATTTTTTCCAGACAACTTTTATTACACAAAAGAATAACAAAATTTTCACTAAAAAGCTAATATATAGTAGTTCCAATGCTACGCTGTTAAATATTTACAAATGTTTATAATACAAAAACAAACAAAAAAACATTTTTACAAATTATCATCTAAACTTTCGTTTTTCATGTGATTTTCACAGAGTTCGTCGATGCACAAACAGGCTTCGGTACATGGCAATTTATTAAAAACGCATGTGCACTATTTTGTAGAGCATTATTTTTTTTTACGTGAACATAAAATCAGTTTTAAAATTTCGTTTGGAGCGACACAGGGATGCAATGACACAACTGGAAAAAAAACACTACTTTCTTTTCGCCAACCATAACTTGTTGGCTCTAATGCAGCCTGTATATTTCGGTGGGCATTTATCCAAACAAATGTTTGAAAGCGTGCTCTTAATAGGGCTGGTTTCAATCCAGTTGAAGTTGGTCGCAGCTGGTCACTTTTCATCTGCATTTTTGAGAAACACCACCAACGCAGTTCAGCCAAGGTTTTTATGTTTGTTTCCTGGTTGTAAAACAAACATATAAACTTTTCCAGCTGTCTTGATATACTTTCCAGTCTTACATCAATATCACGGAGAGTAAAAACACTAAAATGGATTGCTAATACCTATGGGAAATTTGCAGGAAAATCACTGCCGCATGTCTTCCGTCATTTTCGCCGCCATGTTGTGGAGATTTGGGTTGGCGACATTGGTTTCCTTAATTTCAAATATTAGTGTGGGAACACTGACTGTCAACAGTGTCAAAATATGATTGAAATTAAAATTTTTTTGAAAGGTTATTTTTGTTGTTGTTTTTGGTAATTATGCAGTATACGGTTTTCTGCCATTTTTGATTTTTTTTGAAAAATTCTTTATGGGGCACCTTCTAGGGTCCCTAGGACCCCAAATCCGTCTGCGCCGTTTGGTTTTTTTTTTTTTTTTTGGTTTTTTTTAATTTTTTTTCACTAAAACAAACCAAACCAACACAGTCCAACCCAACCTAATCCAAACCAACCCAAAACAATTAAAAAAACACTCTACAACCCCCCCCCCCCTGGGCACCCTCTTTTCTCGTTAAAAAAAAAAAAATCGGGCGCAGGCGGATTTGGGGTCCTAGGGACCCTAGAAGGTGCCCCCATAAAGAATTTTTCAAAAAAAATCAAAAATGGCAGAAAACCGTATACAGCATAATTACCTTGTTTTTTAATACAAAAACAAAAAAGTAAAGAAACAAGTCATAAACAAATGCTCCAACGGTCACGCCATTTATTTGTCTCATTTGGTCTGGAGTATGTGCAGGTTTCGAAAAAATTAATCACAATATGGAAACATTGCCCCCCAATTTATAAACTCAAAGGGTACTGTTAAGCCACACGTTATAAATTGTAATAAAAGCTCGGTTCAACCTTTGCTGCTGACGCTCCCGCTGAAGATACACCTTGATTACATTGATCTGAATCTGCACAGGGACTAAAACAGCTAAGCAAAGATGCACCAACGTGATACAGTAATAAAAAATAATATTATAGAGGGAGATACTGACTTTGATAATAGCATATATGGCTCAGCTGAAAGCCAGAGCCATGGCAAGTCAAGCAACATTTAGCAATCACAAAAAAAGTACATCTTTGGCACATGGAGTTGAGCATGAAGTTTTACAATATTTGAAGACCTTGGCAGAAAAACCTATTAACAAACAACTGTGTCGACCATCCCTTCCCTAAGTTAACAAGTTATTACTAAGATATCCTTGAGTTTTGGTAAGTTTTCAGCATTCAACATTTTTTTTGTAGCTCTATCTTTTATAAAGGATGTGGGATTTTGCTCAAAACCGCATATGTTGTAGGTTTCATTGTCCTGATAAAAATCTATCATTGCTCCACAGTGTTTTTGAGATACTGCGTTCAAAGTGAAACATTTTGGTATTCTGGCTTTTCCCTAAAATCAGTTTTTTGCACTTTTTGTGAAAATGTAAATAATATTTATGAACCGAATTGTAGTCTGAGAATAAGTAGCAGAAAAATATAGGTTGCGTCGCACTGGCATCACAAACATAAAAAATATTAAATTCATATGACCAAGAAATGACTTTTTTTAACAAAAGGCAAATTTCAATTGTTATGTTGCCACTTAGTATTTAACAAACGTGCTTCAAAACAAAAACTGTAACATTTTTAGCCATTTTTGTTAGTTGTTGATATGGGACAATGATAGATTTTCATCAAGATAAGCAAAATCACACAGAAAGCCAGTTTCCATAAGGAAAGTGCATCATCCTTAAAAAACGAATCTACAAAAAAAATGTCAAATGCTGAAAACTTACCAAAACTTAAGGATATCTTAGTAATAACTTTTTCTGCTGAATTCTTCAGAATCAGAAAACTTTTATTACAAAAATTGTTAACAAAAAACATTGTCACAATTGAATAAATAATCATCAAAATTTAGTGTTAAAAATTAACATTAAAATAAATTTAACCTAAGAATATCCTTAAAATGTCATTTAGATATTAAACATTGTTAACATTAAGGTTTTGTTAATAAAGATTAAAAAATAAATATTGATTTTTCTTTATTTCTAGTAAAACATCTTATAATTACTGGTCTTAAAATCTCAAAAAAATACTGGCTACAATATCACAAAAATTGACAATGAAATCTTAAACTACTTACTTAAAATTACATATAGAAAGTTACAAACACATGGAAATGACAACAAGAAAAAGAAAAAAAAATATACTGATAAAATACATATTAAAATTAATATTTTGGTAATTATGCAGTATACAGTTTTCTGCCATTTTTGACTTTTTATGAAAAATTCTTTATGGGGGCACCTTTTAGGGTCCCTAGGACCCCAAATCCGCCTGCGCCGGTTGGTTTTTTTTTTCAGTTTTTTTTGTTTTTTTTTTTAATTTTTTTTCACTAAAACAACCCAATCAAACACAGTCCAACCCAACCCAAAACAATAAAAAAAAACACATTACAACCCTCCCCCCCCCCGGGCACCCTTTTCTCTCTTAAAAAAAAAATTGGGCGCAGGCGGATTTGGGGTCCTAGGGACCCTAGTAGGTGCACCCATAAAGAATTAAAAAAAAAAATCAAAAATGGCAGAAAACCAATTACCAATTTTTTTAATATTCTTTTTAAAACTCATGAAGTATTGTTCTAATTTTTTAAAAGTCGATGTGCCAAAGATGTATTTTTTTGTGATCGCTTGCCATCGCTCTGGTTTTCAGCTGATCCATTATGTTATTATCAAACTCCATATCTCCCTCTATTCATTTATTTTTCTTGTCTTCTAGGCCTATAACCACCTCGGATTTATAAACTGCTGGCGCATATCTGTCCCTAGACGTTTTAGTTCCTGTTACAGATTCAGAGATCAACTTAATGAAGGTTTATCTTGAGCGGGACCGCCAGCAGCAATGGTTGACAGTACCCCATGTTGTAATTTATTTGTTCAAAACTTGCACATTCCCTAGACCAAATGAGAGAGATTATCATGGCGTGGCCGTTCAAGCATTTGTCTGTCTTTTAAATGGTTTTTATTGCTTGGTTTTTCACTTTTTTGTTTTTGTATTAAAAAACAACAACAAAAATAACCTTTCTAGAAACGTCATTTTTGACACTGTTGATAGTCAGTGTCCCCACACTACTATTTAAAATTAAGAAACCAATGTCGCCAACCTAGATCTCCACAACATGGCGGCGAAAATGGCGAAAGACACACGGCAGTGATTTTCCCACAAGGGTATTATCAATCCCTTTCTTTTTTACATCCATGATCAGCAGCTTTAAATGCTTTAAAAAATGTCAGTTTTGTGCGAACTCTGACATGTCGCGTGACTTTCAGTAAATCTCTAAATACTCAATATTTTAAAAGTTACTTCCTAAAAACACAGTAATTTAAATATTTAGTATTACCGCATTAAGGGTTAAGAGAGTTTGATGGTGGGGATCCAGAAATAAGGATTTACAATAAACAACAATACACCGTACCATATGATTTGGCTTTATTTTTTCTACTTTTTAAAAGGGGCGAGGGCGTAGACGCAACTATAAACATATACTTATAAGCTCCTTTGCAACGGTTGTTGATTAAAAAAGTCTTGTTTTAAAAATAATTACTACAGAAAAATTTAAATTTTGAAAAGATATTTTCAATCTTAAATAGTCGATTTTTAGTGGTTCGGGGGGAGAAGGGGGGGGCGCTTAAGCCCTTAAGTCCCCCCCTGCGTGCGCAGGTGACTTACTTTTTAATCTCTATTCATTATTGAGATATAAAAGCCCTACTAATATAATGAATTACAATAAAATATCCTACACCGACCGTACCGTTTTATTCAACCCAGGGGTCAGCAATCATAAAGATATATACCTTTTTGAAAAGCCCACAACATTTATTTGAACTTTTTTTCATACATTGTCTTGTTTTAAAAATATTAACAACAAAAAAAATGCCTTAAGAGAAAAAGAAGACATTTCCCCATATATCTTTTTTAGTTCTTGAGACATGGACTTGGTCGTTATGACCTTTTTTAAACTAGACATCTTGAGAAATACAACAGTGAAACAAGTGACTTTCTATCTATAACCGTTCTTCAGATATAGAAGAATTAAATGTTAATACTTTTAAGGTGGTGGGCGTTGAAAGACGCGAGACTGGGGGTGGCAAGATCACTTTTTGTAACATAAATGCGATAGGTTTTCATTAAATATACCTTGTTTGCTTTCTTCATCTTTTGGCACGCGGACCCCTTTTTTTCGCCCTAGGCGGCTCTACTATAAGGACGCTTTCGCAAACGCATCAAAGATACGCTAACAACAAGCAATCAAAAATAGCTCATCAACTTTAAGTGTCTACAACTTTGGATAATAAGTCAAAAATATTTGGTAGGTATTTCGCGAAAATTTTTTTGGGTCAGTTCCTAAAAATGCCTTGGCCCACTTTTGTACTGAATTTATTTTTGTTTTGCTTCACTCGTTATCTGTATTCCTATCGACCTTTTTCAATCAGTCATAACGTTGATAACGTTTGTTTTGACCTGCTGTTACTAATTGTCCATTGTGTTTTTTTTTATCAAACACATTCATTTGATTTTTTTACGGTAACGATCCTAATTAAAGTCACTGTTTCAGTTATTTGCTTAGTGTTAAGTCCAGTTAAACCCACACAGTAAAAATATCATTTGTGTTAATAGTAAGTAGCTTTTAAGAAAGGGTTTTTAAAAAGGTCAATATTAAAGTTTAACAGGGTGTTTCAGCAGAGGCGTTTTCCAGTATTTGGAGTACAGGGTTTTGGGTACTTCTAGAAGACCCTCTTTGCGAGGCTCAAATTTTAAGACAATATTTTTGGTAAAAACTGCATTTCAATATATCACCCCGTCTTCGAGCTACTGGGGATTTTTAAAAAAATCTGCATTTTGGAATGGGCCCCATAACTCTTGTATATGAAAATATCTTCGTAGTGTTAATTGCGTTTTTGTAGAGTTTTTAAACTAGAATTTAATTACCAAATCAGATTCTATGAATCACTTTTAGTTTTTGAGATATAATACAAAGTTGTTATTTTCTTATGGAACATTCCAATTTTTTAATTTTTTGAATGGTTTTTTAATTTGCTTCAAAACGATGTGTCACTTACAAAAAACGGATAAATAATTGTCGAGATATTTTCCATAAATCATATCGTACAATGTGAATGTGATAATTTATTATTGACATAATAAAGCCTTGAATTTTGTTTTTAAAAATAGTTTTTTTTATACCTTCATCAAAAACATGATTTTAGTAATTTCCTGCAGATAACTAAAACATGGCTTTTTTGGTTACCGATGCAAAAAAACTTTTTTTGATCACGTGTGCAAAAAAAGTTTTTTGTCGGTGTGTTGCGAGAAGTGCTCTTCGTTCGAGATTTTTAAAAGTATCTTCCTGTTTTTCTTGGATTTTTTGAAAAATGTATTTAAAAAAATAGTGTTAACAACTCGCTGCTAAACTGTGCTTTTTTTTACTCGGGTTTTTAAATACCTCGCTGCGCTCGTTATTTAAACCAACGCTTGTAAAAAAAAGCACTGTTTTAGCCACTAGTTATTAAAACTACTATTATTCCTTCGTAACAAATTATTTTTATCATCTCAGATTGAGAACCATGGCACTTTATGGAAAATATTTAATAACTCTACAACTATTTATCCGATTTTCGTAAGAGGCACATCGTTTTGAAGGAAATTAAAAAAGCATTCAAAATATTAAAAAAATTGGGGTGTTCCGTAAGAAAAATACTAACTTTGTGTTATATCTCCGAAATTAAAGTGACTCATGAAATCTGATTTACTAATTAAATTCTAGTTTAAAAACTCTACAAAAATTCAATTAACACCACGAAAATATTTTCATAAATAAAAAAGTTAGAGGGCCTATCCCAAATAGACTTTTCAAAAAAGCCGCGTAGCTCGAAGGCGGGGTGACATATCTCCTCTAGAAGTAACCGAGACCCCCCAAAACCACCGACTTTTGGACACCCTGTACAATTACGAAAAAAACCTCGAGTTTGTTTAATTCTTTTTGGCCACAGAGATGATAAGATTTTCCTTCAGAATGAGGGTGCTTCTGCCGGTACTGTATCTTTTTTTAAATAATTTTATCAGCCATTTCCATCAGGTAGCATGTACAGGGTGAATAGCATGAAAAATAGTAGGGTGAATAGTCCTGGGCTCGATTTTTGAGACAAGCTTAAATACGAAAACTGCAAAAAAATACAAAAAATAAAACAAAGTGTGATACATCATTTCGAAAAAAAGGTCATTCCAAAAGAAAAATACCAACTTTAGGTTATATCTCAGAAACTAGATGCGTTAGGGAAATTTCAGTTTGACGGTTCAGTTCTTTGTCTAATGTCTACAAAAAAGTTTTTTGCATGAAAACAATATTCCCATAAATAGCAAAGTTATAGACCTTATCCCAAACTGCAGACTTTTGAAAAAGCCCCCGTATCTCAAAAAACCTCTTAACATATCGAGATGCAGTTTTCGTATTTAAGCTTGTCTCGAAAATCAAACCTAGGACATGTATACTATTTTTTGGCTATCTTGCCTAGAAGTACCCAAAACCCCCAAATCCCAGCGAATTTAGCCCACTCTTTATATACTTATATTACATACACTTAACTTTTTTAACTCTTTTTTTTTTCAGGAATCTTTCAAATATGGCTGGTCCAGCAGTTTGCTATCTTCGTACTACCCTCTTTTGATGAGCAGCGCTTCCTTGCTCGCGTGTTTTTGGGCAGAGGTAAGTTAATTAATGTACGGTGATTGGTTATGAGTGTTGCCTGCGATAACTTTTTTTCTAATAGCCGCAGAGAAATCAAACAAAAACCGGGTGAAAGAAATTTTATGAAGAACTAAAAATTATTAAAATTAATTTTTATGGAAAAAATAAATAACAAATTTCCCACTATTAAATTTACTTATGAAACAGAGAACAACGGTACACTGCCATTTCTAGACACTTTAGTTATAAGAAATAAAAATAAATTGGACTTTGACCTATACAGAAAAGGCACGGCCACCAACAGGTATATTCCAAATGACTCTTTTCATTGCTTACAACATAAGCTTGCGAGTTTGCACTTTTTAACATATAGATTAGTAAATTTCCCCTTAAACAAAGAAAGATTTGAAGCAGAAAATAATAGGATTAGGAATATAGCTGGCGAAAACGGTTACGACTAAGGCTTAATAAATAAGCTGATAAATAGACATTCTTTTCAAAAGACCTTTCGGAATTCTACCTTTTTCAGACAAAAAGATACCTGCGACTCAAAATTTGTATCAATTCCTTATAATCCTAATTATACGAAAGGATTACACAAAGTATTTAATAACACCGGTCTTAAATTAGTATATCAATCCGGTAACACAATAAGAAGCTTACTAGGAAATCCCAAGGATAAAACTACAGTTCTAGAAAAAAGTGGAATTTACGAAATTAGTTGCATGGATTGTGACAAAAAATATGTTGGCCAAACGAGACGCTCTATTCAAACACGTTTTAAAGAACACTTAGCACACTTAAAATACGGAAGAACAGAAAAGTCAAGTGTGGCCGAGCATGCTTTTGAAAACAATCATAGATTCACATTAGATAACCTAAAACTTCTAAAAAGTGTACCAAACAAAAGACTTTTGAATGCATATGAAAGTATGGAAATCATTAAATCCAGAAATAGTTTAAATAAAGATAGAGGACCCATCCCGTTTAGTACACTTTATTCTTTGGTCGAGGGGAGAAAGGATTAAAAATCGTGATCAATCACAAATTATTAGTCTTATCTCCGCCCACTAAAGGATTGTATATAAGATAGAGCGTAGATTAATTTAGTTCATTGTTTATTGTCTCCTGATGATGCTAACATTGTTAGCGAAACGCGCGTCGAGTGCAAAAAAGTGTAGTTTTGGTTTGTGGAAAACAATCATAATTTTGTTTTGTATTAAAATTAATTTGTTTATATAGTAACTTAATTTTTTTTTCATGGAACACTTTGTCTATTTGAAAGCTTTCAAATTCTCCAAACAATTAGCTTTTTCAAAATGCGATGTATATTAAAGGTAGACAAAATATTCATTTATTTGTCTCAATAGGAAACATTTGTTTTTGAAAGATTTTATATTAAACAATTGTTATTTTTTCAAGCTATAACACACCTTTATAAATCTTTTCAAAACGGGCACGGATAATAATATTTATTAGTGTAGAGTGTTCCAAATACAGCCAAAGGAACACTTAAAAATTAAAATCGGACACGGCAAGGTTAATAAATTTATAAAAACCTAATAGGATTAATTGTTATTACGTTTTATGTTGTTTGATTTCATTAATGTTTGTGTTAACTCCGCGCGATGTGTGGTCATCTAAGGAAGAACAAAGTTTTCTGTAAGCAATCAGTTATTTTTTCGTTTGCTCCCCCCCCCCCTTTCTCTCCCTCCGAACAATATACCAAAAGCTCATACCTGTATGCACCAACACAAAAATTCTCCGATTTAGCTTGAAACATGATTAAATGTCCATTCTAAACACCGATGAGCTTTATTGATAATTAAACCCTAAAAGGAGAATTTTTGCGTTGGTGCGTACGAGTATCAGGCTGCCCGGAATTTTTTTTTATGTACAAGGTAATTTTTATAAACGCACCTCACCATGACAATGACTACGTTTATACGCACCTAAAAACGCTTTTATATAAGGACCGTCCTTTATTAAATGTCATTAAATATGTCAGTTTAAAAAAAAAACAAATAAAACAACTTAGTAAACAACAGATTTTTCAGAAAACCAGGGTTGAGTATTTCTTTAGGTTGGAAGAAATACGCTAAAGCGTTTTTAAAGTGTTTATATCGACCCCAAAATGGGTTTTTAAATCAAATTAGTGCTTAAATCGGTTTTAGTGGTGTTTATACGACAACATTTTCAAACCGTTCTTACATAAAAGCGCTTTGAGAGGCCCGCTTTTTTAAATTAAAATTTCCTACTAACCTGGATTACTTTTTTTCTGTGCAGTTTTTTTTTTCACTGCGATTTTCTATTAAGGTTTTTCATCTGCAAGGAGTACGCTACGAGAATCCGCAGTTCATCACGAAATCTTTTTTGGGATTCATCACGTTCAACATCATTAGTTACGGACTGTTGTTCGCTGAATTTATCATAACTCAGGTAAATTAACCCCTTAATACAATGCAGCTACTTCCCAATGAGCATTTTTGTCTACATAGAAGTTACAGCAAATAATATAAAACCTTCATAAAATAACCAAGAGTTATATTATTTAGTGTTGGTGATAATTTTATAACTCTAATATATCTGTTAAATGAGTAAAAAAGACTTGAAAAACAACTGACCAACACCAGCTTATAAAAATTTATGGTACATAGTAATGGATAGAAAAACAACATATAGATTTTATAAAAATTCCTTATGAACCCTCAAGTCTAGATATTATTATAAAAAGGTTTTACAACTGTTCTAACAACACTACATAACAAATTAAAGATTTTTATCGATTTAGATATATAAATTTTCCATCTTTCTTCCCTTTGCTTGTTATGTATTATTATTTTTCTTTTTAAAATAAAAAATTTATAAAATGGTGTTTACCAATCTTCTAAAATAAATTAAAATGAAAGTGAGTAAAGTTGCAGCAGAAATATGAATATTTATATACTATAGGTTAAATAAAAGCTGTTTTCACAGTCATCCTACTCTGATAATCAGCTGCGGTCCCGTGTGTACTGTATAGTTTTCGAATACACGCACAAAATTTTCATGGGCTCCAAAAATACTTGAGAAAACGGGAAAAAAAATATTCATTTATATAATACTTTTTTTTCACATATGTTTTTTGCTTTCTGGGAGAAATATTGAATTTTGTATTTTGTTCTTAACCCTAAACAAGCAATATTTCGATTAAAATACATTTTTAAACCCCATAAATAACGGTTTTATTTTGGTCAAAAACCTATGGTTGGAATCCAAAATGGCGAAAATTTACGACAATTCTATAAAAAAAAATAATACAATTATACTTACCTCTTTCAACACTATTTTATCAACGTTTTAAAACATGATGCTAGTTGGAACAAAAGGCTGCAGATAGCGCAGTGTTGAACACTGAAGGTCCGTTTCTGCGAGCTTAACATAGTTACCTTTGTTCTCTTTTCCTAAATGTATTCGTCTGAGAGAGATCCAGCATACTACACATACCAGGAAAAATACCCGCCTGCACACCCTTCAACCCTGCATAACTGTCAGAGGTAACTATCTCAAGAAGATAGTTAGATTGCGGGGTCGAAGGTTGTACAGGCAGGTATTTCCCTGGTATGCTGGATCTCTCTCAGACGAATGCATTTAGAAAAAGAGGATAATAGTAACTATGTCAAACTCGCAGAAACGGACCTTGAGGCTGCGTTCCGACGCGTCGTAAGGTGATGTGTTCACAATTGCCGCCGACCAGCCGTGCGCACTGTATGCACTCGAAGTTTCACGGTGCATTTTTGCGAACTTAACACGGTTACTATATTGTTCTCTTTTTCTAAAACCCGGTTCCCATCTATGGGTTTCTTATGCGTGGACTCCCCGAATCAAAACACGGATCACGTAGTTTAAGCGAGATTTGCCTATACAAGTTCATGTCGGTCCACGTGATGAGTTTTTTGAGTCAGCGCATGGGAAACGCTGGTCAGAATCGGGTGTCATCGAAAACTATCTCAAGAAGATTTGGATCTCCTCTCTCAGATTGATGTAATTAAAACCAGATAATGATGGTATGGTGTCTCGCAAAAACGCCCCTTTTGATGTCGCAAAAACGCACCTTTTAAAGTCGCAAAAACGAGCCTTTTGATGTCACAAAATTAACCTAAAAAATCTTGTTTGTTTTGTTATAAATTAAAATTGTTTTTTTGTTGGAAAAACAGTGCTATTATAACGACTATACAAAGAAATTAATAAAAACATTATAGAAAGAATGGGAAAAAAAGGTTTATGAATGAGTTCATAAGAATATTACTGGCACCAATTTATATAATTATTGTGTGCGAGTTCCCAAGTTTTTATAAGTGTCTCTTTGTTGTTGGTTAATTAAGTTTTTATAAGTGAGTTGATAGCAACATTTTAAAAACCAATCTATATATTTTTAATTGATAGTTACTTACGGTTTTATAGATGGGTTAACAGAAAGATTTCAAAAACCAATTTATATAACTTTTGTCACTGATGACTTATATTTTTATAAATATGTTGGTGGAAACATTGTTAATACCAATTAATTTATATAACATTTGTTACCGATGACTCTAATTTTTATAAAGATGTCCGTGGAAATATTGTTAACGCCAGTTTTATGTTACCTTAGGGTACCATCAATTTAGAACCTTTAATAAGAGAAATATACAAACTCAATTCCTGTAGGAAACCTCTAAATACCCTAGGACATTAATGGAACCCTCTTTATAACAATTATATAAGTTTTGGTCACCAGAGGTTTCTGAAAATGCTCATTGGGTTACTACGTTTTCACGTGAAACTGAGTACATTTTCAATACGATTCACTTTCAAACCTCGCATGAAAACGCGGCGAATCGAACTTTTTTTTCATTGGCTTCCCAAGTAACATTTTTGGTTAAAATTTGGTAAAATATTCCCGAGTTAAGCTAGTAATTTTTTCTTATGAAAAACTGGGAGGTCAAAAAAGTGGGAAATTTCCCGCCTTTTTACCAAAGTGGGGACAAAACCCAAGGTAATTTGGTGGGATAAAATAGGTTAATAAATTTTTTTTTCCTGAAGGTGAATTTGTCCAGAGCACAATTTTTACCAACTTTTGGGTCACATGGACACATCTGCATAAATGCTCAACCTAATTTGTGTCCTATTGTACACAATGCCCTCTCAGTGCCCTCTTGTTTGTCTGTGACTGAAGCGCCCTCTACGTGTCAGAATAGAACGAGATGAAAACATGTTTAAATAAAAAATGGTGATAAAAAATTAATGGTAGGAAACCGACATGCGCCGAAAATTTTTTTGTTGAATTTTTTACTTTTACTTCCATAAAATTCACGCGCCCATCGAAACAAGCAGTTTTAACAAAAAAATCACCAAAATTATGCTTCGGGAAAACACTAATTCAATATTATTTCCAATTCGTAATCATAATTTAATATTTGGGTATAAAACAAGTGTAAGCAAATCATTTCCATAAAGATTTTGTAGTTTTTTTTTCAATAAAAATAATAAAGACTTGTTAAAAAAGAGAAAAAAACATGGCGCCTTACCTTTTTTTGGCGACCGTGCCCTAAAAGTCGTGTTAACTATGTTTTTTTCCCTCAAACACAATATGTCCAATGTTGAAACCAAAATTTCTTATTAATTTTGAATGAAGGACTGTTTATCAATTTTTCGAATTCATTGCCAATTATTCCCCGCACACCCTCTGCCCATTGTTCGGTTGTCAGTTGTCATGTTGATTGTTGACATAAAGGCGGATTTACGCTGGTGAGCAATTAAGTAAGCAAACAATTCTAAAAAGTTCTATCATATGGGAATACACACAATCGTTTACGCTCGCAAATGTCATAACTTGACATATGACATTTGCGAGCATAAACGATTGCGTGTATTCCCATTGGTTGTGTTCAGCACACTCCCCAGTAAAAACTGTCCCCATGAATGTGATGGAAAGTCCAGACGTGCTGAACTGAGTACTTTTACTAGTACTATCACTTTTAATTTCTTCAACTTTTCTGTAAAAACTGCTTGATTCTGTGAAAGGTTTTTTTCTTTTTTCTTTTGGCATGTTAAAACCCAAAACTGTCAGGATCACCACCACTAGTTATTTACTTTAACACGGAGTATCCTTTTTGATGATCAAAACGTGAAAGCCCTCTCTTCCTTAAACCCAAATTTTACCTAAACATCTACTTTATATCCCTATTATTTATGATACGAGGGTAGGTATCTATATTGTATTTATTTGGTCAAAAAACCAAATTTTTGGCCTAAAACTTATTAAAAAAAAAAACCCTAACTTTGAGGAATAGCTGTAGGTCAAAAATAAGTAACTTTGAGTTCAGTTTTAAACCAAAAAAAGTTTTTAACATTGAGCACAGTTGGTGTAGAGAGGGGTTTTAAAAAAAAAAAAATATAATCTTTAAAACATAGATTTTTGTTTTTGATACTATTTACCGTAAAAAGTAAAATCCCCTATGTAGCGCTTTTCTGGTGGGCTATTTTTGGAAAATATTCTAAAAACCTTAAATAGTAACTCTTTATTTTGACTTCATATTTGAATGCTCGCTGAAATTCTCTTTCCAATGGTAACCCATATCATAAGGTTTGCTTTACTAATTTTCGAGATATTGGCTTTCAAAATGTCAAAAATTCAATTTTCCAAGGCCCATATCTTAGAAACTAAAGAAAATATCTCTATTGTGTTTATTATCGATTTTGAGTGTTTTATAAGAGCACATAAAAAATGACAATAGTTTGACGTTTGCACATTCCTATTTACAGTTTATTGATTTTCAGTGATTTTGACGATATTATTCCAAAAATATATAAGTAGAAGGTCAGATTGTCAAACTGTTCTCATTTTTTATTTCCTCGTAAAAAACCCCTAAAATCGATAATAAACACAATAGAGATATTTTGTTTAGTTTCTAAGATATGGGCCTTTAAAAATTGAATTTTTGACATTTTAAAAGCCAATATCTCGAAAATTAGTAAAGTAAATATGGCGTACCGTTGAAAAGAGAATTTCAAAAATAGGAGGTTGCTATTTAAGGTTCCCAGAATATTTTCCAAAAATAGCCCCCCAGAAAGGGCTACATAGGGGATTTTTATTTTTATGGTAAATAGTAGTTGGCGATGGATCAAAAACCGCTCTCTAGACCAACTGTGTGAGGGATTTCTTCGGGACATTATTAAAAACTTTTGACCAAGAAATGCCCAAACAAGGCGGGGATCTCAGAGTAGAATCTCAAGTCAAGTTTACCATTAATTTACCTTCTCTTTTAACTTTATATTTAAAACAACTTTGAAGACATGATACGAGGAAAATAATTCGAAAAATATCCTAAAAGAAAACCTTTAAAATGTCGTGTATATAATGACCGTTTCTTAAGGTTATTTGTTCCAATTTAAAACTTATTTTCAAACCTCAGACTACAAAATAATTTTCTAAAGGAAAACGGGGGATGTTTTGACGTATGATTGGTTATCTGAACCTTCCAACTTCCCAATATGCCCTAAAATGTTACTTGGATTTGCAGAGAGAGAGGACACCAAATGGTAAATTTGCGATCCCGCTCAACTGACTTCAAAGCCAAGTGGCACAGCTATCGTTTTTTTTAGTTCATGTCGATTCTTTATCGATCCAAAGCAGTGGCGGCGCACAGGAAAATCTTGTTCTTTTGGAGGTGGTGAATACAGAGGGAGGCGATCGACCCCCTTTCCGACGAAATTACGTACCAACTTCCCCAAAATGTTGCCCTGCGGCGTCAGTTTTATTTTCTTTTATTTCAAATTAAACATTACTTTTTTGCAAGGTTTCGTCTTCGGCGGTCAAATTAAAAAAAACAATCAGGCGTTAAGTTTCTGAAAAAAATTTCTTTGTTTTTCCCTTTTGGAGAAGACTCCCCATGATGGGAATTGACATGGTTACGTCACAACCGCCTCTTTTGGATTAGGAGAACAGAACCATTGAAGGAATTTATCACCCATTCTGATCTCCTAATCATGTATTTTTCAAACATTCGGAAATGTCGGGGTTATTAAAATTTGGTACAGAAGCATAGTTTGTATGGTTTGCTGCAAATGTTTATTTTTTTATAGCAAAATTGAAGTAATCTTAGATAGTAAAATATTTAAGAAATAAGTAAAAAAAACATATTTTTTACCAGAGAAAACCTAAATTATATGCGGTCTGCTTTTTCCTAAATTATTACAAGTAGTGAAGGCTTCACAAATATATGCAATAAAAACTTTCTGCCAGCTCCCTTAGCAACAGGTTCATTTAAAATTGCATTAAATATAAGTATATACGCCAGAGATAAATCGATATTCATTGAACGCGCGGGATTATTGCCGTTTTAATTTTAAATAAATATTACCCTGGTTCATCCTGGCGCATTCAGCTAACAATCAAAAACTCGCTGTGAATCGCGTTGACGTACTGGTCAGATATTACCATTACGTGTCCTCTCTATTTAGATTTATATGCTCTCTGCCCTGCTCAAGTTCAATACCGTTTTTTTTTGGGGTCGTATCGGAATCCAACGCATGAAAATGGGTATCGTATCGAACTGACTAATGACACCAATAATAAGCTGTTAGCACTTCCAATATTCCTACAAAAAGTAGGTATATGTCTTAATTTGAATTGCATTATTGTGCTGTAAACTTATTGGCTTTAAAAAAGCAAACAAAGAAGTAAAATTGGCAAAAACTAACCTCAAAATACATCAGGCAAATGTCAAAAGCTCAAATCGTGTTCAAAAGCGTTCAAATCGCTTCATGAAAACCGAAAATTGAATCGTATTGAAAACGTATTAAAACCAATCAATGTCACTGTCAAAAAAGTCGGACAATTTCACCTATTTTGTCTGTACCACAAACTATCTATCATTTGTCGAATCGCCGATGTTGATTTAATTTAATTTTTGTCTTATCATAGCTGTCTGCAGTAGAGTTGTAAAATGTTTGTAGTAGATTTCCATGAAATGGATTGGTCTCTTTTTTTTAGTTGGCCGAACCACCAGCAGATGACCCAGGCTTTTACAACCACCTGTTTAATGGCTGTTACGCTGTCTTGATGTTCATTGTGGTGATTGTCTTTTTAATCTATGGAATCGAAGTTTATTTCAAGGTACGTTTTCCTTCGGACGTTCTTACCAAAGGACTGTTAATACCCCAATTTTTGCTATTATACATTTTTATATATTTTTTATTTCAAGTCAAAGTTCTCCCCCTCAAAAGCATATTATTACTATATTTGGTACCCTGTTTTACACAGGCAATGAATTAATTTATGAATTTATTCAAGGACAAAAGCAGTTTGAAAATCTATTACCTGTAGTTCTTATTTTCTGTAAAAATTTGACTTAAAACTTGGTCAAAATTACAGCATGTACTAATTAATTTATTTGACGTCGTGCTGAAATTAAGCACAAAATGTTTGTTTGTGAAGAAATCGATGGATTAATTGTCGTCCATCGCCTGATTCTCCTGGTATTTTATATTCCACATCCCCCCAATGTGGGATACTATATTAAAGATTTAAACATTAAAACATTGGATCGCATTGGATATTATTGACTGAAAAGCAAACTAGTTTTAACAGATTTATTTCTTTATACAATTAGCAATAAACGGAATAAACTTTTTTTTTTATTTCTAAAAAATAACAAAAAACACCCAGCCTGCGTATATACCGGGTAATGCGTTTGCCTCTGCAACATAGGACATACTTGAAGACCATTGAAATAAGGGCGAATTGACAGAGTATTGTTATGATGTCAATATTTTTTATTGTCAGAAATTTTAACTAAAAATTAACTATTACACGACGCAAAACCTTCTCAACTAAAGAGCCTTTTGTTTACTTAGTTAGTAAACTTCTTTTCGATTTAGTATTCTTTAGCCTACTATAGCGGTCATATTGACATCAAGACATCAAACTGACAGAAAATCACTAAAGAGGTAAGAAGGAGTTAACTGACTGTCGCCAAATAACTAATAAATGTTAATTTATTATCTGCAAAACAAGCACAGGCAACATACGACTATGTTTTATTAAACCAGGAATTTATCAGACCGTATTTAATAAAAAGTTTCATCGTAAGAACGATTCACCATAAAACCTGCAATTTGTTAAACCAATTTTTTATCCGAACCTTATTTCTTCAAACCCATTCAATAACAAATTCGAAATTTATAAGACCCGTTTTTAGTCGAACCATTGTTTAGGTCAGTGGTTCCCAAACTTTCAGTTTGCGGCGCACTTACAGGTTTAGTATTTTGTCAGGGCGTCCCTACTCGCAATATACATTTATAGTTGTGTCCAACAAAGTGTTGCATATATATAATGTATAAAATATGGACTTTGCAACTTGCCTACTGTTTAGTAGCAAAGCGCAAGCGTTGTAAAACACTTTATTTAACACCATTGTAATTGAAAAATATTATTGGCACTAGTTACAAAACACATGAATGAAAACAACTCCAATCTAACGCTCATATAGGTTTATTATTAATTAACATTTATTAAACTTAACAAGAATACATTATTATTGAAGGAAAAAAAAATCAGTGTGATGGGTGAGCTTGGTGATCTGCACACATTTCTTCAAAGCGGGGAATAATGGTTGACACTGCCACTCTCATTTCTTGCTCCACGTTAATCTTTGAACGATATTTGCTCTTTATCACAGCTACAGCTAAAAATCCAGCTTTGCATAAATAGGATGTTGCAAAGGGGATTAGAATCCTCAAAGCTTTTAAACTTAGAGCCGGGTATTCATTTTTGACGGATACCCAAAACACCGCCAAATCAGAAGAAGCGAATTTTAATTTTAGGCTGTTGTCGCAAGAGAGTTCAATAAGACTCTCTTCTTCTAGTGAAGTGAATTCTGCTGGAGATTGTGCATGGAAAGGATCTTGAATCCATGCAAATTTTTCGACATTTTCTTCTGTAAAGTATTTTGCAAACCATTCCGAGAATTTCGAAAGGTGAAAACAATCTTGACCGCCATCTTCATTAATTTTTCTTATCCACAACTGCAGTTTTTTCCTAAGTGCTGCAATTTAAAATTTAAGCCATTCAGTTTGTCAAATATATCGCACAAATATGCCAGTTTTAGCAAAAAGTCGGGATCCTTAAATTATCTGGAGCTTGCATGACCTTCCTCTTCCAGGAAAATGTGGATTTCTTGATGTAGCTCGAATGTACGGAATAAGAAGTTTCCACGTGAAAGCAGCCATCGTGCACTGGAGTAATATAGCAGGGCAGTGTGTTCAGCTCCCATGTCCATACAAAGAATTTTGAATAGTCTGGTTTTTAGCGGCCTAGTTGTTATGTAGTTAACTACATCTATGATACGTTCCATAACCAAATTCAATTCACAGCCCAACGACTTCGATGCAAGTGCTTCCCTATGAATGATGCAATGGGTCCACATGGCATACGGTACTTTACTGCGAATAAGTGCTTTCAATCCACCATAATGGCCAGACATTGATCGAGCACCATCAGTACAAACTCCAATACACTTCTCCCAATCTAAATTATTCTCTGTTATAAACTTGTCAAGAATTTGAAACAAGTCTTGAGCCTTTCCGCTTTCATCGATACTTTTTCAGAAAAGGTCTTCAACAGTAATATTATCATCCAGAAAGCGTACGTAACAAATAAGGTGTGCATCTTTATTACTGTCAGTAGCCTCATCAATTTGCAGACCAAATTCTTTGCCTTTCATTTTCTCTATCAATTGATCATTAAGATCCTCAGCTATATGATGGATTCTTCGACTAATAGTGTTGTTAGATAAAGGTACCTTTGAAATTAGTTTTCCCGCCGATTCTCCTATCATAATATTAACCGGGTCGACAGCAGCCGGTAAAATAAGTTCTTCTGTTGTGTGTGAGGTTTCTTGCACTTCGCCACTCTTTATGCCACTTTGAAAGAGGACAGCAGTGCGTTGCTAGATACTGAAGTTTGTTGAGTAAACACGTTCTTTTGTTTTTGTACATTCTGCAACTTTCTTGTGAAAAATTGGCATGACTTTCCAACCATCGTGGGATGAATGGTTTCGAGATTTGGTTTTAGCTTACTTGGGAGCATATTTTCGACTGCTAGAATTTTCAAACATAGCACACACTGCGGTCTTCTCTCATGATTTACTTCTACTGAAGTAAAACCAAAGTTTAAATAGCTATCATCGTATTTGCGATCTTTCCTTCTTTTTACTCCTCCGTCACTTGTCGATGCTTGATCACTTTGTCTCGATCTATCAATTTCCTTATTTAATAAAAATCTTTCCATCTTATGACTAACTTTTTAGAAAAAAACGAAGCGACCGATCCGATATTGGAACGTTTAGGTGTCGTGAGTTCGTAAATCACAACACTTTGTATCACTACTAAAACTCTCTATTACTACTTCTATTTATCATAACAGTTCAACCGCTTACAATTCCTCTTACGGTAAACTAACCTAGCAAAGCGGACTACGGCGACTTAAACACTGTCAAAGAGCGCTCGCGAAAATTCTCGTCGAGCGACGCGCAGGTCGAATACGGACTTCTGGAAATTGTAGAAACTTGCTCTGCTCTCTCGAGCTCGAGGCTCGATTAATAGCGGATGCGGCACCGGCATTGTCAAACGTAATTCAAATTCTTTCTTATCAGGAGCGCCTGGCGCCACAGCCACACATTGCTCTTATGGCAGCGCCAACCCTAAAAATTTTCAGGGTAGGATCTAGATTGAAATCGATTTGAATACTGGAAAACCAGGCGTTTTCATGGACGGTATCGGATTGAAATTGGTTTCAGAACGAACTCAATTCCCATGAAAACGTAGCAAATATGTTACAATTCGTTTATTCTGACAAAGGCAGGAATTTAAGCTACAAATTAACCTTTAGTGTAGTAGTGTTTGTGGAATTTTTATACAATCCGCGAAGCAGGACAACTCTAGAAGTTGAAACGGCCAAGAAATTCTAACTTTAAAAAGTAAACAACTCAAAGCAAAATTAAACAAAAAAGTAGGGATATACGTCAAGTCGGACCAGAGATCAAATTTACCCAGAAAATATAAATTGACCTAACCGTTATGCCTCTCAGATTGCACTAGGGTTGCCAACCCCTCCCGATTTGTCGGGACTGTCCCGATTTGAAGCAAAATGTCCTGCGTACTGACAAGACCCTTCAGGGTTCCCACTGACCTGAAAAACCTGGAAAAGGAATTTTGAGAGCTACCTGGAAAAGTCAGGGAATGACCAAGAAATCCTCAAAAGTGGGAATTGGCACACAAAACCTGAAATTTCTCTTTCTCAATCTATTTTTTAAACCAACTTTGTAAAAAATATTACGTGAGTTCTTCTCTGCTCAACTCGTATATGAGCTCAACATCTGTTTTGCGCTCAATCAGTTCCAGTGCACCTAAAATCCAAGAGCAAGAGAAAAGAGAGAGGAAAGCTTTTTAAAACTTGTAGGACAAGAACCGCATTATTACCCAGGACAGATTGTGTTTATTGAACATATTTGGTTTTTGTTTCGAAATAATAAATATCACCTGGTATTATTTCTCCTTGTTCTAAGCACACATCGCGCTATCTTCTGTTACAACTTTCAAGTGTAGTCTAGCGCGTTTTTTCTAATCCGACACTATTTGTCATGTAATGTATTTATTCCTAACCTTTAAATGATATGGGGTGCAACAGCGATGCAAGATTTGTCGGGATTTTAAATTTTTTTAAGAGCAAGAATGCAAAATGTGGAAGTTTCTAATTTAGACTGGATAAGTCCTTCCATAAGTCCACCAGAGTGGAGGTATCTACAGGCTGTGAAAACCAATAAATATCAAGCATATTATAAGCTTTGTTTAAAAAATATTGAATTGAGTAATATGGGACGTCAGACCATCTTGAGACATTTTAAGAGCAGTGGTCATGTAAAGTACGTGGAGGCTGAAAAAAATTGCAAGGAGTCTTTAAGATTAATCCTGATGTTGCCAATTGGGTCCTTCCTGATGGAATATAGCCGTTGGCGTCTCAATATTGGCTTTCCTAATTGCATATTCTAATGCTATGTTGTAGAGTTGGGGTGAAAGATAGTCACGACCATGCTTAAGCCCATTGTTGATACCAAAGAAATCAGAGTAGCTCTGTTCCACCCTTATCTTGCACCTTGTATCGTCCGTACAAATTTTCACCAGGGATATCAGCTTTTAAAAGCACAGTTCCTGCATTGCTTCCTACAACTTTGCTCTACATAATCTGTCAAATGCCTGTTTGAAATCAATAAACATCTGGTGAAGTTCTCTGTCAAATTTTTCTATTGTTTATCTGACGGTGAAAATCTGGTCTATTTGCCTATGGGTGTAGTATCGGTATTTACCTCTTTGTTGAGAAGTTCGCAAAAGTAGTTCTTACATGTGGTTAGGATCTCTGTTTCGTTGGTTATCAGTTGTGTTGAGAGGAAGTTTTCGGTTCTGGGTTGGTATCGTTTTTTGTGCCTTGTTATTCCCTGACATTATTCTTTTACTCTGTTGTTTTATCTGTTTTCCTCCATTTCTCTTATTATATTTAGATGGTGGTTTCTCTTTTTCCTTTATATCATTCTGCGTGTTTCAGATCTTTGTTGTTTATACTCTTCTATATTAGATGTTGTTGGGTGTTGAAGCATTTTTTTCCTGGTCATATATTGTCTGTCCGTCGCTCTACTACAGTCGTCATCAAACTACTTCCTTCTTTGTTTTCTCTTTTTGTCGAGCACTTGACTCGTCACCCTAATTACTGTTTCTTGGATGTTCTTCCAGAGCTTGGTTCCTGTGATTTTTGTCTTATTTATCTGCTTTTTACCTTTTTATCCCGATAATAATACCTGCTAAATTTGAGATTTCAAAAATTGTCATGGTAAAAGTCTACATTTACTTGGTATCCACGTAGACAAGCAATTTTTATCCAAAAATGCCTGGAATTTTTTAAAAAATGGTCAGGGAAAACCTGGAAAAGTAAGGGAATTTGGAAATTAGAATTTGGTGGGAACCCTGCCCTTGTCAGTACGCCAAATGTCCCGATGAAAAGTTTTCAGCAAAATCGGCACTAAAAGTTTCCAATTAAACTGGTTAAGTGGTTAACTATAAGTAAATCCTTTCTTTTTTCTTAGCCGCGTTTGAAATATTTAGCTATTGGTAATCTAGTGTTAAAAAAATCGACATCCGTTTGTTCAATCAGTTCATTATCGAGCCTACTGAGACTGTCGATCGGGGAGTTAAAACCATAGTTAGTGCGATGATGTTGAGTTGCAAATAATTTATGATTTCTTGTGTTCCATGATGAAACTTGAATATTGATAGTAACTCTACAGAGTCAATTTCATTATTTAGTATTTTCAACAGAGTGACAAGATCATAGTACTTACATATGTGTGTGTAATTTATAGCATATAAAGCGCAAGAACTTTCTTTGTATTTTTTTCAAACGATTTTTATGAGTCTGATAATATGGAGACCAAATAGTACAACCATATTCTAGAATGGACCTTACGATTGCAAAGTAAGCATTTCTCAATGTAAACGTTTTTCAATGTTCTAAACAAAAATCCTAGCAATTTCATAGCTTTATTTGCAATAGTATCTATGTGTTCAACCAAACTGAGTTTTCTATCAAAACAGACACCCAAGTCACGCATGATAATTGCAAGGTTTCTCCAAATTGGAGTTATCCGACTGATAAGTAAAATCTATATGGTTTAATTTTCTATTTACATTTGTCAACATTCAGGATAAATTGTTATATTCACACCATGCGGAAAACCCATTCGACTCTTAATGCAAAATATGCATCAATCCTTCAAACTTCTTATCATTCTAAAGAATTTTAGATCATCAGCAAGAAATACAAAGTTAGTTTTCTAAAGCGGAAGATATATTATTTATAAATGCTTTAAATAACAATGGAGACAAATGTCCGCCCTGGGGACACCTGACAAAACGTTAAACTTGGCGGAGACATCATTCTCTATTTTTATTGCCTGGAGTCTTTCAGTTAGATTAATCCGAAACCAATTGAAAGATGAGCCATGGATACCCATGACTTTAAGTTTATCAAGTATTAGGTTATGATGGACCCTGTCGAATGCCTTGGAGAAATCGATATAGATGACATCTACCTGATACCCACTCTCCAAGGCTTCCGACAAAGTTTCTTCATATACTTTCTATACATATACTTTGAATACCTTTTGAAAACCCTTGTTGTTGTTTTATAATTATGTTTTGAAAATATGGTGCAATTTTATCTGTGACTATTGATTCAAACAAGTTAGGAAATCAAGAAATTTTTGAAATACCTCTATACATAACTTAGCTTCCAAGCTGTTTTAAAATCTCCTGTATAAAATGATCTATCAAAAATTTTAGCCAAAATACTAGACAAGAAAAATTTGGTAAAGGTGTAGTTTAACTATTTTTTCCTACGACTACATATGAAAATAATGGATTTCACATGATTTCAATCCTTAGAAAACGTTAAATTTCATCCGTGTGCAGAAATTTTTTGCGCACATGTGCGGAAAAGAAGTTTCATTTGACTTGTGAGAAATTACAATGTTCGTAGAAAAAGTAGCGTACACACTTGATAGAAAGTAACTTTCTTACACTTGCGTGTTGTTTTACTTGGCTAACGCCTCGTTCACAATATTCACGCTCATGTGAAATTTGTCATTTTCTTTTCTTGTTATGTAATATACTATTACTTTGTTTTGTTTCGATTAAAATTTCTTATCCAGCTTGTAAATTAAAATTTAAAAACTATTGTTTTATTTCATTTCTAAGCGTTTTTGAAAATGTCCCGATTTTGCATGAAATGTCCTGATAATTTAGAATAAATGTACAGATAAATCAAAATTGGGATATTTTTACATGAATTGTTTTTGTTATGATTTGTAAATCAAACATTGCGTACATTAGTTCCGGGACTTATCAAGTACAGCAGCACCGAAAATATTTGATAAAACATTAAAGTCATTGTTTACGATCAGTGGTAATGATTAACTGTTTAATATTGTTGGGGCAATAAGTTTTGCGAAGGACAAAAACTGATTGTTAATAAAGTGGCTTTATAATTGTTATTTTATTGGGGTAAGTAATACGATTAATATAATATGTAGTTAAACAGTAAAAAATTACTTATTCTTAAGTTAAATGCCTAAATTATTGGATCAGTGTCGGAATTTTTTTCAATATCTCTTTTTCTTGTAACTTTAGATCTAACTTCCTTTTTTAGTTTTAAATCTTTTTAAATTTAATCGGTGTTTAGGATGTGCCACCACTATGGTTTGTCAAACCAGGAATTTATCAGACCGTATTTAATACAAATTTTCATCGTAAGAACGATTCACCATAAAAACTGCAATTTGGTAAACCAATTTTGTATCCGAACTTTACTTCTTCAAACCCACTTAATAACAAATTCGAAATTTATAAGACCCGTTTTTAATCGAACCATTGTTCATTAAACTCATTCAATATCAAACTCGTAATTTGTAAAACCCATATTTTTCAAAACGGGAATTCGTAAGACCCGTTGTTTATCAGAAATTTGTTGTTAACTGGAATGCAAGTGACATCTATATACAAACTATTGAACGCTCACGGTTGGTGTAGAGAGGGGTTTTAAGAAAAAAATATATAATCTTTAAAACATAGATTTTAGTTTTCGATCCATCGCCAACTACTAATTACTGTAAAAATAAAAATCCCCTATGTAGCCCTTTTGTGGAAGGCTGTTTTTGGAAAATATTCTGTGAACCTTAAATAGCAACCCCCTATTTTGACTTCATATTTGAATTCTCGCTAAAATTCACTTTCCAACCATATCATAAGATTTACTTTACTAATTTTCGACATATTGACTTTCAAAATGTAAAAAATTCAATTTTTGAAGGACCATATCTTAGAAACTAAAAAAGATATCTCCTCGGATATCTCTATTGTGTTTATTATCGATTTTGAGGATATTTTAAGAGCAAATAAAAAACGATAACAGTTTGACGTTTGCACATTCTTATTTACAGTTTATTGATTTTCAGTGATTTTGACGATATTATTCCAAAAATATGAAGTAGAAGGTCAAATTGTCAAACTGTTGCCCTTTTTTATTTTCTCGTAAAAAAACCTAAAATTAAAGTATTGAACACAATAGATATTTTCTCTAGTTTCTAAAATATGGTCCTTTAACAATTTAATTTTTGACATTTTAGAAGCCAATATCTCGAAAACTAGTAAAGTAACCTTATGATATGGGGTACCATTGGAAAGAGAATTTCAGCGAGAATTCAAATCTGAAAGCAAAACAGAAATTTGCTTTTTAAGATTTTCAGTATATTTTACAAAAGTAGCTTCCCCCAGAAAAGGGCTACATAGGGGATTTTACTTTTTACGTTAAATGGTAGTTGGTGATGTGTCGAAAACAAAAATCTATGTTTTAAAGATTATATAATTTTTTTCTTAAAACCCCTCTCTAGACCAACTGTGCGCTACCTGTACAAGTATGCGCGCGTAGCAGCAACAAATGCATCGGAACGGCGCGCCGCCGCGCCACCTGCGTGTGCGCCTCCCGTTCATGTATTATCAGACCCTTAAAGTAAATACTTTAACGCATCGGTATCGGTATACGTAACGCGTTCGAAATAAAGTCAAAATACACTACATTTTTGACTTGTACATGCCATGTTTCGAACGATGCCTGCTTCTTTGACGGGTGTGATGACAGAATCTCGTTGCGTACGGAAGGATGTACGTATCGTTACGGACCCACGAACATACGCAACGATTTCAATCAGCAGTTCTGTCATCGCACCCTTCAAAAAAACATCCCATAAACAAGTCTAAAATATTTGTATTTTGGCTTTATTTCGAACGCGTTACGTATACCGATACCGATGCGTTGAAATATTTACTTTGTGGCTATTGGCGAATGCTCAATCAATTTAGCAGAAATTTCTGATAAACAATGGTTCTTACAAATTCCAGTTTTGAAAAATAATGGTTTGACACATTCGGAGTCTTTTAAATTTTGAATTTGTTATTGAATGGGTTTGAAGAAATAAGGTTCGGGTAAAAAATTGGTTGCAGTTTCTATAGTGAATAATTTTATGATTGAACTTTCTTTTATTTAACGGGTTTGATTTTGCACATTCTGATAAACCGTGGGCTTCCGACAGTTAGCCCTATTAAAGAAACAAAAGATAAATTTCATTGCACGTCATAATGTTTCAAACTTTTGCTGTGCAAAATTTGATGAGCAGATTTTTTAACAAATGATTAGCGATCGTAAATTTTTTATATAAATGTTCAGCCCTTAAAACTTGACCAGATACCATGGTATTGCAACAAACCTGGCATTTTTTGTCAAAACTAAAGTGAATTTTAAGCCAGAAATAAGTCAAATTTGGAATTTGCTGAAAAATTATCAATAAGTGTCTAGCCAAGCCAAGCCAATCTGCAATAATATTGTGTGTAATAAAACGACATTAAATCTAGAAATAATAGGGTTATTATTTGACCATACCTTGATTTTACTTGACCAGCTGTATAAATTTTAAGGTAGTTTTTGGCCTTTGGTTATTATTGAAAAAGTGATAATCAGTATCAAAAGCTTGCTTATATTACCTTAATGGTCGGAACTCCGTCTGTCCGATTTTATAGAGTCTCTAAAATTTAAAATAACGTATATTTTGAGCTTTTATTTATAGTTTCTAATTTCAGGTTAGAGGTGGTTTTGTGACAAAAAGTCTACAACTCGCAGCCAATCAGGAGGCGGAACCTTTAAGACACAGTGAAAATGCAGCAGACCTAAGGCCAAAAATTAACGTGTCTCAACTGCATCAGTCAAGAATTGGACTGCTTAGTCAGGTATGAAAAGATACAGCAAGAAACGCAAATTCAAAATCGTTAAAAGTTTAGAAAGGCTATTAGACGCTTAAAGTGTGTTTTAACGTTACATTAAGCTTAGCTATCTTTTTTTTTGTTTGTTTTGTTCATAATCTTTAACTACTGCTCTGACTCAACGTCTGCCCTCTTTGTTTGTCTCTGAATTTGCGCCTTATTGCACAGAAAAATTTATTAATTTAAAGTAAGTTTGCAGAGAGAAAAATTGTCTGCTGAGGACTTCCAAAGTTCAATCAGAAGTAGACCTACCAAAGTCAAGTCTGGTCAACAAACCGAAAGACAAAAGATTTTTGGTTAGTCGTGATCATTTTTGAATTTTTTTTGACCCTATGGTTTCAGGTAATCTACTATCCTTAGAGATATTAGGTGAACTGTGGCTATAATATGGCTGTGAAGGCATTAGGCAGAGAACAAAGTTATGATTGTTTTCCAACCAACAACTACACTTTTTTGCACTCGACGCGCGTTTTGCTAACAACGTTAGCATCATCAGGAGACGATAAACAATAAACTAAATTAACCTACACTCTATTTTATATACTATCTTTTAGTGGGCGGAGATAAGACTAATAATTTGTGATTGGTTACGCTTTATAATCCGACGAAGGCGTAATAAATAAGCTGATAAATAGACATTATTTTCAAAAGACCTTTCGGAATTCCACTTTTTTCAGACAAGAAGATACCTCCGACTCTAAATTTGTATCAATTCCTTATAATCCTAATTATACGAAAGGATTACAAAAAGTATTTAATAACACCGGTCTTAAATTAGTATATCAATCCGGAAACACAATAAGAAGTTTACTAGGAAATCCCAAGGATAAAACTACAGTTCTAGAAAAAAGTGGAATTTACGAAATTAGGTGCATGGATTGTAGCAAAAAATATGTTGGCCAAACGAGACGCTATTCAAACACGATTCAAAGAACACTTAGCACACTTAAAATACGGAAGAACGGAAAAGTCAAGTGTGGCCGAGCATGCTTTTGAAAACAACCATAGATTCACATTAGATAACCTAAAACTTCTAAAAAGTGTACCAAACAAAAGACTTGTGAATGCATATGAAAGTATGGACATCATTAAATCCAGAAATAGTTTAAATAAAGATAGAGGCCCCACTCCGTTTAGTACACTTTATTCTTTAGTTGAGAGGAGATAGGATTATAAAGCTTGACCAATTACAAATTATTAGTCTTATCTCCGCCCACTAAAAGATAGTATATAAGATAGAGTGTAGGTTAACTTAGTTTATTGTTTATCGCCTCCTGATGATGCTAACGTTGTTAGCGAAACGCGCGTCGAGTGCAAAAAAGTGTAGTTTTGGTTTGTGAAAAACAATCATAACTTTGTTATAGTGCAACCAAAGGTTCCAAATTCCCAACATTAGTCAGAGAGGTAGTTGTTTAACAGTCGTCTGTATCTACTGGAGAGAAATGAGCTAAATTTATGTTTGTCCCTCCGAGAGAGGGGCTTGTGCTATTATTTTTTAATTCCTCAAAAAGGTTGATAAACTACCACCGTTTCAGTGTTCTTTCATCGACATTCGCCGCTATTTTGACAGAAAAACAGATTTTCTGTCAAGTGGCGGCTAAGGTTAATAAAAAAAAAACACTAAAACCGCCTTTTAGTAGATTTTGTGTTAGCTTGATTCCCTTACGTCAGTGATGCTCAACTAAAAAACCAGTTATATTTGGTTATAAAAACGAGGGCCATAGTAGGCTAAAGGGCACTGAAGAGATAGCAGTTAACTGGCTTTTTAGTTGGGAAGGGTGTTGAGTGGTGATGCCCCAAGTGTTGTTTATAATTTTTGTTTTTCTTGCAGGCTCTCATGCTCATTTCCATCGCCGGTTTTCTATTCTCTGAGACGCTCAGCGAATTTTGGAAGACCAAAGTGCCAATCAACTCGAGAAATCTGCATGACATCATTTTTAGAGTGGTCGAGATTGGCGTAGCTATATGGTGAGCTAAAAAAAATATTAGCAATACTTTTTCTTAAATGAAAAAAGCTTTCACATCTCAGTTAACGTAAAAGGAAAGGAAACCTAAAAAACACCTTTAATTTTTTTAACATTGATCGTATTAAGAACCTTTTTTTACTATTTTATGATTAAAATTAAAGTGAAGTATAAAACATAAAAAATAATTACCACGGTTAGAAAACTCGTATATCTGAAATAAGCAGTGGACGTCCGTCTTTGATTGTACGTGCAAAAACAAGTACCGCAGTCACCTGTTTCTCCCAGAACACTATAACAACGTAATTAATTTTTTAGACTCTTTAAATTGTGCTCTCGTAAGAAGTAAAAATAATTTACCTCGAATACAAAAATCAGAATGTCGTTTTATGTAACCTTTTTCACTAAGGTTGCGTTTACAGCGTCTGGGTTAGGTCAGTCAAAGTAACGTATATGTAAAAGTGGAAGCATGGAACTGCTATAATTTTGTCAATCATTCTGTCTTTTCTGCTAGTGTAGAGATGTTTTAATCGGAATGTGTTGAATATGGTCGTGTTTATTGACATTCGCCAGCTTCTCGAGCTTTGCGGTCCCGAGATTTATTTCACACTGTATAATAAAGAAAGAGTGGGAAATTTTTGGAATCTTTTGTTGTCTTGAGGAGACCAAACAAAGGTCGAAACTAGACTTTACTAGACAAACTGGAAGACAGAAGCAAGCCAAGCAACTCTTGAATACAGTACTATACAGTTCAAAGAGCTAAATTAAAGCAAATATTCAACCTACAAAAGTATCGATATCGTAAAAGTCAACGGTAAAGATAGAATAACGTTTATTAAAGAAAATCTTATCTTGTTTGTCATCCCTCAGATTGAAATTAACTCTGTGTTTCGGACTTCCATTGTCTATATTTTATTTATACACGACGTTTCGATCAGTACAATCTATGATCGTCTTCAGGTGCAAACTACAATCTATTCCTAAGGCTACGTACTTATACACTATGGGAATCACTCAACTGTGAAGTTTAAGAAGTTGGCTCCGCCCAAGGAGGGGCTTCCAAATATTTGGAATTTCAATACTGAAATACCCTGATTCTGCCCAATAAAGGCAGCTTCAAGGAATTTTCGTTTCTTCCATCGTGACTCCTTGTGCAAAACCTTTGCTTCTGTCCACTTCACTCGGTGTTGTTTTGACCATGCGTGTTCGGCGATTCCTGATTTCGTTGTTTCATCTCTTTGGGTATTCGTCTGATGTTCCTTAAGCCTAACAGATAGTGGTCTTTTTGTTTCACCTATGTATGATTCACCACACTCACAAGGAACTTGGTAAAAAAATTGTAAGGAATGCATTTGTTTGGTTTTGGTCTTGTAATCTCTGTCCTGTTTGCTGAAATTTAGAAATAATTCAATTCAATTGAATGTTTGCTGAAATTTAGAAATAGTATCTGATATACGTTTAAGGCTGTAACCATTCTGCTGCAGATCCTTCTTAATGTTTCTTATTTCGATTTCCAAGGCATGAGAATTGTTACAAATTTGAACGGCTCTGTTCTTATTATGCCTCGTTCGGTTGTAGCAGAATGATTTGAACCTTGATTTAAATAATGTCCTGTGTGAGTGGGTTTACGATAGACTGTTGTTCTGATGTCGCTTTCTACTCGATTGACAAGTACATCAAGAAAAGGAATTTGACAATTTTCCTCCAACTCCATTGTGAATTTAATGGTGGGTCTTATGTTATTTTGGTGGTAAAGAAATTCTTAAAGTTGTTGGTCGTTCCCGGTCCAGACAACAAAAGTATCATAAACATATCTTAGCCAGAGCTTAGGTTTATATGTTGCGGTATCAAAGCGATGAACCCATTGGCAGACCGTCGTCCTGAGCATAAAACCTCTCTTTCACTGAAAATAAGAGTTATGTAGACAGAACTCCAACAACTTCATCACTCCCTCCAGCGGCAGGCTGGTACATTCATAAAGGGATTCGTCATAAACCAGTATCTGTCTAATAATATCTAGCAATTCCTTTATCTGGACATTGGGTCCTGAAACAAAAGATTTAAGAATATTAACAAAATGGTTAGAATTTTCTACAAATGAACCGGTATTGCCTGCAAGAGGTTGAATAATTTTCAAAAGGAATTTAGACAGATTGCTTGTTGGAGAATTTCTGGAACTTGTGATTGGGCGTTTGTGAATTTTGGGAAGTCCGTATAGATGAGGAGGCTTGCTATAATGTGGTGTAAGTTGAGACCTTGTTTTTTCCGGAATATATCTGGAATACTTTTTTAAAGTTTTATAAACCTTACTTTCGATTCATTGCGTCGGGTCTTTTGAGAAAAGTTTATAGTTTCCTTTGGCAAGTACCTCTTCAACTTTCTGGTCATAGGTTTCCGTGTCAAAAATCACTGTTTGAAGATTCTTCAACGCGATTTCCTCTGGCTTGCTTATGTTAGAGGTATGCTTAATAGGTTTGTCAATAATGGTCCTTACTTGATGTCTGAACTCGTCGGCGTCTTGTCGTGGAAGAGGATGACTTTCTATGGCGGTGATAACATCGATAGTGGGTATCTTCTTAGAAGCGATGGAAAAGTTAAGTCCTTTGGCAAGTAAGTTTTCTTCTATGGGTGTCAATGTCTTCTTTGTGGTCGATTAGCCTTGTGTATGTATGTTCCTTTGGTGCTTCGCTTGCCAAGTCTGTCGAAGATGGTTACAGGTTCGTGTGATTTTGTCCAGAATCGGTTGATAATCTTCCTCCATAGTATTTTCTCGAATCTCCTGAAACCATTGTCCACGTTCTTCTGTCAGTAAGGACTTGTTCCAGCGATGAAAGCTGATTTGGGATCGTTAGTGTTTTACTGGAGTCATCTAGAATCCGCTGAACATTTTGTCTTAGGAAGTCATAGGAATTCGATGTGCGTGTCTTCTCTGGTATGCTTCATTAAAGTTTTCTCGTAGCCTCGAAAAAGATCGTTGTACGAACCTGGTCCGTACCGGGATTCCAACGTTTGTTTGAAAGTTTGAGACAATGATGTATTATATTTTATATATTTTATTTTAATACACGTTTCGATTAGTACAATCTCTGATCGTCTCCCCTCAAATTGTTGTTTAAAGGTGGTAGACTTTAAGAGTAAACTAGAGTTTCGAACTTCCATTGTCTTTATTTTTTAAATTTTCACAACGTTTCGGATCCTTATGTATGTGCAATCGTCATCAGCTGAATACTAACAAAAACTAAGACTATCTAATCTTATATACTAGCATGTGCTGTTTCGCAATTAATATCTGTTAACTCCGAAAAGTATGGGTTCCTTTGTTGAGAAAATACATATTGGTTCCTCGGGATAAATGCTGTTTCTTTCAATTTCCGCTTGAATAGATTTTCCGCAATATTGAGCTATTTTCGATCCAGTTTCGTCTCCTTGTCGAGTTTTGCGTTTGTGTTCTGTAAGGCGAACTTCCATGGGTCAGCTGGTTTCTCCGATGGTACCTGGATGCAGTTCTTGGTGTTGTGGATTTGTGGTTTAGTAGTAGTAGTAGTAGTAGATGGGCGACCGTAGGCCTGGCAATTAGGCCGCATAATGGGCCCTTCCTGCGATACTCCCCGTGCACCCCCGACTGATGCACGTGCCCCTTAGGATGCAAGTTTTCTTTCTCTAAGAGGACTTAATTTTGTCTGACACCTCTTTGTCGAGGGCAGGGATCTTTAGACTGCATCTTTAGTATACACAGTGGACCGCCGGCTTTACACCCCCTTCGAAGACTTCTTATTGTTGAGGTCGTTTTGAAGATGGTATTGGTTGCTTATTCTTCTTATCTTTTCTAAGATTCCTTTCATGTATGGAATTATAAGGGTCGCCTTTCTTTCAGTATTTACGTCTGTCGTCCTTTGTGTTGGCGTGGTCTGAAGAGTTTTATTGATCGTATAGTTGGAGAAACCGTTCCTTCGCAGATAGGATCGAATTTTTTACTTTTCTTTATTTAAAGCTTCTTTTGTATCGCAGATGTAGGTGTCTTGTTGTATGAGAGATTTTGTAATTCCCAGTTTGGTTGATGGGGAGTGGTTTGATTTGAAGTTAAGATCTTAAGCTCTTATCTCTTTTGTTGATGATGATGATGATGATGATGATGATTAATAAGTGCTAACTAAGTGCCAGTCTGGCACTTTTCACTGCGACCACTAGCAGTTCTATTGTGGCTCACTTTTGAAATTTTTTGTTGCTACAGAATATTCAGCCCCTTAAAGAGGCTTGCAACTTGCTTTGGTGAAGCATCTTTTAGATCGTGGTTTACCGAAAATATGTGGACGTTGACGTGCAATGGCCGGACATTCACACAGCACATGTCTCGTCCTCCTCCGTACAGAGCCTACATTCGGTGTCCTCACTTAGACCCATTCTTTATAATGGTACATTCAGCCTGCAGTGTCCGGTGTATAGATCAATCAAATTGTCGATATCTCCTGCCTGGTGAGCTCAATGAGTTTCTCGGCCCTCTTCCTGCAGGGTTCTGTAATGAACTTTTTGGAATGTGTATCGGCAATTATCCCCAGTATTGGTGGAACTTAGGTTAAAAATAAAGACAATGCAAGTTCGAAACTCTAGTCTACTCTCACCCCTCAAAAAAAATGCCATTAAGCGTTAATTTTTGTGATGATTTATCTATAATATATTCTTATTTATTTAATTAAAATTGACAATAGGTTCCCAGCAGTTCTTTGGAACTGCATGCAGCCTTCCGAACTATGGATCCTCAATCCCAAAAAATTGCTTGCCAAATTCGACCCGCCCAAAGGCACGGAATCGGAATTGTCCACTGTCGATGGAAAACTACCGTCAGGTAAGAATAGGTGTACTCTTTTTCTTAATCATGCTCGATTTACTTTCCCAACATGGCAGCGATTAAAACACAAAGACCAAAAAACCCCTGGAGATTCAACAAGAGGTACAAAGTAGTCATCCCAGACAGGGAACTATGGCAGAGTGAAAACCTTCGCGAATAGTTCGAGGAGAACGCCGTGATTTGCTACACCGACGGGTCGAAACTGTCGGAGAGGCAAACCACAGGATCGGGGGTTTATGTGGAAGACCAGGAGGTTCGAAAGAGCTACCCGCTCGGAGAGCAAGCCACGGTCTGTCAGGCAGAGGTGTATGCCATAATAATGTCTGCAACCATGGAAGAAATAAAAAACGGTAGGAAGGAGCATGTTTATATATGCTCCGACAGCCAATCATTCCTAAAGGCACTAAGGGCGCCCAAGATCAACAACACCCTGGTGGAGGAATGTGCGGATGCACTAGAATCCTTGGGAGAGGGCAAACAAGTGACACTTATGTGGGTACCGGGACATATGCGGGTGCCGGGTAACGAGATGGCCGACGAGCTCCCCAGGATCGGGGCAAGCACCCAGTATGTAGGGCCGGAACCACTCCTAGGAACAACCAAGAGGCAATTGCAAAGTCGACTCAATAAATGGGCCAACGATGCCATGACGACCGCTTGGAGAGGAGGAACAGGATGCAGACAGACCAAGGACTTCGTGAAGGGCCCGGATGTAGCCAGACAAAAATGGCTTCTGGGGAGATCGCGAAGGGACGCTGGTCTGCTGACAGGTATCATAACAGGTCACAACCGACTACGGAAGCACATGACCCGGATCGCGGTGGAGAATGACTCGACCTGCCGGGCCTGCGGGCGGGCAGAAGAGACATCTCGACACGTTATAGCGAACTGAGAGGCATACCAGAAGACGAGATATCAGATGTTCGGTTTCCCGACCCTGGATGAGGAGGACCTGCACATGCTCAAATGGGACAAAATACTGGAGTTTGCAAAAAGAACAGTGAAACCAAATGAGCAGACTGCCAGACTTGTGGTGCAGGCGGTGGATTAGGGGCAGGCTCGGGGTAGGGCAGAAAGGGCCCAGGGGGCCTACTTGCCAGGCTTCGCGCCCCCCTTCTCTACTACTACTACTACTACTACTACTACTACTTTACCAACACTATGAAATTACTTATATATATAATACCCCTTCCCTCTCTTCTAACACTTTATAACAGTTACACCTACCCCTCTCCTCCCATCTTGCTGCGTTACGTAATTTATGCATTGGTTTAAGTTGGTGAAAAAATTAATTAATGTTAATGCCGTCCTTTATTAAAGGTCGGCACAAACATTATAAAAGTGGACATTATTTTGAAAGCACCGCGTCCAAAAAAGCCCAGGCCGGATAGCCCGAACGTAAATTTCGGATAGCCCGGCAACCAATTTTGTGATAATGATCATAGTACAGTAAAATTGTCATCTGAGGGGGGTCTGAAAGTGAACCTCTCAAGTTTGTGTTTCCCCCACTCCTCGGGAACCATCCGCCATTTTGAAAAATCTTTTTTAACCGACTTTACTCCATTTCTATTGGTCGGAGACGAAAAAGTCTGAAAATAAAAATATTCGGCAACATCGCGACAAGAGGGGTTGCAGGAGTAGGTAGAAGTATTATTAGGTGCTAAAAGGGAGGCGAAGGCGTTGCAAAAAATATAGTGTTGCAGGGAGGAGAGGGCCAACATGTGGACAAATGGTTTTACATAATTGATGGTCGAAAAAAAATCGGACAGGTTGAGTTTTTTGTTATTTGGGGGATCTGAAAGTTAAATTCCCAAGTTTGTGTTTCTCCCACTCCTTGGGAACCATCCACTATTTTGAAAAGACTTTGGAACCGATTTTCTTCATTTCTGTTGGTCGGAGGCAAAAAAGTGTAGAAACAAAAATCTTTGGCATAAAATTTGCAATATTTTTTCTTACCGGTTCAACTCTATAGTGAGTTTTTAAAAAGATAGAGGTCGCTGAAATTACGAAAAATCAGTTTTAACGTATTTTGGCGTACAAAAATTGCCTTCCATTTAAATTTCAGCCAATCCTGATGTTTATTTAATTCCATGAAGTATTTATATCAGATGACCCATTTTGAACTTCACTTTAAAAAAGTCTCTATATAAAAATGTGCTTATATCTCATTAACGGAGCTTCATAGAAAAAAAAGAAGATCACCATTCATCGAAAAGTTGCTTTTGTCATCGATTAAGCCTAACTTGTCATTTTGGGGAACTGCCCCTTAAAAAAAAACCAAACAATCCGCCATACATTTTGATATTTTATGTTTTAACAGGTGCAGAAGATGAGTATTTCCTTGACAGAAGGGAATGCTGGATTTGTTACGATATGGACAAAAACGAGCCCTTGATACAACCCTGCGATTGTACCGGGGACGTCTCGAGTGTTCACCACGAGTGTTTAAGAAGGTATGTAAAAAAATACTGGGTTACATTTTAAAAAATTTAATATCAAAAGAAAAAAAATCGTTTTTGATTTTTTGTAATATTGGCTCCTAAATTTTATACAGGAAACATTGGTCGTGGCCTCCATGAATTTTCTTTTCAATTCATCAATTTGTTTTCGATATGGACGAAAAAAAACCCAATTTTTTTGAATGCGTTAATTTAAAAAAAGCATGGTTGCCATAATCCTTGAAAACCGGGAAATCCGGGAAAAAAGTCGGTAATTCGGTGGGGTCGGGAAATATCCGAGAAAAAGCCGGAAATTTTGCTAAGAATCCGAATCCTTGAATTCTTCAGATTTTTTTGACCTGGTTGAGATTCTCTATATAAAATATACATATAACTTTTTTTGCCGGCTTCCGTAACGCAGTGGGTAGCGTATTTGCCAGCCGCACGGAAAGCCCCGGATTCGAATCCCGGATAGGACGGATATTTTGTGTTTGTTTTTACCTCTGCAAAAATACTTTGCTAGATTGGGCAATGATCCTCCTATGGATGAAAAATCCCAGTATCAGAAAAAAAAACCTATAAGTTTCAATGAAATTTTCTCCTGCAGCGCTACCCTTCGATTTATAAATAATAGAAAATATATTTTTATTACATATTTAAAATTTTACGGGTTTTTTTTTTTAATTTATTACACACTACTTTTTTGTTTCGATCACAATATCAGATAATTTTTTTTAATGGGAAATCGCCCCTCCTTTTGCACCCCACCAAACCCACAAGTTTCAACAAAATTTGCTTTTGGCGCTCGCTATAATGTCATTATTTGTTACAATTTTTATCAACAGCATTCAAAACGTGTAAAAAAAGCTTTTTTAGTTTAACTTTTTAAAAACTTTTGCTCGCGGGCATTTATGACATTTCACCAACAAATATAGAACTGAGACTAGATCCCAACCCAACTCAGCGTCTCCTAACCCAAATTTTTAAAAATAATTACGAAAAATTTGTACTGCAAACATTTTTGTCTGCGGCACTACAACATCATTGATTGTTACAATTTCAGTTTAATTGTAAGCATACTTATGACAGGATTTTGGCAAGAAATCTAGAATGGATTTTGGCAAGAAATCTAGAATTGAGACCAGATCCCATACTAAACCAGCATTTTCTGCTTAAACTGCAATAAATTGCCTGCAGCGGGACTTTTTTAAATAATTCGGGAAAACCCGGGAAAAAGTCGGGAATTCTATCTAGGGAATCTTGTGGCAACCCTGAAAAGAGAAAATACTTGGATTTAGTTTTGCTACTGAAACGAAACGCACCCCTACCTCTTTTTCTTGACAAGAAGTCAGTAGCATGTAACCACATACACTCGCACATTCTTTTCCATCATTTTTTTTTATTTTATTTTTTTATATTTTTTTTTATTCTTTTTTATTTTTTTTATAATAATTTTTTTTATTATTTTTTTTATATTCTTTTTTTTTACTATTTTTTTTATTATTTTTTTTATATATATTTTTTTTTTATTGTTTTTTTTAAATTATTTTTCTTTTATTTTTTTTTTTTTTATTTTTTTTTTAAACACATACTATTACACGCTACTGACTTTGTTAATCCACGTCTTCATCTGCTTCATCTGAATCAAACTCTTTGAGGTATGAACGGTTGTACAAGACAAAGAAAAACTAACGTTTAAAAGTTTTAAAGATTTATTAGAAAAATTAATAAATTAATACATCATAACTTTAAGGCTTTTTATTTGTATAACAATTTATAATGAACAGTTTATGATAATTTCCAGGCGTACTTGATACTGTACATAATTGGTTTAATTTATAGAAAGTTATCATGACTTCGATGCTCATATTTTCTTGGATTCAATAATTATTTCATTAGCTTCTTTATATGTTCGAAAGTTTATGGTAATGGATCCTATGGCAGTAATATAACAATATGACATAGTTGTAAGTAATAATAAAGTAATGTAACTAGGTATGTTATTATAACATCTCATAGAATTGAAAGAGTATTTATTTTTACAGACCTACTTGATTAAAAGACTAGAGTAAGAAAACTAGAATTGAATAGCTTTGATGAGGATGAGAAGCGTCGGATTTATAAAATATATGTCAAGATCATGTAAATCAATTCAGGATGAACATACAGATTAGAATTGAAAACTTACGGTTAAGTTGTCACTATAAAACCAAATTCCTAATTACTTGATGAGTTAAACCTTCATGCTTTGATGATTTGAACTAAACTCAACTACAAATTGATTATTTTAACTCTACTATTTTAAACAACCCGTCCCTGAAAATACCAATAAAACCCCAGAACTGATCTTTGAACACACTCCTTCAAATTTCCAAACCTATTATTATACACGGACCGAGAGCTTCCGCCACGTCACAGAGTACAATAACTTTTCAAACTATATCTTTCTATCCCCGGATGTAGTCCTAAGGCACGTCACTGGGTACAAAAACATGGTCTGGAACTAACTTCCCCAAAATCCCATCCTATTATTATACATGGACCGAAAGCTTACGCCACGTCACAGAGTACAATAACTTTTCACACTATATCTTTCTAGCCCCGGATGTAGCCCTAAGGCACGTCACTGGGTACAAAAATATAGTCTGGAACTAACTCCCCCAAATATCCCATTCTATTATTATACACGGACCGAAAGCTTACGCCACGTCACAGAGTACATCGGCATCATAAAAGTGGTACACAATACTTTTTGTTGTAATACCTTGGTTTATTTTTACAAACAAAGTCACCCATTATTGTATTTGTCTTAAACTGTCAAAGTATGTCATTCTGTATTTCAGTCTGACAAATAAATAAAAAATGCCTCCACAAATTTCTTTATTTGATAAAGCCCTCCTGGCAAAACTACAACTAGGATGGTCAATTAGGGACGTGGCTAGATATTATGGACGCAGTAAAACCACGATTATAAAAATCAGAAAACGATGGGAAGAAGATCAGATAATAGAGAGAAAACAAGGGACTTGTTTATTGAAAGTTTCAACTGATGAACAAGATTATGACCTTATCGCTTTTATGAAAGAAAACTCTTTTGCATCTGTTGCCCAGGCAAAGAGATTAACCCAATTTCCAGGATGTGTAAGAGTGGCACGAAATCGCGTAAGGAAAGGCTCTAATTTAAGATGTCGTGTAGCTGCTAAAAAAATTAAACTTACGAATGAAAAAAGACAGGTCAGGTTACTTTTTGCCCTTAATTTCTCTCTAAAGGAACCACAGTTTTGGCGAAAGGTAATATTTTCCGATGAAAAAGTTTTCCAGTTCTGTAGTGACAGAAAACAAATTCGGGTATATCGTCCACCAAGAACGCGCTATGAGGAAAGATATATTGCTGGTAACAACGATCGCGCTGGAAGATTTTTGGTAAATATGTTGGTTCTGTTAGAGGTTATGGTGTTCTATTTCGAATCAATGGAAGACTCACAGCACAGCTTTACGTGGACATTTTAGACAACACCATGCTTCCAACCGTCACAGAACTTTATCAAAACCAGTTTATTTTTCAAGAAGACAACTGCCCTGCTCATACAACCAGAATTTGCCAAACTTGGTTTCAGGAGCAAAATATTGAAGTTCTTCCTTGGCCTGCGAAAACCCCAGACGCCAATCCTATGGAAAATATCTGGGGTTTAATTTCAAAAAAGCTGGAAAGCTTTAATATTGTGCCGGGAAATCAACATCACTTGGTCCAGTTATTAGTCAATGCTTATGAAGAAGTTATTGGTGAAAATGAAAACCTTTTTCAAATTTTGGCTGATTCTCTACCAAGAAGGTTAAACGGTATATGAGGTGAATGGCGCAATGACTAGATATTAAAATTTATATACCTAATAATTTGCTTCTATTGTTTTATAATTTTCGTTACAGTTGTGTTTTTTAATTTTTTGAAAGCCATCTTTGATGTCAATATTTTCACATTTTAGTACCAGTCTGTCACAATATATAATCCGGTAGTTAACCATACAATTTAAAAAATACCTATGTTTATCACGTACCACTTTTATGATGCCGATAGTGTACAATAACTTTTCAAACTATCTTTCTATCCGCGGATGTAGCCGTAAGGCACGTCACTGGGTATAAAAACATAGTCTGGAACGTGGTCTGGAACTAAATTAAAAAGACTCACATTGTCTCGATATCTAGTGGATTACTGTGTATAGTCCTTCTTCCTAACTAAATTTCGATCCCGGTAGCTATCTAGAAGATTGTGGAAGATACCGACGAGATGTTAGATCGGCGATGTCTATGTTGTATTGTCATTTATTATAGGCGCCTTTGATCTATTGTGGTTTGTTATAGGCACCTATGATCTTTTGAGAATTTTCATTTAAAATTTAAATCGTTGTTACATTGATGCTGTTTAGCTTCAAATAACCAAACTAAATATATTATTTTTGCCGACACTAGATTGATTAGCAATATAGGAAGGTAGTAGGAATGTTTGAGAAAAGTTTCTATCGTCCTTTTTTATTGCATTAAAATCACCCGGGGTAGGACCATTTCACTACTTGAAATGTCTGCGTTAAATTTAAATAGTGAACATGGGTCACCTTAATTTGAAGGTAACTTAACTTAATTAAATTATTTTAATTCAAGATTTCAATAAAATATTTTTTTCACAGATGGTTGATGGAGAGCGCTTCTTCAGCGACCGAACCCCCTCGTTGCAAGGTTTGCAACTTCGAATACGAAATATGCCGCAGCAACGAACTGAAATGGGAAAAAGGTGAGTAACTCAGAATATAGAAAGTAAACATTTCTAGACGGGTGATGATTGAATAATAAGCTCAAAGGTCCTAGGCATTACGTGCTAAATAATTCCATTTTTACACAAATTTTGGATTTTTGTTTGCCAGCTTAACATAATTTTTAAAAAAAATAAATCATATAAAATAAACTAAAAAATTTGCGTTAGAAATAAGGCCCTTCCGCCACTTAAACCCAACCAGAAGTTTTGTTTGGGAGATTAGTGCTGTCTTACCTTAACGTTAAGCTAGCAGTGCAAATGGTTTTTACAGAACTTAATTCATAACTACTGCTTTAAAGGGCATTAAATTTCACAATTTTTTATTGAGTTAACTAGCACTAGTTAACGAGAATTTAAACAAAATCACTGTTAAAATTTCATCTGCCATTTTTGATTTTAAGATGGCAACCAAAAATAATCTTTGCATTCCTAGCTTAGCTATTAGCCAGTTAAAAACATGCATTTCATGTTGCTCTCAGTGCAGGTTTGCATAATCATTAAAAGCTCGTGAAGCGTTACTTTGAAAATTTTACTATAGATTTTTGCTTAAAATGTCCAATAATAATATGAAGAGTTATATCTATTGGGAAGAGCCCGTCGACGATTATGAATAACAGCTAAAAAATAAACAACGGGCTCTTTTAATCTTACTTCCTTATCATTCAATTTCGAGAGTCGTTTGGGAGTTTTGGGATCCATGTCCATGACAAATATAAAATCTCTAAATGCCAGAAAATACCCTTTTCGGGTTTTTATAAAATAATCTTAAAAAAATCTGCTCAAACCATGTCATATTTATATCATCATAGTTCATTTGCAATCAGCGGCGTATCCACCCCAGGCGTCTGGGGGGAGGGGTATTTTATTGTCCGGGGTAGTTCACATTTTGTTGGCCGGTCCAACTAAAAAACAACAAACGCTTTTGCTGTGATTGTTGGCATGTCGCTTTCCGTCAAAGTGAAACTGGAATGCGATCGTCTTATAAAAAAGTGTATTGCTTTTATATTTGGGCCATCTAACAGAATTTAAACTACTTATACTTAAAATCGGTGGCGTGCGCAGAAATTCTGGAAGCTTAGACGAAGCTAGGTAGGGGGGCATCAAGAAGGGGAGAAAATAAAAAAATACCCAAATTCTTTAAAAATTTTCGACAAATAATGTAAAATAATGCAAAAAATTACACCGCACTCGAAAATTTTATGAAATAAAGGTAATATGAAGTGGACCAGAAGTTGCACCGCGCTGCCGCTGGCGAAATTTTTTTAAAAAAAATGGACGTTTCGTTTCAACAAAATATTTTAAAGTGTAGCACAGGTTACGCCGCAAGCAAAATTTTTTGAAATCGTCGCGAAAAATGTATCTTGTTTGTCAATTATTAAATAAAAATCTTGAGCTTTGAGTAGCTCTTATCTAAAAGTTTTAGGTGTACATTTTTAATGTGCGTATTTTGCGATGTGATTTTTAATGCAATATCTGGTGTCTTGGGGGGGGGTATTACCCCCATTTCCCCCCCCCCCCTTTGTTACACGCCGGTTTTTACAGGGGGCGACACCCGTTATTTATGTATATTTTCTTTGCTAGGTTTCACTCCGAAACATTGGGGAAGTACAGCGGCGATTGTCACTTTTATGTGCGTCATAGTGGCGTGCTCATGGATTGTCATTCAGTTGTATGACAATTCGTATATAAGAATGACTGCTGCCAGTGTTGCGCTGCTGTGTATCTACATGTGTGTAAGGTAAGTTACTTGATAGCCTGTAGACGCTAAATTAGACCTAGGGCCGTTTTCTCACCTCGACCTAAGTGGTAACTTATGCTTAACTTAAGATAACTGTTTAAAAATAAGAGGGAAAAAAACGGAATAAGAGGAAGAAGGGCAGACTCTCTTCGAACGTTATATCTACTGCTACTCGTAGAGCTAACACCTATTTTATTAATTTTAACAGCTCATATTTGTCATTTCTCAAAATATGGCCAAAATATTCAGGTTTACTTTTATGGTGAATAACACTTCAATATCTAACATCTCGAATACCTCCAATTTTTTGCCCATGGCATCTGTCAGTGTCCATGTCTCTACGCCATAATATAAAATAATAACCACGAACAACGAAGCACGCGAATTCGGAGAGTCGTATTAAGATCGCGAATACACAACAGTAATTTCGTTTTTATAAAAAGACAGCGTTGATCTTAAGAGTAAACTGTAGTTTCGAACTACCATTGTCTTTATATTCTACTTTTTCGCAACATTTCAAGTACTAACAGAAACTAAGACTACCTAATCTTATATACTAGAATGGGTTTAGTGTTCCGCCCTTTCGCAGTTGAAATCAGATATAGTCAAATTCTTTGATGAGCGGACTGGCGTCATTTTTGCCTCTGAAACGTATTTCTTTGTTGTCAACAGTTTGCATGTCAAATAATTTGTTGTTGTCATTTTGACATATGTGCGATTTGTCACAATTGAAAAGGACACCTGTATTTGTTTCAGTTCTTGAATTGTTGATAAATTAAGGATACTAATAGAAAGGTTTTTATTTACAAGAAATTGAGAAAATTAAAAAAAAAGTATTAAATAAAAATTATTTACTACTATCAATATAGCTTTATTTTCCGTTCAATAAAAATAAAACTACAACAAATTATAACTACGTACTTTGCACAGAAAAAAAAAAACAAAAAAATTATACTTATGCAGCAGGTTTTGAGTTTAATAAAAGGCAAGAAAGGTGGTAAAGATAATTATTTCTGCGAAAAAAGTTAGTACAAATTGTTGAGTTAGAAAAAAGGCAAATAGCTGCAAAAATCCACCTGGATTTCCAAAATGTGGTAGAAAGAGTTTCTACTGCAGCAAAAGTTGGTAGACCTACAATATACGAGTTAAGGAAAAAGGGCATTAAATCTGATAAAATATTAAAGGAACAAAAATGAACAAAGACAAAACAACAGACCAGAATTACCGATTACAAAAAATGGTACTTAAATAATTTTAAGGAAATTATTACACATCGTCTGAATCTTGAAGGAATATTCCTGCGAGGTCTGAATCAGATAAAAAATCGTCGCTTTCGTCGTCGTCATCCGAGTCTGCCACTATAAGGGGGTTGATATCAATCAAGTAATCTGTAATTTTGGTCTGTTGTTTTGCGTTTGTTGATTTTTGTTCCTTAAATATTTTATCATATAAGATGCCCTTTTTCTTTATATCGAGTATTGTATTTCTCCTAACTTCTTTTACAGAAGAAACTCTATACCATATTTCCAACATCCAGAGGGATTCCCGCAGCTACTTGTTTTTTTTTCAAACTCGAAAAACGCCAGTAAATTTAATATTATTAATTGACTCTGCTCACTTAGTCGCGTCGCTCCCATTTTTACGCCAATTTAAATTGCAAAAAGTGACGACTTCAAAGTATTGACAATAATGTGAATGATTTTTTTAAGTAACAGTTGAAACAATCATTACATATTTATTGTCGCTGTATAAAATAATGTATCAAATAGAGATCCAAAAAAATGACGTCAGTACGCTCATCAAAAAATTGGACTATACCTCCGAAAAGTGTGGGTTTCCAAATATTCTTGATGGTAACGCTTTGTTGAGAAAATACACTTCTCTCCACTGGTACAGCAGGAGGTAGCTACAAATATTCGACTATTCGACTAGCTGATTATGAAAGAAGCAAGTCTACGATAGTAACCATAATAAATCGATTTCAAGAAGAAGGAACTGTCCCTCGAAAGGAAGGCGAAAGTTACTAGCCCAAAACAATTAAAAGGCCAGATCAAGTTAACGAAATAAATAAAATTTAAAAAAATTATAAAATTAAAAACACTTATTTTTAATAGCGCGTCATTGCACCGTTGGCTGCAATGATGTTTTGAAGTCTTCTGGGCATTAAATTGGCTAAATTTTCAAATAAGTTTGGATTTTCAACAATAACTTCCCTATATGCTCTTACGATGAGTTCCATTAGATGTTCTGAATTCCTGGTAACGATATTAAAACTTGCTAATTTCTTTGCGATAAGTCCCCAAACGTTCTCTATTGGAGATTTTTTCAGGTCGATATTATTATCCTGGAACCACCGCTGTCCAATTCTGAACGTATGAACTGGACAGTTATCTTGTTGGAATACAAAATGATCTGGATAAGGGACTCTCAACTCTGGAAGCATTACATTTTCCAGCATATTAACGTAAACTTCGGCTGTACATTGTCCATTAATTCTAAATAGAGCGCCATGTCCTCTAGCCGATATCCAGCTCCAAACATTTACCGAAAATCTTCCCGCCCGGTCTTCGTTTCCAGTAATATATCGTTCTTCATATCGGGTTCTTGGCGGTCGATAAACCAGAATTTGTTTTTTATCGCTGTTAGATGATCTTCTCATTTTTTTGATGATTTTCCAGAAAATTGATTGCTTTTTGGTCTTCCTCTGGGCTAGTAACTTTCGGCAAACAGGTGCCTTGTGGTGGTGTTGATCTGAAGAGTTTTTTGTTCGTGTAGTTGGAGGAACCGTTTCTTCGCAGATCGGATCGAATTTTTGACTTTTCTTTATTTAAAGCTTCTTCTGTATTGCAGATGTAGGTGACGCGATCTATAAAAGATTTTACAATTCCCAGTTTGGTTGAGTTGGAGTGGTTTGATGAAAAAGTAAAAGATAAAGACAATGGAAGTTCGATCTTTAGTTTACTCTTTTTGCATGTTGTCTCATTGAGCTGGCAACCCAGGTATTTGTACACATCGACTTGTTAGCCATTTACTTATAGTAAAAAACCAAATTAAAAAAAAATACCACAATAGAAGACATGCAGGCAAATATCGCCAACTACGCTTACGTTTACAGCGGTTAAGCAATTTTCCCTTATATGTTGTTAAAAAAAAAGCTTTTTGAATATTTTTTTATGTTATTCTATTACCTTAAAATATCCAGAATATCGGTAACTGCCGAATACTGGCCACCCTGAAAACTGAGGTCAAAAAAGTTAAATTATGTTTCTCTCTCTTCCTCTATCTCTCGCTCTCTCATTCTCTACCTCCCTCTCTCTCATTCTCTCTACCTCCATCCCTCCCTCTCTCTCTCTCTCTCTACCTCCATCCCTCCCTCTCTCTCTCTCTCTCTCTTTCTTTCTCTCTATCTCTTTCTCTCACTCTTTCTCTCTCTCTATTTATCTCTCTCTCTCTTTCTCTCTCTCTTTCTCTCTCTCTCTCTTTCTCTCTCTCTCTTTCTCTCTCTCTCTCTTTCTCTCTCTCTCTTTCTCTCTCTCTCTTTCTCTATCTCTCTTTCTCTCTCTCTTTCTCTCTCTCTCTCTCTCTCTCTCTCTATCTATATATCTCTTTCTCTCTCTCTTTCTCTCTCTTTCTCTCTCTCTTTCTCTCTTTATTTCTCTCTCTTTCTCTCTCTCTCTTTCTCTCTCTCTCTTCTATGCTTATACAACTTTACACCTGTGGTGAGGTGTAGCTTAGCGTAGAATATAATTTTAAAAGGCACATTTCAGTTCAAACCTAGATCTCTTATTTTTTGGCCCTCCGTAACCTGCGCATATTTTTAGCTGTGATTTTATTGCGACGTTGCCTCGTCATAAGGTTTTCTTTGCAAAAGCACATTGGTTGAGGTGATATTAGACCACTAATTTATCGCTACCTTATTTTCTTACCATATTACCGTAATTGAGATGCTAAAAAGAGTTTTTAAACCACAAACACAAATTACCGTAACCGTATTCAACAATTCGTGTTTTTGTAAATTCACTTTCACAAAAAAATTCAAAACCTAACCAAAAAATATATTATTGTATATTTTTTGACCAAACTAAACAAAAAAACGAATTATCACATACCAGCTGCAGCTATTCCACGTAAATAAATCTGGTTGGTTGCAAAAAATAACCGAGCGGTTCGATTATTTTTGGATACGGGAGAAAAATAACCGATTTTTGATGGTCTATTAACGCTCTATGATATCGCCTTTGTTTACCGGTGAATACAAACTTATCCGAGGACATCTACAAATTTAGATAATTTTTTAGTGAAAAAAATATATTTCTTATGTCTTATTTTAAGCCTACAATCGTTTTGACGTTTCTGTTTTTGTGCCTGCATCTTTTTACCCACGTAACAGTTGCTATCAGCTGTTCTTTTGGCGCATACACCATAAAATGTATTATAGCACTATTTTTTTTGTTTAAAATTTTTGCAGAAATATTCTGTATTTTTTGGTGTTTTTGCATTGTACTTAAGCTTTTTTGATTTTCGCAAACATCATCTGAATGGGTCAGTCGTGAAATAATGTGCATGTTCTGAATATATTTTCTGGATTAATAATACTTTGGTTTTTTGCACTTTTGCATTTTCACAAAATTCTTTAATATAAATGCATGAGAGTATTAGTTTGTCCGGTTAAGATCGTAAAAAATGTTTTATAGGTTTTTTTTACCTAAAAGAAGAATTAAGGCGTTTAGTTACGGAAATAACTTTGGCTAAAGAATTAAAATCAATTAGAGAATATGTGAGTTCAGATTACTAAATATGTAATATCATCCAAAATAATTTATTTTAAAAATTTTATTGAATTGTATCATGAATTAATGCCTGAAAATCACAAGTGGTTATGTGCACGGAAGTGATATTTATGTGCATTTTTCACTTATTTTGATAGGAAATTTTTTTTTATACGTTTTAGGCAGTGTTGTCAAAAGAACATTATATATAACGTTATATGTTATATGTTTAAACGAAAAACTAATTTTAGGCAGTTCTTAATTTCTTTCAAAACAAGGCGAAAACATCTGTTTGTACACATTTTCAACAATGACCCAAATAAATTTTCTTCAGTTTTAAATTTTGCTGTATTGTGCACGGTTTTAATTTTTTTATGTAGTTAATTTAAAGGTTTTATTGTTTCGTAAATAGCACTGTTTTTATGTGGTGATACTAATTTAAAGGTAAGTAAAGGCACTACTAATATTATTTTAAATTTAACTCGTCTATTAAAGGCCAACAAAACAAAATTCAAAATCGTGTAAGGACCAACAAGGAGAACCTAGAAAAACTTGGAAAAGATGGATAACTTTTCCAGGTTTTTCTTTATCGGTAACATTTCAGATGTACAAATTTTGGTCCAGGTGTTAACCTTTCTGAGGTCAAAAAGGCTCATCCTTAGACCAAGTTAGTGGAAATCGGTAAAAACACAATGTGTTGATTTTTTTACCGTTCGGTGCAACTATTCTTGATATCGAGAGAGAGTAATCTCTTCCTAATTCCAAATAATAGCATGACTAGAAGATGTCAGCAGTTACTGATTAATGATCAGATCGAGTTAGCTTGGGCGTGTTTCACTGCATGCTTTTTCCCAGAGTACAGGTTGTCTCATTTTCGATGGGATTCAATAGGAAACTCCGTTGTTGTCTTACTTTTTTGAGCTTTAAAAAATGGTTTTAACAAATTTATTCTGTTCCTTGTAGTTTTTGAGCTACAGGGGAAAGTTGAAAAATGGTCGGAATTACCAATTGATGATATCTCCGTTAATTTAAGAGATAATTGAGTTCTGTAAAAACATGTCTGTGGCAACCTTTTTGGAAAAACACAAAGTCTCTTCGAAACTTTAATCCGACGTTTTGTTTCCTAGATACCATCATCAGGATCAAAAAGTTAACTATGGACCAAAATGTTTTACTTAATATTTTAGTTTCTTCTTCAGTGCATTTTTTTTCTGGTACGTCCCTATCCCATTTTAATTTAAATTTATTTATTTTTTATACCATTTATATTTAACTACTATACAATGAGCTTCAGGCTACTGCGAACATAGGGGGAATCAAGTCCAATTTACTCTCCGTGCCGTACGACTGAGGTGGATTCGAAGCACGCTGCAGTGTTATCTTTTGGAAATTTATTTTGTTTTTATTATTTTGTTTTATTTCTGCCTACATTTTTAAAACTCAAAATGGATGTCTACGAGGTTGCCGAATAAGTACAGATAGTCAAATGGTACTATCAAGGCAGACCGTTGAGACTTATTCAAGAACTTTTTTTGGAGAATTTTGTAAATCGCTCAGAACCTAGTTATCAGCGATTCATAGGTTTGTGCAGAATTTTAAAGTTTGACTGTGTAGCGCCAAGAAAGCATAAAAAACCCACTGTTTTGAATGACGAGCAGGAAGTACGAGGTGTGAAGATTTGCGCTGCTGTGGAGGAAAATCGAAAGTTAACTAGCCACCAAACTGCGATTGATACGTCTTCAGCCACTGTCTTACGTGTTCTCAAAAAGAATGGTTAACATTCTTACAAAGCGTCAAAAACGCATCAAATTTTTCCCGAGGACAACTATCGTCGTATGGAATTTTGCGAAACAATGATGGAAAGGGCTAATCGTGCTGAAAACTTTCTGAGATCTATTCTTTTCACATATGAAAGCACTTTTCCATTATTGAATCGTCATAACCCAACACACGTTCGATATTGGTCGAGGGAAAATTTGCATTTTGCGTAATTGGGCCATTTTTTATTTACGGTAATTTGAATGGTCCTAGATACCTGGATCTACTACTACTAACATGCTTGGAAACTTTAGAAGGGGTTTTTATAATAGGCTCGGATATTGTCTAGCCGAGCAAGGAGGAATTTTCGAACATTTGCTCTAAATTTTTTTTGACTGAGAGAATCTTTTTGGTTTTTAGAATGTATTATTTTATTTTAAGAACTTTTTTTTTATTTTGTTTCTCCTTATTATTTTCATTGTAACATGTTGTTAATGAGACAAATCTTCGCAGTTGAAAATAAAACGTTCTAATTTATCAGTGACAAAAAACAAGAAAATTACGTTATAAAAATTTGCGTATTTATTGACCAAATTCCGGTTTCATTGACTACACTCCACATAGCACCGTGGTTAGAGGCGTACTAAATACAAAAGGCGAACGGCGGCGAACGACGATCGGAAGCCTGAGTGTTGGTTGCTCCACTGATAGGTGTGCAGTGTCCCTGCATGTACGTACACTGGCAAATTGGACTTCTTCCGGCCTATGTTCGCACTAGCATGAAGCGGTCTGTATAGCAGACCTGGGCAACCAACCAACAAAAAACCGGACAAATTGTTTTTTGCTATAACTTTACCAATTTTAATAAATAAAACTGTATTGATAAAAAAACATTTGCTTTGTAGTCATATTTAAATCCAGGATGGCGAGTAAAATCAATGTTACCTTTCGACATACAAAAAAAAAGTATTAAAAAATTGCAACATAACAAAAAGGGCTAAGAAAAATGAAATAAAATGGGGGGAAAAAAGATGCACTGAAGATGATTTTTTTCGGGATCGAAACGTCAAAATAAAAATAAACTATAATATAAAGTAAAACATTTTGGTCCGTGTTAACTTTTTGATCCTGATGATGATATTTACGAAACGAAACGTCGGTTGTTTTTCCTGAAAAGGTTGCCACAGACATGCTTTTTACAGAACTCAATTATCTCTTAAATTAAGGGAGATATCATCAATTGGTAATTCAGCCATTCTAGCGTAACGGACGGATCACTTCGCACGATTTTTTTAAATTTAAAATTCAATATTGCCATTAGGCATTGCAAATATGTTGACGCTGATACGAAAAACATTAATTGTACTCAAACAATTCAAATGTAAACCTATTTTTTATCTACTTTATTAAGTTAGTAAAAAGCCTTTTAATATGCGTAACGGACGCAAGGACCTCAAAAAATGCCAAAATTTAATATAATCGTAAAGTTAAAATCACACTTAAATAATATTTGTTACTATTTTACCAAAAAACGAAAAGGTTAAGAATTGAACAAACAAAATGTTGCGTAACGGACGGATCACTTCGCGCGATTTTTTTAAATTTAAAATTTAATATTGCCATTAGGCATTGCAAATATGTTGACGCTGATACTAAAAACATTAATTGTACTCAAACAATTCAAATGTAAACCTATTTTTTATCTACTTTATTAAGTTGGTAAAAAGCCTTTTAATATGCGTAACGGACGCAAGGACCTCAAAAAATGCCAAAATTTAATATAATCGTAAAGTTTAAATCACACTTAAATAATATTTGTTACTATTTTACCAAAAAACGAAAAGGTTAAGAATTGAACAAACAAAATGTTGCGTAACGGACACTATTTCAACTCAAAATAGAAACAATATTTAAATTACGAGAAAAGTGATTTACGCAAAATGAATAAATCTTGGTAATACTAGCAAGCCTACTTTATTAATTTTTTATACAATTATATCATCAAAGGCACAAAGGGCTATGTGCGAGATGCTTGTCGATATCAGATCTCTCAAAACATCATTCAAAACAATAAAAATAGTACATTAAATCACAATAAAACAATTAAAAGTTTGAGAGAAAAAGATGTTTTCTATCTAAAGGCTGACAAGGGTAATAAAGTTGTTATATTAGATAAAAACAGATTATTTTGAAAGGTTAGATAACCTAATAAAAAATGGACCCTACAAACAAGTCCCAAAGAACCCCTTACCAAAAATGATTAACGAAGTAAAAAACACAATTAAAAAATGTAACAATATTATTACTGACAATATTAAATATATACTACAAGTAAGCAATCCCACTATGCCTAAACTTTATTGTCTTCCGAAAATCCACAAGCCTGGAAAATCGGTTAGACCTATAGTTTCTGCTGTAGGATCACCTACTTACAACATTTCGAAATGGCTAGCAAACGAGTTTGAAAATTTACCGATAAAGGAAAAAGGTTTTTCTGTTCAAAATTCCCTTGAATTTATCAACAAAGTTAAAGATATTTCACTCCAAGAAGGTGAAATTTTAATCTCGTTTGATGTTAGTTCGTTGTTCCCTACTGTGCCGATCCCCAATACCTTACAATACCTGGAGGAACTACTAAGAAAAAACAATCTAGAAGACAAACAGACTTTAGAATACCTATCTTTAACAAAACTCTGCATGAATCAAAATTACTTTCAATATAAAAATAGCTACTACCAGCAATTAGAAGGAACCACAATGGGTAATAGTTTATCACCTTTTATCGCAAACCTATTTATGAGCAAATTTGAATCAGATATAAGTAAAGAATTTGAGTATTTCCCCAGAGTATGGTTCAGGTATGTAGACGATGTGTTTGCAGTATTCAACACTAAAGTAACTAGTGTTGAAAATTTTATGGAAAAAATAAATAACAAATTTCCCACTATTAAATTTACTTATGAAACAGAGAACAACGGTACACTGCCATTTCTAGACACTTTAGTTATAAGAAATAAAAATAAATTGGACTTTGACCTATACAGAAAAGGCACGGCCACCAACAGGTATATTCCAAATGACTCTTTTCATTGCTTACAACATAAGCTTGCAAGTTTGCACTTTTTAACATATAGATTAGTAAATTTCCCCTTAAACAAAGAAAGATTTGAAGCAGAAAAGAATAGGATTAGGAATATAGCTGGCGAAAACGGTTACGACGAAGGCTTAATAAATAAGCTGATAACATTCTTTTCAAAAGACCTTTCGGAATTCTACCTTTTTCAGACAAAAAGATACCTGCGACTCAAAATTTGTATCAATTCCTTATAATCCTAATTATACGAAAGGATTACACAAAGTATTTAATAACACCGGTCTTAAATTCGTATATCAATCCGGTAACACAATAAGAAGCTTACTAGGAAATCCCAAGGATAAAACTACAGTTCTAGAAAAAAGTGGAATTTACGAAATTAGTTGCATGGATTGTGACAAAAAATATGTTGGCCAAACGAGACGCTCACATTAGATAACTTCTAAAAAGTGTACCAAACAAAACACTTTTGAATGCATATGAAAGTATGGAAATCATTAAATCCAGAAATAGTTTAAATAAAGATAGAGGACCCATCCCGTTTAGTACACTTTATTCTTTGGTTGAAGGGAGATAGGATTAAAAATCGTGATCAATCACAAATTATTAGTCTTATCTCCGCCCACTAAAGGATTGTATATAAGATAGAGCCTAGATTAATTTAGTTCATTGTTTATCGTCTCCTGATGATGCTAACGTTGTTAGCGAAACGCGCGTCGAGTGCAAAAAAGTGTAGTTTTGGTTTGTGGAAAACAATCATAATTTTGTTTTAGTGCAACCAAAGGTTCCAAATTCCCAACATAATTATATCATGGATATCATATTTGAGAGTAAAAAGTTTAAGCTAATCTTTTAACATAGAAAAACGCCCAAATTTCATGTTTTTGGCATTTTTTTGTCACAAAGAAGGATTTTAAATTACTTTTTTAATAGAAACAGTTTCAGCTTCTGGAGGCAAATTAAAAAATATATAATTGGTCACAAAGAGTAGGGTAATGCCTTCGTTAATTCGTATTTTATGATATTACCCGTGGTGGACTTTTAGCTGGAATGGCTGAATTCCGACCATTTTTCAACTTTCCCCTGTAGCTCAATAGAAAGAATAAATCTGTTAATACCATTTTTTAAAGCTGAAAAAAGTAAAACAGTAATGTAAAAACCGCATGTCTGTATCTTCAATAACAACGGAGTTTCCTATTGAATCACATCGAAAATGGGACACCTTGTACACTCATACCTTCTTCCTTTCCACGACAGACGCCCACGGTTTATGAGAAGGTGCAAAATCAAACCCGTTAGATAAAAGAAAGTTCAATTATAAAATCATTCACTATAGGAACAGCAATTCGTTAAGCCAATTTTTTGTCCGAAACTTATTTCTTCAAACCCATTCAATAACAAATTCCAAATTTATAAGACCCGTTTTTAATCAAACCATTGTTCATCAAAAAACCCGTAATTTATCAGAATATTTTTGCTAAATTAATTGCGCATTCGCCAATACCACATGAGCCGGAGGCGTACACGCTGTGGCGCGGCGTTTTGATGCATTTGTCGCTGTTACGCGCGCATACTTACAGGTTGCGTTAAATAGTTTGTGTATAGATGTCACTTGCACTCACCCGTCGTGCATTCATGTGTTATTGGTGAATGCGCAATCAATTTAGCAAAATTTTTTTGATAAATTACGGGTTTTAAGAATTCTGGGTTTGATATCGAATGAGTTTGATGAACAATGGTTCGATTAAAAACGGGTCTGTTAAATTTCGAATTTGTTATTGAATGGGTTTGATGAAATAAGGTTCGGATAAAAAATTGGTTTGACGAATTGCAGTTTCTACCCAATGAGCATTTTTATCTATATAAAAGTTACAGCAAATAATATAAAGCCTTCATAAAATAACCAAAAGTTATATTATTTAGTGTTGGTGATAATTTTATAACTCTAATATATCTCTTAAATGAGTAAAAGAGACTTGAAAAACAACTGACCAACACCAGCTTATAAAAATTTATGATTCATAGTAATGGGTAGAAAAACAACATATAGATTTTATAAAACTTCCTCATGAGACCTCAAGTCTAGAGATTATTATAAAGAGGTTTTACAACTGTTCTAACAACACTACATAACAAATTAAAGGTTTTTATGGATTTATAAATATAAGTTTTCGATCTTTTTTCCCCTTATTATAAGTATTATTCTTTTTCTTTTTACAATAAAAAAAATTTATAAAATGATGTTTACCAATCTTTTAAAATAAATAAAAATGGAAGTGAGTTAAGTTGAAGCGGGAATATGAATATTTATATACTATAGTCAAATAAATAGCTGTCTTTCAAGTCATCCTAATCTGAAAATCAGCTGCGATCCCGTGTGTACTGTATAGTTTTCGAGTACACTCACATAAATTTCATGGGCTCCAAAAATACTTGAGAAAACGGGAAAAACTTTTTTTTCATACGCGTTTTCTGCTTTCTGGGAGAAATATTGAATTTTTTATATTGTTCTTAACCCTAACAAGCAATATTTACCCCATAAATAACGTTTTTATTTAGGCCAAAAACCTATTTTTGGAATCCAAAATGGCGAAAATTTCCGACAATTCTATAAAAACTCGTCAACAATATTTTATGACCCTTTTAAAAAATGATGCTAGTTGGAACAAAGGGCTGCAGATGGCGCAGTGTTGAACACTGATGGTCCGTTTCTGCGAGCTTAACATAGTTAACATTGTTCTCTTTTCCTAAATGCATTCCTCGACAGATCTAGCATACTACACATACCAGGAAAAATAACCGCCTGCACACACCTTAAGCCCGCATAACTGTCACAGGTAACTATCTCAAGAATAAAGTTAGATTGCGGGGTCGAAGGGTGTACAGAAGGGTATTTTCCGGGGTGTTCACATTTGCCGCCGACCAGCAGTATCATCGTATGCGCTCGACGGTTCACGGTGCGTTTCTCTTTCGTGGGTTCCCCGAATCAAAACACGTATCACGTGGTCTAAGCGAGATTTGCCTATACAAGTTCATGTTGGACCACGTGATGAGTTTTTTGAGTCACGGTGACTGCGCATGGGAAACGCTGGTGGGAATCGGGTGTAAAATGCATTCGATCCCGATATCTGTCATAGTCAACTATCTCAAGAAGATTTGGATCTCTTATCTCTCTCAGACTGATGTAATTAAAACAAGATAATAATGGTATGCTATCACGTAAAAACGGGCCTTTTGATGTCGCAAAATCGCGCCTTTTGATGTCGCAAAAACGCGCCTTTTCATGTCACAAAATTAACCTTAAAAAACCTTGTTTGTTTTTGCCAAAATAAATTAAAATTGTTTTTTTGTTCTAAAAACAGTTGTATTATAACCACTATGTAAAGAAATTAATAACAACATTATAGAAAAAACCTTATGGGCAAAAAAGGTTTATGAATGAGCTCATAAGAATATTACAGACACCAATTTATATAACTATTGTGTGTGAGTTCCCAAGTTTTTATAAGTGTCTCTCGAAATATTTTTAACCTTATCTTATATAAATTTGTTGTTGGTTACTTAAGTTTTTATAAGTGGGTTGATAGCAACATTTTAAAAACCAATCTATAAAGCTTTAATTGATAGTTACTTACGGTTTTATAGATGGGTTGACAGAAAGATTTCAAACACCAATTTATATAACTTTTGTCATTGATGACTTACATTTTTATAAATATGTTGGTGGAAACATTGTTAACACCAATTTATATAACATTTGAACCGATGACTTTAATTTTTATAAAGATGTCCGTGGAAATATTGTTAACGCCAGTTTTATGTTACTTTAGGGTACCATCAATTTAGAGCCTTTAATAAAACAAATATACAAACTCAATTCTTGTAGGAAACTTCTAAATACCTTAGAGTGTCAATGGAACCCTCTTTATAATAATTATATAAATTTCTGTCACCAGAAGTTTCTGAAAATGCTCATTGGGTATGGTGAATTGTTCTTTTAATTTTTTTACTAAATACGGTCTGATAAATTCCTGGCTTGATAAACCATGGGCGTTCTCCACGACCAAGCCGTAACCTAATAAATTATTATTAATTTGTGATTTTATTTTTTAAGGTTCTTAGGTCAGAACACGTTGAGCGCCTACCAGCGCGCAAAGGTGGCCGCAGTTAGTATTAACAATCACGTGACCACGATCAGCGGAAACGTCAACATGTCGGAAGTTAAAACGGACGCCGTTGTTGCCGGTCCCTCCGAACGGCCGTAAAAACGAAAGAAATACAGAAAATAAATGAATAAAATATTTCAGGGCGAGAGTTTATGGTATAAATTCTGATGGATAGGTAATCCTCACCATTTTTTTGCTGATATGTGCATTTTTCTGTCCTCAGTAAGGGCTTGAAACACCAGCCTAAAGGTAGGCAATTAACACCCTTGGGGTGAGGGTACAATATTCTTATTAACACCCTGTATATTTTTGCATTTTTAAATTCCACAAAAATTTTCAGGTATATTTTATGTGTAATGTACTATACCTATCTTCAACTCTTTGACAGCCTGTAAAATCAAATCGGATGGAGGCAAACGGTTGTTACATTCCTGTCTTAGGGAACCACAATAGATCTGAGAAGGTCGAGGTGGACAGGTGTCTAACCTACAATCTAATATTGGCAGGTGAAAATTGACATTTTATAACTTTGACAGATCGTAACATCAAATCGGTTTTTACATTCCTGTAGTTTCCAAAGTAATCTAATAGGTCACTCACCTTGGGACACCGGGTATATGTCGTTAAATTGATCTGGTTTTTCTTTTTTGTTTCTTTTTTTTTAAGGTCTAGGTTTATGAGTTGAGGGATCTTGTTAATGGATGTACACGGCAGTACTATGACCAAGGATCCAGTACGGATCCATAGTCTGGTGGCCAGCAGTGGAGAAGGTCACTACTACCCTCAAGCTTAGGAGCCTACAGGGAACCATATGCAGAGGGATAACCGGCGCTATGAGGACGGTACCTATACAGGCACTCGAAACCATTCTAGGACTGCCGCCGCTTCCGATCTGGATCAGAAAAGAAGCAATGGCGACCCACCTTCGGCTGAGAGATACAGGTCAATAGAGAGGAAGAGGGGAAGCTGCGGGGCATCTTAGGATTGCCCAAATCGCCGAGAGAGAAATCCCTATGGCAGCGATTAAAACACAAAGACCAAAAAACCCCTGGAGATTCAACAAGAGGTACAAAGTAGTCATCCCAGACAGGGAACTATGGCAGAGTGAAAACCTCCACGAACAGTTCGAGGAGGACGCCGTGATTTGCTACACCGACGGGTCGAAACTGTCGGAGAGGCAAATCACAGGATCGGGGGTTTATGTGGAAGACCAGGAGGTTCGAAAGAGCTACCCGCTCGGAGAGCAAGCCACGGTCTTTCAGGTAGAGGTGTATGCCATAATAATGGCTGCAACCACGGAAGAAATAAAGAACGGTAGGGAGGAGCATGTTTATATATGCTCCGACAGCCAATCAGCCCTAAAGGCACTAAGGGCGCCCAAGATCAACAACACCCTGGTGGAGGAATGTGCGGATGCACTAGAATCCTTGGGAGAGGGCAAACAAGTGACACTTATGTGGGTACCCGGACATATGGAGGTGCCGGGTAACGAGATGGTCGACGAGCTCGCCAGGATCGGGGCAAGCACCCAGTATGTAGGGCCGGAACCACTCCTAGGAACAACAAAGAGGCAATTACAAAGTCGACTCAATAAAGGGGCCAACGATGCCATGACGACCGCTTGGAGAGGAGGAACAGGATGCAGACAGACCAAGGACTTCGTGAAGGGCCCGAATGTAGCCAGACAAAAATGGCTTCTGGGGAGATCGCGAAGGGACGCTGGTCTGCTGACAGGTATCATAACAGGTCACAACCGACTAAGGAAGCACCTGACCCGGATCGCGGTGGAGAATGACTCGACCTGCCGGGCCTGCGGGCGGGCAGAAGAGACATCTCGACACGTTATAGCGAACTGCGAGGCATACCAGAGGACGAGATGCCAGGTATTCGGTTTCCCGACCCTGGATGAGGAGGACCTGCACATGCTCAAATGGGACAAAATACTGGAGTTTGCCAAAAGAACAGTGAAACCAAATGAGCAGACAGCCAGACCAGTGGTGCAGGCGGTGGATTAGGGGCAGGCTCGGGGTAGGGCAGAAAGGGCCCAGGGAGGCCTACTTGCCAGGCTTCGCGCCGCCCCTTCTCTACTACTACTACTACTACTTCTTGTTAATGAAACGTCCTTTTTTTGAAATGCCAACGTTTCGCAAAATTTATTTGCTTCTTCAGGGCTATTCAAAACGGCCGTTCCATGTGTCGATTTTATTGCCAATAGACGTCATCCTTGAGTAAAGAGGCATTATTTTGGCAGAACTGCCGTAAAATTTTGATTAAAACCTTTAAAAAAACAGAACAACAAACACATTAAAATAATACTACTTCGGCGAGTACTTCATAGTGTAAAAACTAAATACGTGTTCTGTAAGCGTTAAGAGAGAATGCGTTTTCTATAGTTTATTTTCCTTGCGTCTTACCACATACCTCATACTTAATACTACTTACGGACCTCTGAATCTGCCTTAAGGGTGGTGTGCCGAGCCGTTCTTCTTCAAGTCTTCGAACGTCGGCTATCATCAGCGCGATCCGTACCCTGTCCACCGGTTTTCGGAGAAGTGTACTAACACCATACCATTGTCTAAGATTTTTAAGCCATGATATCCGTCTACGACCCGGACCTCTTCTCCTTTCAATTTTGCCCTCTATCATCAATTTTAAAAGTTTATATTTCTCATTTCTCAAAATATGGCCAAAACATCGAAGCACACGAATTCGGAGAGTGTTATTAAGATCGCGACTACACAACACTGATGTCATTTTGATAAAAGATGATCTGGCCTGTTCAATTCTTGCACGAACTTCTTGCATGTTGTCCCAGTTCTCATTGAGGAACCAAGTATTTGTATGAATCCACGCGTTCGAATTGCTGCCTGTTTACTTATAACATGCCTTTGATGTTCTTTTCCACAACAACTCTTGCAGGCCTTCCAGTGTGTCTGCTATTATGACAGTGGGAGACAATGTACAACCTTGGGGCACACCTCTTCTTATTTGGACCTCTTCGGACAGTTGGCCATCAACTTTTATTCTAGCAGTCTGATTCCAGTATAGATTAGCGATTATCTTTAGATCTCGGTCATCTAGACCAACTTCTTTTAGCTATTCTATGAGATTTTCGTGTTGGACTCGATCAAACGCTTTTTCATAATCTATGAAACAGGCAATTACTGACACCGACGCATTCCTAGACTTCTGAACTACACTTGAATGCCAAACAAGGCTTCGCTTGTCCCGAACCCACCACGAAATCCAAACTGCGTGTCGCCCTTAAAGGATTCGCTTTTTCCATAAATTCTTTTATGGATAATCTTTAGAAATATTGTTAACATAAAAGCTGATTAGGCGGTAATCACTACACTCCTTTGCCGAATGTTTTTTAGGCAGTGTAACAAAGGTTGATTTTAGCCAGTCAGCAGGGATTTTACCGCTGCTATAAACCAAGTTAAAAAGTTTGACCAGCGTATTTAGCGAGTCTTCGTTTTTTATTTGCTTTAAAACCTCAGTGTATACTTCGTTTTGCCCTACCGCTTTTCTGTTTTTAGTTGAAGATATTGCGTGTTGTACTTCCTCTGGTTTAATCTATGCCTTGGTTTGATATTTCTTCTGCTGTTCGGATCGGTTATCGGTAAAGAGATGTTCTATGTAGCTACACCATTCTTTTAGTTTTTTGGTATCCGGTATGATTTTGCGATGATTGTCCACAAGTATTCCAGCTTTTATTAAATAATCCCGCCACTTCCTTTATGCGTTTGTGTAAATTGAAACTGTCATGTTTAGCATCTAGATCTTCTATTTCTTGACATTGCTGTGTTATACAGTCTTGTTTTGCTGACCTTTTCTTGCTTTTTATTTATCTATTGATTTCATTGCCCTAGGACAGGAGAATGCAAATCTCAGGAAAAAATGGTGAGGATTATACCCATATAACTATGAGTTAATTACTTTATAGTTATACATTATACTTTATACCTCGAAGGTTTGTACTATTAGCACCCCGAATAATAATATTATTGATAATATACAGGATGGTAAGGTATGGTTTATATGCTTGCTATTCCTATAATATGTACGTTTTAAAATATATCTTTAGGACAAAGCAGTTTAAAGGCAATTAGAGACATATAGCAAATAGGCGAATCCATACGTATTTTAAAACCCATCGTTATTTTTGAAGAAAAAAAATTGTATACACCATAAAATACTTGTGCTTTGTCAGGAAAATTATTAACTAGGTCAGCACAAGAAAGGATTTTTCAAAATTCTTGTATGAAAAAGGAGGAATGAAAGAGGTTCTTGGGAAGAAAGGAGAAGGACAAGAGGGGTGAGGGATGAGGGGAAAGGAGGAGTATGGGGAAGAGGAAATTGGGAGGGGGCGAATGAAGTCGCGGATAAGTTCTTACATATATTGCAATTTTTTTTAAATACCAGATAAAGTTTTATGTTAAAAAATATTTTTCTCAGGTTTCTCAAAAATACGTCATGATTCCTTCTTTTCAATTTTTAAGTTCGAAGTTAATTTTTGTTATTGACTCTATGCTTATGGATAAGGACATGTTTGGTACAAAAACATTTAATTATTCGCCATATGTCTCTAAAAAAATGTTGAAAAAAGTAGTTTTACTTCGATTTATACCCTTCGGTGCCAACCTGAATTATACAGTGGGTCCCAAAAGTCTGGAAATAATTATTTTTTTTCAGTGATCACATGATTTTGTTTTGATACCCTGTATGTTATGTAATTTTCTGAACCCTTCAAAAATCAGCTTTTTAAAAATACCAAATACCATGGGTCTATCTTTTCTAAGATATTTAATTTTAAATTTGTATGGAAGAGATATGAAAATCGAAATTGACTACCCTTGTTACTTATTTTTTTTCTCTACCACGCAAATTTAAACTTGTCTTTGAATATCTTGGAAAACATGAAAGATAGACCGATAAGTATTTGGTATTTTAAAAAAAACTTATAGTTTTTTAATGATTAAGAAAATGACATAATATACAGGGTGTACCGATTTAAAAAATGATCCTATACAAGTTTTTTTTAAACCTAGTTATCTCAAAAAATCCATTATTCCAGACTTTTGGGGAACACTGTATACCCTATCACATTAACTTTAGTGCCAGAAAATATGTGTGCTAAATTTTTATTACATTAGAAAAGTGTACAACATCATCAACAAAAAAGTGGCACGGACAATATATATATGGCACTAATAAAAAGTCATAGATTCGTTCTGAAATCTGGGCCATAAAAAATGAAACTTTTTGAATTACCTATAATTTTGGGACCGTTGATTAATATTATAAAAAAATACATATCTGGAAAGAGGATACTTCATATTTTTTTGAACATTTGTCAAAAAAAATGACATTTTGTAAAAATCCAAGATTGCAGAAAATTTTAAAATTCCCCATGAAATTTTTTTTTATGCGCCACTGGCTCAAAAAATATTTTTTTCTTGAAAGCTTCATCCAATACAAACATAAAAATGTGTCACTTATAAAAATCCGTGATGAAATAAAAGCGTTAAAAACAGGTCCTATTTTTACTAAATAAAATCAACTTTATTGTGCGCCATCTTGAAATTTTAAAAAATGTCAAATTTGACGTTGAATTTTTAATGTCTAATGTATGTAAACTCATTAAAATCGGTTTATTCTCTGTAAAATGCAGTTCGGGAAAAATGCACCTTTCAGAAAGAAAAATTGTTTTTGTGACAGTGGCACACAAAAAAAGTTTGTGGTGAAAGGGGGTGTCATTTTTGACACTCGTTCACTAAAATATGAAGTATATTCTTTCCAGTTATGTATTTTTTTTTTTGAATCGGTCTATTGGTTTTAAAGTTATAGACGATTAAAAAAATCTATTTTTTTGTGGCCCACCCTATATTTGTTTCATTGTCTCCGAAATCCAGTTTTAGAAAAAAATATAAAGTACTTGTGTCAAAAAGTATAAAATGTGAAAAATTCCAAGCTGAATCTGGCATGAGTTTAATCTATGTCGAACGTACTTTTTTGAAATAATCAAAGCCATGGGTATCACTTTTTTTCGAAGTTTGTGTACATCACATGTTAAATTAAGTATGTAGTTTGACCCATGAATATTTGTGATATTTCCAAGCCTAGAATATTTTGTTCTTGGTTTTTCTTTTATTTGAAAAAAAAATCCCAGTATTACCGTTACACAAGAGAAATAAATAGATCACCAATTTTAATTAATATTAAGAATTAAACTAACCACTTTATTAATATAGATCTCGTAATTAAGACCAGTAGATCTAACCCAAACTAAAACTAACATGAATAAGGAACAAAAAATAAATAACCAATAAAATATCGTTCTTTGGGGAGTTTTTGGGTAAAAATCAAATTTGACAGTAGTTATGCTTATTTTTATTGAGGATTAGGATTTTGTTTGTTTTTAATTAAAAAAAAATCTCCATGAAGGTTTTTAGTTGAATATCTTTGTTAACAAACAAAATAAAACATCAAAATTTAAGGATTTAATTTGGTTGACACGTTCAATTATTACGGATATTTTGGAACGCTTAAAATTTTGACAACATTGACGGCCGCTGTGGTAGTGTAGTCGATTTTTGGAACACATTAAAAACTGTCATTTGTAAAAATATTGAGAGATGAGAAAAAATTAAAAATTTGGCTTAATTTTACAAAATAAGTGTTTTATATGTTGGAACCTGGAAATATTTTATTATTTTTAAAAATAAATTACGCCAAAATTCTCTTCTCCTATATTATCTGTGTCTTTGAAACCGTGTGTCAAATACCAAAATTGCATTATATTTACTTATAATTAGGTACCTTGAAAAACAAAATTAAAATTTTGAGTTCAGCTGTAAAAAAAATGTTTGGACATTTTCTTTGTAAGCTCAAGATTTTGTAAAATAATTACTGTTAAGAGATTTGGTTTTATTTTTGGTTTATGAAAACCACTCGTTTTGACATGCTGATTTTCATTTTGGAAAAGTTCGGTTTTATTGTTGATTAGTTGTAGATAGTTTTTTTGTTGTAGATATTGTGGCAGAAATCAATTACAGGTTAATATTATTATAAGGATTATGAAACATTTATTTTAGTTTTATTGTAAACCTATTCTTTTGTAGGGTGATTCATTAAATTCTAGGAAAAATTGTAAGAACGACGAACGTTTTTTATAAATTTTCAGATAATGTATGTCTCTAGATTCTCAAAAAATAGCAGATACTATGAGACTATTTTAAGAATTTTCCAAGATGTTTAAATGTGTGTGGAATAATGCTATTTCCCTATCTCTTTCAAACAAATTTAAAAAACATGAATACCTATATTTGAAATGATAAGATATATACTCATTTTTAAAGTATGTAAAAAATTTATAATATACCTTATTGAAAATTTCAAATTTAATATCAAAATTTGACATTGCCATGAATATCATCAGCAATTTTGACATATATGTTCAGGGTGTCCAAAATTCGATGGTTTTGGGTACTTCTAGAGGAGATAGAGAAAATTCGACCCCCCTTTATGAAAATTTCTTCGTGGTGTTAGTTGCATTTTTGTAGAGTTTTTAAACTAGAATTAAATTACTAAATCAGATTTCTGGAGTCACTTTTAGTTTTTGACATGTAACACGTATTTTTCTTATGGACCATTCCAATTTTTTTATATTTTGAATGCTTTTTTAATTTCCTTCAAAACGATGTGCCTCTTACGAAAATCGAATAATTAGTTGTCGAGTTATTAAATATTTTCCAAAAATCTTATGGTAGGCTGTGATAAAAGCGGCACGCCACATTATTAAAAAAATGTAGAGTGTCAATCTGAGATGATAAAAATAAAGAACTATTTTACTTCTTAACTGAATTCAAGGCCTACTATTATAAATATCACTGATAAGTTATTATATCTATATAATATGCTCAGATTGCCAACCAAGGCACTCTAGATTATTTTAATAATGTAGTATGTATATATCACATCCTACTGTATGATTTATGGAGAATACGAGGGAAAATATTTAATAACTCGACTATTTATTCGATTTTTGTAAGAGGCACATCGTGTTGAAGGAAATTAAAAAAAAATTGGTGTGTAGAAAAATACCAACTTTCGGTTATATCTCAAAAGCTAAAAGTGACTCATGAAATCTAGGCTATGGTTTCTCCCCAGATTTTAAGTAAAAAAAGTGCAACTGGCAACTAAACATCACAATTAGCTGAAATTTTGCAGGAGTGATCACTTTTAAATGCTTAACAAAAATATCGGAAGGATTTTTCAAAATTCTCAATTACTTTTTCTCCAAAAATAAGCTCCGGTGCTGTCATCTATCCCAAAATAATCTCGGTTTAGAACAAATCCGATTTACAAAAAAAAAAAGAGAAATACTCACAATTTCCTCTGGATTACATTTTTCCTGTTTATATTTCTTTGCTTTAGCGAAAATAAAAACTAAGTTTCCTTTTTTCTAAAAGCCTGTGCACTCCGGAAAAGAAAACCGATCAATCAATTACACTTCATTGAATTTGGGAGACACACGCATTTCAAGTGTTGGCCGATAGGTCGCAGAATTTATACGATTCCATGGTAACTGCAGGTGTTTTGTCAACAAACTTTAAATCGGGTCGCAGTGGGACAGAAGAGTATTTTTACTTACGTTTTCTGATAGAAAACCATTCGAGGTTATGTTTATCTTTCAAAAATGTGTCTTCAAAAACATTGTTCTAAAACAAATATGAAACCACTCCGCCTGTGCGGTCGCCCTCCGAAAAAGCTCTAGCGCTGCGCGGGCATTACCTCGAGTCTATCAAAGAACCAAGAGAACTTTACTGACTCGCTGGGATTACTAGGAATTCGCATAGAAACATTCGGCGCCCCACATAATTTTGTTTTTATTTTTATTCAACCATTTTTTTTTTATTTAAATTATTGCGGCATAGTTATGTGCAAGTGTACTAGTGAAATCTTGAAGTGTAAAGGATAGATTTTAGAACCCCAGTTTCAAAAGCACACGGATACTTGAGTACTAACAAAACAGGTCAGTAAAGCTCCATTTAGAGACTCTTGCTAGTCGTTGACGCTCCTGTTTAAAATAGAATACGATTATTTCGTCTAGCACCAGTAGCCGATTTTTAAATCTGCATGCTTTTAAGTTAACCCGTTGTCGGTATCGGCTAGCGGGAGTGTGAATTCAATTATAAATGCAACCTTAAACATTACTTTAATACGTAGTTGGGTAGCGTGGCGTGGGCGTAGAACGCGAAAAGTCAAAATAAGTAACCTAACCCCAAATTTTTGGGCCGGTGCTAAAAATCTTCTGATGTCCCACTGTGGATAAACATAAATAAAGTCTCCGCGTTGCCATGGAAAACAAATTCAATGACTTAAAATTTTGCAAAAAAATCAGGTCGACATAGTTAAATTGATTACCCGTACAGTGTTGCTAAAAACAATTGATCTCCAGATTGCAACTACGACCTTAAAAACTCTACAAAAGTGCAATTAACACTACGAAGATATTTTCACACCTAAAAAAGTTATAGGGCCTATGCCAAAATGCAGACTTTTCAGAAAGCCCCCGTAGCTTGGGGTGACATAGCCTCGCAAAGGGGGTCAAATTTTGGACACCCTGTACATAAAAGCTAATGAAAAATTACTATACGTAACTTGTATTTATAACTTTTTTCTTGCTTTCATAATAATCAAGTTAAGGGGGGTGCTAAAATATAATGGATCACCCTGTAATAATGGGTCAAATGGGAGTACCAGGCTACGGAACAGCTAATAAAGTTCTAAAATGATATATCTTAAATCGAATTTTAATGTTGTCTAACTTAAAAATAAAAAAGTGGGAAAGTTGGCTCCATAAGAACAAACCAAATTGAATTGAAAAATGTTTATAGAGTCTGGCCTGTCTGGTTACATTGGTTGTTTGAGTGCAACATCTACACTGGGGAAAGGGGAGAAAGAAATCTGTGTTACCAATTTTAATAACAGAATTATGCAACTAAAAACTTATTAAATTTGGATTAAATTTTGACCCTTATTTATTAATTAATGAGGTTTAAGATATTTTTTGAAAAAGCCAATATATACAATATATAATACTCACAACCTATTTAAAAGTTTCGACATTTTTTGTAAATTTAACATGTGTTTTCCTTAAACATCTTTTGTAGTCAACGTGGCAACATTGATTGTTTGTTGCGGTTTCTCGATTTTTCCTGGAATGTCGTTATTGTTTTAAACTTGAAAGTTTCAGCACTTGTTAATAGTGTTTTTTTGATATTTTTGTGAAAAGTCTGTGGCGAAAAATGGTTCCGAAGTGTATTATTATATGCAAGTTGAAATAAAAGCCGGGGGACCGCAGTATTTCGTTTCACAGGTACGTTAAATTAAAATATTAACTAAATATTAGGTTAGAATTCGGCATATTTGGCCATTCTTAATAAACAAAAGCAGGAAATCTGTGTTGCCGGCTTGTCATTAATTTCAGTGTGAATAGGGATTTTCATAGCACCTTTTTCTTATTTTTATAGTTGTACATCCTACTTGAATACATTTTTAGGTTTTTTTTTATAGAAACATAGATTTTTATTACTATATCTAAACCATTTAATTAAACGGAACTAAAAATTATTGAAGGTATTTTAAATATTATTAAAAACAGGGGAAACGGATTAGGTTAACATGACAACAATGGGATGAAGATATTGAACTCAAACACCCTGCCCTATGTCTGAAAAAAAGCTCCTTCTGGTAGTTCAATGTTCTAAGGTTGTTATTAACTAGGGTAAATTTGACAACCCTCTAACGTTTATTTTACTGGAATATTGTGGGGTTTTCAACGACCGCAACGAACGACGGATCAACGAGTCCAAAACGTTGATAATTAACTAGAGTCAATTAATTTACGTTCTTTCAACGTTTCTCTTTACAAGACATTTGTGGCCAAATAATCAATGCAGTTGCGACCAGTTTCAAAATATAACTGTATCTGAAAACTATAGAGGGCACCTCCTTAGTCGTAAATCGGTTAGGTTTTCAGTAAACCAAGAAATGATTATTGCCGCCATATTGTTTTCTTTTCCTGATTTGCGCCGCTAGGCCATTTGTGTAATTGGTTAAAAAAAATCTTGTTTTTTTGCTGAATTTTGATGATTTTTTTACTTAGTTTTAGTAATTTTTAGTACACCATACCAATATGGTATGGGGGACTATTAAAATAGTGAAATTCTGACTTCTTAATTTTATCAAAAATGAGTTACTAAGGTTTCAAAACATCTTAATCGACGAAAAAAAAGTTGTCTGTCGGTCTGTTCACTAATAGCACAGAATACTCCAGGGATATCCCAGTAAGGTGCTGTGGATATCTGAGTGTTCTGGCACATTCACAGTATATTCGTAGGATTCGTGCTCTGAATAACTTTCAAGTTAGCACATGAACAACACATTTAAAAGACATTCTCAGAATATCCTACTTAGTACATTAAGCGAACCTTCTATGCAGGATGTTCCCGGAATGTTCTGTGAAAGTCCGAAAAATGTCTTTTTTGGACATTGTCAGCACATTTAAAAAACATTATTAGGATATCCTGGACAGTACATTCAGCGAATATTCCATGCAGAATATTCCCTGAATGTTCTACTAAAGTTCGGAAAATGCCCTGCATATCCTGGATAGAACATTCAGCGAATATTCTATGCAGTGAATGTTCTGCCAATTTCCTTCCTCATCATTATCATCATAAAATCATGCCTTGAAAGAAAATAATATTGTTTTATCTACGATCATACTTACGCAGCCTGTTGGGGTAGGCTAATATTTATTTCCAATAAAAAAATAATTATGAAAATCGGTTGAGCCGTTCGGGAGTTATTCTGCATAGAACAATAACAACGGGGAGGGGGGGTAATATTTTTATCCCATAAAAAAAGAATTATGAAAATCCGTTGAGCCGTTCAGGAGTGATCCTGATTTTATGTAAAAAAAAACAATTCACGGTGCTCTTCTATGTCGAAAAGGTTATACCCCGCTAATATATAATTTCTCCTATAAGCCCCCGTAGCGCCAAAGGTTAAGTCGTTGGAAAAGTGTTATATGGATGCCAGAAGGTTGAGGGTTCGAATCCCATCGCTGTTTAAAAACCTTTTTTAAAATTTTTTAGGGTGTTTTGTGAGAGAACATAGTTTTTCAAGCTCATAATTGTGCTATGAAAATGCTGCGAAAATATTGTATGAATGTTTCACCAGAATGTTCTAGGAATATCAAAACTGCGGACACAGAACATTCCCTGAACATCCCTGGTATGCCGAGAGGATTTGAGAGAACATTCAGGGAATGTTTCCAATATCCTAGCTGAACATTCAGCGAATGTTCGGGGAATATTTCTGTGCTATTGTCTGTCTGTATACACGATACCTCAGAACTCCTTAATCGATTTTAACGAAATTTGGTACAAAAATCCTCTATCGGCTGACCATGAACTGATTAACTTTTGGGTAGGGTGGTGGGAGATTAAAGAGGGGATAAAATATTTTAAAAAATTGTAACTTTGGAACAAAAGCAAATAGCGATATACGGTTTTCAGATTTAAGTTTCCATGAATATGGACTAGAAATTTTGTTATAAAGTCGTCGTGTTAAAAACGTTAAAATATATAAAAAAAAAATCATAACTTAATAAGTAAAAAGCAGCTGCTATTGATATGTGGTTTTCAGATTTTGGATCTCGTAAATATTACCCAAAAATTTTGTTTTTAGGTTCAAATCTTTTAAAACTACAGTTTTCGAGATATTTTCATTTCCTTTCAACATAAAATAATTGATTGTATGGTGGATTATCCGTGCTTTCTAGCACCAATTTTTGAGTATTCTTTTAGACTGGCTATCTGCCAGACAGACCAAACCCAATTTTTTTTCTATGACTGGCTACAGTTACAGTTTAAAATAGGTTTAGGGTATTTTTAAAATTTTCAGTATTTAAATAAAAAAAGTAATTTAGCAAAAAAATAAGAAGGATTGAAGGCCCGCTTATTTTTTAAAGCTAAAATATCCATATTTGACGAAAAACTAAGGTTTGTTGGTAAATTTAGTGGATGGCACAACTCAAAAAATACGCCGTTTTTACGCAACGTTAAGTCACCTTTGGCAACGTTAAAACGTGGACAAATTGTTCCTTGGGATAGGTTTCCTTTTTTCTAAGAACCTGGGCACCCCGGTCAAGAAAATTAATGATCGATAAATCTTACTTTCTAAGCGTAGTTCAAGGGTTGTAATGAGTTAGTAGTTACCTACATGAATTCAGTGTTGCTAAAAACTATTTTCCTAGATCGTAACTATGACCTTAATAAACTATTTGAAGTGAGGTGGTTAAAAAAACAGCAAGCAAAATTTAAAAAAACATTACTTTAGAACCTTGCCAACATCTATAAAAAGCCATAGATTAAACAAACGAATTTACAAAAATAAAATCCGAAAAATACTTGAGGAAAAACAACCTTATTGTGGTTTTTTTTGTGACCAAAGTTCTTATCTGTTATTCCTGAGAAAAAAATGCGTGTGAAACGAATTTGGAGAACTTCTCTGTTCTTTCTGGTTGTAAAACTTAAAGAATGCACATGTTTTTAGTGTTTTATTAGATTTTAAGTGAAATAATTTTAAGGTAAGTTCCTAATTTGTTTAATTTTAGTGTCTAGTTATTTTTAATATTTCTTGATAATACTATAATTCCTAAAAAAAAAATAAAAATCTTATATTCATTCTCCTATATTGTTTTGGCTTCTTACAAAGAAAATAAAATTACAGGACTTGACATTTTGTGTTTGGATTTTACCCACCAGACTTGGGTAGGATTTTTTTCTATAAATATTTTTTTCGGGAAATATTTAAAGAAATTTGGTGCGAAAAAAGGCCCAATTTTTTGAAAGTCGTCCCTTTTTTGTCCCTAAAGTCTTTTTTATCACTATATCTCGCGCCGATCTCTGATATTGTGATTTTTTATGACGATTTTTTTAACTCTACCGGAAATTTTTCGTAAAATGGGTCAGTTTGTGTTACATTGTTGTAATCGAATAATTATTATTGTACAGATTTTTTTTTAGTTTAATTTTGACCGCTGATATACGTTTAATTATTGCAGATTTTCTAGTATACAAAAACCCCTAGAAATTATCCATATTTCTTTAGTGAAGTAATAGTAAATTTTTCGTATTTTGTGTTTAGCCATTTCATTTTTGAATTTTTATGGTACAAATTTTTTAGGGATAAAAATTTTAAAAATTTTACAAATAATTAAAAAAATTTTTATAAATGGAAGTATATTTTCTTTTCAGAGGAATCTAAAGTCACTTTTTTGGAAAAATTAGTTACGTTTTGTACCTTCCTTTTTTAGCGTTCGAAAAACAGGTCATCACTTAAATGCTTAAATGCGACCGAAGCCAAAGTAGAAAAAAAAATAAATTGTACATAGTTTCCCAAAAGAATTATTACAGGAAAATGAAAAGAATTAATTAAAAATAAATTTAAAAATATCACGCCACACTAATTTTGTTTGTTGAATTATAAAAATTTTAATCACAGGTGTAACAGAATTCTAGTTTCTTTATTTTATCTGAGAGGCTGTTTTCTGCCGGTATATCTGTTGTCAACCCTTGTCACATGTGTTTTGCTTCTCTAAAATTTTCTGAGAAAAAGTAAACTTCGTAATATCTATTTATTAGTACCAAGTCATTTTAAAATCTTATATTTATTGTTCAGACGTGACCATTTTAAATTACTTTTGAAAAAAATATGTGGTTTGTCTCATGTCATAAACATCCTCTGTCTAGGATCTTTTGGACTTTCCGAAATATGGGTCTCGAACGTTTCAAAAAACAGGCAATATAATAAGGGGGGTACCTCGAAAAAAATCCAAGGAGTCTAAAATTTTTATATATTGTTGGGGGGGGGTCTAAAAGTAAGATCACCAAGTTTGTGTTTTCCCATCCGCCATTTTGAAAAAACTTTGTAACCGACTTTTCTCCGTTTCTATTGGTCGGAGGCGAAAATGTCTGAGAACAAAAATATTCAGCATAAAATTTTCAACATTTTTGTACGAGTGTTCAACTTTCTGTAGTTAGTTTCCAAAAAGTTTTAATGTATTTTGACCAACAAAAAGTGATTTTTTTAACAACTTTAAATGAAAAAGTTGTAGATTTTGGAAAAATCCTATAAAAATATGTATATTGTTTATAATTAATTAAACAGTGCCTGAGCTGCAGCGACTGAAAGTCGGTAAAAATTAAAATGAATTCGCGTGTTGTGGATTGTAGATATTATATTAATATTTATAGTAATAGCAGTACAAATGAGGTATCAAATTAAAGCTTGTGACGTGCGCTTCACAAATTACCTGGTCTGTCGACATGAAAATTGCCGAAAATATCTAAAACTAAGCAGGGAGAGTTAAACCTGTAACAAAAAATATTGAAAATTTTATGCCAAAGGTTTTTGTTTCTACACTTTTTTGCTTCCGACCAAGAGAAATGGAAAAAATCGGTTCCAGCGTTCATTCATTATTTATTGGTTTTCTAAAAGTTTCATGCTATTCAGCCGCTGCGCTGTATCAAAATAGTTAGGATAAGTCAATTTCTCTATTTCTTTTTGTCATCTAAAAATTCTCAGATTCCCATAATATTTCACTTTATTTCTGTCTTTTTTTATTGTATTGTTGTGATGGGTCTCTAACTTTAGTGAAGTAATAGTCACGCCTTAGGAGTAGTAGAAAGTAGTTTTTTTCTCATTTTCAAAATTTAAGACTCATTCGGTTGTTAGTTTTCGAAACTAGTAGACGTGTGTCTTGTGCTTTCTAATAAGGTAAAAATTATTATTTTATATGTCTCTTTTTAATCCTTTTAATTTTACAATAGAAAACACTACTTTTGTGTATGTAGAAATTATATTCTGTCTTTTTGCTTGCGTTATTAGATTAGATTTTTTTTTTAGATTAGATTTTTTATTTCTAAGTGCAATAATAATAATTATACACAAAAGCTGTATGAAAAAAATATATTTAAGAAGTTACCTACTTAAGACTTAATTAAACAGAAAAGACAAGAGTCCCTACATACATCATTGGTTACATGAATAAAAAAAACAAATAATAATAAAAAGATTAGACTGAAACTACACGGGTTGATAAGTTCACAAATTTTAGGTAATTTCAGTAGAAAGTAGGTATGTTTTGGAAAAATGAATTCAATTGGTAGATTGTGGGTTTTTGTTAACGATTCTTTTTGTTGGTTAAGGGTAGCGTGAACAGAAGAAAAGTAAGTTGGTGGTCTAATTAGTTATTTACTTGATTGAAGTTAGATTCGATATAATAAAGGTCAATCTACTGGGTTTCATTCTCTTGTTGAGTCATGGGTTTGTAGATAAGTCTAAGATAGTTTTGTATAACTTTTGTGATATAAGTTCATACTAGAAGTAGTTCATACTAGAAGTAGTTCCGACAGATAATAGAAAAATATAGTTGTTCTTCTTCCTTACCACAAAAAAAAAGAGACAGTCATACAGAATTAGCACTAAATTTACGCTTATGAAATGGGTAAATGGGGTCTATATTTCAATTTTAATTCTCGACCAGAGTGAGGGATTTTAATGAAGAAACAAAAAACAGTAAATTATATCCTGAAAAATAATCCAACTGTAAATTAATCTAACATGTGGGACTCTTCCCCAAACATAGATAGATGATTTATCTTGCAGGAGCGTTTGGTGCGCTGCTTGGATGGAGCAAAAATAGGAGGTACATGCTGCCTCAATTTTTAGAAAATACAATACAATTACAACCCTAGTAGATGTGCGCAGGCTGGCGACTGCGGCTCGAGCGCTTCCACCTAAAACGAAGCGGGATCCCGATCCGGCAGTCGGCCCTTAGCATCCATCGATGTACCTGAAACAAAGAAAAGAGCAACTTAGCTGTGATATTAAATGTATTAAATACCGTAAACCTCAATACAAACTAGTAACAATTATTCCGGTGTGTTTTATTTGTGTTCGGACATCACAATGACCATTTTTTCTCACTATTTTTATAGGCTACTTTTTTACATAAAAAAACATATATCTTGGTATCACAACAATAAAATTGGTAAAACTAACAAGGCAATAAAGCATTTAATAAACTTCCAATGAGCATTAGACAGGTTCAAGAAAAATTTAAAGTCATTCTCACTGAATACACGTTATAACAGTCACTCTAATGACTTTGAACTTATGTTAGATGATTAGGTACGAAATTTTTTGAATTAGATTATAATTGTGATGTCCAGGGTGTGCCTGTTGAGTGGTCGGTATTTTTGTTTGTTTGTTTATATAGATATTTATATATGTAGAGGGGGGGTGTTAACCAAATTTAAAATTGTTTATTTATCCAAATTTTGATGTCAAAATCATGAAATTTTTTGAGAAAATAACACTTTAAATGCAATTTTGGACTAAAATCGTAAACATTGATGGGGTATTGGGAATTTGAGTTGTTGTTTGAAAAAATGAATGCGCAGCCGAAAATTTTTGAGAAGATTACTCTTAAAATGTAATTTTTGACAACAAATCGCACGCAAAATATTTTGAGAAAACTACATTAAAACAAATAAAAAAGACAAACATTTTTGTAGCGGTCATCAACGAACAAAATCGTAAAAATGAAAAATTTTGCAAATTATGATTTTTTAAAAGATTTTTGTTAAAACTGAAAGTCCTCTTGTATTTTATTCTCTATATATTTTATTTCTGCTGTTATTTGATTGGTATATAAGCAGGCTTCTCGGGGTGGGGGGGGAGGGGTAACCCCAAACTCGGTGCGTCGCTGGTCTATTTGTTATTTTAAGTATCTTAAGTATTTTCCAGTAGTTTTACTATTTGTTGACACATCTGATATAGGTACAAAATGTATCATGGAGAAAGAATTGAATAAATAACTTTGATATGTTTTCACTTGATTCGGTAATTAACAAAAACATTATTGAAGTATCCCAAATTCATCATTCATCATTCTAATGAGAAAAATAAGAGTCTGAAAATGAAAATGGTTTGGGGAAATTCTCAACCAAAAAGACAAACACGTATGAGAACTATTTTTCGGGAAAGTTAAGGATCCTAGACAGAGGATACTTATGAGATGAAAGCGCATTTTTTTAAAGTAATTTAAAGGTGTCATATCCGAACAAAAATCTCAAGGTAGAGTTTGTATCGGGGTAAGTAAAAATGTCATACTGGCAAATCCTGCTCGTGCGAGAATTTCTGAGAGTTTGCTGCTTTAACTTTTAGATATCTCGGAGAATCAATTATTTCTATAACTATCTCCTTAATCTAAGTTTTAAGCTATCTCTTTAAATATGGACGGTTTTAAATAAAATCGCTTTCTCCGATGTCATTAAATATGTCAATTTAAATAAAAAACTAATAAATAAACTTAGTTAACAAGAAGTTAAAGTGTTTAGAACAACCCTAAAATGGGGTTTAAAGCGATAAACCTTTCTTAAATCGCTTTAAAATAAAATTTTTAACCGTCCTTATAAAAAAGAGCTTTAAGAGGACCGTATAAACAAATAAAAGTAATGGTCAGTGTCAAAAAACTGGTCCGCAGCAATTTGGAATGGAGTCTACTTAGTTCACACGCACCACAAGTTTCTCATTTAAAACGTTAGACAAAATTTTGTTTCAGAACACACAAATTGAGCCCCTTTCCCTCTAGTAGATTACTGATCCTGTGACAAATCCCTCGCTAGGTATTAAATAACAAATAGTACGCATGCAGCCGCGTTCTGGTAAAAAGTATATCTGGGCGCACAGAACCTCAAAAAAATGTATCTAAGAGAACGTTCACTGTCTTTCTGTCTTCCAGTGTTGACAACTCGCGGCTAAACCTAAAAAAAATTTTACCTGCGTTTTTAAATCAATTATCAAAGCTTGTAAAAAATAACCATTGTTCCGACTGTCTAAGGGACAGTTTTTATGACAGAATATTTTTTGCTATTGGCAGGCCCTATACATTTATTTTTCTGTCTAGATGTTTACTGTCCTTCTCCTAGCGGGGGTAGTGGTCTCTTCGTCGGCCATTCTAGAAGATTTTTTTAGCAACCAGGATTTCAACCTGAAAAACTGCTCAGACAACCAGTTCATGTGTTCAAACTACGATTGTATTGATAAAAAAGGAAGGTGTAATGGTATTACAGAGTGTCAGGATTTTTCCGATGAAAAAAATTGCGGTAAGTTTAAATTTTTTTGGGTGGTAATCTCTCTTCAACTGTCAAAATTTGCATTGCCTCTGACAAGGCTCTGCACGCAAATAAAATATGTACAGGCAGGTTCAAAAAGACCTATTTTTAAAAACTGTCCGCCATCTTGAATTTTTAGGAAACGTCAATTGTAACACCAAATTCCTAAATTTTAAAATCCTGACTTTTCGAAATAAAATATTTTTTGTTAATTTTGAACATTAAGGTTACATATTTAGAATTGCTTTTTATCTGAAAAAACTTGACTTTTTAAAAATTTATCATTCACGGAGTTGAGAAAAGATTCACAAATAATTAAATATATTTATGAATTATAATTTAAATTTCTGTTGGAACGGTAGGGAACTTTATTGTTTTACTTAAAAAGGGCTAACACTGAAATTTTTAAATACTTGTACAAACTGACATGGTGAGGAAAGAGAAGAGCATTAACTCTGCAAAAATTGGGCTATTTTCATAAAAACTAATACTACACTAAAGAGAAACGAAAATTTGTTTAAAACTTGCCTATTTTTTTAACTTCACGGATATCAAAAAGTCAATTGCCCAAATCACATACATTAACGGCCCAATTACATCGTTAAACCGGCAACGCTGTTGGGTCCGTTTATTAGGCAATTCTTTTTCCGCATGTTTCTCGGAAACGGGACTTCCAAATGGCCTGAAATTTTGCCTAAATTGTTTATTGGACTATGTTTTTCCATCAAATCTTGGTACTTTTATAAAATTTTGTTTATTTTTTGAAAAAAACTGTTTTAGCTTTTGTGGTGTTTCAAAATTGCCGCGTCCATATTACGTCAGAAACAGTCAGAAATACCCTTTATAGAGACCTGTAAAACTAAATTGGAAATATTTGTAATTTTCCAAATAATGGACACCTAATTTCAAAAACTCTCTAGATTGTATTAATAAGCTTTGTAATCCTCTTCCTCTAATAAAAAACAAATTGAGTATTATTTTCCTCTAAAGCTAAAACATGCGGAAATGTAAAAACATGGACTATAAGGGTTACCTATCAATATTAGTTATATGCCTAGCATCAAAAATTACTTAAATGGTTATATTATAGATACCGCCACCATCAAAATTAACCACCCACGTCTTTTTTTTGTGAGCTTACCCTAGGCATAGTTTCTAGTGTTCTCCTTTCCTTAATGTATTTGGCTAAGAGAGATCTAGCATATATACCTAGGTAACACCCCTTACCAGGAAAAAAAAATTATGCCATGCAAACATCGAAATTGGTCGACTCACTGTATTTGCAACTAACCAATGTCAGTGTGTCTGCCTGACATTCTTCATAACCTTAGTTTTGTCGTTTTGTTTTGGAGTTCGTCGGCCTGGTTTTTGTGTTTTATTTAATAATTTTTCCTTTGGTGAAAAGCTACTTTTTAGAACCCTTAAGTGGTCTGTGTGTATGACCATTTGACTAGTTGTCACTGCTCTCAATTCGATCACCTAGGTGATAAATGAACAATCCCTCATAGGGTCACTGGATCCTGAGACCTGCGGTCCCAGCCGCAGGTTTTAGGATCCAGTGACCCTAATCCCCAATGATTCGCGGCGCAATCTGTGAACAGGAGAATACAGTAAAGAAACCAGAGATAGATAATGAGTGGTAGATGACGTATTGAAATCGATTGACAAATTTATATTATCTCTGGATTGTTCTTGCGCCGTTAAGATTCGGCAACAAAAACAATCAACTCTCTCTACCTATATCTAAAATCTTACTGACATGCTTTTCAAGTGGAAACCTAAAGTGTCGTAAGTGGGGAGAAAATTAAATTGTTCTTGACTAATGGGATCTATTAGAGCTTTAACCATCTATTGTCACATTTACGCAAATGATAAACGTAAAATGGAAGAGCTCTATATTTCGACAAATTAAGTAGGTAGTTTTACATATTTTTAACTGTAATTTTTGGTTTAACATAATCCTTTAGGTATTGATGTATGCAAAAAAAGTTAAAAAATCAATTTAATTTTTCCTTATGGTGAACAGTCACGGAGATGATATTTTTAGGGTAGAAATTTTTTAAAAATATGGAAAATATTAAAATTTTAAATTTGTTTTCCGAGTACAAGACAAACAGACCTTTTAGCAATATTCTATAATTCTATTAAACGCTGTTTACCAAAAATACATGTTTTTTAGCTAGTGAACAACAAAAGTTGATTAGTTTAAGAGTTTAAGCAGTACCCTCTCCAGATAGGCCGATCAACTCATACCGATTTAGTGTCCTTTTATCCACCTTGGCTGCCATTTTCACTCAAAAGTGACAGATAATCCATTAGTTTTCTGTCAAAATGGCGGCGAAGGTGGATAAAAGGACACTAAAACGATAAGAGCTGATCGGCCTATGTGGAGAGGGTAATGGTTTAAGTTCACACTATAAATTTTACTTTTTTACCAGTACCGCATTTTAAAGAAATGGAGGTTGCATCAAAAATACCCGTTTTTAAAAATTGTCCGCCATCTTGGATTTTTATCAATTGTCAATTTTGATATTAAATTTATTGAGTAATGGAAAATCAAAAAAGTCCTGTTTTTTTTGGAGCCCCTTATGTTTTGAGTCACAGTCAAAGCACAGGGTTAGTAAATCGATGACAGGAACTGACTTTTGATGTTTGAAAAAAAAAATAATTAAAGTTTATAAACAATTTTGGTAGACATTTAAAATAGGGTTGCCACCCGTCCGGGCGGGTTTTTGTAAATTGTCCGGAATTTCTGCGCACGACAATTTTTGTGCCTTCAAAAATCATTTTGAAACCATAAAATATATTTGCTATGTTTTCATAGATATTGAGTTCGTTTTCAAAACTCATTGTATCTTTTTCTTTTATAGAGCGTGTTCTTTATCAAGAGCAAGAACACGCTATAAAAAAGAAAAAGATACAATGAGTTTTGAAAACGAACTCAATACCCATGAAAACATAGCAATTATTCTTTAACAAATTTAACTATAAACACACATGTTTAGAATTTTATGATTTCCTTTTGCAGTTGGAACAATCTGAACTGTTAAATAAAATTCAATCTATAACAATATATTTTTTTTATACCTTCATCAAATTTTAGTAACTGTCTGCAGATAACTAAAGCATGGCTTTTTTGGTTACCGATGCAAAAAAACTTTTTTTGATCACGGGTGCAAAAAAATATTTCTGTCCGTTGTTTACCCAAAATTAAAGGGAAATAGCGGAATATAGTAATATTAAAAAAAAATAATTATTCTTGCCTAAAAATTAAGTCATTTTCGCCGGTTTTCACCAAGTATTTACGAAAAAATCGTCAAAATTTCAAACTGTCAAAGATTAAAATGTCGCAAGATTTAGCGTCACCGAGTAAAAAGGCACATCGCTATGGAAACCGCATTGTTATTTCATTTAGCAGCCGCCTTGATTTATAGTGTAAAGATGATGTGTTGCGAGAAGTGCTCTTCGTTCGAGCAGCGCCACCTAGAGGAGAATTTTTTTTCTCTTCTACGAGAAAAAAATTTCTACTCTAGGTGGCGCTGGCTAGAGATTTTTAAAAGTATTTTCCTGTTTTTCTTGGATTTTTTGATAAAGATATTAAAAAAAATAGTGTTAACTTTTTTTAGTCGCGTTTTTAAATACCTCGCTGCGCTCGTTATTTAAACCAACGCTTGTAAAAAAAGCACTATTTTAGCCACTAGTTGTTAAAACAACTATTGTTGTAGACTGAACTTTTCAGATTACTGCATTTCTTTAAAAATTGCACAAAAAAACGAAACATTGTTGAAGAATTGAGACTGGGGCCCACTTTTTTTTAATGTGATTGTTGGAGCTTGTAAAATAAGCTGGAGTTTTTAAATTTTGGTAAGGAAAAACCTGTCAAAGTCTGGAACCTGGAAAACCCTGTATAAAATGTCATTAATTGTTTTAATTTTAGTTTAATTTTTGTCAGGAACAGCATTCAAGAAGAAATTACATTTCTTTATAGGTACAGTGTTCTCAAAATTTTCACCCTCGGCGCATTTATGACGTGATTTTGGCGACAAATCTATAATTGAAACTATATGTAACCAGACCCACTTTTTAATAAATATTTTACAAAAAATTTAAATTTTCTAGAACTACATATTTGTTTAAATTAAAACATCATTTCTAGTTACAAATTTATTGTCAAAAACATTTAAAACGCGCGTAAAAAATTACATTTTTAATGTAATTTTCTTTAAACTTTTGCCTGCGGCGGACTTAAGACGTGATTTGATTGAACCATTAAGTTAAAATAAAAGTGCTAAATAAATTTTTGCAGCAATGTCCGGATTTTGTCCGGTGTTTTTGTCCCAGTTTTACAATTTTAGAGATGGCAACCCTATTTAAGAAAATTGAATTTTTCGTTCTTCTAAGAAAAGTTATTGACCAGTTCAACTGTTTAAAATAATCTTTTGGAACTAAGACCGTTTATTGTGTATTTTTTTTAGATTTCTATCTATGCAAAGAACCCAATTTTTTCCGATGCTTAAACCATAGATGCGTATCGAAAAGTTTTGTCTGCGATGGGGTGAACGATTGCGATGATCTTTCGGATGAGAAAGATTGTGAAAATTTTAAGGTAAGCAAAAAAAATTTCTCTCTAGAAAACAAACACATCTGACACCTTCGGTGTAAAACCACTGTAGGAGGTGGCGAGGAACTGCTTGGTTATTCTACGTATTACGACATCTTCGTCAACAAAATAGACACTTAGTTAATTTTCGGGTTTATCAGCATTCGTATCCTTATCTGTATCGAGTCGACCTATCGAGCAGGTGTACTTTTAAACTAATGGCGAATGCGTCACAGCTCCAGCTGATCAAATGCGCCAAAACATTGTTTCGTATGCAGGGACGGTTGTAACGTTACGACTCCCTTATTGTACCTAACGAGGTAGTGCATTTAATCAGCTGGAGCTGTTGCGCATTCGCCATGATTTTAAAAGTGCACCTGCTTGATTGGTCGACTCGATAGAGATAAGGATACGCATGCTGATAAAACTGAAAATTAACTTTAAGTGTCTAATATCATCCAATAAGGCTTTTATCTCTTATAGGCTAAGCTACATAGGAAAAAATTAGAACCCAAATTTTTTTATTAACAAGCTTAGGCATCCACTCTTTAACCTACTAAAATTCCGCATTCCTACCCCCTCGGGAACTGTCATTTTTAACCTACAAAAAACTGCAAGAAAGCGTTTTTCTTGGATAGCTCCTAGACGGTGTCAGACTGTCAAAAGTGACAAATAGGAAAAATGTTGCAAATTTAATTATCTATCAATAAGTAAATAGTGATAGTGTAGCTTAAACTAGAGGCCCTCTATACATTTGACAGTTATTTTGAGGCCCTCTATACATTTGACAGTTATTGTTTTATCAGAGGTGGGCAACTCATATTGCCCTCTCTTTCTATTTTTTTTCATATTTGCATGTAAAACGAATTTTATGAAATGGACTGATGTTTTGTTGTCTCTTTTTATAATTTCCCCAGACAGTTTTTGAAAGATTGTTTTTTTTGGTTAGTAAAATATGTCAAGCGTTGCTAAAAAAAAACAAAAACCAACAGTGAATACACACGGTACATATTAAAAATGTAAATAATAGGTAAAATAGAAAGACTCCTTTGTTACTCTCTTCTTAAAATATGGAAACATAATGTGTTATTTGTTAACGAGTACACTTGATTTAAAAAAAAAACTCGTACATGCATTTTTTCCTATGCCACAAAATTTAGCTTTCCATTAGTGTATACTATTATAAGGCACCAGCTTAGTATGCCTGACAGCTTAAAATTCAGTGTGACATCCTTAAAAATGCCACAGATATCAACATTTACAAAAGTTCAAATTATCACTCGAGTTATAGAAGACGGCTGGTCTATAAGAAGAGCGGCCACCCATTTTGTAGTTGATAAAATGACGATAATGCGATGAAAAAAGCGCTGGATTGAAAATAATTCTACGGATAGGAAAGATGGATCAGGACGACCAAAAGTAAGTTCTGAAGTGCAAGATGAGAGACTTATTGACCATCTCAGACAAAATTCTTTGTCAACGTCGGTTGAAGCAGCTAATGTAACATTATTTCCGGGGTATTTAGCGACAGTAAATAGAAGAGTAACGAAATCAGAACTCTCTTGTCGAGTTGCTGCAAAGAAGCCTTTTCTAATAGAAGAACAAAAACAGGCCAGAGTGATTTTTGCACTGAACAACGTTCTTCGTGATAATGACTTCTGGGAGAGGGTGGATTTCACTGACGAAAAAATTTTTCAATCGTCTTCAAGCAGCAGGAGAATTTTAGTTTATCGTCCACTAAATTCTAGATTTGAACCCGATTTTCAAACCAAATTAAAAAAGCTGAGCATTTTTCTGTAAACATGTGGGGCTGGTTTAGTGCTAGAGGTTTGGGTTTTTTTTGGAGAATCGAAGGGAGATTCAATAGTGAACGATATATTGATATCCTTGAAAACGTTATGCTGCCATCTGTACAGGCTTTACATGAAAATAATGACTTCGTTTATCAGCAGAACAACTGTCACTTCCTTGGCTAGCCAACAGCCCTGACCTTAACCCAATGGAAAATATATGGGGTCGAATCGTTAAAAAAAGGAATTGGAGACCACGAAATGCTGAAGAGTTAAACGATGCTATTTATCGCGCATTGGATCAGCTCTCAGAAGACCATCAGTATTTTCAAAATTTAACCTTTTCAATGCCCAGACGTTTGCAGCTTGTAACAGAGAAAAATGGTGATCCTATTAAATACTAAATTATTTATTTTAGTTCTTTTTTAAGTTAAAATAATTAGTATTAAGTTTACCATCGTTTTTGTCCTAATCCAAGTTTCCTATTCGTGGAATTGTTTTCAATCCAGCGCTGTTTCCATCGTATTATTGTTATTTTATCAACTCCAAAATGGGTTACCGCCCTTTTTATAGAACAGCCTTCGTTTGTTACTCGAGTGATAATTTGATATTGTTCAACAAAGACTTTACTAAAAAATTATTTTTGCTGATTTTTTAGTATTATGCAAAATTTAATATAAAAATAAGGTTGCCTTTAATTCAAGTAAAAAAATATTTTCAGTTTTAGAGACCTTTTTTAAACAATATAACAAATTGTCGTACTTTTGAAGTTTTTAGGCATTTTAGCTGGTAGTCCGTATATATTATACACTTTTAGAAAGGTCAATTTCGTGACTGCATGTATGCGTTTTTTTTTTAAATCATGTGTACATATGCTAAATGTGTCGGCCCTGACTCACCTCTGGTAAAACAATAACTGTCAAAAATCATATACAGGTCCTCTAGCTTAAACCACTTCTTCTACCAGAAAAATTGAAAAACCTCAAGCAAAAATGATGCCAATTTGAACAATTTCTTGCATATTCCTTTTTAGCATTTTCATCAAGATTTCTCAACCTACAAATACCAAACTTGGTAGGATTGATCTAACACTAATGACCTAAATTACATCAGAAAATTAAATTTTTCCAGTGGCGTAGTCCGATTTTCTTAACTAGAAAATTTCAAAATGTACCAAAACTCTTTGATACGCCACTGTTACTGACATTTTCAAAAAAAGGCACCGCACTATTTACTTATTGATAGAGAATTAAATTTGCAACATTCTTCTTATTTGTCACTTTTGACAGACTGTCACCGTGTAGGAGTTATCCAAGAAAAACTCTTTTTCGGAGTTTTTTTAGAGGTTTGAAATGACATTTTCCGAGGAGGTAGAAATGGGGACTTTTAGTATGATAAACGGTGGGCCTTCCTAAGCTTGTTAATGAAAAAAAAATGGGTTCTAATTTTTTCCTCTGTTCAGAAAATTTATATCTAATTGTCAATTGCACCGCAATGTTAAAGCTAGTTTACATCTAATCGGCGTTTAGAATGTGCTTTCCCATTGAACTTAGAATACCAAGGTGTCACATTCTAAACGGAATTTAAATTTGAACTTGGTTTAACACTACGGTGCAATTTAACAATAAATTGCCTATCCCGACAGTTTTTAAGTTATTGAGTAACAAAAAGGCTAAAAATTCAACATTGAAACAAAACTCCGATTGGTTTTTGTCCAGGCTGAACATCTGTCCCTTAATACAAGCTGTCAATCCCACGAATGGCGGTGCACAGACCATCTTTGTATACCAGAAGATTGGATTTGCAACGGTGAGGTAAGTGATCATTTTTAATTTGGGCGGGTATTAAAAAAATACCGAAAATATCAAATTCGTCAATTTATTTTAGATTTTTCTTGACGCAGTAAAGTGGAAGGTGGAAGGCAGTCAATAGTTTTTTTTTAACCCTGCATGACGTGCACTGTTTTCTTTTTCCATAAAGGGTACTGTTCCATCTCTTATTCAACTTTTTCTGAAGGGGAAGGGGGGAGGAGCGATTTGGCAGGTGTTGGGTTGTATTAGTGTGTACAAATTTTTTTTCGCAAACTGTAGTTAGCAGTAGGTGGAGGTAGCATCGATATAACACCAGAGGAAGTACAATACGCAATATCTTCAGCTAAAACCAGAAACACTGCCCAACTAGCAATTTTTAGTTGTGCAAGTTGTAAAAATTAGAATTGCACTAATTTTAAACGTTGTTTTACAGATAAAGAATAGTTATCATGGCGACGGTCGACAACGTCGACTATTATACGACGCCTAAACGTTTATCACAACTTCAGTCGCCATCACAACTATTTATGACCGTCTATTGTACTAACAGTTATTCCTTAGTTGTGAAGGCGCCGACTACAAACCGGTGTGTGCTAAACCAAAAATTGATCAATTTACTCCACGTTTTCTGGCCGGTTTGTTGGAGACGCGGGCGCGCCTGTTTTCATCTAACGAATTTTTCTGTTATGTTTGCAACAAACCAATTTTGGAGCACTGCTGTCTGTCATACAAACGTCAATTAATTCAGTAAAAGTAACTAAGAAGTGTTTTGTAAAGTTTCTATTAGTTTTGTTTGAACATTTTGCACTATGAAAGGGAACAAATGGTATAAATATTCTTCGATATTTTGACATGTGACAGCTGTCATTGAAGGTGATTCCCCAGTGTGTCAGAAAAATAGAGGAAGGTCCTGTGTAAACAACAAGGACGGAAATTAAGTGAGCAGCAGAAAGCCAAACTGTGGAGCAATTTCGATTGGGTAAAAATTGAGACGTGTTCGCGTCTTTTAAGTTAGGAGATCCGTTCAAAACATAGTTAAGTAGTTAAAGCAGTCGAGACACGGGACTCCTTTGGTTGTCATAGAAACTAATAAGTGCCGCCATGATTGATTGTTAAAGCCATTGTATGCTAATTTGTAAACAAACATTAAAAATTATTTTTTTGCTTTTTTCTACAATAAACTAAGATCTTTTTGCATATAAAAATCCGTATTTTGTTCTTAGGAATCCTAAGCAACATCTTTAGAGGATTTTCGAAGCGATTTTTAAATCATGATTTTTTTTTTAATTCATAAAATCATCTTAATCGAGGGCGCGCTTGTTTTTTAGAGCTACGAACTGTACATTTGACAGTAAACTACCGTCTGTTTATATATTTTGGCATTGGTTCGCATCTTATGATGATGCAAAACATGATATATGACATAGAATATCATTTTATTTTAATAATATTATGGTGTTAGAAATAGTTTAATTTGTAGTCGAATAGTGTATTTATCATTTTACGTAATGAATAATATTTTGAACAAATAATTGTACTCCAAAACCCATTGAACTATTCCTTCAACTGTAGTCGCGATCGCGACGTTGACTCAACCAAAAAATCATCCACCAAATTGGTGCAAAAGTGGGTGGTGTTTGAGTAAAACTAAACGTTGCGACGCAACGTTGGCACGCGGTGCACAACGTTGAGACGTCGACAAATTGCTAGTTGGGTGAGGTTTTAAAGCTAGTAAAAAACGAAGATTCGATAAATACGCTGGTCAAACTTTTTAACTTGATTTATCGCAGTGATAAAATCCCTGATGACTGGCTAAAATCAACCCTTGTTACACTGCCGAAAAAACCTTCAGCAAAGAAGTGTAGTGATTACAGCCTAATCAGCCTAATGAGCCATATGTTAAAAATATTTCTAAAGATTATCCATCAAAGAATTTATCTTTTATGGGCTATTGGATTTCGTGGTGGGTTCGGGACAAGAGAAGCTCTGTTTGGCTGTTCAGCGGTCTAAGGATGTGCTGGTGCCAGTATATGCCTGTTTCATAGATTATGAGAAAGCGTTTGATCAATTCCAACACGAAAAGCTCATGGAATCGCTAAAAGAAGTTGGTCTAGATTACCGAGATCTAACGATAATCACTAATCTATACTGGAATCAGTCTACTCAAATAAAGGTTGATGGCCAACTGTCCGAAGAGGTCCAAATAAGAAGAGATGTGCGCCAAGATTGTATATTGTCTCGGCTGTTGTTTAATATTTATAGTAACAAAATAATCGAGAATGCACTTCATAACTGCGAAGAGGGTCTTAAACGGCATAAAAATCAACAACCTACGATACGCCGACGACACTGTCATAATAGCAGACACGCTGAAAGGCCTGCAAGAGTTGAGAATCAAATTGCTGTTAGAAGTAAATGGGCAGCAAGTCGAACGCGTGGATTCATACAAATACGTGGATTGCCTCCTCAATGAGAACTGGGACAACATGCAAGAAGTTCGTGTAAAAATTGAACAGGTCAGATAATCTTTTATCAAAATGAAATTAGTGTTGTGTAGTTGCGATCTTAATACCACTCTCCGAATTTGTGTGCTTCGGTGTATATTATGGCATGGAATCATGGACACTGACTGAGACCATGTGCAAAAAGTTAGAGGCATTCGAGATGTGGTGTTATCGTAAAATACTAAGGATATCTTGGATGGACAGAGTAACTAATTGGATTTTTTGCTTAGAATAAATAAAGATCTTGAAGTTTATTTACCATCAAAAAACTAAAACTTGAATATTTTGGCCATATTTTGAGAAATGACAAATATAAACTTTTAAAATTGGTAATAGAAGGCAAAATTGAAGGCAGAAGAGGTCCGGGTCGTAGATGGATATCATGGCTGAAAAATCTTAGACAATGGAGAAGTATGCAGGTTTCTTCCGCTTGAGCCGTAATCTTTGGCACATAAGCGCGTCCGAAATTTTCTGTCATTGTGGTACACCTAACTGATGAGTCCTTAATAAGGACGAAACGGCGTCGTCCTAGATCTTGTTGTGTTTTTTTTTCATCTTGTTTTTTCGTTAGATTTACAGTGCACACAGCCATCTTCCGTTTGTTTTTTAATTTTAATTTAAGCCAAAAAATTATAAAGATAATATAATAATAATAATAATATAAAAAATGTGAGTTGGGTGAGCTACAAAGGAGGGGTGGGGTTATCGCCACTGTCTAATTTATGCGTCGTTTTGCAGGTGGACTGTTTGGACGGCTCTGATGAAGGCATAGGCTGTTCGAAAGACATCGAATGCGACGGTTTTAAGTGCCACAATGACCATTGCGTGCCCAACGAGTGGAGGTGCGACAAGCACAACGATTGCGGAGACAATTCGGACGAATTGGATTGTGGTAAGTCGTCTGCAACCTTTTTTCTGTTGAACCGGTCAAGTTTTAACGAGAGTTATAAATTTTGAGTACATACAGGGATGCTTAAGGGAAGATGCTTTGATTCAAACAGATTGTATACTCTTAAACCAACAAATCGAATTAAACTTTAACCTAACCTAAACTATGACATACAACCTAAATTAAACTACGACGAACTAACCACTAATATAATAAGTACTTATTTGTCGCCAGAGTCTGTGGGAGAGATGTAAGTTTTTTTTGGCAGAGATACTAAAACTTATTTGAATAATAATAAAGTATATATGGGTCGTTCTTGAAAAAAGGTAACATTTCAAGTGGTTATTTAACAAAATTTAAATTAGTGTTCTTTGAATTTTGGTAATAAATGTAGCTGTAGTTGGTTGGACTAAAATGTGCTATATGGCCGAGATAGCATTTCACTAGTTCTTGAGTTATTTTTGATTTTGTGAATTCATCTGCTAACACAGGTGATAGCCAGCTACCTATGTTACCAAAATCAAGAATCTTTATAGCTGGGTTGTTCTTGAAAAATGGTAACATTTGGTGTAATAGTTTTTAAAAAAACAAAAATATTTACCACTTTTTTAAGTAAATTTAATATGTTGCTATATATATAATATGCCCTTACTTGATTTCTTCTTTTCTCTCCTTTGTCTATTTCCTTTTTCGTTTCTGGTGCTTTTGCCAAAGACTTTCTAGTTTTTGTCATTGTTTTTCTAAAAATTATTGAGCTTTTTTAATTACAAGAGAAAAATTTCACAGGTGTTATTAATAAAATATTTGAATAAATAACAAAATGTCTCAATAACAAAAAAATTAAAAAGTTACTACTTTTGTATTTTAATGTTAGTAAAATGCCTACTTTTCAAACTTAAATCACATTTTTGAAAAAATATCTTACTCCTTATACAGGGTTCCTAAGATTTTCCTTAGGGCTAGGATTTCAATAAATCAAACAGAAATGGCATAGAAAGTTCTGCGCGCACAAAAGAAACAGGTATACTGAGCAATGGTGCCAGTTTGTTATTATCTCCGGACTGCTTTCATGAGAAAAAATTGTCGCCACTCTTTCATTGTGAGCATAAATCATAGTTGCAATAATAACCGTTGACAAGATGTCTGCAAATTCCGCTAGATGGCGGCCACACCATGAGATGATCGAGGAAAAAATTAGATGTTTTCAGGTCCAAACCACAGCTTTTTCTTGCTTAAAGGAGGCGGCAGGGTCCATTATTTACGATACTGAGCGATAAACTCGTGAGGTTGTTAAAATTAGAAAGAAATATCTTCGCTTTTAATTAAATTTCTTTCCATTCTGTTCTACTAGTGACATCTATCCGGAAACGGCCAAACCATGCAGCTAGCACTAGCAGCCAAAGAAATCAATAAACGGCGCTGTTTTTCCTGCAGAGCTTTTTGCTTGCGATATTATTGATTTTAAATAAAGCTGGCCCTACACTACATTTGATATTTTCGAGGTGTTTTATGACATGATCTCGAACATGTAGCGAACCAATTCTTCAAAACTAGCGGGGTAAGGGTAAAAGCGAAAAATAAGGGGCTGCCAATATTTGTAACACCCAAAAAGGGGTGAAAAGATTTATTTTGCTCTGTTTCTTTACAAAAAACGTTTTTTTTTACGAAAAACTTTCTCAAAATTTTCGTCATACCGTAGAAAAAAATTATTTCCCCCATGGTCATACTCTACTTTTATTCGAAAAAATTTAGACACAGAGACGGGATCAGTTTTCCTAAAACGGAGGATCTTGGTTTCGAGTGAGAAGATAAAGGGCGCCGCAGGCAAAAATTTTTCAATTAAATTAGCCGAACGCAAAAATGTTAGAAAAACAAAGCACGAAATAAAAATGGAGGCGCTTACAATTTTTTTTTAAATTACGTAATTTCGGGAACGCAAAGAAATAGGTCTAAAGAGTATAATTTTTAAGAAAAAAATATCAATTTTCTCGCCCTCCTCCACTGGGACTACAGGGGCCGTGCACAAATTACGTAATGGTCATAGGGGGGAGGGGAGTTACAAAACGTTATGTAGGGGCGAGGGGGGTTTTCGACAGCGTTTACATTTGTGTGAAACTAAGAAAATTTGGAATGAAAATAAGTGAAAATTGGTAAAATCACCGTTACGTAATTTGTGCACGGCCCCACATCTGACTGTTCCTCCTTTTTGATTTCGAATCAAAGTGCAAAACCCGGGTTGGACGTTCGAAGGCGTCAACCCGTCCTATTTGCTTGATAAAGTTTCTACGGAAATATCTCAGTCGATTTCTCCGGCCGTGTATAAACGCTTTAGGTTAGGCATTTGCATGTATCTCAGTCCCCAGCCTGTAAACAGTGCGCAAGGACAATGGTTACAAAATGAAAAGCCGAAAAATATTTTTTTTTACGATATCTTTCATCAGTTTGGTATTAAAGTCGAGCAAAAACAATTTTTATTCCAGTCCTAAAGGTATGAAAATGGAAAACATTAGAAAACAACAAGCTGGAATAGATTTACTACGTGTAAGATGTAGTGACAACATCGCCCCATGCCCATCCTTTTCTGCCTAATGTGCTTTTCCGTTTGTCTGCGTCTTATACACGGCTGCTTGGCCCCCTAAGGATTTGCTTAGGAACCCTGTATATATAGAAACACGCGTGACATTTATCTCGGACAAAACGTTAATACTGTTTTAAAACCACCAAAATTTCACAAAAACTGAATTATGGAACACATTTCAGGTTACACTCCTAAACTGTGTCTTCCGTGCTTCTCCATTTTCAGGTAAATGAGTTGGGTGTTGTATGCAGTGATGCCAGATTTAAAAAAAATCTGTGACTGCATGTGATCACACGAGTGACGCCAAAATCAGTTACACGTGTTTTTTTTGTTTTTTGATGAAGACGCATAAAACTTATATCGAATTATTTTTTTAAGATTTAAATTTTTGAGTTTTTATCTATCGAATTCATTATCTAAATAAATTTTATGATCCTAAAGTGTCTTTTTGTTATATCACACGACGTGACATGTCACATGGTGTGAACAACTTTTCTTCCATGGAGACATTTCTTGGAGAGTTCATTACTGCTGGATAATGTTAGCCTTTGAGTACACTAACTATTCTCCTACTTTGTTTTCAAAAGGATAAGTGGTATTAAATTTACAAACCAATTACATGCAATGTTAGCTTTTTTCAAGAACGACACATATACCATTTTATTTTAAAAATCAAAAGAAAATAACAATTTCTTGTAGATTCTTGTAGTAAGGGTAATGATTAAGTATAAAAACATTTTACAGAAAAAAAATTGGTGCCAAAATTTTAAAGAAAATACCTGTTTTCGTGATACTAATTTTTTTTAAGTAAAAGAGCCCTTAAATGTATATATATATATATATATATATATATAACAATGTTAATAATAAATTGGGGTAAATGCGAATTTGTAAGTAAATTTGAACAAAAAACATACATACTTAATCTGGGGTAAGAGCGTTTTATTTGCACTTTTTTCAAATGCTTTTTCAGACTTGAATTAAAATAAACAACTGTTTGATCGCCTAACGAGCCTATATGACCCTGGCGCTCTTACAAAAAAAAGTCAACTGTCAGCTAGCAGAATGGGTAAAAGCACCCTTATTCTAAAGGACCATTAACTTTTTTGAGGAAATGCTCGATTCCAAAATTTTTTTCTGGTTTTTTCACTGACCCCTTCTCAGCCAAATTAACAGTACATTAAATTTACCTTCTTATAATACAGTATTCATCATTACTTTTTTTGAGGGAATCCTCGAAATTCGGTTTTTATTAACTCTTTTTTCAGAACACCATTTCGACATCAACGAATGCACCTTAGAAAACCGAAAATTCCTGTGTAATGACAAAAAAGCCTGCCTAGATATGCATGAAGTTTGCGACGGCAGAAACGACTGCTCCGACAAGTCCGATGAGGAACAAATGTGTGCGAATTCCAAGTAAATATAATCTATATGTTTGTGCAGTACCCTCTCCATACAGGCCGATCAACTCCTACCGATTTAGTGTCCTTTAATCCACTTTCGCCGCCATTTCACTCATGCACATATGCATTAAAACGTGTTTGAATAGAGCGTCCCCTTTGGCCAACATAATTTTTGTCACAATCCATGCAACTAATTTCGTAAATTCCACTTTTTTCTAGAACTGTAGTTTTATCCTTGGGATTTTCTAGTAAACTTCTTATTGTGTTACCGGATTGATATACTAATTTAAGACCGGTGTTATTAAATACTTTTTGTAATCTTTTCGTATAATTAGGATTATAAGGAATTGATACAAATTTTGAGTCGCAGGTATCTTTTTGTCTGAAAAAGTGGAATTCCGAAAGGTCTTTTGAAAAGAATGTCTATTTATCAGCTTATTTATTAAGCCTTCGTCGTGACCGTTTTCGCCAGCTATATTCCTAATCCTATTCTTTTCTGCTTCAAATTTTTCTTTGTTTAAGGGGAAATTTACTAATCTATGTGTTAAAAAGTGCAAACTTCCAAGCTTATGTTGTAAGCAATGAATAGAGTCATTTGCAATATACCTGTTGGTGGCCGTTCCTTTTCTGTATAGGTCAAAGTCCAATTTATTTTTATTTCTTATAACTAAAGTGTCTAGAAATGGCAGTGTACCGTTGTTCTCTGTTTCGTAAGTAAATTTAATTGTGGGTAATTTGTTATTTATTTTTTCCATAAAATTTTCAACACTAGTTACTTTAGTGTTGAATAATGCAAACACATCGTCTACATACCTGAACCATACTCTGGGGAAATACTGAAATTCTTTACTTATATCTGATTCAAATTTGCTCATAAAGAGGTTTGCGATAAAAGGTGATAAACTATTACCCATCGTGGTTCCTTCTAATTGTTGGTAGTAGTTATTTTTATATTGAAAATAATTTTGATTCATGCAGAGTTTTGTTAAAGATAGGTATTCTAAAGTCTGTTTATCTTCTAGATTGTTTTTTCTTAGTAGTTTTTCCAGGTATTGTAAGCTATTGAGGATCGGCACACTAGGGAACAACGAACTAACATCAAACGAGATTAAAATTTCACCTTCTTGGAGTGAACTATATTTAACAAGTTGTTTATTTACCCAGTTTAAAAGCGCCGCAGGTGAAAATTTGTGAGATAATTACACTAAAGATAATTTTTGTGTTAAAATAAAACCAAAATCGGAAATATGCCAATGGCTTCATAGCGCCACAGGCGAAAATTTATAAGAAAATTACCGAACAAATGGCATTTTTGACACAAAATGAAACTAAAATCACAAACATCAATGTTGTCATAGCGCCGCAGTCGAAGACTTTTGCAATTTATGCAAAAAAGTCCTTAAAATTTTTGATTTTTTTAAATGTTCTTCTAAATTATTTAGGGGAAACGGCAAATTAAATTTTGACGACGAAGAATCAAGTAATTTTAGTTTTCTTTTGATTTTTTTTTGATTTTGCATTAAATTCCGAACTTCTGAAATTACCGTAGATGTCACGTCTGGTAATAGGTAGATAATTACCAATTACGGTCCAAAATTACTGTAGATTCTGGTAATTAGGCATGCTATTGGCAACGCTGTTGTCAATCCTTTTTTTTTTTAGCTATGAAACTGTCAATCGCATCGTTACCCCTAATTTTTTAGGTTGGTCGGTTGGGATATCCATTCCTTATATGTTCTATTTTTGCTGTTCGTAATACTTAAACTACTTTTTTGGGTTTTTCGCCACTAAGTTAAGGAAATTTTTAAAAAAATTGTTAAAAATCACTGCCTAAATTCCTGGAAAAATAATTACTCCGTTTGCCAGTGAGCCAGGGAGAATCATTGTTTGTCAGAATTTTGAAAATCACAATACTTTTTTAAAAGAATTGTCATCTTTTAGAATGAAACGATCATCGCTCTCAAAGTGATATGGGTTAATTAAACGTGATTCCGACCTTCTCTGTTTTGTACCATTAAATCAAAGGGAAATACGTCGCATACAAAAAAAATTCAAGGGGACATAAACTATCAGCGCTTTCGTCTGAGAGCAAAACAATGTCATAACTCTACTTTTTTGACAACATTTTTTTTCTTATTTTTTTGCTGTTTATATACTTTTTGTGGGTCAAAACAGAAAGAAGTAGATCGAAAAAGAAAGTTTATTAAAAATTAAGAATTGTTCCTCAATTCTTCTACTTCCTCCGAGGAGAAAGAAATGTTTTTCCAACTTGTACTCGATAGAGCCAGCCCTCAAAAGCGGGCCAAAATACGCACTTATGTTTCTGGGGTGCACCCAAAGAAATTGTTTATTTTAATTTCTTTGGGTGATCCTTGATTCTACTGAGGAGCAAGTACAGGTACAAACGACTATACTACTTTTACTTTTTTAATTAATATTCTGTTCTGTTTTCCCTTTGTGGACTCGCGTCTTCTTCAAACGGCTGTCCAATTTTAAAAATATTAAAAGTAAATAAATAAAAAAGTGAGGTCAAAATGTGATTTTTCGAGCAAATGGCGTGTTCAATATTCACTCTCTGCGCAAGCACTCCGGTTGGGATTCAGAGCACTCGCGGGTTAGTTCGTGACGTCACTACTCTACTCCGGATCGATCATCTTTTTTTTTTATAGCGACGAGGAGTAATCTTCATAGACACCAGTCATCCTCTCTTGAAATAGCCGAACCATTCTCAGGAATATAACGTCACTATTTCGCCGTTTACTGTTTTGACCTCTTAGGTGCGTTCGTCTTCGTGTTTAATTTTTAGAATCGTTCTTATGATATCATGTCCCTGGTTCCATTTGTCTACGTGTTGTATCATTTCTTTAAAGACGTTCTCTATGGTCATATTCTCTATCTGTAGATCGCGTCTTGTTGTTTGGCCGTAGTTCTAAAATCTTGGACAGTAAATTAACGTGTTCTGCGTCATCTATTCTTTGAAAGTAACGACATATGTCGTCCGTTTTCCCTATTCGCTTTGTGTATGTCCTCAAAGATCCATGTCACGTTAGAACTTGTGTCATATAGTAATCCATTTTTTTGTGTTTGCAGTCTATCCATGTTTTAATGTCGGAGATAATTATTTTCGTCCATTGTCGTTTTTCGGTATTTCGGTCCCATCTTGCTTGCCAGTATTCCAGTGTTTTCTCTTTTGCAGCTTCTTTGTTTTCTTCACTGTGTCCATTTTTTTTCGACAATTAGGTCTATGGGCGGGATTCCTGTTATAACCTGAATAGCTTCCGTTGATATCGTTCGGTAGCCGCAGGCTACTCTTAGCAAGGCTTACCGTTGCATTCTTATCAGCATGTTTTTGTACTTCTTTTTGCGCAGTACTGGACTCCATATCACTGCACCATATGTCACGATTGAATGGAGTACTGGGCCCGTTTATGTTGGGCATAAGTCTTTGTAGTTCAGCGAGTCTTTTAGTTGCCTTTTTAGTGGCTTCTTCTATATGCTTTCCGAATTTCTGGTTTTTACCGATGTGGATTCCAAGATATCGTACGCTCTTTTGCGGTTTTATGAGGACTCCATTTTGACTCAATGTTTTGACGGTCTCTTTTTTCCGCTTAGTATAACGGCTTCGGTTTTTTCTATATCTAAGCATTTGGGTTGCGTTGGATCAGGGGTCCTATTTTCGAAGACATACGAAATTATTCGCATGCGACTGCTTCCGTCTCTTTCTATACCGTATAGAATACAAGGCAAAAAATATGCCGATATGCTGATTCTTGGTTAGTACGTGCAATATAGATTTAAAACAGTTGAGTTCGAACGCAGCCCACACATACCGGCTTTTCTTTCGCTTCTCATGTCACACGATACATAGAAAGAGACTGATAAGAAAATTGGCTATTATTTAGTACTCGTATGCGGATATTTTCGTATGGATTCGAAAATCAGACCACACATACCGGTGCTTATTCTTGAAAGTGAAAGATGGGAAAATCCCCGGGAGCTCCCGGGGATTGATCTCTAGCTCACGGTCCCCGGGAGAAAATATCCGCATTCTTGAGATATGGGGAGTGGGCGGGTCAATCATGTCCCTGAGAACACTGTTGCCGGTTTGTGCGACCAATCAAAACGCAGCACATTTTGACCTACCAAACCAACCAAAAATTTGTCTGAATGTACATAAGCTGCTACATTCATGTATGGTTAGGTTAGGTTTTTTTATGAGTGGTGCAATTTACAGCTCCCTCCACTGCGACCTGAGAGATCTATTGTAGTGTGAAAGATCGAAAATTTCAAGGCAAATTATTTAATTTAAAAAAAAAAAGTTAGTACTTTTTGTTTAAAAAAAAAGTCGTTAAAAAAAACAAAAACTTAAAACAGAATTTTTTTTAAAATCCCAAAGTTATAAACAAATTTAAAAATTATAATGGTTTTTTTTTTGTTTTTCTTATAAAAATTTTAGTTAATGATTTTGAAAATTTAAATATTCAAAATATTTTTTCTTCGTTTCATAAGTTTTCCAAAATAATTTTCATAAACATTTTAATAAAATTTTTTTTTCAACATTTTCTTTTGTAAAAAACGGGAAATTTATTCTAAAGAAATATTTGTTACCCAAAATAAAAAACAACATTTAAGTTTAAAAACCAACAATCACAAAAAAGTATCTAAGTCTAAACACACACTGTGTTCTATGTCTATAGGCATAGCGCGCACTACCGAGTTGTTGCTCCGGCAACAAATTGTTAAAAACTAAATTCAATTTGCAGCGCTCCGAAAAATCATACCTGCGCTTCACCTTATTTGGTCAGTTAACTAGAATTTTGCATCACATGCCCGCGAGATCATTCTAGAACCGTGTTGATAGGACGTGTATTCTTGAAAGTCGTACGATATGCGATCATTCTCTAAACGATTTATATCGCTCTCTGTTCAGGAATAGACTTCCAGCACGTAAGCCCGTTTTTTTCTGGGAATTCGGCGCTTACGTCGCATTTGGGTATAAAAGCAAAAATTGGCTTAAACAGAACACAGTTGAAATCCAAACGAGTTCCAATACTCATCTTAAAACAGTACAAGGCAGTTCGAAAGAAAATAGTTAGAATGTAAAAAGTGAAGTTTGGTTTGTGAAAGTATTTCAAGATGCGAAAATTTTGGAAGCCCGGTATAAGAACTGTCAAAGTTAAGAATCAAACGAATAATGTAAAAATGGTAAAAAGTGTAGTATAGTGATTCGGCAGGATGCAAGATGTAAGTCGGAGATTTTGTGTAATGGTAAATTTTCATGCAAAATATTTGTATTAGTGTAGGACTGTTTAACCGAATATTATATCACAATGGATTTGAACTTTAACAATGGCAATAAAATACCTATTATATTTCTGAAAAAAATCGAGTTGTCTGTTTGTACATCCCCAAAAATTAAATATTACTATGCACACTAAAACGCTCATGTCCAAAACAGTGTAAGAAAAATATGTGGCGTCTCTTAAGGAGTTTTCCGCTCGAACTTTAGAAATATCCCTTAAGGGCCGTTGTTCACAGTAACTCTGCATTCACGTATGCGGCAAGCAGTATTTTATGGAAAGAAATATCCGAGTAATCGGACATATTTATGTTCTGTTAAATCAAAGGGGTTTATTTTGTCCAAAACATCCCTTGGAACTTCTAGTTGTTCCACTGCATCTTTCACGTCTTCCCGAGCGTCTTCTACTACCATATCATTTAAAATTATGTTGGTGAAGTCTTCAACATTCATTTTAACCTTGTGTGATTACGCTTTTACTCAGAAAAAAAAACAGACAAAATCAATATAAAAATTAGGTTAGAAAACCCGAGGATCGGCCTCTACTACTGGGTCTTACTAAGGGAATATGGCTGCTCTCTCTTAACTTTTTTTCAAGAATACAGTGTCGCCAAATTTTTAGTAGACCCCGCCTACTTCTCTCGCCTCTTCTACTCCCTACCCGTTAAGAATAAGCACCAATACTGTTAAATACCGGAATACATCGTGCCGTTATGCGGGAAGGGTTCTGTATTGGAAAACCCTTTTTTATTCGCCGTGGGCGGAGTCAAAGTAACCACGTGACCTCGTTAAGGTAGACACATAAAAGGGTCACATGCGAACTCGGGATATAAAATTATTTCATTCTTTACAAATTGTTGTGAATTGTTCTTCAATGAAAATTTCTGTAAAAAACGGTATATCATCAATTGAAGTATCTAATCTTTAGGCAAACTTGTCTTAACGCCGGTTGTTCCCACGACTGCTTCAAGTTGCCCACCGGTCCGGTTTGCCTCTGTCCATCCGGATACCACAAACTGGACGAGAAAACCTGCATTGACCTCAACGAGTGCGAACAGTATGGTGAGTAAAATTAACATTTATATCAATACAAGTGGCGCCATCCATGAACTAATGCTCGTGTGCACGGGTTCGGCTTGACATGTAAGCCGAGCTTAAGCTTTAGTTTGGTTTTGCAAGGGTGTGGAATATCATGTAAGTGGCACTTAGGCTATAGTTAAGATAAGCCGTAGAATTACTTCGACTTAAGCGCATTTTTAGGTTACGTGAGGTATTTTTTTGATTATGTTTTTAAACAAAAGCCATTAATGCCCGTGTGCACCACTTCCCCTTACTTCTTCCACTTGTTCAAGTGTCGCTGTAACTGAGGGTGAACCTTGAGATTTACTTGGTTTGCAAAGGTTCCGAATATGTTCCACTTGGAAAAAGTAAGGAAATTATTGGCAACGTGGCAGTTATCTGCATTTTTTGTGTGGTGATCATGATTATTACCTGTCAGCTGTCAAAAAAAAACACGTAAAATTTGAGGTTGTTTTAAAATTTTTTTATTGATTTATGATTGTATGGAGGAAAAGGCAAATAAAACTACTATAATTGGTTAACCATAAAACCTTACTATTTATTTAGTATGGTATATAGAGCATGTTCTCTGTTCCGACAAAGAGCGTGATATATGAAGAACAGGATGACAGGATTTTCGATACGTATATCACGATGTGAAAACATTATGACACCACCAGACCAACCCAACACTTTTTTCAGTTTCTTTGCAACGAATTTTCGAAAAAAAGGGCAATTATTCGCTTAGCGAAAAAAAACCATAATTTTTTTTTTGGACATTCTAAACCTTTTGTAAAAGGTATCTTCATCTTCTTTGGAAAATCCTTTTTGTTAGGTATTCCATTAATTACAAAGTCTAATTCTTCATCTTCTTCGTCATCCCAAAGAAGTTCCATTTTGAGCACATACCACTATTATAATCACAGAAAGATTTTGAGGCAACGGAACAGTTTTATAATCTGATTAAATTAATGTCTTTTGTTTAAAAACATAATCAAAAAATACCTCACATAACCTCAAAATTCGCTTAAGCCGAAGTAATTCTACGGCTTATCTTAACTGCAGCTTAAGTGCCACTTATATGATATTCCACACCATTGCACACCAAAACTAAAGCTTAAGCTCGGCTTACGTATCAAGCCGAACCCGTGCACACGGGCATAACCAAATTAATAGGGATATTTTGGAACGCTTATTTGACACTTCGTAATGATTGTGGTAATTACTGCGCCTGTGCAATAGCTAAACGTCATTCCGTTGTGGTAATTGACCACTACCACTGCCGTAAGCTACGAATCCGTTTCGTTGTGGTTGTGGTTTTTTGGCTTAATTAATTAAAAAATAAATTTTGTATTTTTTCTCATTTCTAAATTTTTTTACAAGTGACAGTTTTTAATGTGTAGTGGTTGTTAAACACTACTACAGCGGCTGTAATAGTTGTCAAAATATTAAGCGAAAAAAAGTTTGGCAAAGTGGCAAAAGACGCAGATTAAGCAAAGTTATTTTTTTCCAGAGTAATCGAATCGGCGAAAAACAAGCATTATGCCGAAATTTTAACAATAAACTCAAAATTCCAAATTAAACATGAATCTCTAACTATTTCTGTCGCACCCGTGTAATTACAGACAACGTCATCTCCCTCAAATCAGATAGCGCAACTGACTCCCTTCAAGCCGATCTGGCCCGATCTTCAGGTTGAACTGAGAGCGACAATGCCTATCCACACTGTGCAAGTGCGAGAGGGATAAAAGTATATGACATTGCCTCTTTAAACTGCGCGAATTTTGAATTTATTTCTAACATTTCGGCAAAATACTCGTTTCTAGTAACTTTGTTTAATCTAAATATTTTTCCACTTTCCCAAAATTTTCATTTTCATTAGCATTACGTCTTATGGAAAATCGCTTTGTTTACCGTACAGCCACCATTTTTAAAGGGCCATCACGTGATTAATGGCTGACTATGACAATTTGTTAGACAGCCCTATTATACTCGTAAATGACTTTAGCTGGTTACCTCAGCCGTGTTGGCCTTAAAGATTCCATTCGAAGTGGTTATAAACGACCGCCAATCATGGAAAAATAAACAATTACCACAAGCCGAGAACGCCTCGCTCTTGTACACTGACGGCTACAAACTTGAGAATTGAGCCGGATTGGGCTTTTCTGGCCCTAACTTTAAGCTATCCCAGTCCCCGGAAAAATATCCCATCACATTTCAAGCTGAACTGCTTCCAATCAACATGTGCACAAGAGTGTCTCAACCAGAGCCTCAAAAAAAAAAGAAATCTTTATACACTCAGACAGTCAAGCGGCTTTAAAAGCCCTAAACAAATACATGTGCACAAGAGTGTCTCAACCAGAGCCTCAAAAAAAAAGAAATTTTTATACACTCAGACAGTCAAGCGGCTTTAAAAGCCCTAAACAAATATAATTGTGCATCAAAACTAGTCTGGGAATGCAAACAAACCCTAAAAGCGCTCGCAACCCATAGCCAGGTAACTTTCATGTGCGTACCAGGACACCGAGGCATAGCGGCAACGAGAAAGCAGATACCCTCGCAAAACAAGGTGCTGAAACGAACGCCATATTATGGCCCAGACCCCTACTGGGGACTCATGAAAAGCCACGTTCTAAAAGAACTCCACAATTGGGAAAAGGACCAATGGTCAAAACACTGGAGACACACTCCAGGACTATGACAGGCAAAAAGGTTCACCACCACATCAAAAAAAAAGAGCAGAAAAGCTCATGAACATGAACAGGAAAGACATCAGAAGAGTCGTCGTACTGCTCACCGGACACTGTCCGGTAAAATATCAGCTAAAAGTAATATGAAGAGCAGAAGATGACCACTACAGATTTTTGGAAACCGCAACAGAGACCGCAGAACACTTACTCTGTGAATGCCCTGCCCAACTCTGGAAGAGGCTTGAACATCTCGAGAGGGTATTGCCATCTACCCAAGAAGTGGGCCAACTATCCCAAGAAAATAGCTTCCTTTGGAAGAAGCCCTGAATTTGAAACGAACTAAGAGTCATGCACAAACTTTCTGCAAAGGAAGCAGTGCCGTGCAGATAAAAGAGCCGAAAGGACTCCCCCTGCAATCTACAATCTACCCCAGCCGCAGCCGTTTTGATGCCGCACACTTCGTTTTTTAATAGTTGCGTTTCGTAGCTACCTCAGCCGTGTTGGCCTTAAAGATTCCATTCGAAGTGGTTATAAACGACCGCCAATCATGGAAAAATAAACAATTACCACAAGCCGAGAACACCTCGCTCTTGTACACTGACGGCTACAAACTTGAGAATTGAGCCGGATTAGGCTTTTCTGTCCCTAACTTTAAGCTATCCCAGTCCCCGGAAAAATATCCCATCACATTTCAAGCTGAACTGCTTGCAATCAACATGTGCACAAGAGTGTCTCAACCAGAGCCTCAAAAAAAAAAAAACAAATCTTTATACACTCAGACAGTCAAGCGGCTTTAAAAGCCCTAAACAAATATAATTGTGCATCAAAACTAGTCTGGGAATGCAAACAAACCCTAAAAGCGCTCGCAACCCATAGCCAGGTAACTTTCATGTGCGTACCAGGACACCGAGGCATAGCGGGCAACGAGGAAGCAGATACCCTCGCAAAACAAGGTGCTGAAACGCCATATTATGGCCCAGACCCCTACTGTGGACTCATGAAAAGCTACGTTCTAAAAGAACTCCACAATTGGGAAAAGGACCAATGGTCAAAACACTGGAGACACGCTCCAGGACTATGACAGGCAAAAAGGTTCATCACCACATCAAAAAAAAAGAGCAGAAAAGCTCATGAACATGAACAGGAAAGACATTAGAAGAGTCGTCGTACTGCCCACCGGACACAGTCCGGTAAAATATCAGCTAAAAGTAATATGAAGAGCAGAAGATGACCACTACAGATTTTGCGAAACCGCAACAGAGACCGCAGAACACTTACTCTGTGAAAGCCCTTCTCAATTCTGGAAGAGGCTTGAGCACCTCGAGAGGGTATTGCCATCTACCCAAGAAGTGGGCCAACTATCCCAAGAAAATAGCTTCCTTTGGAAGAAGCCCTGAATTGGAAACGAACTAAGAGTCATGCACAAACTTTCTGCAAAGGAAGCAGTGCCGTGCAGATAAAAGAGCCGAAAGGACTCCCCCTGCAATCTACAATCTACCCCAGCCGCATCCGTTTTGATGCGGCACACTTCGTTCTTTAATAGTTGCGTTTCGTAGCTACATTCATTCAATTTTTGTCAGATATCTGCGACCAGCGTTGCCGCAACCTTCAAGGCTCCTACGAATGTTTCTGCGACAGAAAGTACGTTCTGCAAGACGACAAGAAAACGTGCAAGGCGGTGGGGGGAGAGGCATACATGGTGTTCAGCTCCAAGAATCAGATTAGGTCCTATTTGTTAACTAGCGATTTATACTATTCAGTTGCGGAGAACCTTAAACAGGTAAGGAGTGGTTTATCTGTCAAAATAAAAAGTTTCTATCTAATCTTTCTAAAAACTTTCCTCTAAAATGGTTTTTTTGTCTGACTTAACTAAAATAAAATACTGCCTAATTTACATGCAATTTTCTGCTGAAGAGTTATGCTTGCCACTTTGTCTTGTCATCCAACACAATCTCAAAATTACAGACCTATTAGCCTATTTCCTTCCTTTCCCAAGATTTTTGAAATGGCAATGTGTATCCGTCTCTTGAGTTGCTTCAACAGGGTATTTTAAATTTATCTCAGCATGGTTTTTTGAAGGGGAAATCAATAGAAACTGCTATGTTTGACTTATTTTAAAACATTTATGACAGTATTGGTAATAAAAACAAGACGCTTGGCGCTTTTCTAGATTTATCCAAGGCTTTCGATAGTCTTAAGCATGAAATTGTACTGAAGAAGCTAGAGTTGTATGAAGACCTGCCCTAAATTGGATACAGTCTTACCTGGGGAAGCGTAGGCAGTGAGTCAGTCTAAAACGAAATGGGGTAAAGGCTGTGTGTGAGGGGGAGATAACTAGGGGCATTCCTCAGGAAAGTATTACGGCCCAATAGTTTTTATTTTATGCGTAAACGACCTGCCATATGCAACAAAAAATGAACACACTGTTCATGTTAATTATGCCGATGAAAACAATGTCCTTGTAACTGCAAAAAACATCTTTCAGCTAGAACAAGGTGCACGCTCATCACTTGGTAAAGCTTAGCAACTATCTTTTTTTGGAAAATGCTGGAAGAGAGAGGCCCCTTTATCTTGCAGAAATGTGTTTTACGACAGGTTTAGGGTCTATACTGCAGAAATCAATTTAAAACAATTGGTATTCTTACCCTACGGGAATCTATGTCTTTGAATATCTCATGTTCCTACACAAACATTTTTCACAGTTTTCACAATATTTACCCAGGCATGAACTTAATACAAGATCTCTTTTAACTTTTTCTCAGCACTGTCTAAGTTTAACAGAAGCAAGTCCCTGCTATGCTTGTTTAAAATTTTGTACTTAAATTTACATCAAAAGTTAAAAGAACAAATAGTACAAACATCATTCAAAGGGAGTTTATTTCAATACATAGTATAAATTGAGCCCTACATAATAAATGCATTTTTGAATTACAGATAACTGACTATTCTGTGAGTTTCTTCTGGTCATCTATTGGATATCTTTATTTTAAGTACCTACTTTAAATGTTACATCGTCTTGATTAATATTGCAATTAATATTTTTGATTCGCCTATGTATGATTCACCACACTCACAAGGAACTTGGTAAATGCATTTACTGTTTGTTCTTCGGTTTTGTTTTACTAAGAAGGCTTCGAATTGTATTATTAGATTTAAAAGGTGTTTTATTATTAAAGTTGTTTAATACTCTTCGATTTTTTTCTGATACTCCTTTAATGTATGGAATTGTAAGGAATGCATTTACCTGGTTTTGGTCTTGTAATCTCTGTCCTGTTTGCTGAAATTTAGAAATAGTATCGGTTATAAGTTTAAGTTTATAACCATTCTGCTGCAGATCCTCCTTAATGTTTCTTATTTCGATTTCCAAGTCATGAGTTTGGTTGTAGCAGAATGGCTTAAACCTTGATTTAAATATTGTCCTGTGTGAGTGGGTTTACGATAGACTGTTGTTCTGATGTCGCTTTCTACTCGTTTGACAAGTACATCAAGAAAAGGAATTTGACAATTTTGCTCCAACTCCAGTTCTTCTTCTTCTAAAAGGTTCAGAATTTCTTCACCACCTAAATAACATAAGACCCACCATTACCACCACACAAAGACTTTTTGCACAAAATTCATAATTTTGGTCCTATTTTAAGGCGCATTAAAGACGTAAAGTTAATAAACTCGACGATAAACTGTCCATTTTTTTTTCGAAAAAGAGGCCATAAACATTTAAAAATAAGAGGAACAAAAATAACAAAGTAAAGTTATATGTATCGTTATTTTTTTTTACTTGACAGGTTGTCGGAGTAGATTATGACGGCAACCATGTCTACTGGACTGATGTTTTTGCAGAGCACGAGAGCATTGTCAAATCATCGGAAGATGGTTCAGATAGAGAGGTAAGATTTACACTTTTTAATTGGCCATTTCAGGATAAGATGCATGCACTATCAAGACAGTTTCAAACACCACAAAAGAACGCAATTTCTTACAAGCTCTTGAGCAAATTACGCTTTTCTTTCCCTCTCAGACTCTATGGCTGTCTGGCATAAGTTAAATGACCTGTTTTAAAGTTCTTATGACAAGTTGGTAGCGGTTTCCATTTGTAAAATAGGCGCGCCACTCGTAATGCACTAACACTGGTTTGGTGCTGTAAAAAATTGCGTCAGTGCAGTATGAGTGCTGTTTGAAGAGAACATGAAAAAAACTGCAGACTATTTATTTCACTGAAATACAAACCTTAGGACCATTGAAAAACTCTTTAAGGTGGTAGGGTGTTATTTTGTTGTTGTTAAAAGTTGCACTTAGTGCGCACCAGTTTTACCAATCGATGTTCTAAATCAAGCAAAACCCGATGTTTTTTCAGTATTAGAGAAAAAGTATTGTGAATAATACGTTAAATGAAATCAATTGTTTGTCTTTTGTCCAGCTGATTGTCACCTCCGGCCTGAGCTTGCCAGAAGATCTGGCAGTTGACTGGCTTACTAAGAACATCTACTTCACCGACATTCAAAAACAGCACATTGGTGTGTGCACAAATGACGGGAACCACTGTACGGTGTTGGTCAACAAAGATGTCAGGAAACCTCGGGCTATCGTGCTGAACGTGAACGACGGGTAAAAAAGTATATTTTTATCAAATTAATTTTTAGAAAGGAAACCTCATTATGTTCCTGATATTTTTAACTATTGACCTTTTGTCTATACCAAAAAAAAATAAAAAGACTTTTGAATTTGTTCAAAATTTGTACCATAAAAACAATTTTTTTTTAAATTCTGACACACTTATGATGTACAACTGCAACAACTTTCGTTTGTTTCTTGTGTTTTTAAACTAGTTTTTACAAAAATATTTAGAAAATCACGACATTCACGAAAACAAAGGACGTTTAATGATTAAAAAGATTATAGTTGATTTAAAAGGATACATCTGGATTTTCTAAAAAAAAAACTAATCATAATTTTTAAAAATCTCAAAACACATCGATTTTGCTTGCAAGGGGGACACATTTTGTAATTTTTATAGACTGTTTTCTCTTTAAGCTTCATCCCCCAAATTTAAGTAGGGAACGTGGGTCAAGTAACCTTATATTAAAGGTCTTTCAAATGCTTTTACAAACATTTTAACGATTTGTTTTTCAAGCTATATAAGTGAATCTTGAAAATTTATCGCTAGATTTAAATTTAAAATTTAGCATATCTTTAAAGGCATTTGAAAGATCTTTAAAATAATATATCATTTGACCCACTTTCTCAATTTAAATTTTGCTAGCCCTTGAAAGGGAGGAGCATTCTACAAAAATTCCAATATAGTCATCCTATCAGTTTTCGAGAAAATTCAGGTACATCCTTTTAAATGAACCACCCTGTATAAAAATTGTTTATTTTTTTTAGAACCATGTACTGGACTGATTGGGAAGAACCAGCCGAAATAGCGTACGCCGAGATGGACGGATCCAACAACAGGCCCTTCCTAAAAGACGACATTCATTGGCCCAACGGCTTGGCTCTGGACTATTCAAACTCGAGATTGTACTGGACCGATGCTAAGAAAATGACCTTGGAAAGCATTAGACTGGACGGGACGGATAGAAGGGTAAGCATTTATTGTTAGTTTATAATTTTTTTTTATTTTCAAAGCTTTGTCGTCTTTTTTTAATTTTTGCAATTTTTTATGTTTGTTTACTGCTTTTTCTATTTTAACTTTTTTTATTTTTTTTCTCAAATTTATAAGGTAAGTATATATCTCATAAAAATGGGCCCAAAATTAATTTTTATAATACCTTCACCAAAAACGCTGTCCGCAAATAACCAAAACTTTTTTTTTGATCATGGGCGCAAAAAAAAATCCTATCCATTGATATTGTTCATCCATCAGCGCCCTTGATGTAAAATATAAAAATGAAGCTGCCAGTCCACTTATTATCCATTTAGCTATTTTTAAACGCATCCTTATATGTACCTAATGTTCAGGACAGTTATTTATATTTATGGTTATGGTTAAGATGTGCCCTTACTGGATGTCAAGAGGAAGTTCTCAACATCACAGCTGCCATCAAGACTTATTTCTTCAATTTTCTATAATTATCCGGCTCGAAGAACCAATTTTATGTTATCGAATACTCTTCTGTTATCAATTACTTTGTTTATACGGGCCTCTTAAAGCGCTTTTATATAAGAACGGTTTGAAAATGTTGTATACACACCACTAAATAAGTTTGGTTTTTCTTTAAACTGACATATGTGAGACAGACAGACAATGAAAGACGTATAAACCCCCGGAGAAAGCGATTTTATTTAAAACCGTCCTTATTTAAAAGCGATTTTAGGTGCGTATACACGTAGTAAATGATTTAATTAAACAAACGCTTCAAATTAAATGGACTGTATTTCTTCTTTTAATTACATTTTAATTTTTACTATTCTACTAAAGTCTTGATGGCAGCTGTGATGTTGAGAGCTTCTTCTCGACATCCAGTAAGGGCACATCTTAATTAAATACTAAGAACACTTAACCATAAATAACTGTCCTGAACACCTAACGCGTTCGAAACAAAGCCAAAAGGCCTATTTATGCCATTTTTCGGACAAGGCCCGATTTTATGGTGCCCGCATTCTACTATCGCATCCACCATAAAATCAAGCCTCGTTCGGCTTTGTTTTAAACGCATTAGCTATACGTTTAAATAAAACCTAAAAGTATATTAAATTTTGATTAAATTGTGTTTCTACGCAAAAGAAATATTCCCTATTTTTTTTATTAGGTCGTCTTGAGCGGCATCGTCAAGCACCCATTCTCAATTTCAGTTTTCGAAAATAGACTGTTTTGGTCCGATTGGGAAACTAAGTCTATCCAAGTTTGTAACAAATTTACTGGTAAGCACTGTACTAATATTGTATTAGAAAGTGAGAAAAAAGAACTCTTCTTCTTCTGATAGTAAGATCTTTGAAAGTCATTCGGTTTCCTTTGGCAAACTGGGTGCAACACTGGTGTGAACTTTTACAATAACAGCAGTCCCCTATTTGGTTAAGTAAGCTTTTTATTTTCAGAGTTTCCTTCACATACAATACAAAACACTATAAATAAAAGAAAATTTTACAGCACTCACTTCAATGCGAGCTCATGAACCTTACGGAAAAATATATGCTCTTAGTGCAGAACTCGTTTAGTTCGTTAATCAATGAAACATCCATTGGTAAAATTGGTGTGCACTAATACTGACTTGTTGCTGTCATATAATTGCCTCAGTGCAGTATGAGTACAGCTTGAATGTAACATGAAAAAACTCCTTCCAAACCAGAAAACTCATTTCAGTCAAACACTTAACTCAATTTATATAGAAGTAACTTAAGACCATTGAAAATCTCTTTAAGGTGGGGGTAGTGCGGAAAAAAGTTTTCGGTGCGGCACGAACGGAAAAAGTTTCAGTGCAGCCCAATAAAACAGCAGCACCTCAATTATGCACTGAAGACGCACCAGTTTTACCAATGGAAACCTCTGTTAGTTTGCCAATGGAAATCGCTATTAGTTAACGCAACATGTTATTATTGCTGATTATGAATGTCGTACTATATTACCAATCTTTTAGGAAAAAACCACAGCACTCTCATCAAGGACGACAAAGAGTTCATCTACGGCATCAGCATCTTCCATTCGGCCTTGCACGAAAGAGTCGACAACCCATGCTCTTTGGCATTCTGCACTGACATCTGCTTGTTAAACGGCCACGGATACACCTGTGCATGCTCGGAGGGGAGAGTGTTGAGCGGCGACAAGCACACTTGCAAAGGCAAGTATATCCCAGCTTTTAGTATTGGATTTGTTTTCTTATTCGATTTCACTAGTTAACACAAAAAAAAGTCGACAATAAAAATAGCTCAGTCTTATAGATTTTGACCTGCTCGATGTAAATCTATCTCTTAAAATATTTTCCGAGGTCTGGTTTACATAATATGGGCAGTATAACTGTCTACGAACCATAAATCTTTTACGCTGGCGCATGCTGTTAATGTATTGTCACGGATTAGACTGAGAGGGCGATGTTGGTATTGTTCTTTTACGTTTAGTTACTAGAAACATATCCAAATATGAAACTCAGTGCTTTTTTACTTGCCGAATGCCGAGCTAAAAATCACTATCAAAGAAAAAATTGGCCACAAAGACAATATTTTGTACCGGGAGTGAAAAATATTACGAACAATCTTTTAGTTCCTTCAAATAAAATATATCCGCGGTTACATATCAAACTTAGTTTATTTAAAAATGAGATCTTCCTGCCTTCAATCACATAAAACAAAAATTTTCCAGAATAAGTGAAGCCAAGATTCTGCGCACAAGTCCCTTGGGACTTCAGCAGAACAACCGTTATTTCTATTAAAGTTGCTATTTAGAAGTATGTTAACCTGTTATATTACTATAGTTTATATTTGTTATGATTATACAAAAAAATTTTATTATGGAAATAAATTTAAAAAAAAAAGATTAAAGAGCGAATTTTTGTGGGAGCCAAAATAAGAAAGCCTCTCGTGGATTCGGGATTTGGCGCTGAGTGAAAAGAAATAGAGGCCTTTAGAATGGTGGTAATCAAATTCAATTTTATCCAGAGATTGTAAACAAACTTCTACAATCATATGAAAATATGGGATGTAATATGTCCTTAAAAATACACTTTCTACACTCTACACTCTAACTTCCCCGAAAACTTTGAAGAACCAGAGGCTGCGTATAAGAGAAATTTAAAAAGACATAAGAAAAGTATATATATATATATATATACAAATCGGCTTCAGAACGTTCTTCCAGTTCCCGGTCACTTATCTCCTTGTCTATTTTGTCTTTTTCGTCTTCCTGCTGGCTTCCAATCTGGGATCTGTTTTGGCAGTCTCTCCTCATACATTCTTTGTACGTGGCCATACCACTTTAGCTGTTGTGTTCTTACGTCCTATTCTCGAATTCTGTTGTTAGTTATTCTTTCCGCTCTAGATTTTTCTGCAGCACGCCTCTGTCGCTTCGAGGGTACGTACGATTCTGTCCTTTAGCTGCCATACTTCGCTTCCATAGGAGATAATGCTTTTTACAATTGTGTTGTATATTCGGTGTTTATTTGTTTTAAAGATATGGTTGTCCCATAGGACACTGTTTAGCATAGATAATGCTTTTCTTCATTGGGTATTTCTATTCGTGATAGCCATTGTAAGAGCCAGTGGAATGAAGACATTGTAAGAGCTAGAGAAGAATGCGTCAAAGCTCGGAGAAAATACACACGACGAGCCGCAATTGAAGAAATAGAGGGAGAGGGAGCACGTATATGGGACGAATACAAACAAAAGAAAAAAATTTTAAGGGACAAAAGACGAGATGAGAAGAAACTGCACTGGGAAAAGCTATGTAAAGAGTTGGACGAAGATATATGAGGCTACCAGATAGTCAAAAAATAATTTAAAAATACTGGCCCACCTTTTAAACTTACCAAAGAAAAAACTGAAGAGGTAATAACAATACTATTCCCTTAGAAAAACGAAACACTCCCAGCAGCAATATCCACCGACACAGTGCCACTATTTATAATGGAAGAGCTAAAATCAGCCACAGAAAAAATCAAACCAGGCAAGGCACCAGGACCTGAGTCAATACCACCAGAAGTAATCAAAGAACTAGTACAAATAGCACCGGACATGATATTGCAGACTATGAACGGTTTGCTTAAAAAACAGGAATTCCCATGCAGCTGGAAAATAGCAAAATTGGTCTTTATCTCAGACTAATAAGAGGTCCTTGTACACAAAAACGGAAAACCATACGATGCTGCAAATGCGTATAGGCCGCTCTGTCTAATTAACACGATTGCTAAATCATATGAACACTTGATAAAAAACAGAATAGAGTGCCCTGCAATACGGGTTTAGAAAAGGCAAATCTACTATGAACGCAGTAAAAAAGGTATTAGAAATAGCAGACGGAACAAATCCTAACAAGAATAGAAGTGAGTGGGTAGTGCTAATTGCGCTGGATGTTAGAAATGCTTTTAACTCTGCCTCGTGGCTGAAAATAGTAGAAAGACTAACAGACACTCGTATACCCCAATATCTTATAAATACCGTAATTAGCTACTTCAAAGAACGATACATACTTAACGAACAAAATAAAGTTAAAACATCAACAGGTATCCCCCAAGAATCGGTGTTAGGGCCTCTACTCTGGAATATATACTATGAGCCCATACTTAGACTAAACCTCCCTAGGGGCGTGGACATAGTAGGATACGCGGATGATCTAATGGTAATAGTCAGGGCCTACACAGCGATACATCTTATGCAAAGAGCAAAACATTGAGCTTCGACTAAATGAAGTCCTCATAAAACCGCAAAAGAGCGTACGATATCTGGGAATCCACATGGTGAAAACCAGAAATTCGAAAAGCATATAGAAGAAACCACTAAAAAGGCAACAAAAAGGCTCGCTGAACTACAAAGACCAACATAAACGGGCCCAGTACTCCATTCAATCGTGACATATGGTGCAGTGATATGGAGTCCAGTACTGCGCACAAAGAAGTACAAAAACATGCTAAAAAGAATGCAACGGAAAGCCTTACTAAGAGTAGCCTGCGGCTACCGAACGATATCAACGGAAGCTATTCAGGTTATAACAGCAATCCCGCCCATAGACCTAATTGTCGAAGAAATTGTATATGAAGATAAAAATGGACACAGTGAAGAAAACAAAGAAGTTGCAAAAGAGAAAACACTGGAATCCTGGCAAGCAAGATGGGACCGAAATACCGAAAAAGGACAATGGACGAAAATAATTATTCCCGACATTAAAACATGGATACAATGCCAACACAAAAAATGGATTACTATATGGCACAAGCTCTAATAGGACATGAATCTTTAAGTACATACACAACATACTGTCAACGAATAGATGACGCAGAACATACGTTAATTTACTGTCCAAGATTTGAGAACTACCGCCAAACAACAAGACACGATCTACAGATAGAGAATATGACTATATGGAAATGATTAAAGTTTGTTTAAAGAAATGATACAAGACGTAGACAAATGGAACCAGGGACATAATATGATCAGAACGATTCTAAAAACTAAACGCAAAGACGAACGCACCTAAGAGATCAAAACAGTAAACGGCGAAATAGTGCCGTTATATTCCTGAGAATGGTTCCGCTATTTCCACCAAATCTACAGTCCGTATGCGTCCTCAACAGAATGAATCGGGCACATTCGGTAGACCACCAGAGACCGGTGTCTATGAAGATTTCTCGTCGCAAAAAAAAAAACAAAAAAAATACCATATATTCAAGATCGTCAATGTCTTGCGCCATTACCACTTGAAAGTCTGCGAAGCTTAGGGTGTAGATGGTGTTGTCGTTAAGCGGGATACCCATATTGCTACATTTACGTTTTCATTTTAGCCTCGCTTATCTAAAATATTTTGAAAAGTGTAGGAGATAAACAGCAACCTTGCTTAAGCCTTTGTTTGTGAAGAAACAGTTGGAAAGTGTGTTTCCAACTTTTATTTTTATATGAGAGTATTGATTATCGTTATATTGATGTTTGTTGTCTCCAGGACTTCCCATAATATTGGAACGCTGTCGTAATCTTTTTTCAGGTCTACGAATAATAGGTGGACTTCTTTGTTAAAGGCTGACATTTTCTCTAGAATTTGTGTTACACAGAAAGGGTGATCCACTGTTGATCTTCCTGCCCAGAATCCAGCTGGTTCTTCGGCTTCGGTGGCAGCGAATTCTTGTTCTATTCGAGCTTTAAGTACTTGTAATTGCCCCTGTAATTGCCACATTCATCTTTACTACCCTTTTTATGTATTGGAGTAGAGGAGACTCTTTCCATTCTTCTGGAATCTCACCAGTAATAATGCATTTTTGGAATAACTAGGTGTTCGTATAATAGTGCTCATGTTCCAAATAATTCAGCTGGTATGTTACCCGGCCGGGGAACTTTTTTTTAGCTTAGCTATAAGTTAATTAGATTTAATATTGGACTAATCTTTAGTAGTAGTGGTAATAGTAGTAGTAGTAGTATAGGGGCGGCCCGTGGGCCTGGCAATTAGGCCTCTTTATGAGCCCTTTCTGCCATACCCCGTTTCTTACCCCTATGCCCGTACTTCCGCTGCAACTCTCTCTCCGGGTCTCCTTGTCTTCTTTACGAAGTTCAGTATGTCGGCCTTGGTCGGCCCATTTGAGCGAGTGCAGGTCTTCTCCATCTATCGACTAATCATTAAGTATAGTAGTTCTTATAATATGTAGAGATAAAAACCCGATTTATTAGTTAAAAACAATTTCATACTAAAATTCTCAAATGGTTTACCCACGATTTAAAAAAAAATTAAATCTGTTGCCTAGTGTTATCAGGGTCCGAATATTACCCTAAAAGCAGTCTTGATACATTTTCTTTTCAGATATCCTGAAAAAACAAATGATAGTAGCGGCCACTGGCAGCAATCTTCTCCACATCGAACACAAAGCGTTGGGACGTCACATCGCCACGGTGCTGCCATCTATCGTCAAGAACGCGGGCAGCGTAACTTACGACGGTCAAAACAATACCCTATTCGTAAGCGACTTGGACACGAAGAAGATTGTTTCGTTGAATATGCACACACACGAATCGACACAGCTGCCGATTTTTGGGCTGGGAAAGATAACTTCAATGGATTATGGTAAGATATTAGAAGTTCCTGTTCTTTTTCTCTATCTTTGCTCTTTCTTGGATGGCCTAAACAGCTATGGTAAACCGGCAATTGTTCCACCATAAACCTTTCTGAGTTTTTCCAAAAGCGAGCCTGAGAGAACCTAATATCCAGAGAGTCTGGTTTTGTCAGCATGTTCTGAAGATGATCGGAAGCCTATCCGGTGTAAGTGTTTCTTACAAGTTTTAGAATATCAAAGGTCAACTACACCTACTTGATTCTTTTTTCTTGACATTGACATTTTTAACAAAATATTAACATACAACCTAAACAAATTATTTTCTATGTTACAGACCCAGCGGGCAACAACCTCTTCGTTTGCGACACTGAAAGGGCAACCTTGGAAGTGATAAGTCTGACAACAATGTCGAGAAAGGTCCTGATTCACGATTTCAAAGATGAAATTCCTCAGTCGGTTGCCGTTGTGCCTCAAGAAGGGTAATTTCCTTCATTCTTACTCTACAGATCCTTGTAGGCCCTTAGAATTATTCTCAGTCAGCCATTTTTCAAGATGGCGGTCAGAGATCAAATGCGCCCAACCAGCAGTCAGACAAAGCCTAAAAATATAAAGGACCCGCTCACTTGGCATTGCCGCTGGATTTCGGTTGGAATGGGCTGGGCGTTTAATATTTTGTAGATTTTTTTTCCCTGATCAACGTTTAAATAGACCTCTTTTTGATCCGACCCACGGTTTCAGAGATATAAGTGTTGAAAGTTGGAGGTTTCAGATTTTAGGGATTTTTCACTAAAATTAGCTTTTTGCTTAATTTGTTGTATTGGAGTAGCTAACTTGCTACTTCCAGTACATCAGTTTTTAGGTAGAGAACCAAGCTATTGAATATAGTTGAAAAAAATGACATATTTCATTTACGTCACTCTCAGTGGCCGCACAAACTTGAAAAACGTAAAAAACTTTTTTTTCAAAATGCAATTTTTCGTAAAATCGCTGATTAAAAAAGAACAAACGGTGAAATATTTTTTATTTTTGGATATGTTATAGAAAAATCTTCAGAGAAAAAAAAAGATAAGCTAATCATACTTTGTGAAAAACGCCCGTGAACCTGGAAAATACTCGGGTTATTGTCCCCATTTCTACTATGTATATGTGTGTGCCATGCTAGAGACCAGAAGGCTCAGTCGATCTTGACAAAAGTGGTACCGCTGGAGTGCTCTGAGTGTCAGAGGTACTATATGCCATATATTGTTCAAGAAGAAAATCAATATGGTGGATGCGAGCCGCCATTCTGTCATTTTTTTATACTTTTGAGGTATAACTTACAAAAATATAAAGCCATCTGATAGTATAAATGTTTTTTCTTTGGTTTCTTTAGAGTAATTACCAATACCGTTTCTCCTGCTTCGGACCCCCCTCTTCTTCCCGCTCCTTTCCCCAAAATACGTATATCAATTTAAATGACTTAATTAAAACGTTTAATCTCATTCCGCCCAAATAAACTCACCGCCCCCTTCTCAGCCCAGGGCCTGTATTCTTGACACCCGTGCCCGTTAGTGTAAACAAATTTCTCACTTCTCACCTACTCACCTCACAGGCCGCCAAGAATACGGGACCAGGACGCTTATTCTTGACGGCCCGTGAGTTGAGTTGAGCTTACTTTCACCACCTATTTCCACCGGGAAATGAACTCACCTCACCTCACGGGCCGTCAAGAATAAGCATCCAGGTCACCTCCTTAATCACCCCCTACCAACAGGTGTCGCCATCACAAACAAAATCGACGTGTCCAAGGAAAAAGGTAATATCTGGAGAAAAAAATGTTCTATCATAATCTGAAAACCGCATGTTGACGCGTTGCTCCGTTCAAAAGTTATGATTTTTTTATATATTAATTGTCAAACAACTACCCTTACGATTGATGAATTTTAACTAAACTCCTTTCAGCTCTTCACAGGGTCGGACAATATTTTTCCTGAAAGTTTTGTGAAAATCTATTAAGCGGTTTAGGAGCTATCGTGTCCCGGACAGACAGACCGACAGACAGACCGAGTATTTTCCAGATTCACGGGCGTTTTTCACAAAGTGTGATGGGCTTATACATATGTAGCTTATCTTTTTTTTTTTCTCCGAATATTTTTCTATAATATATCCAAAAATAAAAAATATTTCACCGTTTGTTCTTTTTTAATCAGCAATTTTACGAAAAGTTGCATTTTGAAAAAAGTTTTTTAAGTTTTTCAAGTTTGTGCCGCCACTGAGAGTGACGTAAATGAAATATGTCAACTTTTTCAACTGCATTCAATATCCTGATTCTCCAACTAAAAACTGGTGTACTGGAAGTAGCAAGTTACCCAGACAGCAAAGTTACGTACCAGGTACGTACCTCGTACCTAAGGCTCGGACGAAGAGTACGTACATAATACGTACGCTAACTCCATTGTACATACTGGGGACGTACATATTATATGCACTTTCCAACGCTATGTACGTCTTAGGTACGTCCTTGGGACATCTAAAATACGTACCGTGTACCTACATTTGTGTACGTACCAAGTACGTACTTTGTAGGTCCTGTGGTGGACCAATAAAAGACGTGAAGACTTTTATACCAAAAATAATAAATACATTTTGTGTGTGTCTATGTATTTGTTATAATAATGTTATTAAAACTACAAAAAAATCAATATTTTGTCATGTCTCCGTTTATGTCGATAACGTTTTGTAATCTGCGAAACATTGATTCATAGAAAGACACCGTGAAATTTTCTTGGCCTGCAAAGTCTTCCCATATCGTTGTGATTTCTTCCCAGAAATGTTCCGCATTTTGTGGCAAGAACCTGCGTTGTTGGAGTCTGTATACAATAACACTCCAAACATTTTCTATTGAGTTGTTTTCTTGTAACCACCTTGTTATGATATTCGCGGTATGAACCGGACAATTATCTTGTTGATATATAAAATTGTTTTCTGGAAAAACCTGTTCAACACTTGGCAGCATGACATTGTCCAATATCTCTAAATAGGTTTGTCCCACAAATCTTCCATCAATTCTCCATATCACCCCCAATCCTCTCGCTGACATCCATCCCCATACATTCACACTAAAATGACCAGCTGCTCGGTAGTGACTCACATACTGTGGATTGAATCTGGTGTTATCTGGCCTATACACTCTAATTTTGCCTTTCTTTGATGACTGAAAGGTTTTTTCATCCGTAAAAATCACACGGTTCCAAAAATCTTGATCTCTGTTGATATAATTCAGAGCAAAAAGTTTCTGTTGCGGTGTGAGCTCAGTTTTAGTAGCAGCAATACGGCAATTTAAGTGTGATCTCTTTATCCTCCTGAAAGCAGTTGTTTTGCATCCTGGGAACTGAGACAAAATCCTTGCTTGTTTTGCTGTTAAAAAAGGGTCCTCTTCGAGTCTTTGAATGAGAGCTGCATCTTCATCCTAGCTGGAAACTGCGGGTCTGCCTGATCTTCCTCTCTTCTCTAGCGTTCTTTCTTCCCTACACCTTTTGTTAATCAAGAATACAGTATTCCGGTTGAGATTGAAATGTTCTGCCACAGCTGCAAGAAACCATCCGTCCTCGAGCTTCGTTACAATCCGTGTTCTCAATTCCTTCGTCGTGTGTGGAGCCATGATCTGAGTTTCTTGACTAAATTTAAGAATTTTATGTGACTGGATTTTGACGTTGAAAATAAATTTTTGAAGTAGAATGACACTATAATTTGACTGACATTAAATTGAAATAAAATAAAATACACTGCTCAAATTCAAGAAAAAACTGCTTTAAGAGTCGTCCTAAAATTTAAAGAACCCAGCTGTACGTACAGAGGATCAGGCAGACCCGCAGTTTCCAGCCAGGATGAAGATGCAGCTTTCATTCAAAGACTCGAAGAGGACCCTTTTTTTAACAGCAAAACAAGCAAGGATTTTGTCTCAGTTCCCAGGATGCTAGACAACTGCTTTCAGGAGGATAAAGAGATCACGCTTAAATTGCCGTGTTGCTGCTACTAAAACTGAGCTCACACCGCAACAAAAACAATCTCGCTTGCTTTTTGCTGTGAATTATATCAACAGAGATCAAGATTTTTGGAACCGCGTGATTTTTACGGATGAAAAAACCTTTCAGTCATCAAAGAAAGGCAAAATTAGAGTGTATAGGCCAGATAACGCCAGATTTAATCCACAGTATGTGAGTCACTACCGAGCAGCTGGTCATTTTAGTGTGAATGTATGAGGATGGATGTCAGTGAGAGGATTGGGGGTGATATGGAAAATTGACGAAAGATTTGTGGGACAAACCTATTTAGAGATATTGGACAATGTCATGCTGCCAAGTGTGGAACAGGTTTTTCCAGAAAACAATTTTATATATCAACCAGATAATTGTCCGGTTCATACCGCGAATATCATAACAAGGTGGTTACAAGAAAACAACTCAATAGAAAATGTTTGGAGTGTTATTGTATACAGACTCTAACAACGCAGGTTCTTGCCACAAAATGCGGAACATTTCTGGGAAGAAATCACAACGATATGGGAAGACTTTGCAGGCCAAGAAAATTTCACGGTGTCTTTCTATGAATCAATGTTTCGCAGATTACAGGTTTTTATATATCAACCAGATAATTGTCCGGTTCATACCGCGAACATCATAACAAGCAACGTTGAATTGCTTCCTTGGGCAAGTTACAGTCCAGATATGAACCCAATAGAAAATGTTTGGAGTGTTATTGTATACAGACTCCAACAACGCAGGTTCTTGCCACAAAATGCGGAACATTTCTGGGATAAAATCACAACGATATGGGAAGACCTTGCAGGCCAAGAAAATTTCACGGTGTCTTTCTATGAATCAATGTTTCGCAGATTACAAAACGTTATCGACGTAAACGGAGACATGACAAAATATTGATTTTTTTGTAGTTTTTTGTTATTATTATAACAAATACATAGACTTTTGGTATAAAAGTCTTAAAAATAAAGTAAACGAAATAAAAAAATAAAGAAGACCTTAGTGTAAGAAGTATAAGCAGTTCCCTTAAAAAAACATAGATCATCCTGTAGTTGTAAATAACCTACAAAATTTTTAATGTCAACTTAATAGTATAAACTGCTCACAATAATCAAACACTTTCTGAAGTCGTCCTAAAATTTAAAGGACCCAGCTGTACATCGTACGTACCTAGTAGGTCTCGGGACGTAAAGACGTAAAATGGATGTAAAATATACGTCCCTGGTACGAATGATGCTGTCTGGGTAGCTACTCGAATACAACAAAATAGGCAAAAAACTGATTTTAGTGAAAAATCCCTACAATCTGAAACCTCCAACTTTCAACACCTATATCTCTGAAACCGTGGGTCGGATCAAAAAGAGGTCCATTTGAACGATGATCAGGGAGAACAGATCTACAATGTATCAAACGCCCAGGCTATTCCAACCGAAAGCCAGTGGCAATACTAAGTGAGCGGGGTCCAAATTTTTCAGAAATGACTGTCATGTTTCTTTTTCATGGTTTTCAGAATTATTTTCATCGCCATTTCGAATAAAATTTACGAGTCCGCACACATCGACAGAATGTATATGGACGGCACGGGGCGCACTCATGTCATAGAGAAAGGACTGGCCGGGCCAATTTCTTTGCATTATGACAGCCACGTTGACAGGGTGTTCTTCTCTGATGGCGGCAACGGGGATATTGAGAGTACTAGCGTCGAAGGTAAAAATATTTTCAATTACCGCTGGTATAATTTAGTGTGGCAGGTCGTTTAACGTATATTTGACGGTTTTTTTAGGCGACGACAGACACGTATTCCGTTCCTTGCACTCAATTCCAGTAGACATCACGACATTGAACTCCGACCTCTTCTGGGTCAACAAGTATTCTCGTAGACTCTATTGGTCGGACAAGCAGAGCGCAGAGTTCAACCAAAAGATCACGCTAGGTATGTAATAGTTGATGCCCGACGCGTAGCGGTGGGCATTAAAATCTAGGAAATGCATTTTACTGTAGAGGCATCTATTTAATTTTTTCTACTGCCTTTTGTAATAATTTAAAAAATTAGACCAATATTTTTTATTCCGTTGAAAAATATTCATTTGCCGAACTGTTGAAGCAGCCGCCGCATTTTATAACAATCCACGGACACGAAAATGGTAATCTGAAGCTGTCTGAATAAAGTGTTAATCTATCACCTGAACTTGAATTTATCGAAAGAAACCTCGAAAGACTCGGCTGCGGTAGTGGGAGGACAAAAAAAAAATGAAAAATATCTATCATTCAATGTGTTCAGATACGTTACAGGGAAGAAAAATTTTCCTCCCTGCTAGCCGGGAGGAAAAAAAATTCCTCCCTATTTGTACGCCATTTTTTTCCCTATTTTTTGGGTCTAAAATGCCATTTTCCAATAGTAGTAGTAGTAGTAGTAGAAAATACATTTTGTGGCCCTTTTAGGCCAGTTAAATTAGGATATTTTGAGGAACTAGTTCCCAGCGAGCTGGAAACCATTTAATAACTTTATCCGGTCCTAAATGCATCCCCAGGTGGTGAGCTTAACTTTTGGTAACCAAAAAACCGCCAAATTTTTGCACTTTTTTTAGTTTTTTGCTTTTAGCTGGAAAACAGTGCGTCCAACGGAAAATGCCATTCTATTCAGTAATGCAGAGGATTAAATTATGTGTCGAATGACATCGAAAATCTCAAATTAGGTTATCAGGGACAATTTTTCATTTTGGTGCAAAATTACCGTAACAAAAAAGCTACAAAAAGGCTACAAAATGTAACGTTGAAAATATTTGGGTCGATTATGATGGTCCCCCCGGGTTAACAGACATCATTTTGCGGCTTTCTAAGACCACATATCTTTAAAACAAATATTCTTATTGAAAAATCCAGGAAACGGCTACAGCTGCAATATTAATCAATAAGAAAAAAAATCTGGAATTAATTTGAAAACTTTATATGTGATTTCCTCAAACAAGCCTAGCTAAACATGTAGCTTTGACAGAACTAAAGTTATAGGGTGGCCTCTCAGTTTAATGTTTAAGGTAGAAGCGTCGCATTTTCTGAAAAACGGCTGTATAGGTACGAAATTAATTTATCCGTAACAAAAAGGCTACAAAATGCGGCGTTGAAAATATTTGGCCCACTTATGATGCTCCCCCAGGTTGAAAAATTTTCCCTGTTTTCAACATTCGATTTCGGCTATACCACTAAACCGAATTTAACGTTTTCAATGTCATCCGACGCAGAATTTAGTTCTCTGAATTATTGAAAAGAATGGCATTTTCCGTCCGACGCACTTTTTTCCATCTACAAGCAAAAAACTAAAAAAAAAGTTCAAAAATTTGGCGGTATTTTGGTTACTAAAAGTTAAGCTCACCACCTGGAATGGTGCAAACTCAGATTATACATATTTTGGATCAAATAGAGTTATTAAAACGATTTCCAGCTCGCTGGGAATTAATTCCTCAAAACGGTTTTTTCGACCTAATTTTACTGGCCTATTTTTTTAAAGGAACATTATTAGAATCGAACAATTTATTTAACTAATTTGTGTATTTTTCTTATTAGGAAATTATGAACTTAAAAGCTTCAGGCTGTTTTAATTTTACAGATATTTCCCATGATATCGAGCAAATCCACCTCGCTTCTGTCACTCCATCTGTCAAAGTAGAAAGCCAGTGTCAAGTAAACAACGGCAACTGCAGTCATCTGTGTCTACCCGCTCACAAATCTGTCGTTTGTGCATGCCCCGCTCTTATGGCATTGGATGCTGATCAGAAAACGTGTGTCCATAGGTAAGGAATACCTTTTGATTGATTGCAATCTTTGTAGCAAAATTTAAGCGATATTCAACCCTATTGACATCAACACAGTAGGTTTTGTTTTTGTCATCCAATACGAGAAAAAGAGATGGATGATTGAATTTGTTTGATTTTGTTCTGTTTTTGAAACATAGCTTGCTAGCTCTTTAAGCATATCTGTGATAGTCAGTTGTCAAAGGCGGAGTAAAAAACAAAAGTATAATAAAACTCGACTAACTCTATTTTTTACATTTTTTTGTTATTCTTCTTTTAACGCAATTAATAAAATGCTAGATATACTTATTAAGGTATTATAAGCAAGCCTATGTTTAATAGGTATTTACGCGGCGAAGGTGGATTAAAGGACATTGATCGGCCTGTATGGAGATGGTACTGATTATCTGTGTTTGACGTTATAAAGTTGGTGATTTTTTGGACCACCTTTGGGGTGTGGTTTAAATTTATAACCACCAGAAAGGATTGTTTTGTGGCAATTGGTAATAAGTTCGTTTATAATTTCTTTAAGTAACTGTTTTTACAAGGATTAGTTTACGTTATTTAATATCCCCAATAACCAATAAAACACTTCCAATTTGGTCCAAAATAACGCCATATTTTGAACCCGTTTTCAGCACAAAAAATATATTTGTGAGGGCACTACGAGGCAAAACAAACCTAAGTGAAGGTCACTGATTATGCACGAAAAATATGCCCAACAAAAAACTTTATTTACAAACTGAAATTAAAACAATGAGGTTATCTAAAAGCTCAGTCAAGAAAACTTTCCTTACTCAAATCCCACTCATTTCAAAGCTGTAACTTTCATCAGTAGAGGTTGGTGCAAGCCAAGGTACAAGCAGAGGTAAGAGATCCGACCTCGCTGTTTGTGATTTGAACGCAGCTAATATTTTGAAACTGGCATTTCGACAGTGACAGAAATGTAAACAAAACTTGCATTTAAGTTTTTTAGTACATTTAATCTATAAAAACAACTTTTAAATAAATACAAAATTAATCTACTCCTTATTTTATTATTACCCATCTAAATCGTTGTGTGACATCAAGTATTGATTGTAAAAATTAATTAACAAGGGTAAGTTTTACTTAGGATGACATATAACCCCAATTTTATATGTTTTATTGTTCTACAGAGTATTTACTATTTAAACCTCTCGCGGGTTTAAATTTTTTAATTTTCTTTTTTTTTAAATTGTAACTTTCTTCTTAAATCCAACAAAAGATTGTGCTAAGATCATTATTCACTAAACAAATTTATTAAAATTCTTGTCCAAAACTCAAGGAGGGTTGGTTTAAAATGCTTAAAACCAAAAATTTCACTTAGGGCCGTTCTAAAATAGACTAAACCCTTTGAGTAAATCCCACCGTTAAATTTTTAAACCTGTGGAGACCTGTAAAGACGCTTTCCGGTCGTGTATCGTACGTACTTTTCTTTTAAACGATCAGAAAAAAACATTTTAGTACCTGCCACTTTCGTCAACGCCTAGTCACCTAATGAGAAAATATTTTTCTGCCTCTTGTTGGCTAGATAGGCAATCCCGCTAAGGCCAGTAGTTTTTAAGATCAAAACTAAAGAAAAACAAGTAAACTTTTGTGGTTAGAAATAATTTTTGTACTTTCAACTTTTGCAAAATTGCAAAAAACATTAAAAAAATTGTAGTATAGTGCCTATTAGCTTTACACAGCTAATTCAGTGATGACTAACCATAGAAATATAATATTTTTAAGTCACTGACGACTAGTTATGGCCGACCATGGCGAACTTGTCAAGCAGAATAGTGATAAAACAACTCATGAAAGGCAGATTTCTAGGTTTGTCCTTTATTTATTTATAATTGATGACTTTAATGTGTTCGATTTTTCCGAAAAATATGTTTATAAAGGCATGTCAAAGTTCCGCTGGTAGCGGCTCTTTAGATTTTTCAGACATCAATCGACGTGACTCTTGAAGCAGCTGCTATTATTTCCTTCGGATTCAACTCATTTTCTAGATTGAGTCCATTTCTGTAATCAAAACTTTTGAAACAAATTTAAAAGAGCTTTTTTAAAAGTGTCAAAAAAAGCTAAAAGCTGTCAACAAGAAGTCATAGCAAACTTGGCCAAAAACAAGCCTGCAAGGGCTTTTCTGCAGAGGGATGACCGGCGCAATGAGGACGACCCCCATCCACGCCCTGGAAACAATCTTGGGTCTCCTCTCGCTTCCAACTTGGATCAAGAAGAAGGCGATAGCGACGCACCTGCAATTAAGGAACCAGGGACTGTGGAAGAGCAGGGAGGAAAGAGAGGGCCATCTAGCGGTCGAGGGACTGGCGACGAAAGAGTTGCCCCTCCTAAGACTGCCAGTGAAAGCACCGCTTAAACCATGGAGGTTCGATAAAAAGTACAAGGTCACAATACCAGAACGGAATGAGTGGCAAAGGGAAGAATTCCGAACGGAATTAAGCAGAGAGGCGACGGTCTGCTACACGGATGGCTCAAAACTGTCAGCCAGGCAGACAACAGGCGCAGGAGTGTACGCGAAAAGAAGAGTTATCCACTTGGAGAACACGCTACGGTGTTTCAGGAGGAGGTGTATGCCATTATCATGGCAGCAACCCTATCCGAGGTCAGAAATGGCAGGAGGGACATATACATATGCTCCGACAGCCAGGCTGCCCTCCAGGCTCTAAGTGCACCCAAAATAGTCAGTAGTCTGGTGGAGGAGTGCGCTGAAGCACTGCAAACTCTGGCTCAAGACAAAAGGGTGACACTGATGTGGGTTCCAGGTCATGAGGGAATACCAGGGAACGAGAAAGCGGACGAACTTGCCAGACTAGGGGCCGAAACCCAATACATTGGACCGGAACCTTTTCTGGGAATAACAAGGTATACAGTAGAATAACAGGTACAGAGTGAGTTCAACAAATGGGCGAACAATGAACTGAAGACGTCCTGGAGGCAAGAGTCAAAGTGCAGCCAGTCCAAGCTATTCGTGGATGATCCAAATGTAGCCAGAACTAAATGGCTATTAAGCAAGACCCGAAAGGACATTGGACTGCTGACAGGGATGCTGACTGGGCACAATCGGCTGTACAAACATCTGAAGCAAATAAGAGTAGCAGGAGATGCCGTGTGTCTCGCTTGCGGGCTCGAAGAGGAATCGGCGCAGCACTTGATAGCACAGTGTGATGCATATGCCAGATCAAGGCAGCTAAAGTGGAGATTTCCCACGTAAAGAAGACAGGGAGGCCCGGAGAGAGAGGTGCAGCGGAGGTAGGGGCATAGGGGTAAGGAACGGGGTTCGGCAAAAAGGGCCCATGAAGAGGCCTAATTGCCAGGCCCACGGGCCGCCCCTACACTACTACTGTCCAAAAACGGGACCGGAAAAGGATCAAGGGACCGGAAAATTGAACAAAAAGGTCCATACCCACTTTCCATACGAAAAGTCGTACGGAAAGTGGGTATGTTTCGGTCGTTTGAAAAAAAAATTAAAAATTTACTTGTGTTTGCCGGCACGCATTATTGGGGTTTACGTTTTCTTAGAGGTTTTTTCTAGATTTTTGCACTTTTTTCAAAGAATGTGGGAAGTCATAACTACTGTAATTTTAAACTTTTTGAAATGCAAAATTTTTGTGCTGTGTTTCGGTTCTCCAAAAGTGGAAGTAAAGGCAAAAAAAGTTTCTTTGTCGTCCATGGTTATGTACTTTTCTGATTGATATATTAATTCTCAGACTGGATTGCGACGAAAACCAATTCAAATGCCCGCTATCGCGCATGTGCGTCGCCAAAAAACTGAGATGCGACGGAAAGAAGGACTGCCACCATGGAGAAGATGAACATGAGTGTCAAAAGAAGCGAAGCCACTGTCCGTTGGGACATTTTCAGTGTAGCGACGGAGAGTGTATTTTGGTAAGCTCTCGGCTTAATAGCATTTTTGGAAACTACTTAAAAAATTAAACCACCCATATCACCGAACAAGCAAACCCATATTTTCCACCTCAACATTCTTCACACATAAATTGTATGTTAAGAAACTTATGCCCATATCCAACAGAGTGTAAACATTTGAAACAAAAAAAAAGAGTGATGCACCGGAAAAAAATTTTACGAAAAGTTTTTACCACCTACTTTTAGAATCCCAAAACTGTAGTAAAAGATAACCAACTAATATTTTTTTAAATGTAAGAATACCATTTCCTAAATTTGCTTTTTTATATCCTTAGAAAACATTTTTTTTAATTTGCCTATTAGTGAAGGGGCATGTGTAAGTCCGTGGAATTTTTAAAGATGTCGTCATATCAACCCCTTCTACACGGATGCGAACAAAACACCCGGTAACACTAAATTGTGTGACTAAAGAGCTATCAATCCCACATAGTCACAAAACTCCTTTATAAAAAATCCCACGGGATAGAAATTATCGACATATGCCCCTACGAATACTATAATACAATTTGATTTTTCAGGATCTTCAAGTCTGCGACCACCACTACGATTGCAAAGACAAATCGGACGAGCATAACTGTCAATCGAGGGCCGATAAGAAATCCTGCCCGCCGGATCACTTTATGTGCGGCGACGGCAGCTGCATAGCCGATCGATTCGTCTGTGACGGCGTGAACGACTGCAATGACAAGTCTGATGAGGAGAATTGCGTGTCTTCTAGTTGTGGTAACAACCAGTTTAGGTAAATTAGTTTTGTGACTCCCGTCAGGAATGCGAAAAAGAGGGGTATTATCAGTTTGACCCCAGGGGGTAACCACTGTTGGTAGTCATGTCACAAATCTTATCCTTTCGCAGTCCCTTGCAGCCTCTGCAACTACCTAAACCTCACCAAACCCTGACTTGCAGAACCTAAGAGTCCCTAGGAGTCATTAGAAATCTCTCGGCAGTCCCCTGGTGACCTCCTTGGTTTGACCCCTATGGCCCGGTTATCAACTCGTTACCCCCTCTGTTTGACCCCTATGCCCCGGTTATTCAATAGCGGTTTAAACTCAGTTTGGAGTTTAAACTTGTGTTAAGTTTTTGGAAAAATTCCATCTTGGTTGAGCCTTAAATCGAGTTAGGAGGCAGGCTTGAACCCAGTTTTCCAAACGCCCAAATTTTGTAGATTTAAACCAAGTTTTAAATGCAAAAAAATCATGTTTTATAGAAAAATTAAGTGTAGAAATTAATCGTTTATGCTTATATTACAGAAAGAAGGTCGTATTTTGTCTAAATTTGTAAGTTTTATATATTTTTTTACATTGGTAAATTTTGATAAGTGAACTGCATAGCGCACACAACTGATTTTGGCTTGTGTTTGATTGTGAAAACAAATAATTTTCTGAAATTAACTCTGTGTTTCGGACTTCCATTGTCTATATTTTATTTATACACGACGTTTCGATCAGTATAATATCTGATCGTCTTCAGGTGCAAACTACAATCAATTCCCCAGGCTACGTACTTATATACTGTGAGAAATCACTCAACCTTGAAGTTTAAGAAGTTGGCTCCGCCCAAGGAGGGGCTTCCAAATATTTGGGATTTCAACACTTGGTTTACTGAAAATACCCTGATTCTGCTCAATAAAGGCAGCTTCAAGGAATTTTTGTTTCTTCCAGTGTGACTCCTTGTGCAAAACCTTTGCTTCTGCCCACTTCATTCGGTGTTGTTTTGACCATGCATTTTCGGCGATTCCTGATTTCGTTGTTTCACCTTTTTGGGTATTCGTCTGATGTTCCTTAAGCCTAACAGATAGTGGTCTTTTAGTTTCGCCTATGTATGATTCACCACACTCACAAGGAACTTGGTAAATGCATTCCTTATTTTGTTTGTTCTCCGGTTTTGTTTTCTTTAACTTCAAGGTTGAGTGATTTCTCTTTTCGTATTTTCTTTTTAAGGCTATAGTTTCTCCCCAGTTTTTAAGTAAAAAAAGTACAACTGGCGACGCCCTGTTCTTTAATTTTTTAATCTTTTGCCATAGTGCACAGGGAAAACTAAACATCAAAATTAGCTGAAATTTTCCAGGGGTGATCATTTTTAAATGCTTAACAAAAATATCTAAAGGATTTTTCAAAATTCTCAATTTTTTTTTCTTCAAAGTAAACGCTCTGGTGCTGTTATCTATCCCAAAAGCCTCAAAATAATTGCGGTTTAGAACAAACCCGATTTACAGAAAAAATAGAGAAATACTCACAATTTCTTCTGGATGACATTTTTTCTTTTTATATTTCCTTGCTTTAGCGAAAACAAAAACTAAGTTTCCTTTTTTCTAAAAGCCTGTGCACTCCGGAAAAGAAAACCGATCAATTAATCACACTTTATTGAATTTGGGAGACACGCGCAGTTCAAGTGTTGGCCGATAGACCGCAGAATTTATACGATTCCATGGTAACTGCAGGTGTTTTGTCAACAAACTTTAAATCGGGTCGCAGTGGTACAAAAGAGTATTTTTACGTTTTCTGACAGAAAACCATTCTAGATTATGTTATTATTTCAAAAATATGTTTTTAAAAACATTATTCTAATACAAATATGAAACCACTCCGCGTGTGCGGTCGCCCGCAGAAAAAGGCCTAGGGCTGCGCGGGCATTACCCCGCGTCTATCAAAGAACCAAGACAACTTTACTGGCTCGCTGGGATTACTAGGAATTCGCATAGAAACATTCGGCGCCCATAACCCCACATAATTTTGTTTTTATTTTGATTCAACCTTTTTTTTTAAAATTTAAATTATTGCGGCTTAGTAATGTGCAATTGTACTAGTGAAATCTTGAAGTGCAAAGGATAGATTTTAGAACCTCAGTTTCAAAAACACACGTATACTTGAGTACTAACAAAACAGGTCAGTAAAGCTCCATTTAGAGGTGTGAAAGACTCTTGGTAGTCATTGACGGTCCTGTTTAAAATAGAATACGATTATTTCGTCTAGCGCCAGTAGCCGATTTTTAAATCTGCATGCTTTTAAGCTAACCTGTTGTCGGTATCAGCTGGCGAGAGTGTTTCCAATTCAATTATAAATGCACCTGTAAATGCAACCTTAAACATTACACCCAGTTACTTTAATACGTAGTTGGGTAGCGTTTGTTTAGCTGGTAATTCTGCAATAAATGGTTTTCTTTTATTTTAGTATTTTACTTGGTTTTTTAGCGGCTCAGAACGTGAAAAGTCAAAATAAGTAACCTAACCCCAAATTTTTGACCAGGTCCTAAAAAATCTCTGGTGTCCCAATGTGGATAATAAAGTTTCCTCGTTGCCATGGAAAACAAATTCAATGACGTAAAATTTTGCAAAAAAATCAGGTCGACATAGTTAAATTGATTTCCCGTACAGTGTTGCTAAAAAAATTCCCAGATTGTAACTACGACCTTAATGTCGATGCATCTCGAAAAATTACATAACTCTCACTATTAAACGAAAATTCTATTTTTTCCAAGTCTTCTTTTTTTTTCTGGCGATTGATCCTGTTTCTTTGCACTCTGGTATACTTTCAAACGTTTTCGCCAGATGAATTAAAATCGTTTCCCCTTTTTGGGAAAAGTTTGGAGCAACGCTTTTGTGACCATTTTTTTTGCCAAAAATGTCCAAACACGCCGAATAAACAGCCACTCAAAATTTCGTAAAATTCTTGTCAAACGTCAAATGTCAGTGATATTTTACCAACATGTTGTTCGAGTTTGTGCAATAATAAGACAATGAAAAAAAAAAACAAAAAAAGAAGTTCAAAAACCTCTAAATCAGTTACTTCAACCGAAAAGAAACTAAAAAAAAAACAAAAGATCTTGGGTGGAAATAACGAAAATTCAAACTTGGATGAGCATCCCACAAGGAACACAAAGGACCAAAGCGAAGAGAGAAATAATTAAACGATGTTTCGCTCTGGGTAACCAGCATGAGCTTATCAGTGGTTTCACTGGTCACCCTTCCCATACATCATTAAACACCATCATACACTTTGATTTGGACTGGTACTTATCCAAGTTACCTGATACAGATTCGTCCTGGCGTGTTAATATCTCCAATAGGATTATGCTGCTAAGGCACTTAAAACAAAAGAAAGAAATTAAAAAACGTCCAAATCAGTTACTTCAACCAAAAAGAAACCAAAAAAAAAACAAAAGATCAAAAGTTCTTGGGTGGAAATAACGAAAATTCAAACTTGGATGAGCATCCCAAAAAGAACACACAAAGGACCAAAGCGAAAAGAGAAATGATTAAACGATGTTTCGCTCTGGGTAACCAGCGGAAGCTCATCAGTGGTTTCACTGGTCACCCTCCCCATACATCATTAATCACCATCATACACTTTGATTTCCAACCTTGAATCACTCACAAATAGGCATCGTTCCGCACTTGTACTTATCCAAGTTACATGATAATACGGCTTCGTCCTGGCGTGTTAATATTTCCAATATGATTATGCTCCTAAGAAGTTAAAAAAACTGATTGGAGGTTTTTTTAACTTCTTTTTTTTGTTTTAATTGCGTTAGGAGCATAATCCTATTGGAAATATTAACACGCCAGGATGAATCCGTATCAGGTAACTTGGATAAGTACCAGTTCGGAACGATGCCTATTTGTGAGTGATTCAAGGTTGGAAATCAAAGGGTATGATGGTGTTTAATGATGTATGAGGGACTTAAATTTTCCAACTAAACCTTCATATTTTCCAACTGCAAACAAAATTGGGGGGGAGGCTCCAGCCCAAGGGATCGCCGGTGATTAGCAAATACTAGAGGCCCTCTATACATTTGACAGTTGTTTTTTTACCAGAGGTGGGCAACTCATATTTTCCTCTCTTTCTAGTTTTTTTCTTGTATACAGGGTCTCTAGCAAATACTATTGAAAATTTCCACCTTAATGGTTTGGCTGCTCTTTACACCAGTACTCGATGAGATGACAAAATAGAAACGTCAAATTCTATTAGAATAGGTTTTTATTTTTTGTATTAGTTTGTTGTCTCGCTTGTTGTATTAGTTTTTGAAAACCTTTTTTTATTTTTTTAGACCAAAAATATATCAAGGACTACAAATATGTCCTAACCAAGCCTAACTAACTAGGTACCTGTTTTTTAATGATTTTCGTATAATCTTAAAATTAATGCAAGCCCCCCCCCAAGCATTTTTCTGGATGCGCCACCGGAAACATAGTATTTATTCAATAACTTCCTACCAATTTTTTTCACACAAATATTTGTATTGAATGTTTGACCTTACTATTGTTGTTGGTGTTTCAGATGTGATTCGGGAACTTGTATACCGAAAAGCTGGGAATGCGACCATGAATATGATTGTAAGGACTTTTCCGATGAACATGCAGGCTGCGGTAAGTTTGTAAGGAGCTTAAGAGGGATTTTTCTTATTGGTAGCATAAAAAAATATATGTTATACTAAAAAATGTCACAATATTCTAGTCAAATTAACTGACTTTCATTGATCAGAACCATAATGTTTAAGAGTATAATTTTTTTTTCTTTCAGTGACCTTAGTTCCCCAGATTTTAAGTAAAAGAAGTACAACTGGCAATGCCTTGTTCTTTAATTTTTTGATCTTTTGCCAGAGTGCACAGGGAAAACTAAACATCAAAATTAGCTAAAATTTTGCAGGGGTGATCATTTTTAAATGCTTAACAAAAATATCTGAAGGATTTTTCAAAATTCTCAATTATTTTTTCTTCAAAATAAGAGCTCTGGTGCTGTCATCTGTCCCAAAAGCCTCAAAATAATTGCGATTTAGAACAAACCCGATTTACAAAACAAAAATAGAGAAATACTCACAATTTCCTCTGGATTACATTTTTCCTTTTTATATTTCCTTGCTTTAGTTTTATTTTTTCTAAAATCCTGTGCACTCCGGAAAAGAAAACCGATCAATCAATCATAAACGTTTACAGTTAATTGAATTTTGGAGACATACGCAGTTCAAGTGTTAAACGATAGATCGCATAATTTATACGATTCCATGGTAACTGCGGGTGTTTTGTCAACAAACTTTGAATCGAGCCGCAGTGGGAATGAAGAGTATTTTTACGTTTTCTGACAGAAAACCATTCGAGGTTATGTTTATCTTTCAAAAATGTGTTCAAAAACATTGTTCTAAAACAAATATAAACCACTCCGCGTGTGCGGTCGCCCGCCGAAAAAGGCCTAGCGCTGCGCGGGCCTTACCCCGAGTCTATCAAAGAACCAACAGAACATTAGTGGCTCGCTGGGATTACTAGGAATTAGCATAGAAACATTCGGCGCCCATAACCCCACATCATTTTGTTTTTATTTTGATTCAACCATTTTTTTTTAATTTAAATTATTGCGGCATAGTTATGTGCAAGTGTACTAGTGAAATCTTGGAGTGCAAAGGATAGATTTTAGGTCCCAATCTCAGTTTCAAAAACACACGGATACTTGAGTACTAACCAAACAGGTCAGTAAAGCTCCATTAAAGGTTGGAAAAACTCTTGCTAGTCGTTGACGCTCCTGTCTAAAATATAATACGATTATTTCGTCTAGCGCCAGTAGCCGATTTTTAAATCTGCATGCTTTTAAGTTAACCTGTTGTCGGTATAGCCGAACGGCGAGGTTGCTGTTATCGGTGGAGGATCAATTATTGAAATGCCATCATACCATTTATAAACTTTTTAGCGCTAACCACACACACTTTACGAAAAAAGCGAAAGTAAAACATACTTATGTGCTTTAGCGGCGCAGAACGCGAAAAGTCAAAATAAGTAACCTAACACCAAATTTTTTTCCCGATGCTAAAAAATCTCTGGTGTCCCACTGTGGATAATCATAAATAAAGTCTTCGCGTTGCCATGGAAAACAAATTCAATGACGTAAAATTTTGCAAAAAAATCAGGTCGACATAGTTAAATTAATTTCCCGGATAGTGTTGCTAAAAACAATTCCCCAGATTGTAACTACGACCTTAAAAGAAAAGAAAATAATTGGTCCGAAAAAAATTGTCTCGAAAATGAAAAGACGGGAAAATCAAATCGTTAGAAAATAATATATGCATAGAATTAAATTTACACGAAACATATTTTTATAGAAACACAAAATGTTACAAAATATTTTTAACGAAAATAATTTCTTCATAATATTGTATTGTCATGGGACCTACATTACAACAATGAATCGCAAAATTTGATAGCAGTTAGACAGCCAAAAACTGAAGTTAACGGCGCAAGAACAATCCAGAGATAATATAAACTTTTCAATTGATTTCAATACGTCATCTACCACTCATTATCTATCTCTGGTTTCTTTACTGTTTTTTTTTTCAATTGTGTTTCGGTTTTTGTAAATTCGGCTTTTTTGTGGGTTCCCATAAAGGGTCAAAACGGGTCATGTGATATTCATACTTTTTGGAGTTAAATAAACATCAGAATTGGCTGAACTGAAACACACTAATAATCAGCAAGACGCAAGAAACTACAAAAATTTTAATAATTTTGTATAGAAAAAAATTAAAGAAACTAAAATAAATTACTATAATGAAAAATTTCAAACTTCTAATCAAAAAGATATTTGGGAAACCATTAACACAATACTAACAAATCGCAAAAAAAAAACAATAAATTCACCATAGACGAGTTACTTGTTGGACAGCAAAGGATCTTTCGACAAGATTTTATCTGTGAAGAAATGAACAATTTTTTTTTTGAAATCGGACTTTCATTATCAGAAAAAATGGAAAAATTATCGACATCAGAAAACATACTTGATGAAGCGCCAATAGCAAATGCTATGGTCCTCCATGAAAATGATATAGAAGAAAGCGAAATTGAGAAAATAATATCAAACTTAAACGTAAGGAAACCTAGCGGTTATGATGAAATTTCGGTAAAAACAGTAAAACATATAAAAAACGAACTTATTCCTATTTTAAAACAATTGTTCTCTTTGTCCATACAGACAAGTAAATTTCCAAAAAATATGAAAGTAGCAAAAGTAACACCAATTTTTAAGGAAGGAAGTTCAAACAACCCAAGTAACTATAGGCCTGTTTCAGTTTTACCAACTTTATAAAAAAAAATCGAAAAAATTATGCTTAAAAAATCGCAAGATTTTCTCGATCAAATAATATATTGTATGAGGGTCAATATGGTTTTCGAGAATCTAGAGATACAGAAACAACAGCGTTAGATGTAATAACAGACATTCAACTAAACGTTGACAAAACCAAGAAATGCTGCATATTATCTCCAAATTTGCGAAAGGCATTTGGCACTGTCAATCACACCATATAAATAAATTATACAAATATGGAATTAGGGGTATTATTTTCGAATGGTTTAAAAAGAAATCAAATGTGGTGTCCTCCAAGGATCAGTTCTTGCGCCAATTTTATTTTTAATCTATATTGATTCAATTTTAATCTATATCGATTAAAATTAAATAGCAAAATTAAATTATTCGTGTATGATACAACTATTATTTATTTTGCAAGCACATTAAGAGAAGTAAAGAAAACAAACGTTTAATAAGTTGACTATTAATTTTGATAAATCATCATACATGTTCACAAAAAAAAGCAACATTTAAAATGAAAATCATGAACCAATTATTTTCAGACAAAAACAAATTAAATCTAAAAAGTTTACTCGACTTTTGGGATTATTCATTGATGAAAATTTAAGTTGGAAATAACATATTAATCATCTCCGAGAAAATTTATCACCGTTAATAGGAATCATGTATAAACTAAGATATTATATTCCTCTAAAGTATTTAAAAAGCATTTACTATGCATTTTTTTACTAAAAAATCCATAACTTAACTTCAATTTGGGGCTCTGCTAATAAAACCATTTTAAATCCGTTGATGAAATTGCAAACAAAATTATAAAATGTAAACTTTAATTTCTCGAACCGACTATTAATTTATACCGTCCTCTTGGTTATTTGAACTTGACTGACTTATATAAACTTAAAATAAGTATATTTATTCACGCAATATTCTCTTATCAAAAATATTCAAATATCAAAATTCAACAAAATAACAATTTTTCTAGACAAAATAATGAACTTAAACCAATACAGTTTAACAGTAATACTGGGAAAAAATCTTTATTATATGATGGAATACACAAATATAAAACTATAATTACATCATTTACATCTATTTAAAAAACATGCAAAAACATATTTCTTAAAATTAAAAAAAAAAATTTTAACTATTTATTTTTTGTTGTGTTGATATAATTAAATTAACCACTAGGTTTGCTTTTTTAGTTTATTTTTAACATTTTTTGTTATTTCCCTGTAATAATCCTTAAGGTTTGTTGGGAAATAAACCATTTATATATTTTGTAAAATATTTGGTGGCCTTAAAAAGAAATTTTAGCTTATTCGGCAACAAATCAACCAAACGTGACTCCAAAAAGTATGGATGGATCACATGACCCGTTTTGAACGTCACTTCAACATTTCCTGAGCTAAGGTCACCGTCAGAAAAAAATAATATCTACTCTTAAGAGGCAAAGTCAGTGGTTGATAGATGAGCACCTAGCTCAGACTAATAACTAAAGAGAGACCAAACATTCCCTATTGAAATCCTCTAATGTTTACAATCCAACACCCTTCTGGACGATTATATGAACAGAAAAGAGATAGAGCAATAAAACGGCAACACTGTCAAAAATTGCTTTTCCCATTACCAGTGGCGGCGTTAATTTTAATTTAAATATATAAATGTGAAAACGAGATATAAGGTAGGGTTGGTCGGATTTTCTTATTCAAAAGAATTAACTGCCAGAACTTGCATAACCACAAAAAATTGATTTATTCAAGGATAAAGTTTAGTTTGAGGAATGTAGGTATTTACGAACAGATCAAAAGTTTACCAAAGAGCACTTGAAATGATTTTTAGGTCAATTATTCAAGATGGCTGTTATATATTTTTTTTAATTGTGCAGTATCCCACAAAACAAAAGTTAAAAAAAATATTTTCATAGCAAAAAAAAAACGGTTAATAACCCGTTTTATAACGTTTTTGTCCAAAAAAAAACACGCTAATAAACGGCTTGTTAAGCGTTTTTTTTCACTATGATAATAATGTCTCTTTTAGTTTTCTTTAGTGGAATATAAACTTTATTTATCAAATTAAGAGAACTTTTTGTGATGTTAATTATGAAAATTTTAAGGCCAACAAATTTTATTCTTTACACATTGGCTGCATGTTCATTTCTGAATACAGAACACAAGAAAAATTTAAGGAAGAGGTAAAAAATTAATTACTAGTAGTTTTTCAGGAAACAGGAGTCAAAAGGCAAAAAAATTAATAATAAATATTAATGAAAATAAAAATAAGATTGGCTCAGAGTAAATATCTCCAAAACGGTTTTATTCACATTATAGAAAGTACCCAGGTACCTATTAAAATACAAAAAATACCTGCCCCAGTACCTGACTATCAGCACTTGGTCTTATTGTCTTCTCTTGTTATGTATAAATTATAATAAATAAATATTTTACATGCTGCAAAAGGAGCAAAATTATCTGGTACTTTTGTTTCTTAAAAAAGATTAGTATTAGTCTTAGATTTTTGATGTATTAATAGTATAATCATAAGCTTTTTACGCAGTTTTTTACCTCATACTACGCCCATGACTAACGTAAAATGACAGGATCTTTCTTACCTCCGAAATATTAGTTCTGCGCTGGAATATCCGCTTTTATTGCATACCAGGCAATGGTAAACCATTTTGTTGGTCCTCAAAATAGCTTGATACAGTTCTTTTTTCACAAATAGTCACAATAAAATTCAAAAATCACCGAACAACACAAACCCCCGTTAACAACAACGCCGTCAGCTGCAACCAAACATGTCGGCATTTATTCGCGGCTCGTCGAAAAAACGTTGCCGGCTTGTGTTCTTTTTTATAAATCTCGAAATTCTACTTATTAAAAATTAAAAAAATTTAATTATTGAGACTAAAAATTAGGACTAAGAATTAAGTTATTAGCATAAGAAAAATTATCCTATATAAAAATTTGTCAAATAATCAATAATATTATCAAAAGAGCTTCAAGAAGTTTATTAATTGTTTTGTTTCTAGGGAAACCCCGCGGTAAATTGGCAACCATGTATTTTTTGGGAAATAAACATTGCGGCTGGTTGATCGGGGTAATATTGTTTACTGTTATATCTCATTTTTTTTATTAATCTGAGGCACCTACCAATCTCGACGAATACTGTGCTAAACTAAGTTTAACCAGATATCTAATTTAAACACACAAGTAACAAAAACAAGGTCAGTGATAAAGCCCTAACACAAGATTTATAAACGCGTTCGCTTCCGCAGTTCAAGTTCGTAGTTCGCGCGCTGGAGAACACCTTATTGAAAGATGTAATTGCATTTATAATTTAAGGTCGCGTTCGCCTTTCGTGTCCGCGTACGCAGTTCCGAGATAACCAAATTTTATGTTGGTCGTTGGTGAAGTAGTCTATCATTTCAGCCATTTTTGTTTGTTTTTTTTTTAAAAAAGAAAGTTTTTCTGCTTCACTTTGTGGACTACATATATAGGAATTGTGGCCACAACGAAGCCAAATAGCTTTTCATATTCACTATCCATTTTTCTCCAAAAAAATACTTATCAACAAGAATCACTTTTAAACGGGCAAAATTTTTTCCGATTTTTAGGTTATCTTATGATCTTATGTTAGCTGTTTTACATCATACTCAATTGACCTTGGAAAGACCAATCAAATTTCAGCAACGGACTGCGTTTATAAATGCTGTTTTCTGAACTTCCAACTACGAACTTACGCCGAACGCAAATTTCAAATTCGCAAGAGAATGGCGGAACTTGCGTAGTTTTCGTATAAATCCATTACTTTCGAAATGTCAAATCTAACAGTTGACAAATATGGATAAAATTCCGCCATTCTTTATTTAATTTTGAATAAGTGTGCCAAATTTCATGTCTCTGGCACACTCCGTTCAGAATGCATTACTAAACTAGTTTTTAAAGCGCTGACCTTCCGTCTTAACCTTAGATTAATAAGAAAGACACATAACAGTAAACAATACTACCCCGATCAACCATCTGTAAGATTCATTTTCTCATAAAATTACCTTTTTTAAATTTTGAATGAGAAGAACTTCTAGATTCACAAAAAAAAGAGCACAAGCCGGCAACGTTGTTTCGACGAGCCGCGAGCTGACGTCAGTGTTGTTAACGGGAATTGGTGGTGTTTGGTGATTTTTGAATTTTATTTTAACTATTTGTGAAAAAAGAACTGCATAAAGCCATTTTGAGGACCAACAAAATGTTTTACCAGTGAGTGGTATGCAATAAAAGGGGATATTTCAGACGACCAGAATTAATATTTCGGATGTAAGAAAGATCATGTCATTTTAGCTTGGCCATGCGCGTACTTGGTGGTAAAAAGCTCGATAAGAAGCTTGTAATTAAATTATTAATACCTCAAAAATAATAAAATTTATACCTTTAAAATTTTTGTAATTTAGTGAAATAAATACTTTTCAACATCCTTTATATATATTTGCGTGAAATTTAACTAGATTTTTTTTAGTAAATGTTCTTTTAATTTCATAAATAAAGTGTACAAAGTACAATAAAAAAAAATTGAAAAAAAATTTACAGTGGTCAAACTTTGGCAAACTTTTGATCTGTTACCTACATTCCTCAAACTAAACTCCTAAAATAAACTAATTTTTTGTGGTTATCCAAGATCTGGCAGTAATTTTAGATATTTTTTTGGTTTTAATTCTTTCGAATGTAAGAAAATCCGAAGTATTGTGTGGTACTTTACCAACCCAACCTTATATCTCGCGTTGTGCACATTTAGATATTTGCATCAAAATTCACACTACCACTGGTAATGGAAAAAGCAATTTTCGACAGTGTTGCCATTTTATTGCTCTATCTCTTTTTTGCTCATATAATCGTCCAGATTGTAAACATTAGAGGATTCTATACGGAATGTTTCATTCAGTTATTAGCTGAGGTTTTAACACTGGATACATTATACAGTTGTCTTGATTTAAATATTAGTTAATTAGATTTTTCTTTTTAATATAGTTACTGCCGACTGCCCCTCCCACTTGTTCCAGTGCACCAACGGCAAATGTTTGGACAAAAAACTGGTCTGCGATAATTCGGACGACTGCGGAGATCACTCGGATGAATTCGACTGCTACAATCATAGGTTGGAAGATTCTTGCGGTAAAGGTAAGTTGGCGTGATGTTTTATTAGGCAAAGTTAATATTTCAACGCATCAGTGCCGATACACCTAACGCCTTCAAAATAAAGCCAAAACACATTTACTTGTTTATCCCAACTAGCAATTTTTAGTTGTGCAAGTTGTAAAAATTAGAATTGCACTAATTTTAACCGTTGTTTTACAGATAAAGAATAGCTATCATGGCGACGGTCGACAACGTCGACTATTATACGACGCCTAAACGTTTATCACAACTTCAGTCGCCATCACAACTATTTATGACCGTCTATTGTACTAACAGTAATTCCTTAGTTGTGAAGGCGCCGACTACAAACCGGTGTGTGCTAAACCAAAAATTGATCAATTTACTCCACGTTTTCTGGCCGGTTTGTTGGAGACGCGGGCGTGCCTGCTTTCATCTAACCAATTTTTCTGTAATGTTTGCAACAAACCAATTTTGAAGCACTGCTGTCTGACATACAAACGTCAATTAATTCAGTAAAAGTAACTAACAAGTGTTTTGTAAAGCGATTTTTAAATCATGATTTTTTTTTTAATTTCATAAAATCATCTGAATCGAGGGCGCGCTTATTTTTTAGAGCTACGAACTATACATTTGACAGTAAACTACCGTCTGTTTATATATTTTGGCATTGGTTCGCATGTTATGATGATGCAAAACATGATATATGACATAGAATATCATTTTATTTTAATAATATGATGGTGTTAGAAATAGTTTAATTTGTAGTCAAATAGTGTATTTATCATTTTACGTAATGAATAGTATTTTGAACAAATAATTGTACTCCAAAACCCATTGAACTATTACTTCAACTGTAGTCGCGATCGCGACGTTGACTCAATCAAAAAATCATCCACCAAATTGGTGCAAAAGTGGGTGGTGTTTGAGTAAAAGTAAACGTTGCGACGCAACGTTGGCACGCGGTGCACAACGTTGAGACGTCGACAAATTGCTAGTTGGGATGCCATGTTTATTTCTTTTTGGTTACTTCTTTATGCATGTGAGTGCAATCAGTTGTTCCGTCATCGGATCCACTATAAAAACGGGCTACGATCAAAACATGCCATGAAACAGGTCAAAAATATAGGGCGGTATTTACTAAGATGGACTACCCAAGGGACAATTTGCCGACGTTTTAACTTTGCCATGGGGTACTTCAACGCAAAACTTGGAAACGCCCCAAGTGAAGACACTGTTGGAAGGTACAGTCTTGGTACATCAAATAAACGTGGAGATCGCATTTTCTTATACTTTCTTTAAACTTGTTACGTTACTTTTATTTATGTTTAACAACGTTTGGTTATGGGGCTTTAACTAGTCTCGAGTCGGAGTCGGTCATGGGTTATTTATACATATATATTTAATGACCTATAAATCAAGGTGATAAAAAAATAAGGGCGCCAAAGTGGTTTGTAACCACGTAACCATATCTAAATAAAGCTGGTAGCCATATTCTAAGCGGAAATTCTAAACCACTAAATATTTCCACTATATATCCATAAGCAGTTAATTTTAAAACCTAAATGATTGAAAGATAAAATGCCAAAAGTTAATTTAACACAACATAATTCTGAAAATTTGGTTCAAGTAAAAATAATACGGATTCTAACTTAAAAGACTCTCGAGAGCATAGAATCAGGGATAAAGGTACTTAAAGATTCTACTTAAGTAGTTTGTAAGGTAAAAGGCGTACAATGCGGCTTTATTCCTGATATATTATAGCTGTATATATATCTTAAAACTAAGCACTGTAAATTCGGTGTGAAGAATATTTGTATTAACCACGAAGCCAATGATTTAATTAATCGCGAATAAATAAATAAAGAAATAATGCCCCTGAGGGGTACTTATCCTTGACCGCTGAGGATGGAAAAGCAGTTTCGCAAACAGTTGCATTCCCTAACTTCCAGCTAAAGGAGGAGACGGTGTAGAATTAATATTTACAGGAAATGAACCATGTAAACTCTTAGTTTGCGGGGCGAACTGTAAAAGTCCATAAAAGTTCCATAGCCAAAATAAACCGTATTTATTTCATAGAAGGCTTTATATTTTCCAACTAGTATTTTCTAGCAAAACTTTTTCGACTTATCGATAAACCATAAAATCCATAAAAATGTCTGAAATAGACAAAAGAAAAGTATTAGTCCACTTGCTAACAAGCGATTTGAGAGAGACAGAACACATATGAACAATAAGGTGACAGAAAAGGATAGAAATATGCTTACCTCTATAGCCAGTATCTCACTATTATGATCAACAGCACACAAAAACTATTATGCTAGCAACTCAGCAAGATCTGGAAAACCAAAGTAGACCAAAAACATAAGATATATGCCAAAATAGAGAAACTGGTGTGAATCCAAATTAATAGTGATTCGTACAAACGACACACACGTTTCTTTTAGTGCTGCAAAACCATACTGACCTCTAAAACTTAGAAGTTAAATACACCTGTTCATTGACCTTCATTGAAGTTTAGAGCGAGATAGACTTACAAAAACGATGGTTATACCGTGGACCAAATATATTTCCCAATTAACTTAAAGAATGTTAAAACTAACTATGTACAAAAATCGGACGTATCAAACTTCCAAGGCGCCTTTATACTTGGACTTCTAAACCCGACACTCCTGACAGTATCATTAGAAACCAAATAAACTTTATGTTAATTAATAAACGATTTAGAAACATTATTAAATCTGCAAAAAATTATCCTGGCGCAGACGTAGGCTCGGATTACAATCCAGTTGTGGCGAAAATTAAATTTACCCAAAAAAAAATCGTCCCTCAAATAACAAACCCAGACTCAGATTGGACGAACTTCAAGATAACATGATAGCAACTAAACTTAAAGTCGAACTTAACAAAAAGCTTCAAGATATTCATGAGTCTACCGAACAAGATGCAGAAATGGTGTGGACAAAGGTTAAAAGTGCCATAGTCGAAAGTGCAACACTCTTAGGTAAGGATGAAACAAGAAATAAAAAGAAAGTCTGGATGACCAATGAAATTCTGCAGTTGATGGATAAAAGACGCAGTAAAAAATGCAGCGATCAGTATCATGAAATCAATAGACCAATAAAAAAAAAGATAAGGTCAGCAAAATAAGACTGGATAACACAGCAATGTAGATGCTAAACATGACACTTTCAATTTACACAAACGCAAAAAGGAAGCGGCCGGATTATTTAATAAAATACAAGCTGGGATCCTTGTAGACAATCAGGGCAAAATCATACCGGATACCAAAGAAAAACTAAAAGAATGGTGTAGCTACATAGAACATCTCTTTACCGATAACTGATCCGAACAGCCAGAAGAATTCTTAAACCGAGGCATAGATATAACACCAGAGGAAGTAAAACATGCAATATCTTCACCTAAAAACAGAAAAGCAGTAGGGCAAGACGCAGTATACACTGAGGTTTTAAAGCTAACGAAAAACGAAGATTCGCTAAATATGCTGGTCAAACTTTTTAACTTGATTGATCGTAGTGGTAAAATCCCTGCTGACTGGCTAAAATCAACCCTTGTTACACTGCCTAAAAAACCTTCAGCAAAGAAGTGTAGTGATTACCGCCTAATCAGCCTAATGAGTCATATGTTAAAAATATTTGTAAAGATTATCCACAGAAGAATTTATGGGAAATGCGAATCCTTTATGGGCGACACGCAGTTTGAATTTCGTGGTGGGTTTGGGATAAGAGACGCCTTGTTTGGCATTCAAGTCTTAGTTCAGTGCCAGTATATTATAAGAAGTTGGTCTAGATGACCGAGATCTAAAGATATTCGCCAATCTATACTGGAATCAGACTACTTAAATAAAGGTTGATGGCCAACTGTCCGAAGAGGTCCAAATAAGAAGAGGTTGTATATTGTCTGCGCAGTTGTTTAATATCTATAGTAACAAAATAATAGAGAATGCACTTCATAACTGCGAAGAGGGTCTGACCATAAACGGCATAAAAATCAACAACATACGATATGCCGACGACGCTGTCATTTTAGCAGACACGCTGGAAGGCCTGCAAGAGTTGTTGAATCAAAATGCTGCCAAAAGTTCGCATTTCGAGCTTAACTTAAATGTTGAAACAACAAAGTGGATAGTCATATCCAAGGATGGGCAGCAAGTCGAACGCGTGGATTCATACAAATACTTGGGTTGTCTCCTCAACGAGAACTGAGACAACATACAAAAAGTTCGTGCAAGAATTGAACAGGCCAGATCATCTTTTATCAAAATGAAATCAGTGTTGGTAGTCGCGTTTTTAGCATCTTATATGATGGCATGGAAGCATGGACACTGACTGAGACCATGTGCAAAAAGTTGGAGGCATTCGAGATGCGGTGTTATCGTAGAATACTAAGGATATCTTGGATGGACCGAGTAACTAATGTAGATGCTCTGCTTAGAATAAATAAAGAGCTTGAAGTTTTGTTTACCATCAAAAAACGAAAACTTGAATATTTTGGCCATATTTTGAGAAATGACAAATATCAACTTTTAAAATTGATAATAGAAGGCAAAATTGAAGGCAGAAGAGGTCCGGGTCGTAGACGGATATCATGGCTTAAAAATCTTAGACAATGGTATGGTGTTAGTACTACGACACTTTTCCGAAAAGCAGTGGACAGGGTGCAGATCGCCCTGATGATAGCCGACGGTACTTGAAGAAGAAGAAAGGCGACTTAACGTTGCGTGAAAACGGCATATATAAACGTTCTGGCAACTCGCTTTTGCAGCAGTTTGGTGAAGATTTTTTGAGTTGTGTTGACGATGCCTGCGACTAGAGTCGCGTACAACGTTTCCACACCGTCGCCCAAGCGACTACGCCTGAAGTACCCTCTGGATAATTTATTAATATAATTGATTTGAAATAAGGACTTCCACATCTGAAACCACAAATGGACTTTTTTTTTTATTATAGCTAGGTAACTCACAGATAACTTATAACCTAATAAATTTTAGAAATGCTTTAAACTTATTTTAAACCTTAGTCAATCTAAAAGAATACTTAAAAATTACTAAAACTAACTAAAAAATCATCAAAATCCAGCAAAAAAAACAAGATTTTTGTAACGATTTACACAAATGGCGTAGCGGTGCAAATCGGGAAAATAGTCATTTCTTGGTTTACTGAATAAACCATAAAGTAAATAATCTTTATGCCTAAACACTTCGCGACTAAGGAGGTGCCCTCTATAGTTGTCAGATGTAGTTATATTTTTAAATTGGTCGCAACTTCATTGATTGTTTGACCACAATTGCCTCTTAAAGAGAAACGTTGAAAGAACGTAAATTAATTAACTCTAGTTAATTATCAATATTTGACGTCGAATCCGGGGATTTTACTTCTCTAGAGAGATCTATTATCGGAGCGGTGATAATGTTAAATAGAGTCAACGGATAAAAGACAGCGGCCGGTCGCGGCGGGGCCATACTGAGAATGATATAATAACTACGCAGAAATAGACTTCGTTATACTTTATTTTTTATGTAGGTGAATTTTCGTGCATTTCCAAACCGATCTGCCTGAATATAACAGCAAAATGCAACGGCACCTTCGAATGTCCTGATCATGAAGATGAAAGAGACTGTTCCAATTGTGGTAATTATTTTTTTTTATTTTTTCTGTGTTATCAGTTAAATAAGTTACAACCAATTATATTTGCCATTATATCTCAAATTCTACTTACCTATTTTTATCAAATCTAGCTAAGAACACTCCCCGAAAGATGGGCTCCAATAGAAAAAAGAAGCATCGAAAGCATTGAAAAGTCAAAGCATATCAGTTAGCTTATTGACTCTAATTTTATTTGTAATAGCCTCGTTAATAGCCGTGATGAAGTATTTTACCTAGATGTTTTTACATATCATGTTGTAGGTGAAGATAACTTTGAATGCAAAAACCAAAAATGCATCCCTATTCAATGGCTTTGCGATGGTTCGGATGATTGTGGAGACCATAGCGATGAAAACAAGGATTTGTGCATAGCTGTCGACCACAAAAACCTGCCGCAGATGCCCCATAATCATGTTTCTTGCGATGATGGCTTCAGGTAAGTTTTTTCAGTGGTTTTACAAATAACTCTATCTACTCTTAAAGGTGTGTAATACTAATACTAGTATTTATACTCATTAAAACAGTGTAAAAGTTAATTGTTACCAAAGAAAGCAAGGAATTTTCGTCTGTCTATTGTCTTAGGTTGGCAAACATTTTTTTTTTATTACAGATGTAAAACAGGTGCGTGTATCAACCTGACGGCTCTCTGCGACAAAAACCACGACTGTTACGATGGATCAGACGAAGATGGACTATGTTTGAGGTCATGCGACACTCTGCACAACCCTTGCGACCATAAATGCTTGAGAACGCCCGTGGGACCGATGTGTCATTGTGAGCCTGGCTTTAGGTATTGAAAACTATTCTTAGTTGTTGTATTGTAATGGTGAATACGTTTTTAACACTTTCAAACCAAAACGCGAATCGAAAAGCAAATCAATTTTTTTCCGTTGGCCCAACTGCACTATAATGGGTATCGTATCAAACTGACTGATGATATCTGGAATAAGTCATTAGTACTTCCAATATTTCTATTAAAAAAAATAGATATATTTTTCAGTGGTTTTACAAAACGAATTCTTGTGTCTTTAAAACAAAATACAAAGTATGAAAAGATAACCGTGAAAATGTAGTTAGTATGAACCAACCAATCAATTTTCTTTTCTAGGTTAATGGGCGACGGCCACTCTTGTCTGGACATCAACGAATGCGACCAAGATCCACCAGTTTGCAGTCAGTTGTGTATCAACAAGGAAGGCGGTTACTTGTGCGATTGCTATGAAGAATTCATGCTTAGGTAAGTATTTATTATGTTGTTTGAAGTTGGTAGACAATGTTGAACTTGAAAGTAAAGTAGAGTTTCGAAATTCCACGTTTCGAATGCTTATGTATCTGCAATCGTCATCATGTTTTCAATTAACCATAAAAATAACTTGTGTTCAGTGAATCATAAAGTTTACACTTTGTTGGCTCCGCCCTTTCACAATTGAAATCTGTTACCTCCGAAAAGTATGAGTTTCCAAATATACTTAATGGTGACGCTTTGTTGAGAAAATACATTCTGGTTCCTCAGGATTAATGCTGCGTTTCTTTGAATTTCCGCTTGAATAGATTTTCTTCCTAGGCGACGATCTTTGCCTCTTTCCATTTCATATGATGTTGATTTTCCCAGCAGTGTTGACCTATTTTCGATCCAGTTGTGTCCCCTTGTCGAGGTTTTCGTTTATGTTCTATAAAGCGAACTTCCGTGGGTCTGGTAACTGGTAAATACAACTCTTGGTGTCGTGGCGTTGTGGTTTAGTTTTTCTTCGTCATAAGAAAAAGAATCTTTGATCGTGGAAGCTTTAACAAATTTCATAATAAATTACCAAATCAAAATTGGGAAGGGTTGGATGTTGAAGGGTTTCACTCGATTATATGTAGCGTTATAAATGAATGTTTTCCAATTAAAAATATAAAAATAAAGGCAAAGTCTAAGCCTTAGATCACCAAAGGTATTCAAGTATCTGCATCTAATCTTCGTTATCTTAATTATTGGCACAAACACTTTCCACTTTTATTCTTAAAACAATATTTCACTTTGTACCGAAAAATATATAGAAAAATCATTGCACAAGCCAAACAAAACTTTTATGCGAACAGATTGCAGAAATCAACAAATAAATCTCGAACTACTTCGCAAATAGTAAATGAGCTCACAGCACGTAATAAACAGAAACAAAAACCATACGACGTGCCTTTGAATCCAGATGATCTAAATACCTTTTACTGCTCTGTTGCGTCTAATCTAACTCAGGTGCTTCATTCAAATGTGGACCCATTGGAGTACTTACATATAGATGTACCAAACAAGTTTTCGTTTCTTCCAACTTGTTCTCTTTAAATAAAGCAGACAATCAACAATATGAAAAATCTAAACGCAGCAGGCAGTGATGGAATTTCTAGTAAAATTTTAAAAGAACTTCCTATTGAAGCAATCGAATCTTTTGCAAATTGTCCCTTATGTCTTAAATCAGCCAAGATGATTCCTATAGATAAAGGAGGAGACACTTCCGCAGTGGTTTTTTACGACCTATCAAAGACTTTTGATTGTGTCACTAATGCTGCGGAAATTTCACAAGTATGGGGTTCAGGGTACCGAGCTTAGGTGGTTTTCAATGTATTTAACAACAAACCAATTTGTCTTCTGCAATAGTTTAGAATAATTTGTCTTCTGCAATAGTTCAGAATCTGATGTGCAACCAATAACCAGCGGGGTTCCCCAGGGCTCTGTGCTAGGTCCTACTCTTTTTATTATCTACATTAACGATCTGCTTGCAGCTTCTGCAGATGATGCTACAGATCATTGGTTGAATAAAGATTTAGAAACCCTGAAAAACATGGTCATCAATGATGTAACTAAAATTAAAGAATGGTGAGATTCCAATAAACTTACCCTTAACCTTTCTAAAACTCATATTATAAATTTTCGTAAGCCAAATATAAATAAAGTGAATATCAACAATCAGTATAGTTCCTAAGCAAATCCTTAGGGGGCCATGCAGCCGTGTATAAGACGCAGGCAGACAAACGGAAAAGCACATTAGGCAGAAAAGGATGGGCATGGGGAGATGTTGTCACTACATCTTACACGTAGTAAATCCATTCCAGGTTGTTGTTTTCTAATGTTTTCCATTTTCATACCTTTAGGACTGGAATAAAAATTGTTTTTGCTCGACTTTAATACCAAACTGATGAAAGATATCGTAAAAAAAAATATTTTTCGGCTTTGCATTTTGTAACCATTGTCCTTACGCACTGTTTACAGGCTGGGGACTGAGATACATGCAAATGCCTAACCTAAAGCGTTCATACACGGCCGGAGAAATCGACTGAGATATTTCCGTAGAAACTATCAAGCAAATAGGACGGGTTGACGCCTTCGAACGTCCAACCCGGGTTTTGCACTTTGATTCGAAATCAAAAAGGAGGAACAGTCAGATGTGGGGCCGTGCACACATTACGTAACGGTGATTTTACCAATTTTTGACCCCCTCTTTATGTAATGTTTTGTACCGGTTTGGCACGCCACTCTCCTAATATTACGTAACGATTTCAAGACCACTACCCCCCCCCCAAAAAAAAAAACTTCACTTATTTTCATTCCAAATTTTCTTAGTTTCAGACAAATGCAAACGCTGTCGAAAACCCCCCTCCCCCCTACGTAACGTTTTGTAACCCCCCCTCCCCCCTATGACCATTACGTAATTTGTGCACGGCCCCTGTAGTCCCAGTGGAGGAGGGCGAGAAAATTGATATTTTTTTCTTAAAAATTATACTCTTTAGACCTATTTCTTTGCGTTCCCGAAATTACGTAATTTTTGAAAAAAAATTGTAAGCGACGCCATTTTTATTTCGTGCTTTGTTTTTCTAACATTTTTGCGTTGCGGCTAATTAAATTGAAAAATTTTTGCCTACGGCGCCCTTTATCTTCTCACTCGAAACCAAGATCCCCCGTTTTAGGAAAACTGATCCCGTCTCTGTTTCTAAATTTTTTCGAATAAAAGTAGAGTATGACCATGGGGGAAATAATTTTTTCTACGGTATGACGAAAATTTCGAGAAAGTTGAAGAAAAAAATAAAAAAAAGTGGCAGAGCTCAAGTTTTTCGTAAAAAAACATTTTTTTGTAAAGAAACAGAGCAAAATAAATCTTTTCACCCCTTTTTGGGTGTTACAAATATTGGCAACCCCTTATTTTTCGCTTTTACCCTCCCGCTAGTTTTGAAGAATTGGTTCGCTACATGTTTCGAGATGATGTCATAAAACACCTCGAAAATATCAAATGTAGTGTAGGGCCAGCTTTATTTAAAATCAATAATATCGCAAGCAAAAAGCTCTGCAGGAAAAACAGCGCCGTTTATTGATTTCTTTGGCTGCTAGTGCTAGCTGCATGGTTTGGCCGTTTCCGGATAGATGTCACTAGGAGAACAGAATGTAAAGAAATTTAATTAAAAGCGAAGATATTTCTTTCTAATGTTAACAACCTCACGAGTTTATCGCTCAGTATCGTAAATAATGGACCCTGCCGCCTCCTTTAAGCAAGAAAAAGCTGTGGTTTGGACCTGAAAACATCTAATTTTTTCCTCGATCATCTCCTGGTGTGGCCGCCATCTAGCGGAATTTGCAGACATCCTGTCAACGGTTATTATTGCAACTATGATTTATGCTCACAATGAAAGAGTGGCGACAATTTTTTCTCATGAAAGCAGTCCGGAGATAATAACAAACTGGCACCATTGCTCAATATACCTGTTTCTTTTGTGCGCGCAGAACTTTCTATGCCATTTCTGTTTGATTTATTGAAATCCTATCTCTAAGGAAAATCTTAGGAACCCTTTAAATTAATATTAATTAAATTTAATATTCATATCAAAACACTAAATAGCAGATTGGCTTCGGGTTGCTTTAGCGTTAGGGTCACGGTAAATGAGCGGGGCAAAACCATAGCCAGGAATGTGTATTTTGCGTTAATTGAATCACATTTATGATACTGTATACCATTCTGGGGATGCTGCAGCCAGTATTTATTCAGATCTGCATTTGTGTTACAAAAAAGAGCCATTCGATCAATGTGTAAAGTTCATCCTCAAACTCACTGTCATCAACTCTTTATTGACAATAAAATTTTAACTCTCCCATGCATTTTCACTCTGGAAACTGTATGCCTAATACACAAGCATTTGTCAAAATACAAAAAGGAAAACAATGTCTATAATACGAGACACGCTCAAGATCTTCGGCTTCCAATCCCTCATCTTACTCTTTTTGAGGATTCTATAATATATAACGGCATTAAGATGTACAACCACATGCCTATTGGTTTTAGAAATGCACCAAATTATAAAAATTTTCGCCAAAAATTTAGAACTGCTCTTCTTGACCTAGCATTTTAATCGGTTGAATCTTGAGACATTCGTTTTAATACTCGTATACTTTATGTTTGTCCCGAATAAATTTTGCATTATATTTTTTAACTTAAACACGATAGTAATGTTGGTAATTTTATATTATGGCCCTGATTTTTTTTAAATTTTATTTTGATGTTTTGTGTAACATTTAGATTTAAATTTTTATTGTTGACAACCTTATGTTTTCTTCTCAATTTTTAATTTCCATTTTATTTGTTTTTAATGTTTTGCGTAACCTATGACGACTGTTGTGATATTTAGGAATTAAGTCGTTTTCTCATAATATTATCAGTAATTATACTTTTTTATGATGTGTACTTACATATACTTTGTCATTAAGAATTTATAAAGTATGTTTTCAATCAATCAATCTTATTTTTGTGGTCGCTTTGAAGACAGTCCGAAGTTGGTATCAGTTGCCTATTCTTCTTATCTTTTCTGAGATTATTTGATGTATGAAATTATAAGTGTAGCCTTTCTTTCAGTATTTACGTCTTTCGTCCTTTGTGTTGGTATGGTCTGAAGAGTTTTATTGATCGTCTAGTTGGAGAAACCGTTCCTTCGCAGATCGGATCGAATTTTCACTTTTCTTTATTTAAAGCTTCTTCTGTATTGCAGATGTAGGTGGCTCAATCTATAAGAGATTTTGCAATTCCTAGTTTAGTTGATGAGAAGTGGTTTGATTTGAACTGAAGATATTGTCCAATATGAGTTGGTTTTCGATATACAGAAGTGGTTGAATTATTTTTGGTAGCTAGAATATCAAGAAAAGGAAGCTGACAACTTTCTTCTTTTTCCAAAGTGAATTTGATGCAGTTTCTTATGCTGTTAACATGATTGAAGAATTGTTCTACTGTGTTGTTTTCGCCCATGTATCTTAGCCATAGCTTGGGCCATGATGTTCGCAGAGCTTCTTCATCAAAGGATTCCATCAAGATGTTGACCACTACCGGCGAAAGTGGAGATCCTATCTATGGGTAGACCCACCAAAATTCCTCCGTTCCACAGTACAGGAGTATTTAGTCTATTAAGTATGACCAAACCAAGAACTTTACGCTGTTCAGAACCAACACATATTCTACAGTCATTTGGAAATACAATAAAAATATTTTTGTTTACTTTTTACAGGCCTGACAAGAATTCTTGCAAAGCAGAAGGCGACCCAATGTCCATAATCTACACCACGGACAACCAAATCCGTCAACTCACCCAAAAAACCAATTCCCTTACCGTCCTATACTCGGAGGAAATGCCCAAGATCACCAGTCTGAGCGTCGATATGAAAACCATGACTATTTACTTCACCTTGGACAACTCGAACACCATTCAAAGGATCAATTTGAACAGCAAGAAAAGGGAGTACATGGAGCATGTGGGCCAGCCGCAAAAGATCTCTTATGACTGGTAAGAAATTATAAAACCATTTTTTTTTCTGGTAACCTTTATAATTTTAATTTTTGATTGTAATCCTGTAAAATGAAAGTACTAAACGAGGGTACTTAAAAATTTCGCTATTTTTAGGGCTACTGGGCACATCTACTACTTCAACGCGCAATCTGACGCTAAATCCATTAGCGTTTGCAATTTCGATGACATGAAGTGCGCCAAGCTGATTGACATTGACGTGCACAGATATGTATCAGAGTTGGCTGTGGATTCTGTTAATAAAGTAAGCAGTAGTCGGTGTCGCAATACTTTTGTAGTATCTGATCTAATTCTAATACTTAATATAGGTGATGTTCTACTCACTAACAAGCTGGTGGATCTTCAACTCGCCTAGTTATGTTTTGTACAAAGTAAACTTGGACGGAACGGAGCAGCATGAGATGGTCAGAAGTTCTTCTGGTAAGAGAACTTTTTAATTTATCTTCTTTGTTGTTTAAATTTGGCTTACAAATTTTTATGTTTTTTTTTAGGTCATATAACTGGTCTCGCCTTCGACTCGAACAAAAAAACTCTTTACTACATGGACCAGCACCAAGGCCAAATCATGTCGATTAACTACGAAGAGAACACAAAACACACCCTGTTCTCCAACTTAACCAGGCCAACTGGGCTGAAATTCTTCGAAAATAATCTCTACTATGCTACTACTAACGGCCAAATTACCAAGTGTCATTTGTACGGATCTAAGGAGTGTGACAGTTTCAAGATTCATAGTTATGCACTTCAACACGTAAGCAATCTTTTAAAAATTCTTGAGCGCCATCTAGACGCTATAGCTTGTAAACTTGTATCAGTTTTTTTTTTCGTTGGTTATGGTTAAATCAATTTTTTTCTGTAACTGTACAAACTGGCAGTTTATTCTTTTTAAATATTTTGACCTGTTTTTACAGTTTACAATAGTTCAAGAAGGCCTCCAACCACATATTAAAGACGTTTGCGAAGATCACAAGTGTGTTTACTTGTGTGTGGCCAACCAATCCGACTACACCTGTTTATGTGAAGATGGCAGAGGTGTCGGGAAGAATCAGGAATGTGAAGAAAGTACTTTGGTGAGCATATGTTTTCAATGGTGTTTGTTTCGTTTTCGATCGATAACATGAGTTAGGGACAACTTGTAAAAGATAAAATTATTGTGCTACCCAATCAATAGATCGACGTATTGAACTAATGAACGACTTTTGTACCTCTGTCTATGTAAATCCTGCAAAATAAGTCTTCCAAATAAATAAATATGTAGATTTTTATTTTATAACTCAACCAAAATTGCAGAAAAACAAAAAATATTATTCAGTTCCCTGTAGTCCACACAATGCCGGGCTAATTTTAATTTCTTGATTTTTCAGAGAACTTATTTCACCGATCACCGCCCAGAATTCCACTCCATCGACCTGCCCAGCGAGGAAGTTAGCGGCAAAAGTAACGGAACTGTCACCTCCATAGTTGTCGTCACTTTCTTGATTCTCATCATTGGCGCCTGTTTGTTCGTCTACGCCAAGCGCAGGAACCATGGGAATTTCAACGTGAGGTGAGATTGTTTTTAATGATACCCTTTTTGTCAGCGTTCTATCAATAAAAGCTAAAAAATTGGTTTAATGGGGAGGATTTACTTGATTTTTTTTTAAATAAATTTCATACACAAGTTTTTCTTGTGTGGGGTTCTGACAATCGTAATGACAACCAGATAGAAAGCAAAGAATTTGATACAAACTAAGTAACTACCCTCCAACCGAACGTTTTGGAAAAACGAACATATCTTATCAACGTCTTAACTAAACAGTCAGTTAACTCGTTTTAGAATCCTCTTTGGACCATTATCGCAAACTATATCCACAACCAAAATGTCGATAAAGTTATCTATATAGGATGTTATCTTTTCGGTTTATTTTATGTTTTCGTATCTGTGGAGGTTTGACCCTTTTTAACAACCTCTTCTATGTACCCCTATTTTGACGCCGATTTTATTATTCCTCTTCATCTTTTGTAAATGTAAAGTTCTATTGCCTAAATATACGGATAGTGGAGGCGCCGTCCCTCGTAACGATATGTTAACTTGTCTTTTTGCTTTCTTTTTTCTACGTCAACTTATTTCGTGTCTCTTTCTGTTTATTCCAGCATGCGCTTCACGAACTCCGGCTACGGTAAACACGTTGACGAATACGAAAAACCGATTTTACCCGAAGATGGAAAAGTCGAGTTCATGAACGAAACCATAGAAAAGCGAAGAGAGAGCAAACAAACCGAAAAAGAAGTGATAAAAGATGTTAGGTTTTCGATAAAGGATGAAAGTGATCATGATGAAACCATCAATTTTATGGATCTTTTAAGTTAGTTAGATTTTTATACGTACTTAATAAGGACTTGTCGGTTATAATAAAGCAAACCTTAAATAATTGTAATAAAAATTAGGTACTTATTCAACACGGTCTTGCTTTAATAAAAGAATAATCAAAAATTGCTATGTTCCTAAGCTTAGCCATAGATGGCGCCAAATGTCAACCAACCAAATTTCAAATTATGATTTTTGAGAAAGTTGTTTAGTTCCACATTTATATAGCATAGCATCAACAATAGTTAGTATTAGTCTCAACTAAACTTATTTTTACTAATTAAATAAGGTATTCTCTTATTCGCTTATTAAGGCAGAACCGTGTTTAGTAAATCCCTAAAATCGCGAGAGAAGGGTTGATTTGCTACAACAGAAAACCTTATTCGAAATTAGATTATTTTACTTTTTTAATGTGTGTCCTTAATCACTTGTTACTTGTGTGCGCGTTCTTTAAGTTTTACGTAATAGTTTAAATTTTATTATGAATTTTAATGTATTAATTTAAATAGATACCTGTTATATTTTAAGAAACAACCAGAATGTGATACATAGTAATAATAATACTAATAATAATTCGTTTTTAATCTTTAGTAATTTTTAAAAAAAATTACTTTTATTTATTTATGTGCTTTACTTTAAGATTAAATTTTGTTACGATATTTTAGAATGATATATAGAGTTTATTTAATAATATTTTTGATAAATAAATATACAATTTTATAACTATTAGAATTTTTATAATTTTTTTCTTAACGGACTCCGAGATATCTACAATGCTGCCCTAATAAGCATAAATTAGTTTAATTTCAAGTTTTCCGGACAAGCGCCTTCTATACATCTAGCCTAAGGACTGTCTGTCAAACTTGTCAAACAGCTATGGACTGTACAATAAATAAAGAAAAACGCCTTTATTTTAAGGAAAATACCTTTGAAAAAAAAAGAAGAAAATTCAAAAACCGCGGTTGGCTTTGGCACTGTTTGGGCCACCAGGCCATAGGCGAAAAATCTATTGCGCACGCACTAACAAAGCCATGCCAGTGTCGTAGTGACCTTACGATAATTTAATGACAATGTATTAATTTGAGTAACAGTGATTACATCAGCTGCCAGAAAACTTTGATTTTATTTAATTGAATTTATTTGTAATGATAGAGTCATGTCATGTCAGTTAGATGTGCTTAAATATCGATGGCTTAAATCATGCTTAAATACACTTACAGTAAGACACGTTTTTTGATAAATTGTAAAGAACAATTTTTGCTGATTTTTTTCTATCTTTCTCTAAAATACTTTTTTATTGCTTGCTGTTTTATTTTATATATATATATTTTTCATTTTAACAGAGACAAAATATTTTGTTTATACCTTTATCCAAAAGATGATTTTAGTAACTGTCTGCAGATAACTAAAGCATGGCTTTTTTTGTTACCGATGCAAAAAAACTTTTTTTTTGATCACGGGTGCAAAAAAAGATTTCTGTCCGTTTTTTACCGAAAGTTAAAGATAAATAGCGGAAAATAGTATCATTATTGAAAAAATCTAATTAGCCATTTCCACCAGTTTTCACCAAGTATTTACGAAAAAATCATTTAAAAACATCGTCAAAATATCAAACTGTCAAAGATTAAAATGTCGCAACAATGAACGTCACCGAGTAAAATATCATATCGCTATAGAAACGATTGTTATTTCATTTAACAGCCTCCTTGATTTATAGTGTAAAGATGGTGTGTTGCGAGAAGTGCTCTTCGTTCGAGATTTTTAAAAGTATTTTTCTGTTTTTCTTGTATTTCTTTATAAAGGTATTTAAAAAAATAGTGTTAACAATTAACTCTCGGCTTAACTGTGCTTTTCTTTACTCGTTTTTAAATACCTCGCTGCGCTCGTTGGTTAAACCAACGCTTATAAAAAAAGCACTATTTTAGCCACTACTTGTTAAACTAATAATTTTGGAAGTAGTTTTTTTGAACGCTTAAAAAACAGTGAAAAGTTGAAAAATGTGAGTGTTTTATTCTAGAAATCGAAAGTTTGGAAAGGAAGCTTTTAAATCTGAGCAAAACCATGGCATAAAAATGTAAAAAACATAGTAAAAATTGCTTAAATAAAAACGTTACCCCTTAAATTATGCTAAAATATTTTAAGCCTTAAATTACCATCATGGCTTTACCATTATATTATGGATAAAACATCTCCAACCGCAATTTTCACCTTACTCGAGAGTTTCAATCCACAAGGTACCGTTACACGAGGACATGGCGCCCAAGTGCCGAACCATCGATGTGTTAATACGTCGATGTGCCGAACCCACTTCGTGAGAAAGCTCGGCATCATCGAAAAATTTACATTTTTGACGAGGTGTGGTTTTATCATTTTCTTTATGTTATTGTGGTGTTTCCGAGTTTTAAAATTTTGTGGCGGTATTTTCTATGATTGCGTGCGTTATTTAAATAAATATGCGAGGCACATAACCTCCTTTTGCATCTTAGCTCCTCTCCTAAAATAAACTACGTATTAAAATACTGAGCAATTAAGCCTCAAAGATCTTTTGTTTCATAATCTTGTTTTGTCCGTTTTTAAATCTAGAGGAATGCAATTTTCTATGGACTTTTTTTATTTTTTTTACGGTAATGTCCACAAGATATGCACTTTTTATTAAATTTTTCAAAAGTAAACAAAAATATTAAACATAAATCTAAATTTTCGCTGTCAGATGGTTGTCATAATAACCGAGTGGGTCTCGTTAAGCCTCTGTAAGTAACGTATTTGGTTTGGTTATTTTTGGATACAGGAAAAAAATAATAATAAAATATTATAGCTCCTGGATTCTAAATTCAAGTTGTTAGATAGATAAAGCAACAAATAACGCTAAAACTTAGTAATGACGTCAAATTTTTCTGGAATAATTTAGACAGAATAAAAAATAAAACGCGAAATGTCAAAGAGAAAAATTAATTAATTTTATTTTAAAATACAACTTAAGGTAACTAAATATTTTCAAAAAATTTGTGCAATAAATAACACTGACATTCATAAGTAGGTACAGCAACTACTTTAAAAATTACAAAAATAAGATTCTGTTTATAAAGGCAAGAGTAAAATAAGAGTAAGTCAACGAATATACGATTATCTATAATCAAGGGTTATAAAACTTCTCCCTCGCAATACCTGTACAGAGTGTAGCAAAAGTCTTAATATTCTTTTTAAAAGCTTACATCATAAGTTTGTCTTTTTTTCCAATTAACAATAAACACACCCTCCTAAAACGTTAGAAATACTGCGATTGAATACTCATTAAAATTTTATTGACGTCTCTAAAAGTTTTGAAAAATCTATCTAAATTCGCTAAAAAATATATTTTTATTAACTATAAATATTGTTTACTTGTTGCGTGCACCGTACGAAAGTCGCTCGCCTAGGCAACTCTTTGAGTTTCCCTGCGCCCGTATAAGTACAGGCGCTCCTCAATCCTCCCAGAATGTCCAGCACGGTGTTTTGGACGTCCCCCTTGTAAGGCACTTCCACGGTTTTCCCTTCGGACGATCGGTATTCTGCTACTCCGCCTACGAAAAAAAAATAATCTGCATCATAGAGAAAACAATTTTCTTTTATTTCTGGTCTGTATTTGATTCTTTGTTATTTCTCCAAGATAATAGATATGATTGATATTTGAGTTCAAAATTAGGGATAAGTGTGTCAGCCGTCACGTTTCACTGCGACCACTGGCTCATTTTTTTATTTCTCGGTCTTGTGGGATATTTAGAACACCCATTAGATTTCCTACTGAAACATAATCATTACTAATATTATGTAGGGTGGAACTTAAAATTTTGGACTGTTTTAATTTTCTAATAAATTTTTTGTTCCTTAACCGATTTATAAATTTTAGCTTTTTGGAAAAGTAACTAAACAAGTATTATAATTTTTTAACAAAAACATTAATATGTCATATGAAAAAGAGCTGCAACTTTTTTTTTGCCAGCCTGTATTTATTTTTTATAAACGTAAGAAAGCTGACGCTATTTTACGTTTAACTTATACTTTACTTATACAAAAGTTATAGTCGGAGAGCTCGCGAAGAAAACGTGCAAGAGTTTTGAAAAGGCTGAAATTTTTAGGATGGACTACACTTTGTCCATATAAAGGAACTGTAGAGTCAGCAAGCTGGGTATCGGGACACCCGCCGGTGGGGCGTTAGCGAAGATGTTAAAATAATGGGTATTCTCAAACTGTTTTGAAAAGGCTGAAAATCCAAGAGCTGATGCACTACCAAACGCAAAACAAACAGTCAGACCCTATAACACTAGAACGCGTGACGTCAGCAAGGCTTCAAACATGTCAAAAAAATGAGTTCAATGCAACTGTTTTGAAAAAAATCCTACTGGGGTGAAACTGCATTATCTAGAGAATTTAATTTCGTCTCTATTTTGGTTTAGTTCGTTTCAGAAATATGTTTTTTTGCCATTGGAATATAGCCCTTTTAAGCATTTTTCATGAATTTACGTGTCAGAAACTAACCATAAAAACTGATCTAAAACTTCCCAGTTTTCTAATGTTGACTTGCAATACAACATACTAGAATATTATTAAATTCGACCGAACTCCAAATTTATTGGTTTTGTGCGGGGTTCTTTATTGGCTAACGCCATCTTGGATGTTCTTAAAACTACATTTTTTGACATTGACCCTTAAGGCAAATTATTTTAGTTGTCCAAAAGTCTTTTAATCGTGAAAATCTAATTTTAAATTAAAAGTTGCAAAAAATTTATAAATCCGGTTTTTTTAGATTAGCCTCTTTTAATTGACTGCTGACTGCGTCGGTCCTAATAACATGAAGTCTGACTATTTTTTTCATAAATGTAATTACACAAACTATCATATGGCTGACTTTCAACTTTTTCAAAACAGTTGCATTGAACTCATTTTTTTGACATGTTTGGAGCCTTGCTGACGTCACGCGTTCTAGTGTAGGGTCTGACTGTTTGTTTTGCGTTTGGTAGTGCATCAGCTCTTAAGAAATGGATTTTCAGTCTTTTCAAAACAGTTTGAGAATACCAATTAATTTAACATCTTCGCTAACGCCCTACCGCCGGGTGTCCCGATACCCATCTTGCTGACTACAGTTTCTTTATATGGACAAAGTGTAGTCCATCCTAAAAATTTCAGCCTTTTCAAAACTCTTGCACGTTTTCTTCGCGAGCTCTCCGACTATAACTTTTGTATAAGTAAACCGAATTTTATGAGTGATACCTCGTTAAACGTAAAATAGCATCAGCTTTCTTACGTTTATAAAAAAGAAATACAGGCTATCAAAAAAAAAGTTGCAGCTCTTTTTCATATGACATATGAATGTTTTTGTTAAAAAATTATATGGACAAAGTGTAGTCCATCTTGAAAATTTCAGCCTTTTCAAAACTCTTGCACGTTTTCTTCGCGAGCTCTTGGAGTATTACGTGTGTTAAAATTTCCTCTAAATACAGAACCTCTAGCTTATGGAACACAATCTACAGAAGCTATTTTAAATAACTTTATAATTTTTTATCGGATTTTTAAAAAATTTTAAAGGAACATCCGAGTCATGTTAGAAGTAAATGAGCAGCAAGTCGAACGCGTGGATTCATACAAATACTTGGGTTGTCTCCTCAACGAGAACTGGGACAACATGCAAGAAGTTCGTGCAAGAATTGAACAGGCCAGATCGTCTTTTATCAAAATGAAATCGTGTGCTTCGGTGTTTTGTTTTTAGCATCTTATATTATGGCATGTGCCATGTGCAAAAAGTTGGAGGCATTCGAGATGTGGTGTTATGATAGAATATTAAGAGATAATTTATTAAGAATTTAATTTTGGATGGACCGAGGAACTAATGTGGATATTCTGCTTAAAAGTAATGCAGAGCTTGAAGTTTCATTTACCATCGAAAAACGAAAACTTGAATCTTTTGGCCATATTTTGAGAAATGACAAATATAAACTCTTAAAATTGATAATAGAAGGCAAAATTGAAGGCAGAAGAGGCCGGATCGTAGACGGATATCATGGCTTAAAAATCTTAGACAATGGTATGGTGTTAGTACTACGCACAAACCTTATAACCAAAAAAATAGACTGCTAATGCTTATGGGTTTTCTCCCAATAAATGACTGCCTCATGGAAGTGACAGTTTGGTGTTATTGGAACCAGAGTAAACCGACTTGAGTAAAATTTGTTGTGGTTGCAAACTCAATATTTTAGTATTTGATGAATATGTAACAAGCACTGCTTGACGAAATTTAAGAAAAAATATAAAACCACGGTTTCTTGAGTATTTAAAAAAATTTATTTAGAAAACTGTTCGAATTAACTAGATTTCAAAGGGGCAGTGTAAACAGTGTCATGACGTGACAACTTATTTTCTCTTTATCCACGTTTTTGGTTGGTAGCACTGCGTTTGACGGTCTTGACGTTAGTAGATTCGCCATTTTCTTTATTTTCGTTTCTTGGTTTTCGAAGATTTTGCTTTGGATAGACGTCTGTAAAGACGCGAATCCATAGTAACCGAGAAGAAGATGAAGAAGTTTTTGCTTAACGTGTTGTGTTTTTAATATACTTTTTCTGTGCCCTTTTGCATCATGAAGTGCTTTGTTGTCGGCTGCAACAACAGCAATTCTGCGAGTGGAAATACGTTTTCCTATCACAGGTAATGGTAAATAATTCCTATTTTTGCCAATTTTCTTTAATACTTCTGCGATCATTGCCTGTATTCTGAAAGGCCCATGAGGTGGTTACAGCTCACCAGTGTGGGGAATCAACATTGTTGACAGGAGAAAGAAAGAAACATAAATTCTTTAAAAGAGATTTGTCAAAAAATTGCAATACTTAAAACTATGAGCTTAAAAACTTATTTAATCTTAATAAATTTAACCTTATAGTTCTTATAATTACTGAGATAGCAATAGTGTCCCATGTTAATTAGGACACCCTGTATTAGCAGTATGCCTTATGAAAAAGGGTTTATTTTTCCTAAGGCAACCATGTTGAATCGCTCATCAGCTGATGGCAGTATTATTAAGTATTGTAATAATGAAAAAGTCTAATTATTGTTTTTCTATTTCTTTCAATAGGTTTCCACCAGATGCTGCTATTAGTAGAAAGTGGTTACTGAGCATTTGAAGAGACTCTAAGACTGTTATTAAATACCAAAGACTCTGTTTTGACCAGCTTTTAGTTGAAGCAATCATTAAAACATACAGCACTTTGAGGAGTCATAGCTCTGCAAATAAAATTAGTTAAAGTATATCTGGAGAAAAGGTCCGAAAAGTTTTAACAAAACTTGTATTGTTTAAACAACATGTTTTATATATTATCTTTAATTAAAAATAAGTAGTTTCTGTTTGTAAATAAGTTACTTTTAAGTATTTTTTGTATTGTAACTTTTTTGATGGTATTTTGTAAATAATTATTTTCTACAAATAAAATTTAAGGCTGGGTTTATACAAGCAAATAAAAATTAAAGTAACAAAAATTAAAATAAAAATAAATAATTTTGGTTTATACAGCTGAATAAAAATAACAAATGTTTTAACGATCCTATTTTTAATTTTCTTGTAGCTGTATGTTTATGGGTTGAGGGATCTTGTTAATGAAATGTCCTTTTTTTGAAGTGCCAATGTTTCACAAAATTTATATAAAAATAAATTTTGCAAAACGTCGGCATTTCAATATATAAAAATAAATTTTGCGAAACATTGGCATTCCAAAAAAAGGACGTTTTATTAACCAAATCCCTTGACCCATACACATACACCTTCTAGAAAATAAAAATAACTGAACCAATCAGCACACAGCTTCAATAATTGAAATAATTAAACTAAACTCAATCATACTGTTTTCTTAAATAATGGGTATCTGCCTAAACCAAACCAAAAAATGAGTGAGGTTATGCGCAATTTTTTTTCAGATAATAAAAGTTGCCCATCTTCCTATTTTTATTTCTGCTGTATAAACGCCTACACTATTTCCCATAAGCTCAACTTTTATTTGAATTATTATTTTTATTTGCCTGCATAAATAAAGAGTACCGAACAGACAGGGTGATTTTTTTTAAGGGGTCATTCATAAACTGGTGTAGATACTTAAAGAAGGGGAACTTTTTTTCCTAAAGATAAAATGTACTTTACCCATTTAAAAAATTCATATTTTAAGGGAAGGGGGGGCTATTATTTAAGATTATCGTTAAAAAAATTGCAAATTTATTATGCCAGAGCCTTTTTTACAATTAGCCGCGTCTAGTGTTATTTGTGCTTCTCAGTTGGTAGTTATAGGGATTTTGGTGCATTGCCAACTGCTTCTGGCACCAAACTGTCAAATACATGAAGCAGTCATTTCTTAAAGCAACATCATCAGTCTATTTTTTTGGTTATAAGGTTTGTGGTACTACGACACTTTTCCGAAAAGCAGTGGACAGGGTGCAGATCGCGCTGATGATAGCCAACATTCGAAGAGAGCATGGCACTTGAAGAAGAAGAAGAATCGTCAAGCCACAGAATAAAAATATTTTTCGAAAAAAAAACCATCTTCCGTTTGTTTTTTAAAAATATTTTTTTGTGCAGTTTTCGAAATGGCTAAAAATAAGAATCAATAAAGAATATAAGAAATCTAGACTGTTTAAGTCAAAAATATTAAAGATTGAAGCAGTAAATAGCAAAATGGTTGTTAATATTAGATAACAGTTGAGAAAAATATTACAAGCTAAAATAGTTCGATTTATATTTTAATGGATACTTTTAGAGGAAACGCAATAAAAATGTTATGGAACAATATGGTTAACATTTTATCTTGGAAGGATTATATAAACACACAAATACAACAAAAACGGAAGAAATTGTTAGTTTTAAAAGTTTATATTGAATGAAGTATAGAAACTGATTATTGTTTGAAATAAAATAATGGAATGCATTGTAATGGCAAAAACGGTTTAATGGCATTTTATCTGAAAATATAAGAAAAGCAAATTTTTATAGAATGAAAAAAGAAGAAACAAACCAATATACGGTTAAAAATAAACGGTGGGAATAACAAATTCGAGATACTTAGACAGATGTCATCGGATAAGGCCGTTCTTTAATCCGTTTATCTATTGTAAGTTCAGAGTTTTTACAAAAAGATTATGGAAAATATTGTTAGTAGACCAATTCTGATAGAACATAGGGATCCCAAATTTACTATCTTGAGTATAAAAAGGAGAAAGGCATCGTCTTGAATAAATCACAAAAATGGAATGAAATTTTCAAGGTTCTCCGAAAACAACTTACAGGCGGATAAATCGTTAAAATAAATAAATTTTGTGTTGTCAAAAACTTTACAAATAAGAAATCAGACCTTCGCTTACACCTTCAGCTAACTTTTGACTTGTACCAGTTTTCTACGATATTATTATGGTGGGTTGTTGGCGAATCGATTACGACAAAAGTCTACTTTGAGTGTTTCTTACCCGCATGTTTTTCCATAGCTGTATTCGACGCCATGCCATAAAATAACTTGAACTTCTTTCCATTTTTTTCTATGGTTTCTCCGTCGCACTGATCGTGGCCGGCGAACATTCCACCGGCCATAACAAAGTCGGCGCCTGCGCCAAAAGCCTTTGCCACGTCGCCTGGACATGTACATCCTCCGTCCTGAAAAGATTTACATATCTTTAATATGTACACTTGATTTAAAAAAAAACGCATACGCAGTCACAAAATTGACCTTTCTAAAAGTTCAACAATTTGTCATATTTTTTTACTTAAATTAAAGGCAACCTTATTTTTACATTAATTTTTGAATAATACTAAAAAATCAGCAAAAATAATGTTTTAGTAAAGTCTTTATTGAACAATATCAAATTATCACTCGAGTAACTTTATATAAAGAGGGCGGTAACCCATTTTGGAGTTGATAAAATAACAATAATACGATTGAAACAGCGCTGGATTGAAAACAATTCGACGAATAGGAAACTTGGATTAGGACAAAAACGATGGTAAACTTAATACCAATTATTTTAACTTAAAAAAGAAGTTAAATAAATAATTTAGTATTTAATAGGATCACCATTTTTCTCTATTACAAGCTGCAAACGTCTGATACGGATGGTCTTCTGAGAGCTGATCCAATGCGCGATAAATAGCATCGCTTAACTCTTCAGCATTTCGTGGTCTCCAATTCCTTTGGTATATTATTTTAACGATTCGACCCCATATATTTTCCATTAGGTTAAGGTCAGGGCTGTTGGCTGGCCAAGGAAGTGTTTCTATATTATTATTCTGAAACCATTGGCGAACAACATTAGCCATGTGTACTGGACAATTTTGGTTAAAATAGAACAAACTAAATCTTTTTCCCCCTTCACTTCCCTCGTTAGGGGGAGGCGGGTACCTGATATCGTATCGTCACCGGAACTATAACGCATACCAAATTTGAAGACAATCGGATGTGTATAAGTCAGTTAAAATTGATATTGAATTTTCAAAATCTGATCAAAAATTCGTATTCCTTATCCCCAAAAAGAGGGGGTGCCTAATAACACCAAGTTATTGTATTGTTACCGGAACTGTAACCGCATACCACAGGTTTTTAAAGACAGGTGGATGTGTATAATTCAGTTAAAATTGGTTAGCAAAACACGGCTAAAAATCGTTCCTCTTGAATCCGTCATATTGAATTTTCAAAATCTTATCAAAAATTCGTATTCTTTATCCCCAAAAACCTCCGTATATCAATTTTGGTTGGACAAACTTAGGTATTTTTCCCCCTCCACTCCCCTGGTAGGGAGGGGGAAGTGCCTAATAATACAAAATCTGATCAAAAATTCGTATTCCTTATCCCCAAAAACCCCCGAATACCAATTTTGGTTGAAATTGGAAAAACTTAGCCGTTCTCGCCCCTCTAGGGGGTGCCTAATAATACCATATTATTGTATTGTCACCGGAACTATAATCGCATACCAAATTTGAGTTGCAAGATTTGACCCGAACATATAAACATACAATACATAGAGGTAAAGCTAAATAAAAGCTTGTAATAAAAAATACGCAAAATATAAAGCCGGTCCAGCATTTTTAAACGTCTAAATTGAATTTGAATTCATTAATTTTCGGGTGACTTCGCTCACCAGTCTGGGTCTCCCTCAGGCATATTGGGTGAGCATCGCGTTTTCTTTGTTATGTTCGGTGTACAAATAAAAACGAATATCATGGCCGCCTTAACAGGCATATTACATATCTCTGGCATCTTGCTGTTTCACTCTGGTGCATTTGATTGATATGAAAGCATAATATAAGGGTTTATTCGGAGTGATTTAAAGTTAGCAGTGTAGTTATAATGCCGTGGGGGCGTTTGATTTTGGCTACTTAAAAATCTGGTTTTTGTTCTATGGAAAGTGAGGTTATGTTTTGTCTAAATAAAAATGGAATGGACTGTAACTACTATATAGTAGATCTGGACAACCAAGATATAATATATGAATATACTGGGTGACCCGAAAAAAACCGGTCAATTTTTTTTGCTATAACTACCAATTTCAATAAAAAAAAACTGTATTGATAAGACAAATAATAAGATTTTTGAAAAAAAAAGATTCTCTTTGCCGCCATATTTAAATCCAAGATGGCGGAGAAAATCAAATGCCTACCTTTTTTAAACCCCTTTTTGTTATATGTTGTTTGTTTTGTATGTCGAAAAGAACCATTTATACCTAAATAAAAAAACAATAGGTTTTAAAAAATGATTTTATGCGCCATCTTCTATTTAAATATGGCGGCTTGCTTTGCCGTTTTTTTTAAAAGGCTTATTTGTCTTATCAATACAGGTTTTTTTAAATTAAAATTAGTAAAGTTATAGCACAAAACAATTTGTCCGGTTTTTTTTCGGCTCACCTGGTATGTTCATTTAATATATAGTAGTTAATTATAAATGGTCTCAAAAACAAATAAATTAAAATGGGACTGGGCCGTACCAGAAAAAATGTACTGAAGATGATTTTTTTCGGGATAGAAATTAAGAAATATGAAGTAAAACATTTTGGTCCGTTATGAACTTTTTCATCCTGATGATGGTATCTACATCACGAAACGTTGGATTAAAATTTCGAAGAGTGTTTTTCTAAAAAGGTTGCCACATATATGTTTTTACAGAACTTAATTATCTCTTAAATTACGGGAGATATCATCAATTTGTAATTCCGTCCATTTTTAAACCTTCCTCTGTAGCTCAAAAACCGTCGTTTCCCATTGAATCCTATCGAAAATCGGACACCCTGTTCCTTGTACACCTCATTCCAAATTCTCCGGACCAATTTCAACATGGCGGCTGTCACGTAAACACGTCATTGTCAGTGTCAAAAAACTGAACCGCAGTCCGTAGCAATTTGGAATGGAGTGTATTTTACAACAGATAATTTTTTCTCTTGTACATTTCTCCTCTAGGTGGCGTTGAAATACCTATTAGTTTTTAGATAACCAACATAAAAAAATGTGGCACCATGCATGCTCATATTTTAATTTATTACATACACCTCATTCCAAATTCTCCGGATCAATTTCAATATGGCGGCTGACAATTAAACACAGAGGCTAAATAGAACTGTCATTGTCAGTTTCAAAAAACTGGTCCGCATCAGCAATTTGGAATGGAGTGTACGTGCATCCATGCGATATTCATTAATTAAAATGAGTCACATGCTTTTGGGGGGCAAATATGACGGATATGAAAAAACGTGATTTTTGCGAATAAAAACAAAAACGATAGACTGAAGTTTCGGATTAGTGGAGCTCATCAATAAAATGATCTAAAAAATGAAAAATGAAATGAATCTGAAAAATAAATCATGAAACGTAAATATATACCCAAAACAACCGTCAGTCTGCAGAATCGGCAAAAGCACCTTCACTTCAATGCTCGAAAATCTATTGTTTTTGCAAAAACTGTCTATTATAGCTGATTTTATTTTCATTTTCGTACCTCCATTATTATCACTTACCGAAATAATGTGTCCCTGCAACCCATGCGCGGCATCCGCGCACTCAATGACAGCTGACAGTTGAGGATAGCCCACTCCTGTCTTCATTCTAGTCGTGCAGACTGAACCCGGTCCAATGCCTACTTTGATAATATCGGCTCCTGAAAGGATCAGCTCCTCCACCATTTCGCCAGTGACTACATTGCCAGCCTGAAAAATAATATACAGAGTTCACAAGGTGACAATAGCGTATTTTTTTTAACAACGAAGCCATGTGCCTTAAATAAGAAAAAATTTAATTTCCTCTACTTACAATTATGGTATGGCTAGGAAAGGCCGCCCTAACCCTTTTCACAAAATCGACGAAATGTTGCGAATATCCATTGGCCACGTCCAGACAGATAAAGGTAATGCCAGGGACGGCTTTTAGAATTTCCGACAGTTTGTTAAAATCGTTTTCGGCCATGCCGGCGCTGGCAGCCACGTGTTGTATCGCTTCAGGGTTTTCTTGTGCGAACGACTTCCACTCGTCCGCCGAGTAGTACTTGTGGACGCACGTGAAAAGACTGTGCTAAAAAACAATAAAAATTGATAATAGACACTTATGGTCATTAATTATTTTATTGTTAATCGTGATTAGTTACTAATCGGTATTTAGAATGTCTGGTGGTGTTTTATATTGGAATATATGCACCCACGGTATATATAATGTGTACCTGTACGATATTTTGTAAAAAGTCAGTTCTTAACGTCAATAAAAATATTTCAAGTTGTCAATCTAATTCATTATAAAAACAGTATGTTTTTCAACCTAAACTAAAAGTTTATGAACCCAGCATGACTTCAAGCTATAAAATCGATCCTTTAAAAACTCTTAAAAACTACGACACATGGAAACTACAAGCCCAAGCTGTTCTAACAAGAAATTAATTTTGGTCGTACGTATCTGGTAAAGAAAAGAAACCAAATGATAGTGCTACAACTGAAGCAAAAGAAAAATGGGGAAAAGAGGACCTAAACGCAAAAAGTGAGTTAAGTTTAATGATATCTCCATCAGAATTAAAACAGATTAAAAACTGTAAATCATCAAAAAAAATTTGGGATACTTTAAACAAGAGTCCTGCCAAAAAGGCAACGTTACTTAAAAGTTTAATTTTATTTAAAATGAATAAAAATGAAGATGCTCGAGAATTTTTAAATAAATTTACAGACACAGTTGATAAATTACCAGAATCATATGAAAATTTTCGAATTGCTATAGAGACACGGGATGAATTACCATCACCCGAAGATTTGAAAATAAAAATTCTTGAAGAAAACGAAGTACGAAAGAAAAACAAATCGCACACAAACAATGAAGAAGCATTTTATGGTAGAAAAAGGAACTATCAACAAAAAAAATATAATAATTATCAAAAAGGCAATGGCAACAACAGCTCAAGCAGAGAAAATGAATCTTGTTCAAGCAGAGACAACCAGATTTATAAAAGAAAAGACAATCAAAATTATCAAAATAACAATGGAAAAATTAAATGCACAGGATGTTTCAAATTTGGTCACGAGTATAAAGATTGCAGATCTAGAAGACCAAATAAATCATACAAGGTATGTTTATCAGTAAATCATTCTAGCTCAAAAAATTTCATATGGTGCTTAGATAATGGATGTACGTCACACATGTGTTCCGAAGAATCCGAATTTATAGAATATAACATGGACGACAGCGAAAATCACTTAAAATTGGCTTCAAACAAAAAAACTGCAACCATATATCGAAAAGGAAAAGTCAACATTGAGATACAAAGAGAAGGAACCATAGAATTAAAAAATCTTTTGCATGCTCCTGATTTATCTACAAATTTATTGTCCGTTGCTAAAATTGCGGATAATGGATATATAGTATTTTTTAATAAACATGAAGCACCTTAAACAAAGAAAGATTTGAAGCAGAAAAGAATAGGATTAGGAATATAGCTGGCGAAAACGGTTACGACGAAAATAAATAAGCTGATAAATAGACATTCTTTTCAAAAGACCTTTCGGAATTCCACTTTTTTCAGACAAAAAGATACCTGCGACTCAAAATTTGTATCAATTCCTTATAATCCTAATTATACGAAAGGATTACAAAAAGTATTTAATAACACCGGTCTTAAATTAGTATATCAATCCGGTAACACAATAAGAACTTTACTAGGAAATCCCAAGGATAAAACTACAGTTCTAGAAAAAAGTGGAATTTACGAAATTAGTTGCATGGATTGTGATAGATAGAGCGTAGGTTAATTTAGTTTATTGTTTATCGTCTCCTGATGATGCTAACGTTGTTAGCGAAACGCGAGTCGAGTGCAAAAAAGTGTAGTTTTGGTTTGTGGAAAACAATCATAACTTTGTTTTAGTGCCACCAAAGGTTCCAAATTCCCAACATAGTATGAAGCACTTATCAAAAATTTTAAAGGTGAAATTACCACAAGAGCTCGAAGGCAAAATGATCTATACATTATTGAAGAACAACAATACGCCAACAAAGCATATACAAGCAATGCGGAAAACGCTATGATTACATGGCATCAAAAACTTGGTCATCTTAATAAAGTGGATTTAAAAAATACCCCAAAAATCAAATGCTTAATGGTTTAGAATTTAATCTTGATGAAAAAAAAGACGATTGCGAAACATGCATTAAAGCAAAATTTAGTAGACTACCGTTTCCAAAGAAACAAAATGACACCTACAGCAAAGAAGTATTAGAAATTATACAGAGTGATGTATGGGGTACATTTAGAGTGAAATCTCCTGGAGGTAATCGTTATTTTGTTACCTTTACAGACGAATATTCAAGATACACCAAAATATACTTCATAAATAACAAAAACGACGTCTTCAATTGATTTCAAAAATATAAAAATTTAGAATTAGACAATGAAGGCGAATATGTAAACAATGAGTTTGACAGCTATTCAAAGCAAAATGGTATTAAAAGACGTCCAACTGCCTCACACAATAACTGAAAAGGCTAGATGTTTTTTGATTGAAGCTCAACTACCTTTAATGTTTTGAGCAGAAGCTATTAATAATGCAAATTATATTTTAAATAGATGCCCATAAAAATCTTTAAATGGAAAAACACCGTTTGAATTATGGGTTGGAAGAATTCCCTCTGTCAGACATTTACATATTTTCGGAAGTAAAGCGTATGTCTTAAACAAAAGACAAAATAGGCATTTTCATGGGTTATTCGGAAACCTCAAAAGCTTTTCGCATTTGGATGCCAAAATTAAGAAGAATCATAATTAGTCGAGATGTAAGAATTTTAAATAGATTTAGTGAAGAATTTAAGAAAGAAACTAATTTTGAATTTTTTGAAGAAAATGAAGAAAACACTAACGCGGAAACACCAGAAGAAGAAATAGAACAAGTAGAAATTATTTTTGAAAATGGAAAAAGAAATCAATGAACAGGAAGGACATAATTTTTTTCGGGATTTGTTAGACCTCAGCGAAACAAAAAAGCTCCAACGTGGACCGAAGATTATGAAATGGTAAATTTTTGTAGAGAAGAAGAATACACAGAAAACAACAGTAACAAAATCTGGGAAGATGATATTAAAAGTGAGATAAAAGCACACATAAAAAATGGCACATGGATAGTAATAGAATGAAAACCAAACAAAAATATTGTAAGTTCAAAAATAAGACTTAAAGAAAATCTTAACGCCAATGGAACACTTGAAAGAAGAAAAGCAAGATTGGTTGCAACAGGATTTTCACAAAGGTCAATTATCGACTACTCAGAGACTTTTGCACCAGTGGCTAAGCTAAGTTCCATAAGAATGCTTTTAGGAATAGCAGCCCAAGAAGGTCTACAACTGGATCAACTCGACGTTACAACTGCATTTTATCTACAATCTACATGGAAACTCCAGAATATCTTGAAAAATACCTACAACAAATATGTTTTGAAGAAAGTCAAAAAGACGATCAAAATTTGTTTACCAAAGCAAGAAAAAAGTTAGAGGATTTGAAACGAGGGGGAAAAGAAAAAGTGTGTTTGCTCAAAAAGGCGCTTTATGGGTTAAAACAGGCTGGTAGACAGTGGTTTAAAAAGTTAGATGAAAAATTTTAAAGTTCAGGACTAGAACCATCAATAGCAGATCCTTGTATCTACACTACAAAGAAAGAGGGAGTAAAAATTATGGTTGCCGTCTACGTCGATGACTTAGTCATATCTTACTCCAATAAAAATGATTTTAATAAATTAAAACATAATCTGACAACATCGTTTGAGATGAAAGACTTGGGAAAATTAAAATATTGCCTTGGATTGGAATTTACTCAAGAAAAAGATAAAATAAATGTTAGTTAGTAAAGTAAAGTATCTAAAAGATGTTTTAAAAAAATTCAACATGGGGAATTGTAACTCTGTAAAGTCACCAAGGGAACTAAATCTAAAACTAGAAAAAACCAGTGAAGAAGAAAGAATTGATGCACCCTATCAAAATCTTATAGGATCATTAATGTACCTTTCCGTTGCAACACGTTCAGACATCTCGTTTGTCGTAAGCTATCTTAGTCAATTTAATAATTGTTAAGGAAACGCACACTGGGCAGCAGCCAAAAGAGTCTTACGATATCTTAAAGGAACTTAAAACTACAGCCTTAACTATGAGGAAGTAAATGAACCATTATTTGGATTAACGGATGCCGACTGGGGATCCTGTACCTTGGACAGAAAATCATATTCTGGGTATTGTTTCTTGTATTCAAATGGTACCATCAGCTGGAAGTCCGAAACATCCACCACATGAACAAGAAATTCGCTTTCCATCAAGCCCGGAAATTGCTTCTAATTTAAATATTCTGGATCTAGATATTAAAAAATCAATGTTATCCTTCAGGCCAGGATCTGCAGGTGGTATCGATGGATTGAGACCTCAACACATAAAGGACCTAGTAAGTGAAAACCTTGGCACATTTTCCTCAAATCTTCTTTCCGTAATCTCTTCCTTTATAAGCCATGTTTACAATGCTTCTGTACCAATGTCTGTTTCTCCAATCTTTTTTTGGCGCGTCCCTATGTGCTTTTAACAAAAAAGATGGTAGGATACGCCCAATTTCAGTGGGAATGACTCTAAGAAGATTGTCTGCCAAATTAATATGTTCAAAAATTTATGATAATCTGGGAACACTTTTTCGGCCCACTCAATTGGGTTTTGGAACGAGCAGTGGTGCAGAGGCGATTGTCATGCAGTCAGAAGATATGTTACACACCCACATGATTTAGAAAAAGTTCTCATTAAAATTGATTTTTATAATGCTTTTAACATGATAAACAGAGATACAATTCTTGAAAGAGTAAAAGAATATATTCCGGAGTTTTATAATTTTATAAACCAATGTTATAAAAACGATTCATTTTTATCATTTGGAAATAATTTAATACTTTCTAAACGTGGCGTACAGCAAGGCGATCCTTTGGGTCCTCCGCTTTTTTGCTTATTTCTCTACCCAATTATTTCAAAACTACAGTCAGAGATTAATGTTTGGTATTCAGATGATGGAACAATTGCCGGTCCCCCAGAAATTGTTTTTAAAGATTTTGAGATAATTGCAAAAGAATGCTCAGAAATAGGCTTAAACGTCAATTACAAAAAAACCGAATTTACTATCTTATCAAAAGAAGCTTTACATCTAAAAAGTTTAGCCATTGACATGGGACTGGATTTAAATGAAGTTCTTATCCTGAATGATAATCAAGCTGCACAAGCTCTTGCTAAAAATCCCATTGTTAATGCTAAATCCAAACACATTTCAATAAGAGAACAGTTTACAAGAGACACAATACAAAGAGGTGAAGTCAAAATCGAATACAGATCAACAAAAGAAATGTATGAAGACATTTTAACAAAATCTCTAGGTGCCAAGAGACATGAAGATCTATGCAAGAATTTTGGTCTTCAGATACACGATGCGTGAGAGGGAGTATTGGAATATATGCACGCACGGTATATCTTAATAGTTGTAATGTGTACCTTTACGATATTTTGTAAAAAAAATATTTCAAGTTGTCAATCTAATTTCATTATAAAAACAGTATGTTTTTCAATCTAAACTAAAATTTGCATTCAAACTTTGTTTGTCAAGACACATTCCAAACTCCGATTCGTGTTAATCATGATTAAAGCTTAATCAGAGAATGTTTACGTTGGTGAATATGGACATTAAACTTGCACAAATAGTGAGTGCTTAATCCATAGAAATATAAAGTTCCCTTATCTCAGTGCGCGCCTTTGCTTGTGTTGATTTGGATTCGCTAGATACAAGCATTAACCCGGCCCAAGGAGACCCACAGCTCTCTTCTCTGAATCCCACTTGGTTAATTCTCAACAGGTGCGTCCAAGTCGCAGGGATGGACCCGACGGAATAAGTTGGTGACTAAATCCTGTTGGGGAATCATACCGCACCCCCCTGGAATGCAGCTCTTTGCATGGTGTCGGTGTGGGGACTATCTGTTGATCCCAAGCGATGTAAGAAGATTGCAGGCCAAAAAAATCTGTTCTTTTGCGAAAGAGAAGAGACAGGCTTCCCGGGCTAAACCATGGATAGTGGGCGTGCGTCGGGCCTAGCAAGGTGGCATACGTCATGGGAATTGTCCCACCCGCACTTCTACATTCATCCATTCATTCATCTCAGTGCGCATGCTGAGAACGATTCATCTCAGTGCGCATGCTGAGAACGGATACGTCATAGAACAGGGACCTATCTCTACGATCACCCATGCAGTATTCGTACGCAGCTAGAGTATCCTAACCATTTTGTTATCTGTGAGTTTTCACTTTTTTCGACAAGGAAGGAAATAGAAGTGAGAGGCATAAAGTAAAACTGTGCATCTGAATAAGAATTGGTTTGGTTACGTCGTACGTTGAAAGCACAACTTTAACTCTTTTTTTTAAGGACGCTTTCACAAACGCATCAAAGATACGCTAACAACAAGGAATCAAAAATAGCCTGCCAACTTCAGTGGGATTTACTAAAACGGTTTAGTCTGTTTTAAAACGGTCCTAAGTTTAAGTGAAATTTTTGGTTTTCAGCATTTTAAACGAACCCTCCTTGAGTTTTGGACGTAGTTTGATTTATAAGAATAATTTTAATAAATCTGTTTATTGAATAATCATCTTAACACAATCTTTTGTTGAATTTAAGAGGAAATTTTCAATTTAGAAGAAAAGAAAATTAAAAAATTTAAGCCCACGCGGGGTTTAAATAGTAAACAATCTGTAGAATAAATTAACATTGGGCTTATATTATATATATATATACTCCGTTATTCCACCACCCCCCTGAGGTGGTCTAAAATCCCAGTCTAATGTTTTTGAACTATAAGCGTATGAAATTTTGTAATCCTGTCAACCAGCGCCACACATTTTTCTTATACGATAAACATTTCTCCTCTATGTGTGGCCCATGTGGCGCCTCAACAACATTGCAAAAAATAAAGTGATTTTGCTGTATTTTTTTGACGATTTCCATATTGTATATAACCAATTAATTTTTTTTGTTTATATCAATTTCAGAAAGTTTTTCTAAACTCAAGTAGAGATAGTTTGTGTGCCACTTTTTTCATGCTTTTCTAGCTTCCGTCAGTCAGTGGCTGCTTAGTATAAGATGATAAGGAAAATAAATCACATTCTCTTTTATTTTGTTAAGTAGGTCAGCGTGCCTCGACTCATTGCTGTTTCGGCGCCATGGTACAAAACGACGAGTTATATTAACGTTTTATTTGAGACGATGTGTGTTTGTATACAAGTAGATACAGTATGCATGCTGTTTGTTGAAATAATTATTTGAAAGATTTTGCAAATAAACTTAAACTCTGAGGCACGGATATACAGTGTGTCCCAAAAGTCTGGAATAACGTATTTTTTGGGAGAACTAAGACTTTTTTTCCAAAAAAACTTATATAGGATCATGTTAGGTAGTGTGACCGTTAATTTATACTCTTTTTGAGAGTACAGTACTTTTTTTATAGCTCTATACGTAGGTACTCTATTAAATTAGAACTACTCTTTTTCCCCATATCACAACAATATTCAGTATTAGCCATTTTCTTTTTATTATTATTATTATTGTCAAACCAAATAAACAGCCAACCACACCAATTTCAATGAAATATGAAGTCTGAAAGTAACATTTAAAAAAAATTCACCTGCGGCGCTATTATACTTATTTTCCTTTCTCTTTCCCACATAAGTATAAACTTGAATATCTTTGAGAAGAGAGAAGTGTTTGGTATTTGGTAAAAAAAGATAAGTTTGTGCCATATTTTATCTTTGGGACACTCTGTATAAAAGGGTGTACACCCTGTATAAAAGGGCGTACAGAGTGATGGGTTATAAGTGTTCCCTGGGATAACTTTTTTCTAACAGCGGCAAAAGAACTAAACAAAAACTGGGTGAAAGGGACCTCAAAATCATTAATAAAATTAATTACCTTAAATAGTATACAGGGTGTTTTTTTTTCTTATGGAATTAAGAACACCATATAGTATAGGTCTGCATAGAACCGTTTTCGAGATATTTCAATTTGAATTAGATATTAATTATTTCGTATTAGTAGTTGAATCATAACAATCAAAAAGCTGTCAAAATAAAACTTACTTAACTTTCCAAATGAATAGTTGGCTGTGAAAAACAAAAATATAGCGGCGTTTTGACAGCAGAACGTCATAAATTACTTATAGCGTATTCCTTTGGTAAAATTAGTGCACAACTCATTCGGTGCACCTGTTCCCTTAGGGTGCACTTTGTCAGTTTTATTGTTCCATTGGAAAACTGACAATTTCAGTTTTGCACTGAGTGCAGCATTTTCTGCACCGCGCGGGTCTGAGAGCCGATGAAAACTTTTTCCCGCCATTTTATTTGTAAAAATCATGAACGAAAAAAAATGGCAAGAATAAAGCTTTATGCGTTATTACATGTTCGTGAGGCAACCCCCAAAATCAAAAAGTTTAAGTACAATGACAAAAAGGTAGGTAGGAATACTATAGACCTACTATAAAATAAAAACTGAACGAGTGAACAATAAGGCAACGACTACAACAGAAATAAGTACTAGCAGGTCGTAGGACCCAATACCCCCTCTTCTAATATGCAATATAGTTTATTAGTCACATTTAGGGTCTGTTTATGCTATCTATACGCCTATATATAGCTCTTATATATAAGGCGTTCACCTAATATTCCTTGCAACAATAAAGGCTGGCATAGGAACCTGTGCATCATGAATTTAAACTTGAAAATGCTCTCCAGAACAAATCAACAGAATTTTTTTTTCAGACCTAAATTGAGCTTAGGTTAACTTTCGCTAAAGAAACGTCCGGTGCACTTTTTGACAGCACCAGACGAGTGTTAGTGCACAACTGGTTGTGCACCGGTGGTGCACTCAATTTTACCAAAGGAATTTAGGTTTTATTACAATAGAATAATACGACTTAATTAACATTGAAATTGAAATATCCCGACAACCGTTGCATGCAGACTTGTACTATATTGTATTTTTAAAAAGCTAATTTTCTGGAAAATTCAACAGTGTCAAAATATATAGGGTGTTCCATAAGAAAAAAATAACTTTTTGGTACACCCTGTATACTATTTGAACTGAATAATTTTTAATAGTGATTTTAGGAAAATAAAATACCCTTTCACTCAGTTTTTGTTTGGTTCGTCTGCGGCTATTAGACAAAAAGTTGTCTCCCCTATAACCGATCTACCTGTACATTTTTTGAAACCGCTTTTTTACTCAAAATGATCTTATATAAGTTTTTTTTGAAAGAAAACATAGTTCTCCCAAAAAATCCATTATTCCACACTCTGGCAACTTTTTACGTACCTTTGCCAACACTTTTGCCATGTTAAAGGTCCCCACAGTGTCCATATTGGACGCCATCACTGGAATTCCTTCATATGTGCGTTTTGAGTTCCTGAATGTTATGTTTCTGTGCAAATTCACCTAAAAATCAAATCTGATTTGAATATATCAAGCGTAGATTGGTTTATAGCTAAAAAAAAACTAAATTTTTGGAGAAAAAATTGACAAAACTTATTCACGCTGCTAATAAAAACCGAAATTTTTGGACAAAAAGCCCACCTTAAATTTTTGAAAAAAAAAATCAAACAGGGTTAAAGATATTTTAAATCTTATTCTTTTTCATTCATAAATTAATTTTTTTTTCATTTTTTTATATAAATATATATATATATATATATATATGTATATACGCCATTATAATGGCGGCAACACTAGAAGAGGTTCGCAATGGTCTGGACGAGCATGTGTACATATGCTCCGACAGCCAAGCGGCCCTAAAAGCACTTAGTGCGCCAAAAATTGCCAATACTCTGGTGGAAGAGTGCGTTGAAGCACTGGAAGCCTTGAGTCAAGACAAGAGAGTTACAGTCAAGTGGGTACCGGGACACACGGGAGTGTCGGGCAACGAAAAGGCGGATGAACTCGCTCGGATTGGGCCAGCACTCAATACGTGGGTCCGGAACCACTCTTAGGTATAACAAGGAGACAGTTGCAAAGTCGACTCATTAAATGGGCTAAACGATGCACTGGCAGACTCCTGGGAGAGCGAAAGAGGATGCAGAGAGTCCAAAGAATTCATCGACGGACCGGACGCGGCCAAACTCAAATGGCTTCTGGGAAGGACACGAAAAGATATTGGACTACTGACAGGAATACTGACCGGCCACAACCGACTCAGTAAGCATCTGACTCGCATCGGGATCCGGAATGACTGTATCTACCAGGCCTGCGGGAGGGCGGAGGAGACATACATACGTACTAGTACTAGACTTCGTGAGGAGAACAGGAAGGCCCGGAGAGACCACTACCGTACAAGCGGTACAGGTGGTGGATTAGGGAGCTGGGCTGGGGTAAGCTAAAAAAGGACCGATTGGACCTACTTGCCATATTTTTTGTTATTATTGACGGAATCAACACTAACAAATGGGTATATGTACTGTAATTATTCTACTTGATCGAATTAAATAAAATTAAACTAAACTACGCACGAAGCGCGATTTTTTTAACATACTGTACATACCTATACAGGGTGTTTAAACGATCGCTCTGCAAACCTTTTAATGGGAGATAGAGTAGGTCAAAATAAGATATAAAAATCATATAACATGAGGGTCAAAGCCCTTTGGTTTTGAGATACAAGGTGCCAAAGAGTGTGATTTTTTTTGAGTTTTATCTTGTTTAGAAACGACGAGAAAAAATCGAACTTTTGAAAATTCACATGTGAAAGGAAGGGTAATGTTTTGGCATAAAAACAATTTACCAAGCTGTATAACTCTATTTTATTCATTTTTTGTTGACCTTTTCGTACCTTATCGATTTGCTAAAAAAAACAATAACAATAAATTGTCGGTAATTCGACATTTTAGATAAAAAATAAATAAAATTTATGATAAAAAGACATTTTCTAAAAGCAATTGACAGTGGCGTAGCCAGAAATCAGCTCTGGGGCAGGGGGAGGTTTTCGTTATTTAATAAAAGCGAACTATTTCAAAAATTAGGTAGGTACCTGGTAATTTTTACTGATGGAGTTAGCGGCGTCAGGTGGTTGGGGGGCTTAGCTCATGAACTAAAGGGAGGGAGGGTTTATTAAATATTGGATTAGTGTGTACGAAAAGCACGGCAGCAAAATTAAACAAAATTGTAACAACTAGTAATGTGATAGCGCCGCAGGAGAAATTTTTGGAAAGAAAAACAAAAAGATATTTAATTATAATTCTTACGTTTTTTGTAAAATATTTTTAAAAAGTATATTGCGTTAGATGCCAGGAAGTGGGTGGGTTGCGGTGGTACATATAAATTTGTTACCAAAATCATATCATAAAATTTTAAGAAAAGTATACTAAAATGCCAGTTCTTAAACGTTTTGAACCCTGTAATTTAGTATGTTTTCACATCGTATTCAATACGTATCGAAAATCCTGCATTCTGTCCTTTCATATATCTCGCTCTTTGTCGGAAGAGAGAACATGCTCTATGGAAGAAAAAGAAGAGAATCTTTTCAATACTACATCGTATTGAGTACGGTGTGAAAACATACTAATTGTAACAATTAATAACGTCATAGCCTGCGCAGGCAAAATTTTTGAAATTTAAGACATCACACCAAATCACACGTCACAAACCAAAGTAAAGTAAGTAAATTGTAAAGTGTAAAAAAGGTGGTGGGTGGGGGGTTATAGTTCCCCATGGCGCCCCCGACGTGAAGCTCTTACATGATTAATTTATTGTAGATTGGGTTGGACCCTCTAAGGGGGGGGGGGGTAGCCCTAACTCCCCCTGGCTACGCCACTGGAATTGCTAAACGTTACACATATTGTCTTTCTGGCAAATTTCCAGTCTAGTTTACTTAACTGTGACGTGTGTATTTTATTAAAATTGCGGTTTATATATTTTTAATTTTTTCGATATTTTATTTATAAAAAATTATGATAAGTTGGTAATTTTAATATAATCCCCAGCAAATCCCATTTTACATGAATAAAGTAGGTGTATATGTAGTTCATAGTATGTTAGATACACAGAGATCATCTAATTTGTCGGTAATCTGTGGTATAGGCCCTGTATACAATTTTTGACAGTAATCGTTTTACCAGAGGTGCGCAGTTGACTGACAATAAATAATTTTGTCACTACGATTATACGCACCTAACAACGGCTTTATTATAAGGACGGTTTTACATAATATATATAGGGTGCACCAAAAAAAAAACGGGACTTTTTTTATTCTCTATTACCTTAAAACTACCTGTCCGACTTTAAAAGATTTGGTCATTTTGGAAAGTCAAGACATCGGAATTTTGGAATATGATGTCAAAATTGATATTTTGTACAAATCCAAGATGGCGGAAAATTTAAAAAAAATAGGTATTTTTGACCCCCCCTGCAAATTTTTTGTGTGCCCCATTGGTGAAAAAGTAAAAATATATTTCGAGAGCCATGTCCTTCCTTAGTTTTCTTATGTATCGCTTGTTAAAATCGGGTAAGAAAAAGGAAAGTTATAAATTTTTCAAATAAGTTCGTTTGTCAAGCCTAATTTAGCCATTTTTGTTTGGCTATGCTTTTCGATGTATTTGTCCGATTTTAATAGCGCTGACCTTTTGAAAAGTCATGGTTTCAAAACTTATTACTTTTTTTTTCAAAATTGACATTTCGGAAGAATCCAAGATGGCGGACACTTTTAAAAAGTAGGTTGTTTTGAACTCTCCTGCAAACTTTTGTGTGCGCCACTGGGTCAAAAGTTAAATTTACGTGTAGAGCCTCATCATTTCCAAGTCTACCAATGTGTCGCTAATAAAGAGCGACTAAGAAGTAAGAAAGTTACAATTGGTTCAAATGGGTGCTTTGGGAAACGCACTTAAATAACTTAATGCATATTTTCCTTACTTCTTATCCAATTTTTACAAACAATACATCAGTAGACTCGGGACTGCAGATGAGGCTTTCTTTACACGTCAAATTTAACTTTCGCACCAGTGGCGGACGCAAAAAATTTGTAGGGGGGTCAAAACAACCTACTTTATAAAACTGTCCGCCATCTTGGATTTTTTTGAAATGTCAATTTTGCCAAAAAAGTAATACATTTTAAAACATTGGCGTTTCAAAATGGTCAGTTAAAAGCGGACAAATACACATCGAAAAGCAAAGCCAAGGAAAATACTTTTTTTTATTTGACTGAATTAGTCTTATCAAACGCACTTATTTGAAAAAGTTATAACTTTCTTATTCCTTACCCGATTTTAACAAGCGATACATAAGGAAACTAAGAAAGCACATGGCTCTCGAAATATATTTTTACTTCTGCCCCAGTGGCGCACACAAAAAATTTGCAGGGTGGTCCAAACAACCTACTTTTAGAAAACTGTCCGCCATCTTATATTTTTTTGAAATGTCAATTTTGCCAAAAAAGTAATAAATTTTAAAACCTTGGCGTTTCAAAATGGTCAGTTAAAAGCGGACAAATACACATCGAAAAGCAAAGCCAAGGAAAATACTTTTTTTTATTTGACTGAATTAGTCTTATCAAACGCACTTATTTGAAAAAGTTATAACTTTCTTATTCCTTACCCGATTTTAACAAGCGATACATAAGGAAACTAAGAAAGCACATGGCTCTCGAAATATATTTTTACTTCTGCCCCAGTGGCGCACACAAAAAATTTGCAGGGTGGTCCAAACAACCTACTTTTAGAAAACTGTCCGCCATCTTATATTTTTTTGAAATGTCAATTTTGCCAAAAAAGTAATAAATTTTAAAACCTTGGCTTTTCAAAATGGTCAGCACTATTAAAAACGGACAAATTCATCGAAAAGTACAAGCAAAAAGCTTTGTTTTATTTGACTGAATTATGCTTATCAAACGCACTTATTTGAAAAATTTATAACTTTTTTATTTCTTACCCGATTTTAACAAGCGATACATCAGTAAACTAAGGAAGAACATGACTTTCTAAATATATTTTTACTTTTCACCAGTGGCGCACACAAAAAATTTGCAGGGGGGGTCAAAAATACCTAGTTTTTAAAATTCTCCGCCATCTTGGATTTTTACGAAATGTCAATTTTAAATGAGCCAAACTATTAAAATCGGCAGGTAGTTTTTAAGCAATAGACAATCAAAAAAGTCCCGTTTTTTTGACCCACCCTTTATATCGCTTTCTCCGAGGGATTATGCATCCTCCATGTCAAGTCATGTCAGTTTTAAAAGAAAATAAATAAAACAGATTTTTCGATAAAACCAGGGCTGAGTGCTTCTTTAGGTGGGAAGTATTGTGCTCAAGCGTTTTTAAAGTCTATATACCGACTCTAAAATTGGTTTAAAACCGATAAACCGGTTTCTTAAATCGATTTAAAATAAAATCGATTTAACGCTTAAAACGGTTTAAGTGGTGTTTATACGACAAAATTTTCAAACCGTCTTTATATAAAAGCGCTTTAAGGGGCCCGTATAAACAAAGTAACTGTCCCATTTTTTATTAATAAACGTACCTACTTATTTACATGAGGTTTAAAAATTAAATATTGCGGCATAAAAAACTGTAAAAATACTTGACAAAGAATCCGCAGGTAGTTTCTTTGTGCTATTCTTAGATTAAAAAGAGACAAGATATCTGGTCCAACGAAAACCCCTTGGCAAATAATAACCACTGTTTATTTACAAATAAAATCACAACAAAACAAAGGTGAGATATATCGATTATTTTTTTATCCTTTAGGTCGTGTTTGGCTTGTTGGTGGGGAAAGTCGGCAGAGCGCAGAAGGTCGGATGATATTTTTACTAACATAAGCTTTTTCGTGTTATTTATTTTAAAATTTCAGGATATTTTAAACAGTTTATAAGTGTGTGTTTTTACGAGTAGGAGAATATTTCAGTGCATTTAAAGTGATATTTTGGAACAAATCGTCAAATGTTTTGAAAACAAAGACAGAGCAAGTGAAATAAAAAAAAAGTTTATGAAATATACTTAAATTAGTAGATCCTTAGATTAAAATATCAACAAACACGTTTTTTTTTTTAATGAAGTAGTTAATTCCCAATGCGTAAAAAGAGATATTTTCGAACGTTTTTATAAGCTTTTTTTGGAGGATTTTTTTTATAAAGACGATAAAATAAAGCATACTTTTGATGTTGCAAATAAGATATTTTCGAACGTTTTTTTTATAAAGACTATAAAATAAGGGTAGGTAAAGTCCTTAAACCAACTTGCAAACAACAATAAAGGTTAATTCACATGTGTTCAGGTTTGTAAGAATATTGAATTCCTACCTCTTATCAGAATATTAAGGTTGATTTATACTTCTGCCGTTGCCATCTGCGCTCGTCCTTCGAATTGATATTGAAATCTTTTTGTCTGTCCTAGATGTCTATATACCCTAAGCATTATTGACTTTATTGTGTACTGAAGAAGTCAGTATGCGTAATAAGTTTCTGCTAATGACCAGACAAAATAACAAAATTAACAAACACAATAACATAATTTTTTGCTAGTGGGTAATATTTTTTTTCTTGATATTCCGGGTGCTATGAACTGTGTTTCTTTGTTTTTGGCATAACTTTATTGTGTTGAAAATTGAAATTGCTAGAAATCATATACAAACTTTGTAATAAATTTCTTTTGTATAAAATTATACTACAAACATTTATTGTTAGGAATCTTCCAAAGCTCAAATTGGCAGAATTATTTTTTGCATGTTTTTTAAATTATTTTGCAGATTTCATATTACAGTAAAATTTTAATTAAATAATCCATGTGTAAATTTATATTTAAGTAGGTACGCCACTGGTGTGTTCACTGTAAACAACAGAAAGGTAAACATTGTTCCATATAATAATATAACCAAAGTCTCCGTAAGTGTCAGGTATCTTGTCTCTTTTTAATCTAAGGTGCTATTGTTAACATTTTTAATAGGCACTTAAAGTTGCATAAATAGAGGGTTCTTAATCGTAATCGTATCTCAGTGCGCATGCTCATGACCACCAACGGTAAAACAATAACTGTCAAATTTATAGATGGACTCTCTGGTATTACAGATTAAAAAGTACCTAATAAAAACGATGATAAAAATGAAATTGGAACTAGTATAAAGCAGTTTCTTGGTTAACCTAGTGCATGTTGTAGACTGCTTAATTGATTAAAAAAGACTGACCTAATAATAAATTTTTGTGATAATATATTATTATCGTTAACTGTTATGTCTTGAAAATAATAAACTTGATATAAAAAATAACAAAACGCATTTTGAAAACGTGGTTTTACGTAAATAGTAGAATATTGTACACTGAGGAAAATGTTTAGCAAAGTGATTCTGCCTGGCGCCTATTTAGCCAAATAATCTTGCTAGAACAAAAAAGTTTTTTGCTAAAATAGCAAGATAAGACATTTTTTTGCTAGTCTAACTACTTTCTTTGCAACTGTTACTAAACATTCTTGTTGTATTGGAGCTACTTTTTTATTCTAGCAAGATTGTTTGGCTAAATAGGCGCCAGGCAGAATCACTTTGCTAAAAATTTTCCTCAGTGTATAAGAAGAAAAATCGGAAAAGCTAAACACAATGTTAAAAAATTTTAGAGGACCGAAAATACTAAAAAAAAAGGAAAAGTTGTGAAATCTGAGAACGTCGAAAAAGTTAAAAAACTTTAAAAAAAATAAAAAGTTGAAAAAATCGAAAAAGTTGAAACAAATTACATTGCGTAAAGTTGATACTTAGTTTGTTTATACGGGCCTCTTAAAGAGCTTTTATATAAGAACGGTTTAAAAATGTCGTATAAACACCACTGAAACCGTTTGAAACTCTAAATCGACTTTATTTTAAAGTGATTTAAGAAAGTGGTTTATCGCTTTAAAACCCATTTTAGGGTCGTTATAAACACTTTAAAAACGATTTAACGCATTTCTTCCAACCTAAAGAAATACTCAACCCTGGTTTTCCGAGAAAATCTGTTGTTAACTAAGTTGTTTTATTTGTTTTTTCTTTAAACTGACATATTTAAAAGAATGTGATGAAGAGAAAGCGATTTTATTTAAAAACGTCCTTATGTAAAAGCGCTTTTAGGTGCGTATAAACGTAGTAAATGACAAGTTCTTTTTGACAATTTTGGTAGTGACATTTAGTTTGTTTATACGGGCCTCTTAAAGCGCTTTTATATAAGGACGGTTTGAAAATGTTGTCGTATAAACACCACTAAACCGTTTTAAGCACTAAATCGATTTTATTTGAAAGCGATTTAAGAAAGTGGTTTATCCCTTTAAAATCCAGTTTAGGGTCGTTATAAACACTTTAAAAACGCTTTAGCATATTTCTTTCAAACTAAAGAAATACTCAACCCTGGTTTTCCAAAAAATCTGTTGGTAACTAAGTTGTTTTATGTGTTTTTTCTTTAAACTGACATATTTAATAGAATGTGATGAAGGACGCATAAACCCTCGGAGAAAGCGATTTTATTAAAAACCGTCCTTATACAGGGTGTGCCAAAAAAGCGCAATTTTTTAAATTATTATAACTCAAAGGGAAGTTGTCCGATTTTAATAATATTTAGTTTTTTAGAACGCCAAAGCTTCAAAGTTTACAGGACCAATGTCCAACTTGACATTTCCTAAAAATCCAAGATGACGGACCTATTTAAAAAAAGGCATTTTTAACCCAACAAGATATTTTTTTTGAGCGACACTGTAATAAATCTGAAACATCGGTTGCGAAGCCAAGTTCTTTCGAAGCACATCGCTATATTATTTTAAAAATTCGGACAAGAAATAAGGAAGTTTGCAATTTTTAAATAGACCAGAGTTGCAAAATCAAACTTATTAAAAAAACTATTCTTATTTAAATAACAATAACTTTTTCAAAAATTAATCGATTTTAATAAGTTTAAACTTTTTAAAAGACAAAAGCTTTAAAATTTATAGAACTAATGATAAAACTGGCATTTACTAAAAATCCAAGATGGCGAACCTATTTAAAAAATAGACATATTTCACCCCCCTAAAAAAAACTTTTTTTGCGACACTGTATTCAATCTAAAACATCGGTTATGAAGCCACATCCTTTCCAAGCACATCAATGTAACATTTAAAAAACCAGCCTGGAAGATTGGTTTGGTACTTCGGTTGTAAACATAACCTTTAGAATATTGCAAAATTCTTTCTTTTGAGTAAAATCAAAGATTTCTTTGCAAGATTATACAGGGTATTCCAAATTCGATGTTCACCATGTGGATCTCCTAAACGGTAGGAGATACGAAAAGACTTAAATAAGTGCAAAATTGCGCAATATTTGGTTAACCCCCCCCCCCTTCCCGAGAAACCTGTTAACAAATAAAATATATAGGGAATAAAATACAAGAGCCTTTAATTTTTTAACAAAAATCTTTAAAAAATCATAAATTGCAAAAATTTTTGCCTGCAGCGATATAACACGTTTAATTTTTACGTTTTCGTGTAAAAATGGTCTTTTTAATGTAATTTTATCAAAACATTTTGCCTGCGATTTGGTGTCAAAAATGGCATTTTAAGTGTCATTTTCGCAAAAATTTTCGCCTGCGGCTCATTCTACCATTTTAATAAAGAAATTAAGGGTAAACAAAGAACTCAAATTCCCAAAACCCCATTATTATTTACAATTTTAGTTTAATTAGCTGGACTTATAATTCGATTTTGGGCCAATTTTTTATTTTATGTGACTTGATATCTCGGAAACGTTATAAAGAATCTTGTGGGGTCCATTCGCTTTTACTTTTTTTAAAAAATCAATTTGTCGTCCGACCAAATCCCCTTAAAAACTGTGCGAGGTCCTTTCTTAATAAAAATACGAACAACGTGCTAAAATTAACGCCACTCAATTAACACTAATTAATAATTTAGTTAAATACTTGTTAAAATGTTTTTAGAGGTGTTAAAATATTTATTTTAATTTTAAAGAGTTTAAAAACTTGAAACTAAAAAAAAAGAAAAATTAGTAGTAAGTACCTTAAAAGTACATATTTATTTAGCGTAGCATTTTCTTTTTTTTATATATTTTCAGTATAAACAGGAAATCATTCAAATTTATCTCTCTAAAATAATTTGATTTGGCAACGCTAATTTTTTATTCTAGGCGACCAATTATAACATATCTCCATCCTTCTCTCCGCGCACTTCACTACCTCTAAAATTCTGACCTCTCTATCTAAATATTTTTCATTTTAACAGAGAAAAAATGCTTTTTTTTTTTGAACACTAAAAAAACAGTGACTACTTGAAAAAAGTGAGTGTTTTATTCTAGAAATCGAAAGTTTGGAAAGAAAGCTTTAAAATGGGTACAAAAATCATAAAAATGTGTAAACATAGAAAAAACTCGAAAAAATGGTTAAACAAAAACGTTACCCCTTAAATTATGCTAAAATATTTTAGGCCTTATGGTAAAGCCATGATTATCTTAAAATAATTTAGTTAAATACCTGTTTTTTGGTGTGCTTAAATACACTTATAATACGACACGTTTTTTGCTTCATGCTTTGAAAAATTACAATTTCTGCTGTTTTTTGTTTAAAAAGGGCAAAATAAAAATCATATGCATGACACCATCAAGATGACAGACAGATGACATAACAGAAATGTTTAGTAAACAATTGCCTTAAATTATTTTCATCTTTCTCTAAAATACCTACTTTTTTATAGCCCTTCAACAACCTTAAATATTTTGGCACTTCTCTAAATTATCTCTCCATCTACCTCTAAAATTCTGCACTCTTTCTCTAAATATTTTTCATTTTAACAGAGAAAAAGTGTTTTTGGCAGTACTTTTTTTGAACGCCTAAAAAACATTGAAAACTTAAAATATTGCAGTGTTTTATTCTAGAAATCGAAAGTTTGGAAAGAAAGCTTTAAAATGACAGCAATATCATGGCATAAAAATGTGAAGAACATAGTAAAAATTGCTTAATCAAAAACGTTACCCCTGAAATTATGTTAAAATATTTTAAGCTTAAATTACCATCATGGCTCTACCATTAGTCGCAAGGACAAAATAGGACCCGAGTCAATATCAAGGGCGGCCAAAAAATATACAAAACAATAAAATAAATTAAAAATCAATACTTACGTCGCTGCGGCTCCTCAAAGTCGAGCGTTTGGGCCTCAACAACACGTCCTTAAAATCCAGCTTAATTTCATTGATAATGTTGGGCATTTTTTAACTTGAGCGTTTCTGCGGAAAAGTAGAACTGTGTGTTCGACTGAAAAAAACCGTGTTTAAAAATAGCACGAGCGATTCACGAGGATATATTTGCGTCAACTGAGTGAAATTTGCCGTAAGCGTGTTAAAATATTGGTTTTATTTTAGGATAAGGCGGGCGTAGTGAATTTCCCGCGCAACCGCGGGGAAATTTGGGAATTATTTTTCTTGCCCGTTTGATTTTTTGCTGGTCTTGCAGCCAAGGCTAGATAGCCCCACGATGATGAAAAATCAAATGTCGAATAACAAGACGAAATAATCTAAAAAAGAGGTCCATGCAGCATTTGAAAAATCATTTTGTTTTAATGTAGGAATTACGGGCTAATTATATACTGCAAAAAAAATTTAGGGCCTATCTCCTTATCTGATTTTTTTAAAGCTTAAAATGCATGTACAGCTGCACCCCGCATTTCAAACTTTAAAAAAATCAGATAAGGAGATGAGCCCAATTTTTTTTACCACAGATGATTAACCTGTAATTAGCCCGTAATTCTGACACACTTTTTGGTTCGGTGGTGCTACTATTAATGTGTGCGGGGTGGGGCTGCACATGCATCTGCACCCCGCATTTTAAACTTTAAAAAAATCAGATAAGGAGATGAGCACACATTTTTTTTACCGCAGATGATTAGCCCGTAACTAGCCCATAATTCTGACATACTTTTTGTTTCGATACTGCTATTATGAATGTGTGCGGGGTGGGATTGCACATGCAGCTGCACCCCGCATTTTGAATTTTTAAAAAATTAGGTAAGGGCATAAACCCAAATTTTTTGTCGCAGATGATTAGCCCATAATTAGCAGAGACTGCACCCCGCATTTTAAACTTTTAAAAAAATCAGATAAGGAGATGAGCCCAATTTTTTTTACCACAGATGATTAACCTGTAATTAGCCCGTAATTCTGACATACTTTTTGGTTCGGTAGTGCTACTATTAATGTATGCGGGGTGGGGCGCATTTTATACTTTAAAAAAATCAGATAAGGAGATGAGCCCAATTTTTTTTACCGCAGATGATTAGCCCGTAATTAGCCCATAATTCTGACATACTTTTTGTTTCGATACTGCTATTATGAATGTGTGCGGGGTGGGATTGCACATACAGCTGCACCCCGCATTTTGAATTTTTAAAAAATTAGGTAAGGGCATAAACCCAAATTTTTTGTCGCAGATGATTAGCCCATAATTAGCCCGTAATTCTGACATACTTTTTTTTTTGGTTACCGCTATTATTAATGGATGAGGGGCGAGACTGCACCCCGCATTTTAAACTTTAAAAAATCCAGATAAGGAGATGAGCCCAATTTTTTTTACCACAGATGATTAACCTGTAATTAGCCCGTAATTCTGACATACTTTTTGGTTCGGTGGTGCTACTATTAATGTGTGCGGGGTGGGGCTGCACATGCATCTGCACTCCGCATTTTAAACTTTAAAAAAATCAGATAAGGAGATGAGCACACATTTTTTTACCGCAGATGATTAGCCCGTAATTAGCCCATAATTCTGACATACTTTTTGTTTCGATACTGCTATTATGAATGTGTGCGGGGTGGGATTGCACATGCAGCTGCATCCCGCATTTTGAATTTTTAAAAAATTAGGTAAGGGCATAAACCCAAATTTTTTGTTGCAGATGATTAGCCCATAATTAGCAGAGACTGCACCCCGCATTTTAAACTTTTAAAAAAATCAGATAAGGAGATGAGCCCAATTTTTTTTACCACAGATGATTAACCTGTAATTAGCCCGTAATTCTGACATACTTTTTGGTTCGGTAGTGCTACTATTAATGTGTGCGGGGTGGGGCGCATTTTATACTTTAAAAAAATCAGATAAGGAGATGAGACCAATTTTTTTTACCGCAGATGATTAGCCTGTAATTAGCCCATAATTCTGACATACTTTTTGTTTCGATACTGCTATTATGAATGTGTGCGGGGTGGGATTGCACATACAGCTGCACCCCGCATTTTGAATTTTTTAAAAATTAGGTAAGGGCATAAACCCAAATTTTTTGTCGCAGATGATTAGCCCATAATTAGCCCGTAATTCTGACATATTTTTTTTTTGGTTACCGCTATTATTAATGTATGCGGGGTGATACTGCACCCCGCATTTTTAACTTTAAAAAAATCAGATAAGGAGATGAGCCCAATTTTTTTTACCACAGATGATTAACCTGTAATTAGCCCGTAATTCTGACATACTTTTTGGTTCGGTAGTGCTACTATTAATGTGTGCGGGGTGGGGCTGCACATGCATCTGCACCCTGCATTTTAAACTTTAAAAAAATCAGATAAAGAGATTAGCACACATTTTTTTACCGCAGATAATTAGCCCGTAATTAGCCCATAATTCTGACATAATTTTTGTTTGTGTGCGGGGTGGGATTGCACATGCAGCTGCACCCCGCATTTTGAATTTTTAAAAAATTAGGTAAGGGCATAAACCCAAATTTTTTGTCGCAGATGATTAGCCCATAATTAGCCCGTAATTCTGACATACTTTTTTTTTGGTTACAGCTATTATTAATGGATGCGGGGTGAGACTGCACCCCGCATTTTAAACTTTAAAAAAATCAGATAAGGAGATGAGCCCAATTTTTTTACCACAGATGATTAACCTGTAATTAGCCCGTAATTCTGACATACTTTTTGGTTCGGTAGTGCTACTATTAATGTGTGCGGGGTGAGGCTGCACATGCATCTGCACCCCGCATTTTAAACTTTAAAAAAATCAGATAAAGAGATGAGCACACATTTTTTTACCGCAGAAAATTAGCCCGTAATTAGCCCATAATTCTGATATACTTTTTTTTTCGATACTGCTATTATAAATGTGTGTGGGGTGGGATTGCACATGCAGCTGCACCCCGCATTTTGATTTTTTTAAAAATTAGGTAAGGGCATAAACCCAAATTTTTTGTCGCAGATGATTAGCCCATAATTCTGACATACTTTTTTTTTGTTACCGCTATTATTAATGGATGCGGGGTGGGACTGCACCCCGCCTTTTAAACTTTAAAAAAATCAGATAAGGAGATGAGCCCAATTTTTTTTTTTTGACGCAGTTGATTAGCCCGTAATTTTGGATTTTTGGATAGCGCTATTATTAATGATATATGATAAGATGAGCCCAAATTTTTCTTACCACAGATGATTAGCCTGTAATTAGCCCGTAATTCTGACATACGTTTTGGTTCGGTAGTGCTACTATTAATGTGTGCGGGGTGGGGCTGCACATCGCATGTATCTGCACCCCGCATTTTAAACTTTAAAAAAATCAGATAAGGAGATGAGCACACATTTTTTTACCGCAGATGATTAGCCCGTAATTAGCTCATAATTCTGACATACTTCTTGTTTCGATACTGCTATTATGAATGTGTGCGGGGTGGGATTGCACATACAGCTGCACCCCGCATTTTTAATTTTTAAAAAATTAGGTAAGGGCATAAACCCAAATTTTTTGTCGCAGATGATTAGCCCATAATTAGCTCGTAATTCTAACATACTTTTTTTTTGGTTACCGCTATTATTAATGGATGCGGGGCGAGACTGCACCCCGCATTTTAAACTTTAAAAAATCCAGATAAGGAGATGAGCCCAATTTTTTTTACCACAGATGATTAACCTGTAATTAGCCCGTAATTCTGACATACTTTTTGGTTCGGTGGTGCTACTATTAATGTGTGCGGGGTGGGGCTGCACATGCATCTGCACTCCGCATTTTAAACTTTAAAAAAATCAGATAAGGAGATGAGCACACATTTTTTTACCGCAGATGATTAGCCCGTAATTAGCCCATAATTCTGACATACTTTTTGTTTCGATACTGCTATTATGAATGTGTGCGGGGTGGGATTGCACATACAGCTGCACCCCGCATTTTTAATTTTTAAAAAATTAGGTAAGGGCATAAACCCAAATTTTTTGTCGCAGATGATTAGCCCATAATTAGCTCGTAATTCTAACATACTTTTTTTTTTGGTTACCGCTATTATTAATGGATGCGGGGCGAGACTGCACCCCGCATTTTAAACTTTAAAAAATCCAGATAAGGAGATGAGCCCAATTTTTTTTTACCACAGATGATTAACCTGTAATTATCCCGTAATTCTGACATACTTTTTGGTTCGGTAGTGCTACTATTAATGTGTGCGGGGTGGGGCTGCACATGCATCTGCACCCCGCATTTTAAACTTTAAAAAAATCAGATAAAGAGATGAGCACACATTTTTTTACCGCAGATGATTAGCCCGTAATTAGCCCATAATTCTGACATACTTTTTGTTTCGATACTGCTATTATGAATGTGTGCGGGGTGGGATTGCAAATGCAGCTGCACCCCGCATTTTGAATTTTTTAAAAATTAGGTAAGGGCATAAACCCAAATTTTTTGTCGCAGATGATTAGCCCATAATTAGCCCGTAATTCTGACATACTTTTTTTTTGTTACCGCTATTATTAATGGATGCGGGGTGGGACTGCACCCCGCCTTTTAAACTTTAAAAAATCCAGATAAGGAGATGAGCCCAATTTTTTTTACCACAGATGATTAACCTGTAATTAGCCTGTAATTCTGACATACTTTTTGGTTCGGTGGTGCTACTATTAATGTGTGCGGGGTGGGGCTGCACATGCATCTGCACTCCGCATTTTAAACTTTAAAAAAATCAGATAAGGAGATGAGCACACATTTTTTTACCGCAGATGATTAGCCCGTAATTAGCCCATAATTCTGACATACTTTTTGTTTCGATACTGCTATTATGAATGTGTGCGGGGTGGGATTGCACATGCAGCTGCACCCCGCATTTTGAATTTTTTAAAAATTAGGTAAGGGCATAAACCCAAATTTTTTGTCGCAGATGATTAGCCCATAATTAGCCCGTAATTCTGACATACTTTTTTTTTGGTTACCGCTATTATTAATGGATGCGGGGTGAGACTGCACCCCGCATTTTAAACTTTAAAAAAATCAGATAAGGAGATGAGATACTTTTTGGTTCGGTAGTGCTACTATTAATGTGTGCGGGGTGAGGCTGCACATGCATCTGCACCCCGCATTTTAAACTTTAAAAAAATCAGATAAAGAGATGAGCACACATTTTTTTTACCGCAGATGATTAGCCCGTATTTAGCCCATAATTCTGACATACTTTTTGTTTCGATACTGCTATTATGAATGTGTGCGGGGTGGGATTGCACATGCAGCTGCACCCCGTATTTTGAATTTTTAAAAAATTAGGTAAGGGCATAAACCCAAATTTTTTGTCGCAGATGATTAGCCCATAATTAGCAGAGACTGCACCCCGCATTTTAAACTTTTAAAAAAATCAGATAAGGAGATGAGCCCAATTTTTTTTACCACAGATGATTAACCTGTAATTAGCCCGTAATTCTGACATACTTTTTGGTTCGGTAGTGCTACTATTAATGTGTGCGGGGTGGGGCGCATTTTATACTTTAAAAAAATCAGATAAGGAGATGAGCACACATTTTTTTACCGCAGATGATTAGCCCGTAATTAGCCCATAATTCTGACATACTTTTTGTTTCGATACTGCTATTATGAATGTGTGCGGGGTGGGATTGTACATGCAGCTGCATCCCGCATTTTGAATTTTTAAAAAATTAGGTAAGGGCATAAACCCAAATTTTTTGTCGCAGATGATTAGCCCATAATTAGCCCGTAATTCTGACATACTTTTTTTTTGTTACCGCTATTATTAATGGATGCGGGGTGGGACTGCACCCCGCCTTTTAAACTTTAAAAAAATCAGATAAGGAGATGAGCCCAATTTTTTTTTTTGACGTAGTTGATTAGCCCGTAATTTTGACATACTTTTTTTTTGGATAGCGCTATTATTAATGATATATGATAAGATGCGCCCAAATTTTTCTTACCACAGATGATTAGCCTGTAATTAGCCCGTAATTCTGACATACTTTTTGGTTCGGTAGTGCTACTATTAATGTGTGCGGGGTGGGGCTGCACATCGCATGCATCTGCACCCCGCATTTTAAACTTTAAAAAAATCAGATAAGGAGATGAGCCCAATTTTTTTTTGCGGTAGATAATTAGCCCGTTATTAGACGGCATTAAAAAAAATTGATTTTTCGAATGCGGGATGTAGCTGCATAGAACTCAAAAAGATGCCGTACAAAATAGCGTTGTATAAAATAGCGCGCGTAAGAAAAAAAAAGGGCTGCATTGAAACAGCTCTATTTTCTTTCTTTCAGCCTGGAATGATTCTTAATTCTGTGACCCACCGAGGGGGCGAGGTTTTGGGGTTAATCCCTCCCTTCCCCGCCCAAAGAGCCTGGTTACAATTGGCACAATGAAATAACAGCAGAAATAAAATATATAGAGAATAATTATTATTTATTATTATTATTTTATGAAATTCTTGGGTCATAATTCAAATAATTGTCAGGCCTAATCAATTATTTATAATAATAACGCAAAATAACCATGGGCGCAAAATAAATTAAAAGCAGTACTTACATTAAAGTTAATTCAAAATCAAATAGTTTCTTTAACGAACTACGTTCGGGCCGCTTCAAAGGTCAAATCTGCAATTAATTTTTTTAAAAATGTCGCTGAGTAACCAATCTTCCTAATTCACCTACGTGTTTATAATTTATAGACCTTTTGAAACATTCAAATAAATGTTATAAATTCACTATTCCCTTCTGGTTGCGCAATGGTATCAGGGGAGAAAGTCGCAATCGTCTTCATAACTCTGCTAATATTAAATAGAGAATAAATCTGGGTTCTAAAACGCAACCTAATACCAACCAAAAGTGGTAAATAACCAACTAGCATAGAGTGTGCAATGGTATTAGGGGATGGATAACTCAATCGTTTACATGACGCAACCCAAAACCTACCAAAACTCTTTCTTTATGAGTGTTTGTTTCCAGGGGATAAAGACACAATCGCCATTAACACCTACCCTACTACTAGCCCGGAACCGTGCACACTTCCTAAATAAATCATAATAAATACAGGGGAGAAAGACGCGCCTCAAAGTACAATAACAACAATAGCGTGGAATAGATCACTAATTAATTTACCTAATTTAAGCATAAACCTTGGTACCATAAAAGTATGTCAAAATCATTATAAATGATAGTAATTAGAAACTCTAATCAGGTAAAAAGCTAAACTAAATTGCCCTGTGAGATTCACCTACCTTACCTCCTATCTATCTCCAAAATGTCACAAACAAACACAACAGGACTATCTTTTTAACTTGCACCATCAACAAAACTATACTAAAATAACTTTTTAAGAATGCCCCTATAGCGCTGATTTGTTTTTAAAAGATAAGTGTACCCAAGTGTACCAAGCATCGATGGTACCAAGTATTTTGTCGGCCTGGTTTTGTCAACACTTCTTTATCCTAGGGTAACCCAAAACTATCGAGTCTATAAATCAATTTTATGACTGCCTACCGTGCCGTCTCGTCATCTTACCTCAAGCGCATACTGTTAGATTATATTTTAAATTATTAACACTGGCGCACCCAGGAATTGACTTACGGGGTTAAGGATAAATATTAATTTGAAGTAAAAATGTGACCATAACCACGCTTCTTGGGGGCGGTATAACCCCAACCCCCCCCCCCCCCCTCGGTGCGCCAGTGTTATTAACATTATTACCTACCAAAAATCAATTACAGAAAAACTCACTTCTTATAATAAAATACATTTTAAGTGTTATTTTCTCAACAAATTTTGCCTCTACATTTAAACCCAGGGGGTCTATTCTTGAATCAAGAGAAAATTTGCTCCCAGGGAGTCAAATTATCTCGATACTATGCATCTCATTCGTCCAAAACTTCGGTTTAAAGCCTCTCATATCCAAATGCCAACCTCACCTTTCGTGGTGTCTAACACAGACGAGGCTCTGGCGACCGAATATGGGCGGTATAACCCTATTAGTACGTTGGGTACATTAAGGCGCAATTACACAGACGAACATGCTCAAATAAAAGCTCGTGCAAAATATCTAAAATTTTTTGCGTGAACATTTTTGTGAGCTTTTCTTTGAACATTTTGTTCGGGTAAATTTTTGAGCAAATTATTGCTATCTATTTTGGAAACATATTTTTAAAGATGAGAATAAATAAAATTTCACATCAATAATCAGTGATCTCAATTCTTAAAAAAAAATGGAACACCAACTTTTATTTAAAATTTTTATGAAAAAAAGCCGACGGCAAGCGAAACATTATTATTGCCTCTACTATCAGTTTTGTCACATGGATTAGGGTTACTTATAATATTTTTTTCTTAGGGTTTTTCCCGGATTTTTTTGCCCGTGGTTTTTTTTGGGATTTTCTTGCGAGTTTTTTTTTTATTTCCAAGGGTTTTTCTCCTAAAGTCAAAAAAAAACCCAGGAAAATTATTCTTTTCCAAAAAAATTTTGAGTTTTTCAAATATCGGCGAAAAACTTAAAAATTGCACTTTTAAGCGGTAATCCGCGCCTCACGACTATGAGGAGTGGTGGGGAGGGGGATTTTTGTAGCTTTACTTTACCTTTAGCTTTTATTGTTGTTTTTTAATTCCTCCCACCAGATTTACCTATTTAGTTTAAGGTCCCAAGGGTTGCTTAAAAAAGCAAAATGCTGAAGATATAGATATTTATTGTCAATTTAATGTAATAATCAAGGTCGATTACTGACACTGAACCAACAATATGCAAAGGGCAACATTGCGATTCAAAAGAGTGTCCGGCCTACTACCTGCGAAATCCAAAACTCGGGATGATAGATCGGCGACACAGTCTACTAAATTACTGCTAAATTATATTTTTTAGACAAGGGTCGGGTTCGTAGGGTTGTAAAAGTGGGTAATAAACGGGTATTATTTAAACCGAACGTGCTTTTGTTCATATATTTGAGATTTAATAAAATGTATATAGGTTTTTTAATTTGACTTAATTATTATTGTAAAAGACTAAACTAGGAAGTAAAATAAAGGGATATTCTTTTAAACGTAAATTTTTATCATTACATTTTACAGGCAACAGCAATAAATAAGTGTCAATTATTATTTTTTTTACAACCCCAAAAAAGTTACAAGTATACTGGCATTTCCTCTATAAAAATCAGATCAATCGAAGTTGCTTATGAGGTAAAATGTGATTGCACTTGATTAAAAGTACCTTATTTCAAAACTTTGTTTTTCTATTTTGAGTTAAGTTCAATGAATTCCGATAACAATATATATTTTAAATTTGTAAAGAAATTTTTATAGCCCCAATTCTTCAAACAAATTTTGCTCAACATTCTCTCCAAAATTTACGTGTGTTTTTTTGTATGAGATTTTGCTCGAACATTTCTTTGAGCATTTTGCTCAAGAGGCTCGTGTAAATGTTTGTCGGCATTTCCACATCAAAGGAAAGTTTGTCTGTGTAAATGCGCCTAGATTATATTTTAAATTATTAACACTGGCGCACCCAGGAATTGACTTCGGGGGGGGGGGGGGGGGTTAAGGATAAATATTAATTTGAATTAAAAATGTGACCATAACCACGCTTCTTGGGGGCGTTATAACCCCAACCCCCCCCCCCTCGATGCGCCAGTGTTATTAACATTATTACCTACCAAAAATCAAGAAAAACTCACTTCTTATAATAAAATACAAGAGCCTGGAATTTAATTTTTGAGAAAAATCTTTAAAAAATCATAAATTGTTCGTGACAAAATGATTTTTCCACACAAATTAAGGGTAAATCAAGACCTCAAATGCCCCAAATCTCATAAATATTTAGGATTTTAGTTTAATTAATTTTAAGTAAAAAATTGCATTTTAAGTGTTATTTTCTCAACAAATTTTGCCTCTACATTTAAGCCCAGGGGGTCTATTCTTGAATCAAGAGAAAATTTGCTCCCAGGGAGTCAAATTATCTCGATACTATGCATCTCATTCGTCCAAAACTTCGGTTTAAAGCCTCTCATATCCAAATGCCAACCTCTCCTTTCGTGGTGTCTAACACAGACGAGGCTCTGGCGACCGAATATGGGCGGTATAACCCTATTAGTGCGTTGGGTACATTAGAGATGGGTAAATCGATCAGTGATTCGTTTCTAGAGTGATCGAATCTTTTGAATCGATCATTGAATCAATCATTTGAAATTAAATTAAAGAAAATGGTGACCAAAAAAAAAGGTCTATGCAGGATGCAGCTAAATACGACATACTCTGCTGACCAAAAAATCTATATTTTTATACAGATTACCCCGCGCGCAGGAATTCGAATCAAAGGAACGAAACGATGGACCTATTTCCAACTGATTCAGTGTATCGCCACAGTGGGTCAGTCAGTCGTCGATCCGTTCCGATTTGATTCATTCGTTTGATTCATTCTGTCTTCGTCGTATTGAGCAAACATGATTCGATCACTCAATACTCGCAAGTGATTCGATCATAATGAACGAATCGTTCACGAATCACACATCTCTTGGGTACATCAAAGAATCGTGCATTTTTTGATTGAAGTATGCCAATTTCTGGGCTAGTAGTAGTGTGCCATTAGAATCTTTAGGAAATTTTCTATCTGTCCTTGTAGTGGTCCAATTTACAGAATTATGGGTTATTTCAAAAATTTATTTTGTTTTAATTTTTTTATATTCAATTTTATTGGAAAATTGAATTTGAATGAATGAATGATTTGTCAGCTGAAAAGAAAGTTAGAAGTCAAGTTACGTGATTTGAATTGAGTCAGAACAAAATTTAGTAGGTATTTGGCGTCAGTGAAATAAAGCTTAGCGCTCACCGCGTCGTGCTACTGCTGTTGCCTAGATACAAACCTTTATCATGTACGCATGCTTTTGAAGAACAATACAGAAGCTTCCAAAACAATAGTTATCAAACACAAAAATTCTTGTAATGTAGTTTTTTGTCGTCTTTTAAACAATACATTTGATTTGATCTGCCATCTTGTTTTAAAAGATGGCAGCCATTTATTGATTAGACTATCAGTCAATAAAATCGGTGTTAAACTGATGAAGCTGCAGCTGTTAAATTTATTCCGGTTTTTTGAAACACCAGTTATTTATTTGGCGCTCATCTTCATGAGATCACTCTATAAAGATAAAAATATAGAGTGGGATTGGCTATAACTTTTGACATGATTACTCGATTTTGAAATATATTGGCTTTTTGAAAAGATAAAACGTTAAAGTTTTTCGATTCGGTTAAAATTTACAACTTTCAAAAAATTCAAGATGGCGGACAGTTTTAGAAAATGTGTAATTTTCACCCCCCCTGAAAAAAATTTATATGCGACACTGAACAAACTCTAAAGCTTTCACTACAAACGCTCATTGTTTCTGTGTATATTGAAGTATCATTTAATTAAATCAGTTGGGAAATAAAAAAGTTATAAGTTTTTTGACTACGAGTGTTTTGGCTTCGCATTGAAAAAAAATCACAAAAGTACATACATTTTCCATTTGCTATATCTTTTGACCTAATTATTTAATTAAGAAAAATACAAAGAATCTAAATACCCATTACTTTTTTATTTCTTATCCGATTTAATTAGGCGATACCTTGATACACGAAGAAAAAAAGGAGATTTGAAAATAGTAATTTTTATTTTGTCCAGTGTCTTACTTAAAAAAAATAAGGCGTATAAAAGCTAACCCTTTTTAAAACTATCCACCATCCTGATTTTGTTTTTATGTCAAATTTTGAACAAACAGACGCACCTCTCATTTTTTGTCTCTTTAAACATTTTTTTTTTTTAAATTAACTAATCAGACCAAAAGTTACCGCAAATTAAAAAAATATGTAATTTTGTGATTTTTTCCAATGTTAAGCCCAAACACTCATAATCTAGAAGCTTATAACTTTTTCATTTCTTAACCGATTTAAGTAAGTGATACGTCAAAATACACATAAACAACGAGCATTTGTAGTAAAAGCTTTAAAGTTTGTTCATTTTCGCACATAAATTTTTTTCAGGGGGGGGTGAAAATTACACATTTTCTAAAATTGTCCGCCATCTTGGATTTTCAAGAAATTTTAAATTTTCAACTGAATAGAAAAAGTATCACGTTTCATCTATCTAAAAAACTAATACCTTTAAAAATCCAGCACTTATGTCAAAAATAATAGCCAATCCAAAAAGTGCGGAATTTTGTGGCCCACCCTATATATCATTTTCCTAAAAACTTTTGAACAAAAGAAAATCATTAAAATTGGACCACCAGAACGAAAGATAAAAAAATTTTCTAAAGATTCTAATGGCAGCCATCTTTAATGGCCGCCATTATACACGGATTCAGAGGTGGCTCTGGATCTAAAAAGTTGTCTTTTGAAAGCAGTATTTCTCAATCAAAAAGTGCACGATTTTTTCGATATTAGAGGCATACCGAACGTACTTTTTGGGGAAGTTGAACCAATAACCACTAGAACCTGCTCCATTAAGGACCTGTACAAACTCGTACAGGGGATAAATCTAATGGAGGTGTTAAGATACAATTAACACTAGGAACTGCTCTATGGACCTGTACAAACTCGTACAGGTGATAAATCTAATGGAATGGTTAAACTAGAATCAAAGGGTGCATAATAAGTCAATATAATGGCTGCAGTGCAGCCATTCTGGCCAGCCATTTGGCTGGTCGGAGCCACAATCGGGGGGGTTTTAGTCGGTAGGAATCCGCCACTACCCGGGCTGTCCAGGATTTTTTATTTATTGTAGATTGGGTTGGACCTCCTGGGGGGGGGTTAACCCCATAACCCCCCCCCCCCAGGAGGTCCAACCCAATCTACAATAAATTAATCATGATCAAGGGCCCCAGGGAGAGCTCTAGCTGACTCTTTACTCCGGTTTGTGACGTGTGTTTGGTGTGATGTCTTAAATTTTAAAAATTTTGCCTGCGGTGCTATGACGTCATTAATTTTAGTTTAATTCCAAGGAATTTTTATCGCCAGCATGCAAAACGTGTAATAAATGGCAATAAATTTCATCTGCGGCGCATTTATGATTTGGCATCTAACCCAATCTACTTCTTCAAAAATATTTTACAAAGAACCTAAGATATAAAATAAATAATTTTTTGTTTGTTTTGTAAAAATTTTCGGCGACGCTATACCAATATTAAACATTTAAAACGCGTGAAAAGCAGTATTTTAGTGTATTTTTTTAAAATTTTGCCTGCGCCGCATTTAAGGGTTAATTTTGAAAAAATCTGAAAATGAGATCAGATGAGACTTGCTTCAAAAAATAATTATTTTTGTTTCATATACACTAACTCAACACCTATTAAACCGCCCCTCTCCTCTCCCTTCATTTTAAAGAGTTCAAGCAATAGGCCCCTACTTAATTTTTAAAAATTTGCCATAGGTAGGCAGTTCATTTTTATTAAATGATTAAACCCCCCCCAGAGTCGCTTTCTGGCTACGCCACTGCTACAGAGCCTGTCTTTCTTATTAAAAAATGGTACAGTTTATTTTGCCTTGAAACCGGATGTTAAGGGAAAGTCGATCTTTCTTCTTCGACGTATCTAGGTAGATTCAGTGTCCCATTTTTCTTCCAAACATGTGGAAACACTTTAGTCAAAGTACAGTGCTTTCATGACCTTATTTTAGGGCTGGTTTGCGTGGTTCGAGAGCACAGAATACACAGTACATAGAAAGTTAATTTCACTTATTTAAATACTTATCACTTCCCACAATCGAAAAGCAGTTTAGGAAGCAATACATTCCAAAAAAAACCTCTTTATTGCGCAAGCGTCACTAGATTCAACGTTGTTCCCCGGTTTCGGACCATGCGATCGGGAACGTATGATTTTCATGAGATCCGTAAGATCGGATCATCGCTCAAGAATATAACGTTTTCATCCCATGTGATCATTCGCCATAGATCTATGCCGCTCCCTGTTCAAGATTACACGACCGGGGTTCAAGTAAAAGTGTTTGACAATAGACACTTAAAGTAAATATTTCAACGCATCCGTATCGGTATACGTAACGCGTTCGAAACAAAGTCAAAATACGCTACATTTTTGACTTGCGAGAAAAAATGCATGTGTCCATAAGAGAAAATGAACTTGACAGTGCTTTTGTCACACTGAAATGTCAAGTCTCAAAAACGGACCTCTCACTAGGTAGATCCTAAAAAAGTGCCTGTAGAAAGTTTTAAGCGTTTTTTGACAGCTTTAAGAATAAGGGCGCAAAAAAATAAAAACTCAAAACGAAGATTTGGGTTTTTTCCGCCTATCTCCGGAACTATCCGGAATTTGTAAACTTTAGTTTTGAGCAAAGCATCAAATTGCGCAAATTTGCCCTAATAATAATAAACCGTTTAGGAGATCCCCATGGTGAGCATCGAATTTGAAACATCCTGTATAGCATTTTCCTTTTGATGCTCTGGTGCGCACTAAGTGTATCTCTATCCTTTTCTATTTTTTATCAAATTAAAGGATATAGATACACTTATTGCGCACCAATGCATCAAAAAGAAAACGCTATTGGGGCAGGTTTTTCAATACCGAGTTAGGCATTTAAGCCCCCACGAGTTAACCTTCTCCTCTTTCCAACACTTGGTATACGTCTTTAGCTCAAGGATTAATGCGATGGAAAAAGCGCTGGATTGAAAATAATTCTACGGAAGATGAGAGACTTATTGACCATCTCAGACAAAATCCTTTTTCAACGTCGGTTGAAGCAGCTAATGTAACATTATTAAGAGTAACGAAATCAAAAGTCTCTTGTCGAGTTGCTGCAAAGAAGCCTTTTCTAACAGAAGGACAAAAACAGGCCAGAGTGATTTTTGCACTGAACAACGTTCTTCGTGATAATGACTTCTGGGAGAGGGTGGTTTTCACTGTCGAAAAAATTTTTCAATCATCTTCAAGCAGCAGGAGAATTTTAGTTTATCGTCCACCAAATTCTAGAACTCGAATATACAAACCAAATTAAAAAAGCTTGACATTTTTCTGTAAACATGTGGGGCTGGTTTAGTGCTAGAGGTTTGGGTTTTTTTGGAGAATCGAACGAAGATTCAATAGTGAACGATATATTGAAATCCTTGAAAACGTTATGCTGCCATCTGTACAGGCTTTACATGAAAATAATGACTTCGTTTATCAGCAGGACAACTGTCCAGTACACACGGCTAATGTTGTTCGCCAATGGTTTCAGAATAATAATATAGAAACACTTCCTTGGCCAGCCAACAGCCCTGACCTTAACCCAATGGAAAATATATGGGGTCGAATCGTTAAAATAATATACCAAAGGAATTGGAGACCACGAAATGCTGAAGAGTTAAGCGATGCTATTTCTCGCGCATTGGATCAGCTCTCAGAAGACCATCAGTATTTTCAAAATTTAACCTTTTCAATGCCCAGTCGTTTGCAGCTTGTAATAGGTCAACGCATACATGCAGTCACAAAATTGACCTTTCTAAAAGTGTATAATATATACGGACTACCAGCTAAAATGCCTAAAAACTTCAGAAGTACGACAATTTGTCATATTGTTTAAAAAAGGTCTCTAAAACTGAAAATATTTTTTTACTTAAATTAAAGACAACCTTATTTTTATATTAAATTTTGCATAGTACTAAAAAATCAGCAAAAATAATGTTTTAGTAAAGTCTTTATTGAACAATATCAAATTATCACTCGAGTAAAGGACGAACTGATCTATAAAGAGGGCGGTAACCCATTTTGGAGTTGATAAAATAACAATAATACGATGGAAACAGCGCTGGATTGAAAACAATTCGACGAATAGGAAACTTGGATTAGGGCAAAAACGATGGTAAACTTAATACTAATTATCTTAACTTAAAAAAGAACTAAAATAAATAATTTAGTATTTAATAGGATCACCATTTTTCTCTATTACAAGCTGCAAATATTCCTTTAGTATATTATTTTAACAATTCGACCCCATATATTTTCCATTGGGTTAAGTTCAGGGCTGTTGGCTGGCCAAGGAAGTGTTTCTATATTATTATTCTGAAACCATCGGCGAACGACATTAGCCGTGTGTACTGGACAGTTGTCCTGCTGATAAACGAAGTCATTATTTCCAGGATTTCAATATATCGTTCACTATTGAATCTTCCTTCGATTCTCCAAAAAAAAGCCAAACCTCTAGCACTAAACCAGCCCACATGTTTACAGAAAAATGTCCAGCTTTTTTAATTTGGTTTGTATATTCGGGTTCAAATCTAGAATTTGGTGGACGATAAACTAAAATTCTCCTGCTGCTTGAAGATAATTGAAAAATTTTTTCGTCAGTGAAAACCACCCTCTCCCAGAAGTCATTATCACGAAGAACGTTGTTCAGTGCAAAAATCACTCTGGCCTGTTTTTGTTCTTCCGTTAGAAAAGGCTTCTTTGCAGCAACTCGACAAGAGACTTCTGATTTCGTTACTCTTCTATTTGCTGTTGGAACCCGGAAATAATGTTACATTAGCTGGTTCAACCGACGTTGAAAAAGGATTTTGTCTGAGATGGTCAATAAGTCTCTCATTTTGCACTTCAGAACTTACTTTTGGTCGTCCTGATCCATCTTTTCTATCTGTCAGGAATACTAAGCTGGTGGTGCCTTATAATAGTATACACTGATGGAAAGCTAAATTTTGTGGCATAGGAAAAAATGCATGTATGAGTTTTTTTTGAAATCAAGACGTATCGTTACGGACCCACGATACGCAACGATTTCAATCAGCAGTTCTATCATCGCACCCTTCAAAAAAGCAGGCATCGTTCGAAACATCGCATAAACAAGTCAAAAATATGTGTATTTTGGCTTTATTTTGAACGCGTTAGGTATACCGATACTAGTACTGATGCGTTGACATATTTACTTTAAGTGTCTAGTATCAAAGTTTTAAAAACATTAAAGGACCACGCACTGGACACCCGTACAAAAAAAATCTTGGTCAATCTCAACTAATTTTGAATATGTTCTATAACTAGTCCTAGGTACGAAAATGGATAGTTTTTATTTCGTTTCTAGGACCCGTTTCTCAGATATCCGCTACCAAAGTGAGAAAAATAGCCACTGTTTTGTTTCAATTAAGAAAATACCGGGGGTCTCTCTAGAATAAATGAAAAAAAAGGGGCTAGAATTGCTAAACAGAACACAAGCTGTATGCTATAGTTTATTGTTATTGTTGGTGGATGCCTAGTTTTGATACGGGGGATAGTCAAAAATAAGGCATTTTTGCCAATTTTCGAATTTCTGTTTCAAGCTATTTTGACAATCTGAAGGTTTTTTTGAGCCATAATATTTTAATTTCAATTATTTGTAGGTAAGAAAAATAGGTTTGGCTTGGGTAACTTAAAGGAGTTCATAAAAAAATATGTTTTAAGATTAGACTCCTCTAATCATTAGAGTATTCCTCTTGCCAAAAAAAATTACCATAGGTAGCTTAATCGGGTTCAGAATATCTTGTGAGCAGCAGTCGAGAAAAATCACTTAAATATCGTAATTTCCAGACTTCATGCAACTGGATGTCTGCCAAATGTCATATTTGAATTGCATACAGGGGGCGATCCAAGATATCTCTCTGTTAAATTTATGCATTTCAACGACCCTTCACATGCGACGCAGAAAAAATATCAGATATGGTAACAAAAATTATAGAAACTTTTGGCGCATTTTTAAACAACCCTTCTTACACAGTGTTAATGGGAGAGTTAGCATTGTTTAAAAACGAAACTTTAAAAATTGGTTCTTCTCTTCCTGTTTCGGTTGCTACCGCCGAAGGAAGTTTCTCCGCTTTAAGACTTGTGAAAAATTATCTTTATGACAATACCACACACTAGACATGATATCACCTCAGCTACAGAACAATTTATCACTTCTGTGACGACGTGACTCACTCAGAGTACTCGCGCAACTCATTCAATAAGCAACCTAAGGAATTATTTTAAAGAGAACAACTTACTTCTGAACACAAATAAGACTCAAGTGATTAATTTTCGCAACAATGAGGCGAAAATCAAAATTGACGATATTGAGCTTGCAAGTCTTGACTCTGTCAAATGAAATCTTGCTTCTTTCTGAACACTGGCTTCGGGAGGGAGAACCGGACATTCTTGAACAGTACACGACAGTAGCAAAATTTTGTCGAAAAAACTACAAACGCGGAGGTACTCTGATTATGTTAAGATCAGACTTTGTTACTAAACTCCAACTAACAGTCAAAAAAGATTACGATCATCTTATTGAAGAGAAAATCTTTGAGTTTTCCATGATACAAAGTAAAAAAGAAAATGTATTTATAATCTGCATTTATACTTCCCCATCTACAATAGCATCAAACAGCCGACTATTCTTTAAAAAACTGGAACTTTTATTATCTAACTTACCTCTTTCGGCAAAAATAGTTCTTGGGGGTGACCTTAACATAGATTTTAAAAACGAAAACCTCAATGAAACGCAGGAACTATTATCATTATTTACGTCATACAACATTCAAGTACATAATAATAATTATACCAGGATTACCTCATCAACAGAAAAAATGATAGACTACGCCTGCACTAATCTTGAACACGATTTAACAACTCAAACCATAAACCCAGGAATGTCCGATCATGAGGCGATACTTTTAACTATTTCACACCAAGTTACGCAACAAAAGAATGTCAAATGGGGTAGAATATACAGTAAAAATAATTTTAACACTTTTAAAAATCTTTGCTTAAACACATACTGGACTGAAGTTTTTAAACATCCTGATCCCTTTTGTTTTTTCCACACACTTTTAACAAAAAATTTCAATATATCATTTCCAAAAACTAGAATTACACAAAAAAATAAAAAGCCTTGGATAACCAAAGGTGTAAGAGTATCTGCAAAAAATCTGAGGTCATTATACGCTATTCGTAAGCATCTTCACAACAACCATTTTTTCTTTATATATGTTAATAAGTATAGAAACATTTACAGAAGGGTTGTAAAACGTTGCAAGGAAAATTATTACCAAGACCGACTAAAACAGGCTGATAATAAATCAAAGGAAAATTGGAAAATAATCAATTCTCTCCGCGGTAAAAACAACACCAAATCTGCCGATTCTGTAATCGAGACCAATTTGCTAAATAAATTCTATTGTACTATTGCCGAAAAATTGACAAAAAATTTAAAACCCTCCATAAACCCATTGAGTTACTTAGATAATGTAAACATTCCTGACAAACTCGTTCTTAAACCGACAACCCTAACTGAAGTAAAGACTGTTCTAAGTAAGATTAAAAACAAAACAAGTTCGGGATGTGACGGACTTTCATCAAAAATTTTACAACAACTTCCAGACATCACCTTATGTATTTTGGTTGACTTAATAAATCATTCCTTTTCGGAGGGCTACTTTCCTGATTGCCTAAAGGCTGCCATTATTATCCCAATTCATAAAGGAGGAGATGTAGACGATCCCTCTAATTATCGCCCTATCGCCTTATTATCAACATTATCTAAGTTAATTGAAAAAATTGCGAAAGTTAGAATAATGGAACATTTCAACAAATTTAATGTAATATCAAACTCTCAATTTGGTTTTCAACAAAACAAAGGGACAAACGATGCAATATTTGCCTTATTAGAGAATGTATATCTCAGTATTAATAATGGGGATTCGGTAGCGGCGGTATTCTGTGATTTCTCCAAAGCATTTGATTGCGTAAATCACGGAATACTACTGAGCAAGCTGGAACGATATGGATTCAGAGACAACTCGTTGAAATGGGCTATTTCCTATAATTCTGGAAGATCTCAAATAGTAGCTTACAACAACTCGACTTCCGGGTCCCTAGAAACTTCCAGGGGCGTTTTCCAAGGCTCGGTCCTTGGCCCAATCTTTTTCCTTGTCTATATTAACGACTTGACATCTTTGAACATTAAGGGTAAATTTTTTGTTTTTGCAGATGACAACACCATTGTCTGGCCTGGCAACAGATCAGAACTAGAAAATATCATGATAAATGACCTAAAATTAGTAAAAGAATGGTGTGACTCCAACTGCCTTTGTTTTAATGTTAAAAAAACAAACATTTTGTCCTTTAGATTCTCTCAAAAATCTATTAGTCTTAATAATCAAACCATCGACTCTCAACCACTCGTTAAATTCCTTGGCCTAACTCTGGACACAAACTTAGATTTTAAGGAGCATATAAATCAGCTTAAGTCCAAATTATCTTCAGCTTGTTTTGCCATCAAAGTTGTAAGCAAAGAGCTCGAATTTCACTCGGCGAAAGTGGTTTATTATGCCCTGTTGGAATCTCGAGCAAGATATGGTATAGCGTTTTGGGGGTTTTGTTCCGGAACTCTCTTTGAGTCAGTGTTCAGAATCCAAAAGCGTGCTCTTCGAATACTCAACAAGGTGGGGCCCAGAGAACACTGTAAACCCTTGTTTATAAAATCCAACGTTCTAACTCTCACGTCACTTTTTATTTTAGAATCTGTTTGCCTTATTCACAAAAAACAAAGCGTTCAAAATTCACATGAAAACGCTACTCTGCAACGCACCACAAGACAGTCCTCCAACATGCTTTTACCCTTACCAATACCCAGGCTCACATTAACTAAAGACTCGATCATATACGAGAGTCTTAAACTCTTTAACCACCTACCACTAGAAATTAGAAATATTGGGGATTATAATAAATTTAGAAAAACGGTTAGTCACTGTCTTGCAACTAGACCATATTACGACTGTGTTGAATATTATAGAGAAACTATCAGATTGTAGACATTTATTGTAATATTTGTTGTTTGTTTACCCATATATAGTAATGTTTGTATTATGTTCTTAACTGTCATCTAAGTTGTCCATTTTTAATTAACTGTCAGTTATATTTTAATGCTATTTTAGGTTTAACTATATCTGACTTATACGATTTTTTTAACTCGTTTTATTAATTATGTTTAGTCAGTGTCATATTAATTATTATATAACTGTAACAAGTGCATTTAAGTTTTAATTATTCGTCTGTTTGGCCTTTCAAATTTTTTACACTTATTTTATTATTTTACTCTATTATTTTACTAATTTATCTTGACTGTTAATTAACCTTATTAGATTTAGGACTGCTTTGTCAATGAGATATTCTTTCTTAAGACAATAAAGCTATTTTTGAATTTAAATTTGAATTTGTCGTCTTCCTGGGCCTGCATGTTGATAAAAATCTAAATTGGAAAACTCATATTGAAAATTTGGCTAAAAATATGTGTAAATATTGGTATGCATTGAAACTTATTAGAGACAATATAGGAGTTACGGCATCTCTGTCAGCGTTTCACGCCTATATTCAATCCAGGGTTAGATATGGAATTATATTTTGGGGTAATTCCATAGAGGCTAACAGAATCTTCATTCTACAAAAAAGAGGCTTAAGAATCATTTTTGAAATGAAGAGAAGAGATAGTTGCAAACAGGTTTTTATTGATAGAAAAATATTGACAAAATCTCTATGTATGTAATGGAATGTGTAAATTTAATTCTTTCAAAACCTTTTTATTAAGTTAAAACAACAACAGAAGTACGATACAAGGAACAAAAATAATCTCAAAGATGAAATTGCACACTGCACGTATACAATGAGCTTCAGGCTACTGCGAACATAGGGGGAATCAAGTCCAATTTACTCTCCGTGCCGTACGACCGAGGTAGATTCGAAGCACGCTGCAGTGTTATCTTTTGGAAATTTATTTTTGTTTTTATTATTTTGTGTTATTTCTGCCTTGCTCGAGAAACAGATTGATAAGTTCTTAAGTGAAATAATACATTTTTAAAACTAAAAATAGATGTCTACAAACTTTTTTTGGAGAATTTTGTAAGTCGCCCAGAACCTAGTTATCAACGATTCATAGGTTTGTGCAGAATTTTGAAAAGTTTGGTTGTGTAGCGCCAAGAAACCATAAAAAACCCACTGTTTTGAATGACGAGCAGGAAGTACGAGGTGTGATGATTTGCGCTGCAGTGGAGGAAAATCGAAAATTAACTAGGCACCAAACTGCCGAAGCAGTTGATACGTCTTCAGCCACTGTCTTACGTGTTCTCAAAAAGAATGGTTATCATTCTTACAAAGCGTCAAAAAACCCATCAAATTTTTCCCGAGGACAACTATCGTCGTATGGAATTTTGCGAAACAATGATGGCAAGGGCTAATCGTGCTGAAAACTTTCTGAGATCTATTCTTTTCACAGATCATAACCCAACAAACGTTCGATATTGGTCGAGGGAAAATTTGCATTTTTATTTTTTTTTTTTAATGTTTGGGGGGGGGGGGTATTGTAGGGGAACACGTAATTGCGCCATTTTTTATTTACGGCAATTTGAATGGTCCTAGATACTTGGATCTACTGCAGCAGCATATTATGGTTTCAACAAGATGGTTGTCCCACTCACAATGTTGGCCTTGTTAGGGAATATCTTGATAATTAATTGTCTAATCGGGTTATAAGTACACGGGTAACTATTTTATGGCCAGCTCGATCACGCGATCTTGCTCCTAATGGCTTCTATTTGTGGAGTTATATCAAAAATTAAGTTTACGGGCATGAAAGGGCTAATAATTTGGAAGGACTTCGGATTAAAATTAAAGAAGCTTTTCAAACTATCACCCCTAACATGCTTGGAAACGTTAGAAGGGGTTTTTATAATAGGCTCGGATATTGTCTAGCAGAGCAAAAAGAACTTTTCGAACATTTGCTCTAAATTTTTTTTGACTGGGAGAATCTTTTTGGTTTTTAGAATGTATTATATTTATTTTGAGAACTTGCTTTTATTTTGTGTCTCCTTATTATTTTCATTGTAACACGTTGTTAGTGATAAATCTGAGCAGTTGAAAATAAAACGCTCTAATTTATCAGTGAAAAAAAAACAAGAAAATTACGTTATAAAAATTTGCGTAGTTATTGACCAAATTCCGGTTTCATTGACTACACTCCACATAGCACCGTAGTTAGAGGCGTACTAAATACAAGCCGCGAACGACGGCAAACGGCGATGTGTGCGGTGTCCCTGCAAGTACGTACATTAGCAAATTGGACTTCTTCCGGCCTACGTTCGCAGTAGCATGAACCGGTCTGTATAAAGAGAAATGCAATCCATGCTGATGATGAAATGATTTTTTTCACGACAGTTTACTTGATCTGCATTAATTTTAAAATGTATTTTGTGGTGTTCTTTTACTAGACTTTTAAATGTAAATTGTATTTTATTTTTTGTATGTATATTTCGTATAATATATACAAATTGACAATGTAACACGTAAAAAAAGGCTTATATTTAATTATTATATATTTTATGTATTGTATTTACTTTACTTTATGCATGAACCAATGTATAATTGTAATATTTGACTGGATCCACGCCCATTTGGGTTCTAAGGATTTAATAAAGAATTTACTTACTTACTTACTAATACTCCATCTCTTATGGTTTCCAAGATAAAGGCATTTAAACTTGCATGGAATTGTGTGCCCTGTTTTACGGGGGATATTTGAATGAATATCGAAGTTTTCCATACAGATTTAGATAAAAATATCTTGATTATCGTAAAAGATAGATCCTACTGTGTGGTATTGCTGAAGAGAGAATTGTTTGCAGATTTCAAAAATTGCAAAATGTACAGGGTGTCCTATTTTTTAAAAAAATAACAAATTGCCATACTTCGTAAACTAAATGACATAGACAAAATCCAAGATTTTGGATGTTTTTATTCAACCAAATTTTACCCCGCTAGAAGCACCGTTCCGTTTAAAGAATCCACCCTGTATATCGTTCAATAAACCTGGATTTAGAATTTATCTTAGATAGGTTTGCAAAGCAAACAAGAAAACTTAATTTTATTATATAACTAAAAGTTTTTTAATACGATAATAAGGTTGGAATGTTAATAGTTGCCAAAATAGATTAGTTGTTGTATAGATTAGGCAGTATATGTTAGTCACCACTAACCAACATACTGAAACTGTTTATACCCGGGTCTTGTTAAATTATGAAAATTTCACTGGCCAGGTGATACTTTCATACATCAACAACCTCGTGGGTTTTGTTAAATTATGAAAACTTCTAGGCATGACGCACCCAGATGCTTTCATACATTAACTACCTTATTTTTCTTCAGATATTTATTTTAAAATGTTTTTCTCTTAAGGACGGTACGTTGTGTTTGTAGTATTACCCTCTGTCTTTCTTTTACCCAGGTTCTAAAGAGTTTGACACAGTTGATTTCCTACCGGAAGTCAAATAAAACCACACGATTTCAATTAATATTACAGTTATAATAAATAAAAAGTGTATAAAAGGGTAAATGTAAAAAAAATAGTTATACCACCTATGCTATATAAAAAGTACCACGATTAAACAGAAAAATGTGATAATTAACTCATAAAAATATTAAAAGTGAATCCTAATTAGATACGGGATTCTTGATACCTTGAGTATATTGTTTATTTACCATCCAAGAATCAAGAGATTTACCCAAGCTCCCCTTTGTGATTGTCCCATCAGTCTATGTCTGCTTCGAGATACAAGAGAGGTGAGTAATGAGCTGTTTAGTTGAAATGCCTATAATAGCCCAGTACCTTGACTAATCCACTATTATAGAAAAACATTCCGTTGTTGGCTATTTTCTAGAACGAACAAAAATAAGTACGCCCTAGGTAACCTGTCCTTAGAGGGTTACGTAGTTATATAAGAGATAATTTACCATGTGATAAAGACTGCTAGTTAAGCAAACGCAAGGCTCAAGAAACTTAGGAAAACTTGACCTCCTATCACAGCTTTATCATTAGCAAGCTTTACTAAATTTATTTGTTTAAAAAATACACCAACAAAAACACGGCCACGCACCAACATACACAAAATATTCATAATGTGGTTGGTTTATGGTCATACCAATACACCCTCTTTTGTCAAAGCCCATTACCAGCTTTCTTGATTTTGAATAGTAAATATCAATATACCCATTGTAAAGGGTACCCTTCTCGAACAAAAGATTTGTTAACAGAGACAATAAATCTCCTTGAAATCTTTCACCGGAGGAGTCTACTTTTAATATCTGTGAAATAGTATTTATAATTCGAAATTGTAACAGAACCCTTAATTAAAATAATTTTTATAGGAAGTAAAATAAAACAAGAATAAAAAAAATCATTGTAAAAAAATAAAAGCAATACTAAATAAAATATTTAACCCTCACTGTGCAATACTGGAAAGCTAATGATGCCCCCCTAATTTCCCCTTTCCCCTTTTAATCAATTACCTGCAAAATTTTGCTTCCGTTGTCGGACCTTCATCTCTCTGATCTTTAGTGCGTTTTATTAAAAATTACTGCAAAAAAAAATATATATCATCGTCACCATAATTCTTTCCTAAAGGAAAGACAACGACGGACGGCAAAGCAGCCAAACCAGCGAAGCCGTATTTCACCAAATTCGCTAATCTGACCACTCTGACGCACAGCGTCCCTCTCCAGCAGTCAAGAATCATGCTGATTTTGTAGAAAGACTGATTTGAGTCTATTGTGCCCCTTTTACTAGTAATTATTTTTTATTTGTGATTTTAATTTATTTTCTATCAACTTCAAAATTTATTTATTCGTACTTATGTACAGATTTAGACGTAATGTATTTTATGATTTTCTACCAATTTTAATTTAATTATTTGTTTGACGTTACTTGTAAAGATTTAGATGTTAGTGAGCTTTTAGTGACAAATTTAGTTTGTTTATTTTGAATTAAATTTCTAATTCCCCCCTTCCCGTTATCCTCCCCTATTTAGCTAGAGAGAGCCGACACTGTGCAGTGAGTGCCGTAGCAAAACATAAACAAACAAAAGAAACTCTGTCTTGTTCGGTGAACCGGGCACAAGACAGAGCAACGCATCCCGGTGAACCGTTGGAGCGTCGTATATATAAAAAAACAAAAAAAAGAAGAGAAAAAAAAGGGCTCTATCTTGTTCGGTGAACCGGGCACAAGACAGAGCAACGCATCCCGGTGGACCGTTGGAGCGTCGTATTAAAAAGGAAAAAAATCAAAAGAAAAAGAGACTTTGTCCTGTTCGGTGAACCGTGCACAAGACAAAGCAACGCATCCCGGTGAACCGTTGGAGCGTCGTATTAAAAAGGAAAAAAATCAAAAGAAAAAGAGACTTTGTCCTGTTCGGTGAACCGTGCACAAGACAAAGCAACGCATCCCGGTGAACCGTTGGAGCGTCGGAAAAACAAAGAAAAATACCAGAGCCGCATCCCAATGCATAGGAGCGTTCCCTCCCCCCTAATTTAAGAAAAATCCCCAGAGTAACCCAAACCTTCTTTGCTACATCGTGACAAAAATGAGTCTGAATGCCGTTGCATGTGTGCTTGGCCTTATATAGACGTTGCAACCCACGCCACGCCATGCTTACGTTCTTTGTTTGGTTGTTAAGACGTGCACTCATTTGCCTGTTTTTCGTCGACACTTAACTATATTCGAACTTTTAAGGGATGTAGCCACTTATACACACAGACTGCTGGCGCCTAATTTCTTGCCTATACTGGGTATTTTTTAATTTGTTTCCTTAAATGTTTTAAAACTTTTAGAAAAAAAAAAATTTCTAACAAGCCCCGGTCTGAATTGTTTCAATACCAATCTAACCAAACCTCCAAAAACAATGATGACCATAAAAAAGGACTTTTTTGCCCTATGTTCGTAGTCGCTCGAGCCGGCCTATATATGTTTTATTGCTTGCGCCCCCCCCCCTGGTGAAATTTCTGGATCCACCACTGTCTCCGTTGGTTGGACATTGTGTGTGTGTGAAAAAATAAATACTAATTTATACTGGAATTTATATTTAAAAGCAAGGACACGAATCCTTTGGCGAATCTAGTATCTCACCTCTAGATTCGTTACCAAAATCATATCTTAAATGGGCCGCTGGCGAAAAATTTTAGAATATTATGCCAAAAATGCCATTTTAACATGTTTTATATGTTGTTAAGTTTTGTTGGGTTGGGTTACCTGCCAAGCAAGTCCCTCTTGGGTACAAATCTAGTCTCAGTTCTAGATATAAATAAAGATGCCATTTGTTACACCTTTTAAATGTTGCTGAAAAAACAATCCTTAAAATTTATCTAAAATTGTAACAATCAATGATCCGTAGGATTTTTTTTTGCATGTTAAGCGGAAAATTAAGAAGAAATTGACTTTCTTTACATTTATTATGAAATATATTTTTATAAAATTGGGTTGGGTTACCTGCCAAGGACTGAGTTGGGGTCGAATCTAGTATCAGTTTTAGATACGTTGGATCAAGTCACTAATGCGCCGCAGGCGAAAATTTGTAGAAAATGATGAATTTTTTTTAATTAAACTTAAATTGTAACAATCAATGCCATTATAGCGCCACAGGCAAAATTTTTGAAAGAACCCCGCACGGATAATATTGCCCGCCATAAAATGTAACCATATTTTATTGAAGGTATTGTACAAAGGTCAAAATAGTGAAATACTATGAGGATTGTATATGATACGAGATACGAGCCGTCAGAGAACGTATGTCTGGCAAACACAAGACTTTTTCACAAAACTTAAATACTGCAGAGGGACGCATCCAGGTTTTACTGGCTGAGAGGGTTAATTTTAAAAAATTACGGAAACGAAAGTAAAAAGTTTTTGTGTTTCATTTTCCCTGGTGTATTTTTTATGGGTTTGGTCTCATTTGAAAGGTAATTAAATAGCGTAGGTACGATTTAATTTGAAGTAAGACATAAGCTTTAAAAACAGAGGACAACCTTATTTTTTGCGTTGACATATTTTCTCTGTAGGTACTCTTTAAGGGTATAGGCAGTAGCGTACGCATGGTGCAGGGCTGGAAGGTTTATGCCCCTCTCCCTTCCAAACTATTAAATATTGACTAAAAGATTGAATTTTCCCAAAAAATTTATAATAAAATAGGTACCTTATTCCAAGGATCCTTAGCATCCCCCTTAACCCTTTAAGGACTGGTGGTTACCGCTGGTAACCATAGATTCACATAACACCCACTATGTGCTTTCTAGGGCGTGACTGGGTCACGTCTGGAACCATGTCCATACCCTACAAGGATTTCTTTTATAGGAAAGGATTTTACTCTGTGACGTGTCAGAGCAGGATTTTGGAATACGTCAGGAGAGGGTTTAATAATAAGTATGATTATAGTAAGCTATTTAAAGAAGCAACTAAGCAAGTTTCATGCAGCAAAGCAAAGCTAGAAAATTAAAAGCATAATTTAGTCATGCAAAGCTCATATTCTAATGTTATTAATGCTAAGAGTTTTTATAATATTCACCATTATCTTAGAAGTGGGGTTCATAAGGATTGTTTCTATGTTAATGGGTCCTCCGAATTCTTCTGCAGCCTGTGTATATATTTGTTTTCCCATTTCTTCTTTCAGAGGGCATGACAGTATCATATGAGAAAGGTTTCCTAACTGTCCACATTCACAGTTCATATTATCTCTGACTCCTATTCTATGGAGGTGCTCCGGTGACCAACAGTGTTGTGTCCTCATTCTAATAGTAGATGTAATGCTTTTTCGATCCACGTATTTTAAGTCATAGAACCAAGGTGTCTTCAGGGGTTTGGGTTGTATCTTTGTGTATTTGTGATATTCACTTTTTGGCCAATTTTGGTACTGTTCTATCCAGATATTCCATATGTGTTTTTCTATGATTTTATTGAATCTAGAGTGCTGTACTTTATTATTTTACGTAATTTGGTTCAGGGTCCTTCCTTCTAGTGCCAATGTATCGGCTTTGTCATTCCCAGTTATGCCAGTGTGATTGGGAACCCAGATCAGCTTTATTTCACAAGAAGTTTTCCTTTGAATCAGCTCTTGCTTAGTACTAAGTACTTTAGTTATAGATTGAAGCGCACTTAGTGAATCTGTTACTATGGCCAACCTGTTGCATCTGTCCCCTAGAGCTCTTATAGCTTCTCTTATTGCTAACGTCTCAGCTGTACAGATGGGTGTATAATCATTTAACCTTCGAGAAATCTGTAATTCTTCTTGTGGGCAATATATTCCAATGCCACATTTGTTGTTATCTAGTTCCACCGACGCGTCAGTATAAACAATGGTAAATCCCTTTAAATTTTTGTTACTGTAGTGTAGAAATTCTCTGTTGTTTTGGTTGTCTTTCTCCAGTTTAGTTTTTTCATATGTGATGCTCTGGATTTGTGTAAAATATGGGAATTCAAAAAAGGGTAGCTTATTAGTTTTTGTTGTCAGGCACATATCAAGTCTGGTGTTTTTGGTGTGGCCCAATAGGCTGGTAGTTAGTTACCCAGTATGTCACTGTTTGATTTTGCTAGGAGTTTTGATGTATATTTTACTGACAGCCATACCCTTCTCAGTTGTAGAGGTAATTCTGATGTTTCCGCTAGAAGGGCTTGTATAGGGGTAGACCTCATGCAGCCTGTAATGATGCGTAAAGCCTGGTATTGGGTTCTATCCATATCCTGTAAATTTTTCTTAGTTGTTTTGAAAATACACATAGCTCCATAGTCCAGATGGGATCTTACTATCCCCTTATATATCATCAATAAGGTTCTGGGGTCTGCACCCCATCATGTTCTGGTGAGAGTTTTCATAACATTCATTCCCTGCTTTGCTCGATCGATGCAGTGGTTTATATGCTCTGTCCAGTTCATTTGTGAATCGAGGTAAATTCCTAGGTATTTGAAGCTTTGAGCCCACTCTATCGTATGATTATTTAATCTTATTGGGTTTGGTTTATTTCTAATGGAGCCTTTGGAGAATATTATGGCCTTTGTTTTTTCCGGTGATATTTCTAGGTTATGATCCCTCAGCCACCTTGACATATTGCGTAAGATATTCTGTATTTGATTTTTTAAAAATTCCAAATCTGGCCCTGAGCATATAGCTATAACATCATCTGCTAAGGTTAGGATTTTAACCCTGTTTCCCCCAAGTTGTGAGATATTTGCAAGGTATATGTTAAAAAGGAGTGTACTCAAGGGTGACCCCTGCATTAACCCTTTACTAGTAAATCTAGTCTGTGTCATCTCACCTGTGTATGGTGAACGAATTCTTATCTTGCGATTTGTTAGAAGATTTTCTATATATTTAATAATATCTTGGTTAATGTTTAGATTATTTAGGTATTGTAAAAGCTTGCGTATGCTCACATTATCGAATGCAGATTTTATGTCTATAAAGACTGCCATAGCCTTCTCTCCTAGAGTAAAAGCTTCATATACTGTAGTCGTTATGTATATTAAATTTTCATTAACCCCTCTGCCTTTTCGGAAGCCATTCTGGAAGTCCTTAAAAAGTCCTTCTGATTCTAGTTGATGCTCTATGCGTATATTGGTCTATAGCTTCTATGATCTGAGGGCTTCTTGCCTGGTTTTAGTATAGGTACTATTATTTGCTCCTTCCAGTCTTGGGGGATAGTTTGTTGACCTTGGATAACTTCATTAAATGATTTTGTTAATTTACTGATATAGTTTGCAGGTAGGTTTTGTAATATTTTACTACGAGGCGTTATTGGACGAAATACCAAGTGAGACGGAATCGGTGGCCTCAGATTTGGAGAACGTGATGAACGATGAACTGGAAGCTTTCGAGAACAATGCGGAAAACAATGATTTGTTTGATATCGAAAATATGGATGTAATACTTGAGCCGGAGACAGAAAATATGACGACTTGCCTCTTGATCATATTCAAAGAAGACTCCAGAAAGATATCATAGAATGGACACTCGAAGTTTCAAACCTGAATCAAATCAAGGAGTTCCAAGAAGAAACTGAACCAAATGTACCCGAGAACATTGAAAGTCCTACAGATATGTTCCTACACTTATTTTCCGAGGAACTCATGAAACACATAGCGTTCCAAACTATTTGAGTTACAAAATCTTCGTTGTATAATGGAATTTATGCCTCCTTGACTATCCGCAAGGGCCGAAAAAATTTTCCTGATCTTCAAACTAATAAAAACATGCAAAGAGGTGACTCTGACTGGAGACTATCAAATCGTCGGAGTGTTCTTTTTTTGTCAAATTTTGAAAACCTGGCAATCGTGGAAGCTGCTTCTCGCAAAAGAAAAGATGGAAACAAAGATAGAAACTGTTTTTTGGCATTCCATACAAATGAAGTTTAGTTTTTTTTTTAGTTCTACTGCCTAGTGCTTATTAGTGGTAACCATATCCTGTGGGAATATCTGGTATCCTGAAAAAATTAAAGTTTTTTTTCTTTAGTTCAATGTACACCAATAAATTTACGAAAGTTATTGAACCCTTGTTTTTTTTTCAAAAGAAATAATTCCGGCCTCAAAGGGTTAACAAATTTTCGGCTTATGACACTGAATAGACAAAGTTTCAGTATCAAATCAACATGACAAAACAAAGCAGAAAAAACAGAGGCTAGGGGGGGCTAAGGTTCTTTGGGGAGAAAGGGGGTTGTGTAACAGCAGTCTCTGATAACCGTTTTGCTCTTAACTTTTGGGGAAAATTCAATCTTTAGGAGTCAATATTTTATGCCACTATAACATTAAAGAGTACTGAAATAATTGAATAAATGTGACAATGTGAGGATGAGACCAAACCCATAAAGAAACACCAGGGAAAAAGAAACAAAAAAGCTTTTTATTTTAATTTACGTTTTTTTTTAAATTAACCCTCTCAAGACTGGATACGCCCTTGTGCAGTATTCGAATACCTTTTAATTTGATTTAAAAAAAGTTGAGTTGGGTAAGTTGCAAAGCTGAGGGACCGATTTTTTTGTTTTTGATAAAAAACTACAAAGAAGTCTTTTCGCCTTACACAAACTCCACTTTGCATTGGCTTGACTCTAGACCCCGCCTTTAACTTAGTGGTTTTGCCTGTGTGCCCACCTTGTTGTTACTGTCAAGTTGCCATAAGAAATTTTAAATAAAAAAATATTCTATTAATTATAATATAATAAAGTTTTTTTTTACAAAGTAGACATTTTTAAATAGTTTAGTTGTTTTTAAATTTCAAGGAATTTATGGTCCACCACTTTTTTATTATGCTTTTTAAAATTCCAGATTTTTGTCGAAATTCCCTGACATTTCACTGACTTTTCTCTGACCGTCGAAATTCCCCGACTTTTCCCAGTTTTCCAGAAAATGGCCACCCTGTTAACTCGCTATTAATAAACTGGTCATTAAAGATGCATATAACAACTTTGGGCTGAATTAACGCCGAAAAAGATAGCACCGTATGAAATAGCGCGTAAGAAAAAAGGTATTTTATTATGCGCTGTATTAAAACTAAGCTAATAGAAAAGGGTCCACTTTTTATTTTGGAAGGCATTATGTTGTTAAGAAACCGCTAAAAATATTTAAAAAAAATAGGTATACGTTTGCCAATCGATTGGGTTGTCATAAAAATAGACTTTCAATTCTACAGGACGCTTAAAAACTGAAAAAGTTTTTTATCATTTGATTGTCATTAATATTATTGATGTAATATGGAAATTTTGAATCATTAAGAAAAATAACTTATTTCTTTTTTGTAATTTAGTTTCTTATGATTCGACGTTTCTCGTGAGCAGATCAAAAGAAAAAATAATTTTATCGTTTTCTTGTTACTTTTGGCGTCATTTTATTAGTATTGGCCACAGACAGATTTGACAGGAGTGCTATGAAATTTTTTCTTATGGACATTATATTTGCACTTAAGGGACTAAAAACGCAACTCGAGGGAGTAAAAATGGAAAAATAAAATTCAGAAATATTGCATCCAAGAAATATTGCATTTTGTTGAAAAAGCACCCTCCTCCAGTTGTGCCACGACCTTTACACCTCGGGATAAGAACTACCACTTTAGTCCCTAGGTGTATAATGCAATACCTTGCACTAAAAACGCATTTTAGTCCCTCCAAAATATATATAAAAAATATCCCTTGGGGGATAAAATATAATTTTGGGAGGAAAATTTAAAAAAACAAACAGAGAATTATTAAAAGAAACTGTAGATATCCAAATTATCCAAAATTTTGACAGAAACAGTTTTTTCGTAGATCTAAAATTAAAAAAAGCATTTTTTTTAAACAACATTAAAACTGTATAGAAATATTTCCCATGATAGACTTCCAACTTAAATCACACTGTATGCACCTGGGTTTTTTAAAAATATCCTTGCGATTTTTTCGACCTTCAAATGAAAAAAAAACTGAAAAACCGTTTCATAACCGATTACTTTTTCAAAATGAGCACGGCCGAAAGTAATTTTCTCAAAAAACTGTTGATTTGTTACAAAGAAAATCAGTGGAAAAAAGTTTTAGAGTTAGGCGAAAATTCGGATAGTAAAATCGCTCAAAAGATTTCGTGGGTTTGGCCGAGTGAGGAAAATTTGAATTTTTTGCGTTTGGTGTTTCGAAAATACGATGTGAAGGGTGTTTATTCTTTGGGCTGCGGTTGCGGGTTGTTTGAGTGGATATTAGAACAGTCTACAGGTAAAATATTTTTTTTATACCTTCATCAAAAACATGATTTTAGTAACTGTCTGCAGATATCTAATGGTAAAGCCATGATGACCCTTAAAATACTTTAGTTAAATACCTGTTAAATGATTTTTAGATGTGCTTAAATACACTTATAGTAGGACACGTTTTTTGGAAAATTTAAAGACTGTAAAGAACTTTGATCAAAAGAAAAATACCACCTTATGTTTTACACACTTTACGCTTTGAAAAAGTACAATTTTTGCTGTTTTTTGGATAAAAATAACAAAATAAATATCATAAGCATGACACCACTCAAGATGACAGACAGATGACATAACAGAAATTTTTAGTAAACAATTGCCTTAAATTATGTCCATCTTTCTCTAAAATACTTTTTATAGCTGTCTCTCTTAAACCACCTTAAATATTTTTGCACGTCACTAAATTATCTCTCCATATACCTCTTAAATTCTGTCCTCTCTCTCTAAATATTTTTTATTTTACAGAGAAAAAATGTTTTATGGCTACTTTTTTTGAACGCCTAAAAAACAGTCGAAACCTGAAATATTTGAATAAATTAATACCACCTTATGTCTCTCACACTTTATGCTTTGAAAAATTACAATTTTTGCTGTTTTTTGGATAAAAATGGCAAAATAAAAATAATATGCACGACACCACTCAAGATGACAGACAAATTATAAAACAGAAATTTTTATTCCACAATTGCCTTGAATTATTTCCATCTTTCTCTAAAATACATTTTTATAGCCTGCTGTCTCTCTTCAACAACCTTAAATATTTTTGCACTTCACTAAATTATCTCTCCACTGAACGCTAAAAAACAGTGAAAATTTGAAAAAAGTGAGTGTTTTATTCTAGAAATCGAAAGTGTGGAAAGAAAGCTTTAAAATGTAAGTGAAATCATGGCATAATAATGTGAAAAACATAGTAAAAAATGCTTAAACAAAAACGTTACCCCTTAAATTATGCTAAAATATTTTAAGCCTTATATTACCATCATGGCTTTACCACAACAACCATGTTTTTGCACTTCACTAAATTATCTCTCCATCTACCTCTAAAATTCTGCCCTCTCTCTCTAAATATTTTTCTTTTTTTTTAACGCTAAAAAACTATAAAAACTTGAAAAATTTCAGTGTTTTATTCTATAAATCGAAAGTTTGGAAAGAAAGCTTTAAAATGTGAGCAAAATCATGGCATAAAAATTTGAAAAACATAGTACTTAAATTATGCTAAAATATTTTAAGCCTTAAATTACCATGGCTTTACCATTAGATTTTTAAACCGCATATAAATAATCCAGTTTAAAATATGATGTATCTACGTTTATTAATCGAAAATGTGACACTGAAAAAATTATTTATTTCCAATGGTTGCCAACACACAAAAAAATAATCAACATTTCCCTAACAATTGCTAAATTAAGTTGCTTACCTCTGGTAAAACCATAACTGTCAAAAATTCTATACAGGGCGTGTCTAGGTGTAGTTAAATCCAAAAAAATAGTTTTTGTTTAGGAAACAAGAAAAAATTGGAATTTGTTCCCTACGGTAATTAGTCCCTGTATAAATTTTTGACATATTTCATTTTAAAATGCCTAGTAATTAACTTCAGATGTCTAATATTTTTTCGCCTTTCCGCGTACACCAAAAACTTTTGCAATAAAAATTAATTTTTCATATATTTTAGGGTTTCCAGTGACAGGGTACGAAATAAACAGAGAATGGTGGGAGAGCAAGTATTCGAATCCACAATTTATAGATTTAAAATACGTGGATAATGGAAACATTCCAGATTTTTGTTCGAGTTACGCCTTACTTTTTTGTTATTTCAATAATGGGCCGGCTTTCAGGGATTACGTCAAATATTACAAGTAAGTAGAGAGTTTTAGGGTACCATGTAACGTTAAAAATCCAGTTAACCCATACTCCAAAGACAAGTAAAATGAAAATCTGATTCTTTTTTTTTCTGTCAGTGACCTTAGCTCAGGAAATGTCGAAGTGACGTGATGCCCATACTTTTCGGAATCAAATAAACATCAGAATTGGCCACAAAACAAATACCTACGGACTTAGAGAAAACTCTTACTAAGGGCTAATTTTACAACCAAAGGTAAAACTCCAGATTAAACCATAGTTTAAACTTCAGTTTAATCTTTGGATTAATCCATCGGTAAACTAGTTGCTCAATTTTATAAGTCAGAGTTAAACCACGGCCATGAAGAAAGACTACATTTTCTTTACATATATAGGGTTGATTATTTTAACCAAAATGGCACCAACTAGAGCCAAACTTGATAAAAATCAGTCAAGTAGTTTTTGAGATATCAGCGTTGGTTATAGACAGACATACAGCCAGACGACACAACAATTTGTTAAAAAGATATACACTACGATTTCACTAAATACTCAGTCTTTTTACCAAAAACAAATTTTTAGTAACTTTTTTGAGGTTAGAATCTTTCGGTAACTATTAAACTGAAGTTTAACAAACACCCAGACCGCCGGTAACGGTTAAACTGAAGTTTGTTGGTAAACTGCACCTATAAAACGTAAAAAAGTCGACATCTGTGGTTTAAACTGAGGTTTGACGTTTAACTATGAGTTGTAAAATTGCGCATAAGGGCATCGCAAAAAAAGTTACAGCGCCTCTGGGGACTCGGTCTCGAAGCTCACGCCACAATTTGCGCCGATGACATCTATCTTAATTAATGTCCATCAATGTCATCGTTTTTTCGTTCCTTTCATGAGGTCTTTTCATTGATGTTTTTTAGTTTTGTGTGTTTTTGGCCTTTTTTGGACTGTTACAGTAACTTCTTGGATTTTGGTAACAAGTACAATTGGAAAACTATGCCCAAGTATTGTGTCCCAGTGATCCTCTGCTTCATCGCTTTCCACACCCTAGAGATCAAGCTCGCCAAAGACAATGGTTTGTTGTCTGAAATGCTTTATAGGTTTAGAGGAAGCACCCGACATTTTAAACCAGAGAACTATTCAAAAGACTGTGGACGAAGCCTTCTAATTCGGCATGTAATTCCATCCTTGCATTTACCGCCAGGGTCTGAAACAGACTTTAAGGGTAAGTACCGGGCAAGGTTTCTACATCTGGGTGCCGATTCTGGAATTTTGTAGGAAAGGTCGCACGGGAACGGTCACCTCCTTCATATCGACCAATAACGGGCTTTAAAGCTATCACGAGTTATCTGAAACCCATCCGACCACGGCCGAACCTCCACCCCGCCCGATTGCCGTGTATCGAAGGAACTCCTACACTTTCATACACCTCCCTCTGAGCAGGAGAATGGGTGCTCTTAAAAAATGATAATCGAGTTACCTTTGCGCGTGCACTGTAGAAGCTTGGCAGCTTTTGAGCCTTCTTATTGGCCGAAACGAAGAATGTGAACGTTCCCATTCGACCATTCTCTCGAAATTCAAGAATCGGGACCAAAAGGAAAAACAGCCTATTCAATAGAGAGTTAATAGACTACTAACTTATCTTTACCTTATTTTCTTAACGTATTACTGTAATTGAGATGCTAAAAAGAGTTTTTAAACCACAAACACAAATTACCGTAACCGTATTCTTTTGCTAATGTAATAGAATAGAAAAGAAAACAACAATTCCTGTTTTTGCAAATTAACTTTCACAAAAAAACTAAAAACCTAACTAAACAAAAAAACGATTTATCACCTATCAGCTGCAGATTTTGCTCAGAAATAAATCTGGTTGGTTGCAAAAAATAACCAAGTGGGCCCCGTTAAGCCTCCGTAAGTAACGTATTTCGGTTCGGTTATTTTTGGATACAGGAGAAAAATAACTGATTTTGCTTACGGTGTCACCAATTTTGATGGTCTATTAACGCTTGAATACGGCATTTATTTAGCCTATTTGTTAATTACATTTTTTTTAGCCCACTCCGTTTAAAAATGCTGATGGGTAACCAGTTACACAGAATTTTTTGAAAATGAAAAAAACTCGCAAGTCCTAAAAGAAACTGCTGCTATTGAGGCCGACATGGGAAGCATAATAAATATAGTTTAAAAATAAATACAATAGTTTCGATATGTATATATCTTCTTAAAAGAATAACATAATCTATTAAATACGACGCATTTGGTTTATTTCTTAAATTTATAGTCATTAGAATCAACAATATTTTGGAAAATAAAATTAATTATTGATGAATTAGGTTTTCCAAAATAATGTTGTTTCTAATGAACTGAAATAGTTTAAAAAATACCCGAAATCAAAATTTCCCGGCGCCAGCGCCGCTACCCTAATTCAAGCTTCGAGACCGAGTCACTAGAGGCGCAACGGTAGCAAAAAACTTATAACAGGGCCCTAAGTCATCAGATCGCCTTCTATACCCGTAGGTACACGTTTTGTGGAATTGGCTGAACTTTGAATGAAAGACCAATTTTGTAAAAACTAAGACACGGTTCTAGTACGAGATCCGGCTGCAAATTTTTTGACCGATCGCGTAACCACTCAAAATATTAAAATTTAAAAAGTTGAAGATTAGTACTCACCATTCCCAGAAAGCTTATGGTGCCAGTCGGCATTTGGCCGGAAATGTAAAAAAAAATTGTCTTTGTCCCATTTTTTGACATTTTTTCTTTTTGAGCGTAACCAAAAAATACTTGTATTTGGACTTGGATTAGACTTGGGCGATGGTAAAAATGCAATGGTGCCATCCCGCATGTGGCCGCGTAACTACTTGATTGAGGTGTCAAATTAAAGGTATTGATTGATCTCCTCGATACGAATATTAAATGGTGCCACTCGAAATCTGGCCGAAAGTGCCCGGCACCAATGATTTTATACTCAAAACTCGCGGTCCGTTTACTATAAAAGCGAGTTATTGCTATAGATCTTCGAGAAAAACATTAGTAGCCACAATTTTTTTTTATAAGGATGTTAGGAATACCAACCTTATTATTATCCGACTGGTACCAACACCGCCATATTGAAAAAATGGTGGAAATAGGTAATTTTTTGGCCGTAAAGAATTTTCCCTCAAACAGGTAACAACTTTTAGACTCGAACCACCATGGCGGACATAGAATATTTTTTCTTTAAAGATTAGTTTCTCCTTCTTTTCAAAATATCTCCTACTACAATAAAAAAATATAGGAATTGAAAAAAGAACTAGTTTTTTGCGCTCTCTATATTAATATATAAAAAAACAGTGCCGCACTTAAAGTTTCTTAAAATCATTTTCTAAACAACAATTTTTGTTTTTCAAAACAAACAAAATGTTCTTAATATGAGTTTTTTAATTTTATATTTTATGATTAGTGCGGTTAAAATGTTGTCTCTGATAATAATATAATGATAATGATAACTCTGATTGCCCACAGTTGTCCACAATTAGCTTTAAGATATATTTAATTAACTTATCTCCCTTTCTTGGCTTCTAGGAGGTGGAGGCGGATACTAATAATTATAATTTATAAATGACAAATGGCCACCTACGACAGCTTAAACATAAATAAACTACTTACCAAATTTTATCGAACGAGTAGTTCTCGATGAACCTGTGAATTTGGCGCTTTTCTTTTCGTTGCACCTATTTTAGTGTTTAGTAATCGAAAAAATTAATAAGAAAAGTACCCGATTACCAAATCTACTAGTTTTGTACAAAAATAGACAACGTACCTACACAGTCGCATATTATATGGTCGCGTTAGTTATTTTTTTAACTCCTGTATTTTTTATTTTACTAGGAGATATCTTGGAAAGAAGGAAAAACACATATTTAAAGAAAAAATATTATATGTCCGCCACTGGTGGTCTAAGTCTAAGTTGTTGCACTGTTTGAGAGATAATTTTATACGCTTTTAGTTTGTAACAATAAGTTTTTTCGTGGACGGAACAGCTCGAAACAAACCCAAAAAAACTACCTATTTCCACCATTTTTTCAATATGGCTGTGTTGGTACCAGTAGGATTTTTGGGGGCTTATTAGGGAATATTAAGGTTGGTATTCCTAACATCCTTATAAAAAAAATTGTGGCTACTAATGTTTTTCTCGAAGATATATAGCAACAACTAACTCGCTTTATAGTAAACGGCCCGCGAGTTTTGAGTATAAAATCATTGGTGCCGGGCACTTCCGCCCAGATTTCGAGTGGCACCATTTGATATTCGTATCGAGGAGATCAATACCTTTAATTTGACACCTCAATCAAGTGGTTACGTTATGGGTCGATTTTGCTTTAAAAAAAGCATCCCTTCGGGCGATGGTGCCGCGGCAACGCGGCCGGATGCGTTATGGCACCATTGCATTTTTGACATCGCCTAAGTCTAATCCAAGTATTTTTTGGTTACTCTCAAAAAGAAAAAATGTCAAAATTTTGACACTTCCGGCCAAATGCCGACTGGCACCATAAGCATTTAGCGTAGGTACTAAACTTCAACTTTTTAAATATTTTGAGTGGTTACGCGATCGGTCAAAAAATTTGCAGCCGGATCTCGTACTATTCAGAGTTGTTTCTTGATTTTTTGCCGAATAAGCCAAATTTTCTTTCTAAGACCACCAATTCGAAATATACAAATAATAGAATCGGTGACCTTAGAAAGTTATTTTAGCTTATTCGGCAAAAAATCAAAGTGCTCCAAGCCGTGTCTTAGTTTTTACAAATGTGTCTTTCTTTCAACTTTCAGCCAATTCCGATGTTTACTTGAATGTCAGTGATGGAAAAAAAGAATCTTTACTCTTAAGAGTTACTGGAGTTACAAATAAGTAGAGATTTTTTTTATGTCAGTGACCTTAGCCCAGAAAATCGATTTTAGAGGAAATAATATCGCACTATCCTAGCAATCTATCAATTTTTTTTATTTTTTGATATATCCTAGATCAGAGAAGCATTTTTGATTTTTGAATTGGAAATCATTTTAACTTTGACAAAATTTTGGGTGATAAATGAAGTGTGACGCCTTCAATATTTTTTGCGAAAATTATAGCGGTTTCCATTGGTAAAACTGCTGCACAACTGAGTTGGTGCTGCTGTTCTTTTTCAGTTTTCATGTACCATTGGAAAACTGATAATTTCAGTTTTGCACTGAGGGCAACTTTTTCCGCACCGGCTCTGGGGTCGTATTTTCGAAACCATACGAAATTATTCGCATGCGACTACTTCCGTCTCTTCCTATACCGTATAGAAAAGGAGGCAAAAGATATGCCGATATGCTTGGGTCTGATTTTCGAATCCATACGAAAATACCCGCATACGTATACTGAATAATCAACAATTTTTATGTCAGTCTCTTTCTATACCGTGTGAAATGAGAGGCGAAAGATAAGCCGGTATGTGTGGACCGCGTTCGAATTCGACTGGTTTAACGCAATATTGCACGAGTGGGTGGAGGCATTCGTGTTGTTTCGCATGAAAAACCGGTTATTCTTGCACGTACTACCCATGAATCAGCATATCGGCATATCTTTTGCCTCCTTTTCTATACGGTATAGGAAGAGACGGAAGTAGTCGAATGCGAATAATTTCGTATGGTTTCGAAAATACGAACCCTGGGAGCTCCTTCCGCACCGAAAACTTTTTCCCGCCTTTTATTTTAAATCAAAGCACACTATCCAATCTTAAAAAGAGTTTTGCAATGGTTTTAAGTTACTTTTGTATCCATTGAGTTATGTTTTTGAGTGAAAAGAACAGCGAATTTCAGTGCACTACTACACTACCAATGGAAACCGCTATCAGTCAAATTTTAACAGCTTAAGGTTACTAAATATTAAAATGTGAACTAAAACTGCTGGCCTTGACAAGGCCGTAATGTCAAAAATCGTAAAGAGTTTAAAGACGATTTCTGGCCACACAAAAGTTCTAATTCCCAAAAATACTAACAACATACAGGGTGTCTTAATTGCCATGGGCCACTATTGCTATCTCGGTAACTATAAGAACTACAAGGTTGGTCAATTTAGACAAAATGTGCAGTTTTTGGGAGAGATTGAAAATCTGGTTTCAGATTTAAAAAAAATATATATTCTATGCCGAGATACGGGGGTTTTTCGAAAAATTGCTGAAATCTATTTCATCAAATATCGCAAAAAGTATAATTTTTACAAAAAATTCGTAAAGGACATTTTTTTTGCATTTCTAACGTTCTTCAATTTGGTAGTTCTTCAGAACATTTGCTACGTCTAGTTTTCGAGATATTAACATAAACTTACTTTTTTTAAATACGGACCTGTATTTTTTATTCCATTTTTTAAAGAACTTTTATTTTTCTGGTTTTAACGATGTATCACATGTCCATATTTGTTTGAGGTTTAATGATAAAAAATACAATTTAAATTTTATTGGGTTTAAAAAAAAATTGAACGTCAGAGATGGCTTAGACGACCGATAAAACAATTGCCTGTTTTAATAACATAAACAGACTGACGCAGCGTCTAATGAAAAAAACTATTTATTACCTTTTTAAATATTTAAACTTTTTACCATTTAATTAAATTAAACTTAAAAACAAAAGATCAAAAGATCTTGGGTGGAAATAACGAAAATTCAAACTTGGATGAGTATCCCACAAGAAAAACACAAAAGATCAAAGCTAAAAGAGAAATGATTAAACGATGTTTCGCCCTGGGTAACCAGCGTGGGCTCATCAGTGGTTTTACTGGTCACCCTCCACTATACATCATTAAACACCATCATACACTTAGATTTTCAACCTTGAACCACTCACAAATAGGCATCGTTCCGCACTGGTACTTACTTATCCAAGTTACCTGATACGAATTCGTCCTGGCGTGTTAATATTTCCAGTAGGATTATGCTCCTAAGGCAATTAAAACAAAGAAGAAGTTAAAAAACCTCCAAATCAGTTACTTCAACCGAAAAGAAACTAAAAAACAAAAGATCAAAAGATCTTGGGTGGAAATAACGAAAATTCAAACTTGGATGAGTATCCCACAAGGAACACACAAAAGATCAAAGCTAAAAGAGAAATGATTAAACGATGTTTCGCCCTGGGTAACCAGCGTGGGCTCATCAGTGGTTTTACTGGTCACCCTCCACTATACATCATTAAACACCATCATACACTTAGATTTCCAACCTTGAACCACTCACAAATAGGCATCGTTCCGCACTGGTACTTACTTATCCAAGTTACCTTATACGAATTCGTCCTGGCGTGTTAATATTTCCAGTAGGATTATGCTCCTAAGGCAATTAAAACAAAGAAGAAGTTAAAAAAAAACTACTACAGTAAAACTACTGATGAGCCCACGCTGGTTACCCAGGGCGAAACATCGTTTAATCATTTCCCTTTTCGCTTTGATCTTTTGTGTGTTCCTTGTGGAATACTCATCCAAGTTTGAATTTTCGTTATTTCCACCCAAGATCTTTTGATCTTTTGTTTTTTAGTTTCTTTTCGGTTGGAGTAACTGATTTGGAGGTTTTTTAAATTAAACTTATTTAACAGTATTATTTTAACACGTTTTTTAAAACTAAACTTTCATCTTCCCCGTCCTCTGCCGGTTGCTCCCCGTTTGGAAGGATTTTAAATGATCCGTGCAACACCGTACTCAATCCGTGTAGTAGCAAATTTCGCTCTAGCATTGTAATTTAATTTTTCGATTTGGTACGCGCCTTTCGGGGTACGAATTTTGATACATGTGGAGTGCTCTTTCAGCATTTCGAAATGCTTTTGCTTAAAAAAAAATAAATCTAATTTTTCATGTTTTGAAAACGATGCCATGTTGATTTAAACTTACCTTGACAGATGTATTACGCAACATAGGCTTTTATAACCAATTGTTTCTTTTTGCTTTCTAAGCCACCTTTGATAAAACGGCAAAAGTGCGAAAAAACATAAATAACCATTTTTACCATTAAAATGCAAATAAATATGGACATGTGATACATCGTTAAAATCATAAAAAGGGAGATTTTAAAAAATGGAATAAAAAATACAGGTCCGTATTTAAAAAAAGTAAGTTGATGTTAATATCTCGAAAACTAGACCTAGCAAATTTTCTTTAAGAATACCAAATTGAAGAACGTTAAAAATGTAAAAAAAATTTCCTTTACGAATTTTTTGTAAAATTATACTTTTTGGGGTATTTGATAAAATATTTTTCTACAATTTTTCGAAAAACCCCCGTACCTCGGGATAGAATATTAATTTTTTTAATCTGAAACCAGATTTTCAATGTCCCCCAAAAACTGCACATTTTGTCTAATTTGACGAACCTTGTAGTTCTTATAGTTAGCGAGATAGCAATAGTGGCCCATGTCAATCAAGACACCCTGTATAAAAAGATAAAAGAAATCGGTAGATCGCCAGAATCCTATGCGTGTAAAGTGCTGTGTTTTAACAGAGAGCATATAAATCTGAATAGAGAGGACAAGTAATGGTAATATCCGACCAACATGCGCGTTGGATTCACAGCGAGTTTTTAATTATTAGCTGAATGCGCCAGGATGAACCTGGGTAATAGTTATTTAAAATTAAAACGCCAACAATTCCGCGCATATAAATCTAAAATATGCTCTCTGATTTAATGCAATTTTAAATGAACTTGTTGCTAAAGGAATGGGAACTGGCAGAAAGTTTTTATTGTATACATTTTTCAAGCCTTTATTACTTGTGATAATTTAGGAAAAAGCAGTCTCTGTCTCTTCCCTGGTAAAAGATAAGTTTTTCTTATTTATTTTTAAAATATTTTGCTATTTAAAGTAATTTCAATTTTGATTTAGAAAAAAAAAACATTTGAGGCAAAGCAGCCAAACAATGCTTCTGTATGTACCAAATATTTCCGTCACTTCCGAAATGTTAAAAAAATGCATGATTAGGAGATCAGAATGGGCGAGAAGGTATGTGAAAACTGATGGTCCCATACAATAAATTTCCTTGGATATTCCTTTAATGGTTCTGTTCTCCTACTCCAAAAGAGGCTTTTGTGATGTTACCGTGTCATCATAGAGAGAGTGGAGGACAAAGACATTTTTTTCAGAAACTTAACATTTATTTATGGAATTTAATTTTTTTTTATTTGGACGCGGAAGACGAAATATTGTAAAAAAGAAATGTTAATTTCAAATAAAAGGCGCCGCAGGGTAACTTTTTTGGGGAAGTTGGTATGTGTGATCATAGAAATTTTACCAAATTTTTTTGAAATTTCGGAGAAGCTGTATTCGCCACCTGTCAAAGTACACAGGTCTGTTGTCTGCAGCGCAACGCGGGCGATCGATATTATGGATAAAGTCTGTTCATAAAGAAGAGAGAGTAATAAAAATGCAAATTTGGATAAATTTTGTACTGAGTGATCAATCACTTTTTCTTCTCTTTTAAAAATTTTCTAATGTACCTTAGGTAAAAATCCTTTATTTTTATATACCTCACCCAGTTCGACCGGAGAATACAATAAAACCCAAAACCGAAAACAATAGAAGGCAAGGGATAAACTTTTCTCATAGGCGCCGCAATTGGGGGAAACTTACATTTTAAGTACCGTGGTATATAGATTAGTGAAGAAAATAGTAAATATGTGAAATTTAATAAAACAAATTACTTCATTAGAAAAAATTTATAAATTAAATAATAAAAATACATTTTAGAAATAAAAATAATATTATAATATATATACAAAAACTGATTGGCGTTTTAACTATAATTAATAAGCACACCTAAAAATTAAATTAAGGCTAAAAAAATGGTTGGTACATAAAAAAAATTTTTAGGGTTGTCAATTATTATAACTACAAAAATAATTAAAATGAAATGGAGGTAGATCCTTTTCTTTAAAACCAGTCAAAAATAATATAGGAATAAATTACTCAGATTCGGAAGAACAGTCAATGCTCTCATCATCACTCTCATTTTCTTCCAAAGAAATAATTAACGGTTCCACAGTTTCTTCGATTAAACAATCAAGTTTCCACATTTTTTCTTCTACTTTTAAAACATGTTGTACACATTTATGCCAATTATCTGGAGTTATGTTTTAAACTGATTCTTGAAAAAGCACCTCCACATCCTTTAATTTATAGTTAGTATTATTCCTTGCTACATACCCTTTCATTTGAGCCCATATTAATTCTATTGGATTAAGTTCACAATGGTAAGGCGGCAGTCTTAAAACTGTTATGTTTCGTTTTTCAGCCATATTATCGACAACTTTCTTATTGAATTTTTCTTTGTGGCTATTTACCAATGATAGTAGTTCTTTTTTTACCATATCTGCCTCAAAACTTATGTTTTTTTTCTGTAAGCCACTTACAAATATCAACTTTTCTCCATGCTGTGGTTGGTACTTTTTCAAAGTTTTCTGAAATGGTAACTGGCGTTGTCCCTTACTATTACTGAACCAGGAGGTATTAGGTCTAACATTTGCTGAAAGTATTCTTCAAATGTATCGCCATTCATGTCATCGTGATAATCGCCAGTATGGTTTGACGGAAAACCAAAAGACCTCCTTTTACAAACCCTTTTTCATTCCCAATATGGACAATTATCAGCTTTATCCCTGTCGACCAGCCTTCCATGAATGCCTATCGTGCACTTTTCACATTTTTATCTTGCCAGTGTTTGCCAACAGTGTGACCTTCATTTACCTAAGTTTCATCAAGAAAATATATATTTTTGCCCTCCCTTCGAAATTGCCTAATTTGCCTTAAATATTTTCTTCTCCAGCAAACTATCTCGTCACTTTCTATTAATACCGCCTTTCTGTTATGTTTTTCCCAATAAAAATTAATTTCTCTTAAAGTTTTCCACAATTTCGTTCTTTCGATATTTGGAAACCCACCATCTTGTTTTATTGAAACATAAACTTTATCAACAGTGGGAATTTCCTTTCTAAAATAAAAGGAACGAACTAACCGCCTTAATGCATTTTTTTCATCCTCATCAAATTCTATTGGTTTTCTGCCAGACTTTGATAGCGGCGATTTTAATGATTCTAATTTTCTTTCATGTAGTATTCTATAAATAGTTGATTTTCCAAATTGGGTAAAATTAAAACACTTCGTTACCAACTTATCCACTGTCAATGTTTTATAGTCTTTTTGGAGATTATTGAACACACTTAGAACTGTTTGTTTTTCTCTAAGCGTTAAATGCGCACGACTTTTATTTTATTGGCGTAAAAGCCATATTTTTTTACTTTCTAGATAAACAAACGGCGCACACTTTATAAGTTGAAACTATAAGAAAAAGCAAAACAAATTTGTAGTCAACTTTAATATTTCAGAGAGAATTACTCTTAATTACCTAATAAAAATAATATTTAGAACCAACTCATAAGTCCCTATAATACCAGGAAGAAACAAAAATTGCTAATAATCTAAAATTCTTAAAATTATATTATTACATTGCTATTTAACCCTCACTTAAACTTAATCCTCTAATTATGCACCTGAAACAATTATGGCATTATCTGCATACCTACGTATTATAGTGCAAAAACAGAACACGCATAATAAACAATTTCTCTATCAGGTTAAAATATAATATATATTTTTAACTGCTGACTTTTTTCTATTTTTTTTTTAAATTTAAATGTTGGCAAAACACCTACGCCAATGATACGCTCGAGAAAATGGGTTTTAAATCGTTTTATTACTCTCTCTTCTTTATGAATGGACTTTAGTTCCCAACGCAGAATACGATTTTCCTGTGTGCTGCCACTGCTTTGGATCGACAAAAAATAAGCAAAATCGAAAACAAAAGCGCCGCACCAAGTTTCCAAGCAAAGAACTGCGATAGCTGCGCCACTTGGTTTTCAAGTCAGTTGAGCGGGGTCGCGAATTTACCATTAGGTGTCCTTTCTAGTTAGATTTATATGCTATCTGGTTTTAAGGTATAAGTGATGTCTTTAATGTTGCGAATGGAATATCTATCTGGAACTGTTTGACTCTTGAATCTGCGATAGTCACAACAAAACCTTTGACTATAGATTTTTTCAGTTGATTTTTTACCAGAGGTGAGCAACTCATATTGTCTTCTCTTTCTAGTTTTTTTCATATTTGCATGTAAAACTGATTTTATGAAATGGACTGATTTGTTTTCTCTTTTTATAATTTCCCCAGACAGTTTTTGAATGATTATGACTTTAGTTAGTAAAATATGTCAAGATTTAACAAAAAAAACCAGTAAGGTAGGTAAATTAGAAAAAAATATTAATCTATCTTTTTATTCCTCTTTTTCTTAAAATAATAATATATAATACTAATTAAATTTAACTTATCTTACTTACCTCGCAAATCTGACTGTTTTTATTAATTTTCCAGTTTGGCAAATGCATGATCTCTTTCCATTTTCCTTGCATTTTTTTTCCATTGAACAATGAAACAATACAAGGTCGTAGACGCGAGTATTTTTACAGTTTCTTATACCGCAACATTAGATTTTTAAACCGCATATAAATAATCAAACTTAAAATATGATGTGCTCTTGTTTAAAAAAAACGAATACATGCATCTTTGGGTTGATAAAATGACGATAGTACGATGGAAAAAGCGCTGGATACAGAGTAATTCGATGAATAGAAAACATGGATCAGGACGAAAGCCTGTAAGTTCTGAGATACAAGATGAAGGGCTTATCGACCACCTCAGAAAAAATCCTTTTGTCACGTCCGTTAAAGCATCTAATTTAACGATGTTCTCAAGTTCCTTATCAACTATTACCAGAAGGATTAAAAAATCTGAAATTTCCTGTCGAGTTGCTGCAAAAAAACCATTTTTAACGGAAGAACAAAAACCGGCCAGGGTTATTTTTGCATTAAATAATGTTCTTTATGATGATTACTTCTGGGAGAGGGTGGTTTTCACAGATGAAAAGATATTTCAGTCATCTTCGAGCAGCAGAAGAATTTTAATGTATCATCCACCAAATTCTAGGTTTGATCCAAAATACACCAACGAAACTAAGAAAGCTGGACATTTTTCAATGAATATGTTGGGCTGGTTTAGCGCTAGAGGTTTGGGTATGTTTTGGTAAATCGAAGAAAGATTCAACAGTCAAAGATATTTTGAGATAGACTTCGTTTACCAGTTGTCCTGACAACTGTCCCGTGCACACGGATAATGTAATTCGACAGTGGTTTGAAAACAATAATATTGAAACTCTTCTTTGGCCATCCAACAGCCCTGATCTCAACCAAATAGAATATATATTATTAGAGAAACTGAACACTCCAAAATGCTGAAGAGTTAAGCAATTCAATTCACTTTATTATTATTATCTTATGAACAAGAGTTTACAATTTCGAGTCCTATATTAAAGAAGAGGAAAAAACAGAAATAATAGTAATAACAAACAGTCCTTTCCCAAGCTCCTGCAACCTAAACATTGATCAATGAGAAAAAAAAAGTAAAATTGTAGTAAGCCTACACTAACAAAAAAAGCGATGCAATTCATCGCGCATTGGAGGTGCTCTCAGAAGATCGTGAATATTTTAAAAATTTAAGTTTTTCCTCAGACTAATATCTGCCCAAGCATTTGCAGAGTGTTATACTAATTTTTGTTGTTGTTTTAAGTAACATTTAATATTTAGTTGTTTCCATTCCGTTGTGTTATTTTGAATCCATCGTTTTTTTCATTTTATTATCGTCATTTTATCAACCCCAAAATGAGTGTCCTCCTTATAGGCCAGCCGTCTTCTATAACTCGAGTGACAATTACTCTTTTGCAATTAATAAGGATTGTTTGTAAATATTTATGTGCTGTTTAAAAGGCGATTTTTGGTATCATTAAATAATTATATCCGAGAAACAAGAAACTAAACTCAAAACCCTCCTTTGAGTTGCGTAGTCGGGTAATAAGGGTATTTGCTTTAAATTAAGACATTTTTTGATTTAGAGGCCTTATTTTTACTTTTCATTTTATCAATATGACATAACGTCATCAAAATATCGAATTTAATACTATCAGACATTACAAGCTGGTGGTTTGTTTGAGACACACTAATAAAAAGTCAAAGTTTGAGACATAGAGAAAAATGCATGTATGCGTTTTTTTTTAAACAAGAGTACCTACGTACCTACGACATTGACAAAATTATTGATTTCCAATGGTTGGCAACACACAAAAAAATTATCAACATTTCGCTAACAACTGCCAAATCGAGTTGCTTATCTCTGGTAAAACAATAACTGTCAAAAATTGTATACAGGGCCTCTAACGCGGACTGGCTCATGGACTTTGTGACAAACTGAATTTTAACCGACGTGAGTTTTTTAGGGGCAGAACGATCATTATCATAGGACCGGCCATTGGATCAGGACGACATACAGACCCACAACCATTTTCCGTCAATTTCGGTGAAGAGGATTCGGAAAAATGGCAACTTTCGGACCACCAGGAAGTGAAAAATACCAAAGATTTTATAGCAGTGTATATTAAAACAATTTGATTTTTGTTCGTATAAAAAAGAACCCTATTCCTTAACTTTAACAGTATTTTTGGTTTTGCATTGTATATACCTAATGCAATATCACAATTTTTATGAATTATTCGAAAAATAAATATGGGAGACATATAATAAAACTTTTTTGTTATCTTCATCATTGATATTAAGAACCGGTTGAAAAAATGAAATTGAGGAAATGAGTGCAAAAAACAACTCATTTTTTTTTATTTTAGTTTTATCATATGTGTCCAAGACACCACAATATAATGGAGTCAAAATTAAATAACACAATATATATAACAATTTTTAAAATAAACAGATAACAACTATTTCTTCCACAACAAGAAAAAAGGCAGTTTTTTTTCTGCTTGAATTTAGGGCATTTTAGGATGAAGAGGCACAAAAACTATAGCTGCCATTGTAAATTTGTTTAAGTGAAAAACGCCTTTTTTTTTCGGTGGTTGGATGCTCAAAAACAGTAGAAAGGAAAATTTTAAATAGATTAAAATTTCCTACTCAAGGCTATAGTTTCTCCCCAGATTTTAAGTAAAAAAAGTACAACTGGCAACGCCTTGTTCTTTAATTTTTTAATCTTTTGCCAGAGTGCACAGGGAAAACTAAACATCAGAATTAGCTGAAATTTTGCAGGGGTGATCATTTTTAAATGCTTAACAAAAATATCTGAAGGATTTTTCAAAATTCTCAATTACTTTTTCTTCAAAATAAAAGTTCTGGTGCTGTCATCTATCCCAAAAGCCTACAATTTCCTCTGAATTATATTTTTCTTTTTTACATTTCTTTGCTTTAGCGAAAATAAAAACTAAGTTTCCTTTTTTCTAAAAGCCTGTGCACTCCGGAAAAGAAAACCGATCAATTAATCACACTTCATTGAATTTGGGAGACACACGCAGTTCAAGGGTTGGCCGATAGATCGCAGAATTTATACAATTCCATGGTAACTGCAGGTGTTTTGTCAACAAACTTTAAATCGGGCCGCAGTGGGACAGAAGAGTATTTTTACGTTTTCTGACAGAAAACCATTTGAGGTTACGTTTATCTTTCAAAAATGTGTTTTCAAAAACATTGTTCTAAAATAAATATGAACCCACTCCGCCGCCCGCTGAAAAAGGCCTAGCGCGGCGCGGGCATTACCCCGAGTCTATCAAAGAACCAAGAGAACTTTCCTGGCTCGCTGGGATTACTAGGAATTCGCATAGAAACATTCGGCGCCCATAAGCCCACATAATTTTGTTTTTATTTTTTGATTCAACCATTTTTTTTAAATTTAAATTATTGCGGCATAGTTATGTGCAAGTGTACTAGTGAAATCTTGGAGTGTAAAGGTTAGATTTTAGAACCTCAGTTTCAAAAACACACGGATACTTAAGTACTAACAAAACAGGTCAGTAAAGCTCCATTCAAAGGTTGGAAAGACTCTTGCTACGCTCCTGTTTAAAATAGAATACGATTATTAACCTGTTGTCGGTATGAGCTAGCGGGAGTGTTTCCAATTCCAATTCCACCTGTAAATGCAACCTTAAACATTACACCCAGTTACTTTAAGTTGGGTAGCGTTTTTTTAGCAAGTAATTCTGCAATAAATAGTTTTCTTTTATTTTAGTATTTTACTTGATTTTTTAGTGGCACAGAACGCGAAAAGTCAAAATAAGTAACCTAACCCCAAATTTTTGACGCGGTTCTAAAAAATCTCTGGTGTCCCACTGTCGATAAAATAAATAGTCTCCGCGTTGCCATGGAAAACGAATTCAATGACGTAAAATTTTGTAAAAAAATCAGGTCGACATAGTTAAATTGATTTCCCGTACACTGTTGCTAAAAATAATTCCCCAGACTGTAACTACGACCTTAATGTTATTGTTTGTCAAAATACTTGTTTTATAAAATAGAGAATTTAATGTTTAATAAATAAATTAAAATTAAACGAAATTAATTTAAAATTTGTGGAAACGAATGAGTACAGGGTGAGCCAGAAAATAAGGTTAAAGTTCAAAAATTGACTATTTTGTACCTCATTAAATCCTAGTTTTTACGGAAACTATGAAATAGAGAAAAGTAAGTTTCAAGTATGTTGTTTAATAAAGCACAACTAACATTTTTTGTATTTACACTTTAGCCCGTATCTATACAGCGAGGCTAAAAAAAATTTTCATAAATGGTCAAAAATCGTTATTTTTGGTCATTTATGAAAGGTCTTTGTAAGCATATTTAATTAAAAAAAAAAGAAAAACGCTTTAACAATATAGTGGTTTTTGTTAAAAATGTTGAAATAAATCATAAAATCACTATAACACTGTTTCTTAGTATGTAAAAAAGCCAAAATATACAAACAGTTTCGGACCTAAAGCAAATATTTTTTTAATTATTGTATTTTTGTCCCGTCCAACCCAAAAGAAAAGCTTTACTGGTTCATGTTTCACAATAATTTTTAACATAAATGTCAACAACATGCTTTCTACTCCTTCGGAAGTCTTGATAAAGCATTTTTCTAAAAAATTGAAATATATAAAAGTAAGAATTTACTAAAATTAAGTTTTGGTTTTTCTTGTCCCGTCCAACCCAAAGTTTAAAGGTTCGTCTTATAAGCCTGGTTACAACTTATTGTTTTAAACTATTTTATTGCATAACCTATGGTTTTAGAACATTTTTATTAGAAAATATAGACATAATTTTAATCATATACATATACACAGCTGGTTTTTCTAGTAATGGGTTACCAGGGTTCCCACCAAATTCTGATTTCCAAATTCCCTGACTTTTCCAGGTTTTCCCTGACCATTTTTAAAAAATTCCAGGTATGCTTGTCTACGTGGATACCAAGTAAATGTAGACTTTTACCATGACAATTTTGGAAGCCCAAATTTAGCAGGTATTTATATTATCGAGATATAAAGGTAAAAAGCAGATAAATATGACGATAAAATTTCTTCGAAACTTTATTTGAAGAAAAAAATCACAGGAACCGAATTCGTTAAATCCTAAAACCACATTAGGTACTTAACAGTATTAAAAATAAAAGACTAATTTGCCTAGTTCTAGCAACGTTTTTTTGGTTCATCCAGCAAGTTATAAAACTAAATTGTACGAAGTGTTAATATATATGCACATATGCATATGCACATGAAAAAGAAGAATACGGAAAAACTCAAGACAGAACAAACACAGGAAATATACCAGAAACCAATTACTGAAGAAATAAAAGAACCGCAATGGGGATACAATGTAAACAAGCTCTGGAAGAACATCCAAGAAGCAGTAACTAGGGTGGCTAGTCAAGTGTTCGACAAAAAGAGAAAACAAAGAAGGAATTAGTTTGATGACGACTATAGTAGACCGACGGAAAGACGAAATATGACCAGGAAAAAAATGCTTCAACACCCAACAGCTTCTAATATAGACGAGTTTAAACAACAAAGATCTGAAGCAGAATGAAAAAGAGAGACCATCATCTAAATATAGTAAGAGAAATGGAGGAAAATAGACAAAACAATAGAATAAAAGAATACTCCTAGGGAATAACAAAGCACAAAACATGATCCCAATCCAGAACCGAAAACTTCCTCTCAACAAACAACGGACAACTGATAACCAACGAAAGATAAATCCTAACCACATGGAAGAACTTTACCAAATTTTATTGATTTCAAGCAGGAATTTGAAAGATTTTGTAGAGCAAAGTTATGGGAAGCAATGCAGGTCCTGGGCTTTTAAAAGCTAATATCCCTGGTAAAAACGTGTACATAGGATACAAGGTGCAAGATAAGGGTGGAACAGAGCTACTCTGGTTTCTTTGGTATCAACAATGGGCTTAAGCAGGGTCGTGGGTCTATTTCACCCCAACTCTTCAACATAGCATTAGAATATGCAATTAGGAAAGCCAAGGTTGAGTCATCAAAGGCTATGTTCCACCAGGAAGGACCCAACCTACTACTGGGCTTCGCAGATGATGTGGACATAATTGGCAACAACAGGATTAATCTGAAAGACTCCTTGCACCACAATATTTCTGCATCCACAATTGATTGCTTAACAAGAAAAGATTACAAAAAAGTAGTAAAACCCTTTTTGCCAGTAGAAGCAGTTGCTGTGGAAGTTCCTTCACTTCCAGTAGTTGGTGTAGATGTAGGTCCATTGTCATATTGGGCCAAGACTGATAGTGGATCAGTTTTCTTGATTAACAAAGGCAATTTCCTTGAATTTTTTTCAGCCTCCACGTACTTTACATGACCACTGCTCTTAAAACGGCTCAAGATGGCCCATATTACTCAATTCAATATTTTTTAAACAAAGCTTACAATATGCTTGATATTTATTGGTTTTTACAGCCTGTAGACAGATAGACAGACAGACTCTGGTGGACTTATGGAAGGACTTATCCAGACTAAATTAGAAACTGGTTTTTTTCAACATTTTGGATTCTTGCTCTTAAAAAAAATTGAAAATTCTCGAAATCTCGCATCGCAGTTGCACCCCACATCATTTGCAAGTTAGGAATAAATACATTACATGACAAATAATGTCGCAATAGAAAAAACACGCTAGACTACACTTGAAAATTGTAACAGAAGATAGCGCGATGTGCGTTTAGAACAAGGAGAAATAATAACAGGTGATATTTATTATTTTGAAATGAAAACCAAACATGTTCAATAAGCACAATCTGCCACCCTGGATAATGATGCGGTTCTTGTCTTACACGTTTTAAAAAGCTTTCCTCTCTTTTCTCATGCTCTTGGATTTTAGGTGGAAAGTTGGTTTAAAAAATAGGTTGAGAAAGAGAAACTCCAGGTTTTGTGTGCCAATTCCCTGACTTTTGAGGATTTTTTGGTCACTCCCTGATTTTTCCAGGTAGCTCTGAAAATTCCCAGACTTTTCCAGATTTTCCAGGTCAGTGGGAACCCTGGTTACTTTTTTGTCCCGTCCGACTGCTTGAAATGGCCGTAAAACAATAAATGATTGTCAATTTCATGTCTATGTGAGCAGTGGCGTGGCGGAAAAAATACTTTTATTGGGGGGGGGGAGTTCTACCGGCTCATACGAAAATATTAACTTTCTTTTACCTACTGGGATTACAAGTATAGTTATAAATACAAACTTTACGTTTACTGCATCTTTATCCTTTCAAAAAACGTTAGTAAGGGAGGAGGACTCAAATATATTTATGATGATAATGTTACATCACGTACGTTTTACCCTTAAGTACTATGGCTTAGAATTAATCGCGTTAACACTATTTGGGTATCATATTTGGGTCCCCCCCCCTTACTAAGATTTTTTTAAAAGATGACTATGCAGTAAATGTAAACTTTGTATCTATAATTATCTACTTATGATCCCAGTAGGTAAAAGAAAAGTTCATATTTTCGTGGTCGACCGAACCCCCTAAAATATTTTTTGGATACGCCACTGATACAAATAAAATTGATAACCATTTATAGTTATATTGATATAAAGACCATCAAAAATATTTTGCAAAAGTAACGATTTTTAACCATTTATGAACAAGTAGATACAAAAAATTTTAGTTGTTCTTTACTAAACAACATACTTGAAAGTCACTTTTCTCCATTTCATAGTTTCCGTAGTGAGGTACAAAATCGTCAATTTTTGAACATCAACCTTATTTTCCGGCTCACCCTGCACCCATTGGGATTGGTGGCAATGATAAAAAATATTTGTCCGACCCTCTCCTATAACATTTTAAAAATTTTAACGGGTGCCCCGCACAAGCAAACCTCAAATTTTTAATGCAATTTTAAAGACACAATTTCAAATTTATTTTTCGTTGGCCTACTGAACATTTTGTCAGGCGTTTTTTTTAACATAATTTGTTTTAGCCAGCTATCAACAAAAGTGATATTTTGAAAAAGTAGTTAACTAAAATATATAACCTTCAAAATGAAAGCACAGTAGAGTTCACAAGTATCGTACATTCCTGACCCCATAAATAAATATTGAGCAAGATACCTTACCTTAAGCGTAGACGTTACCTTTTCTGTCATAAATTGACCGGAGGCTCCTGATGATGGACCGAGACGAGATGCGAAACGTACATCTCCTTGTTGATGGTCCTGAACTGACACAAGACGCAGGTGAACATCAGATCTTTTTCAAGGCCCGGGTGTTTCGTTTTTAAATGGGCCTGAAAATGAACATAGCATTAAAACTTTGATTTATAAAAGCTAAAGATAGACAAGCTAATGCTGCCTTCAGTTTCCTGCCCTCAGCCGTGCTCTCAGACTGTGGTAATATCTCATTACAGCGTCCATACCCAGTTTGAACATTTTTATTATGTAAATATGTAAATGAAAGATGTAATTTTATGTAACGATTTTTGGAATGAATTAGATGTTTTATGCAGGATCAAATACAACTTTCTCCAAAATCAGAGGGAGCGACAAAAAGAAAAATTGAGGAATCTTATGTTTAATTTAAATAAAAATTTTAACGGTTAAACTTAAATCAACTAATGTGTAATTTTTTTTAATGAAAATTCAGACATTTTTTGAAAAGTCCAACGCAAAAGGCCGGAGCTATCGCCCCCTACCCCGTTTCTAGCGTCCGGGCCTGTTCTTGAGAAGTTTGTAAAAAATGTTTATTATATTTTAATTAGGAAAAATTACAACGTTTTTAATTTTTTTTGTGTATAGTCAGGTTTGAAACTAACTTTCAATTTTTGAATTCCCTGACTTTAGCAGGTTTTCCCTAACCAAAAATAAAAACATCCCGATTATTTTACCAGTTCCCATATTAAAAAAAGCATTTTCCACAAATTGAGCAGAACACCAAAATTTACGTATTAAAAAAAAATGTGGTTGAGTTGGGATCCAGTCTCAATTCTGAATTTGTTGCCAAAATCATGTTAAAAATGTGCCGTCAATGATGTTATCGTGCCGCAGGCAAAAATTTTTGCAATATAGCAGAAAATTCTTCAAAAATGTTGATATTTTTCACGTTTTTGCGAAATATTATTCAACTAATGTGTAATTTTTTTTAATGAAAATTCAGACATTTTTTGAAAAGTCCAACGCAAAAGGCCGGAGCTATCGCCCCCTACCCCGTTTCTAGCGTCCGGGCCTGTTCTTGAGAAGTTTGTAAAAAATGTTTATTATATTTTAATTAGGAAAAATTACAACGTTTTTAATTTTTTTTGTGTATAGTCAGGTTTGAAACTAACTTTCAATTTTTGAATTCCCTGACTTTAGCAGGTTTTCCCTAACCAAAAATAAAAACATCCCGATTATTTTACCAGTTCCCATATTAAAAAAAGCATTTTCCACAAATTGAGCAGAACACCAAAATTTACGTATTAAAAAAAAATGTGGTTGAGTTGGGATCCAGTCTCAATTCTGAATTTGTTGCCAAAATCATGTTAAAAATGTGCCGTCAATGATGTTATCGTGCCGCAGGCAAAAATTTTTGCAATATAGCAGAAAATTCTTCAAAAATGTTGATATTTTTCACGTTTTTGCGAAATATTATTCACGTAGGCAGGGGCGCAGCTTCTTTTGTGTTGTAGAATCATGTCATAAATGTGACGAACTTTAGAAAGTTGTTAAATTAAACTAAAATTGTAATAATTAGTGACGTTATCACGCCGCAGACAAGTTTTTGCAATAGTACGAAATTTCTCAAAAGTGTTTCATGTTTTTAGAAAATCTGAAAAATCAAAGATAAATATTGAAGAACAAATACTGTGTTTGTGGCATTATTTGAGAAACAGAGTGAAGAAAGCATAAAAGGTAAAAACCATGCTGTAAAAATTCCTTGATTTCCATGACTTTTCCAGGTTTTCCAGGTTTCCCTGACCAGTTTCAACCCTGATAGTGTGTGCTGGATAAATATTTTGGGAGAAGCTCTAGAAATTAAACAAGAACTCCTACAAATATTTTAATCTGCAGGTTTTGACAACATTTCCACCAATGAAAATATCTGCATTTTCATTATTCAAATATAGAAAATAAAAATCTTCCTACCACCACACTAATGAAAAAAAGATCCAGTCCAAAAATGAGGTGTGAAGTGTGATATTTTCGTGTAAAAAGGGCTACAAGAATGCGAGACAGAGAACTGGGTTTTGTTCTAGTATTTGTACTTATCATGTATACCAAAAATACAAGCTTTTATAAAATAAAGTGCACTAAAAATATCATTTTTTTTTCCTTGTTGCCTCGATAAATTTATGTTATTGATTATATTATAATTGTTCGCAAGAATCTGAATTTACTATAAAGCAGAGAAATGCAAGGGTAAGTAAATTTGTTTGTTTGCTTGAAGACAATCGGATGTCTATAAGTCAGTAAAAATTGGTTAGCAAAACATGACCATGTCCATCTTGAATCCGCAATTTTGAAGTTTCAAAATTTGATCAAAAATTCGTATTCCGTATCCCCAAAAACCCCCGTATTTTAGTTGAAATCGGATAAACTTAGGCGTTTTCTCCCCTCCACTTCCCTCGTAGGGGGGAGAGGGTGCCTAATAATACCATATTATTGTATTGTCACCGGAACTATAATCAAATGCTAAATTTGAATTCAATCGAACACCTAAGTTAGTCAAAATTAAGTTGCAAGATTTAACTTGAACATACACACATACATACATAGAGGTAAAGTTAAATAAAAGCTTGTAAAAATGTCCAAAACTTAACTTTACAGTACCTTTTATTGTTTTTATCATATTTTATTTAATGTAATTGTTTTTGACCAGACTTTGAGTCTCAATGTAGGACACTAAGAATTCGGATATAGCTCCCTCAAAACGGAGTGGCTTTAATGAAAAAGAAATGCGTCGCAGGCAAACTCGATCAAAATCTGGTTATATTATGTATTTGTAAAATATGTAGGAAAAACTAAAAAAGTGGATGAATATGTAAGAGAGTGAAATACTTTGGTCAATATGTAAATATGTTTCGAGTATAGACGCTGAGATTAATAAATAAAGAAGAGACCAGACATTCCCTACATAATTCCTCTAATTTTTACAGTCCAACACCCTTCTGGACGATTAAGAAAAGAGATAGAGCAATAAAACGGCAGCAGATTTAAATATAGAAATGTGAAAAACGAGAAATATCAAGGTTCGGTTGGTAGGGTAGGCAATACTTCGGATTTTCTTATGCCCTGTTTTCACTATAAAACTTTTCAGATTGTGTCTTCTTTTAAACTGTTATTGGAAAATTTGATGCATGCACAAGCAGATTGTGTCTTCTTTTAACCTGTTATTAGAAAATTTGATGTATGGAAAAGTTGCATAGTGAGAACAGGGCTTTACATACGAAAGAATTAAAACAAAAAAAATGTAAAATTACTGTCAGAACTTGGATAACCACAAAAAATTGGTTTATGGTAGGATACAGTTGAGGAATGTAGAATTGTAGATCAAAATTTTACCAAAGTTTAACCACTGGAAATGGCCAGTATGTTTTTTTTTTTTGTACAGCATAAACTTAATTTATACAGAGGGGGTTTAACCCCCCCCCCAAATTTTTTTATTTGTTTTCAATTTGAATCATTATCAAAATGGTCTTTTTAATGTAATTTTATCAAAATATTTTGCCTGCGATTTGGTGTCAAAAATGGCACTTTAAGTGTCATTTTCGCAAAAATTTTCGCCTGCGCCACATTTTAGTATTTTTTTAAACAAATTAAGGGTAAATAAATTTTAGTTTAATTTTAAATCAAAAATTGCATTTTAATTATTTTCTTAAGTTACCAAGATCAACAAATTTTATGGTTTAAATATTAGCTGCATGTTCATTTCTCCAAAACTCCAGGAAATTTTAAATTTAATTTAAAACTTGAGTATACATCCCTATTAATTAAGCATTACATATTATGCATTAAATACTATCCATTATATTTATCAATAACGAATTAATCATTAAAAGTTGACTAAAAACTCCTTTATCTAAGTATTTTTATTCCAGTGTTGCTATAATATATTGTTTTGTGGAAGTAAAAAAAACATACCTACTGAAAAGGTTGGGTATTTTCTCGTAATTAAACTTCAATATACTTCCGTTGACCGTGAAGCCATCTCAACTATGTTGGGAAATATACTTTTAAAAATAAGCGGATTGTATTTCGGTTTCAAAATGTAAAAAATAGACGAGCGACATTTACAGTGGTTTGGATCGCGACGGAGTCATCTTCTCTCATTTAGTCATTTTACAGCCTTTCTTTCCAACACTTCGCTTATAAATTTGCCGCGTGGCGTCAGTACCTACCGGATATTACGTTATTCTTTGAATATTTGAATTTAAATAAGTTTTACAATTAAAATATAATAACATGCCAATCAGCACTTGGGCATTGCTTCTCTTGTTATGTATAAATTATGATATTTTACATGATGCAAAAGCAGCAAAATTATCTGGTGCTTTTGATTCTTAAAAAAGATTAATAAGTATTAATCTTAAAGTTTTGAGGTATTAATAATTTAATTACGAGCATTTTACCTAAATGGCTTTATGCAGTTCTTTTTTCACAAATAGTCAAAATAAAATTCAAAAATCACCAAACACCAGCAACCCTTATTAAAACTGACGTCAGCTGCAAACAAATTACGTGGGAATTTATTCGTGGCTCGTCGAAATAACGTTGCCGGCTGGTGTTCTTTTTTTGTAAATCCAGAAAATTTCTTCATTAAAAATTTAAAAAAGGTAAATACTGAGATTAAAAATTAAGTTATTCGCCTAATCTTACATAAAAATATTAAAAATAATCAATATATTATAAAGAGAGTCAAGAAGTTTATGAATTGTTTTGTTTCTAGAAAACTCGGCGGTGAATTGGCAACCATGCATTTTATGAGAAAATTAATCTTATGGATGGTTGATCGGGGTAGTATTAGGCGATTTTAGCAAGCTTTTCTTGGTATACCATTTGGTTAACCAATTTTACCTGCCTCCTTACCTGGAGCCTCTTAGCCGCCTTGCCTTAAAAGAAGCAGAAAAAAAATAATATAATATATAAAAACAAAGCATCTTAGTGGAGCGCAAAAAAGGAAACTAGCTGAAATAAAGGAGGAAGAGAAGAAAAAGATCCCCAAAATTGACAAGTTTTTTCTAAAAAAATGTTTTACCGGTTGACACACCATCAATATCTGCATCATCAGTGTGTAAAGATAATGAAACTAATAGTAAACCGAGCAATAAAGGCACCGAGGCTGTTGTCGAAAGTGAGGATGTCGTTTTGGAGTTGTAGAAAAGTTTCTTTAGTTTTTATAAACAGAATATCTAAGTTATTTTATAAATATAAAGATCTTGTTTGTTGGTTTTCTTTATAGTTAGTTTTATTATATGTTATAAATATTTGTAAAAATAAAATATAGGCTAAAAACAATAGTTGTTGTTCGATTCTTTCACTATGAAATATCAGGGTTTCACATTAAAGATGGCCTCCGCATTAATGCATTAACTTTCTTGTTGACGCAAAAAAAAAATAGAGTAGAACAGGGGGCCACCCTAAAAATATTTACAGGGGGCCTACTTCGTCTTGCCCTGCCGCTTTTCTGTTTTTAGCTGAAGATATTGCGTGTTTTACTTCCTCTCCTGTTATATCTAATGCTTGGTTTGAGAATTCTCCTGGCTGTTCGGATCGGTTATCGGTAAAGAGATGTAGATTCTATATAGCTACACCATTCTTTTAGTTTTTCTTTGGTATCCGATATGATTTTGCCCTGATTGTCCACAAGGATTCCAGCTTGTCTTTTATAATCCGGCCGCTTCCTTTATGCGTTTGTGTAAATTGAAAGTGTTATGTTTAGCATCTAGATCTTCTATTTCTTGACATTGCTGTGTTATCCAGTCTTGTTTTTTATTGCTCTATGGATTTCATGATACTGATCGCTGCCTTTTTTACTGCGTCTTTTATCCATCAACTCCAGGATTGCATTGGTCATCCAACCTTTCTTTTTATTTCTTTTTTCATCCTTGACTAAGAGTGTTCTGCTTTCGACTATGATACTTTTAACCTTTGTCCAGACCATTTCTGCATCTTGTTCGGTAGACTTATTAATAGCTTTAAGCTTTTTGTTAAGTTCGACTTTAAGTTTAGTTGCTATGATGTTATCTTGAAGTTCGTCCAACCTGGGTCTGGGTTTGTTATTTGGGGGACGATTTTTCTTGAGGGTAAATTTAATTTTCGCCAACTGGATTGTGATCCAAGCCTTCGTCTGCGCCAGGGTAAGTTTTTGCAGATTTAATAATGTTTCTAAATCGTTTATTAATTAACATAAAGTCTATCTGGTTTCTAATGATACTCTCAGGAGTGTCGGATTTAGAAGTCCAAGTATAAAGGCGTCTAGCTGGAAGTTTAAAGAAAGTATTTGACACGATAAAATCCCTTTCCTGACAGAACTGGAAAAGGCGATCTCCACGTTCATTTGATGTACCAAGACTGTACCTTCCAACAATGTCTTCTCTTGGGGCGTTTCCAAGTTTTGCGTTGAAGGGGGACTTCAACGCAAAACTTGGAATAACAATGGTGATTTCTGTCTTTTTTGTAAAACTAAGGGCAGTTTGAACTTGGTCGTAGAATGCCTTTACGTCATCATCTGAATATTTATTGGTTGGAGCGTATACTAATAAATAAAATTGACATTAAAGGGTTAGAGTTTGGCTGAAGAAATATGACTCGATCCAACACAGGAACAAAAAAGATAACGGATTTGTGAATTTCTTTATTCAAAATGACTGCTATGCCGTTATAGTGGTTTTGTCCGTCATTGCTTGCGTAGTAGACATGGTACCTGAGTTAGGCCATCTCACCTCGCTAACTCCCAAGATCCAATCGTTCCATTTCTCTGATGACATTGTGGACTTTTCCATCTTGAAACATACTTTTCCGGAGATTCAGCCTCTGGTCACTTAAGACTTGCCGGGGACTGAGGGTCTGGGATTTTGTTTTTTCAGTCACGATGATGATATTTCCTGGGGACGGTAATGAGGTGGTTTCACGTTGCCTTCCTCAATCCTTGTCACGCCTTTAACTATGTAATTTGTTGCCGTTTTTGTTTCCATATCTAGAAGTACGCCGAACAATTACTTTTAGTGTTACTGCTTCCCAACACTAATTTTCTCGCCATATCTGGCTACCCTCACATAGTTTCGCCTGCATCAGAAAGAAATATTTACCTTTGAGTAACCTACGGGCTAACTCAGCGTTTTCAGTAAAAGTAAACGATATTCCATTTAGGAAAAAAGTTACCCCGTATCGGTCTTTTAAATTCATTACAACTGAAAACAAGAAAAATTTCCAATCGAACTTATTTGTTTACATTTTTAAAACAGGAGAAAACGAAAATAGAGGGAGATAGCACTATACCAAACCACAGAACCGTACTACATACCACGGTATGCAAATTGACATATCAAAAAGGATACCACAGTCACGGTGACGTCATCATTTTTGTATCCGAAAACCAAACAGGGTACCAAACTATGTCCCAAAGTTTAGTGTTATATATCTCTTTTTTGTATTAATCTGAGGGTAATACTGTGTGGTTGATCATCACAGCCTGAGTGGATGGGCTAACGGCCGGAAAAAATGTGAATCTTTCACTATAGCAAATGATTATCTAACCCACCTTATACGTACTACTTTGTATGCAAGCGTAGCTGCAATATGTGCATTTGTACGGTTTCTGGCCTGTATGCCGCAACTTGTGCCTTCTCAAGGAATTGTGGTCGCTTGAAGTGTAGGAACACTCGTCGCAAGCGAATGGTTTTTCTCCTAAAAAAACAATTATTCAAATCGAAGCAGTTTTTAAAAGTTTTAAAAATACGACTTCGCGGAAAAAAAGGGTTTTATAATTTTTTACTACTCTTAGTTTCCTTTTTATCCCAAATTTGTGTATTTTTAACATAAAAATCAATTTATTCAATTTAGATAGTAATTACATTAACCAAAACACCCCCAACAATGACATAGTCGTTTCCAGTTTAAACGAGATGAATGATAAATAGATAACGTCATTTCTCTCTAATCAGGCGACCTTCAGACTCAAAAGAGAGAAACAATGCTAGTCTACGGTACAAAAGTGCGACAGAACTAAAAGTACAGGACATTCCCTTTTAAACACCGAATTATGTTTTTTTAAAACACCTAAAAATGTTGCAAAAAAAAAACAAAAACCTAAAATACGGCTAAAGTCATTAATTGCTGTTATGGACTTTACCTGTATGTAATCTGATATGCATCTTTAAACTAGCCCTAGTAGGTCCTTTGTATCCACAGAAATTGCACAAAAATGGTTTAAGCTTTTTATGCACGCTATCCATGTGAATTTTCAAAGTTCTCTTATCGGTGTAACTTTTTTGACAGGCTTCGCATTTTAAGCCGGGCTTCTCGGTCTTTTCCTTGTGGATCTCTTTGTGGTTGTGAACTTGTTTCGCGTTCTTGAAGAATTTTTTGCAGATGTCACACTAAAACAACACCAACAACTTTAGTATTTATCATCGACGTACTAACTTAGGTTAGTACATCGATGGTATTTATACAGATTTAATTGACTTCAAGGTCGCGATTCCGCAGAAACGACAGAAAATCTCACCCATCACAATTCTGGAAAGTGGCGATTTTTACTTATTGCCTCATTTAAAATGAAAACACAGCGTCCTTAATATACAATACTGAAGAACAAAAAAAAAAGCAACACGATGTATATGGATAATTATTTGAATGAAAATTATTTATGTGTATACCTTATCTCAAAAGAAATATTTGATAATTTTTTTGTCTTCTAATCTTTCCTTTTTTCACAGATTTTTTTCTATTAATTTTCAAAAACAACTAATGCATAAAAGACCTATTCTGAAAATTTTAAATCATTTTTCTAGTAGTTTTTGGATTGCTTACAGTTTACTTAAAAAATAAAAATGTCAAGAGTTTGCGGTCGCCAACAATTTCATCATTTAAACGATTTCGAGAAAGGACGCATCGTGGGCATGAAAGAGGCTGGTTTTCGTTTACCGAAAATTGCAAGAAGGGTTATTGCCAATCCATCAATAGTGTTAAGAGTTTAGAGAAGGTGGTCCAATGATGAGACTTATAAACGTCGTGCTACCAAACACGTATGGGATATGATAGGGCGCAATCTTAGTCGATTACCACGTCTCCCTGGGGGCTTTTTCTTGAATTTCGTAGGAAAGGTCGCACGGGAACGTTCACATCCTTCGTTTCGATCAATAAGAAGGCTCAGAAGCTGCCGAGCTTGCATGGTGCACGCGCAATGTTGATTCTCATTTTTCAAGAGCGCTCGTTCACCTGGTCCGGGGGCAGGGGTACGAAATTGTAGGAAAGATCCTTCGATAGACGACAACCGTGTGAGGTTCGGTCGCGGTCGGATAGGTTTCGGATAACTCGTGATCGCTTCAAAGTCTAAAATTGGTCGATCTCAGGGAGACGACCGTTCCTTTGCGACCTTTCCTACGAGAATCAGCCCCCTGGAAACTTAAATAAACTCTGGCATGCCGTAAGGAGGATTTGGATGAGTGTTCCTCAATATGATATAGACCAGCTTATTTTGTCAATGACCAATAGAACAAACGATTGCATAAACAACCATGGAGGGGCCAATTATTATTAATTCTTTGATGATTATCATGGAGGAATCTTCGTGGAAATGTAATCAATTACTAAGAGCATCCTAATGTATTAATATATAAATAAATTACTTTAAAAATGTCCTCTCTGATGTTGCATTTTTTTGTTCTCCAGTATATAAACTAACGGTGTAAGAAAAACTGAGTAACTTTTTTAATAACATTTTGAAAATTTAATATTTTTAAGAAATTCTGCAGGATTAGTTTTACGGCGGAGCTAAATTGTTACTACGCGTACGAATAAACGTCACAAAGTGTCGAAAATTCTCCCCATGTAAAAGTAAAGACAGAATTTGTGTGACTTTTCTGAACAGTGCAGAGATATATTCCATGGCTTTCTATGGTTTTTTATGCTAAAAGTTTTAAAGGTTTTTTACACCATATAGTACGTCAAAGAATCGTGTATTTTTTGATTGAGGTATGCCACTTTCTGGGGTATTAGTTGATGTCAAAAGAAAACTTTTTAGATCCAGAGCCCTCTCTGAATCCGTGTAGAACACCAAAATGGTGGCCATTAAAGATGGCTGGCATTAGAATCATAAGGAAATTTTCTATGTTTGCTTCTAGTGCTCTGATTTCAATGTTTCTTTTTATTTGAAAGATCTTCTAAAAAGATCATGCATGTCACTACTCATTTAGTTTGGCCACCATAGAATTATGGGTAATTTGAAAAAACATTTTTTATTTTATTTTTTTTAAATTCATTTTCATTGAAAAATTCAATTTGAACTGTCAGCTGAAAAGAAAGTCAGAAGTCAACTTAGGTAAATTTGAATCAGACCTTAAGTGATTTGAATTCAGTCAGAATAAAACTTTATCATGCTCGCATGCTTTTGCTCAGAATTTGGACTAAGATATCTCAAAAAGTAGGTAACTACTTGATAGATTTTCATCAATAATAAAAATAAATTTAATTCAGACGGTTTCTTAGAAAGAAACGATCAGGGTGAAATCATAATACGCATTTGATTTGATCCGCCATCTTGATTTAGAAAATGGCAGCCATTTTTTAAAATGCAATAAAAAATGTTATTGATTAGGCCATCAGTCGGTAAAATCGGTCTAAAACTGAAAAAGCTGCAGCTGTTTAAATTTATTCTGGTTTTTTGAGAGACAAGGTATTTATTCGGTGGTCATCTTCATGAGATCACTCTGTAAAGATAAAAATATATTATTTTCATAAAAACCATTCGAACAAAAAAAAATCATTGAAATCGATCAACTAGAAAAGATTCTAATGGCAGCTATTTTTAGTGGCCGCCATTTTGGTGTTCTGAATCTAAAAAGTGGTCTTTTGGAATCAACTTTCATCACTGAAAGCGGCATTTCTCAATCAAAAAGTGCACGATTTTTTCGATATTAGCGGCGGCGTACCCAACGTACTAATCGTAGCGGCAACGGTCAAAATCTAGATTGCCATGACATGGCCAATGGGATAATGACGGCTCGATCTGAGCCTGCCCGAGTCGCTGAGGCAGGGCCTTTATAGTATCTCATAGTTATATGGTTTACACACAAAAATAAGCTTAATAACATTTTTTTTTCACAAAAACTGTCTACAAAAATTAAAATTGAGCTATTTTTTATTTACTGGAACAGTATTAAGAATTAATTTCAAGAATTATGAGCAAATTACTCTTGACAAAAAAGCAGTTAGTGTAAACTTGTGTTTAAAAAGGCGAGATTTTCTGACGGTTTTTGGAGAATCGCGGGCCAGAATGGGCCAGTGCCACATTGTTTTCTTTAATTTTATATAATATTGTTATAAGATTTCATAAAACCTTTTCTTGCACACTTTTTTATCTAAAATTCTAGGGAAAAAAGCATCATTTTTATAAAAGTAGCCAAACATAACGATAAATTTTTTCATAACGTGTCAAAAAGTTTACTAGATTTACTGGTGGCACAATTGTAAGGTATTTTAAAATAATTTTATTTTCACGCGTCTTCCATGGCAAAAATGTAAACAAATACTCTTTCCGACAAAATTTCTATGAGAAAAAAACCTAACCTGAGAACTTCAAATTTGATAAAAACAACAATCTAGGAAAAAAATATCCTTATTCAAGTACAAGTCTTAATTTATAGAAACTTTTTTGTACAAGAGATTTAACATGAGTTTGAGTTTGAGTGGGATAATTCTCCGATTTACCTGAATCCTAAAATTAATATGAAAGGCAAGGGGTGTTTTTTTCAAAAACAATAATTAATTAACATTAGGTTTTTCCTCATTTAAAATTAAGTTATGTTACCTATGTCACCATTATGTTGGGAATTTGGAACCTTTGGTTGCACTAAAACAAAATTATGATTGTTTTCCACAAACCAAAACTACACTTCTTTGCACTCGACGCGCGTTTCGCTAACAACGTTAGCATCATCAGGAGACGATAAACAATGAACTAAATTAATCTACGCTCTATCTTATATACAATCCTTTAGTGGGCGGAGATAAGACCAATAAATTGTGATTGATCACGATTTTTAATCCTATCTCCCCTCAACCAAAGAATAAAGTGTACTAAACGGGATGGGTCCTCTATCTTTATTTAAACTATTTCTGGATTTAATGATTTCCATACTTTCATATGCATTCAAAAGTCTTTTGTTTGGTACACTTTTTAGAAGTTTTAGGTTATCTAATGTGAATCTATGATTGTTTTCAAAAGCATGCTCGGCCACACTTGACTTTTCTGTTCTTCCGTATTTTAAGTGTGCTAAGTGTTCTTTAAAACGTGTTTGAATAGAGCGTCTCGTTTGGCCAACATATTTTTTGTCACAATCCATGCAACTAATTTCGTAAATTCCACTTTTTTCTAGAACTGTAGTTTTATCCTTGGGATTTCCTAGTAAGCTTCTTATTGTGTTACCGGATTGATATACTAATTTAAGACCGGTGTTATTAAATACTTTGTGTAATCCTTTCGTATAATTAGGATTATAAGGAATTGATACAAATTTTGAGTCGCAGGTATCTTTTTGTCTGAAAAAGGTAGAATTCCGAAAGGTCTTTTGAAAAGAATGTCTATTTATCAGCTTATTTATTAAGCCTTCGTCGTAACCGTTTTCGCCAGCTATATTCCTAATCCTATTCTTTTCTGCTTCAAATCTTTCTTTGTTTAAGGGGAAATTTACTAATCTATATGTTAAAAAGTGCAAACTTGCAAGCTTATGTTGTAAGCAATGAAAAGAGTCATTTGGAATATACCTGTTGGTGGCCGTTCCTTTTCTGTATAGGTCAAAGTCCAATTTATTTTTATTTCTTATAACTAAAGTGTCTAAAAATGGCAGTGTACCGTTGTTCTCTGTTTCATAAGTAAATTTAATAGTGGGAAATTTGTTATTTATTTTTTCCATAAAAAGAAGTGGAATTTACGAAATTAGTTGCATGGATTGTGACAAAAAATATGTTGGCCAAACGAGACGCTCTATTCAAACACGTTTTAAAGAACACTTAGCACACTTAAAATACGGAAGAACAGAAAAGTCAAGTGTGGCCGAGCATGCTTTTGAAAACAATCATAGATTCACATTAGATAACCTAAAACTTCTAAAAAGTGTACCAAACAAAAGACTTTTGAATGCATATGAAGTATGGAAATCATTAAATCCAGAAATAGTTTAAATAAAGATAGAGGACCCATCCCGTTTAGTACACTTTATTCTTTGGTTGAGGGGAGATAGGATTAAAAATCGTGATCAATCACAATTTATTGGTCTTATCTCCGCCCACTAAAGGATTGTATATAAGATAGAGCGTAGATTAATTTAGTTCATTGTTTATCTTCTCCTGATGATGCTAAAGTTGTTAGCGAAACGCGCGTCGAGTGCAAAAAAGTGTAGTTTTGGTTTGTGGAAAACAATCATAATTTTGTTTTAGTGCAACCAAAGGTTCCAAATTCCCAACATAGTTGAGATGGCTTCACGGTCAACGGAACTAAATCTATATCGTAAGTTTAGTACTAAGATTAGGCTAGTTGGTGCAGATATTTGGTTTCTAAAATCTTGCAAAAAAATCAAAGTTTTTCCAAACTTTGTTCAAGTAAAGTTGCCGAAATCTACAGTTTCTTCAAAAGTAGCCCTTTTTGCAAAACAGAAATGGTTAGATTTAGAAATCAAAAATTTGTACGAAGTATGTTTGAGCTTGAAGCATACCGACTGTTTAAAAAGTTGACATTTAGACTTAGTGATAAGAACTTTGAAGAATGGTGCGATTTCCAAAGACATATGTTTGTAGTAATTAAGAAAAAATGTACGAAGAAGATGTCTTCACTTAACAAAAAGCTACAAAAGTTAAAACGTTCTGAACCAAAACCAAAAAAGTCGAAGGAAATCGCAAACATTGTAGAAAACCTATCCTCTCAAACTTTTAATAACAAAGAAATATCACTTTTAAACAAAGGTCTTAATTTTGCTCTGCCCCCACAAAAAGATAATTTAAGTGATATTATTGCAAATATTGAAAGTTCAATCTCTTATCTTTCAGAAGGCACAAAGGGCTATGTGCGAGATGCTTGCCGATATCAGATCTCTCAAAACATCATTCAAAACAATAAAAATAGTACATTAAATCACAATAAAACAATTAAAAGTTTGAGAGAAAAAGATGTTTTCTATCTAAAGGCTGACAAGGGTAATAAAGTTGTTATATTAGATAAAACAGATTATTTCGAAAGGGTAGATAACCTAATAAAAAATGGACCCTACAAACAAGTCCCAAAGAACCCCTTACCAAAAATGATTAACGAAGTAAAAAACGCAATTAAAAAATGTAACAATATTATTACTGACAATATTAAATATAAACTACAAGTAAGCAATCCCACTATGCCGAAACTGTATTGTCTTCCGAAAATCCACAAGCCTGGAAAATCGGTTAGACCTATAGTTTCTGCTGTAGGATCACCTACTTACAACATTTCGAAATGGCTAGCAAATGAGTTTGAAAATTTACCGATAAAGGAAAAAGGTTTTTCTGTTCAAAATTCCCTTGAATTTATCAACAAAGTTAAAGATATTTCACTCCAAGAAGGTGAAATTTTAATCTCGTTTGATGTTAGTTCGTTGTTCCCTAGTGTGCAGATCCCCAATACCTTACAATACCTGGAGGAACTACTAAGAAAAAACAATCTAGAAGACAAACAGACTTTAGAATACCTATCTTTAACAAAACTCTGCATGAATCAAAATTACTTTCAATATAAAAATAACTACTACCAGCAATTAGAAGGAACCACAATGGGTAATAGTTTATCACCTTTTATCGCAAACCTATTTATGAGCAAATTTGAATCAGATATAAGTAAAGAATTTGAGTTTTTCCCCAGGGTATGGTTCAGGTATGTAGACGATGTGTTTGCAGTATTCAACACTAAAGTAACTAGTGTTGAAAATTTTATGAAAAAAATAAATAACAAATTTCCCACTATTAAATTTACTTATGAAACAGAGAACAACGGTACACTGCCATTTTTAGACACTTTAGTTATAAGAAATAAAAATAAATTGGACTTTGACCTATACAGAAAAGGAACGGCCACCAACAGGTATATTCCAAATGACTCTTTTCATTGCTTACAACATAAGCTTGCAAGTTTGCACTTTTTAACATACAGATTAGTAAATTTCCCCTTAAACAAAGAAAGATTTGAAGCAGAAAAGAATAGGATTAGGAATATAGCTGGCGAAAACGGTTCCGACGAAGGCGTAATAAATAAGCTGATAAATAGACATTCTTTTCAAAAGACCTTTCGGAATTCTACCTTTTTCAGACAAAAAGATACCTGCGACTCAAAATTTGTATCAATTCCTTATAATCCTAATTATACGAAAGGATTACACAAAGTATTTAATAACACCGGTCTTAAATTAGTATATCAATCCGGTAACACAATAAGAAGCTTACTAGGAAATCCCAAGGATAAAACTACAGTTCTAGAAAAAAGTGGAATTTACGAAATTAGTTGCATGGATTGTGACAAAAAATATGTTGGCCAAACGAGACGCTCTATTCAAACACGTTTTAAAGAACACTTAGCACACTTAAAATACGGAAGAACAGAAAAGTCAAGTGTGGCCGAGCATGCTTTTGAAAACAATCATAGATTCACATTAGATAACCTAAAACTTCTAAAAAGTGTACCAAACAAAAGACTTTTGAATGCATATGAAAGTATGGAAATCATTAAATCCAGAAATAGTTTAAATAAAGATAGAGGACCCATCCCGTTTAGTACACTTTATTCTTTGGTTGAGGGGAGATAGGATTAAAAATCGTGATCAATCACAATTTATTGGTCTTATCTCCGCCCACTAAAGGATTGTATATAAGATAGAGCGTAGTTTAATTTAGTTCATTGTTTATCGTCTCCTGATGATGCTAACGTTGTTAGCGAAACGCGCGTCGAGTGCAAAAAAGTGTAGTTTTGGTTTGTGGAAAACAATCATAATTTTGTTTTTGTTGTTATGTCACCATTGATTTTTTGTGCCGCAATTAATGTATCAATTGTATTGTTATAGAAAGCTAGATAGGCTTGTTTATTATCAGCGTATTGATGGTTAGAGCAATGTCCCAAGATAGTAAAAAAATCCGCTGTATAAATAGAAAAGAACGCTTCCCTGGGCCACACCTCGAGTAATATCGCGAAAATAAGATTTTTCATTATTGTAAATAGTTCTCTGCTTTCTGAAACTTAAATATTCTTTGACCAAACAAACAGCTTGCTCGGAAAAGCCACAATAAGCAAGCTTTTTTAAAAATATTTTGATTTGTGCTTTACTGTAGTCAAGAACCGAATATGTCAACTTTTTATCATCGTGAGCATTAAGCAGTGCTGTCATTGTACTGTAGTTTGAGCGAAATCCTGATTGAATAGGCGAAAGTATATTTGATTTTTTTGATCGATATTCACTAATTTCAGAACATAAAATTTTTTCTAGCATCTTGGACATGGTGGGCAGAATACCAATAGGTCGAAACTAAGATGGTTCCGATAGATTTCCTTTTTTCGGAATTAGAATTGAATTGAATTTTTAATGCAGAAGTTAAAGATGGCGGAATGAAAGAAATTGTAAGACTAAGCATTTTAAAGCTAATTTCATCAGTCCCAAAATCATGTGATTTAATTTGTAGCAAAAAAATCGTTAACTTCTTGGCAAGAAAAAGTCGGAGTTGCATATTTAATATCTACAGTAATAAAATAACGGAGACTGCACACTGCGCAAAAAAGGCGTTCCTACCTGAAAATTTTTGGCTTCCCCATGCGTCAACTTGTGAATATTATTCAACTTGGACAAGCTAAACGTCTTGTAATCACACTTGTCGCACGAATACAGCTCCATGTCTATTTTGTGAAACCTCCACAAATGAGATGTCAAAGGTTTCCATAAAACGAACTTTTCCTGGCACTCCATGCATTTGAACCCTTCGTCTGTGTGGCAACTGCAAACCATAAATTAACACATTTTAGTATTTTCCGTTTGATTCTATATAAACTTTAAATTGGGAAAAGTTTTTCACAATCAAGGAAATTTTTAGTACCCCATATAAGAACACATTCACGATTAATTATTAGTTGTATGAAATTTATTTTTGTGTTTCAACCATATAACTATGAGATACTATAACGGCCAAAGTTTCGCAAAATTGAAATGAGGAAAAGTAAGTTTCAAGTATTTTGTTTAGGAAAGCACAACTAACATTTTTTGTATCTACACTTTATCCCGTATTTATACAGGAAGGCTAAAACATTGTTAATAAATCGTTATTTTTGAAAAATATTTTTGATGGTCTTTAAAGCAACAAAACAATAAATGGTTGTCAATTTCATGTCTATACAGGGTGTATTAATTGCCATGGGCCACTATTGCTATCTCGGTAACTATAAGAACTACAATGTTCAAATTAGACAAAATGTGCAGTTTTTGGATGACATTGAAAATCTGGTTTCAGATTTTTAAAAAATATATTCTATCCCAAGATACGGGGGTTTTTCGAAAAATTGCTGAAATCTGTTTTATCAAATATCTCAAAAAGTATAATTTTTACAAAAAATTTGTAAAGTAAATTTTTTTTTCATTTTTAACTTTCTTCAATTTGGTAGTTTTTTAATACGGACCTATATTTTTTCCATTTTTTTAAAGAACTTTTTTTTTCTGATTTTAACAATGTATCACGTCCATACTTGTTTGAGGTTTAATGATAAAAAAATATAATTTAAGTTTTAAAAAAAAATTGAACGTCAGAGGTGGCTTAGACGACCGATAAAACAACTGCCTGTTTTATTAACATAAACAGACTGATGCAGCGTCTAATGAAAAAAACTATAAATTAATTGAAACTTTTTACCATTTAATTAAATTAAACTTATTTAACAGTATTTATTATTATTTTAACACGTTTTTTAAAACTAAATTTTCTTTTTCAATTTCTCTCAAAATCTCTATCGATATTTGTTTCATCTTCCCCGTCCTCTGCCGGTTACTCCTCGTTTGGAAGGATTTTCAAATGATCTGTGGAACACCGTACTCAATCCGTGTAGTAGCAAATTTCGCTCTAGCCTTGTAATTTAATTTTTCGATTTGGTACGCGCCTTTCGGGGTACAAATGTATCAAAGATTTGGAGCGCTCTTTCAGCATTTCGAAATGCTTTTGCATAACAAAAAATTAAATCTAATTTTTCACCTTTTGAAAATGCTGCCATGTTGATTTAAACTTACCTTGACAGATGTATTACGCAACATAGGCTTTTATAAGCAATTTTTTCTTTTTGTTTTCTAAGCCACCTTTGATAAAACGGCAAAAGTGAGAAAAAACATAGATAACCATTTTTTAACATTAAAATGCAAATAAATATGGACATGTGATACATCGTTAAAATCATAAAAGAGGGAGATTTTTAAAAGTGGAATAAAAAATACAGGTCCGTATTTAGAAAAAGTAAGCTGATGTTAATATCTCGAAAACTAGACGAAGCAAATTTTCTTAAAAAATACCAAACTGAAGAAAGTCAAAAATGAAAAAAAAATTTCCTTTACGATTTTTTTTTTAATTATACTTTTTGAGGTAAGTTGATAAAATAGTTTTCCGAAATTTTTCGAAAATCCCCCGTACCTCGGGATAGAATATTTATTTTTTAAATCTGAAACCAGATTTTCAATGTCCCCCAAAAACTGCACATTTTGTCTAATTTGACCAACCTTGTAGTTCTTATAGTGACCCATGGCAATTAAGGCATGTTGTATAAGCAGTGGCGTACCAAAAAGACTTTCTTAGGGGGGGGTTCTACCGGCTCATACGAAAATATTATCTTTTCTTTTACCTAATGGGATAATAAGTAGGTAATTATAAATTGACTGCATAGTCATATTTTCAAAAAACTTAAGTAAGGGAGGGAGATTCAAGTATATTTAAGTCGGATCGTAATATTTAATTATGATGCAATGATTTTACCTCACGTACGCCTTAATTGCGTTAACACTATCTCACCATATCATATTTGAGTCCCCCCCCCTTACTAAGGTTTTTTTAAAAGATGACAATGCAGTAAACGCAAAGTTTGTATCTATAATTACCTACTTACAATCCCAATATGTAAAAGAAAAGTTCATATTTTCGTCGTCGGTAGAACCCCCCCTGTAGATCTTTTTGGTACGCCACTGATGCACATGAATTTGACAATCATTTATTGTTTTATTGCTTTAAAAACCATCAAAAATATTTGGCAAAAATAACGATTAATAAATAATAACGAATAATTTTTTTAGTCTCCATGTATAAATACGGGCTAAAGTGCAGATACAAAAAATGTTAGTTGTGCTTTACTAAACAACATACTTGAAACTGACTTTTCTGCATTTCGTAGTTTCTGTAAAAACAAGGATTTACTGAAGTACAAAATAGTCAATTTTTTAAGTTTAACCTTATTTTCTGGCTCACCCTATACCCATTGGGAGGGGCGACAATGATAAAAAATATTTCTCCGACCCTCCCCTATAATATATTAAAATTTGAAAAAAATTTACGGGTGCCCACGCTACATAAGAAATTGACGGGGTCAAAAAATATACAGTTTTTTGACGGGGTTCTCTCACTTACCCAATATGATAATTCAACTTTGTGACGTCGTTCATCCTAACCTTGCACGCATTGATAATACACTGTTTCCCAGACACAAATTTCGAAATTGAATCCGCCATCTTCCTTTGCGCGTCGCCATTCTTACTGGTATTGTCGGCAAACAATCGTTCCCCATTTTTCGGCGTTATATCCACTTGGGGCAAGGCGACTTTTGTACTCAGAGGTACTAGGGTACTTGCCAAAGTACTACTAGTTGATGGGGAAAGTACCAGAGCCGCTCCTAGTGTACCATTACTAGATAAAGAATTCTGGATTTTGAGTTGATTGTTTAAAGGCAGGACACTGTTAAGCATGAATTTTTGAGGCTGACAAGTTTTGGGCGGGGCTATGCTGACCGATGGCCCTATTCATCAGCTATTAAAGCGAAGAGGACCAAATTTGGTAAGAAAGATTAAAAGATCAGGTTCAACAATACTGTTAAAAAAAATTTGGTTCAGCTATGATGCGTTTCAATATGGCGGCATTTTATTTTATCCAGTTTTGTAAAAAATCAAAAATGACAAGCTGGCCATTAATTTTTGTTTACTTGTTGCCGCTTACTTTGAAAAAAAAGTTAAGTTGATGCATGACCTTGATTGACCTTGAAAGTACCATGTACAATTGAAAAACAAGCTTTTTGTAGTGTTTTTTCCATAGCCATAAATAAACACTTCATTTTAAACCTCCCTACTATTTTTTTTGCTCTGGCGTCCCAGATGTTTATGCTATACGCCGGTAAATATGACCTATATGCCTGTCGTTTTTGTTAAGTTTCGGAACTGTGAATTTTATGTTTTACTCACTTGTCTAGCAATTAAAGTCATTTAAATTACCAATAAGCAAGTTACCAGAAGTTAGATATACATTACCATATACTGGACCAGGACGTTTATTCTTGACCGACCGTGAGGTGAGGTGAGCGAAATTACCCGTGGAAAAAGGTGGTGAAAAAAGCTCACCTCACCTCACGGCCGTTCAAGAACAAGCGTCCCGCTGTTTTAGATGTCATTTTCCAAAGTGGAGGTCGAAAAATCATAAAAAATTCTAATTATGCCAGTAGTGTCATGACTATACTTATTTATTAACATTCATAATAAAATTCAAGGATAAGGATTCAACAGCTATTTAGTCACACATTCATGTGACACCGGGTGTTTTGTTCGCATCCGTGTAGAAGGGCTTGATATGGATAAAAACGATAGGCATATAGGTCATTTTTACCGGGGTATAGCATAAACCTCTGGAACTCCAGATCAAAAAAAATGGTAGGGAGGTTTAAAATAAGTGTTTATCTATTGCTAAGATGTTAATTTCATCTCCGGCACTTAAAATTTTTGCGTAGTGGTAAATTGGAGAAAAAACACTACAAAAAAGCTTATTTTTCACTTGTACATGGTATTTTCAAGGTCAATCAAGGTTGTGCATCAACTTAACATTTTTTTTCATAGTAAGCAGCAATAAGCAAACAAGAATTGATGATCTCTTGTCATTTTTGCTTTTTTACGAAACTGGATAAGATAAAATGTGGTTATAGGTCGCCATTTTGATATATCAGCCGTCATATTGAAACGCATCATAGTTGAACCAAATTTTTTTTTAACAGTATTGTTGTACTGGATCTCCTTATTTCTCTTACGAAATTTGGTCATCTTCGCTTTAATAGTTGATGAATAGCGCCCTTTAGTATATTATTTTTGCAATATGTTAATTTTACTGGGGTATTTTTCAAGGTCATGAAGCTTTAAACTGCATCAAACTCTAAGGATCGAATTTGGCGTACATGCCTAATAGTTTGAGGCACATGTGAAGTTGGTCTGACAAAACGTCGAATTATTAAGATTTTTTTGAAGAGAAAATGGCAAACAGCTCATCCTCAAATTATATGGAATCGAGTATAACCATGCCCCGGTTGCGAAAGTTGTATTTTTTATGACTTTTACCCCTACACTATATGTGAAGCATGCAACCCAAACATTTTTTTAATTTTGTTGGAAAACAAAGAAGCATAAAATTTTTTTAAAGATGAATGGACGAAATTATTACATAGTTCCGGAATGTTTTTTTTTATAGAGATGGGTTTGCTAGGTTTATGGAGGTGATGCACCTCACAGTTACATAAACGAAACCATATACATATTTTTATAAAGTTCTTCACCTGCCCATAACCCCAACCAACCTGTGAAAATGTTTTACTCTGTTCCACCACATTGCAACTGCTCGAATTTGCAACAGTCCTTTGAACCGAACCACTTTTATTATTGTGACTTTCCAAACTTTTCGACGGCTCCCATTCTAATGAAGGCACTATAGACGGCAGAATCAGTTGTTTAGGAGTTATGGGATATTTAAGTACGTTTTGTTGTAGGATTTTCGGCTTTTTTGGTGTGCTTTCCAAAACGCTAGGTGGGCGATCCCCCGGTGAGTGGATCTCGAAATATTCGGTGCTATTTGAGTTTGAGCAATTTGAGCTAAAACAAAAATTTATAATTTTTTTTCGCCCTCAATACAAAATAAAGTCATAAATCTTGATTACAAGACATTTTATGATATCAATGAATGTTTTATTGCAGACTTCACAAATCTGTAAAAAAAACGTTTATTTTTTTTTAAATATTATTATGAGGAGGGCTAGTAGGTATTTTATTTTGCTTTCCATTATTTTATTTTAGTATCAGCATTCATTATGTAGTTTTTAACTTTTTTTTGATAAAAACTTGTTGTTATAATATTCCTTTTTTTAAATGTTTTTTTTTATTTTGTTTGGGGTGTTATTGTGTGGTCACTACTTTACTTTATTATTTTTGTTCGATTATTATTATTAACTTAACTTTTTACAATGTATGTTTGTTTGTAGACAAGACATAACTCTTTTTCTATTATTTTAATAGGTACCTTACTAAGTTATTTTGAAAAGAATTTTTTTATAATCTGACTTGTGTAAATGTGCTTTATGCATATTGACATCAATAAACATTTTGATTTGTCATTGTGGTACACCTATCTGATAAGCCCCTATAAGCAGTGACAGGGGTCATCAGAATAAATACCTATATAAATGAGGTAAAATAAGCACCAAATGAATGGCTTACTAAAGCTTACACAACTTAAAGTATACAAAAATATTAATTGATGCTCATAAATAAAGAAGTTTTTAAGTAATCTGGTACATAAACTGGATTTATTTATTTTTGTTCCCAAATTATTTAACCTTTAAAATTTTTTTTATTTTTACAATAAAACATAAATATAAGATTTTTTCTTTTAAAATGTTTACCTTACTACTACTAGTTTTAATTCAGAAATAGCCAAAAAAAATAATAAAACTTGGCTTCACTCTAGGGGTTTAATAATGAAATTGAAAGGACATACCTAGAGTCATGGTCCATCATTTTGCTTGGCGTTAATCTAGGAACATATTTTGGTAATTCCGGTTCCTTCTCTGTTTCTGACGAGTCTGAAGCTTCTACTAAATTTTGGTTTTCTTTTTTATTTTCCAGTTTTTCTGCTTGTTCAACAACAACAACATTTTTTTTCTTTTCTTTGTTTGAATAGTATAAAACAGCCTGAAGAATTAGGTCTAGCTCATCCCCAGCTACATAATGGTCGTAGATTAAATGAAATTTTAAAGATGATCTGTAACAAAATTAGTAGCAGATTGAATTTTTCATAATTTTATTACAGCTCAAGAAAAGGATCAAAAATGGGTATTTTATTCAATGAGAGATATGTCAAAAAAATAATGATCCCTACTAGGCCCCTATTAAAATTTTAATCAGGTTTCAGCGTTCATAAGGAGTGGGTGTTGGGTTGGGTTATCAGTAGTTTATTTATTATTAGATATTGCCTGGACTGGACTGGAAAATCAAGTCTGCATAAAACAATTCCTTGAGAACTTACCTGTGATGAAAAATATTTGTACAAGCTGGGCACTTAAAATCACTTAATTGCGATCTATTGTTACTGGACTTGCCCTTATGGGCACTTTCAATGTGCTCTGTTATTTTGTTGTCTTTGGTACTCAGAAATGGACACATGTTACAGACAAAGTATAACATGTCCTCAAAACTTTCACATTTTTCAGGAGTTTTACTTTTTTCAGGTATATTTTGAGGTTTACTAAAATCTGCTGGCTGTGACATATCTTTTAAAATTATGTAATTTAATGAAGAAGCAGAGTCTATTAGGGGCTTGTAATCAGTACCATTTAAAATTATAAGGTCCATATTTTGCAAGTTGTGGTGTGGATCATGAGGGGTTCCATCAAGATTCTGGAGCATTGATGAGATTTGGCAACTTCCTATTACAGGTAAACATTCCTGAAATGCAAGATAAATGCATCGGATAAAATTTTACCGAGTTGGAAGTTGCTTGATTTAAAAAGTTCGGGCACACTCAAGGTAGTTTGATCATGCTTTGTACTTGGCCTTACTTAAGCATACCAGTTTTTTTTTCATAAAAAATGAGACAAAAAAAAATTTGACCAAAAGTATATATCCTTCCTTAAAAATTCTACCTAATATAGCACTGACGGTGCAGCAGGTAAAAATTTCTGGAAAAGTATGTAACTAAAGTGTGATTTTGGAAATTTGCATGAAAAAATCAGAGATTTTTTGTGGAGGTAAAACAGGGTATATATTCAAAAGTACCCCCAGCAGTATCACTATCTAACATAAAATATTCAAATTGTTTTATATACAATAATGGTAATCAACACCATTCTCCCCTAGAAGTACCCATTTACCTAACAAAATAAATATTTGACAAATTCAGATTATTCATAGTTTTAAGTATCGTTCATACAAGGCATAGTCATAGTTTTAGTTCTAATTTTAGTCGTAACGCTATCTCTATCACTGTCTCGTTAAGAAAAAAAATAGTGACAGAGATAGTGTTATGACTAAAATTAGAACTAAAACTATGACTATGCCTTGTATGAACGATACTTTACTTTAAAAAAAGACTACATTTTTGAATTGCAAAACTTGAAAAAACTGAATAGCTATTGAGAGCAATCCTTATATTCCAATGCAATATGACCCTCAGAAAACTCATAATTATTTAAGGGTAGTAAAAACAGGACCTGCCTTATTCATTACGTTACTATGAAATAAATTCAAAAACCCACCTTTTTACAAGACACTAAACTTAACAATCATAAAAAAAAAACTATCCTTTTACCTCAGGGGGCAACAGTTCAACATTACTAGCCCAAATGGGGTCACTAGTATTTGTTGTTGTCATAAGGTGCTCTGTCTTCATTTTATTTAAGCTTTGTAAAACCTAGTTATTAACATACATCTTATTAAATATTTGTTACTAGAAAAGTATTATTTTCTTTAAAAAAAAACAATATTAACATAACCTCACTATTTTGGTTTTTTGTCAGGTGCATTTGAACTACTGGCTAACCAAGTTTTACCTATGGTTAATTTGGGGGGTTTTTCGAAAGTTTGAAGGGAAATCAATACGTTCAAGGGAGTAAAGTGTCACTTTTATCCCGAGGCTTTGTCTGTAATTAGTCAAGAGAAACTCCAAACAAATTGTTTTAGCGCGTCAATCGCGCAGTTTTAAGATAAAAAAAACTTTATTTATTTAAAAAATATATTATTTATAAAAGTATAGGGTGCATATGTTATGAAGTTTTGATAATAATTTCAAAATTGCGAGCAGCAGAAAAGATAATGTAATTTTTACAATACCAACATTTACATAGATAGGTATATATCTGCATTTATTTTAAAGAGGGAATGGGTTATTTTTATATATATTTTTCATGATCTAATCAGTTATTAAATAAAAACCATAAATTTCTTATCGTTTATGTTGATCCACAGAGACGGATTTCGTTTGGTTACCAAAAATCATAAGGCATTTTGTGAGTTCCTAATTATTATTATTATTATATCCTATATTTACCTAACAATATTGTATGAAAGAGAGATCAAACAACTCTAAAAACACGCACCGCGCAAAGTTTGGGCAAGCGTGAAAATTAAGGCAATCTGCGGAATGGTAAATGTTAGGTATTAGATTTTTTCTACTTGCCGAAAAATATAATTAACCTCTTGTTCTTAATAATTTTTTGTATTTTTTACATAAAACATAGAAAAACCATAAATATACTGGAGAACAAAAAAAATGCAACCCTATGTATATGGATAATTATTTGAATGAAAATTATTTGTACCTTATCTTAAAAGAAATATTTGATAAATTTTTTGCCTTCTAATCTTTTCTTTTTTCACATATTTTTTCTATTCATTTTCAAAAACAACCAACACATAAAGACCTTTTCTGAAAATTTTAAATCATTTTTCTTGTAGTTTATGGCATTATATAAAGAAGTATTTATGGTCACCAAAGTATCATGGTATGGGGTGCTATATCTTTAGGAAGCACATCACCTCTGGTCCTCATCAACGGCAATATATCGATGAAGTGCTGCAGCCAGTTTTACATCCCTACCTACAAACTATCCCAAATGCGATTTTTCAACAAGATAATGCCAGACGTACCGCATATTGCCTATCGAACATGTATGGGATATATTAGGGCGCAATCTGAGTAGGATTTGGATGAGTGTTCCTCATAGAATAGAATAGAACAAACAAGTGCCACAAGCCACTCACTATTAATTTTTTGATGATTATCATGGTCTTCTTGGAAAATATGAGCATCCTAATAATGTATTAATATATAAATAAATTACTTTAAAACTATTTGTCCTTTGTGGCGTTGCATTTTTTTTGTTCTGCAGTATATTTAATTTCTCTACTAGCGTGGGGGAAACACACTACTTTTTGTACCCAAGTAGTACAGCCTAGGACACGCTTAGAATGTCCCATTTAGGTCCAAATGTCCTGAGCCCGACGCGGATGTCCTATGGACGTCCGATTAGGGACCAGTACATTATCAAAATTTTAAAACAAGTTTCGGACGTCCATAGAATATTATTTTTTGGTTATGCACTAGGGGGTTTTTCCGTCAATTTGGTTTAAAAATGTTTTTGCCCAAAGCTTTTTTCGAAAAACAGACAGTGGCCCCCAAAATTTGGCTCTGTGATAAAGATTAGCTTACGTCGTGTACATAATTTTTGTTGTTGTTGTTGTTTATATTTTATATTTTTAGATATTTTGACAAAATACAGCAATAGGCTGAATCATTAGTATATTTCGAGTCCTTGTCGAGTCCTTGTATATCTTTTTAAGCTAGTTTTAATATTTTTTATGATTTTACTTTTTGAAAGTTCCCTTTATAAATATGTTTATATGAACAGTGGCGGTCGCAGGGCGGCGGAGCGGTGGGGGCGATCGCCACTCCTTCCCTTTTTTCGAGAACTTATTTAAAAAATCGCCGGTTTTTAAAAAATTTTCAGCGCCCTATATTGAGTCGAAAGTTACATTAATTTTAGAACTTTTGCATAAAACTTTTTCTTTGCTTTTATAAAATTTTGACCTTACGCCCCCTTTTGGGAAAGCTGCGACCGCCACTGATAAAGTTTTATCATCGTAATCGTCTTAAAACGTTTAAAATGGTCTCCAAAAAGTTACCAAAATTTGTACCGACATCCTTAAGACGTAATGGAACATACGTCCTTAAGACGTCGAAGGTCCTAAAATGGACGTCCCAGGGTCGTTCAAATGTCCTGAGCCGACATACTATGGACGTCTTTGGTACGTCTTTGTGCTACTTGGGTACCGATTTCTTTTCCCGCGTTCGTACTTTTTTTACCTTGAGCAGTCAGGTGTGGTCATAAAAAAAATATTTCAATTTTACAAAACGTATTTCCCACTATAATTCGACCCTGTGTATAGATGATTTATCCTTTTGAAAACCGCAGAAACGCTCACGCACTCCTATAGGAAAAACCGTAAACCTGCGCTATTTTGCCGGCGTATCGTTCATTCGACAGGAAGGGTCCGTCACCCGAATCTCTCTTAGGTACCTATTTAGTTTTCGAGAAGTTTTCCCAGTTGTGTAGTGAATATAGAAAGTAAGTAAGTGGATAGCAATCGGGAAAGAAGATAAAAATGTCCACTTAAATTAAGAGTGAATATGAATCCTAAAAATAGTTCGTTTACTTAAACAGATAAACCGCACATCAAAAATTAACAAAATTTTGCACAGCGGAGGCTTCTGGTATCCCCGCCACAGATCATTTGCGTGGTTTTTGAAAAATTTTTACAGTTAATTAACCATTTTTAGGATACGTAAAATTATGTAAAAAACTTAAAATTATGCAAAATCCGTGAAATGGTTCCGGGATAATGCTTTAAGCTTTCACCGTACAAAATTTGATATAAATACAAATTTGATTAAGTTTTTTAGATCAAGTAATTGAAAGAAGCGCATTTTTTATTCAAATTTACCCTTAAATAAAAAAGTAAAAAAAAAATCAAATAACAGTGTTTTCCAATAATTTTTTCAACAAGGAATCAGGGTTTAAAAAACTCTAACAAAAAATTATTTAAGAGAGAGTAGTTTTTGAGTTATAAGAGAAAAAAGTCAGGCATCAAGGACCGGCCGTATAAGTCCGACTGGGAGACAATACAAAAGATAATGTAGTACAGTTTTTTTTATATATTTCTCTCAAAAATGGTTTGGAAAATATGCTAGAAACAAACCCGTTTTTTATCCACTAACATATGGCAGCAAGTTTTGTCATTTTATTTAATAAATAAGATAATAAATTAGCATCGATATAGTTAGTACGTCGATACAAATTAGATATCGCCATAACTGTTTTAATGCTTGTCAAAAAAAAATGATTTAAAAAAAGGACACCATATATATTTTTTTATTTGTAAGTTCTACAAAAAATTACCCTTCTATAACCATACAGGTCACACCCTTCGGTTTTATAAAATTCAAAGTTGTCTTTTTTACCTGTCATTGATCATAGAATTTAAGAATTCCAATGCCAACTTTGAATTTTCCAGTAGCATACCCAGTTTTTAGGGATAAATAATATATATAAAAATGTGACCATAACCAGGCTTCTCGGGGGGGGGGGGTTAACCCCAAAACCCCCCTCTCGGTGCGCCAGTGAATTTTCATTATTAATTTGTAAAATTCCTAAGTGCAAATATCTCGAAAACTATCAATAGCAGATCCAAACTACTGTTGAAAAGGTAAGTTTTTTTAAAACTTAAAAATTATACTAGATTATACACCTAGGGCCTAAAGTGGTATTTTATCCCAAGGTGAAAAGTTTGTAGCCCGAACACACTTTTGTCACGTGGTTTATATATTTTTTGCACTTTTGGGATTTGTTTTGCATTTTCTTAAAAAAATCCACGTAAAAGAAAATATGCAATATTTCTTGCATGCAATATTTCTATTTCTATATTTTTTATTTGTGCCATTTTTAGTCCCTAGGGATGACAAGTACCATTTTAGTCCCCCAAATTTCGTTTTTTAAAATGCAAAAAAAATCATTTTGCTCTACGTCATACCTAGTAAAAAAATAATGACCTAACAAACTAACTCAGTTTTTGTGTCATCTTTCTATGACGAACAGTAAAAAAATTATGATGAGGTACGGTTAAAAAAAACGCCCTGTACCTATGGTCTACTAAAATCATAAGACACACTGTAAATTTTCTGTCATTTCTTCGCCGGTTTAATGCATTTATAAGGAACTTGTTTGTAGCGTAATTCGCAAAAAAAATTGCAAATATATCTGCAAACAAATTGTGCAAATAAGACATCGTGCATAGTCAATAAAACGTTAAAATCGCTTTGGCCTACGTGACTGGCTTCAATATGTTTACATTTTTCTGTTGGAAAATGTTTTTTTTAGAAAATCCATAAACTCGTAAGAGAAAAATGCGGTGATTAATAAAAAATCCTGTAAAAACATAAAACATACAAGCTTCACCACGTTAGAAAATATATAGGGTGACTCATAAAAACAGGACTGATTATTTTTTACATACATCATTTTCAAAAAGTATTCGGAAAGCCAAAAGAATGTTTCTTGCGGGTGCCTGCAAGATGGTGGTCGCCGATTAGTTTTATTTGTTGTTGGCCGCGAATGTCATTTGACAGCTGTCATTTAGCAAAATGTCAAATAAAAAGTAGCCTATCTTCTTATCAAATTTCATTCAAACCGTTTTAGCATTATTAGTGAATATACACCTCATTCCAAATTCTCCGGACCAATTTCAATATGGCGGCTGACAATTTAACACAGAAACTAAATGAACTGTCAGTGTCAAAAAACTGGTCCGCAGTAATTTGAAATGGAAACGTATTTCTTTGTTTTGAACAGTTCGCATGTCAAATAATTTGTTGTTGTTATTTTGAAGTAACAGTTGAAACAATCAACGACATGACTTGGAAACGTTTTATAATTTAAAGAGTTTTGTTTAAATCAGATAAGAAATAAAAAAGTTCATTTTTTTATCGATTATTACTAAATTAACAAGGAATTTAACACAGGACGCAAAACAGGGACAACCTCTATATTGTATTATCAACTATGCTTTTGGACTTTCGCGGTTATTCTCAAGGGCTTTCAAAGGTCTTTCAAGGGTAAAACACATACCGGGATAAAAGTTGTGTAACGTACACATAAAGTTATAAGGTGAGATTGTTCCCCATTTTAGGGTTGTGTCTCTCATGGCCCTCAATATGAGGTTAGGTACACCAAACAAACAAAAACAAAACTTCTTTGAGCAAAAAAAATCTGTTCACCTTAACAAAGCCAAAGATATGTCATTTTTATAACTGAACGAAGGAGAGACAAAAGGGAAATAAGTGTAATGAGAGAACACAGATGCCGTGAGCCATAAAATTTGACCCCTCATAGCTGATTTATTCAGGATCTATATATATAATAAATCATTACTGGATTACAAAAATCCAGTTTTGTCTGTCTGTTTGTTTGTTCTAGCATCACGCAAAAACTACTGAACCGATTTTGATGGGAGTTTCACTGCTGCATTCCTTGAACTCCTGGGGAGAATATATTAGACTTTATTCCATCAAAATCGGTTTACGGGAACAAAAGTTCGGACCATTTAAAACAAGAAAAACGTGTAAATCCGCAGGTGAAGCTGTGGGGTCTTAAGCTAGTCGTTTAACCAAATAAATTTTAAAATCAAGTGGTAACCTTACCTGGCCATTTTTTTCAAATTATTCAGTTGGCGGAAGTCCTTAAGTTAAAGGTTTAAAGGGGTCCCCAAAAAAACGCCCCGCCCGGAAGATGTCCCCTTGCGCCAGTATTCTTGAAAAAGTGAGAAGGGGGTACTCACATCTGGTCCGGACCAACCGAGATCCCTGAAACTACTACTACTTTCATTCAAATTTCGAGGAGTACCATAGATTTTAAGAATACTATCCCTGGATATTAAAAACATGCATACAAAGTCTCAAGTGAGATAATCAGAATTTTTTTTTAGGGCTGGACCCGGGGACTACATATAACACTCTGATTTTATCTTTTTATGTTCAGTTTCTTTTAATGATGGCACTGATTTAAAAATGTCTTCTTTATACCTGTAATTTTGCTTGTAGTACGCTGTATAGAATTGTTCTTTTTTTACAGAATGGGAGACTCAACAGTATCTAAAAAACTTCCTAAACCTCAGCTGAGGGGCTTGCTCCACTCCCAAATCAAGAGAAATTTGATCGGTGTGGGGATTTCTTGCTTCATAGCTGGCATGTACATGAAGTTCGTTTTCGGTCAGAGGAGAAAGGACAACTATGCTAATTTTCACAAGTAGGTTAATACCATTGATCTCTATACAGGGTGTTTCACAACTTATACTGATCGGTGTTTGAAATGACTTGACGATTCATTTCGCTTAAATTTGTTTGAAAGTTTTCCCAAAAAAATAACCAAAAATGTGCTAAAGGTTTTCTTCACCTTCGACTGTACATTGAAGGTTATCAACAAAGTACCTATCAAAAAACAAGCATCAAGCAAGCAAGTGCGTTGCCCGGCCCGCTCTTATCTCCGTATATCGTACCACAGAAAGTAAACAAACTAAACAATATTATCAGATTCAGTTTTGATTGTCACGTTGCGTTGTGGTTCGGAGTATTAGTTTTTTTAGTGACTTTGTTTGGTGTGGATATTGTATTAATTTATAACGAAGCAAATCATTAATATACAGACCGCTTCAAGCTACTGCGAACATAGGGGGAATCAAGTCCAATTTACTCTCCGTGCCGTACGACCGAGGTGGATTCGAAGCACGCTTCAGTGTTATCTTTTGGAAATTAATTTTGTTTTTATTATTTTGTTTTATTTCTGCCTTGCTCGAGAAACAGATGGGTAAGTTCTTAATTGAAATAATACATTTTTAAAACCAAAAATGGATGGCTACGAAGTTGCCGAAAAAGTGCAGATGGTCAAATGGTCAAATCGTCATAACCCAACACACGTTCGATATTCGTCGAGGGAAAATTTGCATTTATATTTTGACGTAAGAACACAGTGTCCCCAAAAACTAAATGTTTGGGGGGGGGGGTATTATAGGGGAACACGTAATTGGGCCATTTTTTATTAACGGCAATTGCAATTTGAATGGTCCTAGATAATTGGATCTACTGCAGCAGCACATTATTCCAACTGCTAGGCAGTTGTTAGGTGTAAGATTTGGTGAAACATGGTTTCAACAAGATGGTTGTTCCGCTCACAATGTTGGCCTTTTTAGGGAATATCTTGATAATGTATTTCCTAATCGGGTTATAAGTACACGGGGAACTATTTTATGGCCAGCTCGATCTCCCGATCTTGCTCCTAATGACTTCTATCTGTTTTTGAAGAAGCTTTTCAAATTATCACCCCTAACATGCTTGGAAACGTTAGAAGGGGTTTTTATAGTAGGCTCGGATATTGTCTAGCCGAGCAAGGACTTTTCGAACATTTGCTTTAATTTTTTTTTGACTGGGAGAATCTTTTTGGTTTTTAGAACGTATTATTTTATTTTGAGAACTTGCTTTTATTTTGTTTCTCCTTATTATTTTCATTGTAACACGTCGTCACTGATAAATCTGAGCAGTTGACAATAAAACGCTCTTATTTATCAGTGACAAAAAATAAGAAAATTACGTTATAAAAATTTGCGTATTTATTGACCAAATTCCGGTTTCATTGACTACGCTCGACACAGCACCGTGGTTAGAGGCGTACTAAATACCAAAGGAAAGTCATGCAAGTGGTGATCGCAAGCCTGAGTATTGGTTGCTTCACTGATAGGCGTGCGGTGTCTCTGCATGTACGTACACGTGCAAATTAGACTTCTTCCGCCCTATGTTCGCAGTAGCTTGAAGCGGTCTGTAGAGGTATGTCATTATTTGACCATTTCATTTAGTTATGAGAATATTCAGTTATTAGGGGTTTTGGTCACTTTATATGTATGACACCTCGACGAATCATTTACTTACTTTTAGTGGTACAGTCATGTCTTGGAAAAATTTTCCCGAATTCTAACATTCTTGAAGAGGTTTTTGAAAACGGCATACTCGTTTTTTATATATTTTTGTATTACTTGCATTCCACTTAATACGCTCAAAGTTTCTGACGTAAGTTGTGAAACACTCTGTATATATAATGATTAATATTAATACTAGACGATGCCTCCGAAATTTAATAGGCCTTCGATCTACTCGCATTTTAGTGAGCTTTGAACGTATGTGGCGGCCATTTTGACAATTAACTAATGTAATAACTGTCAACAGTGTCAAAAATGACGGCGGCATACGTGTAAAAGGGTACTAATACGGAAAGTGTTGACTGGCCTCCATGTGGCAGTTATCGTACTAAGGGCTAATTTTACAACCAAAGGTAAAACTCCAGATTAAACCATAGTTTAAACTTCAGTTTAATCTTTGGATTAATCCATCGGTAAACAAGTTGCTCAATTTTATAAGTCGGAGTTAAACCACGGCCATGAAGAAAGACTACATTTTCTTTACATATATAGGGTTGATTATTTTAACCAAAAAGGCACCAACTAGAGCCAAACTTGATAAAAATCAGTCAAGTAGTTTTTGAGATATCAGCGTTGGTTACAGACAGACATGCAGTCAGACATACAAAGATATACAGTATATATATATACGTGTGAGCTCGATGTGAGAATAAAACCTGCTGGTCTGTGGGATGTTCCAATTAACTGTTGTCGAATTTCCTTGTGCACAATTTCGCATATCTCTTTAGATAATTCAAACCTCTTTTTAAAATCTACATATCGTCGGACTCCTCCAAAGGATTTGTTTTAGGACAAATAATATTTGGTCTTCGTGCTTCGACAACGTCAATAATTTCGTCATTCTCTATCCAGGTGATCAAAAATAAATTTTAAGTCATTGATCATAGCGATTTCACTAAATACTTACAGTCTTTTTACCAAAAACAAACTTTTAATAACTTTTTTGAGGTTAGAATCTTTCGGTAACTACTAAACTGAAGTTTAACAAACACCCAGACCGTCGGTAACGGTTAAACCGAAGTTTGTTGGTAAACTGCACCTATAAAACGTAAAAAAGTCGACATCTGTGGTTTAAACTGAGGTTTGACGTTTAACTATGAGTTGTAAAATTGCGCATAAACAAATATTTACGTACACTTCCGGCCACATAAAATGCGTACGCCGATTTTATATAGTGTATTATGGGCCTCGAAACTCAGTAACCTTTTATGTATTTCAAATTGACAAAAAATGTCACTGTCAGATTTTGTTGTTGTTATACGCTTATATTTAAAACAACTAAACGAATTCGAAAAAGCCCAAATTTTGCCAAAATTAAACGGTGGTTGGTCGGTTCGAAGAGTAGCGGCCCATCGTGAACGAAACAAGGCTACAATTGTAAGAATAAGAAGTATCAAGAAGAAGGAACTGTTCGACGAAGGCGAGGCACTGGCTTGACCCAAGTCAGTACGCCTCAGCAGGATAAGCAACTGATCGACGTTCTTGAAGACCACCCATTTGCGATGGCTCCAGAGGCGAAAATTGAGGCACATTTTCCTGGATCCATAAGAACGACGCGCTGACGAATAAGCCGTTCTAGACTTAGATATCGCGTTTCTGCCAAGAAAATCTTAATTAGTGAGGAAAGGAAGCAATTTAATTTTTGCACTAAACTATTCAACTACAAGAAGAGTTTTGGCAACAAGCGGTCTTCACGGATGAAAAAATCTTTCAGTCCCACAATAACAGCAAAAAAATTTTGGTATATCGACCGCCACGAACATGCTCTCGAAAAATATATTGCTGGGAACGAAAACCGGGCTGGAAGATTTTCCGAGAATGTGTGGTCTTGTATACCGGCGAGAGGACATGGGGCTCTTGGAAGATTTACGGCTGAAGTTTATGTTGATATGATGAGAAATATTATGCTTCCAGAAACAACCATTCTTCATCCAGACAGACAGATCAACAGGATAACTGTCCTATCCATTCCTCACGCATTTCTAAACAGTGGTTCTAGCAAAACAACATCGAGGTTTTGACATGGCCGGCAAAAACTCCTGACGCCAATCCCATGGAAAATGTGTGGGGCCTTATGGCAAAAAAGTAACACGAATGAATATTGTTACCAGAAATTCCAACCACGCAATGGAGCTCATAATCAAAGGGTAAGACGAAATCATTGTTTCAAATCTCAATTTATTTCAAAATTTAGCAGAACCCATGCCACGAAGACTGGCAAACATTATCGAGGCTGACGGGGCAATGACACGCTACTGAAGAAACGTTTTCTTGGTTTTTTTAATCATTTCTTTTTGATTTTGAACATTTTTGGTTGTCTGCAGAGACTTAGATTACTCAAATTTACTGATCCTGCAGAGGTGCGCTGACTATGATTAAGTTATTGCTTTCCTTTTGCCAAACAGTTCCTTCTTCTCGACACTTTTTTCTTATTCGCACAATTGCGGTCTTGTTTCGTTTATAATGAGCTTTAAGAATAATTTTAAAAAATTGTTTTATTCAGTAGTATATTAGTTTTTTAATAAAGTGTGGCCAGTCTTCTTATGTTTGTATCAAAGTCAGTTACAATAAGCAACGCAATTAGCTGCAAGTAAGCTGTATTTTTAGAAGTTACAGCCATTATGCAACAGATTGTCTAATGCTTAACGGCCCAATTACATCGTTAAACCGGCAACGCTGTTGGGTCCGTTTATTAGGCAATTCTTTTTCCGCATGTTTCTCGGAAACGGGACTTCCAAATGGCCTGAAATTTTGCCTAAATTGTTTATTGGACTATGTTTTTCTATCAAATCTTGGTACTTTTTTAAAATTTTGTTTATTTTTTGAAAAAAACTGTTTTAGCTTTTGTGGTGTTTCAAAATTGGCGCGCCCATATTACGTCAGAAACAGTCAGAAATACCCTTTATAGAGACCTGTAAAACTAAATTGGAAATATTTGTAATTTTCCAAATAATGGACACCTAATTTCAAAAACTCTCTAGATTGTATTAATAAGCTTTGTAATCCTCTTCCTCTAATAAAAAACAAATTTATTATTATTTTCCTCTAAAGCTAAAACATGCGGAAATGTAAAAACATGGACTATACTGGTTACCTATCAATATTAGTTATATGCCTAGCATCAAAAAGTACTTAAATGGTTATATTATAGATACCGCCACCATCAAAATTAACCACCCACGTCTTTTTTTTGTGAGCTTACCCTAGGCATAGTTTCTAGTGTTCTCCTTTCCTAAATGTATTCGGCTAAGAGAGATCTAGCATATATACCTAGGTAACACCCCTTACCAGGAAAAAAAAATTATGCCATGCAAACATCGAAATTGGTCGACTCACTGTATTTGCAACTAACCAATGTCAGTGTGTCTGCCTGACATTCTTCATAACCTTAGTTTTGTCGTTTTGTTTTGGAGTTCGTCGGCCTGGTTTTTGTGTTTTATTTAATAATTTTTCCTTTGGTGAAAAGCTACTTTTTAGAACCCTTAAGTGGTCTGTGTGTATGGCCATTTGACTAGTTGTCACTGCTCTCAATTCGATCACCTAGGTGATAAATAAACAATCCCCCATAGGGTCACTGGATCCTGAGACCTGCGGTCCCAGCCGCAGGTTTTAGGATCCAGTGACCCTAATCCCCAATGATTCGCGGCGCAATCTGTGAACAGGAGAATACAGTAAAGAAACCAGAGATAGATAATGAGTGGTAGATGACGTATTGAAATCGATTGACAAATTTATATTATCTCTGGATTGTTCTTGCGCCGTTAATGTTCTCTTAATTCCTTTTACACGCGTGGTTTAGTTATTTTACATTTCTTTCAAAAAGACACTATTGATTGATAGTAATGTCATTTACATAATCGAATGAAAGAAAAATACTCCACGTATTTTTAGTTTTGTTTCTAACAGACATTGTGGCGCTGGCACCGGTAACTCAATATTGTTAAATGATATTCCACTCCCAGGAACAACAATCTTACTGTGCGTCTTTTAGAGAATAACAAAATTTCCATTTTAGGCCAAAATAAATTGAAATAAAAGCTAGAAAAACAGAAACATCAACTCAGTAAGAAATAATTTTTGTATTGACTTTACCGAATTTTTGCGCAGTTAAATTTCCTAATTTTAAGAGCAATTCCTTAGATTGAGTACGCTATAACGTAGATTTTGTTAAAGGTATTATTATTATTATTAAATTAATTTGCAATCTCTGTAATTTATGGATTACCAGTAGACTTTCTTGCCTTAGCTTGTTTAAAAACAAACATATTGTGTTTGTTGTTTTTTTTCTTTTATTTTGTGTGGGGTATCTATTAATTAAGAGTATTTTTTATATTACGGAAGCCATTCTTCAACAGACAAATTAATTTTGGAGCGATTAGGGAGTTTATTATGATTCCATTTACACACGCAATATGTTCTTTTGTTTTTCGGTCATATTATACCGAGTGTCCTAAGGTGAGTAATCTATTAGAATATTTTGGAAACTATACAATGGAAACTTTTCAAACTTTCTATTACTACAGGAAACTTGGCAACAACTTTCTTATTTTAAATTGAACACATCATTTTTGCATTTTTGGATTCTACAAAATATTTTAGGTACATATTATGTATAATGTCCAATACCTATGTTCAACTGTTTTTAAAATATTGACAGGTGAAAATTGAAATTTTTTAGCTTTGACAGCCCCTAACATCGAAACGGTTAAGGATAGAGCAAAACGGTTTTTACACTCCTATCTTGGTTTTTCACAAGCTAACGTTTTATATCTAAACCCAGGGTTAAAATATCCCAAGGTTAGTTTAACCCTGGGTTAAAAATAGTATAAAACAATAGCTTGTGAAAAACCAAGAATGTAAAACCCGTTTTGCTCTATACTTAACCGTTTCGATGTTACGGGCTGTCAAAGTTGAAAAATGCCAATTTTCACCTGTCAATATTTTAAAAACAGTTGACCATAGGTATATGACAATATACATAAAATTTACATAAAATATTTTGTAGAATCCAAAAATGCAAAAATATACAGGGTGTTCAATTTAAAATAAGAAAGTTGTCGCCAAGTTTTGCTGCCAATGGCAACACTGCAAATATGAGAGTATTTCATAAGGATAGTTTACATGGACTTATGTTAGAATAGAAAGTTTGAAAAGTTTTCATTGTATAGTTTCCAAAATATTCTAATAGGTTAATCATCTTGGGACACCCGGTATACCGACAGTATAGCAGGGGCGGATATACACTTCCGGCCACATAAAATGCGTACGCCGATTTTATATACTGTATTATGGGCCTCGCAACTCAGTAACCTTTTAGGCATTTCAAATTGACATAAAATGTCACCATCAGATTTTGTTGTTGTCGCTTACATTTACAAAAGCTCCAACTAAACGAATTCGAAAAATCCCAAATTTTGGCAAAATTGGTCGGTTCGAAGAGTAGCGGCCCAATATGGACGAAACAAGGCTACAATTGTAAGAATCAGAAGAAAGTATCAAGAAGATGGAAGTGTTCGACGAAGGCGAGGCACTGGCTTGACCCAAGTCAGTACGGCTTAGTAGGATTAGCTATTGATAGACTTTCTTGAAGACCACCCATTTGCGATGGCACCAGAGGCGAAAATTGAGGCACGTTTTCGTGGATCCATAAGGACAACGCTATATAGATGATATTTTTAGTATTTGGCCACACGATTTAAATAAACTTAATGATTTTCTTAATTTTATAAACGGTAAAGAACCAACAATAAAATTTACTTTAGAAGTAGAAAACGATAACAAAATTTCATTTTTAGATGTTTTAATAAACAAACAAAATACATTACAAACCTCAGTTTATAGAAAACCAACACATACAAATAGATATCTAAATTTTAACTCAAATCATTGCTCATCGGTTAAAAAAGCAGTAATAAAAAGTCTATACGATAGAGCCAAAATTATTTGTTCGGACAATAACACATTTTTACAAGAAAAACAAATAATAAAAGAGGTCTTAATTAAAAATTCGTATCCAAATAACTTCATCGAAAATTCTTTTAGACAAATCGAATTTCCAAGACAACGCGAACGTAGACATAATAATGTACAACCAACAAATTTAATAATTCCTTTTATACCAGGTATTTCGGAAAAAATTAAATGAATCGCTAATACTTATAATATTAGAACAATTTTTAAAAAATCAAATACTCTTAGATCAATTCTAACCAAAACAAAACCATTAAATGCTGAGCAAAACTCAAAAAATATCGTTTATAAAATTCCTTGCGAGTGTGGTAAATTTTATATTGGAGAAACTTCAAGGCCTCTTGAAGTTAGAATAAATGACCATAAGGGGTACCTCAGAAGGGGAGACTGGGAGGAGTCTAAAATTTGCCAACATTCTTTTGAAAATGATCATAGAGTAATGTGGGGAGAAACCAGTATATTACAAAAAGAACCAGACAAAATTAAACGAAAAATCAAAGAAGCAGCTTGCATCTATCTTAATGAAGATGAATGCATAGCTAGCATATCAGTTGATATAGATACAGTTTGGCTTCCAATTTTAAAACAAGATTTTCAAAAAGGTTTTTTTAAAATAAATTAAAAAATAGCATTGATGTTCTTTGGGTTTCTAATATATTTTTTCTTAAAGTTAATCAAAAGATAATTTTTATAATTGATATCTTAAAATAAAAATTTTGTATTTTTATAAAGTAATTTAAAATCGAAAACACTCAAACAAATATAATTTTGATTTTAAATTTTACTAAATTCACCCAATACCTTGTTGCCTACTATCGACGCACCAAACTGTCAAGTTAATATTTGAAATATATATCAGTCAAAGTCAGTCAATTGTATGACAACAGACAGATATTTTAAAAAAGAATCGAAAAGTTTTTGAAAAGGATAAAATTCTTTTATAACGGCAGTAGAATTTCTACCGAAACGTCAGATAAGTACTTAGATTCTAGTTAGGATTTGTGTGTGTGTAGGCAAATTTTTTATATTATTTAAAAAGCACTGACAAACGAACAAATTTTTTTCTTTAGGAATTTACGCAGTGGGTTTTAACATATTTTTGAAAAAATTTCCTTAACTTAGTGGCGAAAAACCCAAAAAAAATTAGTTTCGACATTATGAATCCACCACAAACCTATAGATTTTATTGAGAGGACATGGGACTCTTTTTAGAACCCCTGGAAGATTTTCGGTTGAGGTTTATGTTGATATAATGAGAAATATTATGCTTCCAGAAGCAACCATTCTTCATTCAGAAGGTTTAATGTATCAACAAGATAACTGTCCTATCCATACCGCACGCATTTCTAAACCAGGGTTCCAGGAAAACAACATCGAGGTTTTGCAATGGCCGGCAAAAACTCCTGACGCGAATCTCATGGAAAATGTGTGGGCCTTATAGCAAAAAAGTTAACACGAACGAATATTTTTCCCAGAAATTCCAACCACTTAATGGAGCTCATAGTCAGAGAGTACGACGAAGTCATTGTTTCAAATCCAAATTTATGGCAAACATTATCGAGGCTGACGGGGCAAGGACACGCTACTGAAGAAACGTTTTCTTGTTTTTTTTTCATTTACGTAGCGTTTCTTTAATAATTTCTTTTTGATATTGAATATTTTTGGTTGTCCTGCAGAGGTGCGCTGACTATGAATAAGTTATTGCTTTCCTTTTGCCAAACAGTTCCTTCTGATTGATACTTTTTTCTTATTTGCACAATTGTGGTCTTGTTTAGTCCATAATGAGCTTTAAGAATAAGTTTTTATAATAAAATATTGAATAAAACAAAATTATGATTGTTTTCCTCAAACCAAAACTACACTTTTTTGCACTCGACGCGCGTTTCGCTAACAATGTTAGCATCATCAGGAGACGATAAACAATGAACTAAATTAATCTACGCTCTATCTTATATACAATCCTTTAGTGGGCGGAGATAAGACCAATAAATTGTGATTGATCACGATTTTTAATCCTATCTCCCCTCAACCAAAGAATAAAGTGTACTAAACGGGATGGGTCCTCTATCTTTATTTAAACTATTTCTGGATTTAATGATTTCCATACTTTCATATGCATTCAAAAGTCTTTTGTTTGGTACACTTTTTAGAAGTTTTAGGTTATCTAATGTGAATCTATGATTGTTTTTAAAAGCATGCTCGGCCACACTTGACTTTTCTGTTCTTCCGTATTTTAAGTGTGCTAAGTGTTCTTTAAAACGTGTTTGAATAGAGCGTCTCGTTTGGCCAACATATTTTTTGTCACAATCCATGCAACTAATTTCGTAAATTCCACTTTTTTCTAGAACTGTAGTTTTATCCTTGGGATTTCCTAGTAAGCTTCTTATTGTGTTACCGGATTTATATACTAATTTAAGACCGGCGTTATTAAATACTTTGTGTAATCCTTTCGTATAATTAGGATTATAAGGAATTGATACAAATTTTGAGTCGCAGGTATCTTTTTGTCTGAAAAAGGTAGAATTCCGAAAGGTCTTTTGAAAAGAATGTCTATTTATCAGCTTATTTATTAAGCCTTCGTCGTAACCGTTTTCGCCAGTTATATTCCTAATCCTATTCTTTTCTGCTTCAAATCTTTCTTTGTTTAAGGGGAAATTTACTAATCTATATGTTAAAAAGTGCAAACTTGCAAGCTTATGTTGTAAGCAATGAAAAGAGTCATTTGGAATATACCTGTTGGTGGCCGTGCCTTTTCTGTATAGGTCAAAGTCCAATTTATTTTTATTTCTTATAACTAAAGTGTCTAGAAATGGCAGTGTACCGTTGTTCTCTGTTTCATAAGTAAATTTAATAGTGGGAAATTTGTTATTTATTTTTTCCATAAAATTTTCAACACTAGTTACTTTAGTGTTGAATACGGCAAACACATCGTCTACATACCTGAACCATACTCTGGGGAAATACTCAAATTCTTTACTTATATCTGATTCAAATTTGCTCATAAATAGGTTTGCGATAAAAGGTGATAAACTATTACCCATTGTGGTTCCTTCTAATTGCTGGTAGTAGTTATTTTTATATTGAAAGTAATTTTGATTCATGCAGAGTTTTGTTAAAGATAGGTATTCTAAAGTCTGTTTGTCTTCTAGATTGTTTTTTCTTAGTAGTTCCTCCAGGTATTGTAAGGTATTGGGGATCGGCACACTAGGGAACAACGAACTAACATCAAACGAGATTAAAATTTCACCTTCTTGGAGTGAAATATCTTTAACTTTAAAAAATTGTTTTATTCGTTAGTATATTAGTCTTTTAGTAAAGTGGGGCCAGTCTCCTTATTAATTTTAAAACGTCAAAGTTAGTTACAATAAGCAACGCAATTAGCAAAACTTAAACTCAATAGACCTGCAGCTAACTTCTGCTGTACGAATTTTATGTGGCCGGAAGACAGAAAGACGGCCTTGAAAAAATCTAGAACACATTCAAAAATGTCCGAAATTTCCTGTAAAAACTTTAAAAACTTACGACGTAAAAATTTTGATAAGCCGTTGCATGTTTTGTTTGATGAAAACCACTCAGCCAATTACTTTCCCAAGTAGCACAGGACGTCCTCAGGACGTGAGATTTAGGTCCGAATTTACTGGGTCTAAAGCGGACGTCAATAGGACGTCCAATTAAGGATCAGTTGCGGATCAAAATTTTAAGACATCTTTAGGACTTATTTTTTGGTAATATAAAGCACTATATAGGAGGTTTTCTGCCAATTTTTAGTTTTAAGGTTAGAAAATTTTCGGTTTGGCTAGGCCGACTTCCCCAGTTCCTTGAAAAAAGTTTCGAAAACCTCAAAACAGACAACCGAAGTCTGCATAAATATCCTTTTTTTAATGCAAAAATGGAGTGTGATCGAGATTTAGCGACTACGTTCAGATTACACGCCGGATGTCGTCGGGTTATATTTCTGTCTCTTTATCTGTGAATTGTGAAAACAACGTTATTTTCATTTCATTTAAATATCATTATAACGTTTTTTTTTTCATTTGTGCTTAGTGGGGAGCTAGTTTTAATATTTTGTGTTATTTGACTTTTGGAATGTTCACTTTATAAATATGTTTATATGAGTATACTCATAAACTTTTACTATAATAATCATAGTTTAATATCTCAAATATGTACTGGAAACGTCCGATTACAAATTTATTAAATACGTCTTAAATCGTTAAAAATGTCTCCAAAACAATACCAAAAATGTCCTGGAACTGTCTCAGATGTGTGCCTAGGGACGTCTTAAACCGACATCCTTAAGACGTACTGGAACGTACGTCTTACGGACATGTGGTTTTGTAACAAAAGATGTCCTAAAGATGTCCTTAAGATGTCTTTGTGCTAATTGGGATTGTTTATATGGGCCTCTTAAAGTGCTTTTATACGAAGATGGTTTAAAAATTTTGTCGTATAAAGACAACTAAATTCGCTTTAAGTACTAAAGCGATTTAAGAAAGCGATTTTAGGTTCGTTATAAACACTTTTAAAACACTTAAGCGCATTGCTTTCAACCTAAAGAAATACTGAACCTTGGTTTTACCAAAAAATATGTTTTTAAACTTAGTTGTTTTATTGGTTTAAACTGATATTTATTGATATTTAATGAAGGACGTACAAACCCTCGGAGAAAGCCAAACCGTCCTTAGTAATCAGTCAAAAGTAATCAAAGAATAGTGTCTTTCTAATTCTGTTATATTTTTTTTTTCAGAAACTATGACATTGATGCAGTCTTCGAATACCAAAGAAAGAAGGGACTTTTCGATTCGTGTCCTCAGGACTAGACCTTTTTTTAGCATAATATTTGTATGTGCTAAAAAATTTATATTTTTAGTTATTATCAATTATGTAGATAAAAGTATTTTGAATAGGTGCTTACGATAATAAATCAATAAAGTATATCTATACTTTAAAATATAATTTGTTTCAATTTGCTAAAAAGAAATATAGGTCGCTTATTTTAGAAATATTTTGATATACGGCGATGGGCCATAAAAAATTACACTATTTGAATTACCTATAGTTGTGGACCCAAAAAATCACATACCTAATAAAATAGAAGATTAGAGAACAAGTATCAAAATGTCATTTTTTTTTTAAATTCAAGATGGTGGAAAATTTACGAAAATAGCAATTTAATTTATTAATTATATAAAATAAGTTTTAATGTATAATTTTTTGGCCTTGATTATGCACCATTTTTCAAGTTTTATTATTTATTTCAGGCTTTTATCACTAAAGAATCTTATAAGTTCCCTAAATTCCAGAAACATTAATAAGCCTACTAAAATAGACATAAAAAAGTAATTATTAATATTTTTAATTTAAACTTAACTCTTGACTCATGGGTCTGATTTTCGAATCCATACGAAAATATCCGCATACGTATACTAAATAATCAACAATTTTTATGTCAGTCTCTTTCTATACCGTGTGAAATGAGAGGCGAAATATAAGCCGGTATGTGTGGACCGCGTTCGAATTCGACTGGTTTAACGCAATATTGCACGAGTGGGTGGAGGCATTCGTGTTGTTTCGCATGAAAAACCGGTTATTCTTGCACGTACTACCCATGAATCAGCATATCGGCATATCTTTTGCCTCCTTTTCTATACGGTATAGGAAGAGACGGAAGTAGTCGCATGCGAATAATTTCGTATGGTTTCGAAAATACGACCCCATATGAGGCAAGCTTCTTAAATTTATCACATTATTAAAATTGCAAGTAAATTTAAATATTTTTTTTAGTTATTATGGTCAAGCCATGATGGTAATTTAACAAAATTATTTTAAGGTTCATCATGGCTCTACCATTACCTCCCCATCGTGTAAAAAAAATAAAAAAGTATGACTCGATTTTACCGAGTTAGGTCTTGGGAGTGAATTTGAATCATAAAAACAGTTCGTTTAGTTAAAACAGATAAACCGCACATCAAAAATTAACAAAATTTTGCACAGCGGAGGCTTCTGGTAAGACCATTCGCGTGGTTTTTCAAAAAAATATATATTCCTTGTTTTTATTTAGTTTTTTAAGATAATCGATAATTTTTACCGTGAATTAAACATTTTTAGGGCACGTAAAATTATGTAAAAAACTTAAAATTAGAAAAAATCACGTGAATGGTTCCGGGATAATGCTTTAAACTTTCACCGTACAAAATTTGATACAAATTTGATTAACAGTTTTTAGATTAACTAATTGGAAGAAGCGCATTTTTTATTCAAATTCACCCTTAATCTTTTCTTTTTCGTGGGCTCTCCAGAAAACAAAAAAAATATAATTTTACATCCTTATGGCAAATATATTAGTAAAAATTACAATAATTACTTACTAACAACTAGCACTGAACACCCTATACATATAAATTTTAAAGGGCAAATGACCTTCTAAATCAAATTTTTGTCGACAATTGAGTCCATGGTAACAAGCCATTCACTCAAGTCACTTTGACAGATTTTGAAAACATCGACGTTTTGAGATTTTCCAGCAAAAGAAATTTTGGTAAGTTCAACCATCCAGACAAAAATAAATCATTCTTTTAAACTCCTTCTGAAATTCGAAGACGCAAAGTTAAATTTTGCGCAGGGAAAGAACATGTTTGTTTGAGTTTTTTTTAAGGGATGATTAATATATATTTTTTTAAATTTTTGGCTTTGATACTGTCCCATTTCTCATGGGCTTAAAATATTTTAGCATAATTTAGGGGATAACGTTTTTGATAAAGCAATTTTTTACTACGTTTTTCACATTTTTATGCAATGATATTGCTCACATTTTAAAGCTTTCTTTCCAAAGTTTCGATTTCTAGAATAAAATACTCAAATTTTTCAAGTTTTCACTGTTTTTTTAGTGTTTAAAAAAAGTATTGGCAAAAAACATTTTTTCTCTGTTAAAATGAAAAATTTTAGAGAGAGAGGACAGAATTTTCGAGGTAGATGGAGAGATAATTTAGTGACTTGCAAAAATTTTTAAGGTTGTTGAAGAGACACAGCCAGCTATAAAAAAGTATTTTAGAGAAATATGGACATGATTTAAGGCAAATGTATACTAAAAATATCTGTATGTCATCTTGAGTGGTGTCGTGCATATGAAAAAACAGCAAAAATTGTAATTTTTCAAAGTGTAAAGTGTGTAATACATAAAGTGGTATTAATTTATTTCAATAAAAGTTCTTTACAGTCTTTAAATTTACCAAAAAACGTGTCCTACTAAAGTGCATTTTAGCACATCTAAAAATAATTTAACATGTATTTAAGAAAATTATTTAAGGGTCATCATGGCTTGACCATCAAGTTTTACTATTTATTTTAGATATTTTTACAATTATCGGCTTGTAGAAAAACTATTGCTCTAACACTCACATCAAAGTGTCCCCCCTCCTTTTGTTGTAGGCTGACTTGCTTTGAAAATGGATTTACACCCGAAACGTCAGCACATGTAGAAACTAAAGCATTATGCTAAATATAGAAGTTCTGAACCTGAAAGCATCCTTTTCTATTTTCATGTTGATAAAATTGTTTTCTTGGTATTTAAGCTAAAACTGGCCCCTTTAAACGAAAAATAACAAAATTGTCATATGTCACCTAAAAACAATTGAAATATGTCATCCAAAAAATTCGAAGGACTATTTTTTCGTGATTTTTAGAACGACGCCTAGGGAATAACGAATGCAATAAATTTTATTTTTATTCTTTAAACTATTTAAGCAATTATTATAAACAGAAAAAAATGGGGGTGCCACCTAAGTTCACTTTGACAAGTAATTGACGGCCATTTTAATTTGGCCTTGTAAAAACATCATAAACGCCACTATCTCCTATACTATAAACGCTAGGACAATAAATCTTTTTTTGTTCGATTGGTAGTTTCTGTCTACATAAAAAAGCTCTTATAGGTTTAGTTTCAAAAATTACGTTTGGGCACTGAAATATATAAAAAACACATTTTTTAATGAAAAAAATAAAACAAATGACTTTTTTTAAAAACTAATTGGTGTAAAAAAAAACCCACCATTATGAAAAATTCAACGGGTTTAAAAAATTACCAAATTTGCACAAAGAATTCATTACATAAGTGCTAGACAATTGAGCTGTATAATTTGTGCTGCGCCTTTGATATGATTGGTACAAGTATTATAGGTAATTTTAAAAATGTCAAAAATACAGTGGCTGCCGCAGAGATTGTCTAGGGGGGGGTCTTATTTTTTTAGGAAAGTTAAATCTTTAGGAGTACCTATATATTCAATGACTCTGGGGGGGGGGCTACCTACGCCACTAAAAAAGACAATGCTATAAAATATGAAGTATGTAATGCATTACAAAACGGCAACCTTGAATTATTTTTTTCAAATCCATCTAAACCAAATATAAATATTTTTTTTAATTAGTCCAGTCGTTCTACCGATTAAAAAAGCTCATACTTATGTTTTTGTCTCTGGGAGTTCTACCCACAAACATTCGTAACTTCGACAATAACCAGAAATACCTAAAATAAGAAGAAAATAAAAATATAAAAATATCTAACGCAGTAGGTAGCGTATCGGCCTGCCGCACGGAAGGTCTCGGGTTCGAATCCCGGCTAGGTGCATGGATATTTTGTGTTTGTCTTTCACTTGCCAAAATCTTGGCTAAAACTGGGCATTGATCCTAGAATGGATGGAAAGTCCCAGTATAAAAAAAAATTGAGCTGTCAACCTAGGTATTTGTGTACGAATCGACACATTAGACCTTTAGGCCATTTACTTCTAATACGCCACTAATATTTTCTTCTTAGGCAATCATCACTTTTTTTTGCCAACATTTAATTTAAGCCCAAATTGCGGACTTTTGCATCACATACTTCATATTTTAGAGCATTGTCTTTTTTAGTGGCGTAGCCCCCCCCTCCTCAGAGCCATTGAATATATAGGTACTCCTGAAGATTTAACTTTCCTAAAAAAATAAAAAAATGGTTATCTGAGACTATGTTACTCAAGCCCCCCTCCCCCCTAGACAATCTCAGCGGAAGCCACTGTATTATCAACATTCTTAAAATTACCTATAATACTTGTACTAATCATATCAAAGGCACAGCACAAATTATACAGCTGAAGTGTCTAGCACTTATGTAATGAGTTCTTTCTGCAAATTTGGTAATTTTTGGGTCATATCTTGGAAACTCTAAAAAGCGATGGGGACGAACTAATAACAGACACGTCGGAAATACTTAAAACATGGAAAGAGTATTTCAACAACCTTCTCAATACAGATAACGGCATAACTACAGAGACCACAACATACCAGACAGCGGAAATAGACGTAGAGGAGCCAAGCTTCCAAGAAATAATAGTGGCAATCAACAAACTCAAAAATAACAAAACCCCTGGATGCGACACAATACCAGCAGAATGCTTAAAATATGGAGGAACACAACTCCACAAAGAACTACATAAACTAGTACTAGCCATATGGAAATGGGAAGCCTTGCCAGACGAATGGAACGAAGGTACTATCATCCCCATCCATAAGAAGGGAGACCGCATGAAATGTGTCAACTACAGGGGAATATCGCTACTGAACGCTGCATACAAGATACTCTCCAATGTGCTATTGAGCCGCATATCACCGTATGCGGAGGAACAAATTGGCGACTACCAGTGTGGATTCAGACCAAAGAGGTCAACAGTGGACCAGATATTCACAATCAGACAAATACTGGAGAAACACTGGGAATTCAATAAAGACGTGCACCAGCTGTTCATGGACTTCAGACAAGCTTACGACACCATTATACGCGACAGTGTCTGGATAGCCATGGCAAGTATAGGTATACCACAGAAAATCATCACTCTCACGAAGGTATGCATAAACAATACCAGGTGTCGCGTTAAAGTAGGAAACCATATAACAGAGGAATTTTCGGTCATGAGTGGACTGAGACAGGGAGATGGACTGTCGCCCCTACTCTTTAACATAGTCCTAGATATGGCTATCAAGAAGACGAACATCACCACGAAAGTATTTACAAACCAGGGGCCACAGATGATCCTGGCCTTCGCGGACGACATTGACGCGGTAGGAGGAAGTACTGTCAGAGTCAAGGAAAACTTCCTGAAAATCGAGAAGGAATGTAAGAAAATGGGCCTCAACATCAAAGAGGAGAAAACCAAATACATGCACATTACCCGACAACCAACCAGGGACAGAATCTTCTTCGAATGCGTCAGACAGTTTAAGTACCTTGGAGCCACGATATGCTCAGACAATGACAGCAACGAAGAGATTAAAGCACGAATACACAGTGGCAATAGGTGTTTGTTTGCCATGCAAACCCTCATGCAATCCAAAACGGTGTCGAGAGTGTCAAAGCTGAGGGTGTACCAGGCTGTAATCAAACCGATCATCTGCTATGGCTGTGAGACCTGGACCCTTACGAAACACAATGAGCTTCTACTAAAGCGGGCTGAAAGGAAGATCCTTAGAAGAATATTTGGCCCCGTCAAGGATCCAAACACGGAGCAATATCGCATAAGGACGAATGCAGAACTCCAGGACCTATACCAAAAGCCGGACATAGTCAAATCAATAAAATCCCAGCGTCTGAGATGGGCTGGACATGTCCAAAGAGCACCTGACGACCGACTGATCAAGATAGTATGGGAAGGAAACCCAGCAAGAAAGAGACCACTGGGGCGGCCGAGACTCAGATGGAGAGACAACATTTTAAAAGATCTCCAGACTATGCAGGTATATGACTGGGAGGAGGCCATGATGGACCGGGACCGATGGAGGCAAATCGTTAACGCAGCCAAGACCCACCAAGGGTTGTAGTGCTACCCAGAAGAAGAAGAAGAAGATATCTTGGAAACTACGTGATTTATCAAAAACAATTAAACTTATTTTTAACTCACTTTAAACCCGTTGAATTTTTCATAATGGTGGGTTTTTTTTACACCAATTAGTTTTAAAAAAAAGTCATTTGTTTTTTTTTCCATTAAAAAAAGTGTTTTTTATATATTTCAGTGCCCAAACGTAGTTTTTTAAACTAAACGTATAAGAGCTTTTTTATGAAGAAAGAAAATACCAATGGAACAAAAAAAGATTTATTGTCCTAGCGTTTATAGTATAGGAGATATAGTATAGGTGGCGTTTATGATGTTTTTACAAGGCGAGTTTAAAATGGCCGTCAATTACTTGTCAAAGTGAACTCATTTTTTTTTTGTTTATAATGATTTAAATAATAAAAACACCAAGAAAAAAAAAATTTTCAAGTAGGGCCTACACATTTTGAAATAAAGCCATTTAAAATTTTAATGTTTACAGTGTTGACATATTGTAGTGCTCCACTTTATAGGTAGCAATTTTGTATTCTTGGTATCTCTAAACATACCTCTATCTATGATAAAAATTTCGAAGTGTTAGCCCATTTTTTTGTGCTCACCTGCCTGGCACTTGCGTAACAAAATTAAAGTTGTGTATAATTTATACACTATTGTATGATAGTTGTAGTGCCATACCCCGTTGTGTACAGATTGTTGAATTTTCGATGGGATTCAATGGGAAACTTCGTTTTGAAGATTTCTGAGCTTTAATTTTTAAGAGCAAAAGAGTACATATATTCAAAAAAAAAGATGTTTAATAATTTTTAAAATAACATTCATGGTAAAAGTTACCTATACTTTCCCCTATACCGTTAGTAGGTATTGGTTTGGATTAGTCAAGTTGTAATTCTGATGGTTTGAGTCTTATCTGTCCTATCGAAGCCAATGTGTTGCCGTAAATGGAAAATGTTCCGCAAGGATCAGTCTTAGGACCAATCCTATTTCTTATTTACATTAATGGTAGTATGGCGTGGCGAAAGGCCTGAGGATTTAGTTCAGGTGATATCCAATGACCTTAAGCAGATTAAATTATGGTGTGATGCAAACGGGCTTTTGCTAAACTTTAATAAAACACGGTTTTCGGTGTAATATTGATGACATAGACTGTGATGCATTTCTGATCAAGGCTTCCACACATAATAAGTTTCTTGGCCTTCAACTGGACACTGACTTTAAATTTCAGTTACATATCATCACAATTTCTCTTTCATTCTGTGTTTAAGCTTCAAAAACGTGCACTTCGCTTTATGATTGGGGCTTCTCCGAGAGATCACTGCAGACCTCTATTCCTAAACTATGCCATACTAACTCTTCCATGTCTCTTTATCCTAGAATCAGTAACTCTTATCCATAAACATAAATCCTCATTTCCAGAGCACCAAACCACTTATCAAACACGTCAAAGACACACCACACCTCTTATCATTCCACACACTACGCTTGTAAAGAATTCTATAATCTACAATGCCATAAAATTATATACCCATCTTCCTGCAACTATGAAACGTATCATTGATTTGTCAAAATTTAGAAAAGAACTAAAAAATGTCCTACTCAAACAAGCCTTTTATACTCTCGAGGAATATCTTAACTTCTCTTTTCAACAGCAAATAAATTAAACAATTTACTGCACCCGATGCTTTTGTTACAAAAGTGCATATAAATATATTAGTATTAACTCGGTATCAAATCCTATATTTGTTATATTTTTATGTTTATTTTATTTCTGTATTTATTTTCATTCTAATTTTAAGCTTTTATTTTAATTTTATTCTCAGGCCTTTAGGTATATCCAACTTGTTTGACTCTGTATTTTTAAATGTAGCTTATGTTCAGTCGCTTTTTTTATTGATATTCTAGATGGTGGCGAAAATTTCATATTTTGCTGATTTTAGTACATAAGATAGTTTTAATTAGCCTTAAATTTACTGTTGATCCTGCAAAATTTATTTATTTATTTTTAAGTTATTTGCTTTGTCAACAAGGATTGTGTGTGTCCTAAATAGGTGGCCGGAAAATTTTGAGAAAATTATGCTAAAAATATCATTTTTTAGGTGTTTTGAATGTGGCATTGACAAAAATTGCTTAAGATAAAACTAATATTGTAACAATCAATGAGCTGCATAATTCTTTAAATATTTTGATCTCTTTATTACGTTTTATTTAAAAGCTGGTTGGGTGCTGCCAGGGAGGTGTGAGATATTCGTGTAGCCTTAAATATAGATTTGTTACCAAAATCATGTCATAAAAGCGCCGCACGGAAATTTTTTTACAAAATTATACTTAAAAATGGTTTCTTCTGCAACTTTTTAAATGCTGTTGACAAAAATATCTCAAAATTAAACTAAATTTACAACAATCAATAAGGTTAAAAGAAGTTAAAAAACCTCCAAATCGGTTACTTCAACCGAAAAGAATCTAAAAAGCAAAATATCAAAAGATCTTGGGTGGAAATAACAAAAATTAAAATTTGGATGAGCATCTCACAAGGAACACACAAAAGACCAAAGCGAAAAGAGAAATGATTAAACGAATTAAAGAAATATTGGTGAAATACGAAAAGTGATTTAAAATAACTTATGGGTAGGTTATAAAAACTTTTTCTGGACAAATTGAATTTAAAAGCTTGATACGAATATGTTAGGTATCCATTGGTACCGGCCGCCGCATGCCGTCATATTAACTTTTTGCACGCAAATGCATGCGTAAAAACACTTTACCTACTTTTTTTTTTATCGTAGAAAAACGGTAATAGTAACCGAAAAAATGTTATTAAATTCGTTACCGGCGACCACAAGTTAGCCTAAAGGCATATACTACACGAGCAATTTGATTGGTCAAATACAGGTACCAATGGGTACTAATTGGTACCAAAATATTGGTATTAAGCTTTTGGATTGGATTTGTTCATAAAAAGTTTTTATAACCTCCAATATCAAAAATATTAAAAAACATTAAAGGCGCCTACCATTTTTGACATTTATGGTACCATTTAAGCTAAAAAATTTTTCTTTAGCCAAGTGGCATTATTTTTAATAACATATGTGAAAACTTTTAAAATCTGGCCGTTTGTTTTAAAAAAAATGAGAATTGTCATACTACAACATATAATTTTACGATTCTTTTATAGCGAGAATGTCTACGAAAATAGCCAAACCCAACATGCACGGTCTAGCCGTGGCCAGAACCAAATGGTGGATAATTTCTGCTCTTATCAACGCCGGGATTGGTGGCTTCCTTTTCAGACAGTTTTATATCAAACCAAAGATGATTAAATACAAAAATTTCTACGAGTAAGTATCACGCCAACATAAAAATTGCTTTTCGGTCGTTGGGAAAGCTGTTTTGTTTGATAAACATCTTTCACACTTCACTTTTCGGTGCTAGAAAGCACACATAGTCCACCATAAAATAAATTATTTTATGTTGAGAAGAAATAAAAATATCTGCAAAACTGTAGCTTTGAAAGATTTGAACCTTATAACAAAATTTTTGGGTAATATTTACGAAAATCAAAATCTGAAAACCGCATATCAATATCTGCTTTAGTTCTAATCTAAACTTATGATTTTTTTTTGTATATTTTAATGTTTTTTTCGAATAACTCGGAAACTAAAGCTCCCACGAATTTGGACTTTATAACAAAATTTGTAGTCCATATTCATGGAAACTTAAATCTGAAAACTCTATATCGCTACTTGATTTTGTTCCAAAGTTACATTTTTTTTAAATATTTTATCCCCTTTTTCCCCCCTTTAACGGACTGAATTATTGTTTTTGTGTTTGCGGCATCCAGGAGTACCATTTAAGATTTACAAAACTTTAAAATAGCGCTTTCGGTTTAAGTGCAGGGTGATTCAAATTGGGCACTTTTATATGGGTAGTATATATTTGACAGTTATTGTTTTACCAGAGGTGCGCAACTCATATTGCCCTCTCTGAGTAAAATATAAAGACTCCTATTGATCTATATTTTTCTTTTTTTTTCTTTTTCTTACAATAAAACACGGAAATATAATCTGTTATTTATTAACAAAGTATGTACATGCTAAATGCGTATGTTTGTACCTTCTGCTTATAGCTCACTCAACACCGTACTCAACTAAAAAGCCTGTTAACTCCTACCGCTTCAGTGCCCTTTAGCCTATTGTGGCAGCCATTTTTATAACCAAATTGACAAGTAAAACATGGATTTTCTGTCAGTTTGGTGTCAATATGGCGCCGATCATAGGCCAAAGGATACTAAAACGAAAATGAGTTAACTGGCTTTTTAGTTGAGAACGGTGTTGGCTCACTTACCTCGCAAATTCAGCTATTTTTATTAATTTTACAGCTTGGTAAATGCATGTTTTCTTTCCACTTTTCTTGAGTTTTTTTCTCCGTTGGACAACGGAACAATACAAATTCGTCGAGGCACGTGTTTACAGTTTTTGATACAGCAAAATTTTTAAATCGGACGTTTCTTAATCAAAAATGTGACAGTGACACAATTATTTATTGTCAGGGGTCACCAACTATCATTGCCAACACACAATTTGTTTTTAAACATTTCACTAGCAACAGTCAAAGCCAGTTGCTCACCTCTGGTAAAACAATAACTGCCAAAAATCGTATACAGGGCCTCTAGGTACGGGTACTTCTAGCTGAGATAGAGAAAAACCAACCCCCCTTTTCGAGGCTCAAACTTCAAGACAATATTTTTGGTGAAAACCGCATTTTGATATGCCCACCCAGTGTTGTCAGGAGGTTGGAAAAAAAGTATCATTTGCAATTCGAAAAATTATCAAGTTTAGGGAAAAATTATCATAGTTTTTATTTTTGCATGACATGCGCTTAAAATGTATTGTTATTGTTGAGTGACCAAACATACTGGATTATTAATTTCAATTTCGCAAGATGTACCTACACTTTTTGTGCTTTTTGTTTCACAGTAAAGGAGAAAGTGAGAGAGAAAATGATTAGATGACCGACGTCGATCAATCGAGTTTATAGATCGGGAGTTGATGTCAGCTGTTGTTAATATATAATTGTTCTTATATGTATACACCTACTACTATTAATTCGAATTTTCAAAAATTAAAAATATATTGTTATAACCATAAAAAGCATTCTTTCTTAAATCTGTGGTTAAAACTAACGAACAGGGTAATAATATGCGTATCAGTGTAAAAAAATATAAAAAAACAGGATGGCTGCCTGTTTTAAAATGGTGGATATCATTATTGTAAGTGTACAGTTTTTTATATCAATTTTAAAAACAGTCTTTACTGTGTGCGTTTATAAGAATTATAAGAATAAATGGCGTTTAACGTAAGCAGGATTTGTTAAATTATCATAGATTTAGTGGTTGATAATAGGTCATTATTATTGATCATGTTTCACCCAGAATTATCATATATTCTGATAATTATCACGTTCCTGGCAACACTGTCCACCCATCTTTAAGCTACGGGGGATTTTTTTTGTCTGTATTTTGGGATAGAGCCTGTAACTTTTTTATTTATGAAAATTTCTTTTTGATATGAAGTGCTTTTTTATAGATCTTTTAAAACAGAATCGAGATCTTAAACTGGATTTTATCCGCCACTTTTAGTTTTCAAGATATAACGTTACCTTTTTTCTTATGGAATACCTTGTTTTTTATTTTACTTTTGTGTTCAGAATTAAATTCTAATCAAATTATGCCAGTTGTCAGCTCTTTAGAGTATGACCTGATTATTTTTATTGTCAAAACTATATCCGGCCATGGCCACCTTGTTGCGAATAGAAAATGTTGAAAATTTTAAACACTACTTAAGTAAAATATCACATATGATACATCATTTTGATTACAATTTAAAAGCCGCGGATAAAATCCAGTTTGAGATCTCGATTCTGCTGTAAAAGATCTACAAAAAAGCAATTTACACCAAAGAGAAATTTTTATAAATAAAAACGTTACAGGCGCTATCCCAAAATGCAGACTTTTCAAAAAGCCCCGGTAGCTCAAAGATGGGTGGACATATAAAAATGCGGTTTTCACCAAAAATCTTGTCTTGAAATTTGAACCTTGCAAAGGGGAGAAGAAGGTTCTCGAGTGAAATAAAAAATAATTTGCCATAAGGGCAACGGGTAGCCAAGGCAAAATAGTTTAGGTGGTTCTTGGTTCAACCTCTCAACAAGACAAAGGCAACATATGGTATATTTTTGGAATCAGGAAGAAAAGATAAACTCAAAGTGTTTGGTAATTTTGAAAAGCTTATTTTTTAAAAATTCAGAAAATGGGATAATATATAGGGTGTCCAATTAAAAAAAAAAAGACAACCTGTTTAAAAAGTTACCTATACATTTTTCGAAACCGCTTATTTTTCCTAAAATGATCCTATATAGGTATTTTTTAAAAAATCCGTGGCTCTCCCAAAAAATCCATTATTCAAGACTTTTGAGACACAGTATATACCGGGTGGGCCATAAAAAACCGGACAAAATGTTTTCGGTTATAACTTTTAAACCATACCACCGATTTTAAGGAAACAAACTGTTCCTTTCAGGAAATTGAGCATGACTTTGATTAGAAATTTTTTTTTTCCGCCATCTTAAAATCTAAGATGGCGGGCAGAAACAAACTTTACCCTTCAAAAAGCCTTGTTTATTCTTACGTTACAGAAATTATTTGGATTTTTTTATGAAGTCGTCAAAAACCTTTGATTCTGCCACGCAGAACGAAGTACGAATCATTAAAATTGGTTAAATGGTTCCCAAAAAAAATAAAAAATATCCAATCAGTATTTTACGGATTATGCGATTGCCGTCTCAATTCTGTCTGCATACATTTTCTCATAAATTCATTATTACTAAACCGATTTTAATTAAATAAAAAGTCTCATGACGAAAATCGACTGTTCTTTAACTACTGCTATTGAAATTTGTCGCCATCTTGCCCCTTTAAAGAGGCCTGTTCATTTATATTTTCTGTGAACTTTTAAATATTTTTTTAACTTATTCAAAAGTTCTGCTTTCGTCACGTACAACGAGGTATAAATAATCAAAATCGGTTTGGTGGTTCCCCAAAAATAATTTTTTTTCCATCACTGTTTTCCAGATTATACGATTGCCTTCTCAAATTGATACTCAACCGATTTCAATAAAATAAAAAGCATCATGGCGAAGATCAAAAGCTCTTAAAAGAAATTTGTCGCCATATTGCAACCCAAGATGGCGGACACAATTAAATTTATCTCTTCAAAGAAGCTCGTTTATTCTTAGGCTTCAAGAACCTAAAAATGCCCTTTCTCCAACGCGCATAGCTAGGTACGAATCGTTAAAATCTGTTTAATGGTTCTAAAAAAATTAATTTTTGTTTTAACCATTGTTTCCTCATAGACTCATTATTACTGAACTGATTTTGATAAAATAAAAAACATCATGGTAAAAATGGATTTCTCTTTAAAGATCGCCATTGCAATTTTCCACCATTTAAAAAAGCCGCTCTTTTTTTTTTGTTGCGAATAATTTTTTTACCTTTTTTTGAATTTATATTAATTTTTTAGGTTTGCCATGCCCCGCGCTAGGCATAACGAAAATCGCCTTAGCAGTTCTTAAGATATCAGGGTTTTCTTTAACGATTGTTTGGATTTTACACTCTTGCATCTCTGCATTGATTTCTTTATGAAATCATTCTTACTACACGGATTTTAATGAAATACAAAGCATCATGGTAACAACCGATCGCTCGCAAAAATCACGAAAGAAAAATGCTAGTTATACGCGACGGAGCGATTTTGAAGGATCAAATTTGATTTTGTCCGCAATTTTGGCTTTACAAATTACGACAAATTTCAATAGTGGCCTTTAAAGTTCAATCGATCTTTGTCATAATGCTTTTTATTAAATTAAAATCGGTTCAGTAATGATGAATTTATGAGTAAATTAATGCAGACGGAATTGAGAAGGCAATCGTATAATCTGGAAAAATGTGACGGAAACATAAATTATTTTTTTAAGAACCACTAAACAGGCTTTAATGATTTATACCTCGTTGTGCGTGGGGAAAGCAAAACTTTGCTACGAATAAATAAAAATTAAAGTTTTCAGAAAATATGATTAAATGAACCTCTTTAAAAAGTCAAGTTTGATTCTGTCCGCCATCTTGGATTTCAAGATGGCGGCAAATTTCAATAACAGTGGTTAAAAAACAATCAATTTTCGCCATGATGCCTTTTATTTCATTGAAATCGGTTTTCTAATAATGAATTTATGAGAAAATGTATGCAGACAGAACTGAGACAGCAATCGCATAATCCGTAAAACACTGATGGAAAATTTTTTAATTTTTTTGTGAACCAATTAACCGATTTTAATGATTCTTACCTCGTTCTGCGTGGCAAAAACAGAGCTTTTTTACGAATTAATAAAAAAAATCCAAAAATCTTCCGTAACATAAAAATAAACGTGGCTCTTTGAAGGGTAAAGTTTGTTCCTTTCCGCCATCTTAGATTTTAAGATGGCGGACAAAAAAATATTGTTACTCAAAGTCTTGCTCAATTCCCTTTAAAGAGTAGTTTGTTGCATTAAAATCGGTAGTATGGTTCGAAAGTTATAACGGAAAACATTTTGTCCGCTTTTATTTATATTTATATATATATATAGATAATGTATAGGGTGGCCCAAAAAATCTTGCACACGTTTAAATTTGCTATAACTTTTGATTGAATAGCTCGATTTGACATGAGACTTTTCCGATCCGTTTCAAAATTTGATATTTCGCAAAAATCCAAGATGGCGGACCGTTTTGTGCGGCACTGGAACAAAGCCTTATGTATGTTTTCTATACCAAGGCATTACTTAATTAAATCGGTTAAGAGATAAGAAAACTATAAACCTCTGAAATAAGTGGTTTTTGACTCTGACATTGTCATTTGCAAAAAAAATTGCAGTTTTTGCATTTGCTTTCACTTTTGATCGGATTAGTCGATTTTAAACATTTTTACATTTTCGGGTGAACAAAGCTTGCGGCTTTGACATTTTTCGAACATCCACGATGGCGAATATCTTTAACACGCTTTAACCATTGGGTAATTTCACTCCCCTAAAAAAGTAACAAAACAAAATTAAGACCAAAATTTTAACTTGTAATAAAATTTAAAAAAATTGCAGTGGTTTTAACCTACTGATTTTTTAGCTAGACTGGCGTGGTTATTTGGCCGAGCTTAAGCTGCGTTTACTTTGTTATTAATTAATTAAAATTATATTTTTCATAAAATTTTTTGCACCCTTATACTTTTAAATAAAAATAACCATTAGTTAACGTATAATAATCAAGATCAGGCTACTCAGATTTTCTAAGCTGATCCCCATGTGTTCTTAAGAGAGCACGCGAATCGTTACGCCATTTATTAAAAGCATTGGTAATGTTTCTGTGGGGCAAACTTCGATGGGCCTCTGTGATGCCTTGACACAGTTCTTTAATGTCGCCGTAGCTGCGGCCATTTCTGTACACTTATTTTTCTAAATCTCCCCAATAATGGCTGTCTACCAGATTCAAATCGGGGCTGTTAGCAGGCCACTCAATGGGCCTAATAAAATCTGCGACATTTTCCTATATACAGAAACAGGCAAATTTTAAGCAAAGGGACATTTAGTTTATGTCACCATAGTAGTAGTAGTAGTAGTAGTAGTAGTAGTAGTAAGGGGGCGACCGCAGGCCTGGCAACTAGGCCTCTTCATGAGCCCTTTCTGCCATACCCCGTCTCGCATCCTTATCCTCCCACTCCCTCTACATTTCTTGCCTCTCTCTCTCTCTCCGGGCCTTCCCGCCTTCGTTACGAAAGACAGCACGTCAGCCCATCTTAGAGAGTGTAGCTCCTCCTCTTCTATTGTGGGGGCACCCCATGTCTGCTGCCTCAATCTGGCGTACCCGTCAAACTCTCCTATCAGGTGCACCGCTGATTCCTCTGCCCACCCACATGTTGGGCAGGCGGAGTCGTCCAACACTCTGATGCATGTCAAGTGCTTGCGCAGCCGATTATGCCCTGTCAGCATTCCTACTAACAATACAATGTCCTTGCGAGTCTTTCCCAGGAGCCATTTAGTTCTGGCTGCGTCTGGTCCACTCACGAACAGTTTGGACTGTCTGCACTCTCGCTCTTCCCTCCAGGATGACTTCAGTTGATCGCTCGCCCATTTATTGAGCTCGCTCTGCACCTATTTTCTGGTGATTCCCAAGAGCGGTTCCGGTCCAATATATTGGGTTTCGGCACCAGCTTTGGCAAGTTCGTCCGCCTTCTCATTCCCTGGTATTCCCTCGTGGCCCGGGACCCACATCAGTGTCACCCTCTTGTCTTCAGCTAATGTCTGTAGCGCGTTAACGCACTCTTCCACTAGGCTACTGACAATTTTTGGTGAACTAAGAGCCTTGAGGGCAGCTTGGCTGTCGGAACATATGCAAATGTCCCTCCTGCTATTTCTGACCTCTGGTAGGGTTGCCGCCATGATAATGGCGTATACCTCCGCCTGAAAGACCGTAGCGCGCTCGCCAAGCGGATAGCTTTCTTGAACCTCTAGGTCTTCCGCATACACTCCTGCGCCTGTTGTCTGCCTGGCTGACAGTTTTGATCCGTCAGTGTAGCAGACCGTCGCGTCTCTGCCTAATTCGTTTCGGAATTCTTCTCTCTGCCACCAATCCCGTTCAGGTATTGTGACTTTGTACTTTTTGTCAAACCTCCATGGTTTCGAAGGACTCCCTACTGGCATCTTTAGGAGAGGCAACTCTTTTGTTACCAGTTCCTCGATTGCCAGATGACCCACTTTTTTCCCCTCTGCCCTTCCATAGGCCCTTGTCTCTCAGTCGTAGGTGCGTCGCCATCGCTTCCTTCTTGATCCACGTTGGAAGCGAGGGGAGACCTAAGATGGTTTCCAGGGCTCTAATGGGGGTAGTCCTCATTATGTCACCATACTTGATGATCAATTTTTAATTTCTTAACCGATTTAAATTAGTGATACCTTCATATATGCAGCAGGGAGGGAACTTTTGTCGCATTAATTTAGATTTTGTGTAATATAGGTAACAAACATAATTTTTTTAAAAAATGTTCGCCATCATGGATTTTTGAAAACTGTTAAATTTTGAACTACAACATAAAGTCTTGTACTTCTATCTAAAGTTACAGCAAACAACTCCACTCAATATAAAAGCCCGTATTTTTTTTATTTCTTAACCGATTTAATTATGTAATGCCTTGGTATAGAGAGAATACATAAGGCTTTTGTAACAATGACCTAGATTTTCTCCAGTCCCGTACATATTTTTTTGCAGGGGGGTGAAAATATCCCGTTATTTAAAACGGTCCGCCATCTTGGATTTTTAGGAAATGTCAAATTTTGGACCGGATCAGAAAAGTCCGATGTCTTGTCTTTCCAAAAAGTCAAAACATTTTAAAATCGACCGATTCGATCAAAAGTTACAGCAAATTCAAAAATGTGCAAGATTTTTTAGCCCACCCTTTAGAAGTTGCAGATCGTTTTGTCTAATATTTTGAATATCTCAAAAACAAAATCTTCTTACGCCATCTATGCTTATTTTAGGAACTACGACATCGATAAAGAGTTCGAGTGCATGCGATCCAAAGGGCTGTTTGATTCTTGTTAAGAAATTGATTATTTGTAAAAATAGTTTTTATTAAAATATACCTATTATAAAAGCTTGCGTATAACTAGAATTTTTTTAAGTCTAATAAAATCTATAAAAATTGCAACAATAATGAAAGGCTCGGTCCATATTAAACATAACAGCAAGTAATATTTAGTTTTTGCATTCAAATGTCCCGGTAAGTTTGATATGTACTGGCCCAGAAATATTTAAAATTAGTTTAAGAAAACTATCTAACCCCCACAAATTGTCGTTTTTTTTCTGGCCAAAATCCTGCACAAATTTTAACTAGGGGAAAAAAATGTATTACCCAAAAAAAATACTGCAGTATCATCAATGGGAGTTCCTATCCATATTCCGAGAAAAGATAATAAAAGCGAATGTAGGATAGGCAATTTAGATATAAATTTTCTTAATAGAGGAAAAAATTAGAACCCAAAATTTCATCAGCAAGCTTAGGAAGGTCCACCGTTTAACATACTAAAAGTCCTCATTTCTAACCTCCAAAAAAATTAAAGAAAACAAGCAAAAATGATGCCAATTTGAACAATTTCTTGCATATTCCTTTTTAGCATTTTCATCAAGATTTTTTAACCTAAGAGTACTAAACTTGGCAGGGTTGATCTAAGAGTAATGACCTAAATTAAATCATGAAATTAAATTTTTCCAGTGGCGTAGTCCGATTTTCTTAACTAGAAAATTTCAAAATGTACCAAAACTGTTTGATACGCCACTGTACTGACATATACAAAAAAGGCCGCGGATTTCCAACGACACCTTCCGCAAGCTGCTTCTAGTAATGACAAAAGAATTTTTTTAAATCAAAATTTTTTATATTTTTTTTAGTAAAGAACCCTGCACAAATTAGTGTGTGTGGTTGTAGTACTCGATCAACAAAGCACAAAAATAAAAAAAACGAGATAGGGAGCAGGATTACTTTCCGAGATATGGAGCTTTAAAGTTGACGTGTTTTAAAGCTATATTTTTGGACATGGTCCAAATTTTTTTTTCACAACTTTGTTGATTAGCGGCAAAATAAAACGATTCGTTTCTCTATTGTCCTGAATGAAATACCCTTTCCATCCATATAAAAATCACTGATTTGTATATTTTAAAAACGAAAGAAAATGACTGTATTTAAAAAAATGAAAATTTTTATTTTCTTTAAAACAAACGGCCAGATTTTAATATTTTTTATATATGTTGATAAAAATAATGCTAGTAAGCTAAAAAAAACATTTTTGCTTGAGTGGTACCATTAATCAGGAAAATGGTAGTTACCTTTAATGCTTTTTAATATTTTTGAAATATTGGTGAAATACGAAAAGTAATTTAAAATAACTTATGGGTAGATTATACAAATGTTTTCTGAACAAATTGAATTTAAAATCTTGATATGAATATGTTGGTACCGATAGGTATCCATTGGTACCGGTATTTGACCAATCAAATTGCTCGTGTGTTATATGCTTTTAGGCTAACTTGAGGTTGCCGGTAACGAATATGATAACATTTTTCCGGTTGTTTACACTGTGTTCCCAATAGAATGCGTAAAATTATCTAAGAGCAAATGACGTCGTTTCTTAAGCAAAAGTTTGACGTTGTCAAGCCTACCTTGATTTTGTTTTTAAATACAAAGCCGCCGCATGCAGTCATATTAAACATATCTTAAGAGTTTTAACTTTTTGCATGCAAATGTATGCGTAAAAACCACTTTTCCGCACTTAAGTAGGAAAAATACTTTACCTACTTTTTTTTTCTCGTAGAAAAACGGTAATAGTAACCAAAAAAATGTTATCAAATTCGTTACCGGCAACTCCAAGTTAGCCTAAAGACATACCACACGAGCAATTTGATTGGTCAAATACAAGTAACAATGGGTACTAATTGGTACCAACATATTGGTATTAAGCTTTTGGACTGGATTTGTCCAATAAAAATTTGTATAACCTACCTATAATATATTTGAAACCACTTTTCGTATTTCTCCAATATCAAAAATATTAAAAAATATTAAAGGCGCCTACCATTTTTGACATTTAAAAATTCAAGCTAAAAATTTTTTCTTTAGTCAAGTGGCATTATTTTTAATAACATATGTGAAAATTTTTAAAATCTGACAGTTCGTTTTAACGAAAATGAGAATTGTCATTATTTATAAATGGTCGTTTTCTTTCTTTTTTAAAACTTACAAATCAGTGACTTTTCTGGTGGTACCAAAGAAACCATACAAAAACATTTTTATATGGGTGGAAGGGGTGTTTCATTCCAGAAAAATAGAGCTTCGAATCATTTTATTTCGGCGGTAATTAACGTTGTTGTGGAAAAAACTTGGACCATGTCCAAAAATATAGCCTCGTTTTTTTTTGTGCTTACATTTAGCCGAAAGCGATTTCCAATGTAATTTGTGCAGGGTTCTTTCTTAAATGAGAGATCCAAGGTCCCCCTACTCTTATAATACCAATTTTGACTTTAAAAAATTCTTATTTTATTAATAAAAGCAGTAAATACAAGCGGAAGGTGTCGTTGGAAATGCAATTTTATCTAGTATAAGATCCAGTGAAAAGCGGGTATATGTCAGTAACTGTGGCGTGTCAGTTTTGGTACATTTTGAAATTTTCTAGTTAAGAAAATTGGACTACGCCACTGGAAAAATTTAATTTTTTGATATAATTTAGGTCATTGTTCTTAGATCAACCCTAACATGTTTGGTACTCGTAGGTTGAGAAATGTTGATGAAAATGCTAAAAAGGTATTTGCAAGAAATTGTTCAAATTGGCATCATTTTTGACTGGGTTTTTTCAATTTTTGTGTTAGGAGTGGGTTTAGCTACACTATCAGTATTTACTTATTGATAGAGAATTAAATTCGCAACATTTTTCCTATTTGTCACTTTTGACAGTCACTGTTTAGGAGTTATCCAACAAAAACGCTTTTTTGGGTTCTCATTTTTCCCTTTATTTTTCCTATGTAGCTTAGCCTAATTTTTGATTTCAATTCTGTGTTATTAATATAAAGGGATTGTTTTTAAGATTTCCATCAATGCTACTGCAGGGTCAGTCCATATCAAGTCAACCAGGGTATTTTACCACACCATCTCCGATGTTGATGATTTTTAGTATACATGTTTTTCCTACCAAAAAACTGGAAAATCCAAAATTTCAGACTTTTTTGACCAGTTGTTTATTTTGAATTAATTTTTGAAAATCGAAAAAGTCACTTATTTGTCCTTAACATGTGCGCACAAAATTAGGGATATCCAAAGAACCACTTATAATAGAAAAGTAGGTGAAGGTTCATTTTAAAGCTCTTATAAAGACCTTTCATATGAGAATATTGCATAACATATATTGAAAAAAAAAAAAAAAAAAAAAATTTTTGATTTTTTTTTTTGAAAAATTTTAAAAAGGCCATTTTTAATTTTTTTCAAAAAATTATATTATTTTCTTTAAAGTGTTATTAAACTATTCACAAAATTTTGAGATGGACAAATCATGGGTTCAATGTGAAAAAATTTATTAAAAATGTCACATGCATGAAAAATCGCCTATAAAATGTACTTAATATTTTTGATATTTTTTTTGACATTGAACCCATCATGTCTCCATCATGAAATTTTGTGGATAATTAAGTAACACTTTGACCAAAATTATATATTTTTTTCAAAAAAATTAAAAATGGCCTTTCTGAATTTTTCAATTTTTTTTTTCAATTTTTTATTTCCAATTTTTTTTTTTGTTAAAATTATGTTGTGATATTTCATAAAAAAGAGCTTCAAAATGACTTTAAAATGAGCCATTTATTACTTTCCTAGTGTAAGTGGTTCTCGAGATATTGCTAGTTTTGTACATTCTTGTTAAGGTCAAAATGCTGACTTTTTTATTTTGAAAAATTAAAAAAAAAAACTACGAATCAAAAAAATCTAAAAATTTGCATTTTCAACTTTTATGGTAAGAAGAAAATATATACCAAAAATCATCAAAATTGGAATTGGTCGCGTAAAATTTTTGTGATTTTTTGGTTGATTTGATATGGAATGACCCTAGGGTCAGTCCATATCAAGTCAACCAGGGTATTTTACCACACCATCTCCGATGTTGATGATTTTTAGTATACATGTTTTTCCTACCAAAAAACTGGAAAATCCAAAATTTCAGACTTTTTTGACCAGTTGTTTATTTTGAATTAATTTTTGAAAATCGAAAAAGTCACTTATTTGTCCTTAACATGTGCGCACAAAATTAGGGATATCCAAAGAACCACTTATAATAGAAAAGTAGGTGAAGGTTCATTTTAAAGCTCTTATAAAGACCTTTCATATCAGAATATTGCATAACATATATTGAAAAAAAAAATAAAAAAAAAATTTTTGATTTTTTTTTTTGAAAAATTTCAAAAAGGCCATTTTTAATTTTTTTCAAAAAATTATATTATTTTCTTTAAAGTGTTATTAAACTATTCACAAAATTTTGAGATGGACAAATCATGGGTTCAATGTGAAAAAATTTATTAAAAATGTCACATGCATGAAAAATCGCCTATAAAATGTACTTAATATTTTTGATATTTTTTTTGACATTGAACCCATCATTTCTCCATCATAAAATTTTGTGGATAATTAAGTAACACTTTGACCAAAATTATATATGTTTTTCAAAAAAATTAAAAATGGCCTTTTTGAATTTTTCAAATTTTTTTTTTCAATTTTTTATTTCCAATTTTTTTTTTTGTTAAAATTATGTTGTGATATTTCATAAAAAAGAGCTTCAAAATGACTTTAAAATGAGCCATTTATTACTTTCCTAGTGTAAGTGGTTCTCGAGATATTGCTAGTTTTGTACATTCTTGTTAAGGTCAAAATGCTGACTTTTTTATTTTGAAAAATTAAAAAAAAAAAAACTACGAATCAAAAAAATCTAAAAATTTGCATTTTCAACTTTTATGGTAAGAAGAAGATATATACCAAAAATCATCAAAATTGGAATTGGTCGCGTAAAATTTTTGTGATTTTTTGGTTGATTTGATATGGAATGACCCTGCATCCTTTTTTCTGTTTATAATGCATGCAGCTTGATCTACTTACCTCACTGCACCGGTTCAATATTTTGAAAATTTTGACAAATTAGACAAGGGAAAACATGCAGTAACATTGTACGGACTGGGCTGTATTTTTCTTTTAGAATCAATCCAAGTCAACCAAATAGGGGCTGTCGAGGGCCCCCAAGCCTGCGGCCACGCCCCCCTCATTGTCTGTGGCCGCTTTGGTTCGAAGCATGTGTCCCACTTGTCGATTAATCATGATTTTTTGTGAGTCCCTAAAATCATAAATTGGTGCTAAAAATCACAAGTTTATACAAGCGCGAATATTTTGGTGGGTGCGTAGATAGAGAATACTAAAGATAGGCAGCCAGTGAGTGGAAGGGAGAATGGTCTGTTGCATTTCCACTCGTTATAAAACCCCATCAGTGAGGTGGCGCCCCCTAATAGCCGAAACGATGGCAACCGAAAATTTAGTTTCGCCGAGTAGTTGTAAGAAGGCCCAGGGGAGAGCACAAAAACTAAGTAGAACTCGGCCAATTCGAATGCCCAGAAATAAATTGCTTTTTGGGATGCTGGATTGGCAATTATTTATTTAAACTTCAATTTTTTGCGCAGATCAAAGCGAAAAGAGAAATGATTAAACGATGTTTCGCCCTGGGTAACCAGCGTGGGCTCATCAGTAGTTTCACTGGTTACCCTCCACTCTACATCATTAAACACCATCATACACTTTGATTTCCAACCTTGAACCACTTACAAATAGGCATCGTTCCGCACTGGCACTCATCCAAGTTACCTGATCGTATTCGTCCTGGCGTGTTAATTTTTTTTTAGATAGATGGCTCTTAAAGAGTAAAGTTTGTTGTTGGAACCTTCTCTTTAAAAATATTGTTTTAATGTGAGTTCTTGAGCAAATTAAAATAAGTTTGTGATACCAAAAGTTACCTTATCAGCAAAGCTATCTGAAGGAATATAAGTAAGTCGCCTTTCTTTTTACTTGACATCAAAATTTTCCAAAAATGGTGCTCACACGAAACGACCTTGACGACATCAAAAAGGTCGTAGCTCAAGAGGTAGAAGCAGCTATCGAAAAGTTTGGAAAAGACCTTTGAAGCAAGATTTGAGAGGATGGAAAGAGAAATATCCAAGCAGAGAATGGAAATGGAACATCTTAAAATAGAAACCAGAAAGTTAAAGGATCTTGTCGACAGTCAAGAACAGCATGCGCGTGCGCATAATGTTCGTATTTTTAACATGGCCTACGAAACCAACGAAAATATCTCGAAAAAGGTTGAACTATTATTTAAAAATCATATGGGTCTAAAACAGTTATCGACAAATGATTTTGTGCGATGTCACCGAGTAGTATCAAAAAAATCGGTCGACGGTGCAGTTTGCCGATCAAAACAAACGGTCGCTAGTGTTAAAGGAAAGAAAAATATTAAAAGAAAAAAATATCAATATCTCTATAAAAGAAGACTTAACCCGCGAAAGACTTAATTTGTTAAGTTCTGCAGTGCAAAAAACATCCCCCAAGGATGCTTGGTGCTTGCGTGGTAATGTCTATGTTAAATTTAATGGGGTAACACATCGAGTGAAAGACCAAGAGGATTTAGAGAGACTATTTCAAGGTTAGTGAAAAACATCTTTCGCCTATTTACTCTTATTCCTTGTGCTCTAAAACTGTCTTTATTTTTACGTCGATATATTGTACTGTATTTAAATTAAATTGAAAACTAAAAAAATCTAGAAGATTATTTTAAGAATGAAAACAAATAATTACTGTTATATTTTAATTATAAAAAAACTGATATCTTATGTGTATGAAATTTTTCAGTGTTTTCAGTGTTGATAGACTTTGCCTAGCTTTCCTTTTTCTATGTATCTTAATATCTTTCCTTTTTCTGTATTTCTTAGCAGGTTAATATTATTAATTTTTATGTTTTAATTATGGATTTAGAAAAAATTCATCAACTTTCAGTTTAATTTTATTTGTAAAAAACGACAAAACATTATTACGTGTATGTAAGAAGAAATATTTAATCTAAAGGTAATACAGAAAAGATTTTTTTTTAACATTAATAGAGTGAAGTTTTTAAATATATATTTCTTTCTTTTTGCTCATTTTTTTAAAATATTTTTTGAAGCATGAGATGAGGGTTACTATGATGAATTAGCTATCTTATCTCTGTTTACTCGTTTCTATTGCGATTTTTAATTTGACTTGACTATTTTTTTTCTTATCATTTACATTCATTTTTCATTTTCTACTCCTATCAAATTTTTCCATGTTTTTATGTGGACATATAAATGTTCGTTCGCTGCTTAACAAATTCGCTACATTACAGGATCATATAGCATTGCATAACTACGATGTTCTAGGAATCTCTGAGAGCTGGCTAAGATCTGATGTTGATGATAATGTCACGCACATAAATAATTATTCCTTTGTAAGGCTTGACAGGGCAACACATGCAGGTGGGGTTGGGTTCTATGTAAAAAATGGAATTGAATTTCGAGTAATCCATAGGGAGTGTAAGGCTTACATAGAGCATATTTGGATCAAGTTAAAAATTTTTAATAAAATCATAATAATAGGTAATATTTACAGGCCACCAGATGGCTCTGTGGAGAATTTTTTCATTGACCTTGAGGATATTTTGACAGAAATGTATACAAATTTTGACAACATTTTATGCTCGGGTGACTTTAACATAAATTTTTACAACGTGTTTTCAAACAACACCACCAGGTTAAACAATATTATGGATACCTTTGATTTTAAACAATTAATTAATCAACCGACGAGAATCACGCAATACACAGAAACTTTAATTGACTTAATATTTTACAATCAAAATGATGTTTTAGACTTTGGTGCCCTTGATATTCAAGTATCTGACCACCACTTAATTTACTGTCAGATAGATTTTCAAAGAAATGTTGAGGTAACACATAGTTTTTCTTACAGGGCTTTAAAAAATATAAATTTTCAAAATTTTAATTACGACCTTTCTCGTATATCATGGCAGACTTTATATTTACTTGACTCGGCTGACGCAAAAGTTAGTTTTTTAAATGACAACTTTTTGGTTTTGTTTGAGAAGCACGCTCCTGTCAAAACTATTTTAAACAAAAAAAGACCTTATGCTCCCTGGTTAACTGAGAATGTTAAGTTTATGCTAAAACTAAGAAATCAGGCCCTAGAAAGATTTCGATTAACAAAAAATCCCGCCCATTGGGACTATTATAAACAGCTTCGGAATTATGTAACTTCAGCAATAAGATTTGAAAAAAAAGCGTATCTTAATCATAAATTTCAAAATTGTTCCCAAAAAGAAAAATGGAGAGAATTAAAAAAAATAACGTTGCTCTGAAAAAACAAAGTATTATTCCTGATAATCTTGGCAATGTTAATGAATTAAATAATTTTTTTACCCAAGTAGATCAAAATAACCTCACACCAGATCGAGAAACCCTGAACTTTTATGAAATTCATACTTGCGCAAATAGCACTTTTGAATTTACTCCTACCAATGAGACTGAAGTATATGAAACCCTAAGAAATATTAAATCAAAAGCAATTGGCCCTGATGCCATAAATATAACCCTTTTACTTCTTTGTTGCCCTACCATTATTCCTTTTATTACGCACATTGTTAATTATTGTATTGAGCACTCTTTTTTCCCAACTTCATGGAAACATGCGCTTGTACGCCCCATACCTAAAAAATTCAACCCAGAAAATTTTCCTCATCTTCCGTGTATTTCAGTGTTGCCAACTCTATCTAAAGTCCTTGAAAAAATCATAGAAAAACAAATTAATTTATATTTACATCAAAATAACCTGCTTCCTGAGAAACAATCCGGGTTTCGAGCCGGTCATAGTTGTGTAACGGCTTTATCTGAAGTTTCAAATAATATCTATCAATGCTTAGATGATAGTAAAGCAGTGGTGCTTATTCTCCTAGACTACACCAAGGCATTTGATATGCTAAATCATAAAACTCTTTTATCTATCTTAAAATTTATTGGTTTTAGTTTAAAATCTATTAATTTAATCTGCTCTTTTTTGACAGGCCGGACACAGTCTGTGGTTTTGGGCAAAAATACGTCAGAAAAACGCAACATAGAACAAGGTGTACCCCAAGGGAGCATATTAGGTACTTTGTTGTACTCAATTTTACGTTTTTGTGACTATCACATGTACTGTGACGATACACAATTAATATTTTCATTTAAACCTTCTGATCAACGCTGTTAATTGTATAAATCAGGACTTGGCTAGGTTATTTAGAGTCTCGGGCACATCGTTTAAAATTAAATCCCACCAAGTCAACTGCAATTCTCTTTTGCAGTGATACTATTCGTACCCATCTTCTTCATAACCTAAAAATTTCAGTTAATACCACACCTATCATTTTTCAAAATTCGGCAAAAAATTTGGGGGTTATCTTTGACTATAAACTTAATTTAGCAATCATATTTCCGCCAAACTTAAGAACGCTTATTCTGCATTAAAATCATTATACTAACACCGGCATTATCTTAATCAAAGTACCAAAAAAATGTTATGTGAAAGTCTTTGTCTCTCACAATTGAACTTCTGTGATAGTCTTTATGGTCCAGCGTTAGACTCTATAAATACCAGAAGAATACAAAAAGTTCAGAATTCATGTTATATATGGAATTCGTCGCCGTCAAGGAATATCCCACAAACTTATTGACGCTATACATTTCTGTTCCATTCTCAATTCCAAGGCATCATAAAGAGCTTTTTAAACGCTCCTTTTCTTATAATGCAGCAACTCTTCTTAACAAATACAAAATTACTAATTTTTCCTACACAATAAACAGTTTTAAATTAAAATTGAAATCAATAATTTTTGATAAACAGCGAACGAACTTATAATTTATAATACAGCTAAATTTATAATATAATATAGCTAAAATGACTCTATTTCTATCACTTTATCCTCGGGATAGTTTTATTTTATTTTTAAATGTCTAAAATCATGTTTTCTTTTTTTGTCAAATTTGTGATTTCCTTTTTTTAATCTTTAAAATTTGTTGAAAATAGTACGAAATTTTTATTTTCTAAGGCTTACACTTATGTAGTTGTAGTAGTAGTAGAAAAACTAATATTGTAAAATGCTAGCTTTAAGTGCTTGTCATTAGATTAAGAAGTGCTTAAGTTAAGAACAAAATGTTTGAAAATATGGTTCTAACGGCTTAAACAGCACCTAGGTTGTAAAGCCCGGGAGGGTGCCATGGATTAATAAACGTCTTTAAATTAAATTAAAATTAATATTTCCAGTAGGATTATGCTCCTAAGGCAATTAAAAAAAAAAAGAAGTTAGAAAACCTCAGCAACTGATTTGGAGGTTGAGGTGGGATGCTCATCCAAGTTTGAATTTTCGTTATTTCCACCCAAGATCTTTTGATCTTTTGTTTTTTAGTTTCTTTTCGGTTGAAGTAACTGATTTGGAGGTTTTCTAACTTCTTTTTTTGTATCAATAATGTAATTTAAGGCAATTCAAAACGGGTAAAAAATAGCATTTTTAGTAATAATATTACTATAAGAAATTTAAATTTAAAAAATATCTAAACAAGACTGTTGTCAACAAAACGGTCTCTCTGTTAATCCAGGAAAGACAGAGATGATCCTGTTCACAAGAAAGAGGAAAATGGAGGGATTCAGAGCACCCAAGATGTACGGGAGACCTCTGACTTTGGTTTCAGAACTGAAGTACCTAGGGGTCACCCTAGACAAGGGGCTCACCTGGACACCACACGTTGCGAAATTGACCAATAATGTGCAGGCAACGATGTGGCAACTGCGTCGAGTGGTTGACCGCACCTGGGGTTTGAAACCCAGAAACCTCTACTGGATGTACACGGCAGTACTAAGACCAAGGATCTAGTATGGATCCATAGTCTGGTGGCCAGCAGTGGAGAAGGTCACTACTACCCTCAAGCTTAGGAGCCTACAGGGAACCATATGCAGAGGGATAACCGGCGCTATGAGGACGGCACCTATACAGGCACTCGAAACCCTTCTGGGACTGCCGCCGCTTCCGATCTCCGGCTGAGAGATACAGGTCAATGGAGAGGAAGAGGGGAAGCTGCGGGGCATCTTAGGATTGCCCAAATCGCCGAGAGAGAAATTCCTATGGCAGCGATTAAAACACAAAGACCAAAGAACCCCTGGAGATTTAACAAGAGGTACAAAGTAGTCATCCCAGACAGGGAACTATGGCAGAGTGAAAACCTCCGCGAACAGTTCGAGGAGAACGCCGTGATTTGCTACACCGACGGGTCAAAACTGTCGGAGAAGCAAACCACAGGATCGGGGGTTTACGTGGAAGACCAGGAGGTTCGAAAGAGCTACCCGCTCGGAGAGCAAGCCACGGTCTTTCAGGCAGAGGTGTATGCCATAATAATGGCTGCAACCATGGAAGAAATAAAGAAAGGTAAGGAGGAGCATGTTTATATATGCTCCGACAGCCAATCGGCACTAAGGGCGCCCAAGATCAACAACACCCTGGTGGAGGGGAGGAATGTGCGGATGCACTAGAATCCTTGGGAGAGGACAAACATGTGACACTTATGTGGGTACCGGGACATATGGTGGTGCCGGCTGACGACATGGCCGACGAGCTCGCGAAGATCGAGGCAAGCACCCAGTATGTAGGGCCGGAACCACTTCTAGGAACAACCAAGAGGCAATTGCAAAGTCGACTCAATAAATGGGCCAACGATGCTATGACGACCGCTTGGAGAGGAGGAACAGGATGCAGACAGACCAAGGACTTCGTGAAGGGCCCGGATGTAGCCAGACAAAAATGGCTTCTGGGGAGATCGCGAAGGGACGCTGGTCTGCTGACAGGTATCATAACAGGTCACAACCGACTAAGGAAGCACATGACCCGGATCGCGGTGGATAATGACTCGACCTGCCGGGCCTGCGGGCGGGCAGAAGAGACATCTCGACACATTATAGCGAACTGCGAGGCATACCAGAGGACGAGATACCAGGTATTCGGTTTCCCGACCCTGGATGAGGGGGATCTGCACACGCTCAAATGGGACAAAATACCGAACTTTGCAAAAAGAACAGTGAAACCAGATGAGCAGTTTGCCAGACCAGTGGTGCAGGCGGTAGATTAGGGGCTGGCTCGGGTTAGGGCAGAAAGGGACCAGGGAGGCCTACTTGCCAGGCTTCGCGCCACCCCTTCCCTATTACTACTACTACTACTAAACAAAGCAATAAACAAGGACAAAACTATACGTTTACTTTATACAAAATTTATTTTTATAAATAAGTACGACCAGGAAAAAAGTATGCACTCTCAATCAAAGGTTTGTAGAATCAACGTGCTATTGAAAAGGCGTCCGCAAATCTAAAACCTGGCGGTAAATTAAAAAATTCACGAGCACACAAAATAGGTCTGCAGTAAGTTCTTGTTACTTTTTACCTATAGATAGGTATTATGTATTTTTAAATAAACTAAAATGAACAAAATGTCATTGCGCCTCTCCCTCCCCCCTAATTTACTTTACATTAATAATTATTTTAGTTGTACCGAGTAGAAATCAAATATATAGGCAATAAAATACAAGAGCCTGGAATTTAATTTTTAACCAAAATCTTTCAAAAATCATAAATTGCAAACCTTTCGTTTTTACGATTTTCTGACAAAATGGTTTTTTTAATATAATTTTATCAAAACATTTTGCCTGCGATTTGGTGACAAAAATGGCATTTTAAGTGTCATTTTCGCATGTTTACAAACAAATTAAGCGTAAATAATTACTCTCAACTTCCCAAAACTCCATCAATATTTACGATTTTAGTTTAATGTTAACTCAAAAATTGCATTTTAAGTGTTATTTTCTCAAAAAATTTGCGGTGCATTGAAGCATGATTTTGACATCAAATTTTGGATAAATAAACAATTTTAAATTTGGTTAACACCCCCCCCCCTCTAAATTTTAGCCCAGGGCCGTGCTTGTATTGTAAGCACCTGTTTCGTTGTATCAAAATGTCTCTTTTATATCGAAACTGATTACATAGGGTGGGTCTAAAACTTTTTAAGTTGAATGTGTAGATCAAAAGTAGGTGCTTCAAAAAGACTGTGGAAAATTTTGTGGCCCATCTAATATTTACCCTATAACAACTCCAAATATCCCCAACTCGGACACCATATCAATCAGTTGAGGCACCTGCGGACCGCCCGCTCTTATCATGTACCCCGTAGTGATCGGGGGCTTGATTTTTTCCATTAATATCCATGCCATCCTCTCTTTGGAATCTTTCATCGCAAGTATGAAGTCCCTGATTTCACTGCCGTAGATGTTGTTGCCCCCGCCCTCCCGTTGAGGTTTCAGGACAAACCTGTGACAAACATTTAATTAAGTCAGCGACATAGATTTACTGATAAAACCACTAGTATTTTTATTCATTTTAAGTTTTTGTTTAGGGAAGTTCCCTGATAGGCTAAAAGTGGGTAAGGTGCCGGATGTTTTTCCTTCTGTGTTTTTAGATCGTATTTTTATTTTTTTTTTGGATTTCCGGAAATGTCAGGGACGCATGGCGTTCACGTTGACAGATCTAGAAAATCTGTTGATGCAGGCGAATGCCCGTTGGAAATTTTATAATCTCAGCCAGACATTCGAGTGTCTCAATCTTCATGTCTCAATTTTCCAGCTCGTGGACCGATTGGATTAATTCATTTATGTCTGAGAGGAAGCAATATGTTGCTTTGAACAGTGTTAGAGATGGTAAAAAAAAAATTGCTAACTGGATAAGTGGTGTTCTTGGAACTCCTTGGTTTTTAATACGACTAAAAGTGTGTTCGAAATCAAAATAAAATGTTAGGGTCTTTAAATATAGAAGTGTGTTTTTGTTTTCCAATAATAAGACAATTGTGATTTTGAAAAAAAAATTGACTTACGTCAAGTGATAAGAATTACACTGATAATGTGGTTACTATCTTAATTTTTCAGGCAAACAAATGGTTTGCGTTTGTCAAAGGTGGTACAATGGGGTGACTATGACTATAGCCTTGGTGAGATTGGCCAAATTCTAAAATAATTTAATTTTGTCACTGTGACACTTAAATGCAATTCAAGTTTTGATTCTGGGTTTAATTTGGTGCTACTGACCCATATCCAAAAACTGCTTTTAAGTGCCATTGTTACAAAATTAAATTATTTCAAATCAACGAAATGTTGCTAAAAGTATGTTTTTCTGTGTTTTCATTCGTGAAATAATCCTCTAAATACCACCCGAGCTTCAAAATTAACCAAATCATTTTTCACTCATCATGCGTGTTTTCCTTGCAAATTCCGTATCGAAGAATAAGGACCTAGTCTAGTATATCAAGGTTGGATCTCGCATACCTTTCGGGATCGTCTAGCGCCATCTGCACTGCCTGGTTCCCCGCCTCGTCGAAATCCAACCCGTACAGCCCGGTAAAAACGTCTTTGACAGCCGCTATCTTTTTCGAATCGCTGAGGAACATCTCGACTGTGCCCGACTTGGCCAGAGCTTGCTGGACCTTTTTTGTGCCGGCTAGATGGTACTGGATCGAGGGGCATTTGATTGCTTGCGATCTGTCAATAATAGCACAATATGATAGTTTAGAATGTACGAGGAACAAAACAGGGAAATGTTAAAAATCAGTATTTTGAAGCTCGGTTTATACTGTTCAAAATATATATGACACAACATTTTTGTAATTAGAAGATGAATTTTCAATCTTTGTTTGAAAGTTTGAGACAATGATGTGTTTGAAATTAACTCTGTGTTTCGGACTTCCATTGTCTATATTTTATTTATACACGACGTTTCGATCAGTACAATCTCTGATCGTCTTCAGGTGCAAACTACAATCAATTCCTAAGGCTACGTACTTATATACTGTGAGAAATCACTCAACCTTGAAGTTTAAGAAGTTGGCTCCGCCCAAGGAGGGGCTTCCAAATATTTGGGATTTCAACACTTGGTTTACTGAAAATACCCTGATTCTGCCCAATAAAGGCAGCTTCAAGGAATTTTCGTTTCTTCCAGTGTGACTCCTTGTGCAAAACCTTTGCTTCTGCCCACTTCATTCGGTGTTGTTTTGACCATGCATGTTCGGCAATTCCTGATTTCCTGGTTTCACCTTTTTGGGTATTCGTCTGATGTTCCTTAAGCCTAACAGATAGTGGTCTTTTAGTTTCGCCTATGTATGATTCACCACACTCACAAGGAACTTGGTAAATGCATTCCTTATTTTGTTTGTTCTCCGGTTTTGATTTACTAAGAAGGCTTCGAATTGTATTTCTAGATTTAAAAGCTGTTTTAATATTAAAGTTTTTCGCTACTCTTCGAATTTTCTCTGATACTCCTTTAACGTATGGGATTGTAAGGAATGCATTTGCCTGGTTTTGGTCATGTAATCTCTGTCCTGTTTGTTGAAATTTAGAAATAGTATCTGTTATAAGTTTCAGGCTGTAACCATCCTGCTGCAGATCCTTCTTAATGTTTCTTATTTCGATTTCCAAGTCATGAGAATTGTTACAAATTTGAACGGCTCTGTTATACAAAGTTTTGATTATGCCTCGTTTGGTTGTAGCAGAATGATTTGAACCTTGATTTAAATATTGTCCTGTGTGAGTGGGTTTACGATAGACTGTTGTTCTGATGTCGCTTTCTACTCGTGTGACAAGTACATCAAGAAAAGGAATTTGACAATTTTGCTCCAACTCCATTGTGAATTTAATGGTGGGTCTTATGTTATTTAGGTGGTGAAGAAATTCTGAAAGTTGTTGGTCATTCCCGGTCCAGACAATAAAAGTATCATCAACATATCTCAGCCAGAGCTTAGGTTTATATGTTGCGGTATCAACCGCGTGTGATTCGAACCACTCCATGTAAATATTGGCCACCACTGGCGAAAGCGATGAACCCATTGGCAGACCGACTTCCTGAGCATAAAACCTATCTTTCACTTAAAAATAAGAGTTATGTAGGCAGCACTCCAACAACTCCATCACTCCCTCCAGCGGTAGGCTGGTACGTTCATAAAGGGATTCGTCATCAACCAGTCTCTTTCTAATAATATCTAGCGATTCCTTTATTGGGACATTGGTGTATAGACTTTCGACATCAAAACTGACAAGTCTATCCTCGGTTCCTAAAACAAAAGATTTAAGAATATTAACAAAATGGTTTGAATTTTCTACAAATGAAGCGGTCTTGCCTGCAAGAGGTTAAATAATTTTCAAAAGGAATTTAGACAGATTGCTTGTTGGAGAATTTCTGGAACTTGTAATTGGGCGTAAGGGCATTGCATCTTTGTGAATTTTGGGAAGTCCGTATAGATGAGGAGGCTTGCTATAATGTGGTGTAAGTTGAGATCTTGTATTGTCCGGAATATATCTGGAATACTTTTTCAAAATTCTATAAACCTTACTTTCGATTGATTGCGTCGGATCTTTTGGGAGAAGTTTATAGTTTCCTTTAGCAAGTACCTCTTCAACTTTCTGGTCATAGGTTTCCGTGTCCAAAATCACTGTTGCATTGCCCTTGTCTGCCGGTAAGATTTTAATTGATTTGTCCTTTTGAAGATTCTTCAACGCGGTTTCCTCTGTTTTGCTTATATTAGAGGTATGCTTAATAGGTTTGTCAATAATGGTCCTTACCTGATGTCTGAACTCGTCGGCGTCTTGTGTTGTGTGGAAGAAACGAAAATTCCTTGAAGCTGCCTTTATTGGGCAGAATCAGGGTATTTTCAGTAAACCAAGTGTTGAAATCCCAAATATTTGGAAGCCCCTCCTTGGGCGGAGCCAACTTCTTAAACTTCAAGGTTGAGTGATTTCTCACAGTATATAAGTACGTAGCCTTAGGAATTGATTGTAGTTTGCACCTGAAGACGATCAGAGATTGTACTGATCGAAACGTCGTGTATAAATAAAATATAGACAATGGAAGTCCGAAACACAGAGTTAATTTTACCTTTCAATCATTAACCTTGCGTCCCATTCTTTCTTGGTTGGCATTTGATCTGGCGTATAGGCAGACCTGTAGTACACTACGCTGATTATCAGGTCATCACTAAAACAAGAAGTAGGTAAAAACAATTACAGTGTGCCGAGATAAGTTGTCTTTCCAACAGTAGCGCGGTAATGGAGCTTTATTCACCGCTTAAGTCTTGTTTGGCACACTAACATATTCTGACTGATAGTATAGTATCAATTCTATGATTATTCCGCAACTTTCTGCAGCAGACGAAATAGAAAATGAAAAATGGCATGCAAAAGTTTGTCGCGTGTCAATTGAACAGATGTCGTTATAAAAAGAAACAATGATTCTAGAAGATCTTCCAAGCAGACCTTTTGAAGATGTTTCATCAGATCTATTCAGTAGTGGCGGAAAGCATTATATATGGGAACAAAAATCCAAGCAAGGTCCAAATTATAAATGATTTGTACAAGATTTTTGTAGACACTGGTGCCCCTGTCAGTCACACAACGGCGGACAATATTCTTCAAGAGAATTTCAAACATTTTTGAAGAGGTGGAATATTAAAAAAGATGGAATCTCTATTATATCTTTACTGGATTACACGTCATGATCAAAGTTAAAATAATCTTTTGGTCATAAAAGAAGGAACCAATTAAACAGATCATCGTTACAAAAAAAAACAATGATTCTAGACGATCTTCAGTACTGGCGGAAAGCATTACCTATATGATTTGCGTCGACTGATTGTCCGGATGTGTCAATATAGTTATAAATGTTCTGTACAAGATTTTTTGCAGACACCGGCCTCCCTGTCAGGTTTCGGACAGACAACGGTAGACAAAATTCTTTAAGAGAATTTCAAAAATTTTTGAAGAGGTGGGATGTTGCTTTTTTCCCTCCGACGCCTCGTTATCCAGTTAGTAATAGGAATGCTGAAGCTGGAGTCAAGGCATTGAAAACCCTTCTGGCCAAATGACCTCAAAATGGAATTCAGGAAAAAGAAAAATATTAGAAGGGAGTGTTGGAACAGAGAAACACAACAATGTCTTAGAAAAATATTCAGCTCAAATTATATATGGAAGACCGATAAGATCCTTGATTCCACTAATAAACACATTTTAAACACCTAGTGGCCGAGATGGAAGATGAAAGACCCCTAGAGAAGATATCAGTTTAGTTAGATGTTAGATCTATATTTAATATTATAACAAACACCGACTCTAAAGTAAAGGTTTACATGTTTGTAATGTAACGATTGGTAGCAGGGAATAGATCGTTGAGAATTTCCCAATATCAGTAACGGGTATAATAATAAACAAAACTAACCGGGTTTTAATTAAAACGATTGATAAACCGAAAACACGGTGCGGGCCAAGGTTGGCTCAACAATCTTTGGTATCGAAAAAAGTCACGATCAAGAGATTGGGGAGAAAACAGACCTGCTATGTGATCGAAAGGGACTTGAATTAGAAGTACGGACTCGTAAAGAGCTCCTTTTCGGTCAAGAAATTATCGATAAAGTCCGCGAAAGCAAAGGGGAAGCATAACCGAAAGAGGTACCCAAGGGACAAAGCGGCGAGTGAGAACAGGTAGTCCTAGCAGCGTAGAGTCATGGCAGCGTAGAAGTGTCCTAAGTCCAAATTGTGTAACGTTAAATCACCATCTCTCATTTAGGGTCACTTAGAACAACCCAAGTATTTTCGTATGTTTAGAAAAAAGAAACCGTGTGCTAACTTCATATAGTTAAAGGGCTCAGCCGTGTGCAATTGGCATCCTTAGGGGAGATCCCGTAACTCGACTCCCTAAGCAAAATCCTCCGGTATACACCAACTATGTTGACTTAAAAAAGTAAAAGCTTATAACGAAATAAACAAGATGAGTCAAGGGTAGCAAGTAGGCACCTCCCAGCTCCTATTTTATTGTGACAGTATTTCTTACATTAACAATTCGTAATCGCTGGACAACGCTCCACTTTCGTGCACCTCCGTCAAAGTCCTTCTAATAATCTTCACTTGCGGATTCAACCTCCTCAGTTCAAACTCGTGAAACCTCTGGTCGCAAATGTTGTAAGTTACGTCTTCTACCACGATCAAAATGGCCGCCGTCGGGATACCGTAGATTTTCCACGCGTCCAACAAACCCTGGGTTATGCCTGTTAAGGCGGTGTTTTCGGGTAACTGAAAAAAATTAAAAAAGCAATGTTTTTAATACGCACCACAGTCAGCGCACTCTATACAGCGAGCACAAGGCTACTTCTCGTTCTGTTTGGCTTTAGAAAACATTATAGCTGTACCACTGCTTTGGCCCAGGTCAGTGATGACATCTTGGAGGGCATTCACAGGGATCAAATGACAATTTGAATGCTGCTGGAGTAATTAAAGGCCTTTGACAGACTGGACCACTCTCTCTTACTAGCGTTATTGAATTGCATTGGATTTTCAGAGAGTGCGGTGCATCTGTCTAGAGGTTATTTGAAGTTTTAAGTCAATCTCCTCAGGGGTCCCACAGGGCTCAGTTTTTGAACCGCTAACAAGTTTATTATATATTTCCAATTCAACAGCTTTCAACCAAGTATTGTCTTTTTCTAAACCCAAATAAGTCTCAAGTAATAGTTTTTGGAAAACAGATGGCTAGGACTAGGTGAATTGATAAAATTAATATTAGGATTGGTAATGAATCTCTAAAAATTAACACCAAGGCTAAAAACTTGGTATTGATCATGGATTCATCTCTTAATTTTAATAAACATGTTTCTCTAATCATTAAAAGAGGGTTCTCAGCAATAGACCCCTATTAAATAGATATAACAAAACCGTGAAACATTGGTTCTATCGCATCTTATTGTGATTTTATTTATTGACAGTGTATTCGTAAAGTTGAGCAGCGACAATTACCAAATCTGAAGAACTCCTGCGTGAGATTGATATTTGGACTAAATAAAAGAAACCATGTTTCAGAGTTATTAAAATCCTTAGGTTAGTTCCTCCACAGTTTCTAATTTTTTTACAAAATTATCAAAGACGTTTGCTCCACAGTTCCTCATTTTGTTACAAAATTATCAAAACCAGAAAGCCATCCTATTTGATTAAAAAAATTAAATTTAGACATGAAATTTATTCTTAAAATACCAGATATAAAAATAAATTGAGTGTTCCTTCCTATAAAACCACAGCATATCGTGGTTCGTTCCTTCTTTCTAAACCTATTTAGTTTTAAAAAGCAATTAAAAAGTAACCTTAAAAGGCATTCCAGAGTAAGTATTGGATGAAAACTTTTATTTTTCTTTAAATTAAGTTAAATTAATTTAACTTTTAATTTCTTTTATACTTTACATGACAGGTTTTGGCATGTTAGACATAGATTAATTATTATTAATTGTTTTCAATTATTTCGAATAATTATTTAGTTTATTTGTTATTTATTTTTTGTTTTGTTCTCTATTCTTCTTTTTACTATTTATACCTAATTTATTTACAAAAGGTTAAGTGAAAGAGGACTGCTCCCTATTTCTCAATGGGAAAGTGTGAACTCGGCCTTTGTGTCTTTTTCTACAGATAGATTTTAGAAAATATATTGTACTAATTAAGAGCAATTTGCGATGATAAAAACATTACCAAACTAAACTTCTTGTGTGCGCTTCTTTTGAAGCGAGAAGCAAACAACAAGCTACAAGTTTTGTCAGGTCTACAATGTTTTACACATAATCCTCATTCCTCATGCCCGATGTATAGGGGCGTTGGTTGCACTACTTACGCACACCATTATTAATTATTGATACCTACTTTGTATTGTGATAACTTACGTTTTCAAGTTTGTCAAAATGTCCAAGCTCTTCCAGCACAAATCTAAAATACGAAATATATAGATTAGTTTTGGTTCTGTGCAATGAAGGTTTGGTGAATGTGATATTCCTCTACCTTAGAGCTAAATAAAAGTACAACAAAAATTAAATAACTACCCCATAAAAATGTTCTTCTATTTTATTTCAGCGAATTCAACCTTACAAACTGGTAAAGATTGATTTTATAAAAATAAGTAGAATTGTTTCTTCTATTTAAGTAGTCGAAATTCGGACTTTACTTTGCACGGTATTTTCAAAGCTCCTACTTTTTCGCATAGTTATTTGACTTTTTATTGTACCTACTTGTTATTTACCACGGACTATGGAAGGGCAGGGAGAAGAGAGTGGGCCATCTGGCGATCGCGCGACTGGCGACGAAAGAGAATGTCAGTAAAAACACCGCTTAAACCATGGAGGTTTGATAAAAAGTACAAAGTCACAATACCGGAACGGAATGCGACGGTCTGCTACACGGATGGCTCTAAACTGTCAGCCAGGCAGACAACAGGCCCAGTAGTGTACGCGGAAAACCTAGAAGTTTAAAAAAGTTACCCACTTGTCGAACACGCTAAGGTGTTTCAAGCGGACGTATATGTCATTATCATGCCAGCAACCCTACCGGATGTCAAAAATGACAGGAGGGACATGTAAATATGCTCCGACAGCCAGGCTGCCCCCAAGAATCAAGAATCAATAATTTTATTTAACCACGTTTTGTACACAAATACAATTGTAGCAAGTCAGACAAAGAGAGAAAAATATATAACATAGAAAAGTTAAAAAAACAATTGAATAAATGACAAAAAACAATTAAGTATATAACAAACGAAATACAGTTGTAGTAAAACTAACGAACATTGCTACAAAAAATGAAAAACAGAAAACTTAGTTTCTATAAGTCTTCATAACAGATTTGTATCCCTGTACAGAGTAGAATGCTTGACTCGCCGGGATATTCCTAACTTTAAGTTTGAACATTTGTTTATCTAAGGTTTTAATATTTTTAGGTAAAATATTATATCAAGTCCAATATTAAGTAAGTTTTTTTTAGTATGTTCGAGCCTAAATTCAGGAGCCCTAATAAGTTCTGCCGATTTTGTGCAATAGTTATGATGGTACCTTGGTAAAATGTTTTATTTTAATGTATTGTAACCAGCTGGTTTAAAACGTACAAACACGGTAAGGTAAAAACCTTTAAATCCTTAAAAAAAGGCCTACAGTGAGCTCTAAAACCAGCACAGACAATACATCTTATTGCCTTTTTTCGTAATCTAAATATTACGGAAGAGTCAGAAGAGTTTCCCCAAAGATGAACACCATAGGAGAGATGGGAGTTAAATAGAGCTAATAGTACACTGTTAAAAGAGTGGGTCTTCAGTCTCCTAAAAGTAAATATTACAGAAGCTAATTTTCCAAATATTGATGCTATATGCTAACTTAACAGTATTGCTATTTTTTATGTTGTTTTGTGAAAAATGTGAGATCCTGCATTTTTTCTATATTTAATTTTAAGTTCTTTTGGGTAAACCAGACTTCCTCTTTTTGAATTATCAGGTTTTTTTGATTAAGAAGGCTCACCTCATCTTTACCGCTACATCACACTAACACACACAACCAAATGTGTCCATATATTGAAATAAGTCAATTATATAAACGATAAAAAGAGGACCCAATACTGACCCCTGTGGAGCTCATTGTTTATGTCAAGCGTTGAAGATTCTACTCCCTCCACATTGACCTTCTGCCGCCTCGGTTGCGTAAGACTCAATTAGTTTTAAGCTTTTGTTTTTAACGCCGTATTTAGAAAAAAAATTTAAGCAATAAACTGTGCTAAAGGTCACCTACAACGATTTCAACCACCCTTGAGACAGTTTGTACGGCTTATTTGCCCTTAGTAAATCCGAACTGGCTCACATTTAATATTTTTTTGTCAGTAAAATACTGCTCCAACTGGATGTTTAAAATTACCTCAAATACCTTTCCAAATATAGGGACTATGGATATTGGTCGGTAATTTTCTAAAGATTTTTTATTTCTCTTTTTAAAAAGCGGAACAACTCTAGTGATTTTAAAGGATTCGGGAAGATCACAGACTCAATACATATATTAAATAATAGCTTCAGAGGTACTACCAATTGAAACAGCATTTCTTTGACGAGTTTTGCATTAATATCATAAACGTCAAATGAGCTAGTATTTTTTAGATTAGTAATTGCTTTATGGGCATCTTTCTCACTAATCACTGAAAAATCTAACAGGTCTTGAAGGTTGTTATTCGTGTCTAAAAACATTACAATTTGTTCTGCGACTGATGCAAAGAATTGGTTAAATTCATCTGCAGAGATCTCGCCCAACTCCTCACTATGAGTCAATTTGCCCCGTTCGTAGTTCACAAGGGCCCATATGTCCTTCACTCTTCTGTTTGATTCTTTAATGTATCTATTATAGGCTTCCCCCTTCATAGATTTAATATTGTTTTTATAATCCTTGTTTAGAGTGGAATAAAGATTATTGTTTTCTTAGATCATCATAGTCTGGTAGAGGAGCGCGCTAAAGCACTGCAAACACTGGCTCAAGACAAGAGGGTAAACCTGATGTGGGTCCCAGGTCATGAGGGAATACCAGGCAACGAGAAAGCGGACGGGGACTGGGAATAACAAGGAAACAGATACAGAGTGAGATCAGCAAATGGGCGAACAATGAACTGAAGACGTCCTGGAGGCAAGAGTCAGAGTTCAGACAGTCCAAGCTATTCGAAGATGGTCCGAACCCGAAAGGACTTTGGACTGCTGACAGGGATGCTGACTGGGCACAATCGGCTGAACAAACTTCTGACGCAAATGAGAGTAGCAGGAGATCCCGAGTGTCCCGCTTGCGGGCTCGAAGAGGAATCGGCGCAGAGTTGCGATGCACATTCCAGATCAAGGCAGCTTAAAAGGGGATTTCCCACGATAGAGAAAGAAGAGCTGCACTCGCTTAAATGGGCCGACATACTGAACTTCGTAAAGAAGACTCAATACATATATTAAATAATAGCTTCAGAGGTACTACCAATTGAAACAGCATTTCTTTGAAGAGTTTTGCATTAATATCATAAACGTCAAATGAGCTAGTATTTTTTAGATTAGTAATTGCTTTATGGGCATCTTTCTCGCTAATCACTGAAAAATCAAACAGGTCTTGAAGGTTGTTATGCGACTGATGCAAAGTATTGGTTAAATTCATCTGCGGAGATCTCGCCCAACTCCTCACTATGAGTCAATTTGCCCCGTTCGTAGTTCACAAGGGCCCATATGTCCTTCACTCTTCTGTTTGATTCTTTAATGTATCTATTATAGGCTTCCCCCTTCGTAGATTTAATATTGTTTTTATAATCCTTGTTTAGAGTGGAATAAAGATTATTGTAGTATTCGTCATTTTTTAAATCTCTAAGAATTTTGACAACCGATAAAATCTGTCGCTGTTTTCTTAGATCATCATAGTCTGGTAGAGGAGCGCGCTAAAGCACTGCAAACACTGGCTCAAGACAAGAGGGTAAACCTGATGTGGGTCCCAGGTCATGAGGGAATACCAGGCAACGAGAAAGCGGACGGGGACTGGGAATAACAAGTAAACAGATACAGAGTGAGATCAGCAAATGGGCGAACAATGAACTGAAGACGTCCTGGAGGCAAGAGCCAGAGTTCAGACAGTCCAAGCTATTCGAAGATGGTCCGAACCCGAAAGGACTTTGGACTGCTGACAGGGATGCTGACTGGGCACAATCGGCTCAACAAACATCTGACGCAAATGAGAGTAGCAGGAGATCCCGAGTGTCCCGCTTGCGCGCTCGAAGAGGAATCGGCGCAAAGTGCGATGCACATGCCAGATCAAGGCAGCTTAAGTGGGGATTTCCCACGATAGAGGAAGAAGAGCTGCACTCGCTTAAATGGGCCGACATACTGAACTTCGTAAAGAAGACAGGGAGGACCGGATAAAGAGTTGCAGCGAAAGTATAGCGGCAGACGGGTAAGAAGCGGGGTATGGCAGAAAGGGCCCATAAAGAGGCCTAATTGCCAGGCCCACGGGTCGCCCCTATACTACTACTCATTGTTATTTAGCTTTTAATGCAACTTTTTGGTTTATTGTAATATCGTACCTATTATAAATTGACACGCCATTGCCTACGCCAGCGAGGCTCACTGATATCGTGTTATATTCGACTTGTTTAATAAGATTATTTTTATCGGAATGCATCATATAGTCGGACCTTGTTAAAGCTAGGCTTATTTTCTGAAAAAAAGAGTAAAACAATTTTTTATATGACTATATGTAACATGTTTTAAAACACAACACAAAACCTTCATTTTTCCAAAGCAAATTGATAAAAAATGTAACGCATAAGGTTCTGGTTAGTTTATTCAGACAGAAAAAAAAAATTGCAAATTTTGAAAACGCTGAACGTTATTGGTTCCTAACTTCCTCTTATATTATTTTAGCAACACATATAAATTAACAAGAACAACTGATAGATGGCGTAAATGGTTAAAAAATTGATGCGAGAAAGCACCGATAATGCTCCATACAATCAATTATTTTATGTTGAAAGGAAATGAAAATATCTCGAAAACTGTAGCTTTGAAAGATTTGAACCTTATAACAAAATTTTTGGGTAATATTTACGAAAACCAAAATCTGAAAACCGCATATCAATAGCTGCTTTACTTCTAAAGAAATGATTTTTTTTAATATATTTTAACGTTTTTTCCAATAACTCGGAAACTAAAGCTCCCACGAATTTGGACTTCATAACAAAATTTATAGTCCATATTCATGGAAACTTAAACCTGAAAACCGTATATCCTTACTTGCTTTTGTTCCAAAGTTACAATTTTTTTAAATATTTTATCCCCCTTTTCCCCCTTTCAACCCCCCACCACCCTAGCCAAAACTTAATCAGTTCATGGTCAGCCGATAGAGGATTTTTGTACCAAATTTCGTTAAAATCAATTAAGGCGTTCTTGAGTTATCGTGTACAAAGACAACAGACCGACAGACAATGGGTCTTTATCCCCCCCCCCAATCAAATGCCTTCGGATCGCTGGTCGACAAATATAGTCGTTTTAGAACGAATGGCTTAAAAATATACGTAACTGTTTAGCCGCGAGTTGTTAATACTATTTTTTAAGATCTTTAACAAAAAGTCCCAAAAAAGCCGCGAGTTGTAAATACTATTTTTTTATATCACTAAAAAATTTTTTAAAAAAACAAGATAATAGGTACTTACAAAAAACTCGGAACACAACAACAAAAGTTTTTAGTCCATCATACCGATCGTGAAATTTTGACTTTTCTTAATTTTATCAAAAATGAGTTACTAAGGTTCCAAAACACCTTAATCGACGAAAAAAAAAAAGTTGTCTGTCTGTATACACGATAACTCAAGAACGCCTTAATCGATTTTAACGAAATTTGGTACAAAAATTCTCTGTCGACTTACCATGAACTGATTAACTTTTGGGTAGGGTAGTGGGAGGTTGAAGGAGGGAAAAGGGGGATAAAATATATTTTTTAAAAATGTAACTTGGGAACAAAAGCAAGTAGCGATATACGGTTTTCAGATTTAAGTTTCCATGAATATGGACTAGAAATTTTGTTATAAATTCGTGGGCGCTTTAGTTATTTGAAAAAACGTTAAAATATATTGTAAAAAATTATAAGTTTAGAAGTAAAGCAGCTATTGATATGCGGTTTTCAGATTTTGGTTTTCGTAGATATTACCCAAAAATGTTGTTATAAGGTTCAAATCTTTGAAATCTACAGTTTTCGAGATATTTTCATGTCCTTTCAATATAAAATAATTGATTGTATGGTGAACTATCCGTGCTTTCTAGCACCAATTTGTTTTCATTGATAACCAAAAAAGACATGGTTTGGTTATTTGAGAATTACATCAATCGTGTTTTTGGTGATGGTTTAAAAAAGCAAGTTGTTTTTTAATTTCTGGGATGCGGGTAAAAATATTTTTTAGATATGAAAAATGAAAAACCGCTAGACAAAGTGGTATACCTATGAATGGCAAGCGAAGAGGGACCAAGCCAACCAAAACCCGCAGCGATCGTGTTGACTTCCACCTGTTTCCAACCGCAATGGATCATTTTCGGATCGGGACAGGACGAATCTAACATTAAATCATTTCGCACTAACCCTAAGCTTAATGGCTAAATGAAAGAGAAAAAATGAGAAAAACTAAAACATTAATGCACTACAGAGCGATCACTTAAATTCTAAAACATTTGAAAGATAAACTAGCTAATTCAGGTTGTCCAGCAAAAATTCATTAACAAACTCCCGGTTTTTCCTGGCGATTTTATACTATTTTCCGGTTCTTTTAAACTTTTTTGCAGCGTAAAATAATTTTTTAAATACAGTATAATCAGATTTCGAGTTGCTGATAACAATAACATGCTTTAAAAGCGCCGCACGCGAAATATATAGAAATAAAAAACCAGAACCGCCACAGCTTTGGATGTAGTGGCTTACTGAATGGAGAGCGATCTGCCCCGGGCCCCCACTTGTGTTTCCCACACACAATTATCCAAATACCTACTCTAAGATAATCCGGTATTCTGTTACGTACAATATCCCTCTCAGTCTGAAGTGCTTACATCTCTGACGCTAGCAGATCAAAGTGAGCAGAACAATTTTTTTTCTAGTGCATAATTAGGTGCGAATTAAGTGCCCCATTTAAAAATTTATGGCTCCTTTTTTTTAAATACAGCATGTTCTGCTAGCTTCAGATGAACCCAGCCGAGCCATGCATTAAAAATCATCGGAATCAAAATTATTATAGTGCATAGTAAAGTGCTAATTAAGTGCCCCATTTAAAAATTTAAAACTTTTTTTTTGCATGCATTAAAAACCGTCGGAATAGAAAATGTATTGGTGCATAATAAAAAGCTAATTAAGTGCCCCATTTAAAAATTGAGTGCCCCCTTTAAAAAAAATATATAGCATGTTCTGCTGGTTTTTAATGCATTGCTCTGACGAGTTCACCTCAAGCTAGCACAACATGCTATTTTACAAAAAAAAAGTTTTAAATTTTTAACTGGGGCACTTAATTAGCACTTTACTATGCACTGTAATAATTTTGATTCCGATGATTTTTAATGCATGGCTCTGCTGGGTTCATCTAAAGCTAGCAGAACATGCTGTATTTAAAAAGAAAGGAGCACTAAATTTTTAAATGAGGCACTTAATTAGCACCAGAGCCATACATTAAAAATCATCGGAATCAAAATTATTACAGTGCATAGTAAAGTGCTAATTAAGTGCCCCAGTTAAAAATTTAAAACTTTTTTTTGTAAAATAGCATGAGGTGCTAGCTTGAGATGAACTAAGCAGAGCAATGCATTAAAAACCGTCGGAATAGAAAATGTATTGGTGCATAATAAAAAGCTAATTAAGTGCCCCATTTAAAAATTTAGTGACTTTCTTTTAAAAAAATATATAGCATGTTCTGCTGGTTTTTAATGCATTGCTCTGACGAGTTCACCTCAAGCTAGCACAACATGCTATTTTACAAAAAAAAAAGTTTTAAATTTTTAACTGGAGCACTTAATTAGCACTTTACTATGCACTGTAATAATTTTGATTCCGATGATTTTTAATGCATGGCTCTGCTGGGTTCATCTAAAGCTAGCAGAACATACTGTATTTAAAAAGAAAGGAGCACTAAATTTTTAAATGGGGCACTTAATTAGCACCAGAGCCATACATTAAAAATCATCGGAATCAAAATTATTACAGTGCATAGTAAAGTGCTAATTAAGTGCCCCAGTTAAAAATTTAAAACTTTTTTTTGTAAAATAGCATGAGGTGCTAGCTTGAGATGAACTAAGCAGAGCAATGCATTAAAAACCGTCGGAATAGAAAATGTAATGTAAATGTATAGCATGTTCTGCTGATTTTTAATGCATTGCTCTGACGAGTTTACCTCAAGCTAGCACAACATGCTATTTTACAAAAAAAAGGTTTTAAATTTTTAACTGGGGCACTTAATTAGCACTTTACTATGCACTGTAATAATTTTGATTCCGATGATTTTTAATGCATTAGTATTATATTATTATTATAATTTTATATATTCTCTATATGCCCTGCTGCACTTAATTAGCACCTAATTATGCACTATAAACAAAATTGCTCTGCTCACCTTACTCTGCTAGCTTCAGAGACGTGAAGTGCTTCAACCGCAGACTTTCTATTTCAAAAATAAATCAAAGTTATAGTTTACTTTTTGTTTAATAATTTGAAACAATATGTGTAGAGAAAAAACTGACAAAATTGTCAAAGATATAAAAATCTTACACTTGCTTATTTATTACTCAAAGAAAGTTATTGTTCCCAAGGTTGAAACCCTAAAAAATATATTTTTGATTTTTTTAGTTTTACCATCACTTTATTTAAATCAACCATATTTCTGAATATATTAAATTCATTATTTGGTAATAAAAATTAATATTCGTCTTGGAGTTCTTTAGATTTTCTTAAATTTATTGTAAAATATGAGTTTTGCGATTCAGTTTCAATTCTGTTTTGAAATCTGAAACTATTAAATTATGCATTTCAAACGCTACATGTGAGCGCACTTTTTCGAAATTAAAATTGATTAAAAATTATTTGCGCTCTACAATGAGCCAAGAATGGATAACAATTAAACTTTGGCGATTTAATCCGTTGAAATCGAAGTGGCTAAAAACATCGATTTTAATTTTATCCATAAGTTATCCAAGCGTTTGCAACGATAAAATGTAGAAAACAAAAGGTTTATTTAAATTAATTTTTTCAGCTTTTTTTAGTTGGCTTAACTTTCTTTTTTGTAAATACGTACCTGTAAATATCATATTTATACACATTTTAGGATCTAATATTGTGCTTTTGTCAAATAAAACTAATATAAGTACATAAAGAAAATATTTTTTTTTTTAGTGTAACCTTATTTGTTGCTAATAAATAAATAAATAAATAAAAAAAAATAAAAAAAATCCCGCGGGCAATTTTTTGACATTTTAAGCAAAAAATTCTTTAAAAGGTTTGATCTCTTCCACGTTTTTTGTAAAATATTTTTTAAAAAAGTGGGTAGCTGCCAAGGGAGGGCCTGGACAAGCTAATTTAAATGGTCCAATTTGATGATTGGTTAAAAATAGTTTTAATCTGCCAATTAAAAATAAAAGAAAGTAAAATTTGCACGCTGGTTGTTTTATACAATATGGGTAAAATTCCCGACTTTTTCTGGCTTCATGAAATTCCTGGCTATTTGCTGGACACCCTGTAATTATTAATACCATCCCATCGACTGCAACTCAAACATATTTTTCCTTAAAAATATGTATTCGAAATTGGTGGCTGGTACTCTTACAAAAGCCTAACAGTTCACTAAGGCCTCAAATATACACCTAGGAAACTAAAAATTCTGCAATTACAAAACTTGATTAAGGCTTGATGTTAGAGAAGGTTACAATGTTAGAATTTTAATGATTGCACTTCCCTCCAAATGTATGGGGAGCATGCATATTTTTGGTAAAGATAACAAAAGGACTTTTGTAAACTGAAATTACATTTTTATAAAGGGTCTTTCACCAGCAATGTGGGGTACAATTTCTGCAAAAAGTTGTTTTGCATTTCAAAAATTTCATTTTAGATTTGCCAGACATTCTTGAGATATTTTCTTGCATTGCTTGGTATATTATCCAGCATATAGCTTATTGTTATTGTCAAGCATTGCTTGATATTGTCTAGCATGTAACTTAACTTTTATTTTTACAAATTCTACACCAGCTTGAATTTGTTTAGGAAGGTAAACTCCGAAAATATTTTTGCAAAATAGCAGAGAATGTTATACAGATCTAAAAATTAGCTACTTTGTACATTTTTCTCTGAAAATTTTGGACATGATGTATCAATAATTGTTTTCTACATCTATTGACAAGGCAATAGGTACCAGTTTTATTTTATTTAAAATTACAATTAAAAAAGGGTATTATTTTATTTTAGAATTTCTATGCTGGTTTTTTTTATCCCTCAATTTGTTTTTATTTACTAATTTCGAAGATCTAAAGAATGCCCCACCTGCAAACCACAACTTTAGAGGGCTAAGCAGAGACTATAGGATGAAAAACATTTCTCATCAAAAAAAACTTTTAAACTTTAAAATAGGAAACAGTATTAATACTACATTTTAATCCTAAAAGTATTGCACACAAACAAATAATTATAAAAGTTAACTAACAAAGCTGATGTACTTTACAAATCTAGGAGCAAGGAAAGACATGAATACAGTAATTTAATAATTGTCTTTATTAGACCAATAATTTTCTAAAAAAAATCACAAATTCCAGCCTCCCTTTAATTATTAATAAAAAATTATAAATATGTCTTTGGATGGATCAAAAATGTTCTACAGGGCCATATCTACAACTTTACCACAACAATATTAAAATTGATGCAAAGCACAGTTTCCATTTAAAAACTGCATTATTGTTCTTTAAAAATATGATACCCACCAACCACAAAGTACTTTAAATTTGATAGAAACATGCATTTGATTCAAGGGGGGTAACCACCAAATGATTTTGGAACAGAAGTTCGCACATTTCTTGGTGATTTGTATTTTTTCTGATAATTTTGCATTTTTCTTAAGGATATCTAAATCTTAAAAGGATTTAGTGGATTTTGCCTTGATGGTGACCCCCTCAATATGATTTTAAGGTGAGAAATGGGACACAAATGTATATTTTCACTTTTATAAAGTGATAATTAGTTAGTTAAGCGGTACCATTCAAGAAAAGTTGGAAAATTATACTTAATATCACACACAAAGGACAAAAAATTATGAAAAATAAAGCAAACATTTATCCCAGCTATTTGCATAAAAAAATTAAGTCTTACCTGACTGATTCCTTCATCCAAAACTGTCTCATAAATTTTAAACAATCCTCCAGTAAACTCATCCACTTGTATTGTGTCTCTCAAAGTTTCTCTTAAAAATTGTGGATTATGAGCCACCCTGTGCATCAGCTCGTTTAAGATTGTTTGAATTTCTACAGCTCTGTTAAATTCTTCTCTTGGGAAAGCCGACGGTAGAAGCACAAACGGGGCAAAATTTATCAAGTCTTCACTAAATTCTGGCATACAAAAATGAAATAAAAATTTAGAAAAATTATTTAAAAGCTATGAACTCTTATGTCCAACTCGATAATATATAACCCATAATTACCAACATGAAAATTCTCGGATTAAGCTTTAATCATGTTTAACACTAATCAGAGTGTGGAATGAGTCTTCTGGCAAACAACATTCAATATTCAATATATTACAAAAGTTATAGGTAAATTATAAGAATAGCATTACACAACTAATTACCATAGTTAGTTTATAAAATTTTCTAATAACAATTTGTAAAAAAAAGGAAAGACATAACCTAGATGTGAGAACATCTGTGTGTGCCTGAAAATAAATGATTATTGAGCTTTACCCCTAAATGCAAAGAAAGAAATGATAGAAAGACAAATAAAACATATTTTAAATAAATAAGAATTTTACAATTCAAATTTAATTCTATTCTCATTTATGTAATCAATTAGGTATGTGTTTATTAAATTTTTTTAGTGATTTATTTTGTTTCACTTTATTTGGTAATCATAATATTTCGGTGCCAAAAAAGTACAGAATGCTGACTCAGACTTCGATTCAACTTGGTAATACCAGATGTTTATTTTTGTTTATTCTAGTAAAGTAATTATGTTTTATTATAGTCGGTTTTGAGTAATGTTTATGAGAAAGATATGTACATTAGTAACTAATCGCGATTAAAGCCTAATCGGGGAATTTTTGCATTGGTGGATAGAGGATTATTGTTATAAAAAGCCCACCTAGAAGCACACTCACCTGATCTTGACCGAATACCAATGCCATGCATAATAGCCCAGTCCTTAGCTTTAGGAATGAGTTCTTTCAAAACTTTCTCATTCAATGGAATAGGTATGCAGCTTGGTAACCTTGGAATGTTTTCGGTCATCTTTTAACTCGTCTTTTAAAGATTCTTGTAAGTAGCAATAGTTATAGGATAGCTCTGTTTAAATTTTCCCTCCTTTTTTGATAATTCCATAGGTTTTATCCACTTGTGCGGCAGCAGAAAAGCTTTGAGAAACAATTCAAAATATCAATATAAAATAATATATCTTGAAAAATATTTAGTTATTTTCACTTACCTGTTTTATAGAATTTTATATCATTTGCGTTATCTCCTTGGATAATTGTGTAAACTAGACAATGTTATGTTTGGTCAGGATTTATGAAAATTTTGTGATATAAAAACTGATAAATTTTGAACAATTCAAAACAATTCCAAAGGTTAGGTTATCTGTCAAAAATAAAGGGTTTTTTTGCCAATGCGGCGAAATAAAATAAAATTTATGCTGAAAATTGCAAACGTATTGCAAAGTTTTTATTTTAAATATATGGCAATTATGCCAAAGTTGTAGCCAAAATATAAAATCAACAAAAGCCAAAACAAGGAAGTAAAAACAACAAAATTTACTTCCATGAGCCAAAAAGAGAAATTTGAATTTGGTGCCTCTTTAAGGATTTTCGTTTTACAATTGGTCCTGGTTCTGGTTGAACCAGAACCGCAACCGATCCTTTCGTTTTAAAACACTGACGTCACAGTTGCAACCCGGTTATGAAATTTTAGAACCAGCCTGGGAGGTTGTTACGACCCTTTGGTTGTAAACATAACCCCTAAAATTTTGCAAAATTATAGATGGTCTTTTTTTGAGTAAAATCAAAGATATCTTAATAATATTTTAAATGACGTCATTATTTTAGAACCGTTGTCAAAATTTATGTCAAAATAATGTCAACCAAACCAGAACCAATTCTTAAATCGAAAATCCTTTTTGTCACGTGAATGTTTTTGACCCTCCCTCGTAAAAACCAGCTTTTGGCCTGACCCACCTTACCACTCCATTACATTACTTAGCTGAATGGTTGTAATTTTCGTTCATGGCTTCCTAACTTCAAATCTCGCGGGTAAATCTACTTCCGCTTCCGTTAAACCACGCACTTGCGTGTTTCTTGACTTAATCAGCTGTTTTGAAAAATTTTTCAAAGAAACAATTTTACATAGACTTGAATTATTCAACAAAAGAAAAGGTAAAATCAAAGGGCAAAATAAATTTTTTTCCAATATAAGAAATTAGACCTTTCAGATTTTTATATATTGTATAATTTTGTTTTAATTTGTGACGCCAAAGTTGAAAAATAAGAGTTTAAAATTATTATTATGTAATCTGTCTCGATTTTAAAAGCCCAATTTATAGTCCACACACGTTGGGGTTAGCCAGTAACGTTGCGGGTACTGTCGTTTTAAAAACTTTCTGTTGTTGTCTTCGTTTGCGTTTCTGTCCATCAGTATAAGGTCCAGTTATAGATTAGAAACCACTGGACCCATAGTCTAGTAGAATGCGAGTCCTACTTTTTAAAGATAAACCTTGACGCCTAGAACTAACAGAAAGTTTACTACCTAGTAACTACTGGATTTTAAAATTGTAGCACATTAATAAAGAAATTAATTTACCAATTATTGTATTTCAGACCATGGCCGACAAAGTGAGCAAAGTTGTAGCCAAACCCCAGCTTAGAGGCTTGCTAAGAAACCAAATCAAAATTAACTTAATCGGTGCCTTTACCACAGCCATTACTGCCGGTATTGCCGTGAAAGTTTTTGTTAATGACCGCAGGAAGAAAGCATATGCTGAGTTTCACAAGTAAGTAAAATTAGTTTTAGATCAAGCAATGAAACTTAATAATTTTACATTTAATTTTTATTTGGAGTAGTCTTCTCCCTTATTTCCTTATTTATTTATGTTTATTTGTTTTAGGAACTATGATATTGACAAGACCTTCGAAGAGCAAAGAAAAAAGGGCTTATTTGACTCCTGTTAAATAATCATGTAGTCTTATAGTTAAATTCTTAGAATCTTTTCCTTTTTTATATAAGTTGTAACTAAGAAAATAAAACTGTAAAAAATACTTTTGTCAGTCTCGAATTAAATAAAATGGAAGAAATACAAAAAAATCTTGGAAAATTAAACTCTTGTTAATTAATTTAAAAATAAATTTTTGAAAACATTTAAACAAGAATCTGTTCTAATTTAACCACTTAAATAAAGTTGGGTTAAATAATATGTAGTTTGAGCGTTTTTTAATAAAATAAAAAAAAATTATTTCAAAAATAATTATGAAAAAGATTAGCACCATTTTTCAAGTTTTTTTGTCCCCTTTCAATTCAGCTGATTTTGTAGGGACTTTGGCGTTTCCCCCAGATTTTTGACACGAACTGTCATTAAAAACTTTCGTTCTCGTGCGCACGTGAGTTCGCGCAAGTCCTATGGCGTCGAGTTGTTATTGTTGAGAGCGTTAAATTATTTTTACCAATATTATGTGTGTTTTTAGGGACTTTTTACGCGAGAAACTAGTTGTTTACGTTATTGGGCCGTAACCGATCGTGTGCTGGACCTTCGCCCTGCGTCCCGTTCGCAGTTTCAGTCTCAAAAGTATGTCACTTAAAATGGGGTATATTGTGTTTCTTTGCCGTAAGCAAATCAATTTCCGTGTGAAAAATTAGCGAAAATATTCGGATTTGCCCAGTGGATACAGTGTCCAGTGCTAAAAGGCGTTAAAAAATATCGAATTAAGGTGATTTTTGTGGGTTTTAAGCAGTGTGTATCGCTTATTTTCGCCTTTGAACACATGGAATAACACTCCCCCGTCTGGCTTACAAGATGGCTGCGATCAGATTCAGCTTTTTATTTCTACAGTTTTTGAAGAGATTTTAGCGTTTTTACACTAAACATGCACAATTTTGGGGCTGTTTTGGCACTCTGTGTGAAAAGGGTACATTTATAGGTCATTACCCCCGGTTGTAAACCACCTAACAAAATTTTGATTAGGTGCAAGAAGTGAACACTGGTGGTGAAAATAAGTACTTTTTGCCCTTATCAACTTTTTAATTATCTTTCCTAAAGTAAAAGCATTTCCAATCAGATTCAGATAGGCATGCACCCTACTGAGTTGTGAAAGAGTTGTAATTTGATAGGCCAAGTTCTTTTGCAATCCTTTTAATGTTGGCTTTCCATTGGCGAAATTTTAAATGTTTTGGATTGTTTATGAATGTAACAAATTTTCACAAAGGGGCAAACAGAAATTATCTAAAAATGGTATTGGTATCAGTTTGCCATTGCCTTTCAAGATTGCTCACACACAGCCCCCTTAATTTAAGGGGGATGTTGCTTACATTAAAGTTAGCAGTTCTCAGGTCAGTGATTAGTAGTGAATTAAATTGATTTTATTAGAATGATATGTAATGTCAAATTAATGCAAATTAGGCTGTTTCATTGATGCTAAGCTCAGTCAACACCGTACTCAACTAAAAAGCCAGTTAACTCATTTTCGTTTTAGTATCCTTTGGCCTATGATCGGGGCCATATTGACACACAAACATTTGGTTATAAAAATGGCAGCCACAATAGGCTAAAGGGCACTGAGGCGATAGGAGTTAACAGGCTTTTTAGTTAAGAACGGTGTTGGCTCAGTCAACTTTAATTCAATGAATTGTGGCCAAAAATACACTAAAAAAGAATGTGGTTTATTGTTTTGATTATAACCTCAGCTGAATGGCCCTGATTAAATCACTAGCCATAAACCTGAAATCTGAACTACAATAGCTTATAAATTCTTAAACTGTGGATGGCTAACTGAAGCAAATTTACATAAATCCAGCCTTTACAGACAAAATCTTACACACTGATTTTTGTTTTGTTTTTGGGATTCCCATTAATAACAGGGGTTCAAAGTGTTCAGGAAAAAGTGGCCATAAATTTTATGCATCCTTGTTTTTGGAATTTAAAAATTGTGAAATATAAAGTCATCATTCAAAAACATTTTACCCAAGGTTTTACCATTTCACCCTTAGATTAAATAAAGAAATGCTTATAGAGACTTTAAGTATATTTTTTAAGTTTAAGTATATTGTATCTCGAGACCTAATTTTCAAAACCACAAGAGGAATTGATCACTCAGCAGCCAAAGCACATGAAATGTATGTTCACACTGTGACTGTGGCAAAACCAATGCTAGTTCAACAACATTCTCAACTAAAAAGCCAATTAACTCATTTTTGTTTTAGTATCCTTTGTCCATGTTTTATCTTACAATTTGGTTATAAAAATGGCAGCCACAGTAGGCTAAAGGGCACTGACAATAACTGGCTTCTTAGTTGACATGGTGTTGGCTAGGCTCTTCCATTCACCTGTTCATTTAGGCTTGTTTTCATGACTGCGTCACACCCTACATATCTCTGTCACTTTCCCTCTTCAACATTTAGAATGATATTGAATTTATTCCAACTCATTGTTTTGGTTTTGTTGGGTGTTGGCAAATTTTAATTTCACCAATACTTTATATTTTTCATTCGCACAGATTAAACAATTTAAGGTTGTGCATTAATGAATGAAGATGCAAAGAATATCAGTTCGATTGCATGGGTTGTTTTACAATTTTTTTGGGTTTTTTATGGTTTGTATGTTTCCACGTTTATTAAATTTACTAGTTTTAGTCACAATTTATAGGATAAGGCTGAGCCATATCTTTTGCATTTGATAATTTGTAGACTTTTTAAGCAATAGAAAAAAAAAGTATTCATTACATTGATAGTCAGACATGTTGCTGAATTTGGACCTGATTTTTCCACCACAAGGTCCACTACCAGTAGAAGACAGTGTCAAAAAGAAGATTATTTTACAAACATTGAAGTGATCAAAGATCAATTAATTTCTTTATTTTGTGTTAAATATATTATAAAATTTTGTAGTTGCTTGTAGTTGTTTATGGCAAAAAACAGAATTGTCTATTTATTTTTGTTTCATTTTTCAACAAAATTTGTAAAAATAAAGGGTTAAAATGCCACTACTTTTTTAAATTTTGACATTTATGTTCATGCAGATTATGGAATTAAAACTTTAGAAAATACAGCAAAATTTCAAGGAAGTTAACATTAGTTTTTTAGTGGTGCTTCTACTGATTGTTATGATTTTTAGTATACATTTATCAAAATCAGAGATGAGATTAATCCCTAATAATTCTTTTAACAATTTTTTTTTCTTTCAATTTTAGACTTTTTCCTTAAAAGTATTTTCCCCAAGACTTCCTCTGTATGGCATTTCTACTTCACATGGGGCCCCTATGGCCCGTAACGGGTCTGATCGAGTATTGGCGTGACAAGGTGTTCCATTCTATCTGCTAGATGGCACCAGAGGGTAACGCTGCAGATCTAGTGACCATCATCACCTGCGAGGGAACTTTAGGCGATCCCAAGTTCCCTGCGCAGTTTCAGAAGGTCATAGATAGGTGAGTATTGCATAGTTGCTCAAATGTTCCTAAAGTTAGCAAAGCAAAGATTTTAGGATTGGAAAAATTAGTGCTAATTTAATGCCAAGTCCCCAAATTTTGCTCTTGTACTTTCTGAGATATGGCTTGCACTGCTCTAGCTACCTGTTGTTAGAAATAGCAGTGCACCATGCTATAATAGTCCTGAAAAGTAGTGACATGGTCTAAATGGTCAGGAAAATTAAATGCTACCATTTACATAAAACATTTTTTATTTTTAAAAAAAGAGGTTGATGGTGTTTTGGGTATTGGAATAATTTAATGCTATTTATTTAGGTGCTTGTTAAATGCCAAGTCACTAAATTTTGTGCTCTTGTAGGTTCCAAGATATGGCCTGCACTGCTAGCTACCTGTTAAAGATAGCGCTGCACCATGCTAGAATGGTCCAGAAAAGTAGTAGGGTGGTCTAGATGGTCAAGAAAATTGAAAGCTAATTAAATACATTAATTTTATTGACCATTTAGACCACCCTACCACTTTTCTGGACCATTCTAGCATGGTGCACTGCTATCTGCATATCTTGAAAAGCACATTTCAGGACATGACATTTAATTAGCACTAATTTTTCCAATCATAAAATCTTTGCACTGCTAACTTTACTTATTCGATTAAGAACTAACATATTTAAGAGCCTCTAAATTGAACATTTTGAAAATGTAATTGGTTAGATAATCATTTAATGCTCCTAAGGAAATTTAGCTGAAGTCTAGTTTATTGTTGCTATTGTGTAAATTTAATGTTTGAGATTGTTAATATTCATATTTTGCTTCCTTAATTTTACACTAAATAATACTACTCAGCTCAGACATGGTGCATTTAAACACAATTCAAAGACTTAAAACTGTTTTGTTTATTTAAAATAGACAAATTTTTGGTCACAAAAATTTAACATTTGTACAGTGTTATTTATAGATAAATTAGCAATCCTGCCTTTCCACAAAATTTCTACAAAAGACAAAAAAAATAAAATTAATTAGGCAAATCAAAAGCTATAGCTTAAATATTGTGCAGGTTTTTGCTGCCCATCCCATAAACTGAGTTTTGTTATATACAGGGTGTTTCACATGATTCCTAATAGTGGTTGGTGTTTTAAATGACAATTCATTTCGCTTAAATTTGTTTAAGTTTTCCCAAAAAAATAACCAAAAATGTGCTAAAACATTTTTTTGCCTTTGACTGTACATTGCAGTTTATCAACACAGTTTGAAATATCACATCATGTTGTGGTGGGGAGTATTACTTTTTCATTGTTTTTTGTTTTGTTATAAAAAATGACATTCAAATGACAAAAATGACTATTCTTCTAAGCAGAACAACCTGCCACAGAAGCTTACCGGATTTATTCCTGTGTCCGTTACATTAATAAAGGTATGTCATTATTTGACCTTTTTATTTAGTTATGTGAATATTCAGTAATTAGTGCTTTTTGTTGCTTTATCGGGTGGGCCATAAAAAATGGTACAAAATGTTTTTCCCTATTACTTCTACGGTACTTAACCGATTTAAACAAAATGTCCCTCATTTGTTAGGTAATAGATGTAGCTTTACAACAAGTCTTAATTTTTAAGAAGCCTTTACTTTGCTGCTTTTAACAAGCCATCAACTTCTAAAATCGGTTAAGGAAATTTTGAGTTATGCTCTTTTTTCAAATGAGCATTAAACAAGTCCTGATGATTCGTCCAAACACAGCAAAAGTCTTTTTGCTCTTATTTTTTAAATTTTTACCCGATCTTGATAAAACAAACACATATTTAAAGTAAAACTTTGGCCAAAATGATTTTCTTTTAATTTCTCATATTTCACTTTTTTCCCTTTTTTCTAAGCTTATATATCCTGCAGTTTTATAAAGTAATGTTTGTTCATATTAAAATTAAGGAATTAAAATTTTTATTTAGTGCTTGCACATAAAGATTGTTAGTAATCTAGGTGCAATTACATAACTTAAGTAGGTAGCGAAAAATTCTAAATTTATACATATAATTTAATTTAAGTGACATATTTAAGATTTTTTGAATAAATAAAAAAAAAAACACATTCTGATACAAGCAAATACTTTTATCCGCCATTTTAAATTAAATTTAAGACGGCGGACTTAATTAAAGAAGTAACTTTTTTAATGCTCGTTATTTCTGGTGATACAAAAAAAATTTTGAAATAAAGACTTTATTACCAAAAAGCCATCTCTTTGCTCCTTTTAATGAGCCATCAATCATTATTATTAAGGGAATTTTGAGCAATGCTTTTTTTTCAAATGACCAAGTCTTAACAAATTGTCCAAACTCAGCCAAAGTTTTTTTGCTCTAGTTTCTTTAGTTTTTATCGAATTTTGATAAAACAACCACCATTGTGTTTGAAATACAGTACATTCTTATAAAAGTACACATTTTTTCCGCCATTTTAAAATCAAGATGGCGGGCTTCAATAAAATACACTTCTTAACACTGGTGTTTTTTTATCAATTTGTTGTCCTGTCTGAAATTGAGCACGGTCCCTAGAATAGATAAGGTCTAGTAATTTTGCCCCACTCTTCGACCTGATGACCATTAAAAAATTTTATGAAGGCTTGACAAATTAAACTAACTTTTTGGATTTTTCTTTCTTTTTGTTTATGCTATGTTGGTGCAAGACCTATTTTTTGCTTGTGTCATTTATTATAACTTTTTGTGTATAAGTAATTATAATTTATTTTTGGCCCTCATGCATTGATCTTTCACCAAATAGAAATTAAGATCATTAATTGGTAATTGATTCCGTCAAGAAACTCATGGGAGGAGTTGGAGTTAGTTCATGTTCGTAGTTCAGAAATTAGGTTATGTAGATGTTCTTTTTCCTGTTTTGGAAGCTATTTTATTTTGTACTCGACTCAGACTAATAACTAAAGAGAGACCAAACATTCCCTATTGAAATCCTCTAATGTTTACAATCCAACACCCTTCTGGACGATTATATGAACAGAAAAGAGATAGAGCAATAAAACGGCAACACTGTCAAAAATTGCTTTTCCCATTACCAGTGGCGGCGTTAATTTTAATTTAAATATATAAATGTGAAAACGAGATATAAGGTAGGGTTGGTCGGATTTTCTTATTCAAAAGAATTAACTGCCAGAACTTGCATAACCACAAAAAATAGATTTATTCAAGGATAAAGTTTAGTTTGAGGAATGTAGGTATTTATGAACAGATCAAAAGTTTACCAAAGAGCACTTTAAATGATTTTTAGGTCAATTATTCAAGATGGCTGTTATATATTTTTTTTAATTGTGCAGTATCCCACAAAACAAAAGTAAAAAAAAATATTTTCATACCAAAAAAAACGGTTAATAACCCGTTTTATAACGTTTTTGTCCAAAAAAAAAACACGCTAATAAACGGCTTATTAAGCGTTTTTTTCACTATGATAATAATGTCTCTTTTAGTTTTCTTTAGTGGAATATAAACTTTATTAATCAAATTAAGAGAACTTTTGTGATGTTAATTATGAAAATTTTAAGGCCAATAAATTTTATTCTTTACACATTGGCTGCATGTTCATTTCTGAATACAGAACACAAGGAAAATTTAAGGAAGAGGTAAAAAATTAATTACTAGTAGTTTTTCAGGAAACAGGAGTCAAAAGGCAAAAAAATAAATAATAAATATTAATGAAAATAAAAATAAGATTGGCTCAGAGTAAATATCTCCAAAACGGTTTTGTTCACATTATAGAAAGTACCCAGGTACCCATTAAAATACAAAAAATACCTGCCCCAGTACCTGACTATCAGCACTTGGTCTTATTGTCTTCTCTTGTTATGTATAAATTATAATAAATAAATATTTTACATGCTGCAAAAGGAGCAAAATTATCTGGTACTTTTGTTTCTTAAAAAAGATTAGTATTAGTCTTAGATTTTTGATGTATTAATAGTATAATCATAAGCTTTTTACGCAGTTTTTTACCTCATACTACGCCCATGACTAACGTAAAATGACAGGATCTTTCTTACCTCCGAAATATTAGTTCTGGGCTGGAATATCCGCTTTTATTGCATACCAGGCAATGGTAAACCATTTTGTTGGTCCTCAAAATAGCTTGATACAGTTCTTTTTTCACAAATAGTCACAATAAAATTCAAAAATCACCGAACAACACAAACCCCCGTTAACAACAACGCCGTCAGCTGCAACCAAACATGTCGGCATTTATTCGCGGCTCGTCGAAAAAACGTTGCCGGCTTGTGTTCTTTTTTATAAATCTCGAAATTCTACTTATTAAAAATTAAAAAAAGTTAATTATTGAGACTAAAAATTAGGACTAAGAATTAAGTTATTAGCATAAGAAAAATTATCCTATATAAAAATTTGACAAATAATCAATAATATTATCAAAAGAGCTTCAAGAAGTTTATGAATTGTTTTGTTTCTAGGGAAACCCCGCGGTAAATTGGCAACCATGTATTTTTTGGGAAATAAACATTGTGGCTGGTTGATCAGGGTAATATTGTTTACTGTTATATCTAATTTTTTTTATTAATCTGAGGTACTCGATTTTTTCCAGGCATTTTTGGGAGAGTGATTATTTTGTTATTTAGAAGGAAAGAGTTGTTTACACACTATATGCAATAAATCTGATTGCAAATTTAAAATTATAAGGTGCTTTATTTTTTTTTTCATTATTTAATGAAGAGCCTTTTCACTAAAAAAACGCATAAATGCAGCTACCTATGAGAAAAATAATGAAAGTAATATCACTGGGTATTTAATTAGGGCGAGAAGAAAAGAAATGATGAACAAATATAATTTTTATTACAAAAATAATATAACCCCAAATGTCACCCATCAAAAAAATCTATAAAGAAAGCAGGCTGATATCTTTGTGTCGTCATCAGGTGGGCGGAGCAAAAAAATTACTAGACCGTGTTTATTCTAGAGACTGTGGAAATTAGATACCTTGCAAAAAAGGATCTGAAAATTTTTGACTGTATTATAAAATGTAAAACACACCACGGCTTGCTAAAATCAGTTTAGTTATTTTCTAGTTATCATTTTTTGTGTAATAAAGTTAAATATATTATTATAGTAATCTTGTAAATTATTCTAATGTTGTAATAAAGTTAAAATAGTTAATCAAAACTATGTATTTCAATTATGTATGTATGAATGTATGTTTTTTAATAAGTTTTACATAATTCAAAAATAACTAAAACACTTTTTTAATAAACCGTGTTTTAGAGTCAGGAAAGCACAACTTGTTAATCAAGGTAATTTTGGTCAGGACATTGAATAGAAAAACATCGGAGTTAAGAAGTGTGAGTACTTTTTTGTAGTCCGCCATTTTGGATTTAAAAATGGTGGTCAAACTCAATGGCGTTTGTTTTTATCAAAAACAGATAAACATTAAAGAAATTGACTTGACTGGGTGTTTAAAGCTCATTTGAATAAAAGAGCATGACCCAAAAAACTTTTAACCAATGATAATGGTTGGGGGCTTGTTAAAAGAAGCAAATTAAAGGCTTTTTGGCAATAAAGTGTTTATTTTTTAAAAAAATTCTTTATATTACCAGGAATAATGAACGTTAAAAATGGGATTTACTTCAGTAAAACTGCCATTTTAAAATTTATTTATTTATCTACGAGTAGCACATACATGTGTAAAATCTCAGTTAATATATGCTGTAAAAAAATAATATGGGCTAGCCCATTTTAAAACTACCTATTTGCACTAAAAACTAAAACTAAACCATCAAAATTGGTTTTAAAAAATAACAAATAACAATATAAAAGAAAAAGTCAACAAAAGTAATAACAAAACCAAAAAAAAACAATAGTACTTAAAAATACATAAACTATAACAATATAAACATAACAATATAAATATAAACAAAACAATCAGTCATAATTATCAGTCACACAGCCATAAAAATAACAATAACTAATGTGTGATGAAGTCAATCACAGTTTAAGATAGGTATTTCCAAAGTATAAAAGTTTCCTTTTCTCTAAAAAGATAATTAACAATAGACATCTATTGAAACTAGTCACAAATTGAGATCTCTGAGTAAAAATGTCAATATCTGGTAAATTATTTGCATTTCTTGATACCCTGGATATGAAATTGTTAGCACCATAGTTATTTCTATGATAAGGAACCAGAAAGCTAGGAGCACTTCTTACCAGCCGAGGATGACTATAAAATCATATATTACCTAAGAGTGAAGGTGATGACACATTGGAGTGCAGTATGTCATAAAATAATAAAAGTTCTCTTCTTAGGCGCCTGGTTTCCAGTGGAAGGATGTTTAGTTGAGTTTCAAGTTGGGAATAATTGTATGGTCGAGGAAGGTTAAGTTTGAAGCCAATATACCTTAGAAATTTATGTTGAACTTGTTCTACCTGGTTAATGTAGATGTTGATTCCACACACTAGAAGCATACTCCAGATATTGTCTAACCAATGCACAATACAATATTTTGATAGAAGAGATATTTCTGAAGTGGAGTTTGTTTCTTTTGATAAATCCAAGCATTTGTTGAGCTTTTGATATAATTGTGGAAATATGGCTATTAAATGATAGTGAGCACTCCAGGGTAATTCCAAGATCCTTCACACTAGTGTCAAGAAGATTATCATTTATAGTGTAAGTGAAGTCAATGACCGTTCTACGGCGAGGAAAAATGACTGAGTGACATTTAGAAGCATTGAGTGCCATACCATTCCTGTTGCACCAATCCACCAACCTATCCAAGTACTCCTGCAGGTGAAGGCAGTCATCTCTGTCGCAAATTTTTGCAAACAGCTTACAGTCATCAGCAAACAATAGAAATAAGCTAGATCAAAGAGAGGAACCAATACTGTTTATGAAAAGGTTAAAGAACATAGGATCCAGATGGGGCCCCGGAGGAACCCCCAAGGTTACCTCAATTGCCTCACTCACTGAATTGCCCAGGCAAACCGTCTGGGTTCTACCACAAAGGTAACTCTCGATCCACTCTAATAAGGTACCAGAGACTCGACCCAATCTCAACGCATTTGGCGAAGTCGATGTAAATAGCATGAACCTCACACCCGTCCTCCAGAGCGCCCGACAGAAAGTCACAATATGTTAGAAGGTTATGTTCTGTTGAACGGCCAGGTCTGAAACCATACTGCTCGCCGATCACGATATATTCAAGGCTGGAAGTTAAATGGCGGAAAAAATATGTACTGTATTTCAGACACAATGGTGGTTGTTTTATCAAAATTGGATAAAAACTAAAGAAACTATAGCAAAAGAACTTTGGCTGAGTTTGGACGAATTGTTACGTTTAAAGCACATTTGGAGAAAAAGTATTACTCAAAATTTCCTTAACCAATAATAATGGTTGATGGCTCATTAAAAGGAGCAAAGAGAAGGCCTTTTGACAATAAAGTTTTTGTTTAAAAACATTTTTCATTTCATCAGAAATAACGAGTGTCAAAAAAGTAATTTCTTTAATTATTGGATTTTAAAATATCAGATAAAAGTATTTGCTTGTATCAGAATGTACTTTATTTTAAACACAACCGTGTTTTTTGATCAAAATCGGGTAAAAATTAAAGAAATAAGAGCAAAAAGACTTTTGCTGAGTTTGGACGAATCGTCAGGTCTTAATGTTTAATGCTCATTTGGGAAAAAAGAGCATAATTCAAAATTTCCTCAACCGATGTTGATTGAAGTTGATGGCTTGTTAAAACCAGCAAAGTAATGGCTTTTTGAAAATTAAGATTTTATTAAAAAAAAATCGCATGACCAGACATAAATTTTCACTTGTTGTGAAGCTACATCTATTACCTAACAAATGAGAGATATTTTTTTTAAATTGGTTAAGTACTGTAGAAGTAATAGGAAAAAACATTTTGTGCCATTTTTTATGGCCCACCCAGTATATGTATCACACTTTAACAAATCATTTGCATACTTTTAGTGGTAGGGTCATGTCTTTGAAAAATGTTCCCTAATTGAAACATTTTTGAAGAGGCTTTTGAAAACGGCGGCGACGTACTCGTTTTTTTTTTATAGATTTTTGTATTACTTGCAGTCCACTTAATATGCTCTAAAAGTTTCTGACATAAGTTGTAAAAGACCCTGTATATATTGTTTAAATTATTTATGAAAAAATGGAAAAGGGTATTTTTGGATTTCTTATACCATGGAATCCAAAATTTAAATGCCACTGTTTTTCCAAGATCAAAGCGGGGATCTCTGAGTTTTCAGTGTGAAGTTAATAACTAAAACTTCGTTCCCCTCCCAACATTACCTACAGGGTGCAGTTCTACATTGCAGATGTACAATAGCAAATTAATAAACCACCGTCTAAACAAGTGTGGACAGTGATACCTTACTGCGTGTGATGATAGGAGCACTAGAGACATCTTCCCAATGAGTTAGGTACAAACGAGACCTCAGAAAATTTTCAAATAAAAGCATATGTTGTAATTTAATTGTCTGAAATAATTGCTGTAACTTTACCACACTGAGTGCAGTTAATTGCCAAAATATAACTTTTCTCTCTCAAAGCACACGGCGGTCAAAAGGGCCGCGCCTCCAGCCGCGCGTTGTGTATCTAATGCGCGTATGTTGTTGAAACCACCCATAACGCGCAGCCTTCTTGACGCCTGTGTCCTCCAGAACTAAGTGCGGTAAAATGCATTAGTATTTAAAATAAAAAAATGGGACATCATGTTTTTTTTTCTTATTTATTTTCTGTTAAGAAACTGTGTCCCATACATCACAAAATTGTAAAAAACTAAGGAGACAAAAAGATCTCGGATAATTGCGTGTTGTGGTTTACTCAATAACACCATTTCTTGTGAATAATTTCTTAAATTTACTTAAAATTACTAAAGTTATTCCCTTGTGCATTTCTTCCAAGCAAAAATCTAGATTCAGATTATCAACAGTATCTAAACAAAGGAAACTAGGGTCCAGGTTCTACCATTTGAATACAACCAGATCAAACGACAAGTCTTTATTCTTTGCCGTAAAAAAAAATCGTTCAAAATACGGCTTGTCGCAGATTTTAGAATCCCACCTTGGTGTAGCTATTCTAGATTGAAATCAGGGAGAAAACTATTATTTCCCCAAAACGCACAGATCCAATTGGTTGATGCTGTCAATTCCCCTGAAAATAACACTGTTTACATGACAGGATGAAATTTGTTTCTGAAGCATCTTTAGAAAGAGAAATAAAAGACACCGATTTCTATTTAAAATACTGTCGTTAGTGTCATTTGTGAGACAAATCAGCAACATCAACCAATGGAAGTAGGTACACTCCATTCCATTTGCTGCAGACCATTTTTTTGACACTGACAATGACATGACAGAGCTTACATTTTTGATTTACTATCTCTATACTCAATTTTTCGCTTTTACTCCGCCATGAATTGCTGGCACCCAAGGTTGTTCTGATTCTTCTGTTTACAGCATGGACTTTGGGCCAGCTGGCTCCAGCATCCAACAGTTAACACCCAAGGTTGTCTGTCCTTCTCCTGGAAATAAGACTTCTGCAGACAGCATTTCAACAAATCCATAATGACATTGATTGGTAGTTTGGTTCTGTCAGAGAGGTGGCTGTCATTGAATAGCTTCTGTTCAATGATTTGGAGCGATTCTTCAAGTGGTACATTAGTGTACAAACTTTTGACGTCAAAACTAACAAACTGGTCGTCAGGTTTTAGGTTGATGTCTCTAAGGAGATCCACGAAGTGCTTTGAATTTTTGACGAATGATGGTGACTTTTCTTGAAGAGTCTGGATGATTAGTAACAGACGTTTAGCAAGATTATAAGTCGATGAATTTCGAGAACTGGTTATCGGTTGGAGAGGCATGTTTTCCTTATAAATTTTCGGCAGTCCATACATATGCGGTGCTTTGCTGTAGTGCGGTGTAAGTTAGTGAGTTTGCTTCTTGCAATGTCATTGAAGTATCTTTTGTGTTGATAGAGAGTTTGGTAGATTTTTCTTTCTATGGTGGTGGTTGGGTCTTGACTTATTTATCTGTAATTTCCTTTTTGTAGAGCCTCTTCAATTTTCTGGTCATAGGTGATGGTGTCTAGTACTACAATTGCATTTCCTTTGTCTGCAGGAAGAATTTTGATTAATAGGTCTGGTTTAAGATCTTTCAGGGCTGGTACTTCCTGGTGCTTCTTGTGGTGCTGGTTGTTCTCTAATTTCGACTTGTTGTCCACAATTGTTTTTTATTTATTTAAATAAGTTTAAACTCTACATACGCCGTTATTTTTTCTCTAATATTTCTAGAAGGTACATGAAAGTTCAGCCTACTGAGAAGATTGGCACAATTCAGAGATCCTTGAATAATGGAATGGCATGCTAAGATATCATAGTTTGCCCAACGTTTAGTTAAAGATTGTATGTTTAGAATGTTTTCAATTGTTTTATATGATGTCTGTAATAGGGAAAATTTTTGCTTAGAATCTATTCTTTGAATTGATTCTAGTTGGTTAACATATATGTCGCTACAAAGTTTTTATGGCAGTAATATTGCAAAAATCATTGGCATTTCTTTTAACAAAACCCAACATCCTCCTGGCCTTGCTGCAAATTGTAATAAACAAACTAAAGAAGGCTGGTGCAAGGTGTGCACCTTGGGGAACATCAGAGGTTATTTTAATTGGTTGTTATCTTGTATTACCGCTTTTTCCAAATTGTGTTTGACATGATAGGTACGACTTTATTCATGATAACAATTTTCCTATTTGGTCAAATGCCTTGGATAAGTCGGTGTTTATTGAATCAACCATACAACCATTCTGCAAAGCATCCGACAGATGTGTTAAATTTATTTTATATTTTCCAAAACAGGTTGAACGATATTTTGGGCGGGCCAGTGAAAGTACGCAAACTGGAGCCGTGGAACTCTGTGCGCGTGACGCTGTCCATTCCTCGCGAGGCGGCGTTGCGCCTGCGCCAATTGGCGAGCGAGGGCTCGCACCAGCTGCGCGCGCTCGGCATACTCAGCGTCCAAGTGGGCGACGACCAATCAATTTCGTTGCGACTCGCTACGGGAAGCAGCGGCTCGGAGGGGCAAGAGATTATACTACGGACAACGCAAGGTTAGTGATTTTTCAGCTACAGATGTTCTGCAACAGTTTAGAAGGCGCAGAGCATCAAAGTCAACTTAGTTTTTGATTTTGGAATTTTAAATTTTTCTTGCAAAAAAGAAAGCGTCATTGTCACTGGGTTTTCAGCTAAAGTCAGGTATAAACAGGGAAAAGTTGGGAAATTTGTTATTCCATGCAATAGTTGGGGAATTTGACTAAAACAGACAAAGTCAGGGAAAATGAATGGCCAATGCACAACCAGAAAAAAGTTTAAACTATTTCTAGAATATAAAAAAAAATATTTGGCAGAATCATTCTGCAGTCGTTTTTTGTTGTTAAATATGGGAACATTGCACAAATAGCCAGGGAAAGTTTTCTTTTTCTAAACTAGGTCTAGGTCTCAGAGTTAGCTTGAAGTGCATATTAAAAAAAAAAATATATAAACTTTGAACTCTATGTTTTTGAGGTAGATATACCCCTAGCACACAATAAGGTTCTCAAGTGAAGATAGCTGCTGGTACACTGACGAATCCAAAATGCCTTCAAGCATTAGATCCGGAGCTTATTGTAGCCAGGCCATGGTCTTGGACAGATGGCTACAATCTTCCAGGCGGAACTCTCCGCCATTGAAATGAGCGCACGTTGGATGATAGATCATAACTGGCGCAATAGATCAATAAAGATACCCTTCGATAGTCAAGCGGCCCTTAAGGCTCTTGAATCCTATAGGTGCTCACCGAGAACCGTTAGGAGCTGCCAGGACACACTGAATACCTTGGGCAAATAAACACTGTGTCGCTGGTATGGATTCCGGGACATTCTGGGCATCGGGGAAATGAGACTGCCGACCAACTGACGCGAGAAGCGGCCTCCGCCGTCTTCGTTGACCCCGAACCAGCACTTGGAATAGCATACAACACAATCCACACTGCTGCACAAGCTGGATGGAGAATAAGTTCTTCCAATATTGGAGAGAATTGCCGGGACTGGCACATTCCAAAGAGGGCCGGGAAATTCATTGAGCTCACCAGGCAGGAGATCCGGACAATGGTTGATCTATACACCGGACACTGCAGGCTGAAAGTACCATTACATAGAATGGTCTAAGTGAGGACACAAGTGTAGGCTCTGTATGGAGGAGGACGAGACGGTCAGATATGTGCTGTGTGATAAAAAATTTTAAATCCTTATAAATTTTGCTTTTTAAAGATATGGGGCATCATAGTGTTCGCATATCTAGTTCTCGAGATATCTGCAATTAAAGTCTTAAAATTTCAATTTTTGAAAGCAATTATCTCACAAACTACATAAGGTTCTCAAATGTCAAAATGTAAATGTGTACTTACTCAAAGGCTACCATTTCTGAATTCTCCCTAAAAAATCCTTTAAAATGACACCCAACAGCCCTTAAATCCTTATAAATTTTACTTTTTAAAGATATGGGGCATCATAGTGTTCGCATATCTAGTTCTCGAGATATCTGCAATTAAAGTCTTAAAATTTCAATTTTTGAAAGCAATTATCTCACCAACTACATAAGGTTCTCAAATTTCAAAATGTAAATGTGTACTTACTCAAAGGCTACCATTTCTGAATTCTCCCTAAAAAATCCTTTAAAATGAAGAGGAGGTTCACAAATTTGAAAAAATTACAGTGAATTTTCTGTTAAAGTCCCTAATTTTGCCCTTAGAGGTTTGTGCCAAGTCAATTTCGGGTTTAGGTCTATCAGCATTTTTTATTTCAATTTTTTGCTCCATACTCAAAGAGCTAAAATTAAGTACTCTGCTTTGAAAATGTTCATTATAACAATTGTTAAAATAATGCAACAGAAAAATTATAAATAAAAGTTCTTATAAAATCGTTAAACGCGCGAATGCTTCACGAACCACAGTAACAAGGCAAAGCAAGCGGACTGGAGCAGCACACCAAATGTGTGCGCCTTACTCTATTGAAATTCGCGATATCTCGCGCTACCATGATACAAGTGTATCGTCCACTGAAACATACAGATATCCTGCTGGGCTCCACCTATTTCATCGCATGTGCGACTGATCCGCGTCATCAGACAGAGGTTTATTTCATTCGGCGGCGAGATCGAGCAGCTGGTATAGTCCAATTTTTTGATGAGCGCACTGACGTAATTTTTTTGGATCTCTATTTGATACATTGTTTTAGACAGCGACAATAAATATGTAAAAAAAGTCATGTTAATTGTTTTAACTGTTATTTCAAATTGACAACAACAAATTATTTGACCTGCGAACTGTTGACAACAAAGAAGTAGGTTTTCCGAGGCAAAAATGACGTTAGTCTGCTCATAAAAAAATTGGACTATAGCAGCAACTGTGTTGAAAAGGCGGACGTGGTAATGAGAGCGCGCGAGACGGAAAGAGACCTGGCTGGCATAATCAGCGCTGTTAATAATAGAAAGTTTCGGAAACATTACAAAGAATAATACAAATCAGACGTTTTATTATTACTTCATTATTCTGTGTGGGGGTGCACGTGCTCATGTGCTCCTATGGAGGAACCGCCACTGCTAGGGTACCTTATTTACTTTTTGAGATAATCGCTTGTAAAAATTGAAATGTTAAGACATTGATTGCAGGTATTGTGAAAACTAGATATTCAGACCCTATGATATGGGGATCTTTAAAAAGAAAATTTTATATGGATTTCAAATTTCGTATCAAAAACAGGAGATCGGACAAAAAAAAATTAGGATTGCCCCCAAAAATAGTTGATAATGATGATTCATTTGTGCGTGTGCCAGTCTGGCACTATCCACTGCGACTACTATCAGGTCTATTGTGGCTCACTTTTGACATTATTTGTTGTTACAGAATATTTAGCCCCTTAAAGAGGCTCACAACCTGCTTTGGTGAAGCATCTTTCAGATCCAGCCCGTCGATCTGTGTTTTACCGAAAATACGTTGACGTGCAATGGCCGGACATTCACACAGCACATGTCTGGCTATCTCGTCCTCCTTCATACAAAGCTTACATTCGGTGTCCTCAGACCCATTCTGTGTAATGGTACTTTCAGCCTGCAGTATCTGATGTATAGATGTCCGGATCTCCTGCCTGGTGAGCTTAATAAGTTTCCCAGCCTTCTGCAGGGTTCTGTAATGAACTCTTTGGAATGTGTGCCAGTCCTGGCAATTCTCTCCAGTATTGGTGGAACTTATTCTCCATCCAGCTTGAGGGAGCAGTATTGATTATGTTGTATGCTATTCCAAGGGCTGGTTCAGGGCCAACGAAGACGGCGAAGGCCGCGTGGCGCGCCAGCTGGTTGGCAGTCTCATTTCCCCGATGCCCAGACCATCCTGGAATCCATACCAGCGACACAGTGTTTAGGGTATTCAGTGTGTCCTGGCAGCTCCTAACGGTTTTCGATGAGCACGTATAGGATTCAAGAGCCTTAAGGGCCGCCTGACTGTCAGAGAGTATCTTTATTGATCTGTTGCGCCAGTTATGATCTATCATCCAACGTGCGCTCATTTCAACGGCGAAGAGTTCCGCCTGGAAGATTACGCCTGAAAGCAATTTTGGATCCGTCAGTGTACCAGCACCTATCTTCACTTGAGAAACTTATTCTGTTGGACGGCCAAAAATAGTTACATCAAAGATTTTAATTTTTCTATTTAGTTATCTATCTCAAAAATATATATATTTTTGTTATTAAATTCTTTATTTAGCAAAGGTACAAAGAAAGTACAGCTAATATATATATAGCTCAAAGTTATGTATTTTTTTTCTTGAATATGTAGCTTATCCAAATTGTGGTCTTCTAAATGGTTCTTATTATTTAAACAAACATCTTTAAAAAGTAGGTCACTTGGTCACAATATTATTGATTGATCATTTGTTTACCTTTTTAATTATTTTTGGGAAAATTTTTACATCCAACAAAATGCGTAATGACTTTAAAATTAGTTTTAGATTAGGTATGGAATCTAGGAGGGAATCTATAAATTTATGACTAAGAACTTGTTTATTATAGTGTGTTCTTCTTGTGGTTAAGGAAAAGAGTATTTTTGGGTTTCCCCACCACATGAAATCCAAAATAGAATGCTATTATTTTTCCTAAATCAAAGTGGAGATCTCTGTGTTTTCAGTGCGAAAGTAATAACTGAGACTTCGTTCCCCTCCCAACATTTCTTTTTAAGTTTGGTCAACTATGATTTTTGTTCAGTTTTAGGCTCATTTATTCAAGTTTTAATGAATAAACACAAGCACAAGTAATATTTTGGTTATTTAGAGAGAGGGGTGCATGATTGATTGATTCATTTTTAAGGGTGCCAGTCTGGTACTTTTACTTTTCAGTGCGTCTGTTGTTACTCAGATTTGAGATTGTTCTTCACCAAAGTATTTTTGCAGGGTTCCCATTTTTTCCTGACTCTCAGCGAAAGTCAGTAAATGACGAAAATGTACCTTGAAGTCAGTCAGTCAGTAAATTCGCTCCTTTGGACCTTAATTTTTTTCATTCGGAAAATAAAATAAAATCAAAATTATCCTCAAAAATAAAAACAACACTGCGCGATGCTTACGATGATAACAGGTTATCTACTCCCGTTGTAGTGTCCTTTTATTGTTTGTGGCGGCCATTTTCACAATTAACTCGTGTAATAACTAATAACAAGGTATATATGACGAAAAGGGCACTAAATCGTAAGTCGATGTCTGGCCTGTATATTGGGGGTATCGTCCTGCTGTATATTAATTCTATTGTGGCCTTATTTATGTCGCCCTTTTTTTGCTTATCGTCTTTGCTCTTCGTTAATTTCATGAGTTTCATCTATTCCGGTCATTCCGATTAATCTGTTTTGTCAACTAAACATGAGTCCTTGTCCTTGTGAGTGGCTTGTGTAAATGTAAATCCAAGATACGTTGGCCCCATAGCCTAAGCAGTTTAAAGCCATTACTAAAATAAGAATTAGAGGTTAGAATTTAATTTCACAACAAGAATTTTTTAATGGTTTTTGCGATTTTTTTCTATAGAAATGCGTGCAGGACAATTCCCATGTACATAGGCCACCTTGCTGGGCCCATTGTATGCCCACTTATCCATGGTTTAGCCTTGGAAGCCTGCCTCTTTCGCAAAACAAATTTTTCTGGGCTGCAACCTTCTTGTGTCGCCTGGGGTCAACAGATAGTTCTCAAGGTGCGACCCTCTTGACCTGGCCAGAGTCAGACATTCCAGTAGGACATGCAAGGACGATTCTTTGTCCTCCATGCACTATCGACTCCTGAGTCTTTGTCGATTTCCAGCGTCTCTAGGTGCTTGTTGAGGCGACAGTTTCCTGTTAGGAGCCCTGTTGCTAGTCTTATATCCTTCCCACCTAGGTAGAGCAAGGACTTCGAGCAGGTGCTCTTCAGTCAGCTCTGTTTCGATTGGACTGTTTATACTGACCACGATTTTGACCTGGAGCTTCCTGAGCTCCTTGGCCAGTTTGTACCAATTTGTACTTGTGCAGTTCCCTGTCGGGCCTCTTTTGTTGAAGAAGATTAACTGGGTACTTGAACAGTTCCTTGTTGATCCTTATCTTTAAAGGTTCCACTGGGGAACTGTTTGGTTCCCTGTGGTATGTCCTGGTTGTCAGAGGGTCCTTCTAGAGTAACCTCCGAGTAAACTGCCTAGAATCACCTCCACAGCACTTTGGGGTGGGGGCTATACAGACTGCTTCAAGCTACTGCGAACATAGGGGGAATCAAGTCCAATTTACTCTCCGTGCCGTACGACCGAGGTGGATTCGAAGCACGCCGCAGTGTTATCTTTTGGAAATTCATTTTGTTTTTATTATTTTGTTTTATTTCTGCCTTGCTCGAGAAACAGATGGGTAAGTTCTTAATTGAAATAATACATTTTTAAAACTAAAAATGGATGTCTACGAAGTTGCCGAAAAAGTGCAGATGGTCAAATGGTCAAATCGTCATAACCCAACACACGTTCGATATTGGTCGAGGGAAAATTTGCATTTGTATTTTGACGTAAGAACACAGTATCCCCAAAAACTAAATGTTTGGGGGGGGGGGGGTATTGTAGGGGAACACGTAATTGGGCCATTTTTTATTAACGGCAATTGCAATTTGAATGGTCCTAGATACTTGGATCTACTGCAGCAGCACATTATTCCAACTGCTAGGCAGTTGTTAGGTGTAAGATTTGGTGAAACATGGTTTCAACAAGATGGTTGTTCCGCTCACAATGTTGGCCTTGTTAGGGAATATCTTGAAATGTATTTCCTAATCGGGTTATAAGTACACGGGGAACTATTTTATGGCCAGCTCGATCTCCCGATCTTGCTCCTAATGACTTCTATCTGTTTTTGAAGAAGCTTTTCAAATTATCACCCCTAACATGCTTGGAAACGTTAGAAGGGGTTTTTATAGTAGGCTCGGATATTGTCTAGCCGAGCAAGGAGGACTTTTCGAACATTTGCTTTAATTTTTTTTTGACTGGGAGAATCTTTTTGGTTTTTAGAATGTATTATTTTATTTTGAGAACTTGCTTTTATTTTGTTTCTCCTTATTATTTTCATTGTAACACGTCGTCACTGATAAATCTGAGCAGTTGACAATAAAACGCTCTTATTTATCAGTGACAAAAAATAAGAAAATTACGTTATAAAAATTTGCGTATTTATTGACCAAATTCCGGTTTCATTGACTACGCTCCACACAGCACCGTGGTTAGAGGCGTACTAAATACAAGGCGAACGGCGGCGAACGGCAGCGAATGGCGATCGGAATCCTGAGTGTTGGTTGCTTCACTGATAGGCGTGCGGTGTCTCTGCATGTACGTACACTGGCAAATTAGACTTCTTCCGCCCTATGTTCGCAGTAGCTTGAAGCGTTCTGTATAAGACAGGGTGCGCTTGGTTCCCGGAGGAAGGTTTTTATTGTAGTGCCTCATCCACGCGGCCCGGACGTTTAAGCCAAGGTCCCCACACCCGTCCCCGATCCAACACTCAGAGAAGTCGAGAGCGAGCCAGAGTTAGGTTCACCCAAGCGCTCCTGATCTCCGGCTCACCGACCCCAAAGAGCTGCGTTCCAGGGGGGGTCGGTATAACGTTCCCCAACAGGATTTAGTCACCGACTTATCCAGTCTGATTCGCCACCGCGACTTGGACGCCCCTGGGAGCTCTGGGTCCTCTTGGGCCGGGTTAATGCTTGTATCTTGCCAACCCAACACAAGCAAAGGCGTTTTTTGACTTTATTATGAATGACGAAAAATAGCGAAAAAGGACACATACTTCCAAGACAGCTGGCAAACCAAATTTTCAGGTACGTTACCTATTCCAGACGACCGAACTCAGTTTTGATGCCAAATATGCCAAACTACAAATCATTTGGGCAATATCGGGAGAATGGCTGTAAATTAAATCAGAAACTCACGGAAAAGCAAATGCTGCCAAAATTGCCAATCACAATGTATTAGGAAAGTTTTTAGAGTCGCAGAACAATAACATTGACAATACCCCAACTCTGGTTGCCACGACTGATGGTATAAGAGTTTATACCGCAGAAATTTCTATTCTAAGTCTTATTTCGAAAAATAAAAAAAAAATAGAATGGTGTGTTTTAATTGAAAAAGTCAGTGAAAAAAATTATGTATGGACGTGGAAAGTCAGTAAATTTAAAATAAAAAATTGAGTAAAGTATCATTCAGATCTACTTAGTCGATCTGTGGCTTGCCGAATATAAGCTAGCCCTGACGTGCAATTGTATAATGAACTCTTTGCAATGTGCCACTCTTGGCAATTCTCTCCACTACTATTGGCAGGGATATAAGTTATGCTTGTGTTTATGCATTAAAACTTTGGTAAATAAACAATGCATAGCCAGTTTATTCAGTTAGCAATTGATTTAGAGCCGCCACAAAGACCTCCATAAACCTAGCGAGCCCACCTCACAAAATCCAAATTTTAATGATTCCAGAATTTTGTGTGCTTTTTATGTGCTAATTTCGTCCCGTTCCAAAAATTTTTGTTCTTTGAGTTTTTGAGAAAATTAAAAAAACAGGTGGGTTGCTAGCTTTATATAAACCTAGCAATCCCAACCTTAAATAAATGTGAAAAATATGACACATCCAATATACAGCAATGTATCACATGGATTAAGAGATAAGATAAATAAATATCCGTTAAATATTTCAGAATTATGTGCTTTTTATGTGCTCCATGAAAATATAAATAAAGATAAACATTTTTAACTTTTTCAGTTATTTTTTTTTTAATTTTGTGGGCTCGCTAGCTTTATATAAACCTAGCAAGCCCAACCTTAATAAAAGGTTAAAAATATCAGTTAAATATCGCAGAATTATGTGCTTTTTGCTCGAAGCATTATTTATAAATTTAAAATTAACAACAACCAACTTCTTGCAATAAGGATATAGTTCCTTTTAATACAATAAATAAATAAATAATGTGCTCCATGGAAATAGAAAAAAACTAAAGATTTTTTACTTTTTTAGTTATTTTTTTTTTAATGTTATGGGCTTGCTAGGTTTATATAAAGCCTATAACATTTTTTTTTAAATCACTAAAATAGTACAAAATCTTTAGTTTTTTTCTATGTTGATGGAGCACATAATTCTGAGATGTTTAACGGATATTTTTAACCTTTATTTAAGGTTGGGCTTATATAAAGCTAGCAAGCCCACCTTTTTTTTTAAATTTTCTCAAAAACAAAAATTTTTATTATAGGGGAACGAAATTATTACATAATTCTGGAATTATTAAAATTTAATTTTATGAGGTGAGCTTGCTAGGTTTATGGAGGTGCAAAAAATGCTGTGAACAAGTGAAGGGATTTTAATTATTTTTGGTAGGTACACAAAAAGAACGAAGCAGAATCCAAAATTTTGTCAATTTTTTATGTGTTATGAATCGCACTTTCTCCTAAATGTAACCTAACCCCCAATCTTTTTTTTTCAGATGGTTCGAGTACAAACAGCGGCGCCGCCGCGTCCGAGTTGTTGGGCTTGGGCACATTTCTGTCTGCCGCGGCTGCCAGCGGCGCTGCCGCCGGCCCGTCGACGTCTGCCGCCGCCGCAACGGCTGGGAACGCTCCAGTGCAATTTAAGTCGCCCAATGTGGTGTGCCCGCCCGACTCTGTGGTGCCAAAGGTGAATGAAATCGTCGTACTCTTAAAACCTGACTCTTCAATTAAATTTTCAATTCATTTTATTGCTTTTTTGCGAATGTCATAAAAAGTCATAAATATTTAAAAAAAAGTGATTAAAGTCACAAAATTCAAGAAATATATAAGCAGTCTGTGTGTGTTTTTTTTTCTTTAATTGCACCAATTTTTGATATAATCAGCTTTTCATATCTTTTTTTTTAACAAACGTTAAATCTGGGTCATTGGAATAGGAAGTTTTTCGACTTTTTGTGCCAAAGTTTGGCAAGGAAAAAGTTGTTGTTTCAAAAAATTGTTGCTAGAGACCCGTTGAAGTTGTGTGTCTGATTTTGAAAGTTGGTCCACCATTGTTGAAAAATATTTTAAAAAAAACCTCCAATTAACAATTTTTTGAGCATAAACCCATTAAAAAAGAAAGTGGTTAAAAAAGGAATCAAAAACAAAAAAAATTATAAATCTCCTATTTTAAAATGACAAAACTATGTCCGATATTAATTTTTTGAATAAATTGAACTTTTGTATACTTTTGTGAATGTAGGTAATCTGGTTAAAAATTAAATAAAACTTTTTTTTTAAGGTCTAGGTTTATGGGTTGAGGGATCTTGTTAATGAAACGTCCTTTTTTTGAAACACAAAAAATAAAAAACAGACTTACATTCAAGACGGCCGTTCCATGTGTGGATTTTATTGCCAATATACGTCATCCTTGGGTAAAGAGGGATTATTTTGGCAGAAGTACTGTAAAATTTTGATTAAAACTTAAAAAAAAACACAAACAAACACATTAAAATATTAATATTACTATGGCGAGTACTTCGTTCGTATTTAATTTTTACACTGATATGCAGCAGATTTTTGTTTTGTTTCCCCTTCCTATGTTATTATTTTAGTTTATTAATTATATCGAAATATGAGATATTTAAGTTTTTTATGTCAGTCCTTTTATTTATAGAGTTAGGGGTCTTTTTAATGTGTAACATCTCCGAGAAAATCCTTTTTTATAATTCTGTTGAATATCTAGGATTCTTGTTTGCTGGAAGTTAAATATGTGTCCTTATTCTTGAAAATGTTCAAAAAGCGCCGTTTTGTTTTCTTTTTGAGCTTGTGGGTTTCTGCAGTCTCTTACATGCTCTTCTAATCTTATTTTTAAGTATCTCTGGTTGTATAATAACATTTTTTTTTAACAAAAATTCTTTTAAATCCACACTATTTTTATTGTACATTCAATTTTAGAGCCCTGAAGAAACGTTGGCATTTCACAAAAAAAGGATGTTTCATAAACAAGATCCCTTAACCCATAAACCTAGGCCTTCAAAAAATATTAAGAATAGGATCGTTAAACCATTCTACAAGTATTAAATAAAACAATTACTTTGTTTCTAAGGGCCTTTAAAGTGCTTTTATATAAGGACGGTTTGAAAATGTTGTTGTATAAACACCACTAAAACCGATTTAAGCACTAAATCGATTTTACTTTAAAGCGATTTAAGAAAGTGGTTTATCGCTTAAAAACCCATTTTAGGGTCGTTATAAACACTTTAAAAACGCTTTAGTGCATTTCTTTCAACCTAAAGAAATACTCAACCCTGGTTTTCCGAAAAATCTGTTGTTAACTAACTTGTTTTATTTGTTTTTTCTTTAAACTAACGTATTTAATAACATGTAATGAAGTACATATAAACCCTCGGAGAAAGCGATTTTATTTAAAAACGTCCTTATATAAAAACGCTTTTAGGTGCGTATAAACGTAGTAAATGACCTGCACTATTTACCCAAAAATAATGCAAAAATTTTTAAGAAATATCACAAGTTTTCAATTGATTTTGATGAAATTTCTACCTATTTCAGAATTAGCTGTTATTTTTTCAAAATTTTCGCTCACGGCAATTTTTTTTGACGCCCGTTCGTTTTGCTTACTTATAGTGTTCTGCAATGAGACTAAACAAGTCTGGTCACCCTTCATTATAATGTATTCTTCCTGTTTTTACGGAAAAGAGCAATTTTTGGTTTTTCTCACTCATGAAATCCAAAATAAAATGCTACTATTTTTCCCAAACTAAAGTGGAGATCTCTGTGTTTTCAGCGCGAAACTAATAACTGAGACTTCGTTCCCCTCCCAACATATTTTTTGATGCAATAATTATTATGTATATTATGTAACAAACTATGTTATATTCCAAAGAAGACACAAAATTACAGAATTAATGTTTGATTTTTTAGCATTAAAGAGTTTCTAGCAATGATATATTTCATTTTATTATGTCTTGCCCCAAGATCTTATTTGCCATAATCTTATAGAGAGGAAATTAAATATATTATTGGGAGAAATTATTTGAAGTGAAATCTAAAATTTTGTGTCTTCTTTCTTATGTTATGTTAAAATGTTTTGTTACATAGTCTGGACCCGCCTTTAGCATTGTAGTTTTCAACTAATAACTGATATTCTGAGATTCCTTCCTGTTTGGAGGGATTTTTTAATCAAACCAATTTCGGTTTAAATTCCAGGTTGGCAACAACATGGCCGGCTCCTCGCAAGGCCTCCAGGCGAGCGGGGTCAACAAACCACCGTACGCCGGCCCCTTTCCCTTCGCCAGCATGAACCAAGCCATTCAGAGCAGCGCCTCGTCTATTAGGACCGCCTCCGGGAGCGTGGACCTGATGCCCCCGCCCAGCGCGATGCCCCCGCCTTACCCGGGAACTGTAGCTGTCAAACAGCCTCCCGTCACGATTTCGAGCCCGCTGCTGGTGAACTTGTTACAAAATGACCACGCCGCTGGCTCCAGTAAGGAGCTGCCACCACCGAGTACCGTGCCCAAAATGCGTACCGCGCACAACCAAAAGACAAATAAAATTAGTAGTAGCAACAATAGTGTTTCACCGTCGAGCGCCTTAATTTCAAATAGCAGTGTCGCGAACACCTTAAGACAGATCGGTAGTGTGGGCGGTCTGGTAGGTCAGAAAGTTGGCAGCTCGAATTTGGGCAGTTTGTTGTCTCCGGCCTCGTCTCAGTTTAGTAGGCAGCAGCAGAACCTAGGGGTAAGACATTTTTGTTCATTTGATTTGTACTCAGGGTAATGTTTTAAACATTTAACACTTTATTTTTAAATAAATCTTATTGCCATCATGAAGCAGTGGGTGCTCAAAATTTAATTTTTCATTGATTCATTTGTGAGTATTCTAGTGTGGCACTTACAACCGGATATCTTGCCTGATGAGCTTAATGAGCTTCTTGGCCTGCAGGGATTAGTAATAAACTCTTTTGCAATGTGCCAGTTTTGGTAATCCTCTCCAGTACTGGTGGAACTTACTGTCCTTCCATCACGGGTGCTATGAGGACCACCCCCAATGGTAGCTTTGGAAGTTGTACTGAATTTTCCACCTCTGCATGTCTTCATTCAGGCAGAACCACGAGAGGTAGCCTCCAGATAGAGCCGATTGGAGCGGAATCCATCTGGTACACAGACGGCTCCAAGACTCCAAACAGTTGCACAGTGTTGGAAGCTGAAGTAGCGGCAATACATCACTGTGCCGAAGAAATACAAAGAGTAGAGGAAAACTCTCATTCGGTAGTTATACATTCAGATAGTCAAGCTGCACTTAAAGCTCTGGAAGCAGTGAAGCACCAAAAGGGTGACACTAGCCTGAGTCCCAGGATATCGGGGACACTCTGGAAACGAAAAAGCCAACGAATTGGCCAGACAAGGCTCGGCAATAAAGTTCACAGGGTCTGAACTATTTTGTGGGATTGCTAAGGCCAGAGCCAAGCAATCTATTAAAGATTGGCTCACCAAAGAGACGAACGGTCTGTCGGAGCAAATGCCTGGACAAAGACAGGCCAAACAGTTCATTAAAGAACATTCACCAAAGCTGACTGCAGAACTTCTTAGTAAGGAAAGGAAGCTTGTCAGACAAATAGTGGGGCTCCTAACAGGTCACTGCAAACTCAATAAGCACTTGTATGCAATGGGATTGGTAGAAGATGAAACATGTCGCTTCTGCAAGAAAGGGAAAGAAACCTCATTACATGTCCTATGTCAAGGTGAAGGCCTAGTTAGAACCAGGGAGTTACTGGGGGACCTATAAGGTCCGCGGCCAGAAAGCCATATACAGGGTACACTGGCAAAGTAGTTCTAGCAAAGCAGGGAAGAAGAAAGGGGAACCACAATAGATCTGAGAAGGTTGAGGTTGACAGTTGTCTACACCACCCCATTCTAATCTAATCTAATCTATTGTCCTTCCTGTTTGAGAGACATTTTTATCTAATCTATGGACATTTCTTTTCGCAGATGCCAAAACAACAATCGCCTACCAGAGCAGTGGCGCCATCGTCTCAGTCGGTGCCCAACTTCGCCGTGCCCCAGCAACCCGCAAGCAATTCGACTCAAAACAGTAGCATTCCGATACCTCAATCGACGAACGTGCCGATCCCGCAGCACCAGCCGGGTCTCAGCGCCCAACAGAGCATCGCCAACATCTCGAACGCTCTTCAAAAAAGCTCCTCAATGCACTTCAGTCAGCAACAAAACAACCTTTTACCTCAACAACAGCCGAACGCGCTTGTGGCACCCAATCAACAGAGGGCGCTGCTGAGCGGCGGCAGTATGGTGCCTAACTCGGCGCAGGGCGGCCTGGGACAGCACCGCGCCCCTCAAGAGCAGAATTTTGGGCTGAACTCTCATGCGGCGGGAGTGGGTTTTGGACAGACTGAGACAGCTATGAGCAATCAGGTAAACTTGTTTGATCTGATATTGGGAGGTTTGTGTGTTTTTCTGGACTGTCAGAACCAGTCTTGATGCAGATGCTACCTTGGAGTTTTTTAGGTCTGTCTGTGAGGATAGTAGACATAGAAATAAAGAATTATGTTTATTTACTGAAAAAGTGCCACTTTCAGTTTTTGATCAGTCTGTATACCAGGCCTGTTCTTGAATCAGTGACTGGACTGATTTATCCTCCTGTCTTTTCCTTGCTTTCCTTCCAGATAAATGCAGCTATGATGAAGGTTTTTTTTTCAATTCTATCTGATATCATTAGGACTTTCTTTCTTCTCTTATCAGTCTAGCTCCCAACAGGGCATTGTGAATATCTCGAACCTTTTACATCAACAAAAGCTGAATGCACTTGTGAATCCCAATCAGTAATGGTGGCCAACTCGACTCAGGGAGGCCTCGGATTGCACCGCGCTCCCCAAGAGCAGAATGTTGGTCTGAATTCTCATCTTAGGGGAGTAGGTTTTGGGCAGACTGAGACAGCTTTGAGCAATCAGCGCTGACTGAGAATGTTGATAATTTTGTTTTTCGATATATTAATGTGAAATACTGAAGTTTGTTTTTCAAGTGGATCACTCACACTTTGTTGCTATAGATTCCTTCACGTTCACCACTTTCAGTTTTTTATCCATCTGTGTCCCATGTTGTTGTTCAAAATTTAACTTTCTTCTTCTTCACTAGTGACAATGGCAGGCTTTTCAGCTTCACCCCATTTTAAACTTCCTTGGAATTTGTAGGTTAATAAAAATAAAGTATGGTCATCGTATTTTTTGCTAATGCCGTCAATATTTTATGTGTGTTTAATCTTTCTTTGTATTGTGTTTCAAAATTTGATCATTTTCTATTTCAGATTGCCACTCAGCCCGCTCAAGTGAACAACACCGTTCAGAAATCGCTCCCGTCGCCACCCCCGTACTCAGTGGCCGTGGCTCGCAGCTGGGACTCGTTGGTACACAACAGCAATCTTCTAGACTTAACGCCATCTTTGACAGGTAGGAATTTATTTCTGTCACTTTTTGCTATTTTCGTTGTAAAGTCAGTTAAATAAAAAATACAGGCTGTGTTTTTTGTGTCTAGTTGAATAAATACTTCAGGTTTTATAGTAAAATGTAATAGTGTAGTGGTTATTTTGGTAATCTTGGTAAAGGTAAAAAACAGAAATATTTTAGAAGAAAACCATGTTTTTAACTTTTTTTGCAGTCTTTATGTTTGTTTTAAATCTTTGTAAAATTTTTACCTACTTGAAAATAAATAATAATCCAATTTAAAAAATTGAACAAGTAGTAAGTATTACAGAAAATTTTTTTAATAAAATTACATCTCAAAAAATCTAAACTAATAATAATGGTACAGAACTGCCCTTAAACTAATATTTAGGAGTAGTTTAAGCCAAAAAGTTCTTCTGACTTTAATACAATTTTCACACTTGCGAATCTTATGCAAAAAGAAAAAGAAGATTCAAGAAGTAATTTAATAGAAAGATTTTATAATTCCATTTTATTCTATACCGGGTAGACTTATGTTGCGCTACACGTTTCAGATCTGAAACCGGAAGAGTTGGACGACCTGTTGCCCACCCTGGCACACAGCCCCCTGCCCGAACTGTCCGAACTGGACATGCTGGGCGGCGGTTCCCATTCGAACACGAACAGCGCCGCCTCGATCGACAACTGTCTGGTCGGCGGCGACGACAGTTGCGGCAGCCAAGACGACGGGCGAAAATTTCTCATCAATCCGCTGACCGGCGAGCTGGAACCGCACGAGGGGGGCGAGAGTGATACGGAAGAGGTAGGTGAAGGATTAGTTCATATTTGGGCAGGAAAGAGTCAAAAAGTGTTTTAACAGATTATATTTAAACGGAGGTGTCTTATCATTCTCCACAGGTCAAAGACGTCTTCACGGGCCTCCCGTCCCCCATTCCACCTTCAGACGAGGACACCAGGTCCTTAAAATTCCCCGACCCCGTCACCGATCAGAGCGACAGCGACACGAGGTCCAGCGGCGACGGTGGCAAACATACCAAGGTCAAAAATTCGAAGGTTAAGGATCGGGGGCGAGATTCGCCAGCGTTGAAACAGCCAGGTAATTTTTTTTTTGTTTTTAAACAGATTTACTACAGCACTGGAAAACTGTGGGTGTGAATGCTGCATCACCAAAGCAAGTTGCAAAACTCTTTAAGGTGCTAAACATATTCTAGGGAAAATCAATAAAAAATGAACCCCAATAAACTCGCTGGGAGTCGTCTAACTTATACACTTGTTGATTAATTGCAGAGAAAATCAAATTGAAGCTGAAGCTCGAGAAGTCGGAGCCGATTCACAACGCTTACAAGGTCGAAATGAGCTACCCGAAGGCGCCCGAACCCAAGAAAGCCTCGACTTCGGTCGTGGCGACGGCGAATTCCAGCGAAGAACTGAGGGTACCGCCGTTGCATATTTCTCTGAGAGGCAGGAACTCGGTAAGTAAAGCTAAATACATGTTATATAACCATTGGTACAAAAAAAAATTCACTTTACTCACTACTTAATAGAGGTCTTGGCAAATTCAGACAAAATTTTTACTTATTTTTTTTTGTTTTGTATGCTTAACTCCACTTTCTCTGTGCATGTTATTTTTCCCTCAGTCATCTAAAGCAGTAGAAATGGTAAAACAACTAAAGCAGTAGAAATGATAAAACAATTACATTTAGTCCCTTATTTGTCAGAATTTAAATGCAGGGACATTTTTTCAATCTATCAGAATGAAACGATCATCACCCTCGAGATGATATGGGTCAGTTAAACGTGACTCTGTCCTTCTCTGTTTTGCATCATTAAATCAAAGTTTAGGGAAATATGTCTTACACAAAAAAAAAGTTAAAGGGTTTATCAGGTTGGTGAGGTTGGGTTGTCAGTTTTTTTTCATAAGATACTGTTTTGTATTTACCAACACCAATGTTAACTGGAAATAATGGAATACATCGTGCAGATTACGTTTCTCTTAAAAAATGATCTTAGAAAGAATGGATACTACAAATTACGCTTCCGATGGAAAATGGGTTTGACAACTTACATTCTTTAAAGTAAATTGTTCTTAAGATAAAAATGTATATAAAAAAACCTGATAAGCACCAATTATAACTGCCTAATATAAAATGGGATTTTCTTTCCAATAGGTGGTGATCAAAACCAAAAATAAGCTGAATCCAGACGGCACGCCGAAGTTGAAGAAAAAATCGGGGAAGAAAGAGGGTGAGCAGAGCGACAGCGACGGCACGGTCGAACACAAGAAGGTCAAGAAGTTTAAAAGCAATCACGAGCACAAGGTAAGAATCTTACATAACCTCTTTTTTTAAGTGCCATGCTCTCTAAGAAGGTTGGCTATCATGAGCTACCCACTGCTTTTCTGGAAAGTGTCATAGTACTAACACCACACCCTTGTCTGGGAGTTTTAAGCCATAATATATGTATGCGACCCGGATCTCTTCTCGTTTCTATTTTTCCTCCTAATTTGTACAAAATATTTCAGTTTACCCCAATCCAAAATATCCTGAGCATTCTACAACAACACCACATCTCTAATGCCTCCATTTTTTTGCCCGTGGAATCAGTGTGTGCCGTCTGCAGCGACTATTATGCGTGAATTTACTAAAACTCCCATTGAACAAAATTATTGGATTTGTCGGTCCCGCTGTTAAAGAGAGTTTTAGTTAAATCCAGAACAAAAAAACAGCTGCTATATAAAAGTCCTTGCTGGCTAGTCTTTGTGATGATTATAGACTCGTAAATACTATCACTGTTAACGACACATACCTTCTGCCAAATAAAACAATTTGCTTAATTTTTTTCAAAAATTGTATAATTGTGAAACCATCAAAATTGATACCTTGACGATCTAAAAATGGAGATTAAAACCTCCCAATTTTTTTTTATGTTAATATTATGTTATGTTATTATTTATTCATACATTTTTACCAAACAATAATTTTTTTATAGGACCTACTGAGCGGACTTCCCCAAGATCCCTCTGACTTAAAAACAAAATACTCTATCCACAACCACTACAAAGAGATTAAGCAGAAGGAGCGTAGGGGCAGCGACTCGGAACTGGTGCGCGGCGTCAACAAGAAACACGTTGACGCCAACGGAGCCCTAGTGTCCTCCGAGGAGAAGAAAATGAGGCGGCTAAGTCAGTCGGCAGAGGGCGCTGGTGTCGAGTCTTCGGCAGACGAATATAGGCGGCAGCCGCCGGTTTTGGGCTCGACCAATGTCGGAACTGTGACGCCTTTGCCTCAGAAACCTAGGAAGGATAAGGTAGGGTCAAGGAGTGTCAATTTAGGGTTCGTACGGAATTGGAGTTCCTTAAAAAACTATAAAATTCAGAACTTTTTTGTGTCTCTTTTTTTAAATTTTGTGACAAAAACAATGTTTGCAAGTCAAAAATTAAAAAAAAAACCTTATGTAAGCAATTTTTTTTCAGATAAAACTCAAAGATAGCTTAAAGCAAAATAAAGACCTGAACCGCAAGCTTCTTGCTTCAATCAAAACCAACCTGGTCCCATGCGAGAAATTGCAACAGGTAAAGTATTTTTATATGACAGATTTTTTCTCTCCTTTAAAATTAAAAAATTATTACAACCAACAACTCTGTTTTGTATTTAGTACTGTTTTCTCCCAGGTATAACGAAAAAATGGAGTATCAAATATTTTTTCCTTTAACACAGGCAAAAAGTCAGTCATCGATAGCTTTACCAACCGCCACGGACCTCAATATGGAGGCGAAATTCAAGCAAAGTCTGATGGAGGGGGCGATAGGAGAGAAGGGAGTGCCCAGGCCGCCTCATCGGACCACCGAGGTGGTCAACCATATGGTTACGGTGGATACTAGTAAGGCGGTGATTTCTGAAAAGGTAAATTAATTTCAGCTAATTTGTAATTTCTTAAAGTTTTTTGTTACCTTTATCCTTATTCTGCGTAGGCCGAATAACGATCTGTCAATATGTGGCGGTAATAATCCGGTGCACTTAGTCTTAGCATCTTAGGTGGAAAAAATTAGGAGCTAAATCTTTTTTTAATATCTCCCCTGAGGGAGTGGCACCCCTAAAATGCATTTTTTTAAAAAAATAACTAAAACTTTTATATGGGTTAGTCCTCCTGACCAAGAAAACAATGAGTATTTTTCAAAAGTTGATAGAGGGATAATCCCTCTACCTATCCTTTTGCACTTCTTTAGTTGTGGATAACGTCGTCCTTCTCAAATCAGACATCCCTGTTGTCTCTCTTCTGACCGATCTGCAGGGTGAACTTAAAGAGGTAATGCTTATCTACAGTTAACTGCAGGACATTTCCCCTTTACCCTACGAATTTTGAGTTTATTGTTAACATTTAGCAAAATACGTATTTTGCTGTGATTCAGAAAATTGTGTCACTTTGTTTAATCCGTTTTCCACTTTGCCAAAATTGTAATTTATATTAGCATTACTCTTATAGCAATTTTTAAATTAACATTAATGACCTTGATTTTGACAGGTTCAAAACCCGCTCCAGCAGTCACCGGCCGTCGTAAAAGGCAAGTCGCCCGAGCCGGACAAGTGCAATGTACCCGATAGGAAATCTTTAGAATCATTAAATGAAAAACCTTTGTCCTCCGTGACGTCAGGAGGACGATCGCCGAATTCTGGAAGTAACGGAGGTGAGTGATTTGTTTTTATGAGCTTACCATTATTATGCAGTATGACAGTCGCTCAAAATTTTTGTCAGGAACATAAAAACTTGTGTGACAGCCACCATAAGAGCTTTGGCGAGTCCCATATTTCATAACGCCTTTTGTGTTGTAATTTTTACCTCCCTGTGTAAAAGTTTTTAACTTTTGTGATTTTTGTCCCTGTAAAATTACGTAACGTTTTACCACCAGACATACTCCATCCTCTTACTTAGGAAAAAATCTAAAATATTGATAACTCTGCAGTAAACCATCGGTTTGTTGAGTCTGATTGCATCAATAAGGGTCAAATTTAAACTCGTTCCTCAAGGCTTCTTTCTTCCTTGAGGAACAACTATAAATTTGACAGTAAGTGGTATGACTAGCGTTTGTTAAATATCAAATAATCCACCTCTTTGCCCGCAACGTAGTTCAAACATTCGACAGTTAATTTAAGATTTAGGGACAAATAAATAATTGCAACATGCTCCACAATGGAGAATTTAAACCAACCACTTAGTAACGATTCTCTGTGCGCATGGATGGCAACAATTGATTCGATCTGAAAATTTAAATAATGTTTTTGATGGAATCGAAAAAGTTTCAAGAATGCATTGATTGTTGACTTTACAAACTCTTTCAGGTCAAGGTGAGGACAGCGGCATCGAAAGTATGGACGCTCTAAGCGAGAAATCGCCGAACCAGGCTAGCCAAAGTCCCCACGCCGACCTGATTATACCGAATCCGGCGCTGCTGACCAACAGCAACAACAAAACCCAAGTGCCTGACATGTTAGATATAGAAGCCCAGCTGGCTAAGATGGAGGGCCTTGAAAGCGACGAGGTTCATAATGGTAATTTTCCTCTTATTTTAATGTTTTTGTTGCATCCTTTTTCACGTTAATTACAGTTTTTTAATCGTGTTCAAACTATCAGTCGTAATTGAATGAAACAGGCTATTCATGAACCAAAACCATCATCTTCATTGGCCCTGAACCAGACATTGGAATAGCATCCAACATGGTCAACACTGCACTCTTAAACTGGATGGTCAATAAGTTCCTCCAGTACTAAAGATCTGGCACATTCAGAATCTTGCATGAAGAGGGCCGTGAAATTCATTGAGTTCACTGGGCAAGATATCCAGACAATGGTTAATCTATGTACCGGACATTGCAAGCTAATATAAATCATGCTTCACCAAAACAAGTTGCAAACCTCTTTAAGAGGCTAAACATACTCTAGTGAAAAACAATCTCAAATGTCAACCACCCCCGCTAGTGGTCGAAGTAGAAAGTGCCATAATCATTCAAATCAGCCCAAATGAAGACCAATTTGACAACAACATTATTGTGTTTAAAATTAAACAACCTGTCACTTTCATTTTGCCCAGTTATTCCAATGATATTTTTTACAGGCAACAAGAATAATAGTAACAGTAGTCACGAGAGAAAACCCGTCAGCAATCGGACGTCGACAGACGACGACGAAGTCGATATCAACTTGCCGAAGGTGGTCATCGTCAAAAGTGACAGTAGCGGCGTGAAAGCGGATCATTTGAGCAGTTTGAAGAGTGATTTAGGTGAGTCATTTACTACTCTATTACCTTCTTCTTGTTCTGGGCAGCCAATAGTTACAAAAAGTTACAAAAAGCAAATCCATAAATGAGACTATTTTTTATTATAAACTTTATAAACACTCTTCATTCTTTCCGCGACATCAAAGTCAATATTTTTTAATTTTTTTCTCGGTTTTCGTAGTGGTTTAACATGATTTCCTGTAAGATGAACATAATTGATCTTATAATCGTGGGTTTCTTCATCAAAAACGATATTTTCTTGAATCTTGTCCAAGTATTCTCCAGGTATGGAACAGTTTAGGATGAAACTTGCTAGTCCCTGGTCCTTGGCCAAGCACTTGTTGGTGTAAAGCAAATTGCTGATTTCATTTTGGTATTCTTGTTCTTTTTTCTGCAAAACCCTGGTGGATTTTGCGATTTTTTTCTCCATTTCCTTGATTTGCAGGTCCAAGAGTTGATCTTCCTCTTCGAGGGACAGACACTGTTGCTCTATGGCAATTTTCTCCACGCCTCTCGAGTTTAGCACTTCTTGTAACAACTGATGACAACTGTCCAGGTGTTTAATTTCTTTTTCATTACTCTCCATTATTTCTAGCTGAACTTGAGCTTTTTCTAAAAGGTTTTCGCCTCCTACCAGAATTTTTTTTTGAATTGCTTCGATTTGCTGTAGTAAGCTACGTTTTTGTTCTTCAACGAGCAAACTGTCAACATTTGCCTCTTTTTTGTTTAAACTTTGTTTGACTCGTTTTTCATCCATTCTTCTGGCTTTTTGACTTTCCAAATTTTCCAATTTAGCCTGTAGCTCATTAATTTTCACAGCAAACTCTTTCAGCACGCTGACATTTTCTTCGTTCTTCTTCACAGTATTTGTAATGTGCTTGACTCTATCAGCGTACATTAGAGTATACAAGGTTTCGTCGAGATGACGCTCATCGGAGCTTATTGTGGCTATCATTGAGGTTCTAGAGTTTCCTCCCAAGGAATCTTGAAGTAAGCGAGTCAGCTTCGAGTTTCTGTAGGGGACGTGGTTTGTTTTGCCATCTACTAGAGCTGATATTACGTTTCCCAACACACTTAGTGAAAGATTTATTTTGCCAGCTTCTCTAAGTCTGTCTCCACTTGCGGAACTCTTGGAAACTCGCTCGGAACCAGCCAAATCAACCAGGTTAAGTTTCCCAATGGTGGTTTCACCATCTTGATTGTTTCTGACTTCAATCGATAGGGTAAAAATGGCGTGAGATCTTGAACTGACGTCGTTCAGTGTTGTCGAAGCATTCGAGCGTTTCTTGTTGCCTTTCTCTAAGAGTTTTAACACTTGGTCTAAAGACTCGACGGTGTACCCTGAAAGGTCCTTTACATAGATGCCCCTCTCGGGGTTTTCTCTTATTTCCAGTTTCTTAGTAGAATTGGTTAAAAGATCTTTCACCTCTTCATTGTAAATCTCCAAAAAAGTAACCGTGACCGCGTAGGTTTTGTCTTTGTTTGCCATGGAAATTTGGGCAAAAATGTGAGAAAACACGTTGGGTATAATACCTTTTTGATCCTCTTGGTAGACATTTCCTAAAATCGTGTGAGTTTTGCCAGTGCCACTCTGGCCATAAGCGAAAATTGTACCATTGTAACCCTCAAAAGAACCTTCGGTAATGCTCGAAGCTACGTTCTTATAAATTTCCAGCTGCGACGCCGTTTCCCCAAAAATTCGATTGAATTTAAACACCCTTTTCTCTTTAGTGTTTTTTGAGATGGCCAGGATTGATTCCTTGCTAACTGCCAAATTAATGCATTTCTCGCATTTTGAACTCTTGGGTTTTACGCGTATGAACACTTTTACATTCTCATTGTTCATTGTTTTGACAGGATACCATGCCAATTTGTCATTGTCTTATCATTGGTGACTTTGAAACAAATGACAAATAAGGGCGTTGAAAACATAATTCTTGACCCTTTTCTTCTTCTTCTTCTTCTTCTTCTTCTTCTTCTTAAACCCACCTAATTAGTTGAAATCTAATTTGTTTCTCATCTCATCTGTCAACTATAATTCATGAATGCTAGAGCTCATGGCCCGAAGTCCATTGTCTGGCAGTAATGGCATTAGTTGTGAGCGATATTGCTATTCTACCTTATACTAGGGAGCAGTGACGGCAAAACCGTTATAATTGCATAAAGATATATATATATATATAACCACCTGATCTTGCAGGTAAGAAATAGCCGAAACCTTAAACTGTCGCAAGAAATTAAATGCTAAGCTACTGTCAAGAGCATTCTATATTATTGACGAATTTTTTCAAGGGACTTATGTGTAAATATGCTTTAAATTTTCAATAGTGATTTTTATTAAATTATTGATTTTGATTGATCTTAAATTATCATGTGTAACAAATTGTTTATTGTTATATTAGTACACTTGTTCCATTTCTTGTCTTTCAAAAAAATTTTATATTTTAAATTTTCATGTGTGTAAAATATAACTAATGTTAAACTTATATTAAAATTAACGACACTTTAGTTACAAAGTTAAACCCTCTGTGATATATTTTGTTGGAAATTGATATGTGATCATAATGAAATTATTCGTGAGGGCGGAAAATCGCTTACAACTAATGCCATTACTGCCAAAACTGACAGAAATATGACAAAAAAATGATATTTCGACTAAATCAGGTGCGTTTTTGTAAGAGAAATGCTCCCCGGGAGCACCCCTTTCTCTCACTTCCAAGAATAAGCAGCCTGGGGGCACATTTTCAAAACCAACGTACCGATTATTTTCAGAATCATCTCCTGACAAACAGCCGCCCAAAGAAGACGTGAACGAGAACAAGTGCCACCACGACCACCATTCTAAGTCAAAATCGCAGTGTTGCCAGATCAGCTGTAGCGAGAGCGGCGGACCGCCCGGCGGTGATAAGCAGGACGGGCCGCCTCCCTTGACAACGGTTCTTAAGGTAAGCAATGTACGCATTCATAGTCCAATGAGCCACATATGGGTCATGCACTTCATACTCATACGTCCATGAACCACTTGTAAAAATTTCAAACTAATGATTTTCACCAAGACCTTTGGCAGGGGCACAAAATGCTTTGAGAGGTTTGTAGATAGTGTGCACCTTTTTTGCTGCGGAAATATTTAATGTTATGTTTGACCGACGTTCTCCTAATCTAGAGGACCAGTATACGATTTTTGATAGTTATCGTTTTACCAGAGGTGAGCAACTGGATTTGACAGTTGTTAGGGAAATGTTTTAAATTGTGTGTTGGCAATGATAGTTGGCGATCCCTGACAATAAATAATTTTGTCACTGTCAGATTTTTCATTAAGAAACGTCAGATTTAAAAATGGAATTTGTATTGTTCCTTTGTCCAACTGAGAAAGAAATTCCTCAAAACTGAAAAGAAAACATGCGTTTACAAAGGTGGAAAATTAATAAAAATAGCCGAATTTGCGAGGTAAATGAGCTACAAGCAGTAGGTACAAACATACGCATTTAGCATGTTCTTCGTTAATAAATAATACATTATGTTTCCATGTTTTATTGTAAGAAAAAGAGTAACAAAAATATAGATCATAGGAGTCTATTTTATATGTAACGTGTGTATTCACTGTTTGTTTTTTTTGTCAAAGCTTGACATATTTTACTATCCAAAAAAAAATCATTCTTTCAAAAACTGTGGGGAAATTATAAAAAGAGACAAAACTCATATTGTAAATTTGTGGTTAAATATATGTATGTACAAAAAAATTGTACATACATATATTTAAGCTCACTTTTTTTAATTTAACATTCAATTCAATCCATTAATTGTTTTACTTTTATAGTTTTACATTACTCCGTCTTTTGTGTAATTTGAGACATCTTTGTCCACATTATTTTGAATGATCCTAGCTGAAAATTAATACAAAAGTTAATAATAGGGTGATTCATGAAGTTAGGACTTCTTTTTTAACTGGTGGCTCCCTGAGTTACGGTAAAACAGATTTTGTGGTTTAGTATGAATAAAAATTTCTTACCTTTTTTAAAATTTTCTTCAGACTAAAAGTGTGTCTTAAAAAGGTCATGTTGGCAGTGGTGCCTGTGTTTACAGGAAATATTCAAAGTTTAGGCAGTACTCACCATACACTAATATCACGACAAGTCAGCGTTGTAACGGTAAAACCCCATTACTTATTTAATTTAAAACTATCTTTAATTTTCCCGCGCCTATTCAAAATCTCCATTAGCTGTTTAACCGACGCGTATTGTTTACTTCAAGATAGAGGGGAACTGTCGAGTACTGCTTGCTTTAGCGTGCTATCATACCTGCCCGTCATTAACCAAACGTATGCCGATTTATTAACAACACCGAGTCAAAAGAATCTTATGGGTTTCTCGCCTTAAAAACTTCACTTTTTGAACAAGCACCGTCAAGTCTTTCAAAGTAATTAACATTTTTGTATAATTTTTTGTTTAGTTTAATATTTAAGTGAGCATTGAATACTTAAATTACTGTCAAATATTTTGTTTGTTTAAATTATTCTTGCATAATGTATAACTGTATTTTCTTTTCTCTTACACGGCTCTCCATATTGAAATACAAACAAGTTCCAACCCAATCTTCCGCCAGTTTTCATTTCACCTACCCAAAGAACCCCCTGAGTAAACAGTTTTTCTATATCTTTTATTTTCTTTGTTATCAGTGGTTTTTCTTGTTGTTGTAAAAAGTAATACCGATTGGTGGGCATCGGATACTGTTGATTAAAAATAAACATGACCGTACTTCAACTTGATAAACAAAATATACAAACTTGATGGTTATTCTTTGAGCAATTATGAAGCTTTTTGAAAAATAAGACTAGTTAAAAAAGAAGTTCCAGCAATCACCCTGTATAGCTGTTTTTGGGGGCAACCTATAAAGTTTGAACAGACAGAAAATTTGGTTTTCTTATTTCCGAGTTTAAAGAAGTTTATTATTTAAGCGTAAATGTCAAAAATTTCAATTTTGAAAATATTTTCCGGGGAGATTTCCAAAAATTTTCTTTTATTAACTTTTGGGTATTTAACGGTTAAATTTTTAGGTTTAATTGCACAAGAGAAATTTCTAGTGCATAAAATATTTCCAGGAATTTTTGAAAATTTTGTTTGATGCCAATTTTTTCTATTTCTAAATTTTTTGGGCATACTTTCAAGTATTTCCACTTATTTTCAGAAACTTACCTGTCAAATATGCACAAGAAAAATTTTTGAATTTTTTTTAAATAAATGCATGTGTTTCTTTGGTACTATGCATGAATGCTTTATTTATAAGAAATTAGCTGAAGATTAAATTTTTCCAAAATTTCCATTAGGAAATATTTCAAGCACATTTGATTTTTGATAAGACATTTCCCGAGTTTATGGCTGGTAGATTTTGCACTAGTTCAAATTATCGGTAAATTGCACTAGTGTAAATTATCGCTTTCCCTAAAAAGCCCATTTTAAGACATATTTTATCTATTACCGTCAGGGAGAGTATTCTTTATGGTGACTGAACAAAACAGCTCAGTGAAATGCAAGTTGTAAAGATTAGGAGTATAAAATATGATAACAAATCATACAATATTTTCTTCAGGAAATAGTCCGCAGAATATCTCTTGTGCATAGCAAATTATGACAATTCAGGACATGATTTTCACTTTAAGATTAATTTTTCGAAATTTACCTGTAAAATTTCCAGGTGAATTTCAACCAGGGAATGTTGTAGGGTTTGTTTCACTACTTTTTGAGATATAGACTCATTTAACAAACTCCACTTAAGGCTCACCGTGAATGCCTTTGTTCTCTTTAGACGGTCGACAAGGAGGTCGAGCTGGAGGGGCTCAGTCTACGAGTGACCAACCCCCTCTACGGCTACTCGAACTCGGCGCCCAAAGGGGGTGGCGGCCCCAACTCGCGCGGGGGCAGCGAAAGCCCCACCATCAGCGAACGCAGCATGGTCGACGAGGAAGAGAACAGCAATCATAGTGTCATAAGGTATGTCATAATATGCTTATTTAAAAATGGGACAGATTCGATTTAACCATATACATACCTGTTGTTTGAAGGTGGGAGACAATGTTGAACTTGAGAGTAAACTAGAGTTTCGAACTTCCATTGTCTTTATTTTTACTTTTTCACAACGTTTCGAATGCTTATGTATCTGCAATCGTCATCAGGTGAATACTAACAAAAAAACAAAACTACCTAATCTTATATACTAGCATGTGTTCTGAACCATAAAACTACTGGTTGGCTCCGCCCTTTCACAGTTGAAATCTGTTACCTCCGAAAAGTATGGGTTTCCAAATATCCTTGATGGTGACGCTTGTTTGAGAAAATACAATCTGGATCCTCAGGATGAAAGCTGTTTCTTTGAATTTTCGCTTGAATAGGTTTTCCTCCTTGGCGATGATATTTACCTCTTTCCATTCCATATGATGTTGATTTTCCCAGCAACGTTGAGCTATTTTCGATCCAGTTGTGTCCCCTTGTCGAGTTTTGCGTTTGTGTTAGGTAAGTCGAACTTTATCTGTTGTGTGTCATTTTGTTTGTAGCAGTTTTGTCTTCTCTTGTTTATTTTGTTTTTTTTTTTAATTTGTTTACTGTTGATTTTTATTGACTTTTTAATATTAAATTTTTATATTCAGGAATACGTGCTAAAATAGTGGTTATTAAGCATAAATTTGGTTTTATTTTTATGAATTACTACTGCTTTGTCAATGAAATATTTTTTTTATTCTGACAATAAACAACCAGTTGGATACCACTTGTCCTGTGCACGACAACAGTCGCATCGTCCGCGAAAACGGCAAACACTCCAGATATGTCGATGCCTAAGAGGTCATTTATGTAAATAAGAAATAAAATAGGGCCCAAAAGTGAACCCTGGAGAACACCATACTGGACCGACTGTTTTCTAGAGCAATCCCCGCTCGCGAAGATGCTTTGACTGCGGTCCGACAGATAGGATTGGAACCACTCGAGCACCCTTCCCCTATAACCGTAACGGTCGAGCTTTCGCAGCAGTGTTCTGTGATTCACACAGTCAAACGCCTTTGAGAAATCACAGAACCCCCCTGCGGTCGCGAAGCCATTGTTATAGTGTTTGAAAAGTTATTCTACAACACGGAACATGGCACATTAGTATGTTTTCCCGGGGGAAAACCAAACTGAGCAGGATCAAAGACAGTCAGAAAGTTAATCACTTGTCTTTTGACCAACGTTTCAGCCACCTTTGATATTGTTGACAATAAAGATATCGGTCGATAGTTAGGAGGGTCCCTCGTGTCCGCTTTTGTGAATTGGAATGACGAGAGCCTCCTTCAGACTTGTAGGAAAGGTACCTTGTTCAAACGATTTATTGATTACAATAGCTATGACATTAAGTGCATCACCAGAAAGTTCTCTGAAAATTTTTGAGGAAATGCCATCTGCTCCAGCTCCATTCCCAATCTGGATTTCTTAAAATAAAAGGATTATTGCACTCGCAGGTTATCTAGGTAAGAGATAGGATCGTTGTCGGACTTGACGTCCTTTGTCAGGTTGTTTGCGATTGAACAGTAGTAATTATTGAGTACTTCACGATTTATATCAATCTGATTGTTTTTTTATTTTATTTTTCCATTATATTGTCCAGTATGAGTTGGTTTGCGATATACGGAAGTGAATTATTTTTGGTGACTAGAACATTGAGAAAAGGGAGCTGACCACTTTCTTCTTTTTCCAGAGTGAATTTGTGGAGTTTCTTATGCTGTTGAAATGATTGAATAATTGTTCTAGTATGTTGTGGTCCTTTTCCCAAATGATGAATATGTCGTTCATGTATCTTAGGTAGTGTTTGGGTTTCTGACATGATGTTTGCAGAGCTTCTTCTTCAAAGGATTCCATAAAGATATTGGCCACTACCGGCGAAAGTGGATAATCCCATGGGTAGACTATCTTCCTGTCGAAAATATTTGTCCTTCTCCTGAAAATAAGAATTCTGCAGACAGCACTTCAACAAATGCATAATGTGGCTGTCATTGAGTAGCTTCTGTTCAATAATTTGGAGTGACTCTTCCAGTGGTACGTTAATGTACAAACTTTCGACTTCAAAACTAACAAACTGGTCGTCAGGTTGTAGGTTGACGTCTTTGAATCATAATCACTTCCGCATATCGCAAACCAACTCATACTGGACAATATCTTAATTTCAAGTCAAACAAAAAAGTCTGCAATACAGCAGAAGCTTTAAATAAGGAAAAGTCAAAAATTATCTGGGTAGTAATGATTTCTCCAACTACACGATCAATAAAACTCTTCAGACCACACCAACACCAAAGCCTACAGACGTAAATACTGAAAGGAAGGCGACACTTATAATTCCATACGTCAAAGACATCTCAGAAAAGATAAGAATAGGCAAACAATACCATCTTCGGACTGTCTTCAAAGCCACCACAACAATAAGAAGTCAATTGACAAAAACTAAACCACAACGCCACGACACCAAGAACTGTATCTGCCAGGTACCATGCGAGTGTGGGAATATCTACATCGCAGAAAACAGCCGACCTATGGAAGTTCGACTTACCGAGCACAAACGCAAAACTCGACCAGGGGACACAACTGGATCGAAAATAGCTTAACATGGCTGGGAAAATCAACATGATATGCAATGGAAAGAGTCAAAGATCGTGGCCAAGGGGGAAAACCTATTCAAGCGAAAATTCAAAGAAACAGCATTCATCCTGAGGAACCCGATTGTATTTTATCAAGCAAGCGTCACCATCAAGGATATTTGGAAACCTACACTTCGGAGCTAACAGATTTCAACTGTGAAAGGGCGGAGCCAACCAGTAGTTTTATGGTTCACTGAAAACATGCTAGTATATAAGATTAGATAGTCTTGGTTTTTTGTTAGTATTAACCCGATAACGGTTGCAGATACATATCGTCACCTTAGAATTGCAAGGTTCTATCTACCTGCCTTGCAACTTTTGGCAATTGCATTTTTAAAAAATCGTGCAACTATGCCATCTGTTTTGTTTAAATATTTTAAACTAATAATTTAATTTGACTTAATTTCGAAGATTTTAAAAAAGTTGGTCTGATCTATGTTTTTCCACAGGAAACTGTCAATGTTTGACACGGAAAATTGGGATAGAACTTTGTAATTCTCAAAATAATTTTTATATTAAGAAACTGGTAGATAGAACTTTGGTACATTTAAAAGTCTTAACTTCTCGTTAACCGAGTTTAATAAAATTTGGTAAACTTATGTAATTCCAGTCACATTATAATGTTGCAATAAAAACTGCGTTGGTTGGGGGTAGTTAAGAAGGTGAGTGGGGGTTAATTTATTTAAAAATTAAAAAAATCATAACTTTTAAATCATAGCTGCTACGGATATGCAGTCTTTAGATTTAAGTTTCCCTAAGTTTTTTTCTAATTATATAACAAAAAACGATATTGTTGTGTGCTCTAGGGAGTGGTAGCGGGTTGATATATTTAAAAATCCATAAATTTTGAACCAATAATGCTATGAATATGCAGTTTTCAGATTTGAGTTTTACTAAATATGTCCTTATAATTGATAAAAAAGCTATGATAATGGGTGTGGGGTGATTGAAGGGGTGAGAGGGGTTGATATATTTAAAAATTCGTAACTTTTGAACCAAAGCTACAGTTTTTAGATTTAAATTTACTCAGTATTTCCCAAACAAAAAAATACACTAAGAAGCAAAAAGTAATTAATTAAATAAAAAATAGGTTTTAATAAAGCTCTCCGTTTTTAAAACGGACTAAAAAGTATAAAATAATTTGTGTTCGTGGAGATTAACGATAAGAAAAACTTGAGTCGCATGCAATAAATAAACGTAAGAACATAATTTAATTTAACTTTTTTTCTATAAATTTGGTTTTCAAAGTTTAATAAAAAAAATTCTTAGGGCTTTTAAATGGACTAGTTTGCAAGAAAGAATACTTACTTAAAGTTACGGTTCCTATGATTCGGCGGACGCATGCGGCTGACGTGACGGACTGCGTCTGACTCATACGGTTGAATATAGGCACGAAACGCAGACGGGCCAAAGGAAACGATTACTTGCGTCAGACGCCCGATGCGTCCGCCGCATCATAGAAAACGTACCTTAAAGGGGGGGGGGCAGTTTTATTTAAAAACGGCAAAAAGATAATTTAAAAGTCAGGACTGGCAGAGGAAAAAAGTATAATCAAAATCGCGACTAAAAATATTTTGGTCGATAGAACTTTGTAATTCTAAAATAATTTAAAATCATCCACTTGGAACTTTGTAATTTTCTTAATAAATCTGAAACTACCCACCGGTTTTTTCTATTTATTTTTTGTTTGATAAAGCTCATAATTATACATTCATTTTTGCAAAAAAGTTAAAATGTCAAAATGTTGTAGATAGATAGATAGAAGCATTCAAAATGTTGTGAAAAAGTGAAAATAAAGACAAAGGAAGTTCGAAACTCTTAGTTTACTCTCATATACATACCTATTAACTTAAATATACGCCTTACAATGCTTTCAGCATGCACGAAGTTGTGACGCAGCACAAATGAAAATATGGAATGAAAACTTAATAAAAATGTGAAGTCACATGTATTTTCGCACTTTGGATTTTTTAAACGAGTCCAGACTTTTAAATACATTTTTCTCTGTTAATTTTAAGTTTTACGCAAAAATGAAAAACACGACGGGTTATTTTTTTTTTTTGTGAAAAAATGTTCAACTGAACCGAACTGCCGAAACCTTAACTCTAAAGTTTATAATTCCCACTTTAGTGCCTCGACGGCGAACAGTCAAAACAGTAGTACGGCGAGTAGCAACACGAGCAGTACCGCCGGCAGCAATACGAGCGCGAAGAACAACAAAAGCTTGCTCGAGCAGTTGCTGATCGAGATACCGAACGAGAGCAGTCAGACGAGCGCGGCCAGCTCGCCGAGTCCCGCTACCAGGTAAAACCCGGTTCCCACCTATGCGTTTCTCATGCGTGGCCTCCCTGACTCAAAACGCGCATCACGTAATCCAAACGAGATTGGGGAACCATTTTCGAGCGCGATTTGGGTCAGGTGTGAGTCCGGGATCTCCCCAGGAGAAATTTTAGTCTGGTCGTATCTGGGCCATCTATGAAGTCTTTGGTCTGTCTGCAGCTTGTTGGTCTTCTCCAGTTGGTTGCCATTGCGTTGTTCGCTCAATTGTTGAGTTAACTCTGCATGTGCCTTTTGGTGGTACCTAGGAATGGTTCCGGGTCTACATAATGAGTCCTTGCCCCAGTTCTAGTTTCCCAGCACACACATATGTCTCAGTACCCACATTTTCTGCCCCCTCGAAGGAATTCTAGTGCCTCTGCACATTCCTTCACTAGAGTGTTGGGTTTTGGAACAGTGTTTCTCTGTGCCGTTTTTTACCTCATCTATGGTTGCTGCCATTATTATGGCATGTACCTGCTTCTATGATCCGTATCGCTCTTTGCATTCTGCTGTAAACCATTCAAGTATGTGAAATTTGGCTTTTTAACTCTTGGTTTTGGAGGTATTAGGTATCTCAGAACAAGAATTATTTAACCATAAATTTTTTTAACCCTAAGGTCATCCGTAAGAACGAGAGCGCTAACCAAAATGGGCAGCCCCGAGCTGCTGAACTCTCCGGTGCCGAAAGTCGCGAACAAACAGGCAGCGCCTCCGCCGGCGAAAAGGAAAAGGAACGGCAGCGAGAGTTCCAACCAAAGTACCGAGGATAACGGCAAGACCAAGCGGCCGAGAAAGACGGCTGCCGCGGTCGAAAGTGCGGAGGTTAAGGCTAACAAAACTACTCAGGTAAGGGCGTAAGGTATATGTTTAAACAAAGTAAAGTCGACACATGATCCAGATTGGCACCAACGTTGAAGAAAGCTGAGAAAAATGTTTGACCTCATTTTTGCTGCTACCATCTGTCTTATCAAGTACCTAAAAACCAGTCATAAAGACTGACATTTCTAAATTACCTTTACAGCCACCATTTTTAAATGCGCATCAAAGACAGTTTATCAGATTTTGAGACTTTGAGAATTTTATTAAAAACTAGCGCGAAATGGTAACCAATTATTATTCAGTATCATGATTAATACAGTTTTTTTTGCACAGGCAAACGCAGGCGGCAAAAAGGCAGCAAAAGGCGCGCCGGGGCAACACGCGCCCGAGGAAAGTTCCGACAGCGACGAACCGCTGATGGAAAAACTTCGCAAAACTGGTCCGCCGGCTCAACAACAACTACCAACCAAAACCGGCGCCTCCACCACGAAAATAAACAACGCCGCCAAAGGCAACCTAGCCCAGCAAACGCCAAACAAAACCTCCGCGCAAATGCAACCCGCTCAACACCATCAGCAAGCGCCGACAACGCCGCACGTCAACACCAGGCGATCGGTGCGCACCCCGGTGGTGAACACGAGAAGCAAAACCGTGCCTGCGCAACAGACGGAGACGGCGGCCGAGGCGGTCATCAGGAGGAAGACGCGAAGCGCGGGTGAGTGTGATAAAAAGCTGATTGTTGTTCTCGCTCAGTTGAAAGGTAGAAGAGGCAGGGCGCGACGTAATAAGTAGTAAAGCACACGTAATTGCCTGCCGTCGGAAGCCTTTTTTGAGACGTTGGGCAAGTGGTTTTGGACTCAATAACAGCGCTTTCAAGAGACTCATGTTTTATAAAAATATTTATATTTTTAGAAAAACGGAAGAAAGTTCTCATCTGAGAGGTAAAAGTTTTTTGCTCTGGAAAGGAAGTCAAAATAAAGATCACATGTTTTTTTTAAATTTTGGATATTAAGGTTAAATGTTTAGAATGATACATCTTTCGAAATGTGGACCTGCTTTTTGTTTTAAAAAACTTGACTTTTTAAAAATTGATCATTCACGGAGTTGAGAAAATATTCACAATGTTTCCGAGTACAAGAAAAACAGATCTTTTAGCAATATTCTGTAATACTATTAAACACTTCAGACAAACAACAAAAGTTGACATCTCTGAGAATCATCCCAACATTGTGTTTTAGCCCATTGGTTTTTTTTTTATGATCCTCTTTATTGTTCTAAATTTTACATAAGATACAAAAGAAATAAAAAGGAAACAATACAAATAGGTTCACCTGAGGGTTTACCTATGTGCAATTTGAACAAGAAACATTTTTGATACCGCATTTACTCAAAAGAGTCTAGTAAGAAAACAACAAAAAAGATTTTTTCAACCCTGGGGACATTCATATTTCATTAATATATTTTTTAAGAGTTGCTCTTTGAATTAAATTTTACTTAGCCTGATTCTGAGTCTTAGTTTGACACACTAATTTCACAAAAAATGCTTCCGATGATAGCTGAGCACGTTTTTTGCACACTTTTGCTTTGTTTCTCATTTTGTATTGCACTTACATTGACAGCTTGTTGTAACTTGTAATTTATTAATGTGGCTCTGGTATAAATTTAGCAGTAACACTTTAAAAAAATTGAGGAAATTTAAGAAAAATGTTTAACTAGCAATGATAAAAATAATTAGTGAGAATATCTAGAAAACGAATTGATGAATTAGGTGCTACATATGAATTTTTCATCATAAAATCTTTGCATTGATGACTTAGCACTACGTTAGAATCATTTTTATTTATACCAGTGCATAGGCATAATGTGTCAGGTGTAGGTCCAAAAACTTAGAAACTAAATCCCTAGCCATTCAGGGAATACAAAAGTCAGATGTTTGTTTCGTTTACGACGAAATATAGTTGTTTAAACTTTAAGTAAAGTTTATTAAAGTAGTTTCTTTCGTGTATAGTGGCTAGTAAATTTTTTTCGTAAGGTAATTTAACATCAAGTGTATTTGAATTCCTTGAATGGTTGGAGCTTAATGTTTAATTATGCTTTTTCTCTGTTATCCTACGACAAAATATAGACAAATGTTTTTAGCATGTAAAAAATAAACTTTTTTGAGGGGAGATTTATTTTGGGATTTTTTTTGTCTTCGTACCTTTTTGTTATTTTTGATCTTTAATAAAACGTTTAGGTAGGCTAGGCTCTTGATTTTTCACTAATTTGATGTATGTATTTTGAGTTTTGTTAATAAAAAATTGTTAAAATATTTCTCAAACATGTTCTCTTTTATCCTTCAAGGGGGTTATGTTGATCAAATAAATCGAGTGGTATGAAAATGAATGACCACAAATTAAATTTAACCATAAAATGTGGTTTAGTAGTTGAACACCCAGTAGAACCTCGACCGCTAACGTGATGACCTAAACACTTTAATTTCTGTAAGTATTGCACTGTTTTAACACTTTCAACTAACAAGCTTACAACAATGTAAATAAAATAATATTTTCTATGGGGTGGTCCAAATTTGACCTTGTAGGTCAACTGGTTTTTGAGCATAAAAACATGGCGTTTGCCAAAATAGATAATAAATGTGCTGCCCAGAAATCCAGAGAGACAAAATCTATAGATTTGAATGAGTCTACGCGTTTACAGGGTTCAAAGTGGTCAGGGAAAACCTGGACAATTCAGGGAATTTGCATGCTGTCAGGAAAAAGCCAGTAAAAATCCAAAAATGACCTAAAAGTCAGGGAATAAGATACGCATAATGTGCAACTGTTTATGATTATTTTAGAAATAAACCTGGTACAACCAAAATCTTTAGTAAATTGAGAGTGCAAAAAAAGAAACAGAGAGTCACTGCATTTGTCTGAGCTATATTCGTATTTTTTGTCCGCACCGGCTCTTACCCCCATTTTTACAGACAGATAAAAAATATTGGGTGCAAATTGGGGTTTTTGCTTGTTATAATTAAAGTGCGTAAAATTTTCCTGTTTTTTTTTGTCTGCCAGCGGAAGAATTTAAAAAATGTCAAATAGAAAAACTAATTTTAGTATGGATTGGGTAAAATGGCTTAAGCTAGTAAAAAAAAATCAAAATCAGTTTTTGTGTGTCCCACTTTGAAGTATTCAAACACAAAAATAAAGTTGAACTTGTTAAAAATATGACAACAAATGAGCAGCAAAACCATGAAGAGCGTGGGATGACAAAAAAAATAATAAAGCTAGTACCTCAAAAAATTCTAATAATATTTGTGATACTCAGAAAAATGTATTGTGGTGCTTCAATACTGTAGTGACTGTTATTAAACCCAATTATTTTGTGTTAAGCAAAGTTTACAACTTGGCGTATGCATAAGAAAAAAAACTTGCTTATATTTTATGTTTGGTGAAGGTGTTATTAGCAAGGTTTTGCTTGAGTTTTATAGTTTGGTGGAGACGTTACTTCCCATATATCTGGTTATTAAGGTATTACAACAATGTTAAAGCAAAAAGAATTTAAAAATAAAAGATCAAGATGTGTGTTCCTTGACTCATCCAAGTTTTTTTTCACTCAAAAACAATGTTAAAGGTTTGGCAAATGCGTTGGAAAAAAGTAAATTTGCTTGTAATTTATAGTTTGGTGAAGGCGGTGGTAAGTTTTTTCAAATAATAACTTAACTAATAAGGGAAAAAAATAATGTACAGAAACTATGAGAGTAAATTTGAAAAAGTGTAACAAGGACAAAAATGTCAAGGAATTTTAAAATTGAAAATCACTTTGAACCCTGGTTTGATCATACCTCACAAACTGACCTTCTATTAGGTGCAAAAAGGTCACTTTCATACATAAAAAAGTTACCGCAATTTTTTAAAGATACCAACTTTTCAAAAACACCCAGTATATTAAAAACGATCTAACCTATCAAGATGCGGTTCTACCGTTGACTTTTTCCATAAAAATATTTACTCAAAGTCCCCAAAATCTTTCAAATTTGAACCACCCTGTAATAAATGAAGAGTCAACGAAAATAAAGTTACAAAGGAATGAATAATCACACAGAAATTGCGTTTTTAATTTTGCTCGCTGGTCGTTTCTATTGTTATAAGCTGTTAAGTATAACTCGCTATATTTCTTTGAATTCAATTTCTACACATGCCATTTTTACAACAAAGCTCTTGCAGTCAGTAAAAAGCACCTAACTCCGCCTTACGTTTATCTATTTTTAGTTAGTCTAGTTATCTGTTGGTTTAATAAAACGCATTTTGTTTTTAGATGTGGAAAGCAAGCGAAAAAAAGAGGTGAAGTGACAGTATATTCCCGACTGCCTCGCGCTGTTGCCAGGTAGTCGCGACGCGTTCTACCGCGCTCTCTACGCCCCCTACGACAATAACGCCACGCCGCTTTCGACGACGTTCTCCCGTCAAAAGTTGACCAAGTTAGCCGCAGACAATGACGTGGCAGCCTCGCTTTCAACATTGACCGACATGGCAACGCTGTCCCATCAAAAGGTAAAGTTAGGCGTGGAACGTGACGACTCGGCAACGTCGGAAGAGGAAACGTCGGCCGCGGATAGGTCTGCTGGCCGGTCCGGGGAAGGGTCGAGCTACGACGAAAGGTCCGAGAGCGAAAGCAGTGCCGTGTCGAGCTTTAGTTACGGTGATGATACGAACAGTGATGAGGATTAATGAGGTACAAGTAGGGACGGAAGAAATGTCCGTTTTATAAGCTCCAAACGATTTTCGCTCAAATGTACCAAAAAGTTGTTTTTTTTTCATTTATTATTTAGAACAATTTAATATGAAGAAGCATTGCTTTATGCGTTTCAAAAAATATTATTTATTACATTTTGTTAAAGAGGCTGGTCCTTAAAATTTTTCTCTTCAATTATTGTTTTTACAAAGAGTTGGTAATTTCCTCCCGATTTTTTTAAATGGTTTTTTAATTTTTGTTTATTGAAGTGTTCTGAATAACACATTAAAAGGAAAATATATTTTGGTACCAGGTGTCTAATTTTTGGTACAGGAAGTAAAGGCCTTTTCAAAAATGCAATAATACATAGGGTGTTTCATTTAAAAATACAAACTTAATGTCTAAATTTGACAATTAGCTTTTTTCGACAGCCAAATATAAAAGCGTTTTTAAACCTTTTGGATTTAAACTTTTTTTATCTCTATCATCTAAACAGTGTGTTTAAAATATCGTAAGATACCCAGTTCGTTTTAAAAATAGCTAACTATGCGGTCATTTCTTCTGACCATGTTAGTATCTAAATAATGACGTTTTAATAGTCTGGAACAAGTCTTTAATATTTTTGGGGTATATATAGGGATCTCTGGTATACTTTGCTCAATGTTGATTATAAAAGTCACAAATGATTAAAAGATTTAAAATTATTTTAAAAAAAATGTGGATGATTTTTAGGGACATACAGACATTAAATATATAAGAAATTTAGCGTAGTATACCCAGGGTGTTTACGGTGTTTTTATCTTTAATTTGTTACCAAAAAATCGACCATGGACATCATTTTAGACCTTGACCAAAGTTTAGGAAAAAAGAAGAAGGTAGATAAAAAAAAGTACCCAGAAAACAAAACGTTTTGACAACTTTTTTCACTGTAGTATCCCCTCTTCTATTTTTAAATTTGTTCCAAATATTTGTTTTCCATGTTAAAATCAGTACCTTTTACACTGTTTTCCCCAATCTTCTTTTTTAGTAAGAACAAACACCAAAATTAAGGATACATTTTCATCAGCAAACTATGGTTACTGTCATTTTTCTTTTCTAAAGTATATGCTTAAGAGAGAGATTAAAATTTAATAATGAACCTCATTCTGTACTCTTTTAAGAGACAGATAAACAGCCAGACCTTCTATTTTTGACCATATAGTCTACGAGACAGCACGGGGTCTTCTTAAATGATGAACACCCGGCTGAAACTTTCTGAACAAGATTTTAGTGGCGGTATAACTATTAGATATAGAGATGGGTAAATCGATCATTTTGTACTGAACGAATCGATAAGTAATTCGTTTCTAGAATGATCGGATCTTTCGATCGATCATTGAATCAATCATTTGAAATTAAATTAAAGAAAATGGTGACCAAAAAAAAAGGCTATTCAGGTGTGAAAAAAGAAGAGCATTTTTTATCGTATAAAACAGACTCGGGTGCTATGAAAAGACTCTCTATCTCTTTGTAGTACATTAAAATAGAAAGAGGAGGAATGAACCGTGAGACGCGGGAGTGCGTAGAACGACATGAGGAAAATATCGAATGATATATTATATATATTGTTTTCATCACCCGATAATAGGTACAACAGAAAAATATAGACTTAGCCCTGGCTGAAAATTAAACGAATATGCTATTCCGATATTCTCTCTCGTCTATCTCTTGCTCTATTTAATTTATTAGTTTATTCGCTGTCTCTCACCTCACGCTGCTCGCTGCTTTCATTCAACCGATTGAATCAGTCTGTCTGTCTGTCTCTCTTCGCGTTGTGTTTCATTTAATTCGTTTTGTCTCTGTCGGTCAGTCAGTCATTTGATTCATTCCGATTTGATTCACTCGTTTGATTCATTCTGTCTTCGTCAGTCATTTGACTCATTTGACTGATTCGGTCATTGAATACTCGACGGTGTATCATAGTGAACGAATCGTTCACGAATCAAACATCTCTAATTAGATACTATAATGTCGAAAATAACTTTTGCTCTGGGAACGAGGTGTGGTTTCGCCATTTTGTTTATATCATTATGGTGTTTTCGTTTTGTGGCGTTATTTTCTGTGATTAGTATTCTTAGAACTCCCCTTTTAAAATAAACTTTTGGCCTTTAACTCAAAAAAAAATGTCTCACGGGGTACGGAATGCTACAATAGCACTTGTTTGCACAACTTTTATACAAAAATTTGAAAAATAAAGTTCAATAATACCTAGCAAGTGGGTTTTCTTTGGAGAAATCCATAGATTGACATGAACTCTATAATTATACTCACCAGTTAAGCCTCAAAGATCCTGGTTTTTGTTTTTTATTTGTTTTGTCCATGTTTAAATCTAGAGGAATTCAATTTTCTATTGATACGAAATTACGAAAAACACTAGACACCACTTTTTATTTTTTTTACGGTAGTGTCCACTCTATTAATAAATTTTCCAAAAGCAAAGAAAAATATTATACATAACATAAATTTTGGCTGTCAGATGGTTTTCAGTTGCTTTCACTACTGATGCAATCGACGCGCCTGCCCGGTAGACTCTTCACCTTTGGATTATATCCAACTCGATTGGGAGAGTTTAGGGCGTAGGCGAGGGAAAACGGCCCATGAAAATTGTAGACTAGTATAAAAATTTCATTTTACCAATTTTTGTCAAAAAATTTCGAGAAAATCAGCTAGATGTTCATAAATTTTAATCACTTCGTACTTTTGAGATGTTGGTGGTGGACGTTTTGTTAAACGGCCCAATTTTTTTATAGGCCACTTCTATTTTCGATGTTTGTGTACAATTATCTTATGAATCAAGTGGAAAGCATAATTAATGTTCATAAATTTTCAATACACGAGAGTTATCACGGATAAAATTTCGTAGGTTACGTTAAAATGAAGCCGTTCACAAAGTTTCAGCCGGGTGTTTATCATTTAAGAAGACCCGTGCTGTTTTGTGGACCAATAGTTTGCTTGCGAAAATTTACTGTACCAAACGCAAACAAATCTGTCACTGTTTTTACATATTGTAACCGACGTAAGCCTTTGCACTATTTTTTGTACATAGATTGTGATATGCGCAATGACAAGAGAATAATACTAAAACAGAAAACAAATGATTAGCTGTTGTTAAAATGGCCGAATATCAGCCTGAATAATGTGTCTCAAAAGTCTGGAATATTCGATTTATAGGATCTATAAGATCACATTTAATTAAAAAATGTTTTCAAAAGTACCAAACATTACTTTACATTTCCAAGATATTCAAGTTTAAATTTGCAAGGAAGAGATAAGAAAATAAGTATTATAGGTAACAATAGTTTTTTTCCGTATAAATTTTGGGGTGGTGTCTTTCTGTCTGTCGCTAAATGCATTCTTATCTAATTTGACACAAAAATTCTTTGTCACCAGGCGATGAGCTTATTAATGGTGGTGAGGGGTTAAGAAGAGGGTAGGAAGGGGTGTTAAAAACAACAAAACAAAAAAAAATATTTTTAAGGTTTTTTTTTTAAACCTCAAAAAATCCATTATTGCAGGCTTTTGAAATATAGAATATTTTGTTGACAAAAAACAAAGAGTAAGGGAGAAAAAGAGAAATTTGTGACGTTAAAACTAGCAGAAAGAGTGGACTCGACTGTAGGTATGTCAAAAATCTATGAAATATGTTTGAAGGGAGGGGGTTGTTTCCTTTTTAACGGCAAGACGGTTTTTAATAGTGCCTTTAAGCTGCTAAATTGAGCGGTTTTAATTAAGCTAGGCATGACTAACTAGTCATAAACTGGTCACATGCTTATACGGGTCATTTTTGTAACTTAGTTATGTGCGAAATTACCACCCGATGTTCATTCTGGCAGTCGCAGTGAAGCTAGGTATGACCAACTTGCCCTAAAATAGTGTTTTTAGGGGTATCCAAAGTCCAGAATTTGGTTGGTGTTTAATTTGTTTGGCGTATGACCTCAGCTGAAAATACCTCATTAATTGGCTTGTGACTTTTACTGAAAAGTCGTAATTGTAACTTACAGAATTAAATATATTTCTTATTTGGGGTGGTACTGATTTCTGTTGACAGAGTTTTGACATACGCGCAATCAGTTTAAAAAAAAATGTACAATAATTTCCGTAAAAAAGCTAATAATAGGATTGGTGTGGATGAATATTTGCTTGGGTATATGTTTAGGACTACCGCGCGGAAAATTAATACAAAAAAATATTTTTATAATAAAAATAAATAAAATAAGTAGATACTAAAAGGCAGAACAAAGTATTATACTTAAACGTGCTTTCTTATTAAAATGGGTTTGCCTGGGAATGTATTTTTTCTCAATTTTGCTGTATATGCGTATCGCAAATGTACATTGTTGTAAAAAAATGAATACTAAAAAAAATCGACTCGCCGCCGCTACCAAAAACATTGTGTTCTACGACTTTATTGAGACTCCTCGGAAGCCTCTTGAAAATTGTATTTAAAATGATAAATAGTACAAATTCGGCGGCGGCCGGTCATGTGTTGTTTATTATTTAAGACGAGTTGAGATTTACTAAAACATTTTAACGTCACAAAATTGCGGAAATAAAAATAAATTTTGATGTGTCAATTTCGAGTCTACAGTGTTTCTCAAATTAGACACTTGGGGGAGTTTGACGTGGAAAGAAAGTTGTGACCTTCACTTGTGAGGCTTAATTTCCAAGGTAAATTAAATGAAGAAAGCCTAATCATAATTGTCAAGCCATTTTGGAACTACTAACTTTTTCACTTATAAAAACTTTGCTTTTGTAAAAAATGGCTATACAGGGTTATTAATTTTTCTCTGTGATTACGCATTTTACAAAAAATAGTTGCATAACTTTATCTTTTTAAACTATAGTAGATATTGTGCAATCTCATCGCACATGTCCAATTTAGACATCAACTTTGTTATTTTAGATTAAACACCTTGTATATTTTTTAAAACTTCGATAGATCTTTTCATCCTCCTTTCAAAAGTATACCATATCGATACCTTCGTGAGAAAACCTCGTAACTCCGCGATTATACCGATATGAACTTTTTTATAAAAACTATTAAAATGGCATCTTATTTTTAATTTCTGATACATTTCGTAAAAAAATTCCTTTTAGTTTCGCCGTAAAAGCCAATCGAAAAACCTCGTAACTCCCAAAATGATGACTATTTAATTAGAAAACCTCGTAACTTTTGCAGCTATAATCATTTTTCTCCATTTTGTCAAACGATTGATTTCTAAAACTTTTTGTAAAGGTTATCCTATTCAAAGTCGAATGATCGACATAATATGTGTCAATATTTTTTTTTCTTGTTCTGATTGTTCTACCAACAACAAGAAAACACCAATTTTTTATAAAAGTTTGGACATGTTGTTAGGGAAACTCTCGTAAAGAAAATCCACACTCCAGTTATTACTCTTTAGGCTTTGGAGAAAAGGGTTAAAAGTTAAAAAAAATTTAATCCAACATTTCGTCTCGTAAATACCATCATCATGATCAAAAAGTTAAATAAGCACCAAAATGTTTAACTTCATATTCTGGTTTCTTTTTAGGATTATTTAAATATAATATATTTCTTTTTATTTTGAGTTTTGATCCCGAAAAAAATCATCATCAGTGCATTTTTTTATTTTTCTGGTACGGCCCCGATCCGATTCTCTTGGTCAATGGCCGCCTTAACATAACATGGTGATCGCAGTTTTTTTGAAAGTAATGGGGGTTTAATATTATTTATTGATTCTGAATTGTGTCAGTGTCAGTCAAAAATTTTTACAGTTTAAGAAGAAATACATAAAAAAAAATCTCTGTTATGTTTTTTACAAAACATTTTAGAAAAAGTGAGTTGATTTAGGTATCAAAGGGCCTGAGTTATAGAAAAACACGTCAGAATTCTTTAGATGTAAACAAACGGTAAATCACGAATGCTGTTGAAAAACTTGTCCTAAAGAAATTATGGTAATGGGGATAATTGCAGCTAGCAAACGAATTTCGACTTGAGGAAATTGCGTTTGAAATTAGTGACTCTGATTCGTGACGTCATTGCTCGAAACCAATAATTAGAACCAAAACCGCTTTAACTTGTTCGGTATTTACCACTTTCAAACAGTCATAATCGGTACTTGCTTTCAGAAATAAATTAATATTAAACATCCCCCTCTTTAAAAAAAAAATGCGAACTTCATGTAATAAGTATGAGAGTGGTAAAACAATGGGAAAGGGCCGTACTCAAAAAATGCACTGGTGATTTAACAACATACTTTTGGCAAAATTAAAAAAAAAATGTTATCAAAATTTTAACTTGACGTTTTGTTTAGTAGATATCATCATCACGATCAAAGTTATTTTTTTTTATTTTCTCCGCCATCTTGGATTTAAATATGGCGCAAAGCGATTTTTTTTTTCAAAAGCCCTATTTGCCTTAATTGGTAAAGTTATAGCTAAAAACAATTTGTCCAGTTTTTTTCAGTTCATCCGGTATGTTCATATAATATGTCTGGGTTGTCCATGTCTACTATATAGTAGTTAAATATAAATGGTCTCAAAAAAAAGATGATTTTTTTCGGTATCAAAATAAAAAAAATATGAAGTAATACATTTTCGTCTGTATTTTACTTTCCTTCTATTTTACACAGGTTTAAAAAAAGCACTTCTTTCGTTGAGCAAAGCTTTTTTAGTTCTTATCCGATTTTTACGAATGATACCTCCTTATACACTGCAAAGACGTGGCTTTCCGGATAATTGAAATCAGGTACGTTGGCTTACAAAAAAGTTTGGCAGGAAGGAGTGAAAAATATCTGAGCTTCAAAAGCATGCGCCATTAAAGATTTTCATAAAATGTCAAATTTGACAGATACCGTATATAGGCCAGAGCCTTAGCTTCCCGCAAAGCTCAAAATCTAAGGAATCGGACGAGATTTAACAAATCCTAAGTACAGAGGGTTAAAACTGAGGTTAAAACACTACTTACTTCGTTGGCGTTGAGCTCTATTACTTCTTGTCCGATTTTTAGAAGTGATACCTCTCTGTGCACGACAAAGACGTGTCTTTACGGCAAATGTCTAAAATCGAGTACAGTGGTACATAAAATTTTGGCGGGTGGTGTTAAAAATGGAGAATTTGAAAAATCATGCGCCATCTTGGATTTAAACGAAATGTCAATTTTGACAAAAGTTTCGTGTAGTCTGAAGCTTAAATCACAAAAATCAAACTTACGGTAACAAAATTATGTTTTATTTCACTCGAGAACCGCTCAAGATAAACCCCACATTTGGTATATTTTTGGAATCAGGAAGAAGAGATCTATCGGAGTTTTATAAAATATACAGGGTGTCCAATTTAAAATAAGAAAGTGATGTCTAGATTTGACATATGCGATGACGTTGGACAATTTTGATATGCATAATTTTATAATTTACTTAAAGTTATGCAACTTTTGTTTAAGACTATTTTTTGTAAAATGCATAATAACAGAGAAAAGAGGGGGAAACACGTATAATGGATAACCCTGTACCAACTGAAAAATGGGCAAATGGAAAAAACAATTAATTTTCTCTGAACTACTAAACCGAATTTCATGTGTGAAGCGTTATTTTTAAGGAAATGACCAAAAATACCAACTTTGTGATACCTCAAAAACACCATAAAATTCTTATAAGGCATTTTTTTCAATTTGAAAATCGAGGCTCGCAAGTGGTATCAGATTTTCGCTATAATTCCCAAAAGCGCCTAATTTGAAACACCCTGTAAAAAAATCATATTATTTTATCATAAAAAAGGTGTTCCAAAAGCCGTGTTTCCTATGTCATTTGACACACCCTTTATGACCCCTTAGGCGTGCAAATTATTTTTCCCTAAAATAAAAATAAATTTAAATATTGCTTGAATCAAATGTCGAACCTTTGTCCCCCTCTTGTCAAGCGAACCCACTAAAAAAAGAGTTAAAAACCTGTACATAGCTAGCGAAATATACTTGTAAATATATAATGTAATTATATAAAAATACGAAGAGGATAAATAATAATAATAATAATAATAAAATTATTGGATATTTAGTTCTTTACAAGAATAAAAAGAGATGTATATTGTGGTATTTTCCATACGAAAGCTAACTTTGCATATAATATTATTAATTAGATTTAAACATAGTATACATTGATTATTATATTCATTTGTAATTTTTTTTTCTTTGTTTATAATGCATTTTACGTAGGGCAACACAGATAAATAATAGATCAAAACGGGAGAACGAACAAAACCTTAGTAGTAAAATAACTTATTTTCTTTAATTTTTTTTTTAATAGTCACTATGGTTACCTGTGTAACATATTTTTTCACGTCGGTTAACCATCCCATAACCCAAATTTTTCAATCCTACATTTTGTAGCAATTTTTTTTCGGTTAAATTAATTTTCTAGCTGTAGCTGTTTTCGAGAAAACGCGACCCCCCTACCCTAACCGTTAAGCTAAGGGACCAACTTAAAGTTCAGTTCTGCTAAAGCTAGGAAGTACAAATAAACACCACATTTTGTGGCTCGGCTTGTTCGAGGGGATCACATATTAAAAGTATTGAAAATATTTCTATTTAAATATTTTGTATTTCTTCGATATTTTTTTGTTTTTACATAGTGTTTAACTTGTTGTATGGCTTTATTTTGAATGGTATTGGTTTCAGCGTTTTTGTAGCTATTTTGTTACGGTTAAGTGACTTTTGTAGCTCCAGCAGTTTCCAAGAAAACCCCCCTAACGGCTAAGCTAAGGGGCCACTCTATATTTATTGATACACTGCTTAACAGGCCCAAAATAGCCAATTACAAAGCAGGAAAAAGTACAAAATTCGCTAAAACTAATTACAATAAGGTACCTACTTAATCAAAGTTTACAAAATTATGTATATAAAAGTCGTACAATCCATGAAACATTTACAAACAATTACTACTATAACTTTGGTTGGGTTGTGTAAGGATAACAGTCCATCGTTGGATTATAACCAAAGTTTGCATTTCCGTCTGCTTTTGCTGGGGGGTTTGATTTAAAGGAAAAGGCCCACAACAAGTTAAACAAAAAAATCGGTTTTTATTTTATTAAAAAAAAACCTGGAAATATTTTCAAAACTTTTAGTAATTCCCTCGAACAAGCCGAGCTACAAAATGTCGTGTTTATATGATCTTTCTAGCTTTAGCAGAATTGAAGTTATGGAGTGGCCCCTTAAGCTTAACAGTTAAGCTAAGGGGGTCGCGTTTTCTGGAAAACCGCTAACGCTACAAAATTAATTTAACCGTAACAAAAAGGCTACAAAATGTAGCATTGAAAATATTTAAATTATAAAAAGTTATTGTACACTATTTCAACTCCTTTTTACAAAAGATGCGGCATTTTTTTAATTCGTTAAAAATGACATTGTTTAGATTTTTAATTTTCTGTTGAATTTTTTTTTACCTATTTTTAAGAAAACTATTGAGTTGGTCCATATTGGACTTATTGGGATAGGTTTTTAAAGCCGCTTTACAGTCCGCGAGAAATCCCGCCAATATAGTAATTGAAAGTTTTGTCGCGGACTGCGATTTGGCCTTTCAAAATTTATAACAAAATAAGGAATAAGAAAAAATTTAGACTTTAATTTATTGTAGGAACCGAACAAATCAAAATCATTTTTTTACAGCCACTTTTTTGTTTGTTTTTGCATCTGCACCTAGCACAAAAGGCTTTCATATAAGGCGTCCCTTAACATTAAAATACGTTAAAAAGAGGGGGTGGAAGGGGGGAGGGAATTGGGGTAATTGAAATGCGTGTTTTCACAAATTAACGCAGTTAGTAAAGTGCAATTTTATTTTTACGCTAATATTTTATTTTTCGAGATACTAAAAAAAATAACGCAAAAAATTTGATTTCAAAAATTTACGTCAACACCATCATGACTAAGAACACCCAAAATACCAGCATATTTTTCATTGTACCATTTACATAGTTTAATTTAATTTTATTAATTCGGTTTGGCACATTTTTTTCATACTTATATACTTACTTAAATTAAAATTAGATCACAAAATAATTTAGGAAAATTTAATTTTTGTAGATATTAGTAAAATTATGTTTTTGTCTTTTAGCTGAGGACCAAGTGAAAGATACTGTAAGCTTCTTAATAACACCGATAAGCAAAAATAATGTATTCCATATTTGCCTAGGGATTTTATTTTGATCTCGAGACAACACCGTAAAAAAAGTTACGGTGTTGTCTACCAAAATTATCTGGCAAACACTTACTGTACCTGTGGATGAAAATATTTTTTGATTTACAAAAGATGACATTATGACTCTCCCGAATTTCTACTTGGCCCTCAACTATTTCTTTTACATTTAAAAAAAAAGTTGCATCTTTTTAAGAAAATAACAACGCCATCATTTTTGACAAGGTTTCGTTCGTCTCCCTGAAACACTTTGGTGTGCACGGTTTTGTACAAAGTTGTTGACATAATATTATATTGTTTATGTTTAGCTTAGTTATTGTACTTTATGTAATTTGTTTATTATATTAATTTATATTACCACGGAGCCTTTGTAATTATAAATCAGTCGTTTTTTCTTGTTTCTTTACGTAAAATACAAATTTGACTTCTTGTAATGTTCTTAATTGTAGATTTTTTGTGGAAAGGTTGATGATTATAAAATATACATTGTTAATAGAAATACCTTGATAATTTAACAGTCTTTGTTTTATTTTTCTCATTATTTACCCCATACAATGAGCTTCAGGCTACTGCGAACATAGGGGGAATCAAGTCCAATTTACTCTCCGTGCCGTACGACCGAGGTGGGGTCGAAGCACACTGCAGTGTTATCTTTTTGACATTAATTTTTTTATTTCTGCCTTGCTCGAGAAACAGATTGGTTAGTTCTTAAGTGAAATAATACATTTTTAAAACTAAAAATGGATGTCTACGAAGTTGCTGAAAAAGTGCAAATGGTACTATCAAGGCAGACCATTGAGACTTATTCAAGAACTTTTTTTGGAGAATTTTGTAAATCACCCAGAACCCAGTTTGTGCAGAATTTTGAAAAGTTTGGTTGTGTAGCGCCAAGAAACCATAAAAAACCCACTGTTTTGAATGACGAGCAGGAAGTACGAGATGTGATGATTTGCGCTGCAGTGGAGGAAAATCGAAAGTTAACTAGCCGCCAAATTGCCAAAGCAGTTGATACGTCTTCAGCCACTGTCTTACGTGTTCTCAAAAAGAGTGGTTATCATTCTTACAAAGCGTCAAAAACTCATCAAATTTTTTACAACTATCGTCGTATGGAATTTTGCGAAACTGATGGAAAGGGCTAATCGTGATGAAAACTTTGTGAGATCTATTCTTTTCACAGATGAAAGCACTTTTTCAATATTGAATTATCATAACCCAACACACGTTCGATATTGGTCGAGAGAAAATTTGCATTTGTATTTTGATGTAAGAACAAAGTATCCCCAAAAACTAAATGTTTGGGGGGGGGTATTGTAGGGAAACACGTAATTGGGCCATTTTTTATTGACGGCAATTTGAATGGTTCTATATAGATACTTGGATCTACTGCAGCAGCATATTATTCCAACTGCTAGGCAGTTGTTAGGTGTGAGATTTGGTGAAATATGGTTTCAACAAGATGGTTGTCCCGCTCACAATGTTGGCCTTGTTAGGGAATATCTTGATAATGTATTTCTTAATCGGGTTATAAGTACAGGGGGAACTATTTTATGGTCAGCTCGATCACCCGATCTTGCTCCTAATGGCTTCTATCTGTGGAGTTATATCAAAAATAAAGTTTACGGGCATGAAAGGGCTAATAATTTGGAAGAACTTCCGATTAAAATTGAAGAAGCTTTTCAAACTATCACCTCTTGGAAACGTTAGAAGGGGTTTTTATAATAGGCTCGGATATTGTCTAGCCGAGCAAGAAGGACTTTTCGCACAACGAACGACTCGGATAATCTTTTTTGTTTTAAGAATGTACTATTTTATTTTGAGAACTTGCTTTTATTTTGTTTCTCCTTATTATTTTCATTGTAACACGTTGTTATATCACTAACAAGCACAAGAAAATTACGTTAACAAAATTTGCGTATTGACCAAATTCCGGTTTCATGGACTACACTTCACATTGCACCGTGGTTAGAGGCGTACTAAACGCAAGCCGCGAACGGTGATCGCAAGCCTGAGTGTTGGGTGCTCCTCTAATGGTGTGCGGTCTCCCTGCGTGTACGTACACTGGCAAATTGGACTTATTCCGGCCTATGTTCGCAGTAGCCTGAAAGCGCTCTGTATAACTATTAGATATACAGGGTGATTCACGACGAATGGGACATAGTCAAACCGCACTATGGACTAAGCCCATTCCATATCTGGTAATAAACTTTACCTGGTGGCGTGTTTAACGGATATACAGGGCGATTTATCGAAATATGCGAAAACTATTCATTTTAATATCTCAAAAACTAAGCAACCAAAAATTATGAAATTTTGCACCCCAATTACACCCCCGAAGATCAATAAACATGTTTTTAAAAATTTTGAGTTTTCAGGTCCGCACTCAGTTTTTTCTCATTTTTAAATCTCACTTGAAAACAACACCCTGTAACTTACAATAAATAAATTTTCTCATTTTCTGCAAAAATACTAGGATTAGTACCAATTACTAAAGAAAAAAAAATTAACGCGCAACTTTTTATTTTTGCTAATAAAAAAATTGTTTTTTTAAAAAATGTGTAAATTAGGCCGGTGCCTTTCTGAAACATAGATTTACCAGAATCATTTAAAATACAAAACATCAAATTGACACCAAAATTAAAAAAGGGGTTATTTTAATAAAGTTAAAGTATTTTTTTACAAAAAGCAAAAAAAATCCAGGTCCGGATTTATGATTTTATTTATTTATTATTGTTTCATTTTCTGATAAATTACGGGTTTTACGAATTCCGGGTTTGAAATTGAATTAGTTTGATGAACAATGTTTCGATTAAAAACGGGTTGGTTAAATTTTCGAATTTTTTTATTAAATACGGTCTGATAAATTCCTGGTTTGATAAACTGGTTTGTATTGTAACGTCGAATCCCCTCATTTCTCGTTCCTGCGCACTTCCAACTGACACATGCGCATTGGATCCCGCCATTAATGCATTTGCCCGGGCCAACTTTATTTTCGAAGTACACTTGCAGGGCCTTTATAGTATCTCATAGTTATATATCATTTACCCAGTCATACGTCGATGGACTTACCCCAACCGTTCCCCAACATTTAATTTTGGAAATGAATACGTTTCCTCCCATGGGAGGCTAAACAATGTTTTCTACCCTAATTAAGGGACTCAGAAAGATCATTTTCTAAGAAGGTTGTCAAAAACCATTTGAGACGTTTTTTAACGTAATAAACAATAACCCAAATATCTCACAAATTAAACCATTGTGCTATAATTGTACCTACCTACAAATGGGGGTCAGGAACAAAGAATTTATAGAAACATGCTTTATGCATGTTATTTCAAGTTTGCGTTTAGCGTTAGCAATAAGGATTCGCTCAATTTATTGAAATGTGAGGGTTTAATAAAATATATGGAGTATTTTTTTAACGGCTAAAAAAGTACTGCCAAAAAAAAATTTTTTTTTGTTAAATAAAAAAATTAAGGCTGTTGTCATAAAAAGTATTTTAACGACATAAAATAAGATCAGTTCCAGCCAATTGAAACGCGCATTTTTGCGCTTGCGATTTTGAATTTTACTGTCACTCGTGTCATTGGTTCGACGCGATGACGTCACGGTCATGCGTGAAACGCGTTTTCAGATAAAATAAAAAGATAAAACTTTGTCATCTTTTTGTTATATTATCTTGTTTTTCTATCTGTATGATCGCCATCAAGCAGTCCCATAAGGTGAATTCTTATTTTTTATTTTATTTGCTCTTATGTTATTTTATTTTTATGTCTGTATGAACCCAGCTTAAAGCTTCGTTCTTAGAGCTTTGACGTGTCACGAGCGACAATTCCCACCACTCTCGCCGGTTGGATCCAGCGACATCAGCTGACAGTCAAACACTGCCGCTGGGTGTCGCAAAATATTTGTTCTTTAAGGTTTGTTAAGGTTAGATTTTTATTTAAATAATAACAGCACAACTGGAATATGTTAGCAAAGAAGGGACAAAAAAAAAGAGAAAAACCCGCAGAAGGTGCGTCTTTATATTATTTTACTTTCTTTGGAACAAATGACTGCAAAATAACTGAAAATGTCCAAAAGTCTAAAAAAACGAAACAGTTTGGAACAAAAACTTGGAAAAACTGTCTAAATATGGCGACTGTCGCGGCTACAGGAGAAAAAGTTAAAATAAATTTAACTCTACCAGCAGTGGCAGCCAGCGACAGATGAGTGGGGGAAATAGGGGAAAAGCTGCTTAATTTCTATTGGTCAACGAAGTGTCGAGGCTCTGAGAACGGAGCTTAACGCAGTAACGCCATATTTTTTCTTTCGAATTTTCTGTTTTGTCATCCGTCTGTCACCTTGAGGGGTGTCGTGCATCTGATTTTTATTTTATCATTTATATCCAAAAAAAAGGCAAAAATTGTAATTTTTTAAAGCGTAAAGTGTGTATGACGTATAAGGTGTACTATTAATTTCTTTTAATCGAAGCTCTTTACAGTCTTTAAAATTACCAACGTGTCCTCTTAAAAGGTATTTAACACAAATATTTTAGGCTTCATCATAAAGATTTTTGAAATTTGAAGCAAAATTAGTTTCTAGTACTTTTTCAATTACCCTCGTAAACATGCCTTCTTTAATGTGAATGTAGCAACTGTCCCTGGGCCAACTTTTTTTTTTCATGTTCGTGAAGTGCTATCGAACTACTTTTGATTGAGTTTGTTGTCAAAAATTGAGAAGAATTTGGTTAGAGGGGAAATAATTTGCTTTTTCCGCTTCTTCGAAGATTTTTGTTTTTAGGGCTCTGCAGATTTTTCGAGCGATACTAGAAAATCTTCAAGATGACCGCCTTTGAAGGTAACTTAAAACAGCTGATTTTCTAAAGCCTGTTTTATATTCTAGATTAAATACAGTAACTTGTAAGGGATGATATGGTCGATTACACATGAAAAGTTATGGTAACTTTGACTAGGCAGATTTGTAAAAATCCCTCTTTATATAACTAAGTATTTGTTGTAGCTGAATATTTGCAAGAAATTGTTTACTTTGACCATACACGTCTGTAAAGGTCAATTCATGCTCACAATGTATATCAGTGTGCGCAGGTTATTTATAGAAAATTCAAGAGAAGATTCAAATTGAAGGGTAAAAAATATGCGCAAGTAGCCTTATAATTAAATCTAAATTGTGATCATGAATTAACTGGATGTGGCTCAATCCTTGATTTTCAAATTATAAAAAAAAGAAAAAAGCTAGTTGCAGAGATAAAATCGCAATGTCAATATCAAGACTTATATGTTTTTTAAAATAGAAAAAAAAGAGCATACTTTCTTAAAGCCTAAGCCTAATTCATAATTAAGAAGCATAATCATCTTTCAAATGGAGATGATTTATATGGAATATTCAATTTTTAGAGTTTGGAGTGCTTCCTGAAATTGCTAAGGCCATTGATGAACTAGATTGGACGTAAGTATTTTATGTCAAGATACATTTAAAAACATTTTTACCTTCATCCTAGGAATCAATAGAAATTAATTCAATATTTAATTTTTAGCCTTCCCACTGACATCCAAGCCGAAGGTATCCCACTAGTTCTTGGTGGAGGTGATGTCCTCATGGCTGCAGAAACTGGCAGCGGAAAAACAGCTGCTTTCTGTCTACCAATTATTCAAATTGTATGGGAAACCGTTAAAGACATACAGTCAGGGAAGTTGGCCAAGGCTGCCACACAAGCTTGTAAGAAATTTAGTTGTTTAAAGATTTTATTTTTTTTTCTTCTCTATAGAGTTACCACTAAGGGAACTAGAGCCTATGGTGTGAATGAATAATGCTAAAATATTTTACCACTTCAACGCAATGTTTTAATATTACTATTTCCAAATTAGGGACATACGGGTAGTAATAAATCTGTCATGTATTCTAACCAATTTCAGCCCCACCATGGACAATGTCGACCCATGACCGTGGCTCTGCCTTAGCAGTGTCACCTGATGGACTACGAGTCCAGTCTCGAGAATTTAAAGAGTGGCATGGAGTCCGCTGCACCAGAGGTGTCTCCGGGGGTAAATGGGGCTTCGAAGCCACTGTGACAGATGAGGGACTGTGTAGGGTGGGATGGTCCACTTTGACAGCTAACTTGGATCTTGGAACTGATAGGTAAATATGGTTTTGGTGTAGCCTTGTGTCTGTCTGTCATTGAAAACTCAAACTTGAAGGGGGTCAAAAAAGTTCAAGTTATTGAGAGTTCTACTTATGTAGGTTAAAATGGGGTCCCATAAAATAAAGAAAAGTAAAATGCAGTAATCATTATTTATAGAAACATATTTGGCAAAATCATATTTTGTAGAAATCGAACTTTGGAGAAAAGTACATCAAAGAAATCGTAAAACAGAGAAACCATAAAACGTAAAAATTGGTAAGGCGAAATCTGTTCTCTGCCTGACAGGTGTTTGCATACGAGCTTAGAATAAGAAAGGGCATAGAAAAGACATTTTTTTATTTTTTTATGCTAAATTTCAAGAAGTGGTGGGTTGGTTTGGGTTGCTTTTTTAAGTGTTTTGGTTTTTATCTGGGTTAGTTTGGGTTGGTTTAAGTTGGGAGAAGTCGGGTTGTTTAGAAAAAAAAAATAACTTTATCTACACCCTTTCTTATTCTAAGGGTACATACATGTCAGGCACAGAACAGATTTTCGCCTTACCAATTTTTACGTTTTACAGTTTTTCTGTTTTATGATTTGTGCGATGTATAATTTCTCCGAAGTTTGATTTCTGCAAAGTATGATTTTGCCATTGTTTATTTCTATGAAATATGTTTTCTCTATTGTATTTTTTTACAAACTATAGGGACTCGGTTAAAATACATGGGAAAATTTGGAAAGTGCAAAAATAAGTCCCTAAAGAAATCGAGTTAAAGAGAGATTTGAGTTTACGTCTTTTTCTTTGACAAAAATAAATTTTTGCTTTACTGATTTAATTTTATTACTTTGACATTCTGCTACTTAATTGATATAATAACCACATTAAAAGCATGAAAAGTAACATGAAATATTTTGACGAATATTTATGCATGTTTTTTTAAACTGTCACAAGGAACTTATTTCACAAAATATTGAAATTGTTTTCTAGATTAAATAAATTATTATTTAGTTTTCTTCTAGAAGTAAATTGAAACTGAATCTAAGCATTTTGAATCTAGTTTGCAAAAGTTGGATTGAGCTGTAGTTTACGATATATACATTAGCTGGAGAACCATATGAAAATCTATAATTTGCAACCAAACATTTCTTCAAAAAAGGTAATGTTAACTAAAGACTCAAATTTCGAACATGTGGTGTTCATTATTATTAAATCCTTTATTTAGCAATAACAGCTAATTAATAATACAAGTCATACAAAATGCAGAAAAAATATCACAAATAAGTCAAAATACCTATATATAAGCTACCTAGTACCTACAAAAAATATGAATTAGGAATAAATATGGAAAGACTTAGCAAAAATCTATATAAATAAAAATGTTTAGCAATAATATTTTAACAAGTTAGAACCTACAATTGTCTAGAATGGTTCCTAATTCAAAATAATAAAAAAAATTTCAAATTATAAAATAAAATAAAACAATACAAATACAGTAGTAGTACAACATGCTTTATTGTCCAAGATATTATAATCTTATTGACAAAGCTAAACTTAATTATAACTTATTGCTAAATCACGATATGTAAGTTAAACTTAGACATTTAATAATAATTAAAATTAAAAAAAATAAATAAAATAAAAAAAATAAATAAACTATTACTAGTCAACTGTAAAAATGGTTTAATCACATGCCTAATCATATTTAAAAATGCAAAATTGGCAACAGAATATAAATATATAAAAACAAAAATAGGGGGAAAAAACGGGATACAAAAATATTAAAAATAATCAAAAATAGAACAAATCAAACAATAAAATTATAGACAGACAAAAAGGTAAATATTAAAAAATTAAAAGAAAAAATTTAAAATTGCAATCCAATATATAAGTATAATAAAAAAATCTACCATAAAAATATTATAAAGGAACAGATATCACATGGACATGGACATACCCTCGAGCAATCCTCTGGGCAATTTCTTGAGTTGCATATTTCAGACAAAGGGTCACAAGATGCTGTTGATGTCAAAAAAAAAAAAAAAAAATTAAAAATCAAGAGTCTAACGAAATTAGCTACCTAGAGATTTAGATTAAAGTTCTATCGAATACAATACATGTGTTAGCCACTTATCTTTTAGTGTTTCACGGAATTTAGTTAGATCGGTGATATGATTTACAAACATATAGTATAAAATCTTAAGTGTTAGTGAGATTTTAATCAAAGAAAAAACATGAAAAGAATATATATATATATCTAATGTACACTAGAGGCCCTGTATACGATTTTTGACAGTTATTGTTTTACCAGAGGTGAGCAACTGGATTTGACAGTTGCAATGATAGTTGGTAACCCCTAACAATAAATAATTTTGTCACTGTCACATTTTTGATTAAGAAACGTCCGGTTTAAAAATGGAATTTTGCTGTATCAAAAACTCTAAAAACACCTGCCTTGAATTTTTATTGTTCCGTTGTCGAACGGAGAAAGAAACTCAAGAAAAGTGTAAAGAAAACATGCATGTACCAAGCTGGAAAATTAATAAAAATAGTCGAATTTGCGAGGTAAGTGAGCTATAAGCAGTAGGTACAAACATATGCGTTTAGCATGTGCTTTGTTAATAAATAACACATTATGTTTCCGACCACTATCTGTTAGGCTTAAAGAACATCAGACGAATACCCAAAGAGGTGAAAGGACGAAATCAGGAATCCCTGAACACGCATGCTCAAAACAACACCGAATGAAGTGGACAGAAGCAAAGGTTTTGCACAAAGAGTCACACTGGAAAAAAAGAAAATTCCTTGAAGCTGCCTTTATTGGGCAGAATCAGGGTGTTTTCAGTAAACCGAGTGTTGAAATTCAAAATATTTGGAAGCCCCTCCTTGACCGTACCCAACTTCTTAAACTTCAAGGTTGTGTGATTTCCTATAGTATATAAGTACGTAGCCTTAGGAATAGATTGTAGTTTGCACCTGAAGACGATCAGAGATTGTACTGATCGGAACGTCGTGTATAAATAAAATATAGACAATGGAAGTCCGAAACAGAGAGCAAATTTCAACATTAATTCTGTTGCAAGTCAGTACAGTGCCAAGACTTAGAAGATGAAATGATAATCAAAAAATCTGAAATAGGATTTATGTAAAAAACAACCATCTGTCAAATTGCAGAATCGGCAGATGTACTTTTGTTTTCTATAACTCAAACTTTGATTTTTTATTAATTTATACTCAAACACAGCACCAGCTTGTAATGTCTGAAATAAATATATTTAAAAACAATCTTTATTGCAAAAGAGTAATTATCACTCAAGTTGCGGAAGACGGCTGGTCTATAAGGAGAGCGGCCACTCATTTTGGGGTTGATAAAATGACAATAATAAAATAAAAAAAGCGATGGATTCAAAATAACACAACAGATTGGAAATAACTAAATATTAAATATTACTTAAAACAACAACAAAAATTAGTATTTAGTGGGCGCACCATCCTTTTCAATAACACTCTGGAAACGCCTGGGCATTGAAAAACTTAAATATTGAAAATATTCATGATCTTCCCGACAGCACCTCCAATTGCATCGATTAACTCATCAGCATTTTGTGGTCTCCTGTTTCTCTGATAAATAATTTTGGCAAGTCGGCCCCATATATTTTCTAATGGATTGAGTTTGGGGCTGTTGGATGGCCAAAGCAGAGTTTCAATATTATTGTTTTCAAACCACTGGCGGACATCATTAGCCGTGTGCATGGGACAGTTGTCCTGAGGGTAAACGAAGTCGTTTTCGTAAAACATCTGCACAGATGGCAACATAACATCCTCAAGAATCTCAACATAATATCTTTGACTGTTGAATCCTCCTTCGATTTGCCAAAACATGCCCAAACCTCTAACGCTAACTAGCCCCAAATATTCAATGAAAAAAGTCCAGTTTTCTTAATTTGGTTGGTGTATTTTGGATGGACAATACACTAAAGTTCTTCTGCTGCTCGAAGATGACTGAAATATCTTTTCATCTGTGAAGGCCACCCTCTCCCAGAAATCATCATCATGAAGAACATTATTTAATGCAAGAATAACACTGGCCTCTTTTTGTTCTTCCGTTAAAAAAGATTTTTTTTGCAGCAACTCTACAGGAAATTTCAGATTTATCCTTCCCTCGCTACGGGAAGTAATGTAATCATCTAAAAATCGCACTTCGAGATTTTCATGATCCTCCACAAACTTTGAAATTCTGAATAGTGATAAGCACGAATCCAATCGCCGTTACTCTGTCTGTCGGTCGGTCTGTCTGTCGCTTAGTTTGTAGCCACTCTAACTCAAACTAAAACAAAATTTTACGAAGTGATTACTTGTGTTGACGCGCAGACCCCTATTGTTTTTAAGCATTCCGCTATTACACCCTTCGGAGCTACCCCCAAAAAACTTCATCCCTAAAAAATATTTTTTTTTTCTTACCCTGTGATACCTCTTGGCGCCAAAATTTTTGATTACGTATGTATATATATATATATATATAGATATATACCACAAACGAAACGAAATGTGTTTAGAAACAATGAAGTCTGAATCTGTTTATACATAGCACATATAAAATGTATTGGAAAAGTCTATCTACTCGAAAGAAATTCTGTAAACACCCTGGAAAAGTCTGGATAAACCTCGTAAAGGTCTGGATACACCCTGGAAAGTCTGGATACACCCTTTAAAAGTCTGGATACTCCCTGGAAAAGTCTGGAAAAGTCTGGAAAGACCCTGGAAAAGTCTGGATACACTCTGGAAAAGTCTGGATACACTATGGAAAAGTCTGGATACACTCTGGAAAAGTCTGGAAAGACCCGTAAAAGTCCGGAAACACCCTATAAAAGTCTGGATACTCCCTGGAAAAGTCTGGAAAGACTCTGGAAAAGCCTGGAAAGACCCTGAAAAAGTCTGGATACACTCTGGAAAAGTCTGGATACACCCGGGAAAAGTCTGGAAGGACCCTGGGAAAGTCTGAAAAGACCCTGGAAAAGTCTGGATGACCCTGGAAAAGGCTGGATGACCCTGGAAAAGGCTGGATACACTCTGGAAAAGTCTGGAAAGACCCTGGAAAAGTCTGGATATGCTCTATAAAAGTATGGGAAGACCCTGGAAAAGTCTGGATGTACTCTGGAAAAGTCTGGAAAGACTCTGGAAAAGTCTGGAAAGACCCTGAAAACGGCTGGAAACACTGAAAAAGGCTGGATACACTGAAAAAGTCTGGAAAGACCCTGGAAAAGTTTGCATACGCTCTAGAAAAGTCTGGATACATCCAGGAATAGTCTAGAAATACCCTAAAAAAGTCTGGATACACTCTGGAAAAGTCTGGAAAGACCAAGGAAAAGACCCTGAAAAAGTCTGGGTACACTCTGGAAAAGTCTGGAAAGACCCTGGAAAAGTCTGGATACACTCTGGAAAAGTCTGGAAAGAACATGGAAAAGGTTGGATACAATCTGGAAAAGTCTGGAAAGACCCTGGAAAAGTCTGGATACGCCGTAAGAAAATCCTGTAAAAACCCTGGAAAAGTCTGGAAAGACCGTGGAAAAGGCTGGATACACTCTGGAAAAGTCTGGAAACATCCTGAAAAAGTCTGGACACACTCTGAAACAGTCTGAAAAGTCCCTGGAGAAGTCTGAATACACTCTGGAAAAGTCTGGAAAGACCCTGGTAGTCTGGATACACTCTGGAAAAACCTGTATAATTTTTGAAAATGTCCGAGTACACCACGCAAAAGTCTGAATACACCCCTGAACAGTGTGGATACACCCAAGAAAAATCTGGATATACCCTGGAAAAGTCTGACCGACTCAATCTAACCCACGTGTATACAAGTAGTGGTTTTTTATATATGTTCTTCTGAGCGAGGGAAGTTTTAGAGTAAACCCTTAGTCGAGTTATTTAATCCTTTTGTTAATAGCTGATAAGGAACCTGGGAACATCGTTACATCAGATGTTTCGACGGATTTGGCAAAAGGATTTTGTTTGAGGGGGTCGATAAGCCTTTCTTGTATCTCAGAACTAACAGGCCTTCGTCCTGATCCATGTTTTCTATTCATCGAATTATTTTGTATCCACCGCTCTTTCCATCGTACTATCGTCATTTTATCAACCCCAAAATGAGTGGCCGCTCTCCTTATAGACCAGCCGTTTTCTATAACCCTAGTCATTAGAGTAAAGGAAATTTCCTTTAATCAATGCCCCAGTGATAATTTTTGCTTTCGTTAATGTTGTAATTTGCGGCATTTCTGACTTTGAAAATTAAGGTTCCAAAACACTTTAATCGACGGAAAAAAAAAGTTGTCTGTCGGTCGGTTGTCTGTCTGTATACACGATAACTCAAGAACGCCTAAATCGATTTTAACGATGGTACAAAAATCCTCTATCGGCTGACCATGAACTGATTATCTTTTGGGTAGGGTGGTGGGGGGTTGAAGGGGGATAAAATATTTAAAAAAATTGTAGTAGTAGCATTATAAGGTTTTCAGATTAAGTTTCCATGACTATGGACTACAAATTTTGTTATAAAGTCCAAATTCGTGGGAGCTTTAGTTTTCGAGTTATTTGAAAATTCGTAAAAAAAATCAACATAAAATAATTGATTGTATGGTGGACTATCCGTGCTTTCTAGCACCAATTTTTTAAAACAAGAGTACCTTCAATTTGAAGGAAAAGCCGCTATTCTTTGTTTTTTGTTATTTATTCATTATAACCTGTCATATTTTTAATCCACAACGCGATTGCGAAAACCCCTATGTCTATGTGTGTGTCTGTGCGCATGTATCTCTCGAATCAGTTAACCGATTTTGATGCGGTTTATTACTGCGTGGAGCCTATCATTCAGAGAGTGTGCTTAGCTATATTGAATTAAAGCGGGTGAGATTTTCTGGAGTTTCTGAGGAATCTCGACCATGATGCCAAATATGTAACTTCTAAACCGTTCTTCTGATTATGATGAAATTTAATGTATGTATCTGGAGCAGATGGGGGTTTTAAAATTTTTCAATTTTACTTGTAGAAACGGCTACGGGTTCGGTGGCACCGGCAAAAAATCAAACAACAAACAGTTTGACAACTACGGAGAGCCTTTTGGTAAAAGCGACGTGATCACCTGCCTCCTCGACATGGAAAAGAAGGAAATCAAGTTTATGAAAAACGGCGTCGACTTGGGAGTTTGCTTCGGTAACGTTGACACCAGGCAACCATTATTTCCTGCTGTGGTTTTAAAGGTAAACCATTGAAAACCGTATAATGGATTTTTTTGCGGAGTCCAAATATTAACTTAACAGCAGTTTTGAGCTAAATAGGACCCCTATATCAACTCCATTAACCTAGTGACCCAACCCCAAGAAAATCAAAATTTAGTTATGCAATAATTATGTGCTAATTTCGTCCCCAATCAAAAAATTTTGTGCTGTGGTTTCTGAGAAAATCGAAAATGGGGTAGCTAGATTAATATTAACTTAGCAACCCCAACAGGAAATATGGCGCCAAACTCGAAAGTTTTGGTTTTAAAATGGTATGATAATTATGTGCTCCACGAATATATAAGATAAAAATCGAATTTTTAATTTTAAATTATGTTTAAAAAAAAGGGTAGGGTCGCTAGGGTAATATTAAGCTACCCTACCCTATGAAAAAAGTTGCACTAAAAACGAAAAGTTCGGATTTTTCTTACACCTATTCATGGAGCACATAATTTCACTTTGGAAACGCACTTCAGATTGCGAGTGCTGGGTTATTAAAAATGATGTAATGTTATATCATTTTTATTGATTTTCTCGGAAACCAGTCGATTACAAAATTTTCTGGTCATGGACGAAATTAGCATATTAATATGCAGATAATACTGCTTTTTGAAATTTTTGAAATTCCGTGGTACCTAAACATGTGGGGTCGCCAAGTTAATATTAACCTTGCTACCCCACCCTTTTTTTTTAAAAAAAAAAACATAATTTAAAATGAAAAATTCGATTTTTTTCTTATATATTCGTGGAGCACATATTTATCAGAAAATTTTAAAACCAATAATTTTTAGTTTGGCGCGATATTTCGTGGTAGGATTGCTAAGTTAATATTAATCTAGCTAAACCACATTTTTTTTCGATTTTCAGGGAAACCCGACGAGTACAAAATTTTCTGATTATGGACGAAATTAGCACATAATATGCAGTTAATACTGGTTTTATTTTTAAATTGCGTGATACCTAAACATGTGGGGTCGCGAAGTTAATATTAACCTAGCTACCACACCCTTTTTAAAAAAAAATAATTTAAAATAAAAAATTAGATTTTTTTCTTATATATTCGTGGAGCACATAATTATCTCAGCAACCAGGGGAGCACAAAATTTTTTGACTGGGGACAAAATTAGTACATAATTAGCACATAATTATGGTGTGACTAAATTTTGATTTTCTTGAGGTGGGGTCGCTAGGTTAATGGAGGTCACTATATCATCTCTTTTTTTTTGTTTGAAATTGTCAAATCGGAAGGTTAGTTTGAAAAACCCAAAGTAAAACGACCCGACTCAACCCAGTTTACCTAACGTGATGCCAATGAAAGCTGCCAAATTGCTATATTGTTTATGATCAACTAGTAAATTTTTATTTCATTTGCTGGATAATCTTAGTTTTAGAGCATGAAAAAATGATTATTTTTGGCTGCATCATTTTTAACGAAATTTCCAAACATTCGATGGGTGGATCTGTAACCACTACCTTATCTTTTTACTTACCCATAATATTTTACCACCTACCTTCACATGGACTAAAAAACTACTAAAACTGTTATAAGTTGACTAAAATAACTCATAACCAAAAAATTAAAAACAGTCTTGCATTCGATGGCAATAAGCAAACGAATACAACAACAAATATGGGGAATAAACGTCAAAAATATAACTTGTCATGATTCCTAGATAGATGGATAGATAAACTGGATATACACGACATTGCAATTCATCCCTGTGAATGTCACGTTTCCCGTTGACAAAGGTAGTGTATACTTTTCAAAAACCAAGCAGTTTTTGTTTTTTTACGTAAAAATATGTGCCGCCCAAAATAAAAATGTAATCTATATATATATAAATAAATTAATAAGATGTGTGAAAGTGCCAAGGCAGATGTTTTCTCTGGATGATACCAAAAATTTTACAGGTAAGTTTATTTTTCCCTGGTGAAATTTTACCTTTTAAGCGCGCTTGACATGGCGCAATAAAATCTGCAATAAATTGCAGCAATAACTTGCAGGGTCAAATCTTTTGTTGGATTTAAGAAGAAAGTTTTAATTTAGAAGAAAAGAACGTATTCACCATTTGCATTTTGAAACCTTTCAAAAAAAATTAGTTTTAGGGCATTTTCTCCTAAAATAGGGTATATTTTGAGAACAAAAGCAGTTTTTCAGTGGTATTTTGCAATAACAATAAAAAATAATCAATAACTTTGTGTAGTTTCCGTATGGGTAAGTGCTTTTTGAAAATTGGTTTTAAAATTTAGTACCCCCGACAGGTGTAAATATTTAGCACTGTTGGATTTTTTAAACGAGTCGAGACTTTAATGCATTTTTCTACTTAAATTTTAGGCAAAGTTTTAGGCAAAAAGAAAAAACAGGGGTAATAATTTTAAAAATCGTGTTTTGAAAAAACCACAAATAGAAATTAACAAGTTCATGTTATTAAAAAAATAGTAACATTACATTTTTTGCTAATCCTTTCTTGTAAGATATGGATTTTTCATGTTTTAGAATGCAGAAATGTCATTCAACTTTGGAGACAAGCCTTTTAAACACAGTTTGCCAGACAAATATTTGCCGTTGAATTCAGCCAGTAGCGACAAAGTGGTTATGAACACTAACGGTCAAGGAGGGGGATCGGCTATTACGAAAGGTAACAAAATAATACATATTTAATTTACTTTTTAACACTCAAAAGCGAAAAAATGTAGCTGTTGATCCAGTGAACCGATTTCTATGAGATTTTTCGGTTTGAAGCCTATCCTTCTGGGAGTGATTTAGCTATGTTCAATAAAAATAGGTTAAGTAATTCCAGATATAATAAGTGAGTTTTTAGAAAACATTAGAGAACCGAACCGAACTACTTTGTAGAAATCGAACTTTGGAGAAATATACATCTAAGAAATCATAAAACAGAGAAACCGTACAACGTACTAATTGGTAAGGCGAAAATCTGTTCTGTGCCTGACAGCTGTTTGTATGTGCCCTTAGAATAAGAAAGAGCGTATATCAAGTTATTTTTTTCTATAAATAACGATTCGACGATTTTACTTTTCTTTATTTTATGGGATCCCTAATATGCTTTCTACACACAGATATCAATAAATTTGAGATACGGGTCGCGATTTTTCAGAGACCACAGAAAATCTCTCCCGTCACAATTCCGGCGATTTTTACTTATTGCATCAATTAAAATAAAAACATTGTAAGAGAAAATTTAATATTTTAAAGATATTCTGCAGGACTAGTTTTACGGCGTAGCTAAATGGCTACTACGCGTACCAATAAACGTCAAAATGGTCGCGATTCTTCAAAAACCGTCAGAAAATCTCGCCCTTACAAAAAATCTGACGATTTTTAAACACAAGTTTACACTTAATGCTTTTTTGTCAGGACTATTTGCTAATATTCCTTAAAATTTAGTTTCTTAACCATCATCACCATCATAGGCAGTCACTCGATACCCAGTATGATTTTCCTGTATTCTGTATCGTCGCTATCTGTTGTGCGTTTTTTGATGGCTATGTAAGCCAATTCTCGAGCCGCACACCCTTCCACAGTACTGGCACACCCAGTCTCCGGCAGCAGCGGGTCATCCATTCTTCCATTTTGTCGCTCCTTTCTACGTTGTCTCTTTTCCGTCTCTAGTCTACGTCGTTGCTCTTCAAACGTTGTGCTCCCTCAGGGACGGTTCGGCGCCATGAAGCCCTATCGTTTGCCGTGGTCTCGAAGTTGTTTACATCGATGTGACCCTTCATCATATTGCCTTTGAGAACGTCCTTGTACCTTTTTTGTTGACCTCCTTGATTTCTCTTTCCCTCCTTCAGTTGTCCATTAAATAGCTGCTTTGGGAGACATGTTTCGTCCAGTCCAACGAAGCTGGTGCTTGAAGATAAGGGCTTCTATAAGATAGTTGCATTTGATAATAGGTGGCTCCCAAGGTATGGGTAATGTTCCACGTTCTGCAGAGGATGGCCATTTATGGAAGTGTTTGGAGCTTAAGGATTCGTACCTGTGTTCTAGTAAATAAACAATATGTCAGGTAATGGTTAAAGGAGGTTAAAATCCCCCCAGGTGGTTAAACATTTTTCATTTTACTTGATAATTTTTGTAGTTGCCAACAACGCCCCTCAAGCGATAATAATCGAGCCGTCCAGGGAATTGGCGGAACAAACGGCCAATCAAATCAAACTCTTCAAAAAGTATATAACAGATCCGGTCATCAGGGAGCTGTGCGTTATTGGCGGCGTCAATATCAAGGAGCAGATTTCCTTCTTGCAAAATACAGGTAATTATAAAGTATTCTCGTTATATAGCCCCCTCCTTGAAGTGCTGGGGAGGTGATTCTAACCGGTTTACTCGTGTGTGAGGGAACTCCAGAAGGACCCTCCGCCAACTAGGAGGTAACACAGGGAACCGAACAGGTACCCAGTGGAACCTCTAAAGATAAAGATCAGCAAGAAACTGTTCAAGGATCCAGTAGATCTTCTTCAACACAAGAGGGCCGACAACGAACTGCACAAGTACCCATTGGACAGTCGACAAACGCATCAGGGGCGCCCACGGACGCCGCTGATGTAAATACATTGGCCAAAGAGCTCAGGAAGCTCCAGGTTAAAATCAGCAACGACGGTACAACCGAAACAGAGCTCCACCTAGGTAAGAAGGATGTGAGACTAGCAACAGGGCTCCTAACAGGATACCTTTGCCTCAACAAGCACCTAGAGACGCTGGGAATCGTCCTTGCATACCCTGCTGGAGTATCCGGCTCTGGCCAGGTCAAGAGAGTCGCACCTTGGGAACTATCGGTTGGCCCCAGGCGATGTAAGAAGGTTTCAGTCCAGAAAAATATGTTCTTTTGCGAAAGAGGCAGGCTCCCTGGGCTAAATCATGGATAGTGGGCGTGCAACGGGCCCAGCAAGGTAGCTTACATACAGCTGGTTCGAAAAAAAATTAATACGACTCTTGAGGCAAATTTTTAGAAAAATGGGCAGTGTATATTTCGTCAATAATTTAATGGTTATGGTACACAGTGCAACAATAATTATTAAGGTGGCTTCTATGCAATTTTCCATTTTACTAAGGTAGTTTGTATAAACTAGAGTTTTGGAATAACAAAATTTTTAATATTATAATAAATGCAAACACACCTGAGCTTAATTTACAGAAGAGAAAAACTTAATCAACATACAAATTATATTAAAAAAATAAACATAATTGATGTTTGGTCATGTGTCCATAGGAAATCTATAATTGCTTGGAGTCTTCTATTTATCTGCATGAATGGTGCTAGAAAGTCATCCCTCTGGCATAATTCCTCCCAAACTTCTTCGATACGATTACACAAATCTTCGGCGTTTCTAGGCAAAACATTTCTCTGTTAGAGTTTTTTGGTCATTTTCACATTTTCCATAGGGTTAGTATCTGGGCTATAGCTTGGCCATTGTAACAGTTCCATGTGGTTTTCTTGAAACCACTGCATTGCAATATTGGCCGTTTGTATAGCGCAACTCTCCTGCTGGAATATAAAGTAATTTTTTGGATATAGATGCTGCACACTATGTAAGATTACATTATATAAAATATCCACATATGTTTACCAACAAACCTCTCATTAATGCGCCATGCGACTCCCATCCCCCTTGAGGAAATCCATCCCCAGATGTTCACGTTAAAATGGCCCGCAGCTCGAAAATGATTCACGTAATGTGGATCAAATCTCGCATTACCTGGTCTGTATACTTTGAACTTCCCCTTTTTCGATGACTGGAAAATTTTTTCGTCTGTAAATATCACACGGTGCCAAAAATTTTACTCGAGGTTAAGATGATTTAACGCAAAGATTACGCGTGCTTGTCTTTGTTCTGGAGTAAGCTCAGTTTTGTTAGTCGCAATTCTGCATTTTAAAGGAGAATCTTGAATTATTTGTCACGTAGTACAGTCCAGGAAACCTAGATAATATTCGTGCTTCTTTTGCATTTTGAAAAGGATTCTGTTCTAGTTCCAACAGAAGAGCTCGATCTTCATCGGCAGTGCTGATTTTTCGGTCTTCCCGAACCCTCCTTCCTTCTCAAAGTTTGGTCTTGCATCCACCTTCTGTTGATGCGGTATGCGGTTGTTCTGCTAAAGTTAAAATTATTAGCTGCTAGCGATCAACCTTCCTCGAGTTTCGTGACAATCCTTGCTTTTAGCTCTATGGAAGCATGAGGAGCCATTTTTTAAGAACTTGCAAGGATTTTACTTTTGACAAGTTGCCAATTAATGTTGACAAGAAAGTAACATGTGACAATGTCATAACAAAAATTTGTCAGTAAAGACCGAGTAGAGTATAAACTGCTCAAAATTCTCAAAAATCAGTATATGCCGTATTCATGGGAATTATCCCGCCCGAACTTCTACATTCGTTCATTCACTGTCGTTATATTTTTCGCTGACGCCGTCATTGTTTGTCACATAAAATATCAAAATTTAGAATATTGGTTTGGTAACCCAAGACCGTTCTCAACCAAAAAGTCAGTTAACTCTTATCTCTTCAGTGCCCTTTATCCTACTATTGCCGCCATTTTTATAAACAAGTTGACAGATAAATCATGGATTTTCTGTCAGTTTGGTGTCAATATGACCGCCACAGTAGGCTAAAGGATACTAAAGAGTTGGGTAACCAAACGGTTATGACGTACAAACTGCCAATGTAAAATTGAATAGAAAATAAAACAACAATTCCAGTTTTTGCAAATTCACTTTCACGAAAAAATTATCACCAACCAGCTGCAGTTTTTACACAGAAATAAATCTGGTTGGTTGCAAAAAATAACCGAGCGGGTTCCGTTAAGCCTCCATAAGTAACATATTTCGATTCGGTTATTTTTGGATACGGGTGGAGGAGTGCGCTGAAGCACTGCCAACACTGGCTCAAGACAAGATGATAACATTGATGTGGGTCCCAGGTCATGAGGGAATACCAGGGACCGAGAAAGCGGAAGAACTTGCCAGACTTCCAATACATTGGACCGGAACCTCTTCTAGGAATAACAAGGAAACGAGTACAGAGTGAGCTCAACAAATGGGTGAACAATGAACTGAAGACGTCCTGGTGGAGGAGTGCGCTGAAGCACTGCCAACACTGGCTCAAGACAAGATGATAACACTGATGTGGGTCCCAGGTCATGAGGGAATACCAGGGACCGAGAAAGCGGAAGAACTTGCCAGACTTCCAATACATTGGACCGGAACCTCTTCTAGGAATAACAAGGAAACGAGTACAGAGTGAGCTCAACAAATGGGTGAACAATGAACTGAAGACGTCCTGGAGGCAAGAGTCAGAGCTATTCGTGGATGGTCCGAATGTAGCCAGAACTAGATGGCTCTTAGGCAAGACCCGAAAGGACATTGGACTGCTGACAGGGATGCTGACTGGGCACAATCGGCTGAACAAACATCTGACGCAAATGAGAATAGCAGGAGATCCGTGTGTTCTGCTTGCGGGCTCGAAGAGGAATCAGCGCAGCACTTAATAGCAGAGTGCGATGCTTATGCCAGATCAAACCCGCTCAAATGGGCCGACATACTGAACTTCGTAAAGTCTTGATACTACTACTACTGCTACTACTACTAAGGCTCTACTACCCTTAATATATTGGCTTGTCCATTGCCTAACAAATTTTTGAGGCTCTATAGATCGGTAAGCGTTCGCAGACACATGTTATACTGAATTTTAAAACACCCTGTATTTTAACGTAATTTTGCGTTTTTAGGCGCGGATATCATAGTGGGCACTCCGGGCCGTTTGGAAGATCTCATTCAAGGCGGCTACCTCTCTCTTTCCAACTGCAGATTTTTCGTGCTGGACGAGGCGGACGGACTACTTAAGGCCGGCTACACCAACTTGATCGAAACTCTGCACAAACAAATGCCAAAAATCACGTCGGACGGCAGAAGGTTGCAAATGATCGTTTGTAGCGCTACTCTGCATGCGTTTGAGGTAAGAATTATTCCCCTAAAGAATATCATACATCTAAAAAGGATGCTTCATTCTATAGTGAAACATTAGCAATGTGACATTAGCGTCACTCTTGGCTACTTCCGCAACTAAACTTTTATTTTTGATTGAAACCCTGCACAAATGCCGAAAATCATCTCGGACGGCAAAATGTGGCAAATGATCGTTTGCGGTACCCTTCAACGAGGGGCGCTAGGAGAGAGATGTTAGAAATGTGAATTGTTATGAGTGAGTTCGAGTGTGTTTTATGAGTAGTTTATATACTCCGACCTAGTAGTGGCACTATAGTCAATTTATGTACTCCGGCCTTCTAGTGGCACTATCGGATCTTTTTATTATAATCATAACCTGAGAAAAGTACCCCACACCTGACACCACGTTTTGTACTACTACTTTGCTTAGGTTACAATTAGGGAGCCCGTATGTATGACATATTTTAATGAAACTGGGACGCAAAAACCCTATCAAAGTCAAGTTTATTAAAAAAGGATGGAAATATCGGTCCTTTATATTCTAACGTTGTTTAGAGAGGGGGCATCTTCTGTCCTAGTATATTTATAAGCGTCGGAGAATGTAAAAAAATAAAGTGTTTACTCTTTTGACCAATTGTTGATGTTCAGTGTCAAACAAAAAGTAATTTTTTAATATATTATTTTTGCAATGCACTTCTGAAATTTTGACAAGAAAATAACATAACCAAAAAATTATGGTTTCAGTGACTTTGACGGAGTTGTCGCTTCTCCTTAATAACCGACATACATACAGGGTCTCTAGTTACGACTAAAACCGATGAGATGGCACCGAGCAGTTTGCAATAAATAAAGTCAATTTTACGGAACTTAGGTGAAAAAAATGGCGGAAAAACTCATGCACTTCCCAACTTGGGTGGACTTGAAAGGCGAGGACGCCGTTCCGGAGACGGTGCACCATGTCGTGGTCAATGTCGATCCGCAGACTGACAGGTCCTGGCAAAACTTGAAGAGACACATTTTGACAGACGGTGTGCACCAGCAGGACAACGTCAGGCCCGGTAAGAAATTATCAAATAAACGTCTTTAATTTCTGGGGACAATGCAACAGCGAAAAATGTAATATTTATTTTATAGAGTGTTGTTGGTATTGTGTATAGTATAGGCCAGAGCACTCAATGGACATCAATTGGGTATCCACATGTAGCCAGTAAATTTACTAGATTTTTGGAACTATCAATGCAGGATTTGAAAGACATTCTAACTCTTTAGATAATAAATCTAATCCCATCGTCATTCTGAGTAGTAAAATGATAAAAACTCATAAAGGTATAACTTAAATAGAGACATTATGTTTACCACAGTTGCGATCAGACATAAGGTAAACAATTTGGCGACAATGCCAGATTGCGCTGAAAGTTGTATCTCTACACGTAATGTTTTTAAAAACATATTATTTTTATAACTTTATCATTTACATGCAATTATGCAAATTCTCCGGTTTGTTTTTTTAAACATGGAGAAACACCTTATTATTATTCAAATATATAAAGAAATTTAGGTATATTATATAATTGCATTTAAATTTCCTTGAATCTTCACAATTTTAAATCAATAAAGAATTTACAATGTGGAGGCACATGTTATGGTATTTGAAATATACCTCATTTTTTCGATCGAAATATCATTTAAAATACCTGATATTTTGGCCGAAAGAATAATTGTTATTTCCCAATATATATCGGGAATAAAACCTACAACAATGTGACAACCTCGCATTTGTGGCGGGTGAGCCATATAAACGTGTGTACGCTGCTCCATTCATAATTTCTCTACGGCGTTGTAGCTTTAGCATAATCGAGGTTTTGGTATATTTTACAGATTAATTGAGAGTTTTTTAATATTTTTTTAATAGATTTTTAAGTGTTTGTGGCAAAAGTGATGTGACAAAGTGCGTAGTGTGACGAAAACTGGAGATTGCAGGTGAAAAAAAATGTAATTAATAAATATAGGAAAGAAATAAGTTTTTTTGGGATATTTTTGCGAATTTGTGATAAAAACAATATTATTATGGTAAGCACTTATAATTAATTACACTATATTTGGTATAACTAACCAACCCCAGCTGCGACATTTTTAAATATACTATATGAGTAGCAAAAAAATGCATGCATATGATATTTATTTATAACTACAGTCACAGTTTTAATACTATCTGTAGTCAGCTTATTTTTTCTGCTGAGATTTGTTTATAAATAGTACAAGCGTTCCCGGTATAAATATAAATTTTTAAAACATTATTATGTCAGACACAGAATAAAGAATGTATGTTTGTTACAACTTTTTATTTAAAATATTTACATAGGTAGATACTCCACATAAGATTTTTCTGTATTTATTAAAAATGTAAAGATACTTTTGTATGTATTAAGTAAAAATTATAGTAGAGTGTATAAATTAAATTTTTTTTACACAACGAAAAACCATCATATAGTACCTATAATGTAGGTATCATCCTTTTTCGAAATACCACTATTTTTAGTCGAATTTGCTTATTTTTTCCACATTAGTTTTTTGGTAATTTGCCTAAACAGTGCGGAAAGTGATACTTTTCTGCACACGATGGCCTTTAAGGGCGAAAAAGGCACTTTTGACACGTTTTTAGTACAACAATTTCCTACTTGCATAAAAAGCTTCTGTATTTTTAAAATTTTTAAAAGTACTGTTACATTTCAATTTTAATGTGGAAAGTTCAACTTCCCACACGCCGTACGTAAAAAAATAAGCACGGCGTGCATAAAAAACTGTCATAGCGTGCGTGGAAAAACGTTTAACGCACGCAATTTTTTTTAAATGGTACTTCATGGACCAGATTTTTAAATTTTGAGTTTGAAATGTGTGTTCTAAAAGCTACTTTTTGATCAAGAAGGTCATCAAACACTCGTAGAAAAAAAATTGTACCTAACCCTTGCGGAAGTGTCTTTCCCACCCGAATACCTCACGTGCGTAAAAGTATCACTTTCTGCACTAATTAGGCAGATAACTATCTGGCGAACATTAATATTTTCTATGTTATATCTCTACATAAATATTTTCACAATGACAAATATAATACCTCTCCATAACCTCGGTATCAATTATTAAGTTTTAAAAAAATCAAAGATTGTATTTCCAAAAAAATTTGACAAGTCTGAAAATAACGACCAAACCTTTTTACATTTATAAATAACGAGCCGCTTCTGGCCGCTGCGAAACGTAAAGAAGTAAAATGGTTTTCCCTAAATCTAACGACTGATCGCGTTTCAAAGCAATTTATGAATGACTTGATGGGTCTATTTTAGTTAAACGTCTTTGTAAAAACTATATATCAAGTTATCGGAAATATCTTGTTACATTTTATTGACACATCCGAGAGCACATCACTTTTAACTGGAAAATTTTCTGATATTTTAAAAACTAGCAGAATAATTCCAATTCCAAAAGTAGTAAACTCCAATGAAGCTTGTAACTTTAGGCCAATAAATACATTACCCGAAATCGAAAAAATGCTTGAATTGGCAGCTTATTACCAACTATTTTAATAGTAATAACTTACTCATAGAAAATCAGTCGGGATTTCGAGCCACACATTCATGTAAAACTGCCCTCCAACTAACCTTAACTAATTGGCATCAATGGATAATAATGAATAGATATTGGTGGTATTTTTAGATTTTAAAAGAGCTTTCAAAACCATTGACAAGGACATTCTTATCAGAAAGCTTAAATATTATGGCATTGAGGGTACTGCATTGAGTTGGTCAAATCATTATTTAAGTGAAAGGTTACAAATAACTGCTGTTTATAATTCTGAGTCCTCTCTTAAACTAAACAACTTAGTTAATTGCATCGTATCTGCTTCTTTCTACAGCTTAATTTTTGTTATATTTCGATTTCTTCACTTTGTTACTATATTTAGTAGGTAAGAAAAATAGAAGTAAGTTATTATAAAGTTTTTTGTATTAGGATTTCTCGAGCAACAATAAAGATTTATTATTAACGTTTCTTCTTGTTTAAGTAAAGATTCTTATATAATTTGAGCAAATCGTCCACGTTGTAAACTTGCCATAATATAAAATGCTTAACGCATAACTAGGCACACGAATTCAAAAAGTTATATTAATATCTCGGCTACACAATATTGGTTTTATTTTGATAAAAGATGATCTGGCCTGTTCAATTCTTGCACGTTGTCCCAGCTCTTATTGAACTTGCAACCTAGGTATTGGTACGAATCAAAGCGTTCGACTTGTTTTATTCAATAACTCTTGCATACCTTCTAGCGTATCTGAGTGTTTATCTTTAGTCTCGCTCATCCAGACCAACTTCTTTAAAAGATTCTATGAGTGTTTCGTGTTGGACGCAATCGAACGCTTTCTCATAATCTATGAAGCAGGCATATGCTGATACCGACACTTTCCTAGATTGTTGAACTAAGACTTGAATACCGAATAAGGCTTATCTTATCTGGACCCCTCCACGAAATCAAAACTGTGTATAGTATTGCGTTATATAACCAAGCTCGATTGTGATTGATTTTATTACTGTAGATATCAAACAATAGTGGAGACAAACAATTATCTTTAGATCTCGCTCCAGAGCAACTTCTTTAAGAGATTCTTATGAGCTTTTCGTGTTGAACTCGATCAAAAGGTTGCTCATAATCTATGAAAGCCTATACTGACACCGTCCTAAGACAGTTGTAGTACGACTTGCATACCAAATAAGGCTTCTCTTCTCCTGAACCCACCATGACATCCAAACTAAGAGTCATCATAAAGGATTTGCGTTTTTCATAAATTCTTTTATGGATAATCTTAAGAAATATTTCCAGCATATGACTTATTAGGCAATTAGGCGGTATTCATTACACTTCGTTGCTGATTGTTGGTAGTTTACCAAATGTTGGTTTTAGCCAGTCAGCTGGCCATAGTATTTAGCGAGTCTTCTTTTTCTATGACCTTCAAAACTTACGTGTGTACTTCGTCTTGCCCTCCGTTTATATATTTTCACCTGAAGTTATTGCGTGTTGAACTTCTTCTGGTGTTATATCTATGCCTTGGTTTAATAATTCCTGTGGATGAATTACCGTTTGGTTTTGGTTATTAGATACTTTAAACTGTCCAATACTGACAGTTTGGCTTAATTTGTACGGTCCTGTTACTATTTCGACTAACTTATGATTGTCGTTTTGACAGGTAACAACAGTCCGGAGACCCTCAGCGAAGCCGTCAAATTGCTGAAAGGCGAGTACGTGATTCGGGCGATTGAGGAGCACAACATGGACAGGGCGATCATCTTTTGCAGGACCAAGCTCGATTGCGACAACCTCGAAAAGTATCTGAAACAGATCGACCGCAATCGGTTTAGTTGCGTTTGCTTGCACGGCGATAGGAAGCCCAACGAGAGGAAGAGGAATTTGGAGATGTTTAAGAATAAAGAAGTAGGTATCCACATGGAAGATTTACGTGTCCCTCCTAATATCTCCCAAAGCAAGGGAGGCAGAGAAGTAAAATTTCACACGCAGCCTGTATATTTTGGCAAATTTGAATAAAGCTTTTCCTTATTATGACATTCCCTCATCACAAAAACATAAATGTATTGACTACATCTCCCCTTTTCAATCCTTATTGTCCCGTCTCTATCTTTCTCCCTTTTCTTCTTTATTTTTCGGAAAAACTTGACGGATAAATATGTCCCACTTCACGACAAATTTTCTGTTTTCATTTATTTCCGTGACGCAATTTTGTCCCATCTTTAACTCTGATAAACTTGAAGATATTCCTTAGGGTTTAACTCTCTAGACACTGTTGGTTGTGGTAATACTTCATTTGAAATTTTTGATTTGCTATCTTGCTACAAATTGTTTGAAGTTTTGCCGGGATCAAAGGTTCCCTTTCAGTTTTTGCTGGCTTTCGGGATTCATTTATTAACAGTATTTATCCTCGTTCAATTTTCAGTGTTCCATAGATTTAAGTGTATTGCTTTCACCGTTTCTTCAGCATTACAGTTTTTTAGGAATTGTTGCATTTTACGTGAACTAAATTGACGTCCATTATCCGATATGATCTAAATTCTAAAACAATCAATGATTATAAACTTAATATTTATTAACCATAATTTCTGTTATTATTTAGGTAAAATTTCTGATCTGCACAGATGTAGCGGCAAGGGGTCTCGACATATCGGGTCTCCCGTTTATGATCAACGTGACACTTCCAGACGAAAAGTCAAACTACGTGCATAGAATTGGCAGAGTGGGCAGAGCTGAAAGGATGGGATTGGCCATAAGTTTGGTGGCTAAGGTGCCAGAAAAAGTGAGTGTTTTTAATAATTAAAACGTTAAATTCAACAGATTTTTTTCATCAATGTCATCCGCTTTTTGAAAAACGACATATGACGTTTATCTAATTATATAGGCCCGGTTGTTCAATCAAGGTTCAACTGCGGGTTTAAGTGAACTCAATCAATCAAAATTTGAACTGAGTTCAGTTGACTGAAGTTTAACTGTTGACCTATTATATTGAAAGCTATAATGAACTGGTCAACTGTAATATTTTGTATAGAATACGACGTAAACCTTAATATTTTGTTCTATTTTGTATTGTTTAAAAGAGCGGTTCATTTTTTAAGTTTGCAGTGTCCCTTATTCGGTTCTAGCTGGACGGATGAAACTTGGATATGGTAAACAGATTACTGGAAAGACTCTCCACACTACTCAGCTGGCTGTACTTTGGTATACGCCTATAAAATTACTAATTGTGATTAAAAAAATCCCTGTAGCACAATACCTGAGTTTTAAGAGCACCATCTCTCTTGGTGTCAAAAGCACGATTTCAAAAAGAAATTGAATAAGGCACAGGCTTTTGTAGCATTGACTTTTCACATGTGCTGAGACACATTAGTGAAAGGTTAAAACCGGCTTGTTATGGTTCAATAAATTATGAGTTGCATGCAAGTTGTTTTATCAATACCCTGTAAATTTTCACTGGTCAAAAAGAAGCCTCCAACGGTTGTTACACAAAAAACTAAACATAAATTCATTCATACAAGTTTTCTTAACAGGTTACACAAAATTGACAGAGGGCCTTACTCAAGGGCTTACTGGATATGAAGCTTACCACCTATTTTAATAAACGGCGTAACTTTATTTTCTGTCTATTTAAATACTTACTACTGCGAGTTTGGTGTTGGATCCATTCTCCAATTTGGCCAACGGGAAACCTCACCGCTTCTTTTATAAAAAATAATCTGCCTTCTAATAGCTCTCTGAATCACCATAATAAAATCTCCACAAAGTCTTCATCATCTGTTAGTTGGTCCATTTTATAAAAGTTAAAACTTCGCCTCAACCAGCAGTTTGGACTGGCACAAATGTCAAACAACACATGAAATAACACATTTTTTTGGAACGCTAAAATTTCGGCTAAATTATACTTTTTATTTTTTAACCAAAAAAAAAACTGGTTTTTTTATACTGAACTTCCGCTTGAACCCTCAAAAATGAGCGTTCAAGTGAAACAGTTTCAGGAGCGCGGAAAAAATCCGTTTAACTTCTGAACCAACATTGAATAACTCATCATTTTTTTTAAACCAGGTTCAAACACTAAACTGGCTTTGAACGGCCATTGAACAACCGGGCCATAGCGGTAAAACCTCTTTTTTTTGTTTTTTTTTTAATGGAGAAATTTGCATTTATTGTTAACAGTTAAATTATGGCAAGCAGTTTGGGTTTTCTTTGATTTTGCACGACTTTGCGTATTAAAACAATTTTCTGTTTCCCTCCATTTTATACTATAGGGTGATAGACATAATAAAAAATGTCATTTTAACTTTACTTATGAAACAGAGAACAACGGTACACTGCCATTTCTAGACACTTTAGTTATAAGAAATAAAAATAAATTGGACTTTGACCCATACAGAAAAGGAACGGCCACCAACAGGTATATTCCCAATTACTCTTTTCATTGCTTACAACATAAGCTTGCAAGTTTGCACTTTTTAACATATAGATTAGTAAATTTCCCCTTAAACAAAGAGATTTGAAGCAGAAAAGAATAGGATTAGGAATATAGCTGGCGAAAACGGTTACGACGAAGGCTTAATAAATAAGCTGATAAATAGACATTCTTTTCAAAAGACCTTTCGGAATTCCACTTTTTTCAGATAAAAAGATACCTGCAACTCAAAATTTGTATCAATTCCTTTTAATTCTAATTATACGAAAGGATTACAAAAAGTATTTAATAACACACTTAAATTAGTATATCAATCCGGAAACACAATAAGAAGCTTACTAGGAAATCCCAAGGATAAAACTACAGCAAATATGTTGGCCAAACGAGACGCTCTATTCAAACACGTTTTAAAGAACACTTAGCACACTTAAAATACTGAAGAACAGAAAAGTCAAGTGTGGCCGAGCATGCTTTTGAAAACAATCATAGATTCACATTAGATAACCTAAAACTGTGTGTACCAAACAAGACTTGAATGCATATGAAGTAAGAGAATCCCGTTTAGTACACTTTATTCTTTGGTTGAGGGGAGATAGAGCGTAGATTAATTTAGTTCATTGTTTATCGTCTTCTGATGATGCTAACGTTGTTAGCGAAACGCGCGTCGAGTGCAAAAAAGTGTAGTTTTGGTTTGTGGAAAACAATCATAACTTTATTTTAACTTTGGTTTCATTAATGTGTCTAGAGATGTCTATTTATATCCGCGACCTCATAAATTAAGACTACCTAAATTACTCGAAAAACGGAAAAACACGATCTAATTTTGTAACATTATAAATAAGAATAAATAATATACAATTTTCTTTCATTTTACTTCACGATATTTCTTTCCATGAAGATCAGGCAGAATAGATTCAGACTCAGTGCAACTTTTCCATGCATCAATTTTGCCAAGGACAAGTAGAAAAGAGACGGACACCTTTCGCTTTGTTTTTTTTTTATCTTGATGAATATGGAGTTTCTAGCATGAACTCTCATTTGTAATTTTATTTTATAGTAAAGGGCGAAAAATTTATAAACGCACACCTCCTTAACTTTTTAAAATCTGTCACAGAAAGGTAAATCAATATATATATGCAAGCTATTATATTAAAAAAAGAAGAACCTTACGGTCACCCTGCATGTATCGGGTGATTTACAAGAAAAACTGAAATTGTGATAGAAATATTTATAATTTTGTAAATAATTCGCTTTTTGAGTTAATCCTCTGCGTAATTACTAAAAAAGTTGGGTGAGATTGTTCGTTTTTGATCACAAAAAAAAATAAGACTCATAACCATAGACTCTAAATCTAAAATCGTTTTTTATGACGCCCAAAATAGGTAAATTATCACATTAAAAAATACACCCCTAAGAATATTAAAAACAATAAATTCATAAAGGTATAACTTAACGTCTTTGAGTAAATTATATATTTTATTATTTAACAAAACATTATTTGCACATCAGCTGATAATTTTAAAATTATCAATTTTTTTTCTAACAGGAAAAGAAATAAGTCTGCAACGGAATCGCACTTTAATTTAAAAATGTAATAGAACGAGAAGCAAATGCATCAAAATAAAGCCCCACAACAACTGGAAATATTAAGAAGAATGTCAAAACCAAAATTACACGCTCGAATGTTATAAAATCATTTTTGTTTACAGAATATAAAAAATATTAACAATTTAATTTACTTGTTTAAGACAAAAATACCGTCTTGATTAATAATTAACATAAATAAAAAATACAGTTCCAAAAAAGTTGCCATTGTAACAAAATGGCTCAAATACGTTTACAAAAAATCTCAAAATAAAATTACTAAATAGACTCGTCGATGTAATCAGAGTCAAAACTAAAGTCAGAGTTATTAAGAAACTTAAAGTAAATATTTCAACGCATCGGTATCGGTATACCTAACGCGTTCGAAACAAAGTCAAAATACGCTACATTTTTGACTTGCTCATGCCATGTTTCGAACGATGTCTGCTTCTTTGACGGGTGTGATGACAGAATCTCGTTGCGTACGGAAGGATGTACATATCGTAACGGACCCGCGAACGTACGCAACGATTTCAATCAGCAGTTCTGTCATCGCACCCTTCAAAGAAGCGGGCATCGTTCGAAACATCGCATAAACAAGTAAAAAATATGTGTATTTTGGCTTAATTTCGAACGCGTTAAGTATACGAATACTGATGCGTTGAAATATTTACTTTAAGTGTCTATTGTCTTCGTCGTCGCATACTTGTATTGCCTCCCAAGCCTCTTGAATTACCTTTTCAGTATGAATATCGTAACTTTGCCAATGACCAATACTCTTTCCCATGTAGACAAAACTTCTGTTGGTGACCCCTTAAGATTAGAAATATATTGATCGTATTTTCTTTTACATTCGAACCACACCATTTCAATTGCATTAAACTGGCAGTGGTATAGTGTTCTAATCGTTTAACATACTCATCAAGGAAGTATTTTTTTTCACTTGGGTTGTTGTTAAGTTCAATGTTCCATATTTGCATCATATATAGTGCAACCAAAGGTGCCAAATTCCTAACATAGTATGTAATCCTTACCGTTAAAACATTTCTGTTAATTTTTTTAAAATACTAAATATGGAACATCTCTAAAATGACTTGCGCCTTCACCATTTTTAAGATAAATCTGAATTTAAAGCCTGCAACGGGCCGGATTTCAGTAAAATTTCGTCTAAGTGAGAAGCAGAGAGCACATTTCTGAACACGGCCCAGAGTAAAGCAAAGTATAAAAGCTTCATAGCCTTTTCCGGAAAGTAAATATTCTTTTTCTTTAACCACCCGATTAGCCTCTGCTTGGTCCAAGATTTTCTTGGAATCTCTTCTGATAGACTAGAATGGTAGCTTGCGTTGTCCATGATTATTAAAGACTTTGGATATGGAGGAAGATTCGGAATAAGCTGTGTTTGAAACCAATTTTCAAAATTTTTCCTGTTCATGTTGACACGATAATCCCTCGTCTGTAACCCACTTTTGAATGTTAAATTGTTTGATTTGATCCCATTTTTTAAATATTTGCTGTTGTGGGCCTTAATTTGGTTGCTTCTGCTGTTCGCTCTATTACATTCTTAACTTGAAGCGCGGTCTTTTTCCAGTTGAAAAAAAGCTAATATATTTAAAATTATTAGATGCTTTTGCTCATTATACCTATTATTTTTTTCCGAGGCATTTCTTGCTTTCAAAAGTAACTTTGACAACACACTGACAAATTTATATTAATGAATGACAGTGACGCATATTTCAGGTAAAAATATAGAGGATGTTTAGTTATAAAAAACGAACAATAATGAGACACCAATTTTTCCTAAAAATTTGTTGTCACTGCCGTGGGAAATGTACCAAACATACCAGATAAACAAACATGACGTCACTACAAATGAGTATAGTTTCGACTATATACTGCAAACTCTAATATAGTTTTTTGTTGCTAGGTATGGTATCACGGCGACTGGTGTCCTTCGAGAGGCCGGAACTGTTGGAACACTAATTTGACAGACGTTAAAGGGTGTTGCATTTGGTATAATGAGCCACAGGTAAAAGGATCTTCAAAACGATTATTAGAGTTGCCATATATTTTTTAAAAGCAAGCAGGATTGTCATTTATTTTTTAAAATTTGCATATTCTGATTTTAATGAGTAACGTACGATTTGCTTCTTTACCCTCTTCATTTTAATTTTTTAAACAAATTTAGGCACAATATTTGTGTATGTAATCCTTAAAACAATCGTAACTTTGTTTTAGTGCAACCAAAGGTGCCAAATTCCTAACATAGTATGTAATCCAAAATTATTTTCCAACATAGGGATAATAGTATGTAATCCTTACCGTTAAAACATTTCTGTTAATTTTTTTAAAATACTAAATATGGAACATCTCTAAAATGACTTGCGTCTTCACCATTTTTGAAGATAAATCGGAATTTAAAGCCTGCAACGGGACGGATTTCAGTAAAATTTCGTCTAAGTGAGAAGCAGAGAGCACATTTCTGAACACGGCCCAGAGTAAAGCAAAGTATAAAAGCTTATGTTCAAAAGTTAAAATTCCAAACGAGATTGGTGAACCAACTCGTCAAAATTAAAAATCGGGAGTTTGCTCGCAGCCAAAGATTATTTAAAAAAGCGAAAAAATTAGGATATATAGATATATAGTTAATTTTAGGTTTTTTTGGGACGCTCTTTACACAAACTATACGGCCCTGTCAATGTAAGTGACAAAAAAATAGTTTGATTCATTTGTGAAACTGAAGAGATTCCGGTTATATATCTTGCTCATATATGCCACTTAAACCCAAAGAAATGGAACAACTACTTAACTTCAAGTTGTGAAGTTGAAGGTTTTATTAATTTGTTTGCCTTCGCCATGCTGATACCAATTTCTTTCTTAAACTGTACAGCATTTTAATTAATTTATTTTTGTTTAAAGAAGCGGCAGTAAATGGAACCAATTAAATTATTTGCTGAACAATTCTGAAATAAATTAAATTCTTTTCGTTTAGTATTTGGCAGACATCGAAGACCATCTAAACATAACAATTCAACAAATCGAGCCTGACATCAAGGTGCCCCACGACGAATTCGACGGAAAAGTCATTTATGGACAGAAACGTCAAAATCTTGGCTCAGGTAATAATAGCTAAATAACCTTTCCTAAGTTTTAAGGTGGTAGTTACAATCTGGGGAATTTTTTTTAGCAACACTGTATGGAAAATCAATTTAACTATGTCGACCTGATTTTTTTGCTAAATTTTACGTCATTGAATTTGTTTTCCATGACAATGCGGAGACTTTATTTATATTTATCCACAGTGGGACACCAGAGATTAGCACCGGGTCAAAAATTTGGGGTTAGGTTACTTATTTTTTTTTTTTAACTAAAGCGGGAACTAAACCACCCAAACCCTGAACTCAAACCAACCCAGCACTTTTTTTAGAAATTCCAGCGCCCATAGATTTGAACCATTTGAACTATTTCGGTACCCTACATACCTACAAGATTTTTTTCATAAAAAAACCAAGTAAAATACTAAAATAAAAGAAAACAATTTATTGCAGAATTAACTGATAAAAAAACGCTAAAGTAACTGGGTGTAATGTTTAAGGTTGCATTTATAATTGAACTGGAAACACTCCCGCTAGCTGATACCGACAACAGGTTACCCAAGTAACAATTTGTCGACATTTTAACGTTGCCAAAGGCGACTTAACGTTGTGTGAAAACGCCGTATAAACGTTCTAGCAACTCGCTTTTGCACCAATTTGGCGGAGATTTTTTGAGTTGTGTTGACGTTGCCTGCGACTAGAGTCGCTAGCAAAGTTTCCACACCGTCGCCGAAGCGACTACGACTGAAGTGCTCTCTGGATAATATTTTTATTAATATAATTGATTTGAAATCAAGACTTCCACGTCTCTGCAACCACAAATGCACTAATTTCCAAACACCACCCTATCAATAATTCTAAAATACGTAGCTAGGTAACATTCACTTAATTTATTACATTAGTGACTTTTTAAAAATTCCCACTAACTAAATTTAACAACGAACCTTAGTTTTCCGTCAAAAATGGACATTTTAGGTTTAAAAAATAAGGGGGCCTTCAATCCTTCTTACTTTTTTGCTAAATTATTTTTTTATTTAAATACTGAAAATTTAAACAATGCTTTAAACCTATTTTAAAATGTAACCAATCTAAAAGAATACTTAAAAAATTCCAAAATTAACTAAAAATCATCAAAATCCAGCAAAAAAACAAGATTCTTTTAACGTTTTACACAAATGGTGTAGCGGCACAAATCAGGAAAAGAAAACAGTATGGCGGCAATAATCATTTCTTGATTTACTGAAAAATTCATTTCAATGTAGTCTGACCCTTCGTTACTTGGTATCTACAATCTGTCAGAGAGTCTGACCATAGTCTGACTCTGGGTCACTTGGGGGGCGTTACATAGTTTGTAGGCAGAAAAACAAATCAAACAATTACAGCTGCTAAATAAATTACGTCGCGATTTTTGATTGTGTGATGTCACAAACGTTTACGGTCGTGGCCCCTCCATGGTCGGTCAATTATCTAACATCATTTTATCCTAATTTTAACCCCTCTTTCCTTCCTCGTAATATTTTTGAAAATTGTACAACACTTAATATGGAAAACCCCCCTAAAAATATAAAAAAATAATTTTTTATTATTTTTTACATTATTTTTGTAGTAAAACTGTTACGGAGCGCAGTTACTTTATAAAACTTTCACCCCCTTCTACCCCTTGCCGTGTTTTATTTATGGACGCAGCCCTTTTTTAGGGCCGGTTTAACGGCCCTTAGTTTATATTTCAAGATAGTCTGACTTGGAAACTGATTTTTTGAATTTATGTCTCCCTCACCATTTTTTTGTGCCTCTAATATGTCTCTAGTAGACCAACTATGTTGACGTTGAGTAAACGGCCAGGAAACGTTAAACTGACGCGTCCTAAAAACGTTGTTTGCGACGTCACAAAGTCGTTTATGTAGGGTATACAAATTAACCCTAGTTAATTAACAACCTTATGGCTTCGTTCTTCCGTCGTTCATTGCTGTCGTTGAAAACCCCACAATATTCCAGTAAAAATAAAAGTTGTTAGAGGGTTACCAAATTTACCCTAGTTAATAACAACGGTGTGGCGTCGTTTTCTTGTCCATCATAGCGGCCGTTGCACAAATGACTAGTTTTTGTACTTTAGGCAACGTTAATTTTAGTGTATTTCTTAGTTGTGGAAACTAGGGCAACTAAAAATTGTTACTTGGTAACTTAAAAGCATGCAAATTTAAAAATCGACTACTGGCGCTAGACGAAATAATCGTATTCTATTTTAAACAGGATCGTCAACGACTAGCGAGAGTCTTTCCAACCTCTAAATGGAGCTTTACTGACCTGTTTTGTTAGTATTCAAGTATCCGTGTGTGCACATAACTATGCCGCAATAATTTTTTAAAAAAATGGTTGAATCGAAATAAAAACAAAATTACGTGGGATTATGGGCGCCGAATGTTTCTAGGCGAATTTCTAGTAATGGGCGAGTTTGTAAATACAACATTTTTTTGACAGCGGTGGAACATCGGTGCCAACATTCGGTTGACAGATGGGTTTGACATCCATCTGAGATTTAGCAGTGATGAAATGTCGTTGTTCCATCGAATACAAAAAGAACGCGTTGCGGTGTAAACAGCTGAGTGCCAATAACCACACTTAAAATAATAAAATCATACCTCAACTTCGGCTCGAGAAAATTGGAAATGTGACTTATAAGGGCAGTATTCATAGTCGCTCCCAAGTCTCCCTTCTTCCTTGGGAAATGTAAATTTTTTATGGGCGAAGGAAGGAAGGAAGGAAGGAGCCTTGAGGAAGGACTATGAATACCATCCTTAAAGGCACTTATGCTGTACTTCGGGACAGTTTTTTCAAAATAGTCTTCAATGCAAGTACGTTTTTTGCTCAAATTTAGTATGATGTCTAGCTCATCAACAGAGTCTTAACTTGAACTGTCTTGGTTTGAATAAGTTATAAAAAAACTGGAAAAAAATAAATAACCATAAAGTAGGGTTATGTTTAATCCAACGAAGATTTTCCACCGACTCCCGAAGCCGGTGGCGATCGGTGCCAACATTTGTTGGATTGGTGAAATCCACCGAAAAATTTAGGAATTCTATTGTTGGACTGATGAAATCCATCTAAAATTTATGAACTCTTGTTGGCACCGGTGGACCACCGCTGGATTTCCAAACTCGCTCAGTCCGAGCGAGCCAGTAAAGTTATCTCGGTTTTTTGATAGACTCTGGGTAATGCCCGCTCAGCGCTAGACCTTTTTCGGCAGGCGACCGCACACGCGGAGTGGTTTCATAATTGTTTTAGAACAATATTTTTGAAAGATAAACATAACCTCGAATTGTTTTCTGTCAGAAAACGTAAAAATACTCATGTCCCACTGCGGCCCGATTTAGTTTGTTGACAAAACGCCTGAAGTTACCATGGAATCGTATAAATTCTGCGATCTATCGGACAACACTTGAACTGCGCGTGTCTCCCAAATTCAATGAAGTGTGATTGATTGATCGGTTTTCTTTTCCGGAGTGTACAGGCTTTTAGAAAAAAGGAAACTTAGTTTTTATTTTCGCTAACGTAAGGAAATATAAAAAGGAAAAATGTAATCCAGAGGAAATTGTGAGTATTTCTCAATTTTTTTTTTGTAAATAGGGTGTGTTCTAAACCGCAATTATTTTGAGGTTTTTGGGATAGATGACAGCACCACCAAATAACTGAGAATTTTGAAAAATCCTTGAGATATTTTTGTTAAGCATTTAAAAATGATCACCCCTGCAAAATTTCAGCTAATTCTGATGTTTAGTTTTCCCTGTGCACTCTAGCAAAAGATTAAAAAATTAGAGAATAAAGCGTTGCCAGTTGTACTTTTTTTTACTTAAAATCTGGGGAGAAACTATAGCCTTAAACGTTTACTTTTTTCGTTACAGGTTATGTGACCCACACGGCTCAAATGGCGCCCATCATCAAAGATCTGACAATGCTGGAAGCGCAAGCACAGGTGATCTACCTGAAGAGACATTTGACAAAGATGGCGGGTACGGTGGCGTAGGGAGGACTTTATTTAGCCTCAGTTAAGACCGTCCTAAACTTCATTTAGAGACCTTACCATCAAGTAGCCTCTTGCTGAATAAAAGGTATCTAATTAATATTAGTAAGAACTGTATTATTTTACAGAGGGTAATCAATTTTCTTTTATACATAGTAAAAATACTTAGACCACGTGGAAATTTGAAAATGTTTTAATGGGCTTCTTTGTCTACATAATTTGTAGTAATTTTTGCATTTTTTTAGAACCGACTCGTGCATTTTTTGTGATTGTGTTTGTCTCAAAAGATGAGTAATAAAGAGACATTATTCCTTAAAATTTACGTTTTATATTGTAAAAAAAAAACAATTAAATCCTAAAGTATATGTCAAGTGCAATTGGCTAAAAGTTAGAGATGAGATTAAAAATAAATAAAACGATCTACATTTAACAAAAAAAGTAGGGGTGCAAAAATAGTCTTAAAATTATAAAAAATAAAGAGGCAATTCACCAAAATGACAAGTTAGACTTAATCGATGGGATTCAATGGGAAACTCCGTTGTTATTGAAGATAGACATGCGGTTTTCGCATTACTGTCTTAATTTTCTGAGCTTTAAAAAATGATATTAACAGATTTATTCTGTCCCTTGTAGTTCTCGAGCTACAGGGGAAAGTTGAAAAATGGTCGGAATTACCAATTGACAATATATCCCTTAATTTAAAAGATAATTGCGTTCCAAAAGATGTCTGTGGCAATCTTTTTGGAAAAATACAATGGCCTCTTCGAAATTTTATCCGGCGTTTCGTTTCGTAGATACCATCATCAGGATCAAAAAGTTAAATATGGAACAAAATGTTTTATTCCATATTTTAGTTTCTTTTTACGTTTGTCTGATATTAAAATATAATTTTATTTATTTTGATGTTTCAATCTCGAAAACCTCTCTCATTTTAATTTTTTTTGAGACCATTTATATTTAACTACTATATAGTAGACCTGTTCAACCAAGATATATTACATGAACATTATATTTGAATTATATTTGATAGCTCCCTGGCTTCTCTGGTTCTTAAAAACCGTAGGCTAATCACCAACAATTCTATTCAAATTAGAGCTGATTTAACAGTCTTACAAAGTAACCAACTTAGAGATGGTCATGAAGAGTTTGGATCTCGCTCTAAAAATGAACCAAATCTGCATGTAATCTGGCGGTTGATTTGTTGGGTGAATACATTAATTATGATTTTGTGATTTGTGGTGATTTTAACCTCCCCAGTGCTATCTGGCTTAACTATTGCATCCGCTAATTTATTGTGCACATGTTTTAATTATTTTAATCTAAAACAGGTAAATTTTTTACCAAATGCCTTTGAAGATTTTTTGGACCTGGTCTTCTCAAACATATCAGACGCAAAAGTCTCTTATGCCTTGGAAAATCTATCCAATGTTACTCAGCGCCATCCTGCCTTTGAAATATGTTTTCCTTTAAATTGTAATGTAGCCCTTAAGTATGATGTTTATTACTACGACTTCAAGAACTGTGATTTTGTTGCATTTAACAACTATTTAGCTAGTGTTTCTTGGGCCCATGTACTCGATTCTAGTGATGTTAATAAATGTTTGGAATATTTTTATGACATTTTGTACTCTGCCGTTGAGTTATTTGTTCCGGTAAAACATTTTAAATCCACAAATTTTCCACCTTGGTTTAACCGAGAACTACAACAGTTGATTATTAAAAAAAAATTGCTCACTCCATATCTAAATGTTCAAGAAATTTTAATGATTACATTTTTCACAATTAAGAGATAGATGCAAGATTTTGCATAATCAATGTAATAATGAATATATCTCGAAGGTTAATAATGATGTAATGCAGTATCCAAGTTTATTCTGGAAACATAAATAAGAAAATCGAGTACGTATCCCAGTGCATGTATTTGGGGAATGAGGTGGCAGAAAGTGGTCAGCAAATTGTCAATTTATTTGCAAACCAATTTATATCAACATACAAAAACTAGGAGGGTGAGGTCCCTAACTATAGTTTTAACTACAATCTGGATTTGCACTGTGTTGAGCTCTCTCTGACTGAGATTTTTGAGGGCATTACCAATCTTAAAACTAAATTTTCCCATGGCCCTGATGGCATTCCATCTGTATTGCTGAAAAACTGTGTCTGTACTTTGAGTAAACCCCTGCATTTTTTATTTAATTATTGGAAAGTGAGCTTTTTAACACCAATGCATAAAAACGGGGATAGATGTGATATCAGTAACTACCGAGATAGTAGTATTATGTCAGTCATTCCTAAGTTGTTTGATATGCTTTTTTGTGATCATTTTGCCTGGCTCTGTAAAAAAATTCTAGGTGACAATCAGCATGGGTTTGCTCGTGGTAGGTCGACAGTTACCAATCTTCTCACCTACCAGAGGGATCTGTTGAGTGCCTTTGAGGGGTCTAAGCAGGTTGACAGTGTCTACACTGACTTCTCAAAGGCGTTTGACAGAGTGAGTCATAGGCATATGGTTAGTAATTTTTCCCACAGTCTTTTAACTGGCAGGACTCAGTTGGTTCGGGTAGGAAATTATGTCTGATGAAATTGAGGTGCTTTCTGGTGTTCCACAAGGATCGCATATTGGCCTTGTCTTTTTTAATTTATTCATTAGAGATCTTAGTGATGTAATTGTGGACTCGTCCCACCTGGCATTTGCCGACGATTTCAAACTTTATAGAATTATTGAGTCTTACCTAGATACCCTTATGCTGCAGAGAGATCTTGACAATGTTAGTTTATGGTGTGTTGGTAATGGTCTCGCGTTAAATGTAAAAAAATGTATGTGTATATCTTTTGGTAGATTGAACAACCTGATAGAAAGTCAATATTCTATAAATGAAACCACTTTGAAAGTTGTGTTAGGGACCTGGGTGTTCTATTTGATAGTAAACTGACCTTCTTGCCTCATATTGATGACATTATAAACAGGAGTATGCGAAACCTTGGTTTTATCACTCGTAATACTGATCAATTGTCACCTTATTGTTTAAAAACGCTCTCTCTCTAGTTCGTTCGTTGTTGGAGTATGCATGTCAGGTTTCTGAGAACTTTAACATTTAGAGTTAATATCAATATTGTAAACAACTTCGAAATAGACTATACTATAATCCCCAATATTTTTAATATTGATAGCTTGGAGAACAGAAGGACTTGTGCCGATGCCTTAACCTTCTATAAGATCCTTAATGGGGTATACTTTTGCCCTTCTGTTCTTCAGTCAATTGAATTTAATACCATTCATAGAAGAAATAATTCCCCAATGTTTCGCATCCCTTTCCATCGTAGCAATTATGGTTATTTTTCCCCCCTTACACGCACTTGATTCTATAATAATCATGAGCTTGACCCATTCTCTGGCAATCCTCGTACTAAAATTAGGAAGATACTACAAGACTGATTTAATTTTTGTGATAAAATTCTATTACTTTATTTTAGTTACCTAGTAATAATTTAATGTTTGCAACTTGTTAATTTTAATTTAAAATTCTATTGTAATTCATATAATATATCTTGGTTGTCCAGGTCTACTATATCGTTGTTGAGTATAAATGGTCTCAAAAACAAATAAATTAAAATGGGACCAGGCCGTACCAGAAAAAAAATACACTGAAGATGATTTTTTTCGGGATCGTGAGAGGTAAAAAACTCGATTTGGCAGTTGTCAAATGTTTTTAAAAATTGGAGGTATTTGAGATGTCAGTTCATTTCGTAAAATTGCTTTTACATGCAAATATGAAAAAAAAATATAAAGAGAGGGCAATATGAGTTGCCCACCTGTGGTAAACAACAGTTAAATGTATAGATGGCATCTACTTTGTACCAGATGCAATCTTCATTGATGGGATTTTTACACTTAAAAAATTACAAACAGTAAAAAAAAGTCACATTTTTTTACGCTATATCTTTTAATTAAACGTCAACAGAGAGATTCAATAAAAAATGTACGCAAAAACGATATTCAATTTCCAGGCGTTTTCCAGGTTATTTATTAGGAAATTTCAAGATTAAAATAAATTAAAAAAGGAAAAAAGGATAGAAAAGCACTGTTCGTATTAACAGAAATTGTTGATCATCAATTTTTTTTAGTTTCTCATGATGGCCTTTCCTTTGGGCCAAGCTTTAAATATTGTTGACAAAAATGACCAATCAATAATTTTATATCGCTAAGCTAAGATATCTTCCACGTTTTTTGTGAAATATTTTTTTAAAAAGTGGATACCAATCGACGTGAAACCGAAAATTTTCGATATTTAAATCAGAAATTCTCCAAAAATGTTGACCTTTTTGGGGTCTGAAATTAGGTTGTGAAATATTCTCAAAGCAAGGCGGAAAAAGCTAACAATAAAATAAAGGTTTTAAGTTGAAATATTTATCCAAATCATTTTTTTCAGTGATAATGTCACATACTGATAGTTTTTCACCACTTTCCAATTTTTTTTTGCGTTTTTCATTTTCCAGGTGTTTTTTAGGTTTTCAAGCACTCTGATAATATAATATCTCATTAGCGAGGCTTTTTAGAAAAAAAACCAGTATGATCCTTTATTGTAAAAAAAATTGCCATCGAATTAGCCGATTTTTTTTTTATTGAACAAAGATTGATTGTAAAGTTTAATGCTGTAAAATGGCGTTTTAAACAACTTTAAGTGAAATTTTAAAAATCTTGCAATATCATAAAGATCTTCACCCTAATGAGAACATTTGAGATATGTTCAAACAAACTTAAAAGCAAACAAGTAAATTAAAACCAAAACATTAGGCGATTTAAGTTGGTTATAGAACATACGGCCAAGGTAACGTTTACAGGAAGTACTACGTTCAGACCAGACCAGGGTGTCCAGCAAAAATTCATGAAGAAATTCCCAGTTTTTTTCCGGTCATTTTATACTATTTCCCGGTGCTTTAGACTTTTTCAGCATTATTTAATTTAATTTAATATGCACTTTATGCGCTAGTTTCAAATCTAGGGGGATAATCAGATTTCGAGTTATTGATTTACCTTAAATTTTATACCCATAACATGCTTTAAAAGTGCCGCACGCGAAATAATATAGAAATTAAAAACCAGGAGCCGTCGAAGCTATTTTTGAAGGGGGGGGGGGAGAGTGATTTAGTATGTAGGTGTTGGGTTGAGTTAGTGTGGTCAAAAAAAAATACTTTTTTATATTTAAAAGCAACATATTCTCAATTCCAAATTTGTAGCAAATCATATCTTAAATACGCCGCAGGCAAAAATTTGGATAAAATTATGATAAAAATGCGATTTTTTACACTTTTTCACAAAATCTTCAAAAAGTTTGATCTCTTTCACATTTTTTAGTGAAACATTAAAAGAAAATGTTTAGCAGCCAAGGGGTGCTGGGCTGGGGTGGAATCCAGTCTTGATTATAGATTTGTCCGCAAAATCATGCATAAATGTGGCGCAGGCGAAAATTTTGAGAGAATTAGATTAAAAATGCCATTTTTACATCCTTCCCTCCCCCTAAAACTACTAAAAATGTATCTTTCCAAATAAATTTTCCATTTTTTAGTTTTGCCTTTATTATCAATGGCAAAAATTTTTAGAAGAAAATTTAAAAATCGATAATAGGCAGGTGCCGAACCAAAGAAAGTAAGATAGAAATACTGGAACTGAATATAAAAGACAAAAACGTCTTATCCGACAAATTCGTACGTATTATAACCAACTTAAGCTGCCTACTATAGCGTCAAACTTAAAAATTAAATAAAAACTACTTTTTCAAGGCGAAATAAACCTCGTCAACGCTCACATTCAAAATGATCTTTTGAAAAATGTTACTGCATTTTTGATCCGTCAATATCAGTCGACATGAGCTCAATTGACACACGGCCCGTTGCGCCACGGTGCTAGACACCATTTTGAAGCCGTCGAGGGCGCAGCAGGAGACTAGCATTTTGAAAACGTCGGCGAAGGTGGTCTCTTCGACCCCGGTCCTTTCAACCTGTAAAGAGAAAAAAACATTATTTCAAGGATTTATTTACTAAAAATAAATCAGATTCAAATTGACTGTTGTTTCTCTTACATCGTAATTGTGCCCAAGTCTTTTTAGCCTAGCCTAGCTAGCAGAGCGTGAGACTGCGTTCTGGCAATAATACTTTAGCCTTCTTGTAGCAAGTGCTCCGTCTGGTTGCAAGAGGCTCTTCTTTAAAACCTGTAGCAGGTGCTCCGTCTGGTTACAGGTCTTTTACTCAAACTAGTAGCAGGTGCCCTGTCTGGTTACGAGCCTTCTTTCCGATTTACAGCAAGTGCACTAGTCTGGTTGTAAATCACTTTAACTTTCTTTCTGCCTTATACAAGTGCCGTGATTTATTATAGTCCAGTCTGGTAATAAGGCCCTTCTTCCCACCCAGCTCTCGCAGATGTAACCGATGATATTGTTGGGGCACTGGACAGGGGAGACGCTTCTATTTTGGGCTTACTAGACTATTCCAAGGCATTTGACATGCTAAATCCTCCAACACTACTGGCTATTTTGAAATATATATGCTTTGACGAAACCGCAACTATGTTTTTATCATCATCTTTTACTGACAGGAAACAAAGGGTGTTCTTGAAAATAAAAAATCTGACACAATCAGTATAACCTCAGGATGCCCTCAAGGTAGCATCCTTGGACCTCTCTTGTTTAGTCCGTATACAGTAAACATTGTGAAAAGCCTCGAGCACTGCAAATATTATTTATATTGCGATGACGTACAGTTGAAATTCTCATTTAAACCATCTCAGGCTTTAGTGTCAAGAAAGAATCAATAGTAATCTAGAAAATATATTGTCGGCATCAAATGATCATCTTCTCAAAATAAATCCTACTAAAACCGTAGCCATGGTGTTCAGTGGTGATGAGGTACGAGAGAACCTGAAACCAACGAGGATATAATATCCTCGTTGCTGAAACCGACTGTGCAGCTTCAAATCGGACAATTTAAAATCGAATATAAAAGCACAGCTAGAAACCTTGGTTTAGTCTTTGATGAAAAACTAAAGTTTACCAAACATATTAACATCTGTCTTCGAAGAGCGTACTCCGCTTTAAAGTATATATATCCACATAGGCACTATTTATCCAGAGACACAAAAAAACTTTTATGTGATTCGCTTTTGCTGATACGGTTTATGGGTTTATAGGCCTTTTCTTGACAGTATCTTGAAGAAAAGAATCCAAAAAGCACAAAATTCATGCCTAAGATTTATCTTTGGCATACGGCGAAGACAAAGAATTTCTCATAAGCTAAAAGATCTGGGTTGGCTACATATATTCGATAGTCGCATTTTACACTCTCTTTGTTTATATTTTAAAATACTAAAACGCAACTCTCGTTATAAGAACTTGTTAGAATTACCAAAGCATAAAAAACAAATTTTAAAAAAAGGGTTTTCGTACGGAATTGCATTTCTTGTTAACCAGCACTTCAAAATGTTTGACTTAAACAGCTCTGTCAGCACATTTAAAAAACTTGCTAAAAAAGCTCTTAAAATAAAGGAACGTAATATATGTGTAAGTAAATAAAATTTGTTTATAACCTGGCTTAGCTTAGCATTTTTCTTTTCTTATCGCCCTGCCCCCCCCCCATTTAAATATATTTGTCGTAATTATATAAGTTGTAATTATTCTTAGAGTAAGGCACCTTTATTTATTTTTCCTCTTTTTTAAATATTTATATAAGTAATATTAAAATATTTCTAGTGTAATTTACCTTTAAATATTCTGTAAAATTGGCGCTCCAACAGCTCTTGAACCACTCTGTGGGTTAAGATGCTGCAATCCCAGCGCATTATCTCTTAGTGTTGTTTAGATTTTTTTTTGTTACTGTATTCTATGTAGAATTTTGCTGAGAAAGATAATAAACGTCTTACTTACTTACTTACTAGCTAAAAAACATGCATTTTTGGTAAAAAGTGTGCAATAGAATTATAGGATATTGCGAGGGATCACCAGCTGCAGACAGTAGGTGTACAAATCGTTGACAATACTTTAACAATACTTGGCAATACCTGACAATACTGGAGAAAATACTGGACAATGCTTTCAAAAAAACGAAAATATGAATCAAAATTCGGAAACCAATGCAAACGAAGGAAATTAATAACGTATTCTATTAAGACAGTTACTGCAACACTGAGATATTTCTCTGTTTCTTGTTTTTATCTCGGTTTTCATCAAAAATCTAAATATTCGAGTGCTGCCCTGACTGACGCTATGAAGCCGAATATGACCAATCCGGACCGATCTAGGTTCCCGCCACTATTTTTTAATGTCGAGGTTAGTTTGAGTTGACATCCGAATCCCAGAGGTATTCTCTATCTTTGTTTACAATGGCCTTGCAAACAGAAGGAGAGAGAGAGAGAGAGAGAGCGCTTGGGGTGTCAATTCAAATGCACTCTTTATTTATCATACATTGCGCGCGCAACCGAATCGCCACCGAATATAGTCGAGTTTCCCGCCAATATTTTGTTATTATGATCGATTTTTGTTTACCGAATTGACCGCGCAGCTAATGTGATTTATATGTGATGTAAGATATTTTTAGATTATTTTTTTTAATAATAGAGGTTGAGTTTAAACAAACACAATTACCCTATTTCTCTCCAGTAGATACATACACTGTTAAACAATTACTTCTTTGCCTCAACAGGTAGATATTTAAATACAAACAGAGAAGAAATGGGCGAATTGTGGTTTTGTTAGGTTCTACCGTTTTTTTATCTTTAGCCATGTTGTGATCATAGATCAAGGAGCAGATAATCTTCATTCTCTTCCCTCTTTACTTTTAATGATTTAAATTTTAAAAATTATAAAAAATATTCATGACAATACCTTAAAAAACTTTCCAATACTTGACAATACTGGACAATACTGGAGACAATACTAGACAATACTTAACAATCCCGGACAATACTTGACAATATTCTAGTTCTTGACAGCAGCTGTACAAATTTTTGGCTAGCTGTTGACCCCTCGGAATATTGCTAAAAGGTTTGTTTTGTACTCGGAAAACAAATTTAAAATTTTAATATTTTCCAGATTTTTTAAATATTTCTACCATAAAAATATCATCTCCGTGACTGTTCACCGTGAGAGTTCAATCCACTTTTTATTATTTATTTTTAAATTGAGTTCTTAACTTTTTTTTTTCAGACATCAATACCAAAATATATAAAACTACTTAATTTGTCGAAATATAGAGCTGTTCCATTTTACATTTATCATTTGCGTGAATGTGACAATAGATGGTCTAATAGATGCCACTAGCAATTTAATTTTCTCTCCACTTAAGACACTTTAGGTTCCCACTTGAAGAGTGTGTCAGTATGGTTTTAGATGTAGGTAGAGAGAGTTCATTGTTTTTTTTGGCGAATCTTAATGTTTGTGATTTGGGCAATTGACTTTTTCATATACGTGAAGTTAAAAAAATAGGCGAGTTTTAAACAAATTTTCGTTTCTCTTTTGTGTAGTAATAGTTCTTATGATAATAGCCCAATTTTTGCTCTTAAATTATAAAATGTGTTTATAATTTGATAAAATTATTTAAAATCCTCATTTCCGTGACTTTCAACATTCACACTATTTTTTAAACATTCTCAGCATCTAAGTATAAATTCCTTTTTTAAGTTTTATCTATATAGCTATCTTCAAAATGTATGTAATGGATATTTCACAATTGTCATTTTTGTGAATCTTTCCTCACCATATTGGTTTGTACAAATATTTAGAAATGTTTCTGAGTAGTTTTGGCCGTTTTTAAGTATAACAATAAAGTACGCTACCTTTGCAACAGAAATTTAATTGTTTTAAATTAGAATTTATAAATATATTTAATTATTTGTGAATCTTTTCTCAACTCCGTGAATGATAAATTTTTAAAGTCAAGTTTTTTTCAAATAAAAAGCAGGTCCACATGTGGAAAGATTTATCATTCTAAACATGTAACCCTAATATCCATCTATATATTATTGTACTATTAACTTACTGACTTTAAAAAAGCAAACATAGAAGTAAAATTGGCAAAAACTAACCTCAAAATGCATCAGGCAAACCGAAAAGTGAATCGTATTGAAAACGTATTCAGTTCCACGTGAAAACATAGTAACTGATGAGGGTTCCAAAAAACAACCTTTCTGTTTTTTTTTCAATCTAATCTATTTATCGACGTTTCGCTCTTTTTGGGGGTTGTATCAAAATATCACAAACTGGGGGGAATGGGGAGGGAACATAAAATTACGTGGGCATCATTTTCCTTAGTCTAATCTGAAAGGAAGGAAAGAAGCAGTTTGTGATATTTTGATAAAGCCTCCAAAAAGGGCGAAACGTCGATAAATAGATTAGATTGAAAAGAAAACAGAACCCTCATCAATAAATAATTCATAAAGCTTCAAACTGCATCAAACTCGAAGGATCGAATTAGGCATATATGCCTAATAGTTTGAAATACAATTTAAAGTTAGTGCGACAAAACGTCGAATTATTAAGATTTTTTTAAGAGACAATGGCAAAAATTGTTTTTTTGCGATTTTCAAGGTCATTTAAGGTCGAATTATATGGCATTGAGTATAATCATGCGGTTGCGAAAGTTGTATTTTTTATGATTTTTGGCCGCCATCTTGAAAGATGACGTCATATCAAACCCTTCTACAGGGATGCAAACAAAACACCCGGTAACACTTGATTGTGTGACTAAAGAGCTATCAATCCCACATCGTCACAAAACTCCTTCATTTAAAATCCTACAGGATAGAAATTATCGACACATGCCCCTACACTAACAAGGGGTAAAACAAACCTGTACAATTTGAGCTTATTTTAAAAGTGAATATGTCAAAAACGTATCGATAGATTTTCGAAATTTTTAGAAGGTTGTAAAAACACTCCTAAATCAAATCATATAGGGGTGAAGTTTACCCCTCGAACGGGGTGCATGATAAAAAATTTTAAGATGGCAAAAAGTGCCCCCCTTGAATAAAAAATCGACGGGTGTTCGAGGATTTCCTCAAAATCATACTCTAAGTACATGAAAATACCCCTGCTTCGTTTTCGTTGGAACCCACCATATACTGCTCAGTTCTCTTTTGATAAATATTAAAACCAGCACTACCTACCTCGGCAACTATAGCCTGTAACACCAACTTTTCCAATCTGGAACAGCGTTTCATGGCCATCACTTTGGGCTGCGTAATCATCGCGTTCAACGCCTGGTCTACGTGCGCGATGCTCACCAGTTGAGTCGTCCCTTCCTCTTCGGCAATTTCCGCGGCCCGTCGGCAAATGTCGAGGGCGCGTCGGGCGTCACCGGATACGGAAGCGACTTTCCTGTGAAAAAGAAGAAACACGATCAAAACTGGATATCTATCACCTTCTGTTTTTTTTATGAACTGGTTGAGGACTGCTCAGGGACAAAAAGGGGCACAGGGGGATTTCAGGCAACGAGGAAGCGGATAAACATACCAGGGGTCTGATTTTCGAATCCATACGAAAATATCCGCATAAGAGTACTTAATAATAGTCAATTTTTTTGTCAGTCTCTTTCTATGTCGTGTAAAATGAGAGGCGAAAGATAAGCCGGTAGGTATGTGTGGATTGCGTTCGAATTCGACTGGTTTAAATCAAAATTGCACGAGTGGGTGGAGGGTATTCGTATTGTTTCGCATGAAAAATCAGTTATTCTTTCACGTACTACCCAAGAATCAGCATGTCGGCACAACACCGTTCTCAACTAAAAAGCCAGTTAACTCATTTTCGTTTTAGTATCCTTTGGACTATGATCGGTGCCATATTGACACCAAACTGACAGAAAATCCATGTTTTACTTGTCAATTTGGTTATAAAAATGGCCGCCACAATAGGCTATAGGGCACTGAGGCGATAGGAGTTAACAGGCTTTTTAGTTAAGAACGGTGTTGGTCGGCATATCTTTTGCCTCCTATTCTATACGGTATAGGAAGAGACGGAAGTAGTCGCATGCGAATAATTTCGTATGGTTTCGAAAATAGGACCCCTGGACTGGAGCTGAAACCCATTATCTGGGAATTGACCTGCTCCCAGCCGGCCGCCGTAGCGCAGTGGGCAGCGTATCTGGCTGCCGCACGGAAGGTTCCGGGTTCGAATCTGGACTAGGTGCATGAATATTTTGTGTTTGTCCCAAAAATCTTTACACTTGCTTTTCACTTTGGCAACACTGGGCATTGATCCTAGGATTGATTGAAAAGTCCCAGTATATAAGTAGACTGAATGACTGGACCAGACGGACCGGAGGGAGCAGATGGGTACTCAATTTTGATATTGTAAAAATTATGTACAAATTTAGTCCCCTTTTAAAACGTTTTGTACTTAATGAATATCGGAGTTATTCGCACTTAAAAGGGGGGGCTGTCGCTTGGCGCTTAGCTGCACCACCCCCCCCCCCATGCTTAGGAGATAGATTTGATTTGATATATCATAATTTTGTACTAATAATTTACTCTTAAAGAAGGATACTTTTAGTTTACAAAAACCATCGATTACTAAGATTGATATCAAGGTACACCCCCCTCTGCTTAGGAAAGAGATTCGACCAAAAGTGAGTACGCCAGAATTTGGTACTAATTATGTGCTAATTTTGTAGTAGCAAATTAGTGCATAATTATTTTTTTTTCAAATCTCTTTCCTAGGCAGAGAGGATGTACCTTGATATCAAACTACACACCCCAAAAAAAACAATCAAAAATCTTAGGAACCGATGGTTTTTATAAACTAAAAGTACCCTTTAAGAGTACATTATTAGTACAAAGTTATGGCATATTAACTTTCATTAAATCTATCTCCTAAACATGGGGAGCTGTAAATTGCACCACTCATAATTTTAAGTTCGAATAACTCCGTTATACATTAAGTACAATTTTTATTAAAGGGGACTAAATTAGTACATAATTTTTATAATATCCAAATTGGGTTTCATTGAAGATTGAGCTTGACCGAACTACTAAACGGACACAATCGGTTAAATATTTTCCGCATGGATGTGGAGGACGACTCTGTGGGGCCCTTCTATGGACAGACAGAAAATACATCTTGGCAACTAGTGGAAGAATGCTGGCCTACGTAAACTGAGACACTGAGTGCTGGGAACCCCATGGGGTAGGTTAGAAAGGGCCAATGGAGGCCTACTATCTTTCTGTTTTTTGCCAATATTAATAAAATGAAGTAAAAACTGGTTTAAAATAGATTAAAAAAGAAAACAAAAAACCAAATTATGACCCTTTTTTATCAGTGTACTACCCCTGGTAAAAAAACCGCATAGGTTGGTGAGATTTTATGATGTTTTATCGGGCTTTATAAGATTCTACGAGCCAGGCTGTTTTGCTCATACAAACTGATACAAAAAATGTGTACTTTATGAGATTTGATTTGGTTTTTACAAGTTTGTTTCACATACCGCATAGAAAACATATCAAACCTGATAAAACATGATAAAATCTCATCAAACTTTTCTAAGAGATTTGACGCGGTTTTTTTGGCAGGAACGTATCACCTTTTTCGGGTTAACAACTGACTGGCATGTTAAGGGATATTTTTCTGCGAGTGAGTTATTTTAAGATTATTTTTTTCTGCGAGTGAGTTATTTTAAGATTTTTTACAATATTTCAGTACATACATACCTAGCGACTAGTTGAACAGCATCAGGATTAAAACTATCAGTTCCTGTCAGTCTTTTTGAGACAATTTCCATCAGTTGCTTGTGATTGTAAGGCTGAAATGTCAACCTTGTCAAACCCAATCTACTTGTCACTTTGTTCATTAGAAGCCTGAAAAACAAATAATACTATTGAAAAGAATTGAGCGTTTTTTTACAGAATCTATGGTTATATTTTTTGAAAACTTACCTTTCTGGCAAGTCCATAGTATTGGCAATAGTAATCACAATTAGTTGATCTCTACTTTTTGACGGCCAATCCAATAGGTTATAGACAACGTCCTGCCTTTTTGTACAAAGTATGTCCAGCTAAAAAAAATAAAGGGCAAAAGTTAAAATAAGTTCATTATTTTGAAGACTAGAATTTAGTATTTTTGTATATGAGTATAGAAAGACCAGATTACCTCATCTATTAACATAATCACAGGAGATAGATTTCCTTTTTTGGTGAATCTTTCTTCCAAAAGACTTTGCGCCTGCTCCCACGGTCTTGTCTTGCCCGTCAGCTGTTTCCATATCTATAAAAACATTATTTGTAACAAGGTTTATTTTTAAATTAAAAACAATATCTAAGTACACTTGATTTAAAAAAAAAACGCATACATGCAGTCACAAAATTGACCTTTCTAAAAGTGTATAATATATACGGACTACCAGCTAAAATGCCTAAAAACTTCAAAAGTACGACAATTTGTCATATTGTTTAAAAAAGGTCTCTAAAACTGAAAATATTTTTTTACTTAAATTAGAGGCAACCTTATTTTTATATTAAATTTTGCATAATACTAAAAAATCATCAAAACTAATGTTTTAGTAGTCTTTATTGAACAATATCAAATTATCACTCGAGTAACGGACGAAGGCTGTTCTATAAAGAGGGCGGTAACCCATTTTGGAGTTGATAAAATAACAATGGTACGATGGAAACAGGGCTGGATTGAAAAAAATTCGACGAGTAGGAAACTTGGATTAGGACAAAAACGATGGTAAACTTAATACTAATTATTTTAGCTTAAAAAAGAACTAAAATAAATAATTTAGGATTTAATAGGATCACCATTTTTCTCTAGTACAAGCTGCAAACGTCTGGGCATTAAAAAGGTTAAATGAGAGCTGATCCAATGCGCGATAAATAGCATCACTTAACTCTTCAGCATTTCGTGGTCTCCAATTCCTTTGGTATATTATTTTAACGATTCGACCCCATATATTTTCCATTGGGTTAAGGTCAGGGCTGTTGGCTGGCCAAGGAAGGGTTGCTATATTATTATTATTTTGAAACCATTGGCGAACAACATTAGCCGTGTGTACTGGACAGTTGTCCTGCTGATAAACGAAGTCATTATTTTCATGTAAAACCTGTACAGCATAACGTTTTCCATGATTTCAATATATCGTTCGATTCTCCAAAAAAAACCCAAACCTCTAGCACTAAACCACCCCCTCATGTTTACAGAAAAATGTCCAGCTTTTTTAATTTGGTTTTTTATATTCGGGTTCAAATCTAGAATTTGGTGGACGATAAACTAAAATTTTCCTGCTGCTTGAAGATGATTGAAAAATTTTTTCGTCAGTGAAAACCACCCTCTCCAAGAAGTCATTATCACGAAGAACGTTGTTCAGTACAAAAATCACTCTGGCCTGTTTTTGTTCTTCTGTTAGAAAAGGCTTCTTTGCAGCAACTCGACAAGAGACTTCAGATTTCGTTACTCTTCTATTTACTGTTGCTAAAGAACCCGAAAATAATGTTACATTAGCTGCTTCAACCGACGTTGAAAGAGGATTTTGTCTGAGATGGTCAATAAGTCTCTCATCTTGCACTTCAGGACTTACTTTTGATCGTCCTGATCCATCTTTCCTATCCGTAGAATTATTTTCAATCCAGCGCTTTTTCCATCGCATTATCGTCATTTTATCAACTCCAAAATGGATGGCCGCTCTTCTTATAGATCAGCCGTCTTCTATAACTCAAGTGATAATTTGAACTTTTGTAAATGTTGATATCTGTGGCATTTTTAAGGATGTCACACTGACTTTTAAGCTGTCATACTATGCTGGTGGTGCCTTATAATAGTATACACTAATGGAAAGCTAAATTTTGTGGCATAGGAAAAAATGCATGTATGAGTTTTTTTTAAAATTAACTCTAAAGAAACTTAAAAAGTATGTTAAAAACAACAATATAACAATTTAACTGAAAATCTACAAAAATAGTTTAAACATAAAACATTTCTTCCATAACTTTTTGGCAAGGTAAAGTCCCGAGAACTGATGCCGCATTGCCCCTCTGAACTGCTAAACTTATGTTTCGTGTAATTAATGATTTAACTCTTGAATCGACTCCCAATACACCAAGTTGACCGATTTTGTTTATTAAATTTTTAGCTTCAGGTCCTAAAGGACCTAAGGTTTCAACGGAAAAGGGCGTGAAACAGAAGCGATCCAAGAGTTCCTCATACCAACACCATTCTCAACTAAAAAGCCTGTTAACTCCTACCGCCTCAGTGCCCTTTAGCCTATTGTGGCTGCCATGTTTATAACCAAATTGACAAGTAAAACATGGATTTTCTGTCAGTTTGATGTCAATATGGCACCGATCATAGGCTAAAGGATACTAAAACGAAAATGAGTTAACTGGCATTTTAGTTGAGTACGGTGTTGCTCATACTTCCCCCTCTTCAAGGACTTTCCCAGTTTACAACCCTCGCTCGCTGTTTTTGATGACAAATGAATGTCAGATTGACACAAAGTTTGCCAGACTTCCATGGAAATCTGGTCATTCCGTCCGCCCATTCCGTTTTCCATCGCTCCGATACACTCCAACCGGCTCGAGAACCGAAGAAAATCCCGTAGACGCTAGAGCCCGTTGAAGAATGACATTTAATGTGCTGTGGCGAACCAACCTTCCTGCACCCTTGTGACAGCTCAGGCCGTGATAGCCATAAATATCTACTGTTTGGCCACAAGAGTTGCAGACGTGAGACTCGTAAAAGGAACGACTAGCCTCAAAGCAACAGAAACACGAAAGGTCTGATTATCCAGAAGAATACCCAAAGGAGAAGATGGGAGAGCATTAAGCCAATCATTACTTTCTGAAACGCTTTTGCTCTTAAATCATCGCAATCCAAAAGAACACGCAGCACCAGTTCCCCGGAGGTCAACTTGTCAAACTCTTTTTGAGAAGTTGGAAGAATATCTGCGACAGATTGGAGATTTGAGATCTTCATCCAATTGTCTAGGGCGGCATCATATTCTACATCTTTACAAGAATTGATTTTTTTGGAAGAATGAGATTTACTAAACTGCTTGAATTTTGAACAGATCCCAAAAAGGCAGAAAAACATACGTGTTACGAATGACAAGTACTCTATATTTGATAGAGAAAGTGGATCAAATTTGCAATTATAAATGCTTTCCAAGGCAGTTTTTAAAATTGAGTCGTAGATTGTTAATGAGTGATTCCAACATGAAAAGCAACGTAATATATAAGAAATTCTGGCAATAGCTAGAGAGTTTTTTAAAAGGAAGTGTTCGATGGTAACCGAATGCACAATATTATTTAATTTCAATTTCGAAAAACCAACTCCATCTGGCATCAACTGTTTGAACTCTCCAGTTTGATTGATAGAGGGCATTGATCGGTAGCAGATTTTTCACATCGCTATTGGGGCGCTGCAGACGAGCATAAACGACTCCGAAGCAGCTTGTTGAATAAGAAGCACTCCGATATTATTGATTTTTTGTAAAATCACATTTAAACCTCAATAAATGTTTTATTTTTATTAAAATTGCTGCTCAATTATCATCTTCAAAATACAAGCAAGTTACCGAAACAGAAATTTCAACCTGAAGCAGGCACTTGCACGAAACATTGGTCCTTCGAGCCGGATAATGCACCACACAACGACACCGCCATTCTAGCTGCACCTGCAAACAGTTCTCGTCGAAGGAAGTATGGGAGAAAAAAGGTCAGTCCTACCCAGTTTACCAAACTCTACCATTGCCTAATCAAAATTTAAATCCTTTTTCCCAAAAAGGGCATCCACCTGAACTCATGTTTTTTATAAATATACTGTAATTTCAATTTTTCAAGTTTGGAATGGTGCCTACCCGCATTTGATTGGCGACGGTATTGTTTTGAGTTTTTTTTTGGCTTATTATTTTATGAATAAAGAATAAACATGTGTGTTTTATTTCACCTTGCAACCCTTATTTCCCATATGTTCGTATATTAATGCATTTATTGAGTGTTTTTGTGCATACATTAACCGCATATTTTTGAGCAAACTGTGTAATATGAGTGTTTCTTAAAAATATTCTTAGCAATGTACTACACACCGTAGTGTAGATTATTTTGGAAAAATTTCCTCCGTACTGTGTCGGAACACACAGAAATTGGATGTAGCATTTTAGGTTTCTCAAAATGGTTCAAGCGTAGCACAGCAGTGTATTATGACAAAGATATCTTTCGAGGTATTAGGCAGAGCCCTGTACTGCACACCGTAGTGTAGATTATGATAATAGTTACTTTGGAGTCCCCATTTTGAGTCACTAAAAGTAAGACTGTTCGTACTACACATATAAGTGTAGATTTTAAGCATAGCCTTGTACTGCACACCATAGTGTAGATTATTTTGTAAAAAAAACAATTAAAGCCTACTGCGAATAGGCATTTTTAGGCATAGCCCTGCACTGGTGCACCGTAGCCCAGATTATTTATAAAATTTAGTTAAGTTTATTTTCGTTCAAAAATAACAAAAAATGAGTGACCACGAGCAGGAAATTAAGAGACTTACTGCTCTAAGAGGTCAAATAAAAGCTAAATTAACTCGGTTTGAGACATTTTTGAGCAAAGATCCAACCTCATTAACTCTTATTAAGTCTCGCTTAGAGACAATTTGCCCTCGAATTTTGGAAGACTTTAAAGTTATCCAAATAGAGTTGGAGTCCCAATATGTAATAGGGGAAATTGCTTATGATGAGGCCAAATGGGCCAAAGAAAGAGATACTTTCGAAACACAATATTACCATTGTGTCGCCACAGCTAAAGACCTCATAGCCCAACTTAGCTCAATCCTGCCAGCTAAATCCACCAGCTCATGTAAGTCTTTCCTTTTCTAATGAACCAAATGTAAATCTGCCCAGGCTTGATTTATTTAAATTTTCTGGCTCTTTCGGGGAATGGAGAAGCTTTAAGGACACCTTTGACGCGTTGGTGCACAATCGGCAAAATAAAAGTAATACAGAAAAATTTCATTATTTAGCCAGCTGTCTGGAGGGGGAAGCGGTTGATGTTATAGCATCTTTGCAAATAAATGACGACAACTATCAAACAGCTTTAGAACTTTTAAAAAATCGATACGAAAATAAAAAAGTAATTTCAAATTTTCACAATAGGGAAATTTTAAATTTGCCAAACGTTATTAAAGAAAATTCAAAAAATTTGAGACATTTTTTGGACACTTTTTTGAAAAATTATCGATCTCTGGAATTGTTAGATAATTCTGTAAAACATTGGAATTTAATCTTGATTTTTATTTTGACGGAAAAATTGGATTTTCATTCTCGTAGGGAGTGGGAAAGTTATAGCAAAGACAAGGACAAACCTACGATTGAAGATTTTAAAACTTTTTTAACCCAAAGATGCGAGGTTCTTGAAGCTATAAATCCTACCATGCTTTATAATAACAATAAATCAAAAAACCGATACGTTGGTGTGGTGTCAGTAACCACATGTCCTTTGTGCAAACAAAGTCATTTTTTGTTTCAGTGCAAAACCTTTAAAGACTTACCTGTTCCTGAAAGATTTGAAAAAGTTAAAAACTTAGACATATGCATTTGTTGCTTAAACACAAGTAATCACAGAGCACAAAATTGTGAGGCATATTCTTGCAAATATTGTCATAAAAAACACAGTTCTCTTTTGCATTTCTTTGGTAAGCAAAATTCTGAGAATAGCGGCAACAGTGCACAATCTCAATCTAAAGGAATGCCAGCTCCTAAATCGGCTGTAAACTTGGTTCAAGATCAGTCAGGAGAAAGTAGCTGCTCCTTTAACTCTAGTCAGGGTATACAACCTTATTCTTTATTTGTAAAGGAACATTTTGTGTTGCTATCTACAGCCATCATTCATGCCTTTGACAAAGATAATCAACCTATAAGATGCCGCGTTCTTTTGGACTCAGGTTCTCAGTCAAACTTAATTACAAAGGACTGCGTTGACAGGCTGAACTTACCGTGTCAAAAAATAAATATACCTGTTGTTGGAATTAGTCAAGTTTCGACTAATATAAATCAAAAGGTTGAAGTTAAAATATCATCTTTATTTAACAACTTTTCCATCAAGCTGTCATTTTTGGTTCTGAATAAGATTTCTGAAAGTTACCCCCAAGTTTCTTTTAATATTTCTGATTTGCACATTCCAAAAAACATAATTTTAGCTGATCCTAATTTTAATTCCCCTCAAGGGATAGATATGCTCATTGGAGCTAGTATTTTCTATGATTTTTTGTCGGTGGGTCAAATAAAGTTAGGCAAAAACAGTTTTGCAAAAATCATTATTTGGTTACCTTGTGAGTGGAAACTTACTTGACAAAGGTAACTGTCCCGTGAGATCCCAGACTATGTTGACGACCATAGATTTATCAAGGCAGTTAGAAAAGTTTTGGTCACTTGAGAAAATCTCTTGTGAAAAGCCGATTATGACTCAAGAGGAGATTGAAGTCGAGCCACATTGTTTGGATACCACCTCACGCAACGAGAGTGGCCGGTTTGTTGTGAGGTTCCCTCTTAAGGACAATTATTCAAATTTAGGCGAATCAAAAAATATTGCTTTGCGTACTTTGTACTCAGTTGAAAGAAAACTTTCAAAAAACCCTGAAATGCGTGAAATGAATTCATCATTTATGTCCGAGTATGAAGACCTTAACCATATGACAGAAGTCAGTCCCAGCTTTCAAAATGATTTGTGTTTCTATCTTCCTCATCATTGCGTGGAAAAGGCTGACAGTACGACTACTAAACTTCGAGTTGTCTTAAATGGCAGCCAAAAAACATCTACCAATTTGAGTTTAAATAGCGTACTGAAAGTTGGTCCTACCGTGAAACCAGACTTGTGTTCTACGTTGCTGCGATTTCGTCAGCACGATTATGCTCTTACAGAGATTTAGATGTACAGGCAAATTAACTTGCACCCCGATCATAGAAATTTGCAACGAATAGTGTGGCGTCAAGATCCGTCGCTACCTATGAAGGAGTATCAACTAAACACTGTGACGTATGGTTTAGCTTGTAGCTCATTCTTGGCTACTCGGTGTCTCCAGCAATCGAATCAGTATCCTGTAGAGAGTAACATAATTGCTTCTAACTTTTACGTTGATGATTTAATTACAGGCAGCAACTCTGTAGAATCCTTAATTGAAATAAAAAATAATGTATCAAAAATTTTATCTGACTATGGATTTGAAATCAGAAAAATTAAGTCTAATGATCTTAGTTCGGAATATATTATATCTGAGGATAATTGCAGTTAAACCTTAGGATTTCTTGGTTTCCACTATCAGATTGTTTCGTTTATAAAGTACAAATTGAGAATTATGAAAAGGAAATTGTAAGCAAGCGTACTATCTTAAGATTTATTTCCAAGTTATATGACCCTTTAGGTTTTTTGGGCCCTATTATAATTCGAGCGAAGTTGCTTATTCAGCAACTTTGGAAACTTCAGTTAAATTGGGATGAAAATCTACCTATGCAGTTGCATTCTCTATGGATAGAGTACAGAGATCAGTTGACTCAACTAAATAAAATACAAATCCCAAGACAGGTCCTTATAAAACGAGCTAAAATAGTGCAACTCCACGGCTTTGCGGACAGCAGCGAAAACTCGTATGGTTGTTCTGTATATCTGAGGTCCATTGATGAAAATGGACAGATGGAGTGTCGACTTTGCAGGCTATCAGTCTACCAAGACTAGAACCGCAAGCTTGCGTCTTCTTGCTAGATTAGTGAGTAAATGTTTAAAAATTATTTCTTTGAACATCGAAAGCCTCTATCTATGGACAGATTCTACCATAGTCCTAGCTTGGCTTTCTCGTGAGCCAAAAACTTGGCAAACCTTTATATGCAATCGTGTATCTGAAATTCAACAGGTAACCAACACGTCAGATTGGCATCACATTTCAACTCATGAAAACCCAGCATATGTTTTATCTCGTGGTTGCCTGGCTAGTGAATTTAAGACAAACAATTTATACTGGAATGGTCCTTCGTTTTTAAAAGAGTCTCAAAAAAACTGGCCTAAAAATACACATATTTCTAACTTTGCGAAAAATCATACTGAAATTCCCGAATTTAAATTTCAAAAATTAACATTTTTAATTAAAAAAACTGAACAATTTAGTTAGAATTGCGGCCTATGTATTCAGATTTTTAGATAAATTTAAATGCCGAACTCAATATCAATAGAAAACTAATCCGTTCTATTTGAAAGTCAGAGTGTCGATTTTTTCGAGGACATTTCTCATCTAAAGACCCATGAACGAGTATCAAACAAAAGCAAACTCAAGGCCCTATCTCCTTTTTTGGATGAAAGTGGGATTCTTAGAGTTGGCGGGCGCTTAAAAAACTCTGACTTAAAATATAACGGAAAACATCAAATTTTATTACCCAAAACTCATTGTTTTACCCGATTGTTGATAAATTATAACCATTTACTTTGCCCCATATTCGTCAAAACTATTGGATTCCGGATGGAAAAATGGCCGTTAAATCTTGTATAAGAAAATGCATACCTTGTTTTCGTTCAAATCCTCCCAATTTAAATTATAAAATGGGTGATTTACCGTCGGTTCGAGTAAAACCCTCGAGTGTTTTTGTCATGTGGCACTGACTACGCTGGACCATAAAACTTAAAGTATGGTAAAATCAAAAATAGGAGAATAATAAAGTGCTACATTGCAATTTTCGTCTGTATGGCTACTAAGGCCCTTCATATTGACTTGGTCACCGACTTATCAACTGACAGTTTTTTAAGTTTGCTTAAAAGATTTTTGTCGAGACGAGGTTTATGCACAGATATTTATTCTGATAACGCGACTACGTTCGTTGGTGCGAATAACGAACTTACAGGGTTGCAAGATTTAATAAAAGACTTTTCAAAATTATTTAAATCAGACACAAATTGACTGGCATTTTATTCCTGCCAGATCGCCTAATTTCGGCGGGCTTTGGGAGAGTGCGGTCAAATCTTGTAAGCATCATCTCAAACGCATTTTAAATCCCGATTATCCTTTAACTTATGAAGAAATGTACACTTTGTTGGTTCAAGCAGTTTTAAACTGTAGACCCCTTATGTCCCTTTCTCCTGACCCCAACGACCTAGAAATTTTGACTCCTGCTCATTTCATAATTGGACAGCCCATGACCGCGCTACCGCAAAGAAATCTTGAAGACACCCATACGAACTTGGTTGGTTGGCTATTTCAACAGTTTTGGAGAAAATGGAGCCACGACTACCTCCACACCTTACAAGAGCGTAATAAATGGCGCTTTCTGAAAGATCCTAACCTGCAAGTCGGATCTTTAGTAATTCTCAAGGACGACAAAACACTACCTGCTTGTTGGCCTTTAGGAAGAATATCTGAAATCCATCCTGGTACCGATGGCCAAGTACGTGTCGTAACCATTAAAACAAAAAATGGATTTCTAAAAAGGCCAACTACCCGAGTTTGCCTGCTACCTATTGAAGCTGACCAATAATGTTTAAACTGTTGAAAGACCAGCCTTTCAAGGGCGCCGGGATGTTCGGTGGTAACCGAATGCACAATATTATTTAATTTCAATTTCGAACAACCAACTCCATCTGGCGTCAACTGTTTGAACTCTCCAGTTTGATTGATAAAGGGCATTGATCGGTAGCAGATTTTTCACATCGCTATTGGGGCGCTGCTCCAGCAATGACGTCAATCCCGGACAAGACGAACATAAACGACTCCGAAGCAGCTTGTTGAATAAGAAGCACTCCAATATTATTGATTTTTTGTAAAATCACATTTAAACCTCAATAAATGTTTTATTTTTATTAAAAGTGCTGCTCAATTATAATCTTCAAAATACAAGGAAGTTACCGAAACAGAAATTTCAACCTGAAGCAGGCACTTACACGAAACAGGAAGTATGCTGCATATGAATAAAAGATCTAGAAGTATACGAGAACATTGATTGTTTTTGAAAGAAAGAATAACCAGTTTCATCATTTATCGGGCATCCAAGTACAGAAAAGTCAGATTTAATTTATTAGGTTGTTAAGGGCAATGGACTCGAATTTGGAAATAAATAAGTTTGCATCAGAGTTATGGTTATTTAAGAGGAACTTAATTTCGCATTTTTTTGAATTTATTTCAAGACCTAATTGACCAGAAAGTTTTACTATATTTTAAAAATCTTCAAAAACAGTATCTGGATCTCCAGCCAACGTTCCATCATCCAGGTACCACATATTTAGACCAGATTTCAGATTAGAAATTACTGGGTGGATAAGTAAGCAAAAGAGTGCTGGTCCAAGAGGATCGTCTTGCTGAACGCCTCTTTCTAAATTCGGTTAATAGTTTTTTTGGTATTCAATCAAGCATTAAAAAGCATGTAGTTTTCGTACTGAACCACCAAAAAATTTCTCTTACCTCTACGTATGACTGCTTAGGCTCTGTCAATCTCATACCGTTGACATTAACATAACTGAATTTCGGAACATCTTTGGCACTTTGTAGACGATCGATGACAGAAGTGACAGTGGCTGTTTTGCCCGTTCCGGGGACTCCTGAGACGTACATGCAACTAAAGAGATAGTTTTAAGTGAAATTAAACCACTAAAAGCCCAAGCAACAATTATAGTCAATTCATCGATGTTTAATACGAGATGATTTCAATGGTGCCATTGTCACCAAAAATAGGTTAAAGTGTAGTAATACTTCCTACAAAAAACCATTTATAAGAAAAATATCATATGAAAGTTTGAGACAATGATGTGTTTGAAATTAACTCTATAGTTTATTAATACACGACGTTTCGATCAGTACAATCTCTGATCGTCTTCACGTGCAAACTATACTCTATTCCTAAGGCTACTTACTTATATACTGTGGGAAATCACTCAACCGTGAAGTTTAAGAAGTTGGCTCCGCCCAAGAAGAGGCTTCCAAATTTGGAAAAAATTCCAACCATTTTGTTAAATTAAATTAAATCTTTTGTTTTAGGACCCGAGGATAAATTTGTCAGTTTTTATGTCGAAAGTTTATACACCAATGTCCCGATAAAGGAATCGCTAGATATTATGAGACAGAGACTGGTTGATGACGAATCCCTTTATGAACATACCAGCCTGCCGCTGGAGGGAGTGATGGATGTGTTGTGCTGTGTACATAACTCTTATTTTCAGGTGAAAGATAGGTTTTATGCTAAGCATGACGGTCTGCCAATGGCTTCATCACTTTCGCCAGTGGTTACATGGAGTGGTTCGAACCACACGCGGTTGATACCGCAACATATAAACCTAAGCTCTGGCTGAGATATGTTGATGATACTTTTATTGCCTGGACTGGACCAACAACTTTCAGAATTTCTTCACCACCTAAATAACATAAGACCCACCATTAAGTTCACAATGGATTTGGAGCAAAATTGTCAAATTGCTTTTCTTGATGTACTTGTCAAACGAGTAGAAAGCGACATCAGAACAACAGTCTATCGTAAACCCACTCACACAGGATAATAACAATATTTAAATCAACGCTCAAATCATTCTGCTCCAACCAAACGAGGCATAATAAGAACTTTGTATAACAAAGCCGTTCAAATTTGTAACAATTCTCATGACTTGGAAATCGAAATAAGAAACATTAAGAAGGATCTGCAGCAGAATGGTTACAGCCTTAAACTTATAACAGAGACTATTTCTAAATTTCAGCAAACAGGACAGAGATTACAAGACCAAAAACAGGCAAATGCATTCCTTACAATTCCATACATTCAAGGAGTATCAGAGAAAATTTGAAGAGTAGTGAACAATCTAATAACACAATTCGAAGTCTTCTTAGTAAAACAAAACCGGAGAAGTTCCTTGTGAGTGTGGTGAATCATACATAGGCGAAACCAAAAGACTACTATCTGTTAGGCAATACCCAAAGAGGTGAAACAACGAAATCAGGAATCGCCGAACATGCATGGTCAAAGCAACACCGCTTGAACAAAAGTAAAGGTTTGGCACAAGGAGTCTCATTGGAAGAAACGAAAATTCCTTGAAGCTGCCTTTATTGGGCAGAATCAGGGTATTTTCAGTAAACCAAGTGTTGAAATTCCAAATATTTGGAAGTACCTTAAGTCAATTAATCTCTTAAACTTCACGGTTGAGTGATTTCCGATAGTTACGTAGTTTGCACCTGAAGACGATCAGAGATTGTACTGATAGAAACGTCTTGTATTAATAAAATATAGACAATGGAAGTCCGAATCACAGAGATAATTTCAATAATATTATTATTGTCACAGTGTCGTAAAAATATAAAGTTATACGCGAAAGTAATATATTCCACTACATAAATATATACCATTACTAGAAACACGAACACACTTTACAATACGAGGCTTACTTCATAGTTGTCACATTTAATTTCTTTAATATTACTTTTACGAGGTATATAACGACTCTACTGATTATCATTTGGTTCAATTCAAATCAAAATTTAAAAATACCTCATTAAATCACTGACAAGTAGTTGCAAGCACCAATAAAAGTAAAAATATTAATATTTAGTTAATAAAACAATTTGGAAATCCTAACCTCAAATAATTCCGATTTTTGATCAACATTTTATATAAAACTAGGTTAAAACTGGGGTTAATCAATAAAGTGCTATACGACTTCAGAAAAGTAGTTAATAAAATGGTAATTATTAGGTATAAGTTATATAGATATTTTTATTTTTTGTCATGTTTTCACATATTTTGTGGTGTGTGTCCCGATATAGTTTAGAGAAAAATCAACCTTACCTTACTTAGTTTATTGCTCACAATACTAATTACAAAGAATATACATAAACTAAATATTAAAATACATTGATTATTATTATTAGCTACTTAAGTAAATCGGAAAGTATAAAAACAATTTTCAAGGGCATATCCCTTAACTGCTTTTTTAAAATTTGGAAAATTTTGAATACTTTTAATTTGCATTGGTATGAATCTGTATGCTTTGATAGCCCGATAGAAGACACCTTTCTCAAAGAAGGTAGAGGAGTGATGAGGCATAGCCAATTCTGATGCCTGCCTGGTTCTTATAGTCGTATCCTCAGAATGGTTATTTTGATTTATAGGGAAAACATCAGGATTATTTTTAACAAATATTACTAGTGACAAAAAATATAAAGATGGTACAGTGAGGATACTTAACTTTTTAAAATGTGGTCTGCAGGATGTTTGCCGCCTTAAAAACAATAAAAATATTCATTGCATAAGGTGAGGAGCCCCAGAACAGAATACAATATGATATTCTGCTTTGAATAATAGAAAAATAATAAATTTTTAAGCATTCCAGGCTAATAACGTCCCGCAGTCTACGAAATAGAGCACAAGTACTCGAAATTTTAGATTTTAGAAGTGTTGTATGCTGTTCACAACTTAACATATCATTCATTTGAACACCTAAGAATTTGATGGAACTCGTTGTAGGGATAGTTTTTTGTTCCAGTTGGACATAAAGAGATGATGATAATGATGTATTTTTTCGTTTGCTGAAAGTTACTAGTCCGGTTTTGTCTTTGTTCAAAATAAGCGAGTTATCACTACACCATTGAAACATGAGATTGGCAACCTCCGAACATCCTTTTGAGAGAGTCTGTATTGATTCACTAACTACCACATAAGAATAGTTGTCAGCAACTGGGCAGGCATACCTTTGCAGGGATGAAGAGGATTGGTGGCTTCAGGTAACAAATTGACATGTATGAGGAATAGGATAGGGCCTAAAATTGACCCCTGAGCAACACCAGTACTGATGTATTGAGCAATCTGAGAAATATTCCTCACCATCTCTGCAAATGGAAATGATTTGTTTTTGGTGGTCCATGTAGGACATGTGCAGGTGAAGTGCAATCCCTCTGATGACACACAATTCCAGATAGCCACATAGTATTTTATGGTCTATTGTGTCAAAGGCTTTCGATAGATCAAAGTACAATGATGCTACTTTGTTACCTTTGTCGAGTTCTTTTGTAATGTGGTCCAATATAGCAAATATTGGTTATTCCGTTGATTTTTTTTTTGTCTAAAGCCATATTGAGATTTTGATCAAACGTTATTGGACTCTATAAACTTAATAAGTTTATTGTAGATCGCTCTCTCGAAGACCTTTGACACAGCTAGAAGGATTGACACTGGTCTGTAATTTTGAGCCTGGTCCTAACGACCCTTCTTATACACTGGGGCCACTTTTGCACGTTTTAGTTTTGATGGGAAGATTCCAGTTAGGAAGGAATGGTTGATGTACATACATACATATTTTCAATTAATAATGTGGGAAAGAGAAAACCTAAAAAAACCCTATACTTTATACCCTTTACTATCCGCGACGACATAACTCCTATATCAAGAGTAACCATTACCGTCTCGGTATAGTAGTAGTAAAACCGTCGCCGTGATATGAGGCCACAACTCGATTAGGGAGAGGGCGTGGGGACGGCCACTATGTCACGACTGATTTTGTTGCTTGGGAGAGACGTAAGTTTCTCTTGGCATTGTAAAAAAAACTATATAACATGAATACACAAGACAGAAACGTCTAGGCCTTCTGTGTCTGTTGACTCACCCTCCGCATCCGTCCAAAAGCTTTCCTTTCAAAAAATTATAAACATTCAGATATTCTTTTTCCCGGCAAGGCAAGCTGGTTGGTACAAAAGATACATGCAGTTGAGATCTGGCTTGCATCAGTGGCGTAGTGTTGGCGGGTACTGTGGATTTTCTCGATTGCATTGAAGGGGTTATAATGCCGTCCCTGAAACGCAAACATTAATATTAGCTGCTACTATGGATACTATAATACAATACATTGTAGCAAAAAACCTGTTTATTACAAAAAGTAATATCTTGTCTCACAATCAAACAACAAAAAAAGTAGGGAACAGGAATTTTAAAAGAAGTTATTGTTTAGTTTATTGTTAACTTGTTAGTTTGTTTAAACAAAGAAAATTCTAAAATCCAATAGTACTTTTAACAACTAGTGGCTAAAATAGTGCTTTTTTTACAAGCGTTGGTTTAAATAACGAGCGCAGCGATGTATTTAAAAACGTGAGTAAAAAAAAGCAGTTTAGCCGCGAGTTGTTAATACTGTTTTTTTTAATACCTTTATCAAAAAATCCAAGAAAAACAAGAAAATACTTTTAAAAATCTCGAACGCAGAGAACTTCTCCCAACACACCATCTTTATACTATAAATCAAGGCGGCTGGTAAATGAAATAACAATCTTTTCCATAGCGATGTGTCTTTTTACTCTGTGACGTTCATTGTTGCGACATAATCATTGACAATTTGATATTTTTACAATATTTTTAAATTATTGTTTCGTAAATACTTGTTGAAAACTGGCGGAAATGGCTTAATTCTTGGGCAAGAATACTTACATTTTTTTCAATATTACTATTTTCCGCTATTTCTCTTTAACTTTGGGTAAAAACGTACAGAAATCTTTTTTTTGCACCCGTGATCAAAAAAAGTTTTTTTGCATCTGTAACCAAAAAAGCCATGCTTTAGTTATCTACTGAAAGCTACTAAAATCATGTTTTTGATGAAGGTATAAAAAAAAATAATTTAGTGGCCTTTTAATTTCAATAATTTGACAAGAATTGACAAAATTTTAATTTTAACTTTCAACATCAAAATTAAATCATTGTGAAAAACTATTAAAACTGAAGAAAAGCAAACTCGTAAGTAAAAATACAAAAGTTTATATTATACGCAATATACTAAGGTCAAAAGAATTATAACAATTTTTTGGATTTTAGGAATTTGAGCAATCAACAGGAAAATAAAAAACGTGGCTGCTACAAATGGTTTGTCATTATTATTTAGTTTTTCACAATAAGGAATGCATTACATATACCTTATTAGCTTCAACCTATTTCTTGGGGTTTTGGGTGTAGATGGTGCTGCACTCCTGGAAGCACCTGCCAAAGTTTTCCTGCGCCTAGGCGTCTTTTGAACATGTTCCACGTCAGAATCTTCTTCTGTACGATTGTAACACGCGGTTTTTCTTCTGTTAGGTGTTCGCTTTGGTGCATTGTCTATTTCAATAAGGATCTCTTCAGATGATTGGTTAGAACTAAGGGAGACGCTTCTTGATCTTAAAACTCTAGAAATTAAAGGAAGATTAACTGTTTACAAATTTTTGAATCAATTATAACTTTTTTGACAATTTTCATACCTGCCCAACAAACTTTAAAGGCAAATTTACCCTGGTAAGCAAGCAAGCAAGTTAGAAAAGTTCATCTTATGGGAACACACCAACCGTTTATCCTCGCAAATGTCAAGCGGAACTGCAATTCCCCATGTACTCTTGTTAAGGCCACTAAAACGGCATAGATTTGACAACACTGCTTTGCTATTTTTGGGTCAATCTTTACCGGGCAGAATATCGGAAACGAGAAAACGGAATCTGTTTAAATTTGGCAGGAATGTTTATTTTTGAATTCCTCACAACCGTATCCAAACAGTTTTTTGCTGGACTCTCTCATTTTCGAAATAAAATAAACACGGCTAACAAAAGTCAAAAATCTTACCTGGCTTTTTCTTTAGACTCGACGACAATACAGGAATCTGTAACAGCAATTTTTTAATTTTTTTATTTTGTGAAAAAAATACGCCAAGTTTTGGAAAATCCTTTGGATACGGTTGTAGATTTTTATAAATCCTATTATTTGATAACAAAAAAGTTATGGTTTTTTTCTTTGTAAGCAATATTCTGCCGGAATTCTGAAACGCCAAGGTAATTTAGTAGGCCCAAGGAAACTGAAGTGAGTTCGATTGGAGTATTGGAATTCAGGTTCCGCATAGCCACCTGCCAATTGTCTAATGGAACATTCAGCCAATAAATTGATACATGTCAAGTGATAAAACTAATACGGAAATTTGTTATTTTTTTGATGTTGACTAATGATTTTTCTTTTGATTTTTTGAATTTCGAGACATTGCAATTCATGAAGCATGAAGCCGAGCATCAAAACCTTTTAAAGACGCATTAATAAATGGTTACGTTCCTAATAAGTTATACTTTTCCTCACATATGAGACATCTTTATGCGAGCGACGATTTCGAAACCGCTTTGAAAACATGCGTAAAATGTTATTTTGGCGACGAAACGGTGACGTCACGGCTCAAAACATTTCAAAGGATTTCGAAAGCGCCTCGACCGCCCCTTCGAACACGGTTCAATATGGCGGTACATTTTTAGCAATAATAAAAATAAGCCAAGGTTGTCTAGCAGCGACAAAAAAAAAAGGTTCACTTGTGGATCTAGGACTTCTTCCAAATCCAAAAAACCAGAAGCCACACAAACACAGCTGATTAATGTCATTCAATAATTGTCATTTTGTCGATCAGTGGCGATGTTCGCACCGCGTTTTGAACCCTGCACGATTTCACTCGAAATGGTATTAGTGATGCCACCTATTGTTGATCTTTCAAAAAAATAGCAAAGCAGTGTTGTCAAATCTATGCCGCTTTTGTGGCCTTAAAAAAACGCATACATACATTTTTCCCTATATCTCAAACTTTCACTTTTTATTAGTATATACCAGTGGCGGCTTTAGAGAGGGGAGCGCGCTCCTACCCCCCAAAGGTTTAGAATCGAAATACTCAATTACATTACATATTTTTATCGAAGGAGTGGCGGCTCATTCACATCCATTTTCTATTGGGCCATAATTTTAACACTTTTTTTGTATTGTTTGGATACAAAAACGAAGATCTAATGACTTTTGAACAAATTCTACAGTCACCAAAACACCTAGCCAGAGAGCATATAAATCTAAATAGAGAGGACACCTAATGGTGAATTTGCGACCCCGCTCAACTGACTTGAAACCCCAGTGGCGCAGCTATCGTTTTTTTTTTGGTTCTTGGCTTCGAAACTTGGTGCGCCACTTTCGCTTTCGCTCTTGCCTAGTTTTATCGATCCAAAGCAGTGGTGGCGCACAGGAAAATCGTATTTTTGGACGAGTTCCGCGTTGGGAACTATCGATAATATCGATTGCCCGCCTTGCGCTGCAGACAACAGACCCGTGCCGGTACAGTCACAGGTGGCGAATACAGAGGGAGGCGATTGACCCCCTCTCCGACTAAATTACGTAACTTCCCCAAAAATGTTGCCCTGCGGCGCCAGTTTTTTTCTTTTATTTTTATTAGGTTTCGACCTCGGCGGTCAAATTTTTTTAAAAAAATCATAAAAACAATTTTAGAGTAGACTCTCCATGACGAGAATAGACACGGTTACGTCACAACCGCCTCTTTTGGATTATGATAACAGAACCATTGAAGGAATATCCAAGGAAATTTATCATATGAGACCATCAGTTTTCACATACATTTTTAACCATTCTGATCTCCTAATCATGTATTTTTCAAACATTCGGAAATGCCGGGGTTATTAAAATGTGAAGTAACCTTAAATAGCAAAATTTAAAAAATAAATAAAAAACACTTATTTTTTACCGGAGAAAACCTCTGCTTTTTCCTTAATTATTACAAGTAATAAAGGCTTGAAAAATATATACAATAAAAACTTGCTGCCGGCTCACTTAGCAACAAGTTCATTTAAAATTGCATTAAATATAAGTATTTACGCCAGTGATAAATCGATATTCATTCAACGCACGTGATTATTACCGTTTTAATTTTAAATAAATATTACCCGGGTTCATCCTGGCGCATTCAGCTAACAATAAAAAAAACTCACAGTGAATCGCGTTGACTTGCTGGTCAAATATTACCATTACGCGTCCTCTCTATTTAGATTTATATGCTTTTTGACCTAGCCTAATATGTATATCAGCTCTTGGACTATTAGTGCTAACTTGCGGCAACCGCCGCGCACAGGCTTCCTTTGCTTTCAGTGCTATAACATCATTAACTGGTTGTTACCAAAGACATTTATGGTTGTTACAATTTTAGTCTAGTTTCTAGTTTTAAGAAATTTATTTTATAAAGACTATATCTGCCAAAGGATTCGCCCCTTTGCTAATATTTTTTGAAAGATTTGGACCTTATAATAAAATTTTTGAGTAATATTTACGAAAACCAAAATCTGAAAACCACATATCAATAGCTGCTTTACTTCTAAAGTTATGATTTTTTTAAATATATTTTAACGTTACTAACTACTTGCTTTTGTTCCAAAGTTACAATTTTTTTAAATATTTTATCCCCCTTTTCCCCGCTTCAACCCCCCACTACCCTACCCAAAAGTTAATCAGTTCATGGTCAGCCGATAGAGGATTTTTGTACCAAATTTCGTTGAAATCGATTGAGGCGTTCTTGAGTTCACGATTTTAGTAGCCCCCCCCATACCATATTGGTATGGTGGCCTAAAAAAAGAGTACCAGTTCTAATGTAAAAGAAATATTGCTGTCCTATGGGAAAAAAAAGTACCAGTTCCAATGTAAAAGAGTATTGAGTACAAAGCTTTGAAAAAGAGTACTGTACTCTCAAAAAGAGTACAAATGGTCACACTAATTATAAAACTTTTTTGGAGTGAAATACACAAACAGTGTGGGAGCAAAAGCAAAAAATTGTTTCCAAATTTTTTTTTGGGTGTTTAATTCTGATCCTTTTAATTTTTTTCGATAAAGTCCAGGTAAAAACATGTTTCCAAAAAATTAAAATGTAGAAAAATTAAAACTGACCAAATTAAATTTTGTTTTTTGTTGTCTCATCCATCCCAAAGTTTAAAGTATTGCCCTATTAGCTATTAGTGCGGTTAAAACTCGCGATTTTAATTGTTGCTGGCAGAAAACTTCTAGGGAAAAGAATTTTCGTACACAGCTAAAGTAGACTCTGGCGCATTTTTAATGATAGTTAAAATTCAATCAGCCCCCTCTGGATCCTGAGGCGCAGGCAAAAGATCATTTTTAGAAAATTAGCAGGACACGCTCCAATGTACATCATCCGTGTGTCAACATTTGACATCCTACAAAGTTCTTTTATAACTCAACCGAGAGCCAAGAAATCTATCTACTCGTCGGTGTAAGAAAACTTTTTGTGGGACTTAGCCGAGTATTTCTTTCGCAGGTCAGAAAAAAAATTATTGTCACTTTTTTTCACATATTTTGAATAAACATTTTTTTATGCCTTGCGTATTTGTACGATTCTGAGTTTGAATATTTAAAAAATATCTATAACGTTTTGTGAATCCTATAAAACCTAAATTTTAGTTCAGGCCCGCCCCATAAAGCTGAAATAATTTTTTGAAAATCGATCTTAGCCGTTTTTTAAGGAAATTTCGATTTTGGTAGTTGACTAACAATTTTCATGATTGCTCGTAGAAATCCGCATACAGGAAAATAATTTTTATTTTAGAATATTCAGCAGAAACCAACCTTTCCAAAAAGTTTAAATTGAATCATAGTCATGATCAATTTTGAAGATCGTTTATCAAAAATGATGGAACAGTGAAAATACTAAAAATTGCATCTTTTGAAAAAGTCGTCCATTTTTCACTCTTTTGCGTATTGCAAAATTACTGAGAGGATAATTTTGTTAAAACTGCACCAACATAATCTACATGATATTCTCTAAAAGGTTCTGTCACAATTTTGTTCATTTCTTATCCATGAATCCGACACGAAGGATGCCCTTCACGCTGTGTTCGAGTTTATGGAATTTGGACGAATTTCGACATAACGACACATTCTTGTATTGCAAAAATATTTCGGCCACCGTTTAAAAATTGTTGGAGTTGGTTCTTTAAGAGAAATTATCGGTAAATCTTTGTGTTTTGGCAGAATTTGGATTACTTTTTCAGTTTCTGAGTAATGCCTCTCCAAACACATTATTTAATTTTGTAAATTTTCGGAAAAAAATCTGAAACTTTACTGATTTTTGAAGGATTAATTAATGTATAATACGATTCTTGATTTGATTTCATTTATAGAAAGGACATTTCATGTCGATTCTAAAAATGTACAATGTACGATGTTAGCTTAACCGGATGTAAGGTTTTGGTTTCACTTTTCTGTAAGGCACACTTTGAAACTCTGACAGCTCAAGATGAACTGCACAACTGAATTTAATTATGCCTTTAACCGACCCAACGCACAAATATGAGCACATATAACGTTCTTTTGTACTATTTTGAATATAGCTCTCCAACAAGTAACCTCAGTGCTCAAAAATTCAAATGGTTAATCGTGTTTCTTACATTTTTTCTACTGTAACTACCTGCATAGGAGCATATTGTGATCTAGTTTAACTAGTTAATGTATACGCTGCTTGTAAACTGCTCATAGGATGCAGAACAAGCGAGCGCACAGTGGTCCAGAACGTGAATTAAATATTGTGTTTGGAAAGGCATTACTCAGAAACTGAAAAAGTAATCCAAATTCTACCAGAACACAAAGATAAAGAAATAACTCCAACAATTTTTAAAAGGTGGCCGAAATATTTTTGCAATAGAAGAATGTGTCGTTATGTCGAAATTCGTCCAAATTCCCTGTACTCAAACACAGCGTGCAAGTCAACCTTCGTGTCGGCTTCATGGATAAGAACTGAACAAAATTGTGACAGAACCTTTTAGAGAATATCATGTAGATTATTTTGGTGCAGTTTTAACAAAATTATCTTCTCAGTAATTTTGCAATATGGATGGGTAGATAAATTTCTTGGCTCTCCATTGAGCTATGAAAGAACTTTGTAGGATGTCAAATGTTGACACACAGATGATGTACATTGGAGCATGTCATGCTAATTTTCTAAAAATGATCTTTTGCCTCCGCTCCTGGATCCAGAGGAGGGTGATTGATTTTAACTATCATTAAAAATGCGCCAGAGTCTACGATAATTCTTTGCTCTAGAAGTTTTCTGCCAGCAAAAATGGAAATCACGATTTTTTATAACTGCACTACTATGGTTAAAACTTGTTTAATACTATCATTGATTAAAGGAAAAATAAATACTATTTTATAACATACTTTATGGTTTAAAAAATCATTTATATGAAAATATAGCAGTATTTTTAGTAATATAAAAAATAAAATTGGTAACTTTCTTATCCTATACAGGGTGTCCAAAATTCGATGGTTTTGGAGGGTTACAGGTACTTCTAGAGGGAGCTTTTTGAAAAGTCTGCATTTTGGGATAGGCTCTATAACTTTTTTATTTTTATGAAAATATGTTCATAGTGTTATATGCATTTTTGTAGTTTTTAAACTAGAATTTAATTACCAAATCGGATTTCATGAGTCACTTTTAGTTTTTGAGATATAACAGAAAGTTGGTATTTTTCTTATGGAACACCCGATTTTTTTTAATGCTTTTTTAATTTCGTTTCTAAATGTTGTGCCTCTTACTTAAAAATCGGATAAATAGTTGTCAAGTTATTAAATATTTTCCATGAATCATACAGTAGGATTTGATAAAGGCAGCATGCCACATTATTAAAAAACTCTAGAGTGCCTTGGTTTACAATCTGAGCATCAAAATAGTTTTTTATTTCTTCGTAACAAACAAAAATTATCACCTTAGATTGACAACCATGACACATGCCACTTTTATCACAGCCTACCATTCAATTTGTGGAAAATATTTAATAACACGACAACTATTTATCTGATTTTCATAGGAGGCACATCATTTTGAAGGAAATTAAAAAGCATTCAAAATATAAAAAAAATTAGGGTCTTCCATAAGAAATCAACTTTGTGTTATATCTCAAAAACTAAAAGTGACTCATGAAATATGATTTAATAATTAAATTCTAGTTTAAAAACTCTACAAAAATGCAACTAACACCACAAAGATATTTTCATAAATAAAAAAGTTACAGGGCCTATTGCAAAAGGCAGACTTTTCGAAAAGCCCCTGTACCTCGAAGGCGGGGTGACATTTTGAAGTACACCCTGTACTTCCCCCTGAAATGGAATGGATAAAATAAATATTTTTCTAATTTTGGTTAGTTTTACAGCTTGTTCTGTTCTGTTTACTGAGAGTAGTTATGAAATTATTTGTTCCAGTTCATTTTTAAAAGGCGCTAGAAAACCCAAATCCAAATAATTCAGGCAGTTAAGGCTGGTAAAGGTAAATTTTAAACAATATTTGTTTATTAATGCAGTAGTTTTCAAGAAATTAATAAAAATTGGTATTTTGTACCTTGTAGGAGTCTCCCGAATTTTTTTGGAGTTAACATTGAAATCAACCGACTTTTCTGACATGTCTGAAGAAGTGGAAATACTTCTATGTCTCATTTTCCTAAAATAAATCACAGATTTAGTTATTATATTTATTTCATACTCCCTGTGACTATCAAACCCCATACTTTCCACCCAAGAGGAAAACGTAATTTTAAAAAAAATTATAAACTATCATGATTTATGTATTGAGGGTTTAACCCATGGATGAAAATATGAAAATTAGGTTTGCCAATACATGACTTTTAAAATTAAATAACTTAAGAATCTGTTTAGTTTGGAAAAAAATGTTAAAAATAAAAGTCCAGAATGTATTCATGTATATTAATCAATTCAGTAGTTTTTAAGAAACTACTTAAAATCTGAGTAATATATATAGTGGGCTGATATTTTACACCTATATCAGCGGCGGCTCGTCAAGTGAAGTAGGTGAAGGGGATCTTCACCAAAAAAAAAAAAATAAAATCAGGAATAAATTTTACCTACACCTGCCATTTTAGCCCTTAAAAATATTTATGTTTGATACAATAATATTAATTTAATCCAAGTGTAGCTCTGCATGATAGGGCCACAACTGCGATGGACAATACATAAACGCCGTTGCACTTTGGCGCGCTCCAGACGACCGTTTATTATGAAGCATTAGTAGACTGTGTCACTACTAAAAGAATCGAATTATCGAAAGCAAAAAAGCAAGTGAAGAGCCAACATACAGTCAAGTGGCTTTGATATTCACCTTTGCTATGGTTATGTGACATCAGCCACGCGACAGCATGTAATAATTTGTATTGCGATGAAGGGCAATTAAAAAATTGATTAGTCATATGCACTATTATTTTGGCATTGCTTTCCGAAACTTAACAGTTATAGAAATTGTTTTTACATTGTTTACAGTATGATTCAAAAGTTTTTTTTATTTTTCAGTTTATTTACTAGTGTTTATTGTTTGCTTGTAAAAAATAAATATAAATTAGTCAATGTTGATTTGAGTACACACTAGCTCTTCACCATTTTTTAAGCCCGCGAGCTGCCGCTGACCTATATACCTTCTATTAATGTCCTGAATTCTTTTGGAGTTTACATTGAAATCAACTGAATTTTCTGACACATTTGATGAAGTGGAAATACTTCTATGTCTGGATTTCCTTAAAAAAAAAACAGACTTAGTTAACATGTTTATTTATTTTCAACTCTATACCTAGTTTACACTTCTGACTATCTGTGATGGAGATCTGAAAGTTTCACAACTTTTAGTTATCAACATTTTTTGCCATACATAACATCACATTTTAGTCTAGCAAATAAGGGTCTGATAGTACATTAAAAACCTATGGGCTAAAGTGATACTTTTAATCCCGCCATGAAAGGTTGGGCTACAATTCGCTAAGGGATTAAAAGACACTTTAGTCCTGAGGTTTATATACCATTTTATGCAGTTTAGGAAAAGATTATTGTTAAAATCACGTTATTTCTATGCCAAATGTTTCGTCGACTACAAGAAAGGATGCTAAGAATGAAATCTTGACCGAGGGCAATTGCTGTGTGGCTTGACTTGTGATAAATTTAATTATAATTTTCCAGGAAGTAGTTTTTTTTTTAATCCCTGAGGGAATAAATTTACTTCTAAGCCCTAGGCTGAGAGATTAAATTGATAAAATTGCCAGTTTAGTCCCTAAAAAGAGGGATTACACATACCTATTTAATCCCTAAAAAGCATAAAATGCATTTTTAATCCCTAAAGTGCAAAAACTATTTTTATTATATATTATTTGCTATTTTAATAGTTCCATATTCCATTAGTTGTCTGGGTGAGATAGATAAACAATTCACAAACTCCAAGGTAAAAAATAAAAATACACACCTCCTGTTTGATACTGTAGATTCCTTCAGAACATGGTGCTTTAAAATCTGAGTTCTAAAAGACTCATCTAAATTTTTTTTCACTGATCTTACAGGGCTGTGGACTTCTGTTAGGCACCTGACAGAGGTACGGGTTCGTCTTCTTTCAGAAAGTGTAGGCTGAAATTAATTAATACATGATACCTCATTACAAATGTATTAAAATTATTTGACTATATTTTAGTTTTTAAAAGAATTTTTAAGAAGAACTAAAGAGAAAGTTCTTTCTAGTACAAACAAAAATTATCCTCTAAATACCTCATTTTCTTGGTTTTGTGGAGTCCCTACAAGCCTGCTGGGCCTTCCTCTTCTTCTTGGAGTGCCACTAACACCATTTCTTGATTCATTATCACTTGATTCATTGTCATAATAAACGTCAGTTTTTTTAGGTCCACTCCTTAATCTTGGAGTATTGATAGAATCATCTATTATTCGTCTTTTTCTGGGCGATGACTTAATATTATCTTCTACAGTGGATTTGGAGGCATTCCTCTTTTTAGGAGTAGACACGTTTACATTGATGTTATAAGATTGACAAAGACTGTTAAGACCCCAATCATTTTCATTTAGGTTAAGGTTTGTTTTTGCAGCTCTAGGCAGTCTAAAATTAATAAATTTAACTTTGAGTATACCATACCATTTATAATTTTCCTTTCTTTAAAAGTATTTCTTTACAGAAAATTTTATACTCCTTAAGATTTATACCCAATTAATATTTCTACTAACCTGGCACTTCTTGTAGTTTGGTGTTCCATTGCCCTCAATGTCGTAGAAGGAGTCTTTGAATTCATGTTCTCAATATGTACTTTTAAAGGTGATTTTAGTTTCAAATCATCAGACATAGCTTGACAAATTTGATCTAAAGCTCTTTTACTTGGTGACTCATGTTCATGGGGAATTTTTGATTGCCTGCGTTTTCTGGGAGACACTAAAAAAAAGATTTTTATGAATGGTCTCAAAATACGGAAAAGATTTGGTAACTAAATACTATTGTCTAAATAACAGACCTAGTAAGCTTACCTGCCATAGAATTGTCCTGCACCTTTCTCTCAGAAGTCTCGTAATCACTAAATTTCTTGGGCTTGGGAGTCCTTCTAGACACAATGAAGTCGTCACTATTGTCTTTCTTTTTCAACACCACAACAGGCACTTTATTTTTTTCAGATACCTTCAATTTGATTGTCAGGGAAAGAGGGTCCTCTTCATCACTGCTGACTATAGAATAGTTTAGATTGTTACCTTGTGGGGTGTCATCCACATCCACAAAGGGAACATCTACAGTCATTTTGTTTATAGAAGGTGAAAATTGTTATGAAAAATCAGCGAAAATTGTGTAAACAAGCAGTGATCTGAATATAAGGAGTTGGAAATGCGAACTTGTGGAACAAAATAACAATAATAAAACGCAAAAAAGGTGAGCAAAGCATCGATATACACCTAACTAATTAGTATGTCGATGGAACATAGCATAGGTTAAATCTATGGAACATAGGAAGAAAAACCACCCCAAAACAACCCCCACGTCACAACACCTTTGATTCGCGCCAATTCCAGCCGTCTGTCATATGTAAAAAACGAAAAAAAAAAACGAACCATTTTTTTAGAGTCGCTTTCACAAAAGTTAAACGCAAATTTTTTTTCGTTGGTTCAGCTCTATCACCCTTGCTATCACCTGTTTTTGATTCTCATAAAGAAATACAAAAGTAAACAAAACAATGGAAGAAAATAAAGGTACTCCAGAAAGCGAGTTTAGTATAGAGTGTTTTCAGAATTATACAGCACCAGAAGTTTTCATTCAAGGCTTGGCAGGCATTGTAGACCAGCAAGATGTCGAGGCGATGATTCGGGCACAAAAACAAATGTAATGCTGGGTTTTTACAGAAAAATAAGATAAGACATAAACTAAAACATAACATAAAATGAAATGAAATAAGAGTTGAGCTTATGACAAACCCTGTTGGTGTTTATAAAAAAGAATAACAAAATATGAGACATAAAAATATGCCCAACTTTTATCTTTTTATGTTGTCTTGTGAAATCATATTTTGCCCATCAGGACGCCATTTTTTACGAGTTTCCACCATAACCCTACTTTTTTTTAAAAGTATTTCGATATTATTTTTGTTTAAAGAAAACGAGTTTTACGCAAAAAAGGTAAGCAAAACATCCCACGTTGACATTTAAATAGGTTAGGCTGTTCATTAATTTTGCAGTAAATTGGGGCTCAGTTATCTTATGTCATGTTATTTCCTGTATAAACAGCCATTTTCCTTATGTTATGTTATGTCATGCTATGTCTTATCTTATTTTTCTGTATAAACCCAGCTTAAGAAAGCCTTTTAAGGGCCAATCCAAATTTAGAACTAAAAGCTAATCCAGGATACACTTAAGTGTATTGTGAGCTAATCAAGATCTATGCAGCAAGAACCTTTTGTTTAATCTTGTACATTATAAGCGCATTATAAGCAGTACAACACAAATCTCTGATTTAAAATGCTGCTTATAAAATTTCTATGCAATCAATTAAGTTACCTGTTGTTAATGTATCAATTTATTTTGTAATATGAAAAATTTTAATTCAATTTAAATAATTCATGTATAAAGTCCGCAAAGTCAAGCACTTCTAGTTTGGCTACAGTTTAGGTATTTCTTTCACAGTATAGTTTAAGTTAACTTTGAGTATTTTCTAATTTTAAACATGACCTATAACCGTTCTTACAGGTTACAAAGATTTGAAAAAACAAACGAAATGCTTACAAATTGCAATGCTCTATGTGCTTCTCGATTCAAAAGTGTGGGTCCAGAATTTAAGAAACACATACAAGTTTTATCAGAGATGAAGAAGGACCTAGATTACATTTTTAAGAAAATTAGGGCTATTAAGACAAAATTATCAAATCAGGTGAGTCGGTGTTTTTAGTTTATTTTGCATGGAAAAAAGTTTTTTAAGTCACTTTTGGTAAGTTTACTGAATTTAACTTGGGCCCTTTTAGTATCCTGAATCATTTGCTGAAGCTGTGAGAAGCAGTTATGCTGAAGAGTGTGAAGAAGATGACAAAGAAACAAGGAACAGGAGTGGTGGTAGTAATAGTAATCAGGATAACAGAAGAAGTTTACATATAAAAAGCGAGACTGCAGAGAATAGTAGTACTGATCAAAATAGGCGAGCCTCAAAATAATATAGTTGATTTTTCTCTTATTAAAGCAATATTTATTGTGCAGGAAAACTCTGTTTACTATCAGTATGTTTTTTTTATTGAAACCACAGTTGAGCATGAAGCTTCTCTTGCACTTCCTTCCATCATTTCCACCAATAGAGAAAGAAGAACCATCTTTCTCAGACTGTAACCAGAAAAAGAGAATGGTATTAACCATACTTTTTTTGCATTACCTTTTGTTTTAGGCTTACCTACAAAGACTGTTTTTAGTTAAAATAATGTTCAGTGCTTGTGTCCATGAAAGTCTTAATTATTTTGTTTCATATTATCTATAATGTTTATTTTGTTTTAACAAATCTTTTTTATTTTAAGAATTTTATTTATAAAAATACAAAAATAAATAACTTTATTATCATAAATAATCACATAACTTTACTTCTTATTAAATTTGGTTCACTGGATGTTTACACCAATACTCCACTTTGATAATTTATTACCTATTTAGCGTACCTTTCTGTATAAGTTTTAGCCTTCTTGACAAAATCCTTATTAAACCTCTTATATTCTTCAGCTATATCCACCATTAAGGGGTCCTCGGGTTTTGGAGATTCCAGTAACATTCTTATAGCAATCAAAAGACCTTCTAGGCTAATTGTAGGCTTCCAGCCACCCTTTGGTGGCATTTTTAGTAGGTCTATAATGAAAAATAAAACATAACAACAAAAAATAACTTGCAGAAATTACTAATAGAGAATAATAAAATTACCAAGACAGATTCTTCCACTGTCATCAATATTTGGGTGGTAAATTTTTGTCACAAATTTAATGGATGGTGGTGTAAAGGGGTACTTTTCTGGGACGATGATTTCTAGTTTGAAAACTCCTACAAAACAAAAGCAATTTCTAAATATCTTTCAAAGCATCTTTTTCATGCATCAAATTGTCTAATAACAGGTTAAAAGGAGACACAATCTGCTTGCGGAAAAGTTGCATCCTATCTAGCTATAGAAATAATAAACTATAGGGGCTCTGTCATAACTTAAAAGTTCGCATCAACCAATCAAAATGCAGGATTTCATCCATCGACATACTAACTTACATTGATGATTTCATCACATAATACATCTGTCATTTCAGCCATTTTTGTTTGTTGTTCTTTTTTAAGAGAAATTTTTAGGTTTTTCTGCTTCACTTTGTGGGCTACATACCTATATATATAAGAATTGTGGCCACAAAGAACCCAGTTTTTGGAATTTTCTATCAATTTTTTTCCAAAATGCTTATCAACAAAAATTACTTTCAAATGGGCAAAATTTTTGCCGATTTTTTGTTAAGGATCGTTCATACAAGGCATAGTCTTAGTCACTTGATTAGTATTTGGTTTTGTTATAGTGTTAGTTATAGTTTTAGTCTTAAAAATTTCTCACTGTTCATACTTGTCTTTGTTATAGTCATAACAATCACTAAGCAAGTGCATTTAATCTCACTTTTTTTGAATGAATGAAAAATGAATGTTTTCTTTTATTTACTTTTATTTTTTGTAGTTTTCTTTTAAAGAAAATAAGGTTTAATAGAATCAATTTTTTATTTTGGAACCTACAAAACACTTAACAACATGTTTTTTGCTTTTAATTTGCCTGTATCATTCCTGTCAACATTGTTGGGCGCCATACTTAAAATTTGGACTCACGCATGTGCACTTATATTTGTTATAGTAATAGTCATAATTTTAGTTATAAAAGTTGAAAGTTGCCAACTTTTCCTTAGGACTGTGACTAAACCTATGACAAAGCAAAAGCATTGCATGAACACTTTCATAAGAAACAGTGGTTTTAACTTTTTTATGATAAGACTACAACAAAAACTAAACCAAATACTAAGACTATGCCTTGTATGAACGATACTTTAGTTTATGATGCAAACGTTTTTAAAAATTTGGTTGTTTTTTTTTTTAATTTTTTGGGGTCTGTTTAAATCTTTTTTCACTAAAACAACCCAATCCAACACAGCCCAACCTAACCCAAGACAATAAAAAAAAACACATTACAACCCCCCGGCACCCTTTTTTTCTCTAAAAAAAAATATTGGCGCAGGCGGATTTGGGGTCCTAGGGACCCTAGTAGGTGCCCCAATAAAGAATTTTTCATAAAAAATCAAAAATGGCAGAAAACCCTATACTGCATAATTACCATAAATTAAGCTTTACCTTTTTCATAAGGGGTATTTGGAGGCCCCATTATGTGAGCTTCCAGAACATTCAGGTTTTCCTCTCTTGGAAATACACAAATATCCTTATTCTCGGAGTTTTCCAGATAAGCCAATTCGCGGCCCAAACGGGCTTGACGTTGCATTTCTTTATGTTGTGGACCTTGCCACAGAAAGATCTAAAATTTATACCTTTATACATTACCCTTTCCACATAGGCCGATCAGCTCTTATCGTTTTAGTGTCCTTTTATCCACCTTCGCCGCCATTTTGACAGAAAACTAATGGATTATCTGTCACTTTTGAGTGAAAATGGCGGCGAAGGTGGATAAAAGGACACTAAATCGGTATGAGTTGATCGGCCTATCTGGAGAGGGTACTGCTTTATAATTAATTTAGAAAAATTATGCTCTTTCCTCTAAAATTTTTCAATAACAATGTTCACGTGATCATTTTTAGTTGAGGGGTCACGTGAATGTTTTAGGTGTATAAATAACTTTTCACGTGACCTTTTTGTTTTTCAAAATCACGTGATTATTTTGAGGTTTTGACAACACGTGATCATTTTAGTTATTTTTATTAGAAATAGAAAGCTATATCCGTGGCTGAAGCCCATAAAATATTGAAATTTATTTTTATTTCCAGGCTTCAAAATACCTAGAAACAGTTTTCCTGGCTGTGGGGTCCCGCGCCACCAAAGAATTACAGTTTTTAGTCGTTTTTTTAATTTTTCCAATTGGTGTCAAGGAAAAAACCAAAACCAGCCAAATAAAAGGAAACCTATACGAGGATCGGTCAAAAAGTGCTGACTTATGTTTTAGAATTTTTTTCTGATATTTTTGGATATTGATAAGTAAGACTAAAGTCTATTACTTAATTTCTATGTTTTATACGGTTTTATTAATGGATCCCGACTTACGCCGAGCATCTCAATTCGGTTGTCATTGACCTAACCTTGAAAATATAGAAAGGTAAAAAAGCAAAGTCATCCGATAAAAAACCTCTTGAATTGAATTAATTTACAATTGCCAGTTAAAAACTCGTCAAGGTTAAAATCATCACCTGAGGGCTATCATTTAAGTAAAAAAAAATCGTGCGGTTTTTTTCTATATACTTAATTTTGGTTGAAGAAACTCACTGTATAAACAATGAGTTTTGTTAGTAAAAAGGACAATTCAGAGGTATGTCTCGCACTATATAGGAAGTCATTAAAGAGCAAAGAGATGGATCATGATGGAACCCACTTTGATGGGCAACTGCCTCATGTATTTGTCATTTTGGGAGCTTCAGGTAAGTTTGTTTGCTTCATATTGCTGTAGTTTTTGTTTTATTAGTTATGGCTTAAATTATGTGCAAATTATGTTTGACCTTTATAAACAGAATGGACCTCAGGGTGTCCACCGACCTCCAGAATGTGGACCATGCATCTTTTGACACAATTCAAGATGTTTTTTTGACTAATATATTTAATAATTTTTGGCTTGTATTGGCTGAAGTTTTGGTTAATTTTTAACACCTCCTCTCAATACCATAATACATTAATACTTGGCCAATAGTAACCCATTTTTTAACAGGTGATCTTGCCCGCAAGAAAATTTACCCCACCCTCTGGTGGCTATACAGAGACAATCTTCTGCCAGCCAAAACTGTGTTCTATGGTTATGCTCGCAGCAAAACTACAATTGAAGATATCAAAACAAAATGTGAACCCTACATGAAAGTAAATACCTAAATATTTATAAGTGATATTGCATCCTGCATAGAAATTTATGTTAACTAGCCAAAAGAGAATGCAAAACTGCATGGTTTTAGAGAAATAAGTGTTTTGGTGCCACATTTTACAGTACATTTTACATTTGGTGTGTTTTTACTTTATTTTTTCATATAAAAAGTATTTCAGAAAAACAATATAAAAAGTATCAAGTTTTCAATTAAAAAAACTATTCAGAAAGAAAATAACATACATAAATAAATGCAGTACAGCAAAGTAAAATCTGTTGCATGCTGCATAAAAATTGCAAAATCATTTTTTAATTGATACTTTGTTAAATGTATGAATAAGCATATACAACTATAAGGTGCACTTTAATTTAGTTTTATCATTCCTTAGGTTAGGCCTGATGAGGAGGAAGAGTATCAAAAATTCTGGCAGACAAATTACTATGTAGCAGGCCAGTATGACAAAAGGGCAGATTTTGAGAAACTCAACCAAGAAATGTCCTTGCATGAAAAGGGACCACATGCCAACCGACTGTTCTATTTAGCTTTGCCCCCTTCAGTCTTTGAAGATGTAACTGTACATATCAAAAATACTTGTATGGGTATGTATGTCATCAGAATTATGTCCTTACAGGGTTGGTAGCAACCTGGAAAAGTCAGGGAATTAAAAATGTCCTAAAAAAAACCTGGAAAAGTCAGGGAATTTTATGAAAATCAACTAAAACCTGGAAAATTATATGGGCACCTGGAAAACATATATTGGTATGTAATAATCCAATAAGAAAGATCTATCGAATCCTAAACTTATATATGCTTGTTCAAAATAAATCCATACAGCATCTACCAAATGCCTCAAAGATAGGTCATCTCTGTCTATACACACACAAAAGCGAGACAATTTACCAGTTTAATGTCGGGCTGGCTTGAGTAATTTTTCCCATCCAGAAATAATTGTGCTCTCTTTTTCAAAAGCGATTAGATAAAAAGAGACAGGTATGCTCGGATGAACAGTGCAAAAGCTTTTTTTGTTGGAGCCCTTAATTAGCCTTTAATGATAATAAGTATTTTAATAATATTTTATTTGAGTCAAAATATAAATACAACAATAACAATGAATTTACGTGTATCTGGTTTTAGAAATTCATGGCAAATAAAATAAAAATAACCCACTAAAGGCATTCCTTGTGTGTGGGGCTCTTCATAGTACTTCCCAAATCTCTTCAGTCAGATTGGAACCTATCTATAAATTGTTAGTATAAATTTTTAAAGAGAATTCATAAAATATTTTTTTTTTGAGCATATGCACAATTTAATTACTATGATGAGATAAAAAAACCTTTGCACTGGTCATATCAGAATTCCAATATCATTGGTGGTGATTTTGTTCTTTTGAAAAATTCAAGTCAAAATTGGATTTTTATCATCCTTTTTACCAACTGAACAAGTTTTTTAAAAAGGAATGCTTTAAGTTTTATGTTTTTAAAATCTAGGTGGCTGGAAACTTTACCCCACAGTCACACTGTTCCTCTTTATGGCAGAAAATTGTTTATTAAAATTGTAATTTCCAAAAATTACCACTATTTCACAATTTTAACTTTATAGATAGAAGTAAAATATATCAAATTGACCAAGAAAAAGGTCGTTTTTGTTTTTATCATATCCACAATTTTGATGATTTTTGGTACACTTATTTCATCTATGGAAAAACCAATTTGGCTTTGCAGGTACTTACAGAACTAGCAATATTTCGAAAACTATTCATAATAAAATAAACATTAAAAGATGTGTTCTGTTAGAATTCCAGGAAACTGTTTCTGTTGTTTATTGTTAAAAAAAAAAACAAAAATACAATTGCATGGAAAATCATCCCAAAAAAACAGCTTTTTTTGATGTTTTTTCACAAAGTTTGGAAAAACATCAAGACCCAAAAATGAGCAACTCAAAAACAAAGTCGACGTTGCTTAATTAAGAGATGTTACAAAATTTTGTGAAATATCATCAAAAACTGGATTTTTCGTTTTTTAGGTGTTCAATTTTTTAAGTCCATTATCTGTATCGTAAAATTGAAAAAGCGTGTTTTAAAAAAAACCTAGTATGTGATACGCCTTTAAAAAGGTATTTAAAAGACCTTTCAGAAAAGCTGCCCCTCATTATTTTATTGTCAGTAGTTCTCAAGATATTGCCTGTAAGAACCAAATTGATCCACAGATACATCAACTGTTTCCAAAAGAAAAATGCTAATATGTTTTAAGAGTCTTTTCCCCCCACATTTTAAATAAGCAAGAGAACTTAAAGGATAAGTAAGTGATAAAATAGAAACCAAATTCCAATAGCCGTTGGCTAAAACTAAACTAATATTGGGCAGTATTACAGCCAATGAAATAAATAGACAAAGTGAAGCAGAAATGTATGTATACTTTTTTTAATTCTTGACCAATTTTAAGACATGATACACTTGTAATATATTTAAAAAGGGCATGGTTTTTACTATTTGTAGTTTGGATATTGTCCATTATAAAAGTGAGATTTTAAAGGAACACTATATTTTTTTAACAGGGGCAAAAGGCTGGACCAGAGTGATAATTGAAAAACCGTTTGGCAAGGATTTTGCGTCTTCGCAAAAGTTGTCAGATCACTTGGCCTCACTATTTTCGGAACAACAGATTTACAGGATTGATCACTATTTGGGGAAAGAGATGGTACAAAATTTGATGACATTAAGGTAAGTGTTATTTAGCTCAGTTAAGCTACACCCCCCCCTCAACGAAACTCGGCATAGCGGTGTAGCTTGATATCAAGGCATACCCCACAAAATTTAAAAAAAATCAAGTTATCTTGAGAGTAGGCAATTTTTTAGAAGGGGACGAAATTAGTACATAATTAGTAGCAAATTATGGCATAATTACTTTTTTTCAAATCTCTTTCCTAAGCAGAGGGGGGTGTACCTTGATATCAAAAAAACAAGTTATCTTGAGAGTAGGCAATTTTTTAAAATGGTCCGAAATAATTACATAATTAGTAGCAAATTATGGCATAGTTACTTTTTTTCAAGTCTCTTTCCTAGGCAGAGGAGGGTGTGACTTGATATCAAGCTACACACCCCATAACAAATAAACAAAAATCTTAGGAACCAATGGTTTTTATAAACTAAAAGTACCCTTCTTTAACAGTGCATAATTAGTACAAAATTATGACATATCAACTTTTATTAAATCTATCTCCTAAGTATGGAGGAAGTGCAGCTTAGCGCCAAGCCATAGAAATCAGAGGGGAGACTAGAAAACGCTCCTACCTGCGCGAACGTTGAGATTTGTTGGTCGGCCATTTTGACGGTAGAAACGTCAAGATCGGCAACATAACCTCGCTTTCTTTAAGAGCAATCAGCTGTTGACTTTAATGTTTGTTTATTTTTATTTCTACGAGTTCTAAAAATTAATAAGATTTATAAAAAATATTTAAGTAAAACTGCATGGTTTTCCCAAAATAATGCGCTTTTTTAGAACTATTAAAATCAAGGAGGTAATCACAAAATGTGACATGGTCATGTGTATACCAAACCAGACACCCTAGGAAGTTGCAAGATATATCCATATATTTGCAAAGGATTTGTGACAAGACTAAAAATGTAGATAGAGAATACACATCTCTATCCACACTGAAAACTATAAAAATTACCCGATTTGTATTCTAATGATACCAGCTGTAGGTCCTACCATCTCGTTAAATTAATTTTAGTAACATTTTGCCTCAATCATAGAAATAGAAGAAGTTGCCACAATGGTCCAATTTGGTTTTAATTTATATTTTCTAAAAACATAATGCAAAATGTGCACTTTAAAAACTAAGTAGGTACATGTGTTAGAGCAGCAGTAGTTTAAGAAACAGCACTGCATTTTTTTATGAATTTTATAGTACTACTGCGTTTTAACTTCATATTATTACGTCAATTGGAAAGAAAGTCCCTCACACAGAATTTATATTACGCTCTGAGAAAAAAAGTTTATTTTTGCTTATTTAAATACTTTTAAATTCAATGTCTAAGAAATTATTAAGGGTGACTAAATGAAAATAATTTAGGTTGATTATGGTATTTTTTATTTGATCAGGAATAGAAAAAAAAATTCAACCAATTATTGCCATGTATACATGTGACTGAGTCCATTTTTAGTCAAGACTGAGTCCCAATGAAACCCTTATCTTTTTAGTATTCAAATCGATTTAAGTTTAAAGTCAATTACTAACATCTCCTAATTCAAATATATACGGTTAATTATATACAAAACAGTATTTAAAACGAACCTGGTCACATATATTTATTTATTTCAACGTCAGAGCCAATTACAAAAGTAAAAATACAAAAATAATAATTAAACTAAAAATAAATATACATAACAATAAAATAAGTATACTAGGACAGTTGATAAAAATTGCACAAAAACAGCACAAATAAATAACCATAAAAAATTGGTCTTATTGTATTTCTTTAAGCCTATTTTTGAAGGAACAAATACCACATGAAAATGGATCAATATTGTGGGTATAAGCTTTTATATCAACATCGTGTAAGCTTTCATTCACAATATTGGCTTTTTCTTCTCCCGAAAGTCCTTTTACAAAAAAGTAACCAATTGGCAATTTCCAATATCCTTGGTTACCAACCACCATGACAACCAACACCTCCGATGCAGGATGTAATTCGTCATTATCTGTGGGAACGCCAATATTTACATACCCCCTATTTTATTGTTGTCAAATTCAATTTGTTTCTGTATTGACATTTCATCCATCATTAAAGAACAAATGAGCTCATGGCCATTTGCTTTTGCCTCTTCGGCTTTTTGATTCAAACAATTAAACACTGGAGCAATAAAGCCTGGTGAACAGTCAACATTTGCGTACCACTTTCTTAGTGTACTTGGATGAGGAAGAGTCAAGGAAAACTCTTCGCGGACAAAATTATATGCTTTGCGGGCCATCAAAAGTGCTGGAATGCTATCATATGTTTTTTGAACATGTTGCAAAGAATTTTTAAAGAATTTATAACCATTCTTAAATTTGTCACCTTCTGTTTTAGTTTTTTAGTTTTGTACCTCTCTGAGTACAATTTTCTTTTGACAATCTTATGCTTCTGCTTCAAAACTTTAGACTTTCTTTTTAAAGTTGAGGGAGAAGCACTAAAAAAAATAATAACTAGAGAAAATCACTTTTTATAGTACATGGTGTTTCAATATATTTTACCACCCATACATTATCCCCATAATTATTATGTAAGGTAAAAAAAGGTTCATATTCAGAATATGCATAATTTTTTATAAACGAAATTACATAATGCAAAGTTGGCAACTGTCCCTGGAAATGTCTCATTTTAAATAGAATGCTCCAATCCTGATTCAAAATTGTGTTGTAAATATATCAATAATAATACTTAATAATACAAAAAATATTTTTTTTGTTAATGGAGTGACCAACAGTCCTTTCCAAATTCTCCAAACCAGTTTTAATATAATGGCTGACATTTAAACAAAGAAACTAAATGAAACTGTTTTGGTGAGTGTCAAAAAACTGTTCTAGAGAATTTGAAATGGAGTGTACTTTGTATGCAATATTTTCTAAAAATTAATTTGATCTCTTGAGGAAGCTTTGACCTAAAGTTATTAATAAGTTTGTTTTTTGCTAATAAATACTACCAACCTGTAAGAATGAAATTCTGTTACTATCCTTATTCTCCTACTCTTGGTGCTGCTATCAGTAGCAGTACTCTTATCTGAACTGGAAGTTTTTTTCCCAGGTGAGATTTTCTTTAGTCTAGGGCTACTATCAGTATCACTACTTTGTTCCAAGGCAGATGTTTGCTTTGTAGCCCAAGAAGTTTTCCTTTTTTTAGATGTTCCATCAGAGGTGCACCTAGAAGCTTTTCCTGTAGTGCTAAAAATTAAATAAAAGTTGGGCTTAATTCATCGCAAAAAAAATCCAACTACTTACAACCAACATCATATTTTTATGATGTGTTAAAAAAATAATATATGTATGCATTTTTCTTATTCATTGAAATTTAGTGGCTTAGTCTTAATTCCACAGAAAAAAGGGTATAGACCGGTGTAGTGTGTATTATTGTTAACTTCATACCTTCTCTTTTTTTAGTAGCCGCAAAGTTTTTTTCTGAGCATCAGATTCCACAGATAATGTTGACTGCTCTGAGGAAATATTAAAACTTGGGCTCGTTGCCAAAGAGTGTTCTGATATATTTGATGTTCCTGCCTCAGAGTTCTCAATAATTGGCCTCAACTGGAAAGAGGGCACAACATTTCGTTTTAGATCCTTCCTAGAACCTTGCAATTGTATGAAATCCTCTGGCTTAAAATGCCTTGAACACATAACTTTAGATTTTGTCCAAGTCCATTGGCTTGGGTCAATTTGTAAGGCAACCAGCCAATTTCTCTGAACTGTTAAATCTCGTGGAAATCTAAAAAAAATCGTAAATATATTTTTGCGGGAAAATAATAAAAATTAGGCACTATAGATAGATAGAAAAAAATCTTTATTGAACTATTAGAAAATTACAAAAATATTCAAATTTGGTTCCACCACTACAAAGTTCTTAAGTGTCTGTAAAAGAAATAATAAACAATTCTAAATAACACTAAAAAGAAAAGAAATATTTATCTCCTAAAATCAATAATTAGGAACTTGACCATGTAGCAAATAAAAATAAATAAAATAATGGATTTGTGGTGGCTACCTGCACTATCTTGAAATTGAAGATGATAAAGAAAAAAAGTCTATTTTGTGCAATATCTTTATTAAAAATTCAAATGGAGATCTTTTGCCCTTGGGGAATCATCAGCATCTATGTTAGGTTAGATAGCTATAGACCGAACATTTTTCTTTGAGGGACAATGGTTTCTAAGGTACATTTGTTTCATTTAAAATTATAAAATATTTAGTTGCTTTATAAAATCAAAGATTTAGTAAGTATCATACTATTTTCATTAAAAATTCTTAAAACCTAACCTAATGTACATGCTGATGATGCCCCAAGGGCGAAAGATATCCATCTGAATTTTTAATAAAGATATTGCACAAAATAGACTTTTTTCCTTCAACACCTTCAAATAAAATAATACAATATAATAGCATTCAGAATATCTATCTATAGCATTTTCTTTTAAATAAATATATAATAACTTTATTGCTAACAAAATTATTAATCATCAAACCTGGATCAATATTTCCAATGCTTTGTCGAAAACAGTACTTTAAATCTAATTTTGTAAACCGTTATTTTAGTAGAGTTAAGTATTTCATAAGAAATGATTTATATAGGCACTTACTAGAATCCGAATAACTAGAGCTCAAGACTGATGATGCTGAAACATTTTTTTTCTGAAACAGGGTACCTACTAGGTTGGGTGATTTGAGTTTTTTTTTGAGGTTTCTGACATTTTTTCAATAGAACCCCAAATCCATGTCTGACAGGTTTTTTTTAATGCAAAAAAAGGTGCTGGGGGGGGGGCTTGGTAATGTCTTTTTGTGTGTTTTGGGTTCGTCTGAGTTTGTTTAAGTTAAATTGGGTTGAGTTTGTTAAAGAAAATAAACAAAAAACAAAAATCTAATTAAAAAAAACCTCTCTGAGGTGGCTTTGGGATCCTACAGACACAACAATTCATAGTCATTCCTCGGACCTTCCTCCTTGCAGAGGATCTCTATGAATATGGCACTAAGTGCCCCATTAATGGTAAAGCCATGATGATCCTTAAAATAATTTAGTTAAATACATGTTAAATGTTTTTTACACTTATAGTAGGACATGTTTTTTGATAAATAAGACTGTAAAGAACTTTGATTGAAAGAAATTAATACCACCTTATGTCTCACACACTTTATGCTTTGAAAAATTACAATTTTTGCTTGCATAACAAAATTTTTTATTAAACAATTGCCTTAAATTATTTTCATCTTTCTCTAAAATACTTTTTTATAGCTGTCTCTCTGCAACAACCTTAAATATTTTTGCATGTCACTAAAATATCTCTCCATCTACCTCTAAGATTCTGCTCTCTCTCTCTTTAAATATTTTTCATATTAACAGAGAAAAAAATGTTTTTGCTAATACTTTTTTTGAACGCTAAAAAAATGGTGGAAACTGGAAAAATTTGAGTGTTTTATTCTAAAAATCAAAAGTTTGGAAACAAAACTTTAAAATGTGTGCAAAATCATGGCATAAAAATGAGGAAAACATAGTAAAAACTGCTTAATTAAAATCGGTACCCCTTAAATTATGCTAAAATATTTTAAGAACCATGATGGTAATTTAAGCCTTTCTAGAATAAAACACTCAAATTGTTTTTTAGGCATTTAAAAAAAGTACTGCCAAAAAACATTTTTCCTATGTTAAAATGAAAAATATTTAGAGAGAGAGGAGAGAATTTTAGAGGTAGATGGAGGGATAATTTTTAATTAAAGTTGTTGAAGAGACACAGCAGGCTATAAAGTATTTTAGAGAAAGATGGATATAATTTAAGGCAAATCTTTACTAAAAATTTCTTTTATGTCATCTGTCTGTCATCTTGAGTAGTGTCATGCATATGGTTTTTATTTTGCCATTTTTATCCAAAAAACAGCAAAAATTGTAATTTTTCAAAGTGTAAAGTGGGTGTGTAAGGTGGTATTAATTTCTTTCAATCAAAGTTCTTTACAGTCTTTAAATTTACCAAAAAACGTGTTCTACTAAAGTGTATCTTAGCAAATTTAAAAATAATTTAACATGTATATAAGAAAATTGTATCATCATGGCTTTACCATTTAAATTACCATCATGGCTTGACCATAAGAATATTTTATCAAAGACCAAAAATGGCAGAAACCTGTATAGGAAATAATTACCTAATTTTAGTTGAGATGAAATTGTTAAGAAAATAAATTAAAAAAATGTTTCAACCCCAGCAAATTTGCCTAGTGCCTACATAACAATATTCCACTAAAAAGTTAAAATAAAAGAAAGGGAGGGTCTAAAGAGCCGACAATTCAGCTAAATAGTCGTGAGGCTAAAGAGGCGACAATAATTATTGATGTGTTTTTCATATTTTCATTTTTTTTTTAAACTAAATTTACCCAACCTAACCTAAACACACTTAAACCAACTTATTCAAAGCCAAAACAACCCAAAAAAAAACTACAACCCCTACATGTTTTTTTTGGCATAAAAAAAATGGAGGCACCTTCTAGGGCCCCTAAAGGACCCCGAATCCTTGTCTGGCGTTTTTTTAATGCAAAAAAATAGGTTTAGGGTGGGGTTAGTGGTGTTTTTTTTGGTGTTTGTTTAAATCTGTTTCAGTTGGGTTGGGTTCATTTAGTTAAAAATATACTAAATAATTACTGTTGGATTTTTAGTCTAAAAGAAAACCCTATACGGTATTGTTACCAAAAAAATAACAAGAAACTTACGTATGAAACGAAATATTATTATCCAATAACAAGCGTCTTACGCTCTTGCACCCCTTTACGGAACAAGACATCTTCTGAAAAACGGGGCCCTAAAGACACAATCCACAGCACAAAGTCAAAGTATATAAAATGCACAATAAACTTAACTAAAAAAAGTCAAAAAACGTTTAAAAACAGATGAAAATCACGCATCGCTTTTGTTCGCTTTTGTGGCCAAAACAAAACAAACCAAAATCGAGGTTAGTCCCGCGCGAGTGACAACTGACAGAGAAGTGAAGTCAGCAATTGAATCACAGATAAAGGTTGGTTGGTTTAATAAATGGCGTCCGGAGGAGAATTTCAGGGGAGGCTACCAGCAAAATGGCGGCACTGATGGTGTTCCCGAAAATTTGGATGCGCAGTCGTCGATAATCGTTCTATTCCCCTCTGATTTCTATGCGCCAAGCTCACTTCCCCCCCCCCCTTTTTAAGTACGAATAACTTCGTTATTCATTAAGTACAAAATTTTTCAAAAGGGGATTAAATTAGTACATAACTTTTACAATATCCAAATTGAGTGTCATTGAGGGAGGGGTGTAGCTTGACTGAGCTGTGATTTAAAATTTAGTCAATTTGTACAGCTGGGTCCTTTAAATTTTAGGGCGACTCTTAAAGCAGTTTTTTTTTTAATTTGAGCAGTGTATTTTATTTCAATTTAATGTCAGTCAAATTATAGTGTCATTCTACTTCAAAAATTTATTTTCAACGTCAAAATCCAGTCACATAAAATTCTTAAATTTAGTCAAGAAACTCAGATCATGGCCCCACACACGACGAAGGAATTGAGAGCACGGATTGTAATGAAGCTCGAGGACGGATGGTTTCTTGCAGCTGTGGCAGAACATTTCAATCTCAACCGGAATACTGTATTCTTGATTAACAAAAGGTGTAGGGAAGAAAGAACGCTAGAGAGGAGAGGAGGATCAGGCAGACCCGCAGTTTCCAGCCAGGATGAAGATACAGCTCTCATTCAAAGACTCGAAGAGGACCCTTTTTTAACAGCAAAACAAGCAAGGATTTTGTCTCAGTTCCCAGGATGCAAGACAACTGTTTTCAGGAGGATAAAGAGATCACACTTAAATTGCCGTGTTGCTGCTACTAAAACTGAGCTCACACCGCAACAGAAACAATCTCGCTTGCTTTTTGCTCTGAATTATATCAACAGAGATCAAGATTTTTGGAACCGCGTGATTTTTGACGGATGAAAAAACCTTTCAGTCATCAAAGAAAGGCAAAATTAGAGTGTATAGGCCAGATAACGCCAGATTCAATCCACAGTATGTGAGTCACTACCGAGCAGCTGGTCATTTTAGTGTGAATGTATGGGGATGGATGTCAGAGAGAGGATTGGGGCAACACCATTCTCAACTAAAAAGCCAGTTAACTCATTTTCGTTTTAGTATCCTTTAGCCTATGATCGGTGCCATATTGACACCATACTGACAGAAAATACATGTTTTACTTGTCAGTCAGTTAGGTTATAAAAATGGCAGTCACAATAGGCTAAAGGGCACTGAGGTGGTAGGAGTTAACAGGCTTTTTAGTTAAGAACGGTGTTGATTGGGGGTGATATGTAGAATTGACGGAAGATTTGTGGGACAAACCTATTTAGAGATATTGGACAATGTCATGCTGCCAAGTGTGGAATAGGTTTTTCCAGAAAACAATTTTATATATCAACGAGATAATTGTCCGGTTCATACCGCGAACATCACAACAAGATGGTTACAAGAAAACAACGTTGAATTGCTTCCTTGGGCAAGTTACAGCCCAGATATGAACCCAATAGAAAATGTTTGGAGTGTTATTGTATACAGACTCCAACAACGCAGGTTCTTGCCACAAAATGCGGAACATTTTTGGGAAGAAATCACAACGATATGGGAAGACCTTGCAGGCCAAGAAAATTTCACGGTGTCTTTCTATGAATCAATGTTTCGCAGATTACAAAACGTTATCGACGTAAATGGAGACATGACAAAATATTGATTTTTTTGTAGTTTTTTGTGTATGTATTTATTATTTTTGGTAAAAGTCTTATAAATAAAGTAAACAAAATAAAAAAATAAAGAAGACCTTAGTGTAAGAAGTATAAGCAGTTTCCTTAAAGAAACATAGATCATCGTGTAGTTGTAAATAACCTAAAAAAATTTTAATGTCAACTTAATAGTATAAACTGCTCACAATAATCAAACACTTTCTGAAGTCGTCCTAAAATTTAAAGGGCCCAGCTGTACATTCTATATGATTTTATTTAAAAAAAAAGTATTGCTTTCAATTTTGTGACTAAATCGATTACACATAAAAAAAAAATAGAAAACCTGCACCTTTTTTTGAAATAAAATGTCAATGTGTGACTAAATCGATTACTAATAAAAGAAAATAGAAAGCTTGCACCTTTTTTTGAAATAAAATGTCAATTTCTGATTTTACCGGTGATGTAGATGGTAAGAGAAAGAGAGGGACACTTGATTTTTATTGTTTTAACAAAAAATAACGAATGAAGAATATTTTAGGCTGATTCCACAAAACATTTTCAACTTCTTCAAGGTAGTTTTAAAAAAAGTTATTAAAATGTTAAAAATTATAAATGTATAAATTTTGCAATATGATCAGTGCCCTTAGTTAAAGTGTTGCATATTTAAACGTCAAAATATTGCCGATTTAGTCTATTCACAGTCAATATTTTACATACATTTTCCTGGTATTTTTCAATGTTTTTTTACATAATAACAAGGACTTAAAAAAGCCAGTTATGTTTTTCGATTTAGTATCCTTTAGCCTACAATAGCGGCCATATTGACAGAAAACTGACAGAAAATCTATGTTTTACCTGTCAATTTGGTTATAAAAATCGCGGTAACGGTAGGCTAAAGGACACTGAAGGGGTAGGAGTTAACTGGCTTTATAGTTGAGAACGGTGTTGTACTAGACAGGACAGGAAATAATTTTGTTTCAAACTTTTTTAACAAAAACATGATTTTAGTTACTGTGTGCAGATAACTAAAGAGAAATAGCGGAAAATAGTAATATTGAAAAAATCTAGTTATTTCTGCCTAAAAATTAAGCCATTTCCGCCAGTTTTCACCAAGTATTTACGAAAAAATCATTTAAAAACATCGTCAAAATATCAAACTGTCAAAGATTAAAATGTCGCAACAATGAACGTCACCGAATAAAAAGGCACATCGCTATTGATATTTCATTTACCAGCCGCCTTGATTTATAGTGTAAAGATGGTGTGTTGCGAGAAGTGCTCTTTGTTCGAGATTTTTAAAAGGATTTTCCCTTTTTTTCTTGGATTTTTTGATAAAGGTATTAAAAAAATAGTGATAACAACTCGCGGCTAAACTGTGCCTTTTTTACTCGCGTCTTGAAATATCTCGTTGCGCTCGTTATTTAAACCAACGCTTGTAAAAAAAGCACTATTTTAGCCACTAGTCGTGAAAAACTACTATCTTTTGGTTTGAAAGTTTGAGACAATGATGTGCTTGAAATTAACTCTGTGTTTCGGACTTCCATTGTCTATGTTTTGGTTAAATAGTATATTTTGATTTTCTTTTTTATTGACTGCCAGATTAGTATTTACCCAGCAATAAAACATGCAATAGTAAAAAATTGCTATGTAATTGTCTTATTATTTATTATCATGAAATCATACTTAACATAATTTTGTTTTTAATACATTTTTCTATCCAGCTGATTTACGTTGTCAAAACTGATAATCGCCCTTCGATAAAGTAAGGTTTATACAGAAAAATAACATAACATAAAATACAATAAAAAATTAACTTATATAGGTTCTTATGTTTTGTACTTTGTGTACTTTATTATTTTAAATACATACAAGTATCTTATTTGTTTATTCCTATACCTATATAGTTAGTCTAAGATAGTTATATTTACGATTAATTTCTTCCTTTTAGTCTATAGATTAATCAAATGTTATAATTGTTATTATTACTATATTTATTATTGATTTCCTATAGTTATTGTTGGCATAACATAAGTGTAAATTTTTGTTATTGCACACAGGATTTAGTTCCTCGCACGACACATTCAAAAGATCAGAAAACCAAAACTAGATTTTATATATAAGACCGTTCCTATGTACAAATTTTTTTGAAGTGTTGCAATAAATAAATACAATACAAAATACAAAGTCCATGGCACTTGTATGCCAAACTTTTGAAAAATAAAGTCCAATAACACCTAGCAAGAGAGTTTTCTTTGGAGAAAGCCATAGATTGACCTAAACTCTCTAATTATACTCACCAATTAAGCCTCAAAGATCCTGGTTTTTGTTTTCTAATCTTGTTTTGTTCATGTTTAAATCTAGAGGAATCCAATTTTCTATTGATACGAAATTACGAGAAACACTAGACAACACTTTTTAATTTTTTTTTACAGTAGTGTCCACTCTTAATCCAAAAGCAAACAGAAATATTAAACATAAACTATACATTTTCAGATGGTTGTCAGTTGCTTTCACTACTGACGCAATCGACGCGCCTGCCCGGTAGACTTCACCTCTGGGGTATTTCCAGGCTAACTTGATTGGGAGAGTTATTATCGGTACGCATTTTTCTCGGGAAATGCAAGTGCAGGACCGTTATATTAGACACAAGTTAATTTTCAGTTTTATCAGTAATCGTATCCTTATCTCTATCGAGTCGACCAATCAAGCAGGTGCACTTTTAAAATCATGGCGTTAGGTACGATAAGGGAGTCGTAACGTCCCTGCATACAAAATGATGATTTGACGCATTTGATCAGCTGGAGCTGTCCCGCATTCGCCTTCTTAAACAAAATGAAATATCGAGATTACAAAAACTTCAAAACCGAAGTATGAGAGTGATACTCAGAAAATCAAGGTTGACACCCGTAAGGGATATGCAAAAAGAGTTACAATGGCTACCAGTGTGTGAGTTATTACTCTACACCTTAGTATTTGTTCATAAAACTAAACTTGGCCAGGCTCCGCAATATTTGCTGAACAAAATTAAGTATACAAACGAAATTCATCGATATAACACACGAAATAGGGAAAATTTTTAAATATCAAAAGTTGAACAGGAAAGGTCTCAAAACTCTCTGTATTTTAAAGGGTTAAGAAAATATAACGATCTACCAGTAAATATCAAAACTATGGAGACGTTGAAATTCTTTAAAACAGGTCTAACAAAATTCCTGTTCAATGAAATCAATATCTAAGTAGGGAGTATAGGTTTCTTCGGTTGTTTTATGAATTGTCAAAATACGTCTCAGTGTTCTTTTTTAAAATTTGTTGTTGTTCTATTTATCTACATATAATATATATTAAAATTTTGTGTTTTTATCGTCGGCTCAAAAAATATTTTTATTTAAAAAAAAACCTTTTAACAAAAATACCAATACTAAAATATTATCTTACTTGATTTAGAGATTTTAAGTTGTCTAGAATGACGGTAATATATTATAATATATTACATATTAAATTATCTGATAATTATTATTTAACACACTATACACTAAAAATACACTTGACTAAATAAATGATTTATTTATATATTAGTTTAAAAGTACACCTGCTCGATAGTTCGACTCGATAGAGGTAAGGATACGAATGCAGATAGATCCGAAATTTAACTGTAAGTGTCTATTATCTCATAGTTATATGGGTTTCCGTTATGCCTTTTATCAGAGGAAAATACATGGGCAGGACCTTTATATATCTTATAGTTATATCGTTATTGTCGAACTAAATTTTTTTTAGTTGATTTCTGTCTTTCTAGAACTATTCGGTAAATAATTTACAAAATACCTCTCGGGATAGGAAAATAATCAGAAAATCTTCCATCAGCTTTGTTGCATTAACAACAAACCTTCGGGGAAGATTTTCAATAATTTCCCCATACCTTGTGATACTGACCAATAAAATCGATGCGGCTGGCAACTTTTTTGTTACTTTTCTACTAAATAAAACATTTTTTTAAAGATCAATTCTCCAAAATTCTTTTTATTATTGATTCATCCACAAATAAAAAGAGAAAACTAAAAACTTGATATAAGAAAAAAAATCTGTAATCTGTCTTCTGGAAATAGTTAGCAGAATATCCCTCGTTTCGTCGAAAAAAAATTGGTTATTTGAAGGGTATATATCTGATGGCATATTAGTCCGTACGAGAAGTGAAATTTGCAAAGAGTGCAAAGTAAACACGCATGAGTGACAATTTATTTGCTTATTTTTGAACCCTGAAAACAAATTATTTTGTTTAGATTTGGCAACAGAATTTTCGGTCCAACATGGAACCGCGACAACATAGCCTCCGTCCAAATTTCCTTCAAAGAACCGTTCGGCACGCAGGGCAGGGGCGGGTATTTCGACGAGTTCGGCATCATCAGGGACATCATGCAGAATCACCTGTTGCAAATTTTAACGTTGGTCGCCATGGAGAAGCCCGCCACGTGTCATCCGGATCACATAAGAGACGAAAAGGTAAAAAAACCAAAAAGAAGTTAAAAAATCTCCAAATCAGTTGCTTCAACCGAAAAGAAACTAAAAAACAAACTGGGTAACTAGCGTGGGCTCATCAGTGGTTTCACTGGTCACCTTCTAGCATACATCATTAAACACCATCATACACTTTGATTTCCAACTTTGAATCACTCACAAATAGGTATCGTTCCGCACTGGTACTTACCCAAGTTACCTGATACGGATTCGTCCTGGCGTGTTAATATTTCCAGTAGGATTATGCTCCTAAGGCAATTAAAACAAAAAAAAGAAGTTAAAAAAACTCCAAATCAGTTACTTCAACCGAAAAGAAACTAAAAACAAGAGATCTTGGGTGGAAATAACGAAAATTCAAACTTGAATGAGCATCCCACAAGGAACACTCGAAAGACCAAAGCGAAAAGAGAAATTATTAAACGATGTTTCGCCCTGGGTAACCAGCGTGGCGTGTTAATATTTCCAGTAGGATTATACTCCTAAGGCAATTAAAACAAAAAAAGAAGTTAAAAAAACTCCAAATCAGTTACTTCAACTGAAAAGAAACTAAAAAACAACAGATCAAGAGATTTTGGGTGGAAATAACGAAAATTCAAACTTGGATGAGCATCCCACAAGGAACACACAAAAGACCAAAGCGAAACTTTTTTTTGTTTTAATTGCCTTAGGAGTATAATCAGCGTTCTGGTTACCCAGGGCGAAACATCGTTTAATCATTTCCGTTTTCGCTTTGATCTTTTGTGTGTTCCTTGTGGGATGTTCATCCAAGTTTGAATTTTCGTTATTTCCACCCAAGATCTCTTGATCTTTGGTTTTTTAGTTTCTTTACAGGTTGAAGTAACTGATTTCGAGGTGTTTTAACTTCTTTTTTTGTTTTAATTGCCTTAGGAGCATAATCCTACTGGAAATATTAACACGCCAGAACGAATCCGTATCAGGTAACTTGGATAAGTACCAGTGCGGAACGATGCCTATTCATGAGTGATTCAAAGTTGGAAATCAAAGTGTATGATGGTGTTTAATGATGTATGGTAGAAGGTGACCAGTGAAACCACTGATGAGCCCACGCTGGTTACCCAGGGCGAAACATCGTTTAATAATTTCTCTTTTCGATTTGGTCTTTTGTGTGTTTTTTGTGGGATGCCCATCCAAGTTTAAATTTTCGTTATTTCTACCCAAGATCTCTTGATCTTTTGTTTTTTAGACGTAAAGGTATTGAAAAATTGGTATGGTCGGTTTTAACTAATAGCGGTTTCGATCTACGCTCAAAAACCGCTCCCGAGCGATCCGAGATCAATCCAAAAAAGATTTGCGTGTTGGATTTAAGAGCGGATCACGTTCCCGCCGAGATTTGCGTGTTCGATTTGTGTCCTAATTCTCTAGCGCCGCTTTTTCTTGCCCCGTAAACCTTGACAGATCAAGGAGTTGGATCAAAACTATAAACATAACCTCATTTTGTTATTTTTTTGTTTCTTTTATTTCTTCTCGAAAATATAATGCATGCTTGGGGTTTTATTTGTTATGTCAACTGCCATGTATGCTAAGGCCACTAATTCATAACACTCGTTTTAGTTTTTGCTCTGTTGCTTATGATAAAAAATAATAAAGAACTATAAGCAGAATCAAAACAGAATTCTTAGAGATTCGAGTTTTTTATAAAGCTGAGAATTATAATAACGCAAACAAACAAAAACATAAGTTATTACAATACAAAATATTTTAAAAATAATTTACAACAAGTTTTCGAAATGCCCGCCCTCTTCTTGAATACAAGTAGTAGTAGTAGAGAAGGGGCCTTGAATACAAAGTTCCAGTCTTCTTCTCAGATTATCTACTGACCATTCTAGAGCGTCTCTTCGGTTAATTAGGAGATAATCTATCTCCTCTTGAATGCGTCTCCTTAATTCTTGCCTGTTATTTGATCTGTTTGCATACACTCTGCATTTTAAAAATGTCCACAAAAAATTATCAAGTGGATTTAGATCTGGACTGTTCGCTGGCCAGTTGATTGGTCCATTTCGTCCAATCCAAATTGGATATCGACCGTTCAAAAATCCTCTGACTGGTCTAACATTGTGTGGGGTTGCACCGTCCTGTTGACAGACAAGTCCTTGTTGCTGGGCCAGTGGCAAATCGTCTATTGCATCTTCAATTTGCCCTTCTAAAAATTTTAAATATCTTGGACCATTTAAAGCACCCTCATAAAAAACGGGACCAAGAAGATGTTGACCCTTTATTCCGCACCAAACACCAATACTTTGCCTTCCAGATTTTTTTATTTCCATGGTTTTATGATTGTTTTTTGTGGACCAGCGGTGGTAAAATCACGGTCATCAAGAAATTTTGGTTCTCTTTTAAGCGTTCCAACATGTCAGTCGCAAATGCTAGCCTTCTCTCTTTATCTCTTTTTGACAGCGAAATTAGCTTGATTGATTGACAAATGCTGAGAAATAACGTTAATCGGTAATATCAACTTCATGTACTATAGAGTGGCGGGTGCTTCAATTATTGTCATAGTTGTCGATATTTAAAAAAAATATATTTTTTAAGGATTACTTGCAAATATCTCGCAAACTAATAATAAAACCCCAAGCATGCATTATATTTTCGAGAAGGGGATTTCGTAAGCTAATAAATGACATTTACCATACGTTTAGATAAAAACGGTTAACGTAGATTAAAATGTATTAACAGGGGCTATCCTTTGGCACCAGAATCATAATTCTATTGCGACTAGTTATCAAGATATAGGCGTCTAAGCATGGTCAAAATATAATGGATAACCCTGTACATAAGAAACAATTATACTATAACAGCAAAAAATAGCCCTTGTATCAATCATTTAAATAAAAAAAATAAAAAATTCGAAAATTTAATTTAATTTGACAAGCCTTCATACAGTTTTTAAATGGCGAACAAAAATCAGCCGCTATGTTTGTGTCGTCATCAGGTCGAAGAGTGGGACAAAATTCTAGACCGTATTATCTATACAGACCGCTTCAAGCTACTGCGAATATAGGCCGGAAGAAGTCCAATTTGCCAGTGTACGTACATGCAGGGACACCGCACACCTATCAGTGAAGCAACCAATACTCAGGCTTGCGATCACCACTTGCGTTTGGTATTTAGTACGCCTCCAACCACGGTGCTGTGTGGCGTAGTCAATGAAACCGGAATTTGGTCAATAAATACGCAAATTTTTATAACGTAATTTTCTTATTTTTTGTCACTGATAAATAAGAGCGTTTTATTGTCAACTGCTCAGATTTATCACTGACAACGCGTTACAATGAAAATAATAAGGAGAAACAAAATAAAAGTTCTCAAAATAAAATAATACATTCTAAAAACCAAAAAGATTCTCCCAATCAAAAAAAAATTAGAGTAAATGTTCGAAAAGTCCTCCTTGCTTGCCTAGACAATATCCGAACCTATTATAAAAACCGCTTCTAACGTTTCCAAGCATGTTATGGGTGATAGTTTGAAAAGCTTCTTCAATTTTAATCCGAAGTTCTTCCAAATTATTAGCCCTTTCATGCCCGTAAACTTTATTTTTGATATAACTCCACAGATAGAAGTCATTAGGAGCAAGATCGGGTGATCGAGCTGGCCATAAAATAGTTCCCCGTGTACCGATTAGGAAATACATTATCAAGATATTCCCTAACAAGGCCAACATTGTGAGCGGCACAACCATCTTGTTGAAACCATGTTTCACCAAATCTCACACCTAACAACTGCCTAGCAGTTGGAATAATATGCTGCTGCAGTAAATCCAAGTATCTAGGACCATTCAAATTGCCGTTAAACATTTAGTTTTTGGAGATACTGGGTTCTTCCCTCGACCAGTATCGAACGTGTGTTGGGTTATGACGATTCAATAATGGAAAAGTGCTTTCATCTGTGAAAAGAATAGATCTCAGAAAGTTTTCACGATTAGCCCGAAGCGTTTTTGACGCTTTGTAAGAATGATAACCATTCTTTTCGAGAACACGTAAGACAGTGGCTGAAGACGTATCAACTGCTTCGGCAATTTGGTGGCTAGTTAACTTTCGATTTTCCTCCACTGCAGCGCAAATCATCACATCTCGTACTTCCTGCTCGTCATTCAAAACAGTGGGTTTTTTATGGTTTCTTGGCGCTACACAACCAAACTTTTCAAAATTCTGCAACTTCGTAGACATCCATTTTTAGTTTTATAAATGTATTATTTCAATTAAGAACTTACCAATCTGTTTCTCGAGCAAGGCAGAAATAAAAAAAAAATAATAAAAACAAAATGAATTTCCAAAAGATAACACTGCAGCGTGCTTCGAATCCACCTCGGTCGTACGGCACGGAGAGTAAATTGGACTTGATTCCCCCCCCTATGTTCGCAGTAGCCTGAAGCTCATTGTATAGTTATAACCGTAGAGAAAGCAATAGCTACGCGAGAGTGACCGATACTGTGTTATACTTGGGGAACATTGTTTGACGGCGACACGAGCGCAGCCGGTGGCTACAGGAAGGAACTACTTGTACAGCCAGGCGCATAATAAAATACATATATTCTTTTGGTTATTTTTTTTACAGACACTTATTTAATAATAATATATTAAAAAACTTAACAGGCGCCGTTTTTGCATATTTATTAGTGTTAAAAAAGCAATGCATTCTGCAACTTTGTACTGTTCCATGCAGCTAAAAAACTTTCTTTAGCTTACAAAAGGTTTTTTAGACCCTTTAAAAATCAAAAATAAGAGGAGGGGGCTATAACTATGTTGAGGAATATTATCAAATATTAATTGGGAAAAAATCCCAGTATAAAAGTCTTACAGATTTTATAAATGTTTTAAGCTATATCTCTTTTTTTTTGTTGTATTTTAACGTATTATCTTCTTGCTTAACTGGTTTGCAAAAATCTGAACCCTAATTTTCGGCACTCGTCAAATAGTCCCATGCTCTCTTCAAAATAAGTTGTTAATCCACTATATAGCTAATCCCATAAACTCGCGCGATTTCCAAACAAAACTGATTAAAATAACTTATGGTAAAGCCATGATAACCCTTAAAATGATTTTTTTAAATACTTGCTAAATTATTTTTAGATGTGCTAAAATACACTTTAGTAGGACACAATTATTACCATCCTATGTTTTACACACTGCACTTTGAAAAATTACAATTTTTGCTGTTTTTTGGATAAAAATTGCAAAATAAAAATCATAAGCACGACACCACTCAACATGACAGACAGATGACATAACAGAAATTTTTAGTAAACATTTGCCTTAAATTATGTCCATCTTTTTCTAAAATACTTTTTTATAGCCTGCTGTCTCTCTTCAACCACCTTAAAAATTTTTGCACTTCACTAAATTATCTCTCCATCTACCTCTAAAATTCTGCTGTCTCTCTCTCTCTATAAATATTTTTCATGTTGACAGAGAAAAAATGTTTTTTGGCAGTACTTTTTTTGAACGCCTAAAAAACAGTGAAAACTTGGAAAAATTGAGTGTTTTATTCTAGAAATCGAAACTTTGGAAACAACGCTTTAAAATGTGAGCAATTTCTTGGCATAAAAATGTGAAAAACGTAGTAAAAAATTGCTGCATCAAAAACGTTACCCCTTAAATTATGCTGAAATATTTTAAGCCTTAAATTACCATCATGGCTTGACCATTATTTTTGAAAATCTAAAAAAACCACTTGCCAGGCTTGACAGACTTTGACAAGCGATGGCAAAAACCGGAACAAAATTAAAATTGTGTGAAATATATTTCGACATTGAAAAATGTTCTGTCTTTCTTTTATGTTCATATAGAAAGAGATGGACGGGGCAAGGTAGGTGTTTACTTAATACAAGCATTACTTCGACTCTCCGCCGCAATGCGCTATGCGCTACTAGGAATGTAGGGTCAATGGATCCTGCGGTCCCAGGGTTAGCGACACGAGTCACGTGACCACACTCGTTTTTCCATGGACGTTCGTGAAAAAAAAACTCGTTTTTGTACAGTCTGAGATAGAAAAACTGCTGCAGCTTAAGAAAAAAAAATATCACTAGGTTTTTTTTGTTGTGAAAAATTGTAAGGTGTTATAATAATATAATTTAGATATTTGGAGAATTTTTTAAAAATTGCTAAAAATTTTCTTCTGTTATCTTGCTTGTACGATTATATTATCTGTCCAAACTCTACGAAAAAACATCCTTATACCGAAATTATTCCAATAATTCTTCTAGCGGCATTGTCTTGCATTGACGCGAAAATATATAATTAGGCACTTAGATGGACACACGCATTTTTTAATGTTTGAGGATTTTTGAACGTATAGGTATGAAAACGCGGGCGGATAAATGTATGGAAATGTTTTCAAAAATTTCATGTCAGTTTTGACAAATTAGTTGTTTGCATGTTAGTCAAAAGTGGTCAAAATTTATTTTTATTTTTTTTTTTTGAAATCGCCGCCTGTGACAGTGTCAAATTTGAGTTTTGCGCGAATTAGGTTATGTTTCGTGTCGCTACCCCTGGGAACGCAGGTTCAGGATCAAGTGACCCTACAGGAACGTAGTTTCTGCGCGGCACTATCTTCTGTGAGTCTCCGTAAGTTATTATGTTGTCTCTGTTTATTATTATTATTATACCTATCGAATTTAAACGAATTTCTTGGTAATCGGCGATGTTCATGAGCGCCACCTGTCGAATTAACTGAGAAACAAAAGTGCAGATAATAGCAAAAAATGACGGGTGACCGAAAAAATTATCAAAATTTGATTTAAACCTTTCCCAGTGTTTTTAGATTTTAGAAATGCACTAAAACCAAATCGCTATAGTTTTGTTTCCTTAACTTCAGGTAAAAGTACTCAAATCCGTCAAGCCCCTCGACCTGAAGAACGTAGTCTTGGGCCAGTATGTAGGCGACCCTTCGAAAGAAGGCGAAGCGAAACAAGGTTATTTGGACGACCCCACGGTACCCGCAGGCTCGACCACGCCCACCTACGCCATGGCAGTGCTGAGTATCAACAACGAGCGATGGGACGGAGTACCATTCATCGTAAAATGCGGAAAAGCTCTCGACGAAAGAAAAGCAGAGGTAATGTTGAGATTTTAGCCTGGTCTTGATTTCTTTTTATTTTATTTTTGTTTACTACTTTTACTAATGAACTCACAATCTATTTCCTGTTCTTGTTCTTACATTATTTTTATCTTATCGGAAACTATTCTTTTGTGCAGAGTTCTTTCTTCTTATTTTATCTATATCTTTAGAAAGATTCGCGATATTTCTGTCACCTTCGCGTATTTTCTCAACTTTGTCTTCTATTACGTTCTCGAGTATAGGTCAGTCTAACAATAATAATAAATCATCATACAGGCAAAAATAGGAGACTTTAGTCTCTATAAGCCTGACAAACGATTGCACAGTGTTACGAGCTGAATACATCACTGTGCCGAAGAAATACAAAGAGTAGAGGAAAACTCTGATTCGGTAGTTATATATTCAGATAGTCAAGCTGTACTTAAAGCTCTAGAAGCAGTGCAAGTGACTTCCAAACTGGTTTGGGACTGAAGAACAGCTCTAAATAGGCTGGCAAGCACCAAAAGGGTGACACTAGCCTGGGTTCCAGGACATCGGGGACACTCTGAAAACCAAAAAGCAATAAAGCCCACAGGGCCTGAACCATTTTATAGGATCGCTAACGCCAGAGCCAAGCAATCTATTAAACAGTGGCTCACCAAAGAGACGAACGGTCTGTGGGAGCAAACACCTGGACAAGAAATAGTGGGGCTCCATACAGGTCACTGAAAACTCAATAAGCACTTGTATGCAATGGAATTGGTAGAAGATACGACATGCCGCTTCTGCAAGAAAGAGGAAGAAACCTCATTACATGTCCTATGTCAATGTGAAGGCCTAGTTAGAACCAGGGCCTTACTTGGGGACTTAGGAATAGCCGCGGCTAGAAAGCTATATGCAGGGCACACTGGCAAATCTTCTGGGTTTCATGACGAAGACGGGGCTGCAACTTGTTTTGTAGTTCTAGCAAAGCAGGGAAGAAGAAAAGGGAATCACAATAGATCTGAGAAGGTCGAGGTGGACAGGTGTCTACACCACCCCGTTCTAATCTAATCTAATATCGAAAGTTCGGAAAGTAGAAAAAGACGCAGATTAAGCAAAGTAATTTTTTTATAGAGCAATCCTTTCCGAATTGCGAAAAAACAAGCATTTTACCGAAATTTTAACGATAAACTCAAAATTCCCAATTAAACGTGGAAATGTCCATCTACCTATCTCTGTCGTACCTGTGTAATTGCAGATAACGTCATCTCTCTCAAATCAGATAGCGCAACTGTCTTTCTTCAAGCAAATCTGGTCCGTTCTTCAGGCTGAACTGAGAAAGACAATGCCTATCCACACTGTGCAAGTGCTAAAGAGATAAAAGTACATGAAATTGCCTGCGAATTTTGAAACAAAATTATGATTGTTTTCCACAAACCAAAACTACACTTTTTTGCACTCGACGCGCGTTTCGCTAACAACGTTAGCATCATCAGAAGACGATAAACAATCGTTGTTGTTTGTCGTCTCCTGATGATGCTAACGTTGTTAGCGAAACGCGCATCGAGTGCAAAAAAGTGTAGTTTTGGTTTGTGGAAAACAATCATAATTTTGTTTTAGTGCAACCAAAGGTTCCAAATTCCCAACATAGTTGCGAATTTTGAGTTTATTTCTAACATTTCGGCAAAATGCTCGTTTTTCTCCGATTCATAAAGGATTACTCTATAAAATAATCACTTTGTTTAATCTGAATCTTTTTCCACTTTCCCAAAATTTTCATTTTTTTAGGGCAGCCTAACGAACTGTCAAAAATCAATGTAACTCAAATCAGCTGATTGCTTGGAGTACAAGCAAACCAAATTTTACATAGGTTTTATATGGAATAGTGTGTTTTTTTGCGTTTTTCTTTTAAAAAAACGAATTAAAATGCCAAACTTTTGGGGGGTTGTAGGGTGCGGCAATCGCTGGCCCAGAGACAAAGTTAATTTTTATAGAATTCCCACTTTTTTATCTTTTGAACATAAAAAACACCTAGGTGTAATTTACAAGAAGCTGTGAGAAGTGGATTCAGGATTAAAAAGGGAAGATTTAACAGAAAAAAAGTTAAACTATTTGAGAATATGCTCAATTAAATTTGTCACAGGTACCTAAAATTGATTTTCTGCACTGGTCACTTTAAAAAATTTAATTTTCTGTAGGTAATTAAGTATTTAGTATTGGTTTTCTGCTATTTTTGAGTTATTTGAAAAATTCTTTTACAACCCTTAAAAACGTTCTGTAAAAATTTTTAAAATAGACATCACACTTAAAGTTGGCAAGCTATTTTTCACAGATTATCCTACTTAATTCAAGAGTTTGTGCAATTATTTAATGCTACAGTAAAAATCCCAGCTTTTACCATAGTTAAGTCTCAACTTCACCCTATTGAAACTTGGAAGATACTCATTCAATATCTCCTGTCTGTATACATGTTGAAAGAATTATAAATTTAATCAGGCAAAAATACAGAATTTGTTGGGTTACTGTACAAGCAGATTCAGAGTTCCATAAGCTAAGTGATATGAGGTATGTGGTAAGATGCAAGGAAAATAAGCTATAGCAAATGCATGCTTCTGTAGTATTCATAGCTTGTGGCTTTTGGAATACTATGAACAGTAGCATGCATTTGCTATTGTTTATTTTCCTTAATGTGTCTTACCACATACCTCATACCGGTTACCTTAAGGAACTGTGAATCTGCCTTACCCGTAACCATAATTGCATCAAAAGGTGAAGAAGCACTGCTAGATGAAATTGTTGTCCCATTGTAACCTTTTCTTTTAGTTTAATTCAGTCACTCCAGTTTTTTTATTAATATCCCCAAAGTGTTTGATTTTGTACTTTTTTAGGTAATACAGCATTTTGAAAATAAATACAAGATATTTTTTAAAGTTTTTTTTTTATTTAGAACCTAAAATGCAAAGTACCAAAAAATAAAATGCATATAAAAAAATTTAAATAGTTTTAAAAAACCTTTTACTTATATTAATTTAAAAATAAAGAGATACATACAGAACAAAACAAACAATCAATGTAAAATCATTATTAAGTCTAGGGTTGCGTCAGTTTTTTTATTATTTTAAATAACTTATTGGTTTGAATTTGTTTAAAAAACTTAATTATTACTATCTTGATCTTAAAGCTGGCAGATTCATTCTCTGCGAATGTTTGAACTGAAAGAAAGAAAAAAAATTATTAAACAAATGCCAAAAAGTATAAATAATTTACATAAAAAATAAAATATGAATACCAGGACTCACAATAAAAATAAACCTGAAAAAAAAGAGTAATAGAAAGGACTTTTAGGGATAGGGGTACAGTAAAATAAAATAAAATGTCATTCAGCTTAAGTTGGAAAAAGGAGGCAATCAGCATTTGGCAAAAGTTGGACATAACTCGCATGTTTATCTTTCGCCAAATTTAGCATTTTTTTTTTGTTGACGAACTAGAAACTTAAGTAATTTAAGTTGGCAAAAGATAAACACGATTTATCTTGAACTTTTGCCAAATTCAAATCGCAAACTTTTCCCAACTTAAAGGTGCAGTTCAGAAAAACGACAAGTAGAGCTTAATTGATCATACAAAAAAAATTATGTCAATGGCTATAGCTTTGTTATTAAAATTACCACGTGTAATGCACACTTCATTTATGTCAGTTTTAATTTTTTCAGGCATTGTCAACGAAAAAAAAAACAACACGCTCATATTTTAATAACAAATAAGCTTTTTAGAGAAAAATGAAGATTTTGTATGATCAATTAAGCCGTACTAGTTATTTTGCTGAACTGCATCTTCAAGCCAAACTTCTCAATATAAATTTCAGTAAAAATTGCTCACCTTTGCCATAACTAGGGTGTAATCTCCAAAAATATATGTTCTGCAATCACTCACAAATCGAGCCTCAAAATACTTGAATGCATTTAAACTTTTCATCTGCTGGTTGGTGTAAAATAAAGTAGTTAGCACAACAATGTCCATGTTGGAAACTGGGGGAAAACTCGCAGGGTCAAAACAAATCGGTGTCTTTTAGGGTAAAGGGATCGACACTATTAATCACTGCAATTTTTTTGAGGTATCGCGAGGCCACTGGAGGGTCCTGATAATCACTCATGTTTATTAGATAATCTTGTAAAAAAGCACAGAAGGTCTCAACAAAAAACGTCGCTAAGTCAAAGAAACTTCTCAGTTGAAGAAAAAACGTATTCTAATAAGCACTAAAGGTCTCTATTAGTGAAAACTCCCAAAAAAAAAACTTTTTGATTTTACCAAAAAAACGAAAAAAAGCAAAAAAAAAACACAAAGCTATATGGATCCACCTTTTGCTTGTACTCCAGACGCCATATTGATTCTAAATAATCAGCTGGGCATTTAGATTGCCCTATTAGGATTACGTCTTATGGAAAATCGCTTTGTTTACCCTACAGCCACCATTTTTAAAAGACCATCACGTGCTCAATGGCTGACTTTAACAATTTGTTAGACAGCCGTATTTTCCAACTTCTAGCCTTTTTACCAGGGCCCGTATTCTTGATGATCTGTGAGGTGAGTATTTGCCTCTTTCACTTTTCACATGGTTCAAATTAGGTGAGAAGTGCGAAATTTTTTCACACCCACGGGCACGGGTGTCAAGAATACAGGCCCTGTATTTAATGTCGTCTTACACTAGTTCAGTAATACTTCACTAGATGGTGCCACATGTATCATTTGACTAAAATTACTTATTTTATTTTTCTCAATAGGTAAGAATACAATTCGAAGACGTCCCGGGCGATATTTTCGACGGTAAACCCAAGCGAAACGAACTGGTCATTCGGGTACAGCCCGGGGAAGCGCTATACGTCAAAATGATGGTCAAAACGCCCGGCATAGCGTTCGACATGGAAGAAACCGAGTTGGACTTGACCTACGGCTCGCGATACTCGCATGTTAAACTGCCTGACGCTTACGAAAGACTGATCCTTGACGTTTTCTGCGGCTCGCAAATGCACTTTGTTCGAGCTGACGAATTGAGCGAAGCTTGGAGGATATTCACTCCCCTCTTGCACAAAATTGAAAACGAAAAAGTGCCACCCATACCGTATCTTTACGGCAGTAGGGGGCCCAAGGAAGCGGACGAAATGCTGACGAGTAATAACTTCGTGTACACGGGCAGCTACAAATGGCACAAGAATCATTTGTAGAGGGGAGCAGGTGCTAAGGCAGGCATTCATTCGACTAATCCAAAGATTTAATTACTTTTGATTTTATTTGTTTTATAACATCTACTATAAGGACCGTTTCACTATGACCTTGGGGCAGTCAGATTTTTTAGTAATTTCTTGAAAACTGTCGCGTCGTGCTTCGAATTTACTCACTTTTTATGTTTGTTGACATTTTTGTAAATAAGGATTCGTGGTTTTATAAATGCGGTAATTTTATGGAAATTGCTAAAAATCTATGTTGTGTTCGTAGGGAGTGGATAATTTTCATTATAAGTAGATATATTTAATTTGCTGGCGTCGAAACAAAATAGACTTTTTTATTAACTTTTTATCGATATTTGAACCGTTTTATAAACAGAAGAATGAGTGCGGGCACAAACGTTCCTAAATTACATTGACTACATTTCCAGTATAAAACTAAGTTTTATTTATATTTATTATCACAATATTGTTGTTTGTTAACTTGTAAGTAAATAGTTTTTATAGATATTTTCCGGCAATAAGAGTTAAATATTTCTACAGATATTTTTGATAAATAAGTAAATTTTAAGAGAAAATTTGGTAAGGGATTACAGGGTATGTTGTTACTTTTTTTAAGAATATAAAAGAAAATAAAAGCATAACAATCTAAGTGTTGTAGAATTTGTTATTGACTACGGTAATTAAATAATATATTCTACGTTCAGAAAGTAAGGTTACAAACTAAAACATGCATATCTAACCACTCTTTAAAAAAACCTCAGAAAAAAATATTTTCAAATAAATTTTATTATAAAATTTAACAAAACAATCTGCAATAAAATAATAAACACTAATACAAATAATACTTGCATAAAGGTATATCATACCTAATTATCAAGAACAAATTACTAGAAAATTCTTTCAGTCAGTTTGAACTTCAACGGTTGCTCTGGGACGTAGGTTGGTGTTATTTTGTAACTGAGAGGTCCGTAGTTGTACTCTACTTTGTATTTTCTGAAGATCTAAAACATAACTCTTATGTACCTACAAGAAATAAATTTTGGAACGTCAGAGTGCCGATTCTGGGTTTCGTAGAATGGGATTGCTCGCCTGAGGGAAGAGAAGTAGTTTCAACCAATAAACGCGCTTAAAAGCAGAGACGATCGAAGAATCGCCAAACTATTCTGGGCACGCGCAGAGCTGCCTCGAGCAACGATTTTTGAGCGAAGCCGTTAGGAAAGCTCGTGTGAAAAACGTCGCTCGGGTGATTTTTGGCTCTGCTTGTCCGAGTGTCAGATATCTTCGAATTATTTGAAAGCCCGCTATTGGACGAAACCATTACGTGACCAATCGATATTTTACTCGATAATGCGCATGCTACAGCAAACTTGACCATCTTTCGGCGTAGGACGTCGTTCGAATGACTTGTGCGATCTGCCGTTCGCGGAATACGGAATTTTGGATTTTAATGAAGTGATCAGAATCGAGCCCCTGAAACGGCTAGTAAATAGGTGGTCAAAGGAAAAATTCAAGCTAAATCCTTGGTCAGCTATTTTTTCATAAATTTTCTTGACAGCTGTCACTAGATATGACGTAAAGCAATAATTTTTTTAAAAATCAACCTGTTTTTTTTTAAGTGTTGCAAAACATACCTTTTTAACAATACCACACACTATGAATCTGCAATTGAGAGTTTTCGAGATATTTCAACTTAAATTAATGTCGAAAATTCTATCAATCAATCAATTACTTTGTTTATACGTGGCTATAAGTATAAAAATATATGTGTCTGAGTAAGAACGCTATTAAATTCAGATGCACTAAAGAGAGATGCCGGCTAGGCAACGTTGTCAAGCAAACAGTCGGATGAAAGGAAAACTTTCAGCGCTTTAGTTTGTTTTATTCGAAGACGCCTGCGCGAAGGAGATCGTATGCGTAATTTTTCTCAATTAATCACTTAGAGAATCTTAAGATTATTTTTATTCATTAACTAAAATGCCACAAGGTATTTTTTAGGTAAGACCTGAAGAGCAGGCGTCCCGTTGCGACTCTGTACATCTGAGGAGGGGAGAGGAGCCCCGTTTCCTAGGCAATTTTTTTAATTTTGTAAAAAGACGTCCCTCTGTTATTAAATTTAATAACAGCTTTAAATTCGTTTTAAACTTAAACAAGACGCGAACACGGTTACAAAAAGTGTTCTAAGTAGAAAGAGTAGAGGGTTGTAGATTGAAAGACTGCGCTACGTTTTTTTATTCTTTTAAAAAAGTTTGTTTGTTTTAAATTTATTTCAATAAGGAACAGCGTCTTAGCCTGCAGAACAGAGATCGCAGGATCGGATCTCGGCAAGTACACATTGCTTCACACAACACCGAATGCGAGTCGAGACGACGACGGGCGGCCCCACTCCTCAGCAGTTCCGTAGTTGACGTTGTGCATAGAGTAACAACAAACGAGGTAGAAGTAGGCGGCACGGTTGACACTGCACCGAAAACTTTGCGGTACTCAAAGGTGGACGGCCGAGGACCCCACCAAACTGGGTAGAGGAGACCAGCCGGTGACCCAAAAAAGGACGACCTGGACTTCTCCGAGATCGGGACTCCATGGGACGCGACAGAGGGTGACTTGGAAGAGGCGGTACCACCTTCGGGTAGCAGGACCACTCCAAAGAGATGCATCTGAAGACTCCGGCGGCGACCTCGACCAGCGAAACCGGGACATCGATTTTCGGGTCAACCTATATGACGGCGGGCTGCTGGGGAGAAAAGTCTACCGTCAACCAAGTTCTGCTGGGACGGTAGCGATGTAAGATAGATGCAAGTCTAACATGTAACAGAACCACCCTTCGGAGGGGGTGTAAAGCCGGCGGTCCACTCTGTATACTTGCTACACGCAGTCTAAAGATCCCTGTCCTCGACAAAGAGGTGTCAGGTAAAATTAAGTCCTCTTAGAGAAACAAAACTTGCATCCTAAGGAGCACGTGCATCAGTCGGGGGTGCACGGGGGGTATGGCAAAAAGGGTCCATTATGCGGCCTAATTGCCAGGCCTACGGCCGCCCATCCACTACTACTACTACTATTTCAACAAGACATTTCGTGAGACCGTAAGACTGCTATAATAAATTGTCTCGTATAGTCGAGACTTTAGTGTAACTGGTTATGGGAGGTCAGTCTCAGACTTTTCGCAGCTTTAATGAAAGAGCAACGTCAATCGGTAGTAAAAGTTTGTGGATAAATAATGCTGGGCATCTTAATTAATTTAGCGGATTCTAATTTGAAACTAAAATAAGAAAATACACCCTTTGAAGGCAACATTTATCGTTAAATTTGACGGGATCTTACTTGGAAATCTTTTAGTTAATTGTGGGTGACATCGGCAACAGCGTATCGGTTTCTCAAGTTTATTTTCTATTTCGCTCTCATTTAGTAGCCCCAGCGTTTCCTTTTCAATACACAAGAACTGACGAACCCTTTATAAGGACGGTTTGAAAATTTTGTTGTATAAACACCAGTAAAACCGGTTTAGGTACTAAATCGATTTTATTTTAAAACGATTTAAGAAAGCGGTTTGTTGCTTTGAAATCGATAGGTTAGGGTCGGTATGATCACTTTAACGCATTGCTTTCAACTTAAAAAAATAGTTCACCCTTGTTTTTACCGAAAAATCTGTTGTTAACTGAGTTGTTTTATTTGTTTTGTTTTTAAACTGACATGTAATGATGGACGTATAAACTCTCGGAGAAAGCGATTTTATCGAGGGGTCTTCAACTGCAGACAGTAGGTGTACAAATTGTTGAGAATACTTTAACAATACCTGACAATACTGGAGACAATACTTAACAATAGTGGATAATACTTAACAATCCCGGACAATACTTGACAATATTTCAGTTCTTGACAGTAGATGTACAAATTTTTGGCCAGTTCGACCCCGAGGGTCATCAGCTACAGACAATAGGTGTACAAATCGTTGACAATACTTTAACATTGCGGGACAATACTCGAGACAATACTTGACAATATTTCAGTTCTTGACAGTAGATGTACAAATTTTTGGCCAGCTGTTGACCCCTTGGATTTTATTTAAAACCGTCCTTATATAAAACTGGTTTTAGGCCCGTATAAACGTACTAAATGAAAAGTAAGTGATATGTTTGTTTTAACATATTAAGTTGATAAAAAAATCATAGATCTTAAAATTTAAGAATTTCAACGCTAACAAAAATTCTCAAGTGAGAATATCTCGAAAGCTATCAATGGCAGGCCTTAAGCACGTGGTACAGTTAAAAGGTAGTTTTTTGTAGAACTTGAAATAAAAAAATAGAGGGTGTTAAATCATTCACGTTGCTCTACGCAAAAAATCCCATTAGTATATCAAAACATTTTGTCATGGGACGAAAAAAAATAAGAAGAAAATAGTACAATAATACTTACTTTGGCTAGCAAAATATTAAGTTCAGCTTCGGCAAATCTCCTACCTAAACATGATCTTCTGCCATAACCAAACGGCATACTAACGAAAGGGTGGATTTTTTCCTGGTGCATCGGACACCTAACAAAAAGGTTGAAAAAAACAGTTTTGGTAAAACTATCTCTAAAAGTCAAGTTTGTCACATGCCAGACAGCCTCTGAAACTGACTTACGGGGGAGATATTTTAAGCCGTTTCCGAGATTTTAAGCAAAAGAAATATACCAACTTCATAAGTTATTTCAAAAATTAAAAAAGATGCCGGGCAAAAATTGTTTGCATCATAAAAATCGTCATAAAAATTATCAATAGGAAAAATACAATCTTTTGAAAGCCCTTACAGCTCGGAAAATGCTGGTTTTCTCCTATTATTTTCCTGGATGCTTATTCTTGAAAGTGAGAGAGGGGACCATACTAGGGAGTGAAAAAAAAGTACTAAAATTAAAATAATAACGAGTTTTAAACTAGGATCCCTTGATATATAGATTGATTTTTACTTCTCCCTAATTCGCTCCCAGGGAGAATTTTACTCCCTACACCTCCCCTGGAAGTACCTCAAACCTCCCAAAAGTGCCCAATTTAAAACTCCCTGTAGGTATAAGCTAAAATTTCACGTACTTGTGTTCTATGGTGGTTTCCCTCTTCAGCCACCTCTCGGGAACGAACTTTTGCGGGTTTTTAAAATATTCCTCTATATTACTGACGACAAGATGGGGAAAGATCACGTGCGTCTAAAAACATAACGTAAATTAAATTTTAGTTCAGTGAAAAAAATTCTCTCTCAATTCTGAAAATGGAATCTGGGCCCAGGGTTCGTAGGGAAAAATAATTTATTAGCAATTTTTCATGGTTTGGACTTTGTCCTTAAATTTTTTTCAAATGGACTTCCAGATTTTCCCTGACTAAAGCATGGGGTAACAAATTCCAAACCTTGATATAAGAGTGCCCTTATGAGACAGCTGGAGTCGAAGTAAAACTTCTTAACCAGTGCCCCTATATATCCAGCCTCATCGTCATAGCCGATCACTCGATCCCAGCGTTGCCAGGTCGAATTTGAGAAAACCAGTAGATCATAGATTAAAAAAAATCAGTAATTTCGTAAAAAAACAGTAATTTTTTTCCCAATAGTTGACCATATATAGCAGCAAAAAAGCATTTATTATTACTTTAAATAGGTATAAATTTTCTTGAAAAAAAACAGTAAACTGCTCATATTTTTTTTAAAACCGAAAAAAGCAGCAGATTCCGCCGCAAAAACAGTAGACAAAGACCCCAAAGGAGTAAATCTACTGAAAAATCAGTAGGCCTGGCAACGCTGCTCGATACCGAGTATGATTATCTTCTATTCTTATTGTCAATCGACGTGCGTTTCTGGAGACCTAAACAGGTCTGTGGTCTGTGGTCTCGACACACTCAGTCTGTGGCAGCAGCTGGAAATCGTTTATTGTCTCATCTGTTCTCTCGCTCCTTCCTGCGGTTTCTCTTTTGCCTCGTCTGCGTCGCTATTCTTCAAAAATTTGTGGTCCCCCGTGGACTTGCCCTTAAGAACATCTTTGAAGCGTTTTTGTTGACCTCCTTCGTTTCGTTTCCCTCTTTTAGTTGACTGTAGTCTAGTTGCGTTTTTTTCCGCAAGGTTGCGTCGGCGTTGGACCAAAAACGTATTTTTAAACAGTTTTTAAGTTTATTCTTAGTGACAGAGCTATTACTTTTATTTATTTTAATAGTTTTCGTGCGTCAAATTTATCAGAATTCATTAATTTATTTATTATGGTTGCCGATGTCAAAAAGAGGTATGTTCGATAATTACGGAAAATCGTCGTTGTTTTCATTCTGTCTCTTTTCTGTCATGCTGTTGGTAAAGGAAAGAAGCATTTCTCGACCAAAACTTTTAATTTGCGGACATATTACATTTTGTTTATAATTTTACAAGTGCCTTATGTGGCCAAAATCATTTAAGCTCGTCGTCGTCTTGCTCTTTAGAAAATTTTTATTCTGACGGGACATTGAATTTTTATTAAACTAGCCCAATAAGGATCATCTACGTTTAAAAAGTGCAATAAAGAACACATCACAAAGGAAAAAGGAAGCAGTAAAATTGCAGCTCACAAATGGGCTTTATGTGTTGATTTCGGTTTTATTTAAATGAATCACTTTACTTTTTGTATTTTTTCATAAGGTAAACTCATATCTACAAACAAACAACTTTTATTCAATTTTTTTAAAAATATATTAGACCTTAATCCTAATGAATAACTCGCCCTAACTAATTCCATATGACAAAGATAGCTACACTGAGAAAAAACTCGGGTTGGCATAACTCAAATATGGGTTTTCCTAGCCCGAAGCGTGTTGCAAATAGGGGACAGCCCAGACCTGTGTATTAGGACAGCCCAATCAACTGAGTTCTGATGATCATCCATTCATGAGTCATGCAAGCCCCGATTAGAGGTTAAATTTACGCAATTATTTTTTGTGGTTCGGAGAACTCGTAAAACCAAAACTACTACAACCCTTATTCTGCGCTACATAAACCCACAATTTGGATTACCACAACTCAACTCCAAGCTACCAGAACTAGACTCTGGGCTACCAGAACCCATATTTTGGGCTACTTGAACTCGACTTTGAACTACCACAACTCAACTCTGGATTCCCAGAACTCCTATACTGAGCTACTAGAACTCGACTTTCGATTACCACCACTTAACTCTAGGTTACCAGAACCCAAATTCTGGGCTACTAGAACTCGACTTTGGACTGCCGGTTCCACTCCATAAGGAGTAGTTTATAGGCATCTTGTGCCATTTTGCAAGCTTCAGCCAAATTGAGAAAACAGTATTTTGGAGCTATTCCTTGCACAACTCACCCACTCGAGTGAAAGAAAACGCTAATGCGTATGCTAGGCTGCGTTCAGAAAGCCCACAACATGGTGTGGGTGCACGCACTCGGTAAGTGTACACGCCACCTATAATCTGTCATTCTTGTCTAATGTCAGCTAATTTAATGAATGATAAAATAGGCTGTTTGTTTCCGCTTGTTTTAAAAAGTTGGGTTGGTTTTTGGAGTTGCTATTTTTTTTGGGTTGCAAGTGGGTAGAAAAATGTAAAAATATAGGGTTTTAGTCCTCTCTTATTTTCGAATGCTGGGTTTTCGATTGGTTTCCCGGGTTGTTTTTTTTTGTGATATTAAACAAAAAAATAACGTTTCAGGCTACAAGTGAGCAGAAAAATACTTACGTCAGACGAACCGTACGGCGAACCTTGCGACGAACTCACGTTTCGAGATGTTGTGCTGCAGGCTGCCGAATCGTAAATGAAATTAAAACAGGTACGCGATTCAGCTCAAAGATTACCTCGGCACTTTCCGCAGCTGTTCGGCTAACCATTTGGGAGTTCCTGCAACCCCAAACTGAATTACCAGAACTCAAAAAATTTAATACATTTCTAAAGGCTGTACTAACACAGGCTGTGGGTAAAAGTAAGGTATCCCTTACATATGCAATGGCCTTTCCAACCAAAAAATAGGTTACCACAATCCATACACATGGGTTAAAAGTCTGGAGTTGTGGTAGTACAGAATCCAGGTTAATTTTAAGAAAAAATATTTTGTTAGTTTCCCCCAGACCCAAAACGGGAAGTTATTACAGCCCATCCCATTTCTGCAAGGCATTCTACAAATAATTTTTTTAAATTGTTTTGTTATTTTTTATTAATGTATTTTAGCTTAATAATGTAAGATTTTTTCATTATTTAAATGTAAGGTAACCTGTGGTTATTTATATTGTATTGTTATTTTTTTTAATGTATTTTAGCATTATTTAAATGTAACGTAAAATATGTTTATTTGCTTGTTTATTATCATGTTGTGTCTTTTGAATTTTAAAAAATCTAATTTTTAAATTTTGACAAATAGCCATATTGGTGTTAGCTAGTAAAGTAAATTTTGTAATATTTAAAAGTATATTGACGTGTATATCCTATGTATCAATAGGCATTCATACAAAATAAATGAATTGAAATTGAATCCCAAATGAGTTGCAGCTATTCACATCGTCAGCTAGAATAACTCAGATATGTGTATTATGCCAACCCACGCTCTGGGTAAACCCTGTTTTCTCAGTGCATCTTTTGGATCCGTTCGAGTAAAAAGTTTGATCCCGCACGACCTAAAAAACCATAATTGCAAAAAAAGTACATCGATCATTGTGTTTTTAGTTAAATTCGAATCTGCTATAACTGTACATATAAACGTATTTTTAAACCTTTTCACCATATTTGCAACGATTGGAGTTAGTTTGGTGGAATGGTGCAACGTTGCGGAAAAAAGCGCAACTTATCTAATATCATGGTCAAGTAGGCCATGAAAATAAAGATACAGGACCGTTTTGCGCAAGTGCGTTGGATCGATGTTATTCCTGACGTCATTTTTGTTTGTTTTGATTTTTGATTCCGAACGTGGTGTGTTTTTGGTTTTTAATTTTACTCACAGTACACACACTATAGTGTACTGTGATTTTACTTTATCTTATATGTTTATGGGAGGCATTTATTCAAAATAAAGTTATTTATACAGAGAAAAACAAATACCTGTAAAATTTTTGGTATCATCCAGAGAAAACATCTGCCTTGCCACTTTCACATCTTATTCAATTTTCGATCATTAAACGCCATAAGATTACATTTTTATTTTGGGCGGCACATATTTTTACTTAAAAAAACGAAAACTGCTTGGTTTTTGATAAGAAAACACACATTCTTATGCCATCGGCCATTACCCTCTCCACATAGGCCGATCAGCTCTTATCGTTTTAGTGTCCTTTTATCCACCTTCGCCGTCATTTTGACAGAAAACTAATGGATTATCTGTCACTTTTGAGTGAAAATGGCGGCGAAGGTGGATAAAAGGACACTAAATCGGTATGAGTTGATCGGCCTATCTGGAGAGGGTACTGCATCGGCCATCGCATTGAAAGGCATCGCGCATGCACAAAACCGTCGAAGTTTCAAAAATTTTCATAGCCTCCTCGATTTACATGGTTAATCTTGCTTACATAAATTTTTACGGGGATGCATTGCAATTCCATGTATAAGTATATTAAGTTTGTAAGTATATGGTCGTGGAATACGTGTTTCGGGCATGCCGACGAGGTGACCTGTCCAGCGAAGTTTGTAGGAAGGCAAAAAGAGAGATATAGGAGGAAAATGTAAACATAGTGAGAAAGTGCTTTGTTTATGGGTTACTCGAGTTCGGTTCTTTTATTTAAAAAATGTTGAAATACTATACCCCTTTAGGCACATGATAACCTGCCAAAATCATGTCCGATTGTAAGCTCCTGCCGTTTCCTATGATTACGGGATACATCCTACAAAAGCGAGAGAAAACTATCAATTTTAAATCAGTTAAAACAAAATATTTTTTACATTTTAAAAATTTTGAAAAAAGCCATTGGCAAAAAAAGTAATTATGGTCAAGCCATGATGAGCCTTAAAATAATTTTCTTAAATACCTGTTAAATTATTTTATATATATATATTTTAAATACATTTTAGTAGGACACGTGTTTTGGTAAATTTAAAGACTGTAAAGAACTTTGATTTAAAGAAATTAATACCACCTTACTTTACACTTTAGAAAATTACAATTTTTGCTGTTTTTTGGATAAAAATTACAAAATAAAAATCATATGCACGACACCACTCAAGATGACAGACAAATGCCATAACAGAAATTTTTAGTAAACATTTGCCTTAAATTATGTCCATCTTTCTCTAAAATACTTTTTTATAGCCTGCTTCAACAACAACCTTAAAAATTTTTGCACCTCACTAAATTATCTCTCCATCTACCTCTAAAATTCTACCCTCTCTCTCTAAATATTTTTAATTTTAACACAGAAAAAATGTTTTTGGCAGTACTTTTTTTGAACGCCTCAAAACAGTGAAAACTTGATTTTTTTATTCTAGAAATCGAAACTTTGGAAAGAAAGCTTTAAAGTGTGGGCAATATCATTGCATAAAAAAAATGGGAAAAACGTAATAAAAATTGCTTCAGCAAAAACGTTACCCCTTAAATTATGCTAAAATATTTATTAATTTATTTATTTATGTATTTATGTATTTATGTATGTATGTATGTATGTATGTATGTATGTATGTATGTATGTATGTATGTATGTATGTATGTATGTATGTATGTATGTATGTATGTATGTATGTATGTATGTATGTATGTATGTATGTATGTATGTATGTATGTATGTATGTATGTATGTATGTATGTATGTATTTATTTATTTATTTATTTAGTTATTCAATCATTCATTCGTTCGTTCGTTCGTTCGTTCGTTCGTTCGTTCGTTCTTTCATTCATTCATTCATTCATTCATTCATTCATTCATTCATTCATTCATTCATTCATTCATTCATTCATTCATTCATTCATTCATTCATTCATTCATTCATTCATTCATTCATTCATTCATTCATTCATTCATTCATTCATTCATTCATTATTTATTTATTTATTTATTTATTTATTTATTTATTTATTTATTTATTTATTTATTTATTTATTTATTTATTTATTTATTTATTTATTTATTTAATATCAATGTACAGCTTGGTCCAAATTCGAGGGGCTTTTGCAGTATAGTTAGCCCAAAACTAATATATATATGTTACGGGCTCGATTTTCAAGAGAAGTCGAAAACTAAAAACCGCATTGCGATATATCAAAGCGTTTCTGAGCTACAGGGTGATTCTCAAAAATGTGCGTTTCTAAAAACCCTCTACAACTTTTTTATTTGTAAAGATAGAGATTTTCATTAAAAACATTTCTTTTAAAGCCTTTAGTTCACGAGATATAACACAAAGTTACATTTTTTTAAATGGAATACCCCAATTTTTGTAAAAAAAATAGTTTTGTAATAAAATTTCCTGTTAAACGATGTGTCATACACCTATTTTTATTAAGTAGTTAAACAGATATCTGCAATTTTTAATAATTACCATAGTAGGCTGTGTTTAACTCTGACCTATGCAGTTGTAGGGTATCTATCTAGGTAGCTACGATCAAATAAAATCAATTGCCATGATAAACGAGCCCACGTGTCAAAAGTGACATGATAAAATGTTATATTGAAAGTAACGAAAATCGACAGACGGCGTTAAATCTATATTTTAATAGGAAAGAAGGCAACCTAGCTCAAAAATATTTATTCATCTACAAGAATACGGATCCGTTATAAAACCACAGCCTAGGATGTATAGAAGCCTAGTCAGAGATAGAGAGTTGGAAGAACTAACGGTTCTAGGGGAAATAGAAATTAACCCGAATACTTCCACCAGGACTATGGAGAGAAAAGAAACATTGGAATTCCACGCAGCAATGCCGTTCGGGTGCTTAAAAAACACAAGTTTAGGCCCTAGCGACCCCGACGGGCGCACGAGATTTTGCTCCAAGACGTGCATTTTGCAGGTGGTACCTAAATAAAAGCCAAGAAGACCCCGATTTTGCCAGAACAGTTATTTGGCCGGATGAGGCAACGAGTTCTAGTGATGGAATATATACCAGATATAACTGCTATTACTGGAAACAGAAAAATCCCCATATTATGGTGGAACAAGCGAATCAGGGAAGGTTCAGTTTTAAGGTATGGGTAGCCATCTACAGAGGACAAATTATTGGGCCATATATTTTTTATGGAAATTTAAATGCCGAAAGATACGAACAAATTTTAGAAGAGCAGGTGATTTCGTTTATCGACAATTTGCCACTTCAGCAAAATAATGAGCTATACTTTCAACATGACGGTGCCCCTCCTCACAATGCACGAGATATTACTAATTTGCTAAATATTGTGTTTGCTGAAAACTGGATCGGAAATAAAGGTCCTATATATTGGCTCCCCAGGTCTCCAGACCTGAGCCCTTGCGACTTCTTTTTGTGGGGGAGGGTCAAAGTCCTTGTATTTCGAAATCGCTCAACTACTAGAAGGGGATTGGAAGAGGCACTTCGTACTGCATTCAGGCAGCTTCGTGCGGTAGAACTTCTTAATGCAGAAAATAGCGTCAAAAGAAGACGTAAAATATGTTTACAAGAAAACGGCCGTCAATTTGAGAGAGTCAAAATTGTTAGATGTAGATTTTAGGTGTTACATAGTAAATTTTAAATAAAACTTTTAATAATTTTATTTTTGTTTATTATTTTGTTGGTAATTATAGTAAACTAGAAGTTAAAGTTCGAGGTTGTTGTGTCCCCTCGTGTCATGGCCAACTTGGTTTTGTATGAAAAAAAAACAATAAAATTTTATTTACACATTTAGGGCGCGCACAGCGCCTACTATGGTAAATATCAAAATATGCAAATATCTTTTAAACTATTTAATAAAAATAGGTGTATGGTACATCGTTCGACAGGAAATTTTATTCGAAAACTGATTTTTTAGAAAAATTGTGGTTATCCTATTAAAAGAAATATAACTTTGTGTAATATCTCGGGAACTAAAGGCTTTAAGAGAAAATCGGTGAGACAGGTAAATTTGTCTTTAAAAAATCTTCAAAAAATGTTTTTATTGAAAATCTCTATCTTTACAAATAAAAAAGTTGTAGAAGGCCTTTAAAATCGCACATTTTTGAGAATCACCCTGTAGCTCAGAAATGCTTTGACATATCGCAATGCGGTTTTTAGCTTTTGACTTCTCTTGAAAATCGAGCCCGTAACATATATATTAGTTTTGGGCTAACTATGCTGCAAAAGCCCAAAGCTATAGAGGCACCACGAATTTGGACCACCCTGTACAATTAGAGGTGATGTTCTTTTATCCAATTAGTACAGAGTCCTAAAATTAATTTGTCCCTAATTAAGAATAAATTACAATTAACTACATCCTAATGAGTATTAATCATTTATTAAATTATTAATATTAAATATTAAATTTTTAAATAATTTTCATTAATTCACCCGCCAAATTAGTCGTTTATCGTCACATAGAAAAGGAGAGAAAAAATATTTAATGTATTTCACACTTTAAAATTCTAACCATTAAGCCTTAAATTACCATAATGGCTTGACCATTAGAGTAAAAAATTAGTATTGTATAGTATACATGCAGGGTTCGGTGTAAATGCAAATAAAAAAAAATAAGAAAAAAATCCTACAACGTTTTGTTTCCAAGATATTTGGTTTTTAAAATTCGAGGAAGTGGGGGAAATGGAACATTCGAAAATTGAAAAAATTAATAGTACGAAAAGCAAAAATGTTTCAAAGTGATTGCTTTCGGGATAAACTAGTTTTGAACTAACCTAAGAGTCTCCTTGATACATGCCTTTAAATAAGGCATCTGCTCTTGAGCTGAGACATCCACTTTGGAATCTGGAGTGGGTAGAGTTTTTTGTAGCTCTTCATAGAGCTTTCGTTGTTTTTCGGGGTTTTGTGAAAGCTGGTATATCGTGGAAGCCAGAGCAATGGAAGTCTGCAACAAAAAGGAAAATACAAATAAATCTAGCTTCATACTTTACGTCTTTTTGTTTTTTTTTTAAATAAAATATCTCAAAAACTAAAGCACCGACAATATTTTAACAAAGTTACGTTTTTTCCCTAATTTTATAAAGTTTTCACTGCCCTGTTTACCGTACTAACGACGGAAATAATATTTTTATATCTAGAACTGCTAGATTAGCTAACCAACGTTACCAAATCGACTTCTTTGCACTATGCAGTAACATCTTCCTGAGTCAAGTGAATAAATATCTTTCATTAAAATACATAGAGGTAATTACCAAAGAAAATTACAGGTAAATAATCTTAATGTATTGTACTGAATTTTTAGGCAGTATTATTTAATTTTTATACCTATTATGTTCAACATTAATAATTACTTTTACTTCTAAATTTGCGTGAATTTAGAGTTTAACACTTATTGTAATTAAATTGGGCATATCCCGTTGATAGATAAATAAATAAATAAAACGGGTCTAGAAGTTTATGCGCTACTATGGCCCAGACCAGACCAGTTAATAAGCGTCGCCTTTTTTTCAGTATTTAGATTAGTGAGGTCTGAAGAGTTTTATCGATCGTGTAGTTGGAGAAACCGGGGAAAACCGGACAATATCTTAACTTCAAATCAAACCACTCCACATCAACAAAACTGGGAATTGCAAAATCTCTCAAAGATCGAGCCATCTACATCTGCAATACAGAAGAAGTTTTAAATAAAGAAGGAACGGTTTCTCGAACTACCGGATCGATAAAACTCTTCAGACCACACCAACACAAAGGAAGACAGACGTAAATACTGAAAGACACTTATAATCCCATACATCAAAGGAATCTCAGAAAAGAAAAGAAGAATAGGCAACCAATACGATCTTCTGACTGTCTTCAAAACGACCACAACAATAAGAAGTGAATTGACGAAAACTAAACCACAACGCCACGACCCCAAGAACTGCATCTACCAGGAACCATGCGAGTGTGACGATATCTACATCGGAGAAACCAGCCGACCACCACAAACGAAAAACTCGACAAGGGGACACAACTGGTTCGAAAATAGCTTAACATTGCTGGGACAATCAGAATCATATGGAATGGAAAAATGGAAAGAGGCAAAGATTGTCACCAAGGAGGAAAATCTATGCAACCGGAAATTCAAAGAAACAGCATTCATCCCGAGGAATCAAGGATATTTAGAAACCCACACTTTTCGGAGGTAACAGATTTCAGTTGCGAAACAGCGGAACCAACCAAGTGTAACTTCATGGTTCACTGAACACATGCTAGTATATAAGATTAGGTAGTCTTAGTTTTTGTTAGTATTCACCTGATGACGATTGCAGATATATAAGCATTCGAAACGTTGTGAAAAAGTAAAAATAAAGAAAATGGAAGTTCGAAACTCTAGTTTACTTGCGTTGTAAAATTACTAAAGTAAAGTAATTTATTTATATATTAATATATTAGGATGCTCTTAGTAATTGATTACATGTTCAAGAAGATTCCTCCATGACAATCATCAAATAATGTCACTCGTTTGTTCTATTGGGCATTGACAAAATAAGATGGTCTATATCATATTGAGGAACGCTCATCCAAATCCTCGTTACGGCATGCCTGAGTTCATCTAAGTTTTCAGGGGGACGTGGTAATCGACTAAGATTGCGCCCTATTATATCCCATACGTGTTCGATAGGCGACAAGTCAGGCGATCTTGCTGGCCATTCCAAAGTCTCTATGCCAAGTTCATGTAAGAAGTTCATTGTTTCACGAGCAATATGCGGTCTGGCATTATCTTGTTGAAATATCGCATTTGGGATAGTTTGTAGGTAGGGATGTAAAACTGGGTGCAGGACTTCCATGATATATCGCCGAGCAGTCAGATTGTCGTTGATGGGGACTAGAGGTGATCTGCTTCCTAAACATATAGCACCCCATACCATGATAATTTGCTGTCTTGCTGTATCACGTTCAACAGCAAAGTCTACATTTCGTCTCTCACCTCGAAATCGCCTAACCCTCATGCGTCCATCCCAACTAGCAATTTTTAGTTGTGCAAGTTGTAAAAATTAGAATTGCACTAATTTTAAACGTTGTTTTACAGATAAAGAATAGTTATCATGGCGACGGTCGACAACGTCGACTATTATATGACGCCTAAACGTTTATCACAACTTCAGTCGCCATCACAACTATTTATGACCGTCTATTATACTAACAGTAATTCCTTAGTTGTGAAGGCGCCGACTACAAACCGGTGTGTGCTAAACCAAAAATTGATCAATTTACTCCACGTTTTCTGGCCGGTTTGTTGGAGACGCGGGCGCGCCTGTTTTCATCTAACCAATTTGTCTGTTATGTTTGCAACAAGCCAATTTTGGAGCACTGCTGTCACTCATACAAACGTCAATTAATTCAGTAAAAATAACTAAGAAGTGTTTTGTAAAGTTTCTATTAGTTTTATTTGAACATTTTGCACTATGAAAAGGAACAAATGGTATAAATATTCTTCGATATTTTGACATGTAACAACTGTCATTGAAGGTGATTCCCCAGTGTGTCGGAAAAAAAGAGGAAGGTCATGTGTAAACAACAAGGACGGAAATTAAGTGAGCAGCAGAAAGCCAAACTGTGGAGCAATTTCGATTGAGGCATGTTCGCGTCTTTAAGTTAGGGGATCCGTTCAAAACACAGTTAAGTAGTTACAGCATTCGAGAGACGGGACTCCTTTGGTTGTCATAGAAACTAATAAGTGCCGCCATGATTGATTGTTAAAACCATTGTATGCTAATTTGTAAACAAACATTAAAAATTATTTTTTTGCTTTTTTCTACAATAAACTAAGATCTTTTTGCATATAAAAACCCGTATTTTGTTCTTAGGCTTTCCTAAGCAACAACTTTAGAGGATTTTCGAAGCGATTTTTAAATCATGATTTTTTTTTAATTTCATAAAATCATCTTAATCGAGGGCGCGCTTGTTTTTTAGAGCTACGAACTGTACATTTGACAGTAAACTACCGTCTGTTTAAATATTTTGGCATTGGTTCGCATGTTATGGTGATGCAAAACATGAAATATGACATAGAATATCATTTTATTTTAATAATATTATGGTGTTAGAAATAGATTAATTTTTAGTCGAATAGTGTATTTATCATTTTAGGTAATGAATAATATTTTGAACAAATAATTGTACTCCAAAACCCATTGAACTATTACTTCAACTGTAGTCGCGATCGCGACGTTGACTCAACCAAAAAAATCATCCACCAAATTGGTGCAAAAGTGGGTGGTGTAGTAAAAGTAAACGTTGCGACGCAACGTTGGTACGCGGTGCACAACGTTGAGACGTCGACAAATTGCTAGTTGGGATCATGGCCGCATAAACAAAACCTGGATTCGTCGCTGAAGCTTATGGTATTCCATTCATCATTCCAGTTTTGCCGAACTCTGCACCACTCCAAGCGGCGAGACTTATGTTGTGGTGTTAAAGGTAGCACCAAAAGCGGACGGTAAGCTCTCAGCCTTATACCAAGCAATCTTCGATTAACTGTCATCCTTGAAAACACTCGTCCTATAACTAGAACAACTCTTACTTGGCGTATACTGTCCCGTCGATTTCTGAGAGCAAGAAGTCTAAGGTGCCGTATTTGCCGCCGAATTTTTATTTTTTAAGTAAACTGTAAGCAATCCAAAAAGACCAAAAACTACGAGAAAATAATTTAAAATTTTCAAAAAAGGACTTTTATGTGTTGGTTGTTTTTGAAAATGAATAGAAAAAATCCGTGAAAAAAGAAAAGATTAGAAGACAAAATTTTATCAAATATTTCTTTTGATATAAGGTATATATATAATTATCCATATACATGCTGTTGCATTTTTTTTGTTCTTCAGTTTATTTATACCGACCATAAAATCAGTAAACCGCTTTCTTAAATCGCTTTAAAATAAAATCGATTTAGTGCTTAAAGCGATTTTAGTGGTGTACGACAATTTTTTTTTAACCGTCATTATATAAAAGCGCTTTAAGACGCTCGTATAAACAAAGTAAGTGACATATCCAAACTCCGCAAGCGTGGTTCGTGCAACTGCCACCGCACGTGGAAACCTATCACATTCCTCACTTGTTAGGTAAATACCTATTTTTACTTACTGTGTCAACGCCAACCAGCAATAAATCTAAGGCCAAAACAGCGGCCAGTTTTGGATTGTCCGTCTTCATTAAAATTCTTTCTACTATGGAAATGTCTTCTTCTTTCACGTTGTCGAAGTTTTTGAGGGCCATTTGTTCCATTGTCTGGTTTATATACTTCAAACATAATCTGCAAAGTTTAAAAAATTGTGTTTTTTTATTGAGGTGATACATGGTGTCCCAAAAAAAGATGCCTGGACTTTTGGGGCAGCCTGTATAAGCAATAAGCTCAGAGACTAAAGGTTTTTTTTATGCCAAAATTTAATTTTCTCTTTGTTGACGAACATAAATCAGAAGAAGAAGGAGATATTATGACAAAATTGTCGGAGGGTCCCCAACTAGCAATTTGTCGACGACTCAACGTTGTGCACCGCGTGCCAACGTTGCGTCGCAACGTTTACTTTTACTCAAACACCACCCACTTTTGCACCAATTTGGTGGATGATTTTTTGGTTGAGTCAACGTCCCGATCGCGACTACCGTTGAAGTAATAGTTCAATGGGTTTTGGAGTACAATTATTTGTTCAAAATATTGTTCATTACGTAAAATGATAATTAAACTATTCGTATACAAATTAAACTATTTCTAACACCATAATATTATTAAAATAAAATGATATTATATGTCATATATCATGTTTTGCATCATCAAAACATGCGAACCAATACCAAAATATATAAACAGACGGTAGTTTACTGTCAAATGTGCAGGTCGTAGCTTTAAAAAACAAGCGCGCCCTCGATTAAGATGATTTTATGAAACTAAAAAAAAAAATTCGCTTCGAAAAACCTCTGAAGGTGTTGCTTAGGATTCCTAAGAACAAAATACGAATTTTTACATGCAAAAAGATCGTAGTTTATTGTAGAAAAAGGTAAAAAAAAAAATTATGTTTGTTTACATATTAGCATACAGTGGTTTTTACAATCAATCATGGCGGCACTTATTAGTTTCTATGACAACTAAAGGAGTCCCGTATCTCGACCGCTGTAACTACTTAACTTTGTTTTGAACTGATCCCCTAACTTAAAAGACGCGAACACGCCTCAATTTTTACCCAATCGAATTTGCTCCACAGTTTGGCTTTCTGCTGCTCACTTAATTTCCATCCTTGTTGTTTACACAGGACCTTCCTTTTTCTTTTCCGCCACACAGAAGATGACACATTTTGATCCAGTATATCAGGTAAATGCTTCTGCGACGATAAACTATCGAAGAATATTTATACAATTTGTTCCTTTTCATATCGCAAAATGTTGAAACAAAACTAATAGAAACTTTACAAAACACTTTTGACGTTTGTATGACAGACAGCAGTGCTCTAAAATTGGTTTGTTGCAAACGTAACAGAAAACTTGGTTAGATGAAAACAGGCGTGCCCGCGTCTCCAACAAACGGGCCAGAAAACGTGGGGCAAATTGATCAATTTTCGGTTTAGCACACACCGATTTGCAGTCGGCGCCTTCACAACTAAGGAATTACTGTTAGTAAAATAGACGGTCATAAATAGTTGTGATGGTGACTGAAGTTGTGATAAACGTTTAGGCGTCGTATAATAGTCGAAGTTGTCGACGGTCGCCATGATAACTATTCTTTATCCGTAAAACAACGTTGAAAATTAGTGCAACTCTAATTTTTACAACTTGCACAACTAAAAATTGCTAGTTGGGTCCGAGGTACCTAATTGTTACAAAATCCTCTGAGGCCACAAATGAAACAAATCGCCCCATTTTGCATCTTTCAAAAGCGATCGAAGCGATAGCAATAAACAACAAATACCGAAAACAAATAATTGTATTGCAAAAAGAGGCGCGTTAACCTTTTCCCAATTCATTATTGTTATATAATCGAATCTAAATGATAAATAAACAATATGTAAATTGGTTTCATGTATTCATTAAGCTGATCGACATGGCTTTACCTAGTCGAGGTTAGGAAAGGAAAAATGATGAAATACTGAATATCGACTAGAAAAGAGGGGTTACCGTACAAAAGGTCCGGTAGTTCTAAGCTAGACATCATCAAACTTATTTTCGTTTTGTTTTAATTTAAATTTACTCCCCCTCATTTTAATATTACTTTTAAAACAGATAAAGTGAATTTTGTAGGTCATTAAATTATCTATTTTTGACCAGTTTTACTCTCTTATGAATAATTTCGTAGCACCTAAAAAACATTTCTGCTTGGCTAGCCTTTCGGATGCGTATTATTATTTTGAAAAGCCAAAGTTCCAAAATTTTGCAAACTTATATAAATATTCTGTCTAACTGAATTTGGTTTACTAAACGCATTTAAACAATTCACCACTTTCTTATTTTTGACCCGATGTTAAATCTATGGACAGTAAATGTTTATTGAATGTGTATTACGCTCTTGTGTATTCGGTCTTATCGTATGGTGTAATTTTTTGGGGTAATGCATGTCATAATAACAGAATTTTTATCTTACAAAAAAGAATTTTAAGGCTTATTTTTAGTCTAAAACCGTTAGACTCTGGTCGTCCTTTATTTGTAGAGCATAAAATTTTGACTTTTCCTTCTATCTATATCTATAAATCAGTACTCTTTGTTAAACAAAATATTCTTAAATTTCCTACTAATAATTCAACACATAATTACCCTACAAGGCGAGGCTCTCTATTGCGAATAAACAAACACTCAACAACTCTTTACCAGAAATCAATTAATAATGCTCCTCTCTGTATGTATAATAACCTACCAGAGGAACTAAAACAAAGTACCAACATTCAAATTATTAAAAACAAGCTGCGCAAATTCCTAGAATCCAAAACTTTTTACTCTGTACAAGACTTTTATAATTCTAGTCATTAATGAATATTTTATTCAACATATATTTTTATAATGTCTGTATATTCTTATTATTTTTTTGTGCGTACTTATTTTAATGTCAGATGCCTGTATTTTGATGTATGTTTGTTTTATATCCTTTATTTTTTTTTACCTACGTTGTATTATGTATGTCTGTAGGTCAGTTTTTGTAGATATAGTGATGTTAATATAATGTGTTGTACCCATCAGTGGTATGAATCTTTTTTTGTGTTCCATTCCAATGACAAAATACTTAATTATATGTATTTTTTTTATATTTTTATTCTGCATTTAAAAGATGAAAATGTTTTTACTTAATCTTTCTTTTGTTATAAAAACTATTTTATTACCATTAATGGCGTAACTAATATCATGTAATATGATCAAAGGTTGAATAAAGAAACAAACAACAAACAAACAAACAAACAAAAAAACAAACAATGTTAAGTAATAGACAGTCAAAAAAGTTCCTTTTTTTGGCCACCCCATATATTACCATTTTTGCAAAATATTTGAAATTTTTTTTAATTGTTTGTTGCTTTTTTCAACAAATAAAATTGGCGAATGAATAAGTGATCTATTTCGCGATTCGTAGATGTCTTTTGTGGTCCGGAGGGCCAAAAATTTTAATTGCATATGACCTGACCGAATAGAAAAACCCAATTTCATATTATAATCGACCGGTCACTGTGCCCAATAACACAAATAACTTAATAAACGATGCAATTTTCAAGTTCAATGCTAATGACTTTCGCTAGACGGTTGTGGATACTGAAATACGCAACAGGCGAACGAAATCGAAAGTGAAGCCGACGTCTTGATTTTGAATTTGCGTAAGTCAAGCCGGTCTCAAGATAAAATTCTCAAGAAATGTCGGAGTACGCCATGCGCTTCCACAATACAGGGTGACTTTAACTGTAGGTAGAATTTGTTGTTCTGAACAAGAATTGGTAAAATATATTTTTTTAAACTGTTTCGTTTTAAAGAGAGAAGCACCCTTTATTACAAAACTTAGACAACCTCAAAATGCTTGACAAAAACCCTAAAACTGTCAGCACACGCAAGCAATTCCCAAAAAAGAACGAAATTTTTAATCCTAAATTCAGGGCAAAAAATACGAAATTTAGACAAAATAATCACGTAACTTTTCTTAGATTAATGACATCTAACCCAGTGGCGGTCCCAGCCATTTGAAAAGGGGGGGGGGCGGTTTCGATACGAACAAACAACTAGGATAAAAGCATAGATTTATGAGGAACATATCAATATATGCAAACTAAACTTGACCTCAAATCTAGTGGGGAGGGGGGGATTTTAAGTTGTTTATTTCATACATTTTTTATTTTAAAAAATGTTTAAATGCGCCGAAAATTTTTGAGAATATTACATTAAAAATGCAATTTTAATTAAACTAAAATCGTGAGTATCAACGGTATCATAGCGCCGCAGGCGAAATTTTTTAAGAAAATTGCACTAAAAATGCATTTTTTGATTTAAAATTAAACTAAAATTGTAAATATATCAATGGTTGCAAGCGAAAATTTTTTAAGAAAATGACACTACAAATGCCACTTTTAACACAAAATTAAACTCTAATACCGTAAATATTAAAGGTGTTATAGCGCCGCAATTTATGCCCTACTTTAGAAAAATATCGCCACACTTGTTCATTGCCTCGAAAAAAGGTATGTTTTGATTTAAGCTTTTGCCTACTTCTGATCAATATTGTTTCCAAATACTGACTTGTCCCAATAAAAGTTCAAGAATTTGTTTTTTTGAATTAATCAAACAGTTTATCGTATTCAGAAACGACTTTAGTTGATTTTGCCGAAATGATTTTGTCTAAAAATTGTTTATAAATTAAATAGAAACTCTATAATACTGTTCTGTATTTCCAATATCGTGGTTTTCGCGGTAAGTACTTCATGCGTTTGTTTATTCTTGGTGTGACGAATTGAAGGTCGAACTGTCCCAAAATACTGTGGAGGAATTATAGAAAGTCTTTAAAGCAGAGTTGGCTGCCCAGTAGATAACCGAAAAAGCCCACTGGGTTTTTTTTTGGGTAAGACCCACTTTAAAAAAACACGTAGGGCTTTTTTAAAAGTGGATTTTTTCCTTATTAATAAAATCCAAAACAATTTCTTTCTTATTTTATTATTCCAAATAAGACCATGTCTTTCAATGGATGCTGCACTAGCTGGGCAACAATGCAAATTATAAAAAAAAAAACGATTCTGGTTCAGTATTTGCAGACTCTACTTTTATTACTGGATTCTAAAACGTCAGTCCATTCTGAAGCACTCTTTCTAGCGCTGATCTTAGGCATTTTCCTTTTAAAAAATGGTTTAGAGTTAATATAACCTCGAAAAAAACCAAAACTTGAATCGTATACTGTCATGTCATACTAAGTAAGCAGGTACTTGTAGTAAATACACAAACTCCAACAATAATTTTCTTAAGGTTTGTTTATGTTAAGTATATAAAAAAAGCGCTGGTCAAACTAAACCAAAACTGCTTTGATTTATTAACAAACAAACAAACTGTCGATAATTGTCCTAATTTTAAAGAACAACTACAAACTGTATATAATTTAAAAAGAAAAACATAAAAAAACCATATAAAATCCATTTGTAAAACCCAAAAAAGCCCAACGGGTTGGGTTTTATAT